>OY723392.1:27604960-28875811 GCA_963210295.1 Ophion ellenae
GATACCTGGCGAGCATAGATTGTCATTTCAAACCCAAGACGATGCTAGTACCCCCTAATGAGTATCCACCGAACTACGAACGCAAGGTAACCCTAGCGCTGCTTGGCGAGAACTGAATATGGGCAGCGTAAGCGCCGCCGGGCGAGTATCGAGTGTACGATAAACGCAAGGCGACGTTAGCGCTCCCTGGCGAGTATCGAGCGTACTCCAAGTGACGTGAGCGCTGTCTAGCGAGTATATAATGTACTACGATCCTAGAATCCGACTGGCAATCGACCCCAGCGCCGCCTAGGGAAATTTTTAAAAATAATCTGTCCCAAAACATGGTATCATGAAAAATCGTCCGTACGAACCGAGTTTATTTTTGTCGCAGAATCTCGGGAAAGGCTCGCTTTGGATGGTGGACGCGCAGTATCGTCCGAATCTCATTCAAGCGCTGTCGCGCCCCCTTCCCTCCCCCCACGGCCCAAAATCTCTCATCCCCGGAAAAAACGCCGCGAAAGTGCGCGAGCACGAGATTACCCGATCCTGTCTTATTCCCGTATCTCTCGAAGAGGCTCGCGTCGAGTAACATCGGTGACAATTCGGAGCTCGAGTTCGATAGCGACGTGGATGCCGCGGCGGTAGCGATGCTCTCCTTCAAACACGGACCCATCATTTTGAATCACAACAAAGGTGCGTATAAACAGTGCGTTCGGACACCCGTAGATCTGTCTTACCAATCGAGTGTTCGCGGAACACTAGGCGGGATCTGTCTTACCGACGGAGTATCTACGAGACGCGCGTCGGTAAAGATGATCTGCCATTTTCGCGTCAACTCACGTGTAAAAAAAATAAAGCAAATGTTTGTTTTTTCTTCCTTGCAGATCGAAAGAGGAGAGTCGCCGAGCCGGAAAAATTGGTGCCAGTAATCACGAGGAGTTCGAACGAGGATCACACCTACAGTTGTATCACGTCCGTGAAATTGGACAGGTGAGATTGCTGTAAAATTGTCATTGTTAACCATTGCAAACGAAACAAAGTCGTTGAAAAAGCATATTCAGAACTAATTGAAAGAACTCACTTGAGTCAAATTATAAAACTTAATTAAAAATGTTAATCTGCTGGGAACAAAAATTGAAAAAATGAGCAATTCGTGAAGATATCGCGAAATTGATTTGAAGTCACTATCATAAGTGGGGAAGAATGAAACTATTTAAAACGTGTAGGAATAAAATAAGAAGTGTTAAAAAATAATTAAAAATAGCTATTCTAAAAAAACTATTCTATTCTAAATACAAAAATAGAAAAAATCGTGACAAATAATGAACGACAATTTATAATAGGGGGAAAATACTAAAAAATGAAAGAAAAAAAACAAAAACAAAAAAATCCAAATATTTTTTTACTTCTATTAACAAACTAATGGAAGAAAAAATCACCCATTACATAGAATATTTTTTATGGACAAAAAATAAGAGAAAAATTGACAAACACATAGAATAAAATTAGAGAAGACAACATTTTGAATCGCAAAGGAATTTAAAAAAATTGCGATCAAGCAAAACATTTTTGAATCCCCAAACAAATTTTGTAAGTATTCACAAAAATAACGAATGACCGTAAGCGATTAAAAAAAACGACAACCAAATCGAAAAACCCAGAACATTGAAAACCGAAGAAAGCCTTTAAAAAACTTTAAAATAAAATATCGAGGATTTTCCTCTCGCTCCATGATTGTCGTTCTCCAATTAGAAAAAAAAATCTTCATCAATCCGAAGGCATCGTTACAGAAAAAAAATCTTGTTAAAATTGCAGCAAGAGAGCGAGCCCGGAAATGCCAGTTGCGGACGTGGACGAGCAGAGAAAAATCGCCGAGGGGGCGGACGCCCTGTTGAATCTCGCGGCGTCGTCAACACGGCCCCAGGTCACAGCGATCACCGTGGCGAGGAACGCGCCGAAAATTTGTTGTCCTCGATGAACAACTCGACGACGACGACAACGACGACGACGACGATGAGCTCATCGACGACTTCATCGGCGCCAGTGACGTCGACGACGTCGACGCTCGCCACGTTAGCCGCGAAGGCGGCGGTACCTGCGAAGCAGCCGAAGAGACGCTCGACTACGAACGATTACGCGAGCACGCTGCCCGACAAGAGACGCAAACGTTGGCGCGAATGGGGCGAGGGCAACAGGTACCTCAAGCAGGTCAGGGGTTGAGAGAGAGAGAGAGAGAGAGCGGGGGAGAGAGAGAGAGAGAGAGAGAGAGAGAGAGAGAGAGAGAGAGAGAGAGAGAAAGCGCTACGTAGGCTTCGGGCAGTAAGAGACAAGATGGTGGCAGCCAAAGCAATATTTTCTATGAGGTTGCAGTGCGACAAGAGGAAAAAAACACTTTATTGTCCCTGGCGCGTACGAGACGCCGCCATGATTTTCTTTTTACACTCGAAAAACATGTCGAGGGTGCTTTGAAGAAAACAAAAACGCAAAAAGAAGCGAGAAGAAAAATCAAGAGTGTGGGTGAACGAGCTCATTATTTTTTTTTTATCGTTGAATGCCAAAACGAATATTCGGTAGCACTGAACTTTATTACACAAGCAATAATTGAATATACAAGTTTAGAGAGGAGACGTGTCGCCTTTGTCTCGACGAAGGTTAGCGGGATCGAGGGAGAGAGAGGACGCCGAACAAAAAATCGACGCGTAAGTAAAACAATGGGAGACAAAAGGGGAGAGACGCAAAGTCGAGGATCTTTTTCCAGGGAAAAATTTGAAAAGCGCATTGCTGCGATTCAGCGTGTTTTAGGGACAACAGCCGAAGGGCAAAGGGAGTTACGAGAGTAGGGCCGACCTCGGCGTAGGTACGCGCTCCCGGACCAAAAGTCAAATTCCATTTGTTGCCCGGAATGTTGGCCATGTTTTTTTATATGCAAAGCTGAAAAAATAAAAACGTAAAGGAAATTTAAAAAAAATTGTCAGACAAATTTCAATATATAATTTTATTCAAAATAATTAAAATTATGGAATATAATTCTAATTGTTTTAGAATTTTCGTGTTACGAAATTTTTTATTTCTGTTTTTTTTTTTCGATTTTTTCCGTATACTTTTCTGTATGTGAAACTCAATATACTAAATAATATTGAAAAAAGGCATTGTTATTATATATATGAATAATTGAAAATTTGCTTCCTTCAACATTTTTAAATTAACTTTTTTTTCATCTTAGGAATTTTTTTATGTGCATGTTTTTAAAAAGAATTGAATTAAATTCATCATGATATATATAAGTATATATAAATAATTCGCTTGTATTACAACAAAATGGACAGCCCATTTCGGACGATGATAAAAAACGTATTTTTCTAGAATCAACTCATATTTTTTTCTCATCAAACAACTCATCTTTCGAGCCATACGATAATTATCGGAAAGTCCCTCGAATCTCCGTCAACTTTATCATCCGATTTGCCCCCCCCCCCTCTGTTTTTCGCAGCTGTCGTTTTTCTTCAATTTTTCGTCACGACTCGGTGCGCTGAAATGTCGCGAAAATTTTGGCCCGGTACCGCGTACCTCGACGCGACAACGCGATCGAATTGCGCGGAGAGAAACGAGAAAGGAAAAAAACGAAAAGATAAACACACAAAAACGCGATAAAACTTTTTAGCACTGTTGCGAGAGGAATTATACATATTAATTGATAGAGAAAGACAGAGAGAGAGAGAGAGAGAAAGAAAGAAAGAAAGAGAAAAAGTTAAATTAATGATAATAGAGTTCTACGATAGTTTTCTTTTCTCCCTTGTAGATATGTATAGATACACATGTGTGTATATAAATGTGTGTGTGTGTATACATATACATATGTGTGTGTGTGTGTATACATATATATATACATATACATGGACAGCTATAAATAAATTAATATGTAGATACATACACACGTGGGTACGTATTTATTTATTGATTTGTCTGTTTACACGCGCACACACACACACGCGCGCACACACACACACACACACACACACGCGCGCGCGCGCACACACACACATACACACACACAATATATATGCACATGTGTATGCCATTGAAATAACTATTCGAATAGAGAAATTGAATAATATATTTGAGATGAAGGAAAAAAAGAAACAAAACGCGAATGTGGATGTATATATGAATATACCCGATATATATATATATATCCGGTGTGTATACGCGAGATGCACAGATGTAATTTGTAAAAAACGCAGTTATATGTAGATATAACGTATGCATGTGGATGTGACACACACACACACACACACACACACACACACACACACACACACACACACACACACACACACACACACACACACATATATATATTGGGTGTCCGGGCTGTAAATACGGTAACTTTTACAGTAGACTCGTGAGTTTGTTCGAGAAATAAAAATAAGAAATGTGGGATTAACCCAATTTTTGATATTTAAAAATTTTATTTGTTCCTTTTATTTATTAATTTTTTTCGTCGGTGCTGGATGAGGCGGGGCGATGAAGGAGAAAAGGAGGAGAAGTTCTTATCGCTATCTGTGTATATTTTAAAGTTAAAACCCGTTTTGAATTTCAACGCGTTTACTTTAGCGAAAACTAGCGAATTCTTGCCGAACGTCTTCGTAACAAAGTGTTTCCTAGCAAAAACTAGTAGCTAAACCCAAACAAAACCAAAGAAAATGTGTTTTGTTTGGGTTCGGGAAAAATCATTAGGAAAAACGTAAACAAGGATCACGAGGAAAAACCTAAACAAGGATCACGAGGAAAAACTCACTGAAATGTGCTTTGAGTTCGAGAAAAATCACTACGAAAAACCCGCACAAGGATTGATAGGAAAACCTAGGATTACTGGTCGTTTTTACTAGGAAAAACGCTAGGAAAATTCAAGCCTGAACGAAATGTGTTTTGTTTGGCCTTTACTACTAGCGATACAGTCTTACCTGATTAATCCCTTAGAACTAGTTTTTTCTAGTAAAAACTAATATTTTTCTAGTTAAAACTAGTTTTTTCTAGTTAAGGCGAGAAATCCCTTTAGGAGCATGAAAAATATGTATTTTTCGGGGATTTTTTTAGAGGGGATGAAATAATCTGATCATTTTCAAATTTGGACATGAGTTTATTATTATTATCAAGCTTAAAAAAAATTTTGGGATGATCAACAAAATGGCGTTATTCAATCGCTTAAAATTTAATAATAAAATAATTTTATTATTAAATTTTATTATTAAATAAAAAAAATTTCTGTTCTGAAAAAAATTTAATAAGTGTCATTCGTTTACTGACATATTAAGGGAAGGGATATACCTAAAAAATGATGAATAAGTGCAAAATTGAAAATTTGGGAGCCTTTTTACTCCAAAGTTCGAATTTTCGACCATTTTTTCAACACATTTGACCCCAATAAAATTATTTATTTACACGCTACCTTTAAAACTTTAGGTGTATCTTTCCGATAATATTACTGAAAGTAACCTCCCAAAATTTCATCCATATCGATCGATAACTTTTTGAGCTACAACACGAGCAGTTTTTGAAAACGTAGTTTCGAGATAATCGCGTTCATAGTGTCAACATGTGAAAACTATTAATTGTAGTTTTCTTTGTAATTGTAATTGTAAAACTCGAAATATTAAATATTTCGAAATTTTCTTTGGTCAGTATATTCTTTGGGTATCATACTTTCGAAATATGTAAAAAAAATCGATTTTTTGAAAATTCTTAACGGATTTCTCGTCTTAAAACTAGTTTTTTCTAGTTAAAACTAGTTTTAACTAACATTTAAATTCATTTATCTGTAAATGTTAGTTTTCACCAAGAAAAACTAGTTGTGTCGAAGGTGTTCAGTCGGAACTAGTCTTGACTCGGTAAGACGCGCTTAAAGTCAATACGGGTTTTAACGGCAACATATATATGTATAGACAGGTTAAAATTTATAAGGCGGCCATGGGGTTTTTAAAACGTTTTGCGCGGAAATTTTACGCTAGGGAAAAATATTATTTTTAATAGTTTTTCATGATATCCTCAGGACGAAACATAGCGTATTTTTGTGACGAGTAGTTTTTGCCAAAAAACATTGAGCATGTTGGAAAAAGAAAGTGAAATTTCGTTCCGAGTAGAGCAGAATGAAGAGAATTAAATCCCGAATGTCTCACTCTGGAAAAACATGGATTGTGTGTGCCATCTTCCAGAAAAAAAATTATCAAAGATGCATTTCGAAGTGGCTAAATGGAATTCAATTCCACAAAAAAAAAGTTATTCAGGAGTGTTTCGCGTTCGGACTTCAATTATCTTTACTCTGCTGAAAGCAAAATGGAATCAATTTTTATCCAAAATGCACAATTTTTTTCGGCACATACTACTCGTCATAAAAATACGCTATTTTTTATCGAAAAGCATATGACCATTAGATATCAAAATGTTCTCGGTCTCAACATCTCCGCGCCAGACCATTAAAAAACACACGGCCATCTTAAAATTGTCATTCTGTATATGAACGAACAAACGGCGGGAAAACTTGCCGCGTTTAGAATCGGGACACCCTGTATATATCGTGGATTGATCGAAGTGGCAAGATCCGACCAATGGCGACGTGCGCTTTCCCGAGAACGAATGAGAGACAGGAGAAGCGGCGAGTAAGTGAAAGTGCGCGAAGAAGGGAAGGATAGAAGTAATGACGGAATGAGAGAAAAAGAGAGATTCATAATTAGGAAATACTATTATTTGTCGCCTTTTTATAATACCCTTTTCGTGGCGGGCTTTTGAAAACCATTTTCAATTGTGCTATATGGCATGGAGTATAGAAGCGTGTAAAAAAATCGCGAAAAAAATAGAAAGACACAACCATAACGTGTACGACGGCGTCGTTTACGTCAGGTCTTTGTAACTCGCTTCCAAAAGTACGGTTATCCAAGTTTCTCATGCGGTACTCGCGGCGATTTCAATTACGCGGGAACTGGGTGGCGCTTTGAATGTTCCGAGTACTGCACGTCTCGGAAATTCCAAATACCAAACACTGCGAATACGGGCTCGGCATCTCATATACTTAATGTACTCGATTCTTCGAATACCATGAGCCATCGGATGATACAGATCCCGCGAGTAATTGGCATTCGAATACCTCGTCTTCGGAATTGGTCCTTGGTACTCGAATACCATGAGCTATCGGATGGTACAAATCCCCCGAGTAGCCGGTACTCGGTGCTCGAATACAGCCGGTACTCGGTGCTCGAATACCGCCGGTACTCGGTGCTCGAATACCGCCGGTACTTGGCTCTCGAATACCGCCAGTACTCGGTGCTCGAATACCGCCGGTACTCGGTGCTCCAATGCCGCCGGTACTCGGTGCTCCAATGCCGCCGGTACTCAGTGCTCGAATACCGCCGGTATTCCGCACTTGAATAGCGCAAAAATCCGGCAGCAAAATACCACGAATACTCGGTGCTCAATGCATACCCTTGGTGTATTCGAATACCACGAGTACCGCGGATATTCAGGATTGTGAGTACGTGCCGGATACGCATCTCCGGGACGATCTACTCCCGAGAGAGAGAGGGAGAGAGAGAGAGAGAGAGAAAAAGAGCGAGCGCGATCGTCTTCTCACTTGTGAAAATCTTGCACGCGCCTCATCATTGTATAGCATGTGTGTGTGTGTGTGTGTGTGTGTGTGTGTGTGCGTGTGCGAAAGAGAGAAAGAGAAAGAGGGCGCGAGAAGGAAAGAGAAAAAGATGGTATATTTTTACAGGGCTCTGCCCGCGTGATATAAAGCTCTTCCTAACGATTCGCTGATATACAAGTTCATTTAGCTTAAGCTGAGAGATTTTTTCCGAGGAAAAACGGAGGATGTGGGACACGGAACGGAACGAAATTTAAAAAAAGGTACGAATGAATAACGCGGAAATATCGAAGATTTCTCTTACGGAGCCAATGCGGCAGCGAACACGAAAGAAAACAAAAAAGAAATACGACTCGACGTCGAACGTCCCTCTACTCCGAGCGCCCATTTCGAACTTTACTCTTCAAATTGTCCCAAAGCGAGGCACGACGATAAACACGAGAATAATCACGGGACACTGCTTCTTTTCTCCAATGAACAAAAAGGCCTACTATTTTCGCTAATGAACACGCGAAGCGTTCGGATTGGGACACCGGTATCCCAACGCTTGTCCCTCGAGTCCTGGTGGGGCCCTGGCTTGACTAGGCCATTTGGGACACGTAGGACGGTGGTGTCTCAAACTGCCCCAGCCCTTGTAAACGTGCTTTCACCGGCAAGTCTCCCCCTCTAGACATCCGCGCGCGAAACCCACTGTCCCACCGTAGGACACCGTTGTCCCAGGACTAAAAAATGATACAAATTGCGGACTAAAAAAAATGATAAAAATTGCATCCGAAGCGAAAAAATATTCTGGACGCGAGAAATCGAACTTAGACAGCGTTGTCCCAAACGCTCGCCGCCCAGACGTGCATACCGCACTTCGACGCTTCCGCTGCGATTACTTCTTCACAAGCGTTCCTCTTTTTTCTCTGTTTTTTCTGTTTCTTTTTTTTTAGTGACGATCACATGTCGGTTGAGAGTCGTGCACCTTCGATTCTTTCGCTGATCGAACGTATCGGATAACGAATGAGAAAAAAATACCAGAAAATAAGGAACACATGAAACACTCGAGAGAATAAAAACGAAACGTACTTCGACGAAAAATACAATTACGAAAATTTCACGATCCGATGGAGTGCGTGTATTTGCGAGTGCGACGAGAAACGAAAGAGAAACAAAAAAATTGCGAAAAATGATACAAGAATATATATATATATATATATATATATATATATATATATATATATATATATATATATATATATATATATATATATATATATATATGTGTGTGTATATATATAACCATGTTTTTCGAAAAGCTATAGCTTCACGTTCGCGCTACGAATGAAGCTCTGTTCTTCCATGTAGCTCATTCTAAACTAACTAATTAGGGTGGCCGTGTAAATTTGGAGGCGGGCCGTTTATCATCACAAACACAAACACACACACACACACACACATAATTAAAACTGCGCAAAGCATCATTAAAAAAAACAGAAAAACAACGGAAAAATCTAAAATAAAAATGACCCAAACATACACCTCGAACTCAAAAAAAAAAGACAACACTTAGCACTAGCTAAACGTTAACTTAACTTTAGAGTTGTACGATTAGCGAAAATCTAAAAGAATGAAAAAAAAAAGGAAAACTGCGATCGCGATGAAAAGGCCGGGGGAAACGGGAGGGGGGGGGGGGGCGGTGAAACGAAAGCAATATGGAGACCAGTTAGACCTGATATGCGATGAAATACTCTAGTCGGCCGGTGTTATTCTTTTGTTTTTGTGTACTTCTTTCTTTTTTTGCCGAATTTTTTTTTCTACGACGCGAGTTCGCCTTATTGACGTACAAAAGAAGATATAATCGATGTATAGTTTGAAAAGATGTTGATTGGAGACGAGAGCCGATCATGAAGCATGTATGCAATGAATGAGAAATACTTCGGAATGACTGTTCGATCCTCGGTCGTCGGTCATGTTCGTTTTTGAGCTCCTTGCGCGGAAATGTTGCAGCTCAGTAAAATGTGATTTTCAATAGTTTTTCAAGTCCTCTTCGAGAAAAAGTACAGGGTATTTTTGTGACGAGTAGTGATGGCCAGAAAAAATTGAGCATCCAGGAAAAAAATCTAAATTTTATTTTGCGTACAGCAGAATGGAGATAATCAAATTCCGAGTACTTAACAATTCGGAAAAACTTAGTTTGTGCACGCCGTCATCGAGAGAAAATTATTAAAAATGCTTTTTGAAGTTGGAAAAATGGAATTCCATTGAACGGAAAGTTATTCAAGAGTGTTTCGTATTCGGAATTTGATTATCTTCGTTCTGCTGAACTTAAAACGGAATATTATTTTTTTTCCCGAAAGCTCAATTTTTTTCTGGCAAATACTGCTTATCTTAATACCGCAGTATATATATACTGCGGTATTTTTTTCGAAGAGGCCTTGATACCATTGAATATCATATTTTTCTCAGGCCCTCAAAAAACGTGACATGGCCACCGTATGGAGCATCGAGCCTCGTTTTTCAAATGGATCAACCAATATCGATAACCAGCGCGGATACGGCGCCGGTCGACCTGCGCGAACCAATCTTGTTCCGAACGAAATAAAACGGAAATCATGAAAATTGTCAATCAAATAACGATGAAGCACCGCGTTAGAACGTCGATGAAGAATGGACAAAAAATTGGACTGTCGATAAAATATTGAGCACGAGAGTGAGAGAAAGAGAGAGAGAGAGAGATGCGAAATAACACACACACCCAGCCACGGACAATCAAAATGCCACAATGGTGTTTCATTTGCTTGTGTTGCATGACGTTGTGCCAAATCGAGAAATCCTTCGTTTAGATTTCTATGAGTTTCACCTTTATTTATAATAATTATTATACATATGTAGATGTATATATATATGTCCATACAAGTATATATATAAGGGGGGACAAGTCTCGCGCGGCAATTTTGCGTCTGGAAAAACCATTATTTTTTATAGTTTTTCCAAGTCCTCTTCGATAAAAAAAACACAGCGTGTTTTCGTGAAGAGTAGTATTTGCCAGGAAAAATTGAGTACCCAAAAAAAATCAAAATTTTATTTTGAGTACTGCGGAATGTTGGTGTTTAAATTTCGAACACGAAACAATCGGGAAAAACTTCTATTGTGCGTGCTGTCATCGAGAAAAAAGTGATCAAAGATTCATTTTAAAATGGATTAATGGTTTTTAAGTACATTGAAAAAAAAAAACAGTAGTGCTTCGTATTCGGAATTTATTTATATTCATTCCGCTGAACTCAAAATGGAATTTTCATTTTTTTTGCAGAATTTTCAATTTTTCTGGCAAATAGTGCTCGTTATACGCTATATTTTTTTTTCGAAGGGGACTGAAAAATGATTACATGTAATAATTTCTCGGTGGCAGAATGTCCCCGCCAGAGCCTCAAAAAACACTTGGCCACCTTATAATTGTCACCTTGTATATATATTCGTATGTGCATGTAGATATACATATATGAATATTATGTATATTGTACATTTTAAGAATTTTGTTGGCGTAATGTGTAACATTGATTATTATTATTATATTATATTATATTATATTATAAAATTTCGAACGAACACACACTGTAAAATGTTTGTTAAGTTTTTGGCCTTGCTTATATACAACTTGAGTGTAATATCTTAGGCTGTAACTACGACAGAACTTTATCTAAAACGATATTGACAAGAACAAGAAAAAAAAATATTCACGTGTTTCATTTATTCCGTATCCCCATGGACTTCGATTAAAAGCGGGGGGGGGGGGGCATGCAGAATTGAATTTTTTGTAACGCTTATAAATTTCATTCAACATCTGAAGAGTGTATTTTGAATGTTGTAAAACCATAGAAGCCCTGACGGTCCGCATGGAGTCATCAAAGTAACCCACTGCAACCGGCACCGATCACAGGTATAGGAGCGCGTGCGCAGGAACGCTTCGCCTTTCAGCCTCTTGACTAAATAAGCTAGCCATTTCTTTATTTGACACGAGGTGACATTACTGAGGAGAATTTACGCTTTTACCGACGGGGTGAAATTGAACGTAGCAAATTTTAAGCTTATATAGCGTTATTTCCACTCAATCATTACTTGAGTACTGGTTTTTGCTATCCAAAACTTGAACGCGCTTTTCTCAGGACACATTTTTTCCCGCGCAGTGCAACCTAGATTAAAACTTAATTGACCGATCGACCCCAAATTTCACACAGATATTCGTTAACATTTTGACCAAATTTCGACCCTAAAATATCATTTAAAAGTCAATAAGAAATTGACTAAAAAAATGAATCAATTTCTTGTAGTGTCAACTTTTTTTTCATTTCTTTCCCTTAAATTTAACGCCAATACCTGCGCAAGATCATATTTTAACGCAATTAGTATATTTTCTTATTTTAGATAATTAGAACGACTTGTAACTTGCACTGCGCAAAAAAGGAGTAAAATTCAAGCAGCTGTAACGCAGCGATTTTGAATTTTTAGGACACAACATTTTATTGTCAATACTACGATGTTCTTAATAAAAATTGAATAAACCTTTTCATTTTTTATAAATAAATTCGTAAAAAAATGCATGCTGACACGACCCTCACCCGTTAATTCTTAAACCAGCAGCGCACGTTGAATGCTTGGAGAAATGCAAGAAGGTGCCGTGGCGTCATCTACAGGCGCTCCGAGACGCAAGTGCTAGGTTAGAATGGACGCAAAGAAGAAATAGAAAAATTGCGGAGTATTTGGGTTTGATTTGGGTCAGGTGCTGAGCTACGGGAAAAAATAGTTTTTTTTGCTCATGAGCATGGAGGCTAGAGTCGGAGGAGTCTGATCTGTGCATTTCAAAGTGGCTACAAAAATGTGGTCAAACAGGGATGGCGCCACTATCTCTAAGACCTCGAGAAGTAAGCTGATTGTGAGTACCGATAACCAGAGTTGCCAGATTGGGCTATAAACCGCGATTTGGGCTATCTTGGGAGGCCATTTCGCGGCCCAAATTTTTTTGACGCGCTAAAGCGCGATTTGAGCTATATGCGAAAATAAAATAGCTCTCTTTGGGCTCTTAGACCATGTAACTACAGGACGCGCCTTGCATAGTTCGCTTCAAACAAAACCATCCGCACATTTTTACAGGAAGTGAGGAAATACACATACACACAATTTACTACGGTCACAAATTATCATCACGTATTTACTCACGCACACAAGAAACATATCATCACATAACACAATACAGCACGCTAACAAAACGATTATACAAAAATTGTGTTCTTTGTCATACACTATACGTATGTGTGCGCCAAAATAGAAGAATAGAGGAGCACCCAAGTCGATAACGCAATCGTTAACAACTATTTTATGGAGGTAACTTTCATTATGGGTTTTAGAGTAACATATTTGATACCTATTAATAATTGAACGTAGTGAATTCATATTCATTAAAATCTTAAATGAAAATATACAATTTACAGCCATCGAGTCATTGTTATGTGATTCCCATGGTGTGATTTAAACTTTGTATGAAATTGAGTCATGCACACAAAAAGCCTATTATTGTCCCGCTTGAATCCATGGTCACAGACAACACGAATTTTAAATTTATCATTATGAATTGGAGGAAAAGTAAACTTCAAATGTAGAAAAGAAAAACTGTTTATTAATTATGTATCATAAAATAAAAATACATTACGAACGACCAACATAAAAAAGCATTTTCCTTCAGCCTGATATACTCATATACGCCCGCGTCCTCTTCTCAGCCGACAAGGGAAGCTGAGTTCAACTTGAATCCGGATGATCCGGACTCCGGCCCTGTCCCTGCCTAAGAGAATGTGCCAAAGAATATTGATGTACCAGAGATTCAAATTTCGAATGCAGGGGACCTGCTAAACGAATTTTATGTTTCTCTGATGGACAAAGTTGATTTAGATTTCTAGAGAACGTAAAGATATTTACTTTAATATTCGTATTCATATATCATATATGAGACTGTGATTTCAACTGGGTGATTTTTGTACTAATGTAATCTCAAGGAATAAGTATTTGTTTATTTATGTGATTGTTTTAGCCTGCTACAAAATACAGATATTTGATTATGTTTGATTTTAAAATTATCAAAGAAATAATTCAATTTCTACCTTATATCGGCTTATCCTTCATGACCTACCAAAACCACGAATTTGGGCTATATGCGAGCTTTTACCGCGCCATTTAGGCTTCGTAGAGTCCCGCGGTTTTTGGGCTACACAAGCGGCGTCTGGCGGCGGTTTCGCTCACTACACGTCTGGCAACTTTGTCGATGACGTGTAAGAGAGATGGAAGAGAATCAAATATGCATCTTAGCCGCTATGGAAAATACAGTAGAATTTCGCTTATCCGAGGTAATGTGGGGAGAGGGTACCTCGGATAATTGAAATCTCTGATAATACCGAAAACAGTAGCAATATTGGACTATTTCACGCATAGGCATAGCAGATTCGTCCGTTTTATCCGAGATTCTGCGTACTATCCAAGGATACACCTCGGATAATGCGGGGGGATCGGATGAGTTAGGTGACTCGGATAATGCGGAACGTCGGTTAATCGAAGGTCGGATTAACGAGGTTCTACTGTACCAGCAAATACGATAATGTACACACAATATTCGAACAATTTGAGAATTGTTAACATCGATTTTTTTAGACAAACCAGCCTTGATGTTGTCAAGAGGAAACATTTTATCTTTAAAACATTGAAGCATGTTTTTATCTTGAAAACATTGAAGCAAGCAATATCGTTTCGACTTTATATTGTTATTACGGTGCTTTTCTCAAATGGAAATATAACTACTGGACAATTTTTTTAATTCCATGCCTCAATGAGTAATTGCAATTTCTTTCGTGTGATTTTCTTTTTATGTTCATTCAAATATGTTATCGTCAGAATAATCGCGTTACCGATTCGCTGATTGCGAGTTTTAATACAAACAGATCGCAAAGCATTGTTCTTTGACTAGGAAGAATTTACCATCATATTGACCCGAGTAAAAAATGTATTCAAGAATAAAACCATATTATTTAAGACATTTTCCATCGTTCGTTGTACAAGAAAACAATTAAGGACAATCCGAACGACTGCGATTTCAAAAAGGGCTTGGCATATTTATCACGATATAATTATTTTATTTTATATTTATCACGAATTGCATGTACAATTCGTCGCATTTTTAACGTTTCGTTCTCAGTATATGTATATAGAGATACGGAAAGAAAAAAACGAAATAGCTGCAGTGAAAATACGCGGGTAAATCGACCATGCGAGCCTAGCTGCCGAGAATCGAACTAAACACGACGCCAGCGCGAAATTGAAATCTTCACACGAGTCTCGCACAAAACATCGAATGCATCGTTATTACGGTTAAATCAATTTCTGCAATTGTCCCCGACACCAATAAATTATATTTAATTTTTTTGCCAGTACAATGATTAATGATAAATAATTTTATGAACAATGATTATTGATATATAATTATAAACAATGATTAATGATCAATAATGGTGAACGATGATTAATGATAAATAATTACGAACAATGATTAATGATCAATAATTATGAGCAATGATTAATGATAAAGAACCGTGCCTGATACCGATAAATAATAATTTCATTTTTTTAGCACAATGGTCGATAGTTATGATCAATGATTAATAATAAATACTTATGAACAATGATCAATGATTGATGATAAACAATTGTCCCCGATACCGATAAATAATTATTACTTTTTGCAAAACAATGATGATAAATGATTATGACCAATGATTAATGATAATGATTACTGATGAACATTCAACCCTGATAGCGATAAATAATTATGAATAATGGTTAATGATAAACAATTATAAACAATAGTTAATGTTTAATGATAAACAATTATGAGCGATGATTAATGATAAATAATTAGTAATATAAATATCTCAGACGAAATTCAAATGGACGCGTGACACGACGCGTAAAAAAATTGTGCTTGGTTCGAGATTACGCAGCCGACACGAATAAGATTCCATCCCAATGACGGGGAAGTTAAAAATATTCGCTATTATTTTTTCCTTGAATATTCAGTACGGTCTATCCGTACTCGAGTTTATATGCACGTTGGCGCCATCAAAGTATCCTCTTTAATATTCCGGACTTCGCGGTGTGTGCATCGTTTTTGCGCGATCCTATAACGGTTAAAAAAAGAAAAAAAAAAAGCGATGTCCGATGGCGCCACCGTGCGGTGGCCACCAGGTTGGGAGTGGGGGGCCGCGGAAGCGCCCCCACTCTTCGGTGAGCTCTTCGACTGGCATTGGCTCGAGGCGACCAATCGCGTACGAGAATCCTCCGGTGGGGCCCGCAACGGGGCCTTATTTCGCGTGTATTTCCGCCACACTTTTGACCCCCAAAAACCTCTACCCTCAAATTTTTCTAATCGATGGTGATCGAGGATTCCGAGATCATGAATATTCACAACAAAGTTGGAGGTCATCCAAGGTCATCAGACTTATAATTTAAAGAAATGTTCCCAAACGTATGATTTTTCTAATTTTGAGTAAGAAGGTAATTCGGCTCGAGAAATGGCAAAGATTCGAAATCAGCTTACCTGAAAAACCAAACAATCTCGAGCCGCCTCGTGCCGCGCAACTTCCGGCGCCATTTCCTTCGTTCGAGCGCGGAGTTCGAACGTGTAGAAAAAAATTGCGCGGCGGTCGGCACTACAGCGGGATGTAGGCCGCGCGTCATAAATCTCGGTACAATTGCCGATAAGTATAGGTGAGGGTTAGGGTAATTCACAACTCTGAGGGAGAAAAATCACTGGAGTCGCATGGTCAGCGTGGGGGGACGAGCGTCCGAACGCACACCATGGATGGCGAGCGAGAGAGAGTGAGAGAGAGAGAGAGAGAGAGAGAGAGGGAGAGAGAGAGAGAGAGAGAGAGACCGCGAGAGAGGATAAAAGTAAGTGAGAAAGAAAGAAGGGAGCAATCGGCGAGGTAGCGAGAGTGGGGGTAGAGCGCTGCGCGCGAGAAGAGATATAATCCCCGAGCGCATCCACCACAAGGGGGCCTCCTCCGTACATGCTTCCCTTCCATCATGGTTCGAAAACCCGTCGGTCTGCATTCCAGTGTTCTCGTGGACGCCGCACGGAGACGCCGAGTGTTTTACGCGTCGTTTGGCGTCCTCCGCGCTCGCCGGGCCGCGTACATTAAATCCGAGTCCCTCCGCGTACACACATACACAAACATCTATACCACTAAAAAAGTACATCTATCATTCTGTACCGTACACGCGTCAATAATAGCTTGAAAAGGGCAAGAAAAATACTGGGAAAAAGGCCGGAAGTAAAGCTCGATCGCAGGAACGTTAAAAAATCGCAAACTCTTTGCTCGTCGCATCGCCTCATGTAAAAATAAAAAAAAAAACGAGTGTCAGTGATTGAATCGACTGCGCGCGTGCGCGCGGCGTCTCTCTCCGCCTCGCGGTGTTGTTTTCACCACTGTTTTTTGCCGTTTATTTGGTTTTCACATTGGTAATCGCTTACGAGGGAAAACGCGGAAAGAAAAACACCTCGTATCGGGGAATCCCCCGCCGCGTGAGAGGATAATCGCGCGAGCCTGCGAGACTTTTCGGCGCGAGGACGATTGACACGAAAGGGTGAGTTTGTTTAGGTCACGAGTACCACCGAAAATCTGATATAAAACAACTGATTTAAAGGAAAAAAAAAACAATGAACTAAAACGATATAAAATAACTGATTTGAAGGGATGAAAAACAATGAACTGAAACAACGCGACTTACGAGCGATGAATATGAATATGAGATTATTATTATTTTTCGCGTATTCGCGATCCTCTGGCAAACGCTATGTCACAAACTATTCTTTTGTCGAGTGGGCATCGAAAATCGTCGATTTCGCGTTTGTATCACTTCTGAAATAACTATTCATTTAACCCTTAGTAGTCACTTTTAGCTAGTCACACTTAGCTAGAATCACGTTATAGTCATACTGAGTCCATGGGACGCAGGCGTTTTTAAATTATTATAAATAATGAAATAATGCATTAAGCGATATGAAAAAAATAGTAAGGTATAATTTGAACCTTCTTTAATACAAGAGTATTGGTTAGAAATCAAAAATTAAATTTTAAATATGCCAACAAAAATTATGCAAAAAAAACGTGAAGAAAATACTTTTTTTTTTACAAAAATTGCTGTAACTCTTGTAATGATTGACAAAAAAATGGTTTTATAATTTGGAAACAATGTAATTTGAAATAGAATAGAAATTGAAATAGAAAGAATGAAACGCTTACGCATATAAAAAATGTATGTTTTATTGAAAAAAAAAGTTGTACGGCATCAAAATAATTTGCTTGGCTCCCGTGGACCCAGTGTGACTATTAAGGGTTAAAAAAGATAGGTGTTTGGGTTAAATTGGATTTGCCTGATTTTCAAAAAGTTTTTATCCAGCGGCTTTCGAAAAACGTCGATTTCGGGCTGAATCCCTCCTGGAGTTGACGAAAAACGAAAAAATGCGAACCCATTGTCACGCGGTTATTTTCGTAGCTTGCGTAATATAATAATCGTCGAAATTATTATAAATTAATGTTTTCCGTTCAGGAGTATACACACAAAGTGTGTGTGTGTGTGGGTGTGTTTGTGCGCTCGCGCGCGCGTGTGCGTGCGTGCGTGCGTGTGTGTGCGTGTGTGTGTGTGTGTGTGTGTGTGTGTGTGTGTGTGTGTGTGTGTGTGTGTGTGTGTGTGTGTTTTCATAGTGATATTTGAATGAATTTTCAGTGAAAAATTTCGTATAAAACTGCTCATAAAATGAAAAGTTTTCGATTAATTAGAAATTCCGTACGTACTTCTCGGCGAAATGCAATTAGGAACATAAGTTTTAAATTTGAATTAAATCGAGTGAAAATTGTTGAAGTTATTTGTCACGCCAATTGGAAAAAAGCTTCTTCGGGAAAAACGCGTTTAAAGTTTTAGGTACTCTATGGCCGTGCCAGAGATGGGCTTACGTTATACGCTCAAAGTCGGTGATTTTTTTTTCTTGCTATAAATCGAATAGTAACTTATTCGTATGATGATGAAGCACCGTTTTAGCGGGAAAAAATCGATTTTTTGAAAGGTCTGCTCTGTCTTTACCCCTTAACGTGATGTACCGCCGGAGCCGAACCCCCACCGCTCATTCACCAGTGTCGGTATATATGTATTATATAATATCAGAATTTCGTTAAAAAAATGCGGGGGATTCAGTTTTCGAATCTTAAACATTCATTGCTTATATATACACAAATATTTACTATTCGAAAATTACATCTTACGAATTTTCGAAAGCAATTTATGTAACATTTATGCACATATAATAATAATGATAATTTATGTGGAAAAACGTTCTAATTAAATGCGATATATATATATATATATATATATATATATATATATATATATATATATATATATATATATATATATAGAGAGAGAGAGAGAGAGAGAGAGAGAGAGAGAGAGAGAGAGAGAGGGGGGGGGGGGCAATAAACATGGCATATATGCCATGTTTATTGCCACACACACACATATAACGTATGGGGGAAACCCATACGTTATATGTGTGTGTGTGTGTATTGGGAATATAAATAAGTCTCCTCCGTTTGACAAAAGATGGCCCTACCAGGAGGTTATGGTTGAAATTGTCACATGTAAAACGTCATATCGTAAGGTTGGACATCTGGCAAGACCATAACCTTGAAATATTGGCGATTTTGTACTAGCATCGCGTAATTTTTTTCATGCGAAAATGTCGAGTTTTAAGTCAAATCAGCGTCATTTGCGGGAACTTTATAACTTTTCTTTACTTCTTTAATTTGAAGAAATCTGCTGCTGAGGCGCATCGATTGCTTGTAGAAGCATATGGTAAGGCTGCTTTAAATGAGGGAAGTTGTGAGTGGTTTCAAAAGCTTAAAAACGGTGAATTTGACGTCGAAGACAAAGAACGTGGCGGAAGGCCGAAACGAAGCCGACAATTTCAACCATAACCTCCCGGTTGGGCCATCTTTTGTCAAACGGCGGAGACTTATTTGTACATCCAAAATATGCATTGCATATAATAAGAATGTTTATATAATAATAATTAATAATAATTATAAACAAATGAACACGTAACTTTTCATTCATTATTCAAAATATCCACATGACGTTAAAAAAATGGGTAGGTTTGTAATTTTTTAATATTAATTATTAATAACCCATATATATTGGCTTGTCCAGAAACTTCGTGCCGATTTTTCAATGTGCCACCTACCAAAAATCAGCACCAACTTTCCGGACAACCCAACACATATATATATTTATATATATCTATATATGAATATTTAATATTGAAAGATTAAATCCTACACTTTGGCGGCATCCATTAATTACGTGAGGTGATTTTGGTGATTATTCGACACCCCCTCTCCCCCTGGTGAGATGTCGCGAGATTTTGCTCGACCCCCTCCCCACGCCCCTAATCTCACGTGAGATTTTTCAAAATGCATACGTTCACGGAAAATAAATTGTAGTAGAAGTAACTGCGGTTGTAGTACCATTTACTCCACCATGTAAAGTAGTAGGGAGACTCTCCCTACGAGATAAAAATTATGTCATTACTAAAATTACTAAAATTACTAAAATTACGTGATATTTGCCGAACCCCCCTCTCCCCCACGTGAGATTGGGTGAGATTTCGCTCGACCCCCCCCCCCCCCCCCCCCTAAACGCCTGACGTAATTAATGGACGCCCCCTTTTGTAAGAGAAGTTTGGATATTTCGAGAAAGTTACGTGTTCATACATGAATTAATGATTGAAAATTCAATAATTATTACATAAAATATATATAAATTATTATCATTCAAACATTCTGGTTATATGCAGTAGGTATATACATATATCAATTTACATGCACACGCTTAGGATATGCATACAAATATAAAAATGTGCGATATAATTGTTAAATTATTTCCATATATGATAATGACAATTGATGGGGGAAAACCTTTGAATTATATGCCATTTTTCAACGCCCCCTCCCCCCTCTCTATATATATAAGAAAATCGCATATAACTCGAATGTTTGTTCCTCAAATTATAATTATTATTAAATGGGTATAATAATAAATTAAAATAAATAATAAATTATAATTATTATTAAATGGGTATAATTTTACAAGCAGAAATGACGCGCGCGCACACAAACACACAAACGCACACAGTGTAAGAACACCGTTTATGAATGCCGATCTTCTCGCACCTTCCTAATAAGTTCCGACACCTGCCGTCCACGCTTGAGGGGGCAGCAGACCCTGCGTCGTGCCCCTGACTTTCATTTTCGGAGATTGGATGTTCGGGCTCGCGCGCCACCGCCACTCATCGCGATGCTTCGCATCTCATACTATTTTTTTTTCTTCAAAATATGCTGCTGTTTTCGCGCACCTATGTGGAATCCCTTCGCCGTCGAACGGGTGTCGCGAGTTCCGAAATAATTTTTTTCCCTCGCCAATAATGAAGTACCCGGGAAAAGATGGACATATATAAACATAAATAATCATGTATGATCTTGTCATAAATGATCATGAACGAAATTTGTCTCTATATAATCATATACAGTAATATATAGCCATATATGATCACATGTAATTATATGTGATTATATATACTCATATACTATTGCATATAACGATATATAACCATGTTTAGTCATACATTGATTTGCATACATACGCATAAATAAGAAATTACGAGAAAACGGATTTTGTATTTTTATAAAAATTATATTGTCATGTGTATCGCAAATTCAATATGTATATATATTAAGCAAAAGATTCTTCGTATAATCTTCCATCAATAATAGGATGATGTTCAGTCTGAAAATGTAAAAGGTTATATAACATTTCATAAAATAATGCACCGTTCATAAGGCTTATACATTATTATTAAACTCAGCAACCAAACTAACATTTCAGTCTTGACAGAAATATTTAGAAATATAAAAATACTTATTTAAGAAAAGTATTTATCCTATATGATATCAAAATAGTCATGGCGTTGAAGTTTGCATCGTTGGAATGCAACGAAAATTCTTTCACGTTTCTTACTTTCATTACTATGCAAAATCATATTATGGAGATTTAGGTTGTAAGTCGCTGAATGAGAAACCAAAAAAAGGTTTGCGTTATTTTCGTAGCTCAAATCTGCAAAAGGGTATTTCAAAAATAAAAATAAATCGTTTTCGTTGCATTCCAACGATGCAAACTTCGACAGCATAATGAATCGTTTTTAAAAGTTCTGTTTCTTCGTTTTTCTTTTTTCAAATAAATGTACTAATTATTAACGGGCTACACCTACCTAGGTGGGTCAAAAAATTGCATTTTGAAATTATATTTTTATTCGATAGTATCGCCTTTTAGCTATATTCCCGGAAAAATTCATTGAAATATTCCTGAAATTGGATAAGCTACAGCTTCAAACTTTAAGGCGGGATATACGTTTACAACGATCAAAAAATCGATTTCTTTTTTTTTCTTTAAACGATAGAACTATATATGTGGAATATTTTCCCAAAGTTTCAAAGCGAAATTCCAAAAACTTCAAACGTTACCTTCAAAACTTCAACGCTGTGCCTCACCGCTCGGATTCGGAGCGGGCATGAACTTCAACCGCGTTTTTCGCAAAACTGCATTATCGAAATTGGCGTGCAGAATTACTCAAAAACTATTAAGCCGATTGCGTTGAAACTTGGTAGGAATATTGATAATATTGGTACCTTCTACTTGACGAAAGTTGTTTTTGAAAAATTGGAAAAAAAACTACTTTTTTAATCCACATCTTACAGAAATGTTGCGTGAGATGTTGATTTGTTTTTGTAAATGCCTGCGATTTTCTTAAATTTGCATTTTCTTCATTCTAATTACTATCACATAGAAACTATACATGTTCTAACTGAAAAAATGATTGAAAATAGTCTCAATAGTCAAATAGTTCAAATATGGTTGTTGCGGATAATTACATGATTATATATGACACCAAAATAGTTTGTACATCATATATAGGTTCATATACATGGTCTCATATATAATTATATACGCTTATATACGGGTTTTGGGGGGCAAATGCAATTATATATACAAATAATATATAGTACATGTTGTATCACATATGAGTTCATATATACAACCATATGTTCATATACGAGTACCAACTTTTAAACATACATGATCATATATGGTCCACACCTAGAAAAAATAATTACTGTGCATGGTAATATATCTACATATACGATCATTCATGATGTCATGTTAAGGCATATATAATTGTATATAATGTTATATATGAGTATAAATAATTATATATGTTTATATATGTCCATTTTTTCACCGGTAAGGGGCTGTTCGTATATAACGTCAACGATTTTTGCTGATTTTTGACCCCCCCCCCCCGCCTTTTGAAATTATTCTATCCTTCCTGTTGTCATCATCCAATTATCGTTACCGTCATTCAACGACTAGACCCCCCTCCTATTTTAAAATGACATAATTTATGGACGGTCCCTAACATGTGCACGTCCGGTGTATACGTTTCGACTACGTCCATTATGCGATGTGCGATTTTTTCTGTTTTTTTTTCGCTGTTGTCTTGTTTGTGCATTTTCAAACCGTAAAATTAAAAAAATGCCTGGAAAAATTTGTGAGCGGTACGAGCAATTTTGAGATGAGGTATCGGGACAATAGTCGGGGACAAAAAAAAGACGGAAAAATGGTGAATCTCGAGTCATTTTTCTATTTATTGCGAGGTGCGTGCGTGTCAGAGATTAACGCAGACGATGGAAATCTCGAGACTGCGAGACCCGAGTTGAGGTCGAGAAAGGGAAACAAAAAAGGAAGGAAAAGAAACGGTCAGGGACTGGAACGAATTGTCGGCCGGAATTTCACGTGGTGGGTTCCTGCGTCGCTTTTGGAAACTTCGCCATGTAACGGTGCTGTTATTGTTGTTGCTATTCACCTGCAACAGACGAAAATCAGACTCGAAGGGTCGCGGACGATCCACCGTCATGTACAACCCTCGCGATCGTTATGCGTCATTTCACGGTTACGACATCCACGTGTTGCACGTCCACCGGAAAATTGCCCAGCACCTTTCATATATATATATATATATATATATATATATATATATATATATATATATATATATATATATATATATATATATATATATATAGGGTCGCCCAATTTTGAGCTTTTTTTTTCTCCTTCTCACCACCCGTTGATCTTCTTTAAAGAAAAAATTAATTGTCGCGAAATCTGCGAGCGGTAAAAAAATATTTAGAGATCGCTCAAGAGCTTCAAAATTTCCAATTTTCGCCAATTTTGTTTGAGTCATCGCACTCACAGATTTGACGCTTTGTAAAATTTTCAGAACAATTTATCTTTTTCTTTAGAAACAGGTTTTTCAAAGATACCACACACTACTAACCCAAGAATTATAATCTTTGTTCTCATAGAATAATTCTTTAAACCTCTTGTCCGCAAACAAAATTATAGGTCCCCCGTTTTATCGGGTTAGAAGTGCGAGGTAAATTTAAAAAAAATGCTTCTAAAGATAAAAAGCATTAATTGTTTTGAAAATTCTACAAAGCGTTAAATTTATGAGTGAGAAGAGAAAAAAAATCGCAGCAATTGGAAATTTCGAAGCTCTTGAGCGACCACTAAATTTTCATTGGCTGACTAGAGCTTTCGCGAGCTTAATTTAAAAATTATAAAGCTGAGAGGTTTTATAACTAATTTAAAAATTATTAACTTATTTTCATTATTAAAAATTATTTAACTTAATTTAAAAATTATAAAGCTGAGAGGAGAGCATGGGTGAGAAGTGAACGAAAAAAAATAAAATCGATTTTTTAATGAATCTTGAATTTGTGGGAGACTAGAGCGACCTCTAAATATTTTTTGAACGCTCGCAGATTTCGCGACAGTTTTTTCTTCTTTTAAAGAGGATAATTGAATGGTGAGAAAAAGAAAAAAAATAGAGCTCAAATTTGGGCCATCCTAATATATATATATATATATATATATATATATATATATATATATATATATATATATGTGTGTGTGTGTGTGTGTGTGTGTGTGTGTGTGTGTGTGTGTGTGTGTGTGTGTGTGTGTGTGTGTGTGTGTGTGTGTGTGTGTGTGTGTGTGTGTGTGTGTGTGTGTGTGTGTGTGTGTGTGCGTGCGTGCGTGCGTGCGTGCGTGCGTGCGTGCGTGCGTGCGTGCGTGCGTGCGTGCGTGCGTGCGTGCGTGCGTGCGTGCGTGCGTGCGTGCGTGCGTGCGTGCGTGCGTGCGTGTGTGTGTGTGTGTGTGTGTGTGTGTGTGTGTGTGTGTGTGTGTGTGTGTGTGTGTGTGTGTGTATGTATGTATGTATGTATGTATGTATGTATGTACGCATAACGTAAAATGAAAATGTTTCAATGGTATTCATTTAAACTCGTGTGGTTTTAATTATCATAAATGATTACCAATATTAATCAACTAACTAATGTCAATTTTTTAAGATAGATATATATAGAATTATTTATATTCCATTTATATTTTCATATACAACATATATGAAAATATTTATAAAAGCATGTAATTATCATAAACTTACGTATTTTATTCGTTAACTGAGATTCGTAATTGTTGTCGGGATAATAAAAAATACACGCGTATAAATAAGACCTATGTGCTACGAGTACGAATCAAAACCACCGAGCTATTTCATTATGTATTTAAAAAAAGGAACTAACGGAAAGACGGAGATGTTTATTTTTCCTGAAGGAGAGGGCTCATTCCTGATTGACAGGCCACGAAAAACGGGTCGCGATGATGGTGTAAGAACAAAGTTGCGACGTTGCCAAATCTCACGCGCAGCACAATTCCACACCACACACAAACCAGGTCGGGTGGAGGAGTACAGCATAGGGCCCGGAGAGATTTCTGCATTTTTGCATGGGTCGCGGTATGGGTGCCCGCGGTCCCGAGACCCCCTAGTTTGTGAACCGTGTGCAGGCGGGGGGCGGGGGGGCGACGGCGAAGAAGGACTGAGTCGAAGCGGGAAATTGGGACTCGTGGGGCTTAAAAGTCGTAATTCGGATCGTTCCAACAGATTTCGGGAGTTATAGGGTCGGCGAAATTACAAGCTACCGACAATAACAACCGTTACGGAAGCTCGTCAATTTTTGTTTGGGCGTCGATTTAACATCTCCCAAATGTATCGCCATACGAGCCAATTCAATGTAAAACCAATAAAATTTGCATGTGTGTGTGTTCGCGTACCAGGCGTATATTTTATAGCCAATAAATCTAAAGAATATTGATTGGTAATATTATATCGATTTCTGTGAAACACGTTTCCTCTATTTTATCTTGTATTGATTTAATATGAAATGTAATATATTATTGTAAAATAATATATTAAATAACTGATATATATACGGAATACTAAAGTAATATTACCCACTTAGGTTAGCGACATTAATTTGTTCATACAAGGTGTACACTGATAAACATGTCTTATAAACAAATTGGGATTTTTGTAATATATATACGTTACAGAATTTTGCTTGAGTTTACACAAGCTTAACGAAGTGAGAGAAAGAGAGAGAGAGATGAACAAAACTTTCGTCATGTTACAATCTAATGGTGTATCCGTTCATCGATCTTTATCGACCTGTACGAATCTTGAAGTGCTTCCTGTATACGTATCGTTGGGGCACGTAGAAACTTCGAGAGAGGGGAACAATGTAGCTCATTGTGTCCCCCGAGTATATATTCCAAGTGAGAGGAGCGAAGGGGAGATGGGTTCATGTACTTGGGCACGCTTTTCTGCCCTTTCAGACCACCCAGGTAGATGGGTTTTCCTCTCCTCATATTGTGTCGAAAATCGAGCAAACATTAATACGAAACCCTTAGGATCTCCTCTCAGCCTTCGTCCCGAAAAAATTCCATTTTCTTTCCCTTGATTACTATTGTTCTCCTTGGTTTTGTGTATTCCAGCGACCCCACGAAAGGAAGGAATGATCATGACATTGAAAAAATGCCACGAAGCTCAGCGTAAATACCTTCGATCTACATATACAGAATAATTACTACGGCCAATGCAACGAGAAAAAGGTTGTTCTTTTTTTTAGGAAACCGCGATATCTCGCATTGAGTATCCTAGCACTAGACCATGCCGGATTATCACTGCGATAACACCAATTTGCCACAACCCGTGTAGAAATGTGACCGGGCATTTCCTACTTCGTGTCCGGCCGTAACCAGACTTGCCTTGTTAGGGAAGATCGCAAAATCGTTTTTTTACGGCTTGCCCTTTATGTTTGGAAATTACAAGCTTTTGGCCGGGATACATTGCGAGCAAGTACATCTTCGCGTAATGTCTACCCGGCCAGAACATTGGCATGTTCTGAAAAGTGAGCATTGTGTCTAAGAACTAAAGAAAAGCTACTTTGCTTTTCACCTCATCAAAGATATTCATAATTGAATGGGATGAAACTAATACATCTATTGTAATTTTGTTCATCATTAAAAGCATTCATTTCATCAATGATAATCGACGAGGATAACAATGCGTATCATAAATACCGTGATTATGATAACTAATGGTTTGAGCATGAAGAACAGCCAAATTATTTTATGAGGCAAAATAGTAATGCAGGTAATTCGTGGTTTTTGAACGCCTTGTCGCCATGTTGGAGAATATCAATGTTCTGGCCGCGAATACATTACCTGAATGTATTTCGCCAACAATCCGTCAGGTGGTTATAAGCGAAGCGCTTCGCGTAAGCAAGATACCATCGTACGAGGATAAAAGTTCGTCCTGTGAGTTGTACCACGTACAGAAGTGCTATGCTTACAGTGTGCACTTACGTTTATGATTTTCCGATACTTGCGAAATAATCCATTGCACTCTAGGCATTTTTCGCTCGGATAGTGATCTGTGTACGCTTTTCTGTCTCTTTGCCTATCAGGAAATGCGAGCAAGCGCATGTATACACTCATATACTACCCTAGCAAGTAAATAACCAACAAACAATATCTTGTCGAACCACTAAATTAAATACATTCCCGCTACAAAACGCTGGAACATCATTTTTAATTTCCTCGTCTGTTCCTGGTTATTTCCCGACCTATTCCCTACAACTTTCCTGGTCATTTACCGCTTGTTCTCCGGCCCGTTCCTTATAAGCTTCCCATAAAGAGAACGGCGGATTGGGACCTAGCCTTATACCCGTTACATTGCGAACCTATTCCAGGGTGGAAGGCCCGACCAGAGCCTGATATTATCTAGAGAAGGCAGATCAGGGGCAGTACTCTTTCCCGACTCAAATTTCTACACGGGAAGTACTGCACAACATAAGGGTGAACAGAAAAATAGGCACGAATACTAAGGTTTATTAACACGTTATTAAAACGGTCTTGACAAATCGAGGTGGTCCCTCATTTCAGGGGTCCTTAGTGTGAGGCAAGCAAGCGGGGGGAAATACTATTTAGAGTAGGGTGTAGGGGTGTCCAAACGACAGCCATTAGTTTTGGTTTTTAAACGACACATTTGACTGGAACCGTGATGATCTCGAGCAATCAGGAGATAAGGGCGGTTTTGCTTCAATGTGATCTTGTCAATTACATTGAACCAAAACGGATATTTTCTCGTGCCGATTTTGATTGACACCCAAGACCAGAATAGGTCACAAAATGGACGCTGCTGTATGAAATGACGATAAAGGAAAAAAAAAATGTAGACGAACACATACAGTTGTTGATACTCAATTGAATAACTGTGAGTAGGTACGATGCGTGTCTACAGTCTCGATACTTTATCCTTGAAATATCATAGGACTATTCGAGGTCGAGACGTGCTTCTCATATTCGTATTTCCCGGGCCACGAGATAAAGGATATCGTAGTGCACTATACGGAGAAATGAAGCGATACGAGCTGTCGCCCGATGACCGTGGCAAAAAAGATCTTATCGTCGTGCAATTAAAGATTCACGCTTTTGCTGCACGTGGTCTTTGCTATAATAAAAAAAGAGAATTTTTCAGCCTCAGAAATGCGGAAGACTTTGTAGCTAAAATTCCATATTTTACGATGATACTTTTTCTTCTTGCAAATCCCATTGCGCAGTTTCTACCAAAGGGATTTACAGAATTCTTCATGATTTTTTTCTTGTGATTTTCCCTTTTTTTCGGCTAATTAAAAAGAAACGGATGCTTTGCGTTTTTTTGTCTCTTACGGTTAATGCAAGAATGTTTATGGATTACACAGTGATACGGTTTTTCCCCTCCTTTTCTTGGTTACTCAAGCTCCGCACTCTTCCTCACTTTATTCTCACTTACCGGCCTCGCTTCTCTCTCACTCTCGCCAATGATGAGCCGCTCTCGTCGAGGGTCAACGATTTGGATATAGGATAGACAAATTTATCTCCGAGCGGGGCTTCCTACGGCGGCTTTACTACGCACTAACGTTTAAACGATATTCGCGATATATATACACACACACACACACACACATATATATATATATATATATAAAATAAAATATGCATAACATATGAGGAATTCCAATCTACTTCGTCAACCCAAAAGGCCTCGGCATTCCAATAGAAATTCTAAAAATTCGTGGAATATGGAATTTCACTCACTAGAAATATCCATAGTTTGCAGGATTTTTCTTATCGAACTTCATTCATAAATCCTTCCTCATTCAACTTTATACCTTATTCTTATTGAACTTGATCTATCCCTTTAAAATATTAATTTATCTTGACTAAACTTAATAGGTTTATATCAACATATGTTGGTTAGATTTATTCTTTGGACATATACTATGAAAAATTGCCTTTTTTTAAATAGTACTACGTAAGCTTCTAGTTTGTTTTTAAAATTAGCCTGCGCCTTTTGTTATCTTTGATTAAAAAAAAAGTCTCGCAGGACGATGCAAAAACGATAAACCAGTTAATTAGCAGGTGAATCAAATTCGTTCCTGTTTACTTAAGCATATACACGAGAGTAGATTTTTTCTTGGCGATATTCGCCGTATGTGGAGTGCGAACTGAACGCGATGATCGCGAGGTTGACGATCCCTGCTATGGAATTCGAGTTGTTCATTTTTATACAAGGAGGGAAGGTCGGAAAGCTGAGGCGACCGCGTGCGTTCGGGACTTTGGCTCCTTCTCACCTGTTACGTACGACCTGCAAGAAGCAAAAGCAGCAGAAAACAGCCAGACGCAACAGGACCAACGTGTCCAATCCCCTGGAACGATACCCAGAATAACTCATATGTTCATGTTTAAACGCCTGGGCCAAGATCGGGTGAATAGGGCTTATCTAAAGGGATCGTGTTGGCCCAATCAGTCTAAATGCAGAATTTATCAAGAGTACTGAAATTGTTTCAAAGCTATCTTGGTGGGCGATTATCCTACTTTTCGGAAAAAAGGAATAGAAAGAATAAGAGCAACATTGAGGTTATGCTTGTGAAAAGAATCGGCACATCCAGTGCAGTTTTCAGTGCTAAGTACTCTTCTATACATACGTATTAAGATATAGGTATTATACAATGAAAAACCAAGATGCACATGGCCACTCAACGAAAAATCGTGACCACAATTTTGTGCCTAGGCGATAGTTTTGTCACAGTCATTCAGCACACGAATTAGCATTGGAATTTTTGGAAAGATTATTAAAGCATGTTTCGACATGATTTTTAGTGCCCGAAGATTCTTATGGCACATATAACTGTATATCGAAGGCGCCAAAGATCTTAAACTGAGCGGAAGAGGGGCGAGCAGGGGGGGGGTGCTCGAGTGGACGAATACCGAACCAGTTTGCACACATCACGTTCTCTGAAAGACATATATACGAACGTTTTTAAACTCATATATACTTGAATCGACCGAAAGTATTTCTGCGATCGAGCATGGATCCTCGAATTCCTTCCCCGAAGTGACGATTTTACTTTATTTTTCTCGCTTGCGAGAACTGAAGCGAGATCAGTGCGGGATAAATGGAATTTTTTCGGTCCTGACGTTTCAATAAAAAAAAATCCGACTTAAAATTAGTTTTTTCGATATTATCCTGTCAAATTTTGATTTTCGGTGGAGATGATATTTCTAGATATTGAGGAGAATGTGCCATCAGAAATGCATGGGTGCTTGAAAAACTTGGGGGCATCTATATATCCATATAATAGTCCAGGTTTTGAAATTTACCATAAATCGAGAACCAAAATTGTATCCGGATTATTTATGCAGCTTTTCGAAGCCCGACTGATAGCGAACTATGTAAGCTGGTGTTCTTTCTTGAAAGAGAAAACGGGCACAGATGGAAAGGTGACTGCACCCAATTCAATGTTATGTGAGTTTTATTTTTTTCTTGCCTACCGGTAGATAAAGTTTTGAAATATCAACTGTCAAATGACAAACAATTGATGATGATTACTCGCCCAAAAAGGTGCCTTTTCCATAAATCTTTGAGGATAGCAGTCGACCGGGAGTAGTCTTTCTCCATTCGCCCGTCCGTTCCTGGAGTTACAGGGTAGTATACAAACAAAGTGTAGCAAGGAAGAGAAAAAAAGTGACAAGTGTATACATACGTAAGACACATTGGGCAAACACTCATTTAGATAAGTGTATTCCAGGGAGTGTAAGAAAGCAGCGACGGAACACCCACTCGTTGTGTTCCAAGTGTGTTTGATGTCGTTCGGTTTGCAGTCCCATATTTCTTCCCTTTTCTCTTTCTCGAACTATCGAGTCACTCCTCAGGCGTTGTTCATTTTATCTGTCACGTTTTCATGACGATGCGCGAGTCTATATGGATTGAAAAATGACGAGGTATCGAAAGATAAACTGTCCTTCATCAGATTCGTTCTTTTCACTTTCTTATTCTCGGATGAATGTCTTTATGAGTGCGTACATATATTAGTTGGATGTTGTTTCCATGGATCTACGAATGAACGGCCTTATAGGGTATGGAGTAGCGCCCCGGTTGAGCCTCGCCTCGGCGTCGCACCGCTTCGAACACCCACGTGTTGTGTTCTTTGCCAGTGGCTCTAGGTGCAGTCGGTTGAGACACGATCGTTGGCCACTCGTACTAGAGATTTGCGCAGCAATTCGTATTGGCCAGAGAAGAGATGGAGAGAGCTGGGCCAACGGCTTGGTCTGTTTTGTGTTGGTTGATCGAATGACTGGGTACTTTTTCCGACGAGTTGCCCTTATGACACCGAACACGTGAAAGTCGGTAATTGGACCATCTAAAAATAAAGAAAACTTAGTAATGGAGCTGGGGAGGATGGAGAATCTTCGTCTCTTTAGGCTAGGTTCAGCATCGGCTTGAACATATTTTTAGATGGTCCAATTACTGTGATCTCCTAAAGGCTTACACCAATCCCTAGGCTTCGCAGGTAACACAAGCTTGCATGACCAACATACCATGGTATCTGGCCGAGAGGGAGGATTCCGCGATCTCTTGGTGATACAGAGCGATGAAAAACAGAAAAATATGGAAAGAACGGGAGATCGGAGCAAGATATATGCTGGCTTTATCCGTTTATTAAGCAACCCCGAGAGCGTAGGCAGACTCATTCATAGATCGATCTTACACTACAAGTCTCGCTTGCCCTCACTGTAGATTTCCACATTCGTACATTATACGTGTGTATATAAATGAAGGCGCACAACACCCACGCTCCGTCTGACGTTTCTCCAACGCTTCTCTTTTTTTCACCATGCCTCTCATTCTTTCGCCCGGCTTTCAATGATGATCGCGAAGAAAACGTTTGATCACTGTTGAGGCAGAGCCAACCTATTTCTAAGTTCGTTGAACTTGCCGTGTTGTGCGATAAATACGGAACATTCTTTTTGCGGTCTGCACTTATTTGTTGCAACTTAAAATGGGACGAGTTGGAAAGTTACGTACAAGTTCAAAGCAATATGGAAGTATCCGCTTGTTGAGCCTGAAGCGAGATTAAGTTTCCATCGAAAATACCGGATCGAGACTTTGTTGTGTGACTCTCAAATTGCAGAACATCGAATATGATAAAAATACGTAACATCTCAATACGTCCCGCGCAAAATAGAACGCCTACCTGGTCTTTGCATCTGGAGACTTCCGCTCTTCTCCATTCCGGAAGTCGAATCCTGCATTCTACTAAGAACTGCTTGTTCCACTCAAGATGTGTATCTTGAGTAAAGAATGAGACGAGGCGAGTGAGAGAAAAGACGATACTATGCCAGGAACGCAGGGACGCGTTCTATTTCGACGTGAACTCTTCGGATTCTAAAGTTAAACCGCGACGACGAAGACGGCGAGAAGCTGGCGTCTCTTTGCCATTAAAATTTCGGTTCCGCGGCCTCGTGACTCAACTCGCGGTATGGATATGTGGCATAGGAATGTACATGCAGGTAGCGGTATTTCAGAACATAGAAAAAAAGCGGTATCCTCAATTATGCAATAATGGAGGCATCTAAATCTCAATATCACACCATCCAATAATAAAACAATACGGAAGAAAAACCGATCACTTCGACTTTGGGAATTCGGTTTGCAGCAGCCTCTACTTTGACAGCCCATCAACGCATTTTTCTCCACTGTAGAGAGCTGAAGAATACGAGGCAGTGCACTCGAGAATCAGAGTTCAAAGACTCGTCCACGAAGGGTGGGTGGGGACGATGGCGGGAGGGGGGTGGACGAAGTGCATCGATGAATCCGAGAGAAAGGGAGAAGAAAGGGTGCTACGACGCCACGGCTCAACAGAGCCTGAGCGGTATAACGTAATGCTTCGTATATACCCAAGTAAACATAGCTTTTCTCTGTTTTTATCCTACTTGCAGAATGTGTCAAGATGCGGCCGGTGTTCTCCCTGCTGTTAGGCGCCCTTGTGGTCCTTCTACACCCTCTGGGATGCTGGACATCGGGTAAATTTTGTTTTTTTCTATCTCTCTCGTACCTAAAATTATTTCCAAATTGAAATAAAAACGAAAAAAAAAATGCCTACCGACTGAAACAGGACTGAGACAAGAGCTGAGTATGGAGTTCAATCGTCATCCCCAGCCGCTAGCAGCCCCACTCGGGGACGAGGTCTACTTCGAGTGTAGCCTGAATCTCGCGGCTGAAAAGTTTGCCTGGCGTCACAGGCCATTGGGCTCCGAGCACTGGGGTCCCCTAATAAATAGTCCTAACAGCGGCGGCAAAACTTCCAAGCACGTGGTCAACTTCAACGAACCGTCAAAAGCCGGAGATTATAGATGCATAGCTTTCTACGGTAAGAACATTTTCCTCGCCATTCACCCTCCATTTTTTTTAACCCTCGCCATGCAGACCTTCACCTCGTTGCCCGAAGAAAAATCCAAAGAAACGTACTAGCCTTCCTAGGAACGAAGCACCACAATGCCGGGAGGATAGCAACGCGTTACAACGAACCGGAGCTTGTTTTATAGCCATTGTATACCGGCTTGTAACTCGCTCCCTCCATCCGATTCGTCGATTCTCACACCTTGTGTTGAACCAGTCGTAACACTCAAATCACTCTCGAGCTTGCACCCAACAACCGGCAATAACGATTTTTTCCCTTCCATACAGTATCGACCATCACTCTCATCACCGAGGGTACGATTATTTGATACCGAAGTAACGCACGACTTTATATCGCCTCGAGGCTTCGGTCTTACGAGCTCTTAAAAACATTTTACGGCGGACATTTTTGCGCCGTCTTATTGCAAACCTTGAGACCACTTTGGCCTGTCCGCGTTTCTGTCGAAGATATCAAACCGCCCGAGTATAAATCCTTTTTTGCATTACATTGACAAAGAAATCTACATGTTCTCTCCATGTTCAATTCCCCGATTCGTTCACTTAAATCTTTATATGCCAATAACGATGCGTGAAAAACACAACGGTTTCGTAAAGTTACAATATTTGTGATTGTCACAGGTACGTCGGGCCTAGCCTCGGACCCGGCGCGTCTGAGCCTCGCAACGATCGAGAAATTTACGGACAAGAGCAACGTGGTGATCCGCGTACCCGCCGGTAATACAGTGCCGATAACGTGTCCTTTGCCGTACTCGTCGCCTGAGGCGGTCGTCCAATTCTTCAAGAACGGACTTCCCGTGCGAAGCGTCAATATAACCGGTAGCCAAACGATGGTAATCGAAAACGCGAAGACCGGGGACTCCGGTGAATACGATTGTACCGCGGAGAATTACATAACGACGCAAACCTATCGCAGCAATTACAAGACGATATTGGAGATTTACGAGGGTGGTGGGCGGGTGGATCCCTACTTCGTGAAGCAGCCAAAACCGGTGTACACGGTAATGCGCGGCAAAAACGTGACCATCGAGTGTTACGCGGCGGGAAATCCGGTGCCACGGGTCACGTGGACGAAGCTCGGACGTACATTGCCCCAGGGCTCGCGTTACACTTCGACAGGTCTGAGAATCGTCAACGTTCAGCCGTCCGATCGGGGCGAATACGATTGCGTGTGGAGCACCGGTGTGAGAAATATCTCGTCGGCGATAATACTGAAGGTGGTCGAGGTACCGAGGGTCGTGAGGCCACCCAAGGCGGCCACCTTCTCCGAAGGTGGTGAACTCGAATTGGCCTGTAGCGTCACGGGTGATCCACCGCCGAGCCTCGAATGGCTGATCAACGGTGAGCCCCTCGTACGCAGCGAGAGCGTCGAGATAAAGGGCAACACCCTCTTCATATCACCGGTTGAGAAAAGACACGCTGGCTTCGTGCAGTGCGTCGCCAGCAACGATTACGGATCACACTCCGGCTACAATCTCCTGAGGGTCAATCCTAAGCAGCACGTTGGCCGCGGCAACAACGAGCCCGGCAAAACACGAGCTCACGGATCCCCCAACGGTCCTGTTCACAAACATACCAGGGTCGGAGTTGGTAGAAAGAGAAACAAGGAGGGACATCCCAAGGGAATAGGTGATTATGGGGATACCATTGATTTGGCATACGGTCATCCTAGCCACTAAACCATACCGGATATTTTTTTAGATGGTCTCCCAGCCATGAAGCTACAATGGTGTATTTTTACGTATAGGCATCCTAGCCACTAGATCATACCGGATTTTTTAAAGGGGCTATACCAGTGTGAACGCTGAACATTTGGGTGATTTTCGGGAATATTTTGGAAGAAAAGTACTCGATTAAATGTTTCGGAAAATTAAGAATATATTTGGCTATATTTGACGTATATTACATAATTTTTTCATAGACAAATACTGAGATTCAAGCTTATGCGCTGCCTTCCGAGGCTCCACAAAAAAGTTCCTCCACTGCTGGCATGATTCCGGCCGATTGAGTAGCTGAAATCGAAAAAGGAAAAAATGTAGTTAAACTGGAAGCCATTTCCTGTACAATGACGTAGGATTTTCGAAAAATATCAAAATCTAACAAAATGACGTAGCTATGAAAAAAGTTTGTTTTTTTGCCTATAAAATGGTCGTTTTTTTAAATGCCAAATCGTCAATTTTCAGTCAATCAAAAATATCCTACGTCATTGTAGAGTAAATATATTTAAGAGTACTCAGTTCAAATTTCAAGTCAATCGGATAATTGCTCTTTGCGTTCAATGTCAGCAAATTTGAAAAATCCCATTTCGAGAAAAACGCGTTTAAAGATTTAAGGGGCCAGTCCACTTTGGAGCCACGACAAAAGGCTATTTTCGCGATTTTTTTTTAGGATTTTATAAATGATATGAATATAAAAGTTGTTGGGCTTGATAAAAAAGTCTTGAAATACATTTTAAAAATTGTAAATTCATTTTTATTCATTTTTAAGTACAAAAACTATAGTTCAACGTAACGCCTCAAAAATAGGTGGGCTAGGTAGCTCCATCACGACTCGGCAACGGCTTGTCTGAAACAAAAAAGTCAAAGTCCATTAGATTCAGTATGACACCAGCTACAAAATGACCCTCGGATATAAAGTTTTATCAAAAAATCAAAAAATGGCGGACGAAAACGAAAAAAGTTTTTAAAAACGCGTTGTTTTCGCAAAAAAAAGAGTAAAAATCCAAATTTTAAAACCATCGAGGATCATCTTGTTGCGAATAATGTTTACAATATGTGGTTGAAATTTAAAGAGAATCGGTTTATTAGTTTTAGAGATACGATGGAGCTAGGTTTTGAAAACGTTGTTTCGAGAAAAACGCGTTTGAAGTTTATACTATGAAAAACTCTTACCTAAACTCAATCGGCAATTTCTCCACCGTACAAAATCCTTTCTGATTGCTCATCGTCGTCGATTTCTTCAAGTCTTGCTTGCTTTCGATTTTATGAAATTTTCAAAGTGGACTGGCCCCTTAACTATCGATTTTTGCAAGATAAAATGATTAGAGATACGGCTTTGCATTTTTTACAGGATATTCTTAAAAGTATAAACTGTCGAAAAAGGCAAAAAAAATCGATTTTTTTAAAAGTGTCACACTGGTATAGCCCCTTAAACCGTCTCCGAGCCGCTAGACAATATTAGGCATTTTTACAAGGTCTTCCAACTAACTCTCATATTGCCCAAAGTGAAGATGGCGTTTTTGGGCCTCTTCACGCATAATCTTACTGCCTCCCTCTGCACTAATAATACGGATAAAAAAGAAAGAACGTTCTCTGTATCCAGCAGTTTTGGTACCACCTAATCAGCCGAACGTAACGAGGCTATCGGACGTGTCGGTGATGGTGCGCTGGTCAGTGCCAGAGAACAAGGGCTTGCCGATACTATTTTTCAAGGTACAGTATCGGGAACTGGGCCAAAAGCTAACGGGTAAGCAATCCAAGTGGATGACGGCGAACATGGAGATACCGAATCACGTGAGATCGTTCGAAGTTAACGATCTCCAGCCTGACCACACGTACAGATTCCGCATAGCGGCGGTTTATTCGAACGACGACAACGAACTGAGCCCGAATTCGGTGAGATTTCATCTGAATCGTGTGGTAGGTTTCGACACGAACAAAATGCCCATACCGTTGCTCACAAACACCGAAGCTCTTGGTCCTGATCGGGTCTTACTCGTGTGGCAAAATCCCGACAAAACGGCGAACATCGATGGATTTTACGTTTATCATCGTGCCTCGACGTACGCCGGTGAATACATCAAGACGACAGTCGAGGGAAAAAATTCCACCAACATAACTATCGGCCATTTATCACCCAATACCAATTACGAGTTCAAAGTGCAGAGCTTCTCGGTCGATGCGGCTTCTGAATTTTCCAAAATAATCGGCAAGAAGACACTGAGAGCGGTGACCGAAGCTCCGCCGGTACAGCAAATCGTGCAGGAGAACAAACCCAAGAACGCCGATAACGGTCGTAGCGGAAACGTATACGCGATCGTCGGGGGAGCACTTGGTGGTGCCACGTTACTCAGTGCCCTCGGGGCTGTCGCCGTTGTTTACAAAAAGAGCAAGATCAAACAGAGCCGGGAATCCTCTCAGGAAGGTGAGAATACAGTCCGAAAATCGTAAAATTCGTACGAATAGAAAATTGCAAATGGTCGATCCCGAAATCGTAGCAGCCAATTTGCTCTGTTATAACACATTTTAGAGCTTATGTTCATGTGTAAAAATGTGTCCCGTCTCAATATTTCACAGATAGGAAAGAATCAAGTGACTTTATGGCCATGTAAATGATTTAGCCGCTATTATGTAGGCTCACGTAGCCACAAGGGACCCTTATAATTCGCTTTTTTCTCGTACTGTAGGAAAGTCCATGTCGAACGGGCGAGTAATGAACGGTGGTATAAACGATTCGAAGATCAACATAACCTCGAACCCGTTGGCGGTACTCGACACAACCGAGGACACGATGCAGCCCAAGGTTGGTATCGTCGAATCGCTAAAATATAGATACTTCGTAAATACGATTGGCGGTCGAGGATCCCAAATGAATCGCGAACGAGTCAACTGATTAGGAATACACGAGATAAATTTTCCAGTTTTTTTAAATTGGTACACACTTGGCACTTATGTTTCGAAATCTTTTCCGGTTGCTGGTTCTTATAAATCAATTTCGAATTTTTAGAATCTGCGATTCGATATTTGTCGTACCCTCAATAAAACAGATAAAGAATGTTTAGCCTATGTAATTAAAGATGGCGATTGCAAATGCCACAAAAGTAACGTTTTTTGCTTTGGGCAGAGTAGGAAGGGATGAAAACGTTGGATCCTCGATTCTAAAGATCGTCGATACGCATGTATCTACATACTTCTCTATAGTCGACAAATCTTTTATCTCGCTTCTATTTTCTGCACTCTCTATCTGGAGCCGCTTTTTTTCTTTTGTTTGTTTTTTCCGAAATCACACACGACACACACGTACCGTTACCACACGCGCTCTAGAACTGAAAAGAAGCGAACGAACACGCATGTTTCTGAACAGAGCGGCCAACACACCTCGATGGAAATGACCTCGTTTCTCAACGGTCAGAACAACAATAGCAACAATCCGGGCGGGGAATCGACCGGAAGTGGAGCCGTTGAGGCTGCGACGCGGAACGATCCACCAGCGCTTCTTCAAGGATCGATGCCGATCGAGCAATCGCTGTGAATTGTTCTACCCTTAAACAGAGAGAGACGAGACGGATAGAGGGCCGCGACTTTTTAAAAATTAATGGCGTCGAATTTTTCGCCGGGTCGCAGCTGAACATTTTTTTCTTTCTCGTCTACGGATGATGTAACTGCTCAATGCGTGATAATCTTAAGTGCCTTTGATCGTCATTCATTAAGTCGGATCTGCGGAAAGTTCCGGGATATGGCTGAATCTCGACGCGAAATGGCCGTCCGTGGTGAGCCCAGAGAGGGCGCCACCGAAATGTTTTCCACTGATATTTCATCACAATTTCGCGTTCGAATTCTTTGTTTTTCACTCGGACACGTTGGAACGACCAATTTTTCGAAATGATCAAGTTCACGTGCCCGAATCTCACATGATGCGGAATATCGTTCAGCTAATCTCAAAATTTCAATGTGCCGCGAAGATTTGCCGCCGCAGTCGCAGCGCCATCTTTAGCGGTCGATTTCTCAGCTGAGCGTCTCGATCTGCGAAAAACATAACCTTCAAATTCGCGTTGAAGAATTGTTGTCTCGTAAGTTTAGGGAAGCGACAGCGATATGTACGGTCTAGTCAAATGAGTAATATCGATCAATATTTTGTTCTTATAGGGTAGATAGATTTTCATTCTGCACTTTTTTTATGGACCGCAATTTTAATCCATTTTTGTTTCCATATAAATATATACGTTTGAACAAATTGAAACTGGAAATTTTTTGGGCAAAATTTAATATTCTATTTACAAATATTGAAATAATATCGGCCCAAACTTTGGGTTAAAAAACTGCAATTTGATTGTATTTTAGACCTTATCGCTGGAGCCTCCCTACGTTACCGACAGAAATGTTCTCCCTTTATCGACCGAGAAATTAGCAAGTGGGGCAGTGGAAGATATGGACAAAAGCTCAAAAATCAAGACATGACATATACATAAGACTTCCGACTGGATAAACCCTAGATGTAGCGTCAAGCCGAGTATATTTTTTATTATTACTCGACTGGACGATTCAAGCTTCCTAACGAAAATTGTAGTACGATAATTTAGGGCGTTCGCGAAAAGACACGCGCATTAGAATAGACGACGCTAGTTGAATATTTTTAATCGACCGTGCGTCGAATTCAGCAGGCAGCTACTTAAGGGAAGAAAAACAAAACCTCGGTTTCACTCGCGACGCATGTACATATTCATTGATCGTACCGAGGAAATTAAGAAATACTCGCTGAACGACGAGTGAAAGGTGTTAAATTTTTTTCTCAATGCTCTTGTCAAAGTATTAGCTCTCGAGCACGAGACTCAACTTCTTTAGCTACGTAAGACACACAAACACACACGAAGTGCGCAGTCGATAAGCGGGTCATTTTTTCGTTTCCTTTTCTGGGAGAAAATATTCGGACGATATTTTTTCCCTTTATTAAAGAATAAGGTTTTTCGAAAAACCGCGTTTTTATTCTTTATTATGTGGAACTAAACACCCCCCCCCCCCCCCCCCCGCTTGAGCTAACAGTATTGTTTTTATTTTATACACGACTGCGCTACTGCTATGATCTTTTTGTGTTTGTTCGTTGTTTATTGGGAAACATTCATTCTCGTTTTCTTTTTATCTTTTTTTCGATTTTCTTTTTGCATCGCTTTATTTTTTACTCGAAATTGAATTATTATTTTCGGAACGAGGCGGGGCGGGGGGGGGGGGGGATGCATCGAGAACACGAAAATAGGCGAAAACGATAAAGGGCAATAGAGAAAAGAGTTAGGAAAATTGATGAAGTGAGAATTTGTGGTTGTGCACTCGTAATGAAAAAGCAAAAATGATACACCGAAGGACAGAGGCGTCCTTTAACTGTGAATAATTGCCATTCGAGATTAACGCTTAAGGATTTCGGTCGTACGGAAAAATGGTAAAAGAAGTAAAAAAGCGAAAAATTATTTATTGAGTTAGAAAATTTCGTTTGTTCTTGGAAAAAAAGAAAAAAATTGCAACGGCGGGTCTCTCGAAATGACAATTATTATATATTATAATAATTATGATATATATAGATTACGAAATCGTATGCGTTGGTAAATTATTTTCTCGCACTTTCTCGTGAGATTTTTCGTCAAAGAAGATAATAAGTTTTCCCGATAAACCAACGTTTTTTGCAATTTTGTTTTTTCCTATACAATCGGTCGTATAATTTTTTATTTCGATTTAACGGCTGGTAATTGGTAATTCTATTAACGAACTATTGTTGTATCTTCAGAGAAAAAACAATTCAATTGAACGTTGCGATTCGCGTTGCATGAGAGAGAAAAAGGAGAAAGACAAACCCAAAATTCTGGGGCACGAACGAGTTCCCCTGTCGTTGCATTCTTTTTTTTCGGTTTCCCTCGTTCGCATCGTTCTCGGGCACTTGACGGTAAATTGTAAATACGAGTATGTAAATTTTTTTTTTCCAAGATGTAATTTTTACCGACCCTCGTGATTGCAATAATTCATTACATTTATATATGAACGAATAAAAATAACAGAACCATCGAGTAACAAAACGTACTGTAAAAAACCAACTGCGCACGATAAAGAGGAATTGATAATGCACCGCGAGAGAGGGAGAGAGAAAGAGAGGAAATTGTAAATATTAGAATAATTTTTGTAACGAGAGCCGAAGTGCCTTGCGTCTTGCCCAGATATATAATAATAATAATGACGACGATTATTTATACGTGAGAATATTTTTCTGTACTTAATAATTTGTTTCACTACTACTACTAATAATAATAAAACGAACTCTTCAATTTTTGTTTTTTTTTTTAGATATATATGTATATATTTTTCAATTACTTCGACACTTCCCCTTTGACGCCTCGACTGCTGGATTGAGGTAAGAAAAAAAACTATTTTCCATGACTCGAGAAAAATTCGTACTCGGAATGTGCTCAATTCCATGAATTGCAAAAAAACTCCGTGATTGTTCAGTTTACAAAAGGAATAGATGGGCAATAATAAGAACAAACAATAATTATAATTGACTCGTGGCAAGTATATAATAACAAATATTATTTATAATTTTATTAAGAACACCGATAATAATAATTGGATTGTAGCTGGAATGAAATAATAAATATGATCAATTATTACAATAACATCAGCAACTATAGTAAATAATAAAGCATGCAAATAATAATAACAACAATAATAATAGTAAATATTTAGAATAATGGATTTAGGTAATTGAATTGTAGCAATTAGAAAATAACGAATACAATTTATAATCGCAGTTAAAACAACGATATTAATACTTGAATGCTAGCTGGAATGAAATAATAAATACGATTGATTAATACAAAAATATCGGCGATAATAATAAATAGTAAATCATAAAAATAATAATAACTCACAATTATAATAATAATAGATAATAATAGTAGACACTGGTAGATGGGCGGTTAGCGTTCGGCTCTGGCGGTACTTCGAGTTGTTAAGGGGTTAGGCCACAGTAACGGATGTAAAATCATGTGCGAATTTAACAATTTTTCTTCGTATGAAAAAGTGATTCACTCATCAAATTAATTACATATCTATTTAGTATGAATATCAAGCTGTTAAAAAATACATATATTTTTTTTCGATGTCCAAAATGGCGGACTCCAGCAATATCACAACCTGCGAAAATATAGGGATAAACTTCCGAAAAACCCACACCTCCGAATAACTTAGAACTTCGTGTACTTATGTATTTTTTACTCGGTGATCACGAATATGATAGTGAAAATACCCGCAAATTTGATTTTCAAGATCAAAACTGAAAAATCGGTTTTTTGTAGTTTTTCTATTTTATTTTAACAAATGTTGATCGTAGAGGAAAATGTCTTCTACGAAAGTTCTAGCCCATCAAAAGACTGATAATTTATGTTTTATGCAAATTTTGTCTAGAATCATTATTTTCCAAGAAAAATGGGATAATACTCCAATAAGTATATTTTGCTAAATTCCATTAGTTTCGATGTTATTTACTTACGCACTTCATTGCATATGGGCCCAAATGAACCCAAAGGGCCAAAGGGCGTTACAGCAAAGTAGATGCATACGTAAAACTGAGAATAATCGCTGGACTATTGGGCACAGGTTGCTTACTAACACTGTATAACAAATCATCCCTACGCAGAATAAAGATTTATTACAAAAAATCACTAAAAGAAGCCACTGGTCTACTGGTGTCTTTTCCAACCGCTGACCTGGGGTTGATGACGAACGAAAAACCTTTTCTCGATCGACTCTGCTAAATACACCAAGACAGCCTTGATGAATTTGGAAATCGGGCCTGTCCTTACTTACGAGGACTTACGCCAGAAGATCGAAGACCCTACGACAATGCAGCTGCAAAAGCCAATATTCTTTGCCCAATTCAACTCCCCCTCCTATGAATTACCTACAGATACCTACTCCCTTCCACCCACCAAATCATTAGAAATAAGTTTTAAAAAACATGTTGAAAACAAAAATAATGTGGCCGAAAGGCAAAATGAAAACCGATATAAGCATTTTTGTAAACTCACTTGTATGCCATGCATGTATAGAGACCCTAAGAGCAATGATTTCCAAAATATGTAAATATAACCTAAATATAAATGAAGAATTATTAACTCGAGTCATGAGAAAGGGTCAAATTCGGACGGGCTCAACATAAAAACCCGCAAGGGTATACGTTAGAACTCAGGAATTAATTGAAATTTCGATAAATGAATAAAATAAATAGTAAATATTAAAAATAATAGCGGTAATTGAATTGTAGCAAGTAGAAAATAACATATATAATTTATCGTTGTATTAAAAGGAACGACGGCCAGCGGATCGGGAGGTCACAGGTTCGAATCTCAGTCACGTAATTTCGTCGTGAAATGTTTTTCTTCGACATTTTTCGGCGAAAGACGACTAGTTCCGTGACTGGGCGGCGAACTTGGGACCGACTGTATCGGTATAGGTTTTCCGCAGTTTCCCTGTGCCCATGGCAGATATGTCATGGTGAATACGATACAGAGCGGGAAGTCGGCTGCGGCGGAAAGGTGGGAAGGTAGGGGGGGGGGGGGGATTTGGAATCGGAGGTAGATCGAAGTTAGGCGGGTTGGGGCACGTAAAAAGAAAAAGACCCTGAACGACAGGAACCATCCAATTAAAAAAAAAATTAAATTGAATGGTGGCTGCAATAAAATGATGAATATCATTGATTATTTTAATAAAACAACCGATAGTAATAACAATAATACTTGCATAGGAGCTAGAATAAAATAGCAAGTCCCAATACACACACACACACGCATATATATATATATTTGTGTGTGTGTTGTTGGCTGTTATGAATAATAGAGTACAGCTCATTCAACTAACACGGGCGAATTTACAATATCCGATTACTTCACGCGCGAGGCGTGAAATTTCCTCGATGCGTCAGGAAAAAAAAGAATTTGTAAAGATTACCCGTGCTTTACGATAACATCCCATTCCGGCTCGGATAAGATAACGGAAATAATGTCAAATGATTCTCATGGCGTTTCTCTTCCCCCCTCCTCGCTCGCCCTCCCGCGCCTGTATCAGTTTTCCTCCCGTGCCCAAAATTCAACATGTAAGAACATAATTTTTTTACTTAGAATTTCCATCGTCCGCAACAACAACGAATTTTACTCTAATTTTTCTTCGTACTACGAAATCTTTTAGAAAGAAAAATTATTCGATCGCGAAAACGATAATATAATAATAATATCCGAAATCAGTCATTGCAATAATAATAATGAACGTTGTAATAACGATAATGATGCGTTATCATGAACATCATCAAATAGTTAATAAACCGATTAATAATAATAATGATAAATAATAGATAACAAGAATTTCTATAAATTATAACAATATATATTGTTTACATTATGATATAATTGAACTCAGCGTCGTGGAGGTACAGAAACAATATTATTCATTCTCTAAGATTCATAATGTTCGATGTACCACTTGGAAACGAATTTGAAAAAAAATGGAGAAAACATGAATTGAGATATGGCGATTAATTTTGTTCGTCATATCAAGAAATGGCCGTCTCTGCTCTCGTGTTCCTTTCAAATAGCGATGATGGAGATTTGTTGTTTTTTGTGAAAAGAAGGGAAATTAAGTAAAAGTAATGGAGAATTAAACTTATCGATATGTGTGTGTGTGTGCGCGCGCGTGTGTGCGTGTGTGTGTGTGTGGGCGCGCGCGTGTGTGCGTGTGTGTAGGATAAGGTATCTTATCGTTAATAGTGATAGTAGGATTTCTTTTTTTTCGTGGCAGCCGAAAGGTGTGGTTAAAACAGTGCGTGTACGTCGGAAATAAAAGAAGCGCACAGTATCGCATTGGTAAGGCGGCTGGACGCGATTATAAATCGACACAATCGTGATTTTTCGTGCTACGAATTCGAACAATGTGATTTTTAAAACAAGCGAAATAAGAATCTCAAAAAGAAAAAACACGAAAAACGACGTTTGAAAGCAAAAAAAGATTCTCGCGTGCCGGGACATTGTGAAGGCGCGAGAGCCCAAAATTTTGTCACGATGGGAATGAGAGTGCTACTTTGCTTCGTGGCCCTCGGTGTCTGGGGTGAGAAATGGATTTGATTAATTTTTTTTTCCATATCGACAGTCAACCGCGAGAATAAAAATAAATAGAGCTGTTACGAAAAATGAGGTCGAATAATTTTTTTTCATCTTTGGCAAACAACCGTTCGTAAAAATATAGAAAGAAGCATTTTTCTACTCGAGTTAAATTGGTCGGAAAAAATAGCTTCTCTATAAAATACTAGTGTCGAACTTCTTTTCGTTTTTTTTTTTCGTCAGCCGCTTCCGCACAAGAAAATTCGATGGCCAACGTGCCGAAGTCTCTACTTGAGTGTTATAATAACACTTATTTGCTCAACAAGAACAACAAACTGCCGCACAATGTGCCAACATTGCTCGCGATACTACGAAAAATCGAGGATACCCCCGGGCTCAATATGGACCTGAAACCTTTGTCGGTCGCGCTGCTCCACAGGTAGGGTATCATTTATTGAATGGTTTTAAAATAAATAAAAAAACCAAAATTATTTCTTTTTTTGGTCCTTTTGCATGAAACGAATGTGATGCAGCGCCATACATTTTTTTTCGTCAATCTCTTATTGCTATCATTATTGGAGCATGTATGGCGATAATAATAATAACAATAACAACGTGAGTAATAATGATAATAATAATTGTTTTCCTGTGAAAATAAAATGTAAAAATAATAGCACCTATGATTATCCAATTTGGTCGTGATAATTAGAATCATATGCAAACTTTTTTGCAATAGTAAATCAAATTTGAAATAATAGCATTTCCGGTAGGCTCTGTTTAAGCGAATAATTATTTAATATAATTATTCTTTAAGTTATTATACTTTTATCCATTATAATTTAAGTATATTTTGATACAAATTATATTTTTAATTATACAAAATTATGTTTAAGTTAGCAAAAAAATGGATAATATAATTCAAACTAACCGACACTGGTAGATGGGCGGCCAGTACTCGGAGCGGTGATCGCTTATCCGTGATCCGGCTGGCGCATCCACCAGTGAGCGGAAGGCCATACTTCTGATACCTTGGTGTAGATACTTGAGTTAAGGCCTTATATACGCGATTTCGCCGATTTTCGAAGGTACTTTTCTAGACGTGGTTAAAAAAATGACGCATATTGACAACATTTTTTTACAGATCATTTATGCACATGGTTAAGTGTATGTAAAAAAAAATCCGAAATATTAACAAATGGCGGAGATATAAATAAAGCAATGTATTTTTTTTTGCGCGCGCGTTGATGGTGAAAGTTCTCAGCATCGATGTGGGTGTCTAAAAAAATGAACATATTTATAATTGCATAATAAATGCATTTTTAGTGTGAACCAACAATATTATTTTTTTAAAATGATTATAATAAAAATTCGAAACTTAACATTTTTTTACTCAATTTTCTGACGGTATTTTATTTTTTATATTTTTTTATGTCATTGAAATTTTTGTTTCTGTGCTTGACACGATAGGTGATGATACGAAGAATATGTTGTAAAAATTTCAAAGCGATCCGAACCTTCTTTCAAGCGTTAGGACTTTCACAAGGTTCGAAAAAGTGAATCGCGAGAAAACGGCTATGAAGTTGGCGGTTGGGCGCGCCGCGCGATATCTGTTATAAATGCAATATTACCTTATTTTTGGAATGTTTCAATTCTGTAAAGCTTAAAATATTCCTAACCGTTCAGGCTAATGGAATCAGAAATAATTAAAAAATGAAACATTTTAAAAGTTTTCGCGCATATAAGGCCTTAAAATCTGTGCTCCACAGAATCAGAAGAATATAGAGCTGTCTATACCAGTACGGGTTTTCCAAAGTGTCCCCGTACCCACGGCAAATGGGGTATAGTGTAGCTTAAGACGACTGTGGACGCAACGGAACGTTAGGTTAACCCTTTGAACCATACATTTTTCTTGACGTGCACGTTTTTTTGCACTTTCGATATTGACGACACCCGCTACGTGAAAAATAAAAATGTAATAGGTATGTTTTAGTAGCTATTGAAATCCTAGGAACCTTGAAACGCATTTACAACCGCCATATTTAATTAAAAAACACTTTTGAATCGTCGAAATCTGAATTGAGTTAGGTGTAACACCAGTGTTACACTATGCCGCAAAGGGTTAAATTAGCGAAGTGCGGGTTGGAAGTGATAGGAAAGGGTTCAATTGGGATGGGTCATACGTAAAAACCCGCAAGGGTATACGTTGGACCTCAAGAATTAATTGAGATTTCAATTAAATATATTTCACAATAATTATCCAATATAATGAATGATAATAATTATCACACATATTATATTTAACTATTAAGTTACGTCTTTTATTTATGTACACGGTATGTTGCTATATTTTTCGACATTCCAACAAAATAAATAAAATGCGATTTAATATTTGAGATATTTTGAAATTGTATTTTAACGAACAAACAAAACAATAATACTTTCGGATGAAAACAAAAATATATAAATAAAGTCCTGCAAATGGGAAAATAAATACGTAACCAATTGGGGCAAAAAAACTGTTTGTCTCTTTCTTTCAGGTTTCGTCAAGATGGCATAACGCAGAATCCGTTCGTGCCCGCTCAAGCGGGCGTGACGCCGTACGCGCCGAACGGATTTCAATTCTATCGACAATCTGAGACACTGAAACTGATACCTGGAAATGCCATTAGGTTTCCCAACAACAGTATCAACAGCATCGAACGCGTAAGTTCCACAAATTCGACTTCCGCTGGTTTATCAAATTAGACAAACAAGACGATATGACGAATTTCGTAAAGTTGTAATAATTGATAATTATTTAAAACAATTATTTGGAATGATATTTTTTTTTTATCGATTAACTTCCGAAAAGCGGAAACCGAATTTCGATCTGACTTTTGGCATACACCTTTATGTTAATGTTATAGGACTTGCCTTAAAAGGATTTTTGACGACGCAATATTTTCCGAGAATTCGAAATGTAAAGTTGCGATAAGATTTCGAAAAGGTCTCCCCTCCGATCGAGCTGAAATCGTGCATAGACTTTCCTTTTAATTTCTTAAGGGGTGAGATGCATTCACAGGCATGAAAAAACGAGCATTTTCAATATTTTTTTTATAGTAATTAAGTTTGTTTTACAAAAGTGGTTACACAGACTTTTTATGTTATATTTCAACTTGTCTTGTACAAATTTTCAAAGAAAAATATTGATTATTTATAAAAATATCGCCATCTTTGTCGGCCCTCCGGCAAGTAGTGCTTGCGGTGACCGTCATAAAATTCTACTGGATCATCTGAAATAGAAAAACCGACAAAAATCATTAGTTTAATAATAAATCAAGTCCTTAAACGAAGCTTTTTTTTAAATTAACGAAATGGCGGCTTCCGACGGATAACCTTCGATTTTCGAACAAAAAATCGCTCGTATTTTTTTTTTTAAAATGGAAATTTTCAACAAAAATGAAAATCCTTCGATTAAGGACTAGTTTTCAATGCTATCAATAAGCACACCAAATCTCATCAAAATCCTTCGAGTGGTTTTTGAATTATAGTGGTCACCGACTTGAAAAACATAGTTTCGACAAAAACGCGTTTAAGGGGGGGATTGTCTTTTTTTCGCAAAATTTACCGCTTTTTGGGATTTTTTTTGTGAAGAAAGTATACAACGGAAAACTTGTGAAACTTGGCATATAGTTTTATTGATCTGTTTACTACATACAAAAAAAATTTTAAACAATTTCATCAAAAAATCCGCCTCGACGCGCCATGGTCCTTTTTTGATGGTGTGCACGATTACAGCCTTCACGTTCATGCTGCAACAAAAACCCAAAAAGCATTTTACTTTAGACACATATAGCTATCGTTCGATGAAGGGAAAAAAAAATTGACGATTTGGTGACGTTTTGAACTTGAAGTATCGATTTTTCGAAAAAAATTGATCGATTTTTTGTTATAAATAAAAAAACTATTAAACGTATTGCTTTTTTGCTTCATAAAACGATAAAAGGATGTCAGCTGAGCATTTTGTCCAAATTTGAAGGCAATCGGTTGAATAGTTTTTGAGAAATCGTGCACACCAGTTGTGAAAAAGCTGTTTCGAGAAAAACGCGTTTAAGGGGGGATTTTTTGATGAAATTGTTCAAAAAATTTTTTGTATGTAGTAAACAGATCAATAAAACTATATGCCAAGGTTCACAAGTTTTCCTTTGTATACTTTCTTCACAAAAAAATTCCCAAAAAGCGGTAAATTTTGCGAAAAAAAAGACAATCCCCCCTTAAGCTTGTTCGATGTGGATACGGTATTATATGTTCGTGAAATTTTGAGCTCGATGAATGAAGTTAAACTTTTTTTTATGTTTTTTGATCCGCTGAATCCGAATATCACAATTTTTTGCCGAAAAGTCAAGCATTCAACTGTTTATAGCCAATTCTTAAAACAATTTTTCAAAAAATTGAAGTTTTTCGGCATGAGTTATTTTTTTTTAACATTGTGGGCAATTTTAAAACGAAAGTATGCTTTATAAAATGTTGCTAAAGTTCATAGTTTTTTAGTAATAAATTTTTGAAAATTTCTGAAAGAGCTTTCCAATTTTACACTTGATTTATGTATAGAAATACTAATGAAAAATTACTTACATCGAATCATCAATTCTTGGCCCATACAATAGAGCTTCTGCCGATGTGGAAGCTTCCAAAATATCAATCTGTTGTTGTCTCCGAAGCATTCTGCCTTCCCGGGTATTATTGTTTGCGCGTTTGTCAGCCGCTACCTGCCATGGGGACCCAACGCCACTTCACTAATTGTGGGACATCCCGGAAACTATTCATCGGATTGACTTGAAATTTTCAGGGAATATTTTTTAATCATCATACTTCAAGAAAATGTAAAATAATCGATTTTTTGAAAATTCTGACTGCATCTCACCCCTTGAGAGATCCCCTAAAAGGATTTTTAGCCAAGCGCCATAGTGTTCGAGATATCTTCGAGATTTTTACACCCATAAATGTTATAGCGCTCTCCGCTATGTGTGGATCTTCGCCTAGTCTAGAGAGTGTGCTTGAAGTATGTATGGTGAGCGTATCCATGTAATAGTGGTATACTGGTGTGGGCGCAGGACATCTTGGATGTGCGTGTGGAATCGTGGGGTGCTTAGAACACTGGTGTGGGCGTAGGGCACCTCGGATGTGCGTGTGGAATGGTGGGGTGCGTGGAACACTGGTGGTGGGGTGCAGAGCACCTCGGATGTGCGTCTGAAATCGTGGGGTGCGTGGAACACTGGTGTGGGGGTGCAGGGCACCTCGGAGGTGCGTGTGGAATGGTGGGGTGCTTAGAACACTGGTGTGGGCGTAGGGCATTTTGGATGTGCGTGTAGAATGGTGGGGTGCGTGGAACACTGGTGTGGGCGCGGATCAGCTTGGGTGTGCGTGTGGAATGGTGGTGTGCGTGGAACACTGGTGTGGGCGCGGATCAGCTTGGATGTGCGTGTCGAAGGGTGGGGTGCGTGGAACAATGTTGTGGGCTCGGATATGTGCGTATTGAATCGTGGGGTGCGTAGATTACTGTTGTTGGCGCGACCATCGCGGGTGTACATATGGAAGCGTAAGTGCGTGAAATATTGCGCTAGACACAGACTATCCCAGATGCATGATTTTGTTTTTCCACAGTTCATTTTTTTTAAGAGTTATAGATTTTTATAGTTAAGTTACTAGTTAAAAAAATTCGAATAAATAAACTGTTTTCTATAGTTTCTGATTTTTTTCGATTTAAAAATTAGTTTTTTTTTTGTTTTGATTTTGTATTATTAGGGGTGCGGGGGGGGGGCAGATCCGCATAAAGCAGAGAGCGCGATAACATATAGGTATAGCCAGAACCGAGCCTGTTGGCTATAGATATAGTAGGAGCGCAGTAAAAAAATAACTTTGAAAAATCGATATATCGAAAACCATGGCGCGTCACCATAAATCCTTTGAGAGGATTTATTAAAACATTAGAATGAAAGTCTGTCCCTAATTTGAGGTCAAAATCCGGTGTCCGCTTTTTGGAAGTACACCCAAAAAAGTCAATACAAATTTAAAATGAAGTCGACAAATTCAATAAAAATTGTTTCGTCACTGACCGATAATTGACGTCGAAGGTAAATTTAAGTGAATATATTCCACCAAAGAAATAATTCTTACAATAAAAACGGTGCGATGGTCTAGTGGTTAGCGTGCTCGCCACTAAACCAGCGGATCGGGAGGTCCCGGGTTCGAATCCCAGTCGCGTACATTTCGTCGTGAAATGTTTTTCTTCGGCATTTCGCGGCGAAATAAGACTAGTTCCACGACTGGGGGGCGAACTCGATGACCGGCTGTATTGGTATAGGTTTTCCGCAGTTTCCCTATACCCATGACAGAAATGTCATGATGAATATAATACAGAGGGGGAAGTCGGCTGCGGCGGCAAGAGGGGGGGGGGAACAAGGAGAAAGATGGAGAAAAAGGAGTAAACAGTAGAGGAAAGAAACGGGCACAATGAAGGGAAAGAATAGGTAACAAACGCGAAAAGCGTGTACCTAAGGAAAAAACCAATAAAAAAAATACTAATTTATCAAGTAATCACCACTGAAATAATTAATCATTTTCTCGCAATTATTTTAATTGGGGTTCGATGATATGATTTTTCCTAGTGCTCTCTGCACTCGATGGTCTCGTCGAGCATCGATTACATCGAACGCGGGGACGAATCGAACACTTGCCGTACCACAAATTCGCCCTACAGGTATGCCAGGCAAGCACAAAAAAGGTCACCCCCGCAGTCGAGAAAATTGGGCGATGACGTCGAAACATTGACAGCCGAACAACTGTAAATATCTTATTGCAATAATTGTCAATATACAAATTTAGAAAATATTTAAATCCACTGACGTTGTAAATTAATATTGCAAACATATAAAACGATCACAAAGTCATCATATTATCCAACAATACCTATTGTTAATATTATTATTATTATTTTAATCAATGGTGATTACTATTATTATTATAACAGAACTTGAGTCCGATATAATAACCATTATTACTATCAATTTCTATAATAATAATAACAATCTCTAATAATGTCTATAGTAGAAATTACGATTACTATGATAATGATAATCACTATTGTTACTGTTCAGTATTATTATTAGTGTTGTTATTTCTATTATTTTCTTTTTTGAGTATTGTATTTCTATTTTATTCAATATAATTACGTATGTATTGCTATTAGATTATAAGGGTAATTGAATAATATATTTTATCAGAGTACATTTAAATATAAAAATGGCCGATTTTTGTGATGTTTTTCGACCATTTTTATTTATTTCCGACGAAAGCGAAACGATGAATAGCAAAGACGACACGAAGGACAGTGGGGTTGATCCAAACTCGTGGTATCCCGCATTGCCACCGAATCATCCGGACAACGCGAAACTCTTCGCCCTCCCGCCACAGAGCAAGTGCCCCGTGGAGAACGGCGTCTTGAAGACGTCGTGGGGCGCCGTCGCCGGTGGTTCCATCCTTGCCGGGATCGCCGCCGGTCTGGAATTCCAAAACGTCAAACTGGGCGTTCTTCTCAAAGAGGAGTGGCAGTCACACGGAGGCCTCTCCGAAACGACCCTCGACAACAAGTGGATCGCCACCATCGCCGGTAAAAGCGAACACATACGTATTTTTTTTTGACTTATTCGTTTTTTGTTTACTTTTGGGAAGTCGCGTAATCTTGATGTTGGATCAAAATCGGATAGGTTTCACCAATCTATTCGAAAACTTGAAGGCTTAACTTTCGAATGGACTTTGACTCATTTGGCTAGGACGATTTGCTGATCCGCTAAATCGCCCCACAATCGGCTTGCCGGATTTCACCACTTTTTTCTTTGGGTGTCGATTTTCGCTGTTTTCGGTTGGCTTTTTCGGGTTGAAAGCAGAGTTGGGCGTAAGTCTATTTATAAATACGAATACGAATTTATTCACATCGTGATTTTCATGTGAATATAAATACAAATGTATTCATACTTCACTTATTGTAAATACGAATACAAATAAATTCGTATTCACAAGTGTGAATACGAATTTATTTTTATTCACATGCAGACATACAAATACAATTGTATTCACAAATATTCTGAACATACAAATAAATTCACAGAAAAAAGGTGAATATTTACAAAAAATCCTGTGAGTTAAGAAAAATTCACATAAAAATCTGTGAATGCAAATGTTTTCACAAAAAATTGTAAATACGAAAAAATTGCGGATAAGTTGTGAATTTTTTCGTATTTAAGACAAATTAAAATCAAATTCACAATAATTAGATTAAAATTTACACCAAAAGTGAGCTCGTACTTGTTGAGTTCAACACAATGTTTTCGCTCAAAATACGTAAGTACTCACTTGTGGGGTAAATTTTAATATAATTGTCGTGAATTCGATTTCAATTTTCTTCAACTTGAGGAAATTCACAACTCATTTTGTGAATTTTTTCATATTTATGTAATATTTGAAACTCACAACTTTTTTTGCAAACATTTCTTTGCCTCGACGCAATGTTTTCTCTCAAAATACGTAAGAACTCACTTTTGGTGTAAATTTCAATCTAATCATTGTGAATTTGATTTTACTTCCCTTAAATACGAAAAAAATCACAACTTAATTTGTGAACTTTTTTGTATTTACAATTTTTTGTGAATACATTTCACAGATTTTTATATGAATTTTTTTTAATTCACAGGATTTTTTGTAAATATCCACATTTTTTGTGGATATTCACAATTTTTTCTGTGAATTGATTTATATGGTCAGAATGTTTGTGAATACAATTGTATTTGTATGCATGCATGTGAATACAAATAAGTAAAGTATGAATAAATTTGTATTCATATTCACATGAAAATCACGATGTGAATAAATACGTATTCGTATTTATAAATAGAATTACGCCCCACTCTGGTAAAAGAAACGAAATATCGGGACGGGCCCAACAGCAATCTTTGAGACTGCCAAAATCTTATTAAAAGATGGGGGGATGGATTATGGAAAAATGGGGATGGATAAATGGTTAATTAGCGGCCAATATATGGTTGATTGAAGAATTGCGATTGTCGGGTCTTTGCCAAACCGGCCGAAAGGTGGTAAAATAAAAATGTTCCATTTATTGATTTCCCTATCGGATGTAAAATTAATCGCTGATTTAAAAAATCCCTAACCTGCCCGCTAAAAATTCATATTTCATAAAAATATTCCCGAATAACCCTATTTTCGGCAACACCATGATTGCCTTCCCTTTGTATTTTTTTACATTAGGTCTTTATACATCGAAAAAATGTAGATAGCCGGATAAGCCCAAGGGCATTCGCTAAGTCTATCAAAATTCGTTTCCGAACTCTGGTTACGAGCTCCAAAAAGTTGATTAGCAGCTGAGACATGACCGGTCAAAGTTTCGCCAATTCGCAAAACCGGCTATTCGGATCTTCGAAAATGCATCCTTGCGCGTTTTGGCTTCTCCAGAATCGACCTTTTGACCTAGGGACTTCTTCTGGGCTCATTTCGCGCCATCCGGCTACAACAGCTTGTCGATCCGCTAGATCGGCCCAATGTCCCCCCATGGAAATTTATATACGCAAAAATATACTCCAAATTTATTTTATTAATAATTGTAATATATGTTAAATGTATGCCATATATTGAAAATATATGTTGCATATATGTGCCAAATCCTAATTTTCGTAACGTTTTTATATATGAGATGTATATGCGTGGTATTACTGTATATCAATGTATCATATATCAATGATATATGTAGCATTTACCCTGCATATATACCACATATATTTAGCATATATGTTGCATACACGCTGCGTACATACCACATATATACTGCATAAATGGTACATATATGCCACATACATACAGATATGCGTAGCATATCTGTATATAGTGTTTACATGTAATAGCGTACTTCAACTGTAAGTTAAGTTTTTTTAAGTTTAAGTTTTAAGTTTTATTAAGTTTAACTGTAATAGTGTTTATACACAGCATATATTTTTTGTCAGGAATATGTATCGAAAATGTATGCGTCATATATGACGCATAAATGACACATATATGAGTCATATATGACGCATACATTTTTGATATATTTTTCTGACAAAAAAATAGATTGAAAATATATTGAAAATATATGCGTCGTATATGCCTCATATATGCATCATATATAGTGTTTATACGTAGCATATATGTTTTGGTCAGAAAAATATATCGAAAGTATATGGGTCATATATGCGTCATATATTTGGTGCATATATACTGAATATATACGTATTATTCTATTTTTCGTCACTATATGCGCGACCGATATATATATATATATATATATATATATATATATATATATATATATATATATATATATGTAGCATATATTTTCTGCATATATTTTACATACATAAATTTCCATGGGGGTCGCCCCCCCCCAGATTTTGGTAAATTTCTCAAGAAACTTTGTCTATTCACTTTTGCGATTACCGGGTGGCTTTTTCGAGCAGATAAAATTGACATAGCGGGACGGGTCCAACGGCATTCTCTAACTATGTCGAAATCCATTTCGGCAATGGGGTGATGACATCCACCCAACTGGTTGATTAGCAGTCGAGATCTGGTTGATTGAAAAATGACGCATTTCCAAAGGCCCTATCCGATGTGAAATTCATCGCTGATTTAAAAAATTCCGATTTTACTAGACAAATATTGATATTTAACGGAAATATTATCGATAAACCCTATTTTCGGTGAAACCATGATAGCCTCTCTGATTCTTTGTTCGCACACGTTTTGTGCGTTTTTCCCATAGAAAAAATTAAAATATCGTCTGCGCCTAGACCCTTAGAATTCTTGGTATGAGAGTTTTGAAATTCATTTTTCAAATGTGTTCTATGGATAACATTTATGAAATTGAATTTTCAAATACGTCGTAAGCATCGGGGTGCCTGCGTTATTATATTTTTTCTCAATTCTCAATAATTGCATTTCCGAAATTCTCGAATTTACATGTTTAGAAATTTAGAACTTCATAATGACGAAGCTCTAGCATGCCGGAATTTCATAATTCCCAATTGCCAAGTTTTTATATTGTTACACGTTTGAATTGCGAAAATGGGACATTTTTGGGCGTCAGTAGTTTAAATTTGGAAAAAAGGTCAGTTGTCGTAAAATGTTAATTTATAAATTTCCCAAACAGAACAACATTAAAAAACGCCGATTTTGTCATTTGCCGTACCGAAATATTCGAATGAATTATCCAAATTTGAAAATGTTCATATATACGATAAAGATTCTAAACTTGTAAAAAAAATGAACAAACTCTTTTTCGCAATGATTGTAGAAATTTGGCAGTTAAATGTTTTTCTATATTCGAAGTTTCATATTCGGGAAAATCGAAAAACTTTGCATTCTTTAATAATTTTAAAATCAATATAACTAAAAAAGTCTTACCTTCAATGGTCGAACTTTAGGCGATCTCGCGGAAGTGGCGCTTCGTCAAGGTCCCTTGGCGAATAAGCCGTTGACTTTGGGCGTCGATGGCCACTGGAACTCGTCGTATCTACCGCGCTGGTACTTCTTGAATTCTAACGAGGATCTCTTCTACACGGCCGCCGAAATACGCGGTGATCTCGACGGATTAATATTGGCTAGCGAGGTTGCCCGCTGGTACAGCGATGTACCGAGCCTGACGTTATCCCAGATCGTCGATATGTATTACAGCAATAGAGGAGTTTTCAACGCGTCCATAAGGGCGTGTAACAGGAAAAATTTGTTGATCGCCGTAGCTCCGAACAACACGATAACTTCGCAGGTAAATGTAATAATAGTGACAATAGTACGATACGAATATTATTATTATTATCGATACGAATTATCATTGACATCATTATGTTTTATTGTAATTATCGTAACGATGCAAATTATTAGAATTATCATTATCTGTAATAACAATAGTATTGAGAATAATAATAATATTAATAATAGTAAATATAATTATAGTGATATATATATATATATATATAGTGACGATAGTAATGATACAAACTTTCATTATTAATAATAGTAGTAGTTAATATCGAGTTTTATTTGTACAACTTTTTTGCAAAACTTTTTACAAAACATAAATATTTCACATATAATAGTAGTAGTTTTATTTTCCAGGTATACTCTTTCGAGTTTTTGCAAAGTACCCCCGCCCCCCTGCCTATACATATTTTTTCCGTATGAGATTATAGTACAGCGCAATGTTATTTACTTGTCGTATATTGTTTCTTATTGTCGTGGTTGATTTTTTTGCTTTAATCCCTTTATTAGTCCCCCTTTAAGATTTTGTCACAAAAACTTTCATCCGTTTTGTCTCTTGATTTTCCGTCGTTATGGTCTTCTTTCCACGATTGACCTTCTCCTTCCCCTACTCTTTGTATTCCTGTCCCCTATTATTATCACGCACTCGGCTTCTCCCGCCACGTCTTGTATTAATTTTCGAGCTTTCTTTCCATATTGCGAAATCCGCAGTTATTGTACACTACAGTTATCACAAACTTCTCCTCGTTTGGCCCTATCTCGACACCCCTAATTATTAGCCCTTGGTTCCATATTTGGACTGCTTCTGTTACGATCTTGCTTTTTTGTAATTCCTACTTTCTGTTCCTCCATTGCCCTTCCTGTCTTGTCTTTTCTTCCCGCTGTTTTCGCCACCCACTTATAGTTATGATCAAGTGCATTTAGCACTTTTTTTCTCCCTCGCTCGTTCACGTCTTCTGCAGCGCGATAAGGTCGAAGTTCTTTAACCAGTCTCACACTTCTCGTTTTTTCCTCGCACCTACTATGTTCCCAAGTTAACACTTTCAGTTCCCCATTTCGCGCGGTTCTTTGTTCCTCTTGTTTGGCCTTTACTCACGAAACCCTGGAACTCTCTCTCTCTCTCTCTCTTGTATGTCGTTTGGTCCTGTCCTCTTCTTTCGTCGCCACTTCTTTCCTCATCCTCATCCCAGTTGCCGCTTAGATCGTCCCATCTTCTCCATTGACCTCGTATTCAATTAAGGCCTTAGGCCACAGTAACGGGTATAAAATCATGTGCGAATTTAACATTTTTTTTTCGTATGATAAAGTGATTCACTCAGAAAATTAAGTACACATCTATTTAGCAACACAACTTCAACAATTTTCACTCGATTCCCGTGAAATTTAAAAGTTATGTTCCTAATTGCATTTCGCAGAGAAGTACGTACGGAATTTCTGATTAATCGAAAACTCTTCATTTTATGAGCAGTTTATGAGCAGTTATAACGAAACTTTTCACTGTAAATTCATTTCTTAAGTTCAAATACCTACAACTTTTGAATAAAACAATATTTTTTAAATTCCGTACGCACTTCTCTAGCATAACAAAAGCTATAAGAAAAGAAAATATTAGTAGTCGGCCATTTTGTACATCGAAAGAAACAATTCTAACAGCTTGATATTCATACTAAATAGAAGTGTAATTAATTTGATGAGTGAATCACTTTTTTATACGAAAAAAAAATTGTTATATTCGCACATGATTTTATACCCGTTACGGTGGCCTAGGTCATTTTTATTCATACTTAATAGAAATGTAACTAATTTGATGAGTGAATCACTTTTTTATACGAAAAAAAAATTCTTAAATTCGCACATGATTTTATACCCGTTACGGTGGCCTAAAGGTCATTTTTGTTCATTTTTTCAAGGATAACTATTTAAAATTTCGGATTGAGGTTTTAATTATCTAAAAGTATATACATTCAAAAATGTGTTTAATTTTCTTTATTTAAAAATATCAAAAATATACAAGGATATTGTATGATCCTTGGAGCGTCGTAACAAATCTGCGTATACGGTACCCACTGGCGTTTCTTCAAAAATCATCTGAACAAAAAAAAACCAAAAAGATTATTAAATTAGATACTGTAATCTAGTACTTGTCATAGCCGATTTTGAAAATATCGATTTATGACAAAATGGCGGACGTTTGAACATAAATAGTGATTTTTGGGCCAAAAATTAGTTATTATTTTGCCTATAAAACAAAAACTAAGTAACGGAAAAAAAATCCTAAGACAAGTACTAGATAATGGTGTATAGAATAACAACAAAAAAACCTCAAGGCAATCGGTTCATTGGTTTTCGAGAAATTTTGGGTACCGATTTGAAAAACGTGGTTTTGAGAAAAACGCGTTTGAAAATTTGGGAATGAATAAATCATGAAATTTGTCAACTTACATGAAATCATCGATACCAGGCCCCTAGTGTAGGTCTTCTACGGTCGACGGAATGTTCATAGCTTCTAAATCGATTTTTTCGACCATCTAAGTGTCTATCTCCCCTTAAATTCTCCAGTGCCATGTTCTCACGTCTTTACGCATGTCTCTCCATGTCTGTAGCGCGATTCTGTAACTCGGAAGCGACAGTTTTCGTTGTCGATTAATTGGCTCTTTTATTGGCTGTTGCACGCTAACAATAACGAATGTTGTTAATACAAGTTACAGAATCGCGCTACTGTCACCGTATGTCGGCCCCGATATCTTTCCTAGTGTTTATTCCCGTCTATTTTATGCCTCTTATTTTTTTCTTCTTCTATCTTCTCCTTTCTTCTTCATCACACTTGGACGCTCGTCTCGACGGTTCCCCTGGCTTCCTAATTTTCCAGTACCCTGCTGTCGCCTTCCGCACTCTCGTCGATTCTGTACTTCCACTCCACATTATATCTTGCGCCTCTCCTCGTTCTTCTGGTTCGTCTTCTCTTTCGTCTGTCGGGGTCATTAACAGCGATATTTCGCTTATCTAGCTTGTAGTTATATGTCGGTTCCCTTCTTGGAAGTTCCTATTTTGGTCCGTTTCATCTTCTTTCTGTTTTTTCCGCTTTTTGTTTTTTATTTTTTAATATTGAAGCTCTCTCAACTCGTTCGTCAATTCGGCTTCTTAGTGTTCGTATTAGTATATCTTTTTCCACTTAATGTGCTTCTACCTCATTTTGTTCTAACCACAGTTTCGCCTGTTAGCATGGTCAAACGGTGCTTCAAAAAAGGCCTCGTGAAAATTTTGGGTAGAGCGCTATTTTTTTCATTTCGTAGGGGGTCGGCCATGAGTGTAAAACTCAGTTTCCGGGACGTTAGGGGCGTAAGAACGGCCGCCTTCTTGAAATAAAGGATGAATTCGTTTTTTTTTAAATTTATCTCGGTAACCGTGAGGCTGACAAACATTTTGTAGAGAGCTTTTTTGTAGTCGATACAATTATCCATAACTTTTTCCCTCAACTCTTTGCGCCAATGTCAATAATAAAAAGGTTATAAACAGAAAAAGATGAGAAATTTGGGGATAAAAAACTTTGAGGCCAGATAATTAATTAATTTGAAATCTGACAATAAAAATTCTTCTTACCTTTTTCATAGAGCATTTTGTCATAGACAATTTAACCTTTTTTATTCGGTTTGTTTTCATTGATTTATCAGTGTTGTGAAGGGGGGTAGTGGAGGGCGAGTAGGTTACGTCGGTATTCAAAAAATGGTTAATAATTTTATTTCGTGCAGTAGTTTAATTTTGTATTATATTGTTAAGTTTTTCAATTATTATTTCGAAATTATCAATCATCATTACTCTCAAATCTCATTCGTTTTGAAGGGCCGGTTTTTTAAATCTATCTCGATAACCGTGAGGCTGTCAAAAATGTTGTAGGAAGCTTTTTTGTAGATGATACAATTCTCCGAAAGTTTTATCGGTAACTTTTTGCGTTAATGTTAATAATAAAAAAGTTATATACAAAAAAGATAAAAAATTAGAGGTTTGATGTTAGCGAAAAAAGTTATTGATAAAAATTATGGAGAATTGTATGAACTGCAAAAAAGCTCCCTACAAAATTTTTGTCGGCCTCACGGTTATGGAGATAAATTTCAAAAACCCGGCCCTTCAAAACGAATGAGATTTGAGAGTGATGATGATTGATAATTTCTAAATAATCATTGAAAAACTTAATAATATAATCGAAAAAAGAAAATACTGCGAGAAATAAAATTATTAACGATTTTTTTAATACCGACGTATTATAACCTTTCAGTAGCTCCATTCACAACGCTGAAAAATCGATAAAAAGAAACCAAATAAAAAAATAGGTTAAATTGTTTATACCAAAATGCTCTATGAAAAAGGTAAGAAGCATTTTTATTGTCAGATTTTAAATTAATTAATAATGTTGCCTCAAAGTTTTTTATCCCCTAGCTCTTCATATTTTTTTGTTTATAATTCTTTTATTATTGAGATTAGCGCAAAAAGTTATAAAAAAAAATTTATGGATAGTTGTATCAACTACAAAAAAGCTCTTCACAAATTTTGCGTCAGCCTCACGGTTACGGAGATAAATAAAAAAAAGTAATCACACCCTTAATTTCAAGATTGCAGCCGTTCAACCACTCTTAACGTTCCGGAAACTGAGTTTCACACTCATGGCCGACACCCCGTCCCCCACGAAATGAAAAAAAATAGCGTTCCACCTAAAATTTTCAGCAAAATCACCATTTGACCGTACTGTGTAGTTGAACTAGTTCCTCCTCCATCTCCGTGTTTTTCCTGTCGTTTTCGTCGATAAGCTTGCTCAACGCTTCCAGGATTCCCCCCAGTCCCTCTCTCAACGTTGTTTTCAACGCCCAATCCTTTTCACCATATGCTTATCAAATAATTCTCGGACCACCAAGTCGCCCTCCTTTTCTTCGATGTCTGTTTTTTCTTCATTCTCCTCGTACGTTTTGATTTACCTATTTGCTTGCCCGTTGAGTGCTGTGGCTCTCATCCCCCGCTTGATTATTTTCTTCGTTTCTCTTTTGTGTTTTATGCATTGCTTCCTGCTCTTTGACCGTTGATGGCGGCGGCTTGCATTTTGTTTTGAAAGCTTTTTACGCGTCTAGCTTTCATCTCTTCCGCCCTGTATTTTTCGATGCAGCTATCTTACCGCTCTTCCTGCGCTTGATTCACACCCCAGTATTGTCCCGAGTCTCTCACTTTGCCCTTTTTCTTCGCTCCAAGCGCTTCCGGTGGCCTTACACGTTTTCTTATACCGACTGCCGATTCAGGGTTTACTGGTGGTTCGGGGTCCTGCGACCACGCACTGAGGTCTCTTGCATCGTTTCCGCTTGCAGCCATCTCTCTCACTTTTTCTCTTTCCGCTTTGTAGCCTCACTTATTCGCCTAGCTATTTCTTTCTCTCCTACTCGATTTTCACTTGCCCTATGCTCGCCTTCAACCCGATCACACACGCTTTTGCATAGCATAGCATAATGCAGCATAAAACCTTTCGACCAATCACATAGCTCGATGCGCGTATATGTAGTACAACGCATAGTGGCCACAGCGTAGTGTAAGGTTGAACAATCCGCATCGTCGAAATTTCACGTTGTGTTAAGCTAATGGAACTACGTTAACATGCTACGCAAAACGTAGCATAAGAAACATTATGCCGTAACTCAAGACATACAAGCGCATAGCATAGAACATTATTTGCCTAGCAACCACGTGTGTTACTTTTATTTTCAACGCTTGTAAGGTTATGTCCGTTTACTACTGTGAAGCCAGACGCTGTTGCTACAACAAGCTGCTCGCTTGTGATTGGCTCTCGTAGCTCCGTTAGCATAGCACAACGTAACATTTCGACTATACGGATTTTTCAACTTTACGCTGTGCTGTGGCCACTATGCCTTGTACTACATATACGCGCATCAAGATTTGTGATTGGTCGAAACATCTTATGCTACGTCCCAGGTAGCAATTTCAAAATAGTTGTCTATTAGTTGTCCAAATGGGTACCAAATGTCCGCTTGGAAGTTACCTATAAGTTATAATGTGTCCAACAGTTATCTTTTTGGATGGTTGTTGACTTTAAGATAACTTCCGGGCGGACATTTGGCACCCTTTTAGCCGACTTTTGGACAACTTTTTTAAAATTGCTACCTGGGGTTATGCTATGCTATAAAAAAGCGTGTGTGGTAGGCTCTACTTCCACTCCGTACTGTGTCCATTTACTTGGCGTTCCACTCTTTCTCACGTAGTTTGGTTGATTTGCACTTATATATCTTCATATCAGACAAGCTCACTGTCTCGGCGCGTCCGTCCGGTGCAACTTTTGAACCGCCATCTATTTTCAGTATTATTATGTTAATTATTAAATTTAAAAAAAAAATTATTTATTATTGTTGGATTATTATTACCAATTATACTAATAATAATCGCCGATTACTTGAGAATTCTGCTAAACTGTATTAACGCTTTTGAAATTGGAGCGCGGCGACGCGCGCGCCTTCTTGTGGATTGCTACGCAAATTTTTGTCAAATACGGAACATCGACGTGGCCATCTTAGATTCTTAAATTCGAAACGGTCGTTCGTACGTATACCCAGGTAGCAATTTCCAAACAGTCGCCCAGAAGTTGTCTAAATGGGTACCAAATGTCCGCTTGGAAGCTACCTATAAATTACCATGTGTCCAACAGTTATCTTTTTGAATGGTTTTTAACTTTAAGATAACTTCCGGGTGGACATTTGGTACCCACTTAGCCGACTTTTGGACAACTTTTTGAAAATTGCTACTTGGGTAAGAAATCTCGAAAGGTCGCTTAGTAAAAACAGTGGTAACGAAAAACGGCAATCAGGAAAAAGATAATCGTAACAACCATCTTACAATCAATGGTGTGGAAAGGCTTTCAGATCGGCTCTGGTGCTCAGTCCTGGCGTTGCCAAAGTAACGATCGATCCGGCGACGATCGAGAAGTTTGCCGTTCAAGCGTCCGAAAAACTTTTTTCGTTCATACGTAAGTATAAGTGCCGTTATAATATCAAAATTGAGATACTTGATACCTTTCCCCAACATAAAAAATCATATACCGTAGTAATAATAATAATAATAATAATAATAATGGCAATAGTAAGGAACCGACACTGATGGAAGGGAGGTCGGGGTTCGGTTCTGGCGGTACTTCGAGTTAAGCAGCATTGTGCGTGGTTAATACTCGGAGCGGTAACCGCTTAGCCGTGCACCAGCTAGCGCACAAACCAGCGAGCGGAAGGCCAATACTTCTGATGTAGTCCAGTAAAAAAGACGAAATGCCAGCACTTTTTAGCGTAGAATTAGAATTTTGCACTAAAGCTAGATGGTTGCAGATTAAAAGTAACCAGTCGAAAATTCTAACTTTACGATAAAAAGTGCTGGGTCTTTGTCAGTTTTTTTGGACTAGTGTCTTAGTATAGATACTTGAGTTGAGGGGTGAGATGCAATCAAAGGCATGAAAAAACGAGCATTTTCAATCATTTTTTTTATAGTAATTAAGTTTGTTTTACTAAAGTTTAGTTAAAAAGTTTTACAAAAGTTTTTACAAACTTTTACAAAAGTTTTACAAAAGTCTTTACAAGTTTTTACAAAGTTTTACAAAAGTTTAATTACACAGTTTATATTTAGATTACACAGTTACACAGACTTTTTATGTTATATTTCAACGTGACTTGTACAAATTTTTAACGAAAAATATTTATTATTTATAAAAATATCGCCATCTTTGTCGGACCCCCTTCGGCATGTAGTGCTTTGCGGTGACCATCATAAAATTTTACTGGATCATCTGAAAAAAAAAATCTTTAGTTTAATAACAAATCTAGTCCTTAATGGAAGTTTTTTTTTCTTCTAAAATCAACAAAATGGCGGCTTCCGACAGATAACTTTCGAATTTCGAAATTTTCAACAAAAATGAAAATCCTCCGATTAAGGACTAGTTTTTAATGCTATCAATGAGCACACCAAGTTTCATCAAAATCCATCGAGTGGATTTTCAATTATAGTGATCACGGACTTAAAAAACATAGTTTCGAGAAAAACGCGTTTAAAGTTTTTCGATGTGGATACGGTATTATACGTTCGTAAAATGTTGAGCTCGATGGATGAAGCTAAACTATTTTAATGTATTTTGATCCGCTGAATCCGAATATCACAATTTTTTGCCGAAAAGTCGAGCATTCAATTGTTTATAGCCAATTGTTAAAACAATTTTTTTTTCATTAAAGCTTTTCGGGATGAATTATTTTTTAAAAATAATTTTGGGCAATTTTAAAACGAAAGTATTCTTTATAAAATTTTGCTAAAGTTCATAGTTTTTGCTGCCGTCCGCTACCTGCCATGGGGACCCGACGCCCCTTCACTAATTGTGGGATATCATCGGATTGACTTGAAATTTTTAGGGAACATTTTCGAAACATCATACTTCAAGAAAGTGTTTTAAAAAATATCGATTTTTTGAGGATTCTCACTGCATCTCACCCCTTAAAGTCTGTGTCCCCGAGAATCAGAAGAATATAGGACGGTCTAATGCCGGTACGGGGATAATGTAGGTTAAGGTTGTTATTGGGTTAAGTCAACATGCTACCACCGAGCTGAATGTTTTTCATTATTAATATCTAAAACTGAAGCTGAATGTTTTACATTATTAATATCTGCTGAGTGAACGTTACCACGGAGCTGAAAAAACAGGTACGGTTCGACTAATTATCGAACTAACCCTCGGTACCGTGAAAATGAGACTTCACAGCACCGTTATAAAATTAATAATGTTTTTGATAGGGAATTTGTGCGAAAATCAAGCACACGAAATATTAGACTGTGCAATCATGGCAACGTCGTAGACGGCACAAATGCTACCTATCTTATCGGTATTCGGTAATTATGCCCGGGAACGTCAAACTACACGGTCAGGATAATTAACAAATATTATTGATAATTATTCTCTTAATTGGTAATAATTACTTAATATTAATTTGATAACTATGTTCAGAAATTATACATTTCTAGGAAAAGACAAAATAACGCGGATTTGTTTTCATACATTAATTTTGTTTAGAATATCGCAAAATTATTTGAGTTTTTGATTTCTTCGAGATTATAGACAGCTTTGGTGCACACTTTTCTTTCCGGCGGAATTTTTTTTACTCGCACCGATATTAATTTTTGACAGCTCCTTGGGCCGATATTGAGGTTACGAACGCAGCCCAATGTCTCTAACTTTGAGACACTTCTGCCAACCTGGGCATTATGATATCCCACGATTTACGACGTTGCCAATACGTTTTGCGTTAATTGAGCGAGAAAAAATTATAAAAAATAATTGTGAAAAATAATGAAACCACTTAACGCAATCACCGAATGTTCAAAATTGCATATTTTTACAAATATATGTAGAGAAACAGTTCGAAAACGCACGTTTAATATGAAGATTATTTCAAAGCTAACAGTTGGTAACAGTCAATCGGCTCCGTGCATACTTCACCCCCGACGGCTAAACCCCATACAACCTTAAGGGGCCAGTCCACTTTGGAGCCACGGAAAAAAGGCTATTTTCGCGATTTTTTTTGAGGATTTTATAAAAGATATGAATATAAAAGTTGTTGGGCTTGATAAATAAAGTCTTGAAATACATTTTAAAAAATTTAATTTATTTTTATTCATTTTTAAGTACAAAGACTATAGTTTAACGTAACGCCTAAAAAATAGGTAGGCTAGGTAGCTCCATCACAACTCGGCAACGGCGTGTCTGAAACAAAAAAATCAAAGTCCATTAGATTCAGTATGACACCAGCTACAAAATAACCCTTAGATATAAAGTTTTATTCAAAATTAAAAAATGACAGATGAAAAACGAAAAAAGTAAAAAACAACGCGTTTTTTTCGCAGTTTTTCGCAAAAAAAGAGTAAAAATCAAAATTTTAAAACCATCGAGGGTCATTTTGTTGCGAATCGTGTTTACAATATGTGGTTCAAATTTCAAGAGAATTTATTAGTTGTAGAGATACGATGGAGCTAGATTTTGAAAACGTTGTTACGAAAAAAACGCGTTTGAAGTTTATACTATGAAAAACTCTTACCTAAACTCAATCGGAAATTCCTGCACCGTACAAAATCCCTTCTGATTGCTCATCGTCGTCGATCTCTTCAAGTCTTGCTTGCTTACAATTTTTTGAAATTTTCAAAGTGGATTGGTGGCCCCTTAAAACGGCTGTGGGCGCAATGGAAGTTAGGCTAGATTAGCGACGTGCGGGTAGGGGGTGATAGGAAGGAAGTTCAATTGGGAAGGGTTATACGTAAAAACTTGCAAGAGTATATGTTGGAACTCAGGAATTAAGTGAGATCTAAATTGGTAATAGTAAGGAGCAGTATATAATTTTATGATATTATTAAAACGAAAATACTAATAATTTTTGAAATAATAAGTAGAAAATAATATAATGAATATTTTCGAACAGCTTCGATGAACGATCCAATGTGCAACGCCACAGCCGATGAAAAGCCGTTTCATCGTATTTCAACGAATCTTACGATTTTCCTCGATACGAGATGGCCATTCGCGACCGCGCAGTCGATACTTGCGTGAGTGAATAAGACTCGCAAAAAAAACGAGAAAATCAAAATAAATGAATACGTGTGTGTGTGTATTTTATATCATAATATCAAATAGCAATAATAATAATAATAATATCATATTGCAATATTATGTGATATTATAATGTTTTATGCTGAAACATCCACACACATGAATCCATAATTTAATTACGATTCAATATTAATAATATTAAATGTGATATTAAAATAATAATTTATCATATTATAATATTTCTATGCTACAATCTTGAACTCATATTTTTAGAATAAATGATTCATCTCTCTCTCTCTCTCTCTCTCTCTCTCTCTATATATATATATATATATATATATATATATATATATATATATATATACATGAAAAATGAAATGAATTTTTTTGCAGCGCTCTATTAGAGGGTCTCGATGTGAGTAAATACAACAGCAGGTACACGTTGATAAGTGGCCACAACGGATCCGTAATGATCAACAGTACCGCCAGTATCTTGGATTTCTACGAGTTCAACGAGACCCAATATTCTGCGTGTGAGTACGAGTGTCGAAATTTCCGGTTTCCTTTTTTGCCTTCGTTTCATGATAATTTATTTTCCTTCGTTGCGGTTATTGTGTTCGTTCGTTCTTCAAGTCGCGGGAGATTTCAATCTGCCCCGAGCGTTCGACACGATAATAACGATGCAAGGGTCGAGGCTCGATGAGGAGCAGAGGGCCGGTATCGGTGGTGGAAATTCCGAGGTGATACTCATAGTGCCGTACACATCGGGCATTAGTGCAGAGCACAAAGAATACTGCAAGGAGCGATTGCGACCACTGTACGAGGATCGGCCAGGTGAGTGGATTTCGGCAGGACATTCGGTGCAGGACACGAGTGTTTTGAGTACATCGAGTACCGGGTACTTGGGGAGCGGGTATATTTGGTTCTTTTTACGAGTTTATGCTCGGTATTCGCACCATCTTTTTTTCGAGTACTCGATACTGAAGTATCCGAACTAAAGTTCCAAGTACTCGGTACTCAAGCCTCCAGAGCGGACTCTTGAGTGCTCGGTAGTTAAGTACCCGGAAGTAAAAACCAAGTACTCGGTACTCAAGTCCTCGGAAGTAAAATCCGAGTACTTGGTACTCAAGTATCCGGGAGTAAGATCCCAGTACTCGGTACTCAGGTACCCGGAAATTAGATCCGAGTACTCGGTACTCAAGTATCCGGGAGTAAGATCCCAGTACTCGGTACTCAGGTACCCAGAACTAAGATCCGAGTACTCGTTACTCAAGTATCCGGGATCCAAGTTCCAAGTACTCGGTACTCAAGTATCCGGGATCAAGTTCCAAGTACTCGGTACTCAAGTATCCGGGATCAAGTTCCAAGTACTCGGTACTCAACTATCCGGAAGTAAGTATCATGTACTCAAGTACTCGGTACTCAAGCCTCCAGAGCGGACTCTTGAGTGCTCGGTAGTTAAGTACCCGGAAGTAAAAACCAAGTACTCGGTACTCAAGTACCCGGAAGTAAAATCCGAGTACTTGGTACTCAAGTATCCGGGAGTAAGATCCCAGTACTCGGTACTCAGGTACCCGGAAATTAGATCCGAGTACTCGGTACTCAAGTATCCGGGAGTAAGATCCCAGTACTCGGTACTCAGGTACCCAGAACTAAGATCCGAGTACTCGTTACTCAAGTATCCGGGATCCAAGTTCCAAGTACTCGGTACTCAAGTATCCGGGATCAAGTTCCAAGTACTCGGTACTCAAGTATCCGGGATCAAGTTCCAAGTACTCGGTACTCAACTATCCGGAAGTAAGTATCATGTACTCATTGTACTTGTTGTACTCATGCTCGCGGCGCTACGAGTACTTGATATAAATTCTTGGTCTCTATTGATAGACGCAACGCTGATGTTCCTTGCTTCGGGAGCCAAAGATAGCTGGGCCGATCTGGTTAGGAGTCAGGATCACATCGTCCTAGTCGGTGCTGCCTCAACGCCGGAGGACATTTCGGGACCGATCACTTCACTCTTGTCCACCATTCAACGAGGTAACGATAAGCGTGAGGAGCAACATTTTGTAATGTAATTTTGAACGGTATTTGGCCACCTGTACATTTCCAGTTCCGAAGAGACTGATAAACTCGGCATGCGGTTCGAGTTGGACTTATTCGGGATCGACCGCCTCATACGTAGATTACTTGGAACCTTCCGGTATCAACTTTTATCGGCTCCACTCCAATTACTTCTGGTCCGCCGACACTGATTCTTACGTCACGATAAGAGTGAGCAAGAATGAGCGTTTTCTATATTATACGTTGATTTGTTTGAATACGGAATTGTGAAGAAAAAAAAATCGTAATGGAAATAATTATGTTTATGGTAATCTTAGGTTGAAGTACCGAGCTCGACAGAATTGAGGGTCTGCTCATCCCGCGATCCTTTGGACGTCGACTCAACCGCGACCGACTGTAGGATCGTCAGAGGCCGTTCGGAGAGCATGCAATTTTCTTGCGGGGATGCTGGGCTCATTCACAATTGTCACCCGGTATACTTATCCGTCAAAGCGGCGTCCTCGAATAATTCGGTTTATGGGTGCCGTGGTGAGTTACCGACCGAATACTTAAAAAAACACTTTTTATTTGTCGGCAAATTACCGAGTGAGCTAAATGCTCTTGTCTACCTAGAGGTAAGTTACCGACGGTACTCTCAAAAACATCCTTTTTATATGTCGGCGGATTACTCGGCGAGTCAAGATATCATTTTTATCTATCAGTAAATTGGCTTTAGCTAGTGTTTCCCAAGTCGGTGAGTTACGAACGGCTGTTGACGTCTATATTTCCGTAATACGAGCATTTTTCGTCATCGAGAAATTAACGATAGAGTTCATCCCAAATTTGTTTGAATCATCGGTAAATTACCGATAGAGTTAATCTTAATTTTTCTACCATCGGTACATTACCAACAGAGTTGGTCGCAATTTGTTCCTAATCATCGGTTAATTATAGACAGGGTTTGTGCGAATGCTTTCTCGGTCAGTAAGCTAGCGATCTAGTTTTATCCAATGTCTTTCATAATTGTCGGTAAGTTACCGACTATGTCGATATATTTCTGAATTTCTTTTTTTTTCGAGAAATATTCGTCTCACAACCATCAGTCGATAGTGTGAAACCGGAATGTTTTTTGTTTCAGATCCGCATTTTTGCCGATATCCGGATATGGTTAAATACAAGATATCGTACGAGAATGCTATTTGCGCCAACGGCGCCAGTTCCGTCATAATTTCCCCCATTATCCTCGTTATATTTATCGTCTACTCTTACCTGCATTAGATCTTAAGGACGCACAACTATATAATTTTGTACCTTGATCGTTTTTTTTTCGTCTTTTATATCGCACCCGATGTGTTTCACTAATCCGCGAAAAAGTTCGGAAGAATTGATCATTTGTCGATTTTTTTTCTACCTATACGCACACAAAGTGTAATACAATATATACGCATTGTATATACATTCCGATACGTTACGATATCATCATGTCACGTCCTCATGCCGCGAGAGTGCTCAGCTCGACGACATCTAGCGGATTTTCGTCGAACCGACGAAAATCACAGCCTGGACTGTTTAAAATACGTTAAAAAATAGATATTAAAATGCGAAAAAAATCATGAAAAACGAAAAATTAGAATCAAATTACAACAATTGAATTCACGCTCATACTTACAAAAATAACGTAATATCAAGTACTAAAAATCTAATTGACAAAAACGCGTACTCGATACAGGCAAATCCATTGAAATTGACCGAACAAAAAAAATATAAATAATTCAAGTAGAATAAATAAAAATGTATCAAATAAATTTTGAAGAATTCATAAAAAATGCAAGTATACAACCCTTTTTTTCGTATACGAATTTATTCCAAGATCTGTACAGAAATTAAAGGTAATCTACAACTTTCTCGCTTGCGACATTCTCGACTTCCGGTGACGTTTTTCCGGGCCATGGTGACTCAGCTGCGGATTGATAAAATGGCGATATTTTGTAGTCAGGCCACGCTGTGAGTCCATATATTCGTTTCACGAAATTGGCGATCGAAAAACGGGGTGAAAAAAGATAGTCGAAAATTCGTGCTAATCTGAAAACTCGTCGTCGTCGGTGTCTTCGGATTTTTTGGCGCTCGTCGGTTCCGGCTGGTCGATTCTCTGCGACGCTTCGGTCAGCATTTGCGAGAGGACTTGGAGCATGTGCTCTTTGTAATTCTCGACCTCGTGGAAATCGGTGCCGGGCCCAGCGACTTCGACGAGGCCCTGCCTCTCCACGAGATAACGCACCACGCTCCAGATCGAGTCGCGGAATTCCAGGAGCACATCTGCGACCCTACACAATTTTGGCGAAACGAGAAATATACAATTTACTTCACCACGTTCTCGCCGAAAAAAAAACTGAATTTTTCCCTTAAGCAGAGAGAAAAAAAATAATCGACAACAATAAATTTTAAGAATAAACTAAATTAAAATAATTTACAAAACGCGTAATTTTTTTATTTCAAGAGATTGTATTTAACAAAATGACTAATATTTGAAATAAAAAATATTATGTAAATCAAAATTCTATTTTTTCTCTCAAAATTCCCATGCATTTTTCCAATTATCTCCCAAAAATAGGAAATATTTTTTTTTAAAGAACAAATTCCTTTCTTTTTTCATCTCCGGAAGCAAAAAATATAAAGAAATCAACGAAAAAAGGAATAAATAAAATAAAATAAATAATGCAATAAGAATATATATATAAGGTCCGTAGTTTGAATTAAAAAAAATCTGCTCGCGCAATTCTCGTATATTTTACACTTACTCTCGATTGCACGAAAGCCGGAAGTTCTTGCGTCCTTTGATGGTCATCACTACGGTACTGCTTGGGCTTCCGTCTTCGTTTGTTTGCTGCATAGTAGGTGTACATTTAATAACAATAATAATAATACAATATGTATAGTATTTACGTACACAATAATAATAATAACGATTATTATTAACATTCTCATTGTTATATATACCATAAAACAATGTAATATAATAAGAATAATGATTAAGAAATAATAATATTGCACCAATATAACAATAATAACAATATTGCAATATGATAGGTATATATTGGAAGTACAAATAAGTCTCCGCCGTTTGACAAAAAATGCCCCCCCACCAGGAGGTTATCATTTAAATTGTCAGATGTACGTTATATCGTAAGGTTGGACATCTATAACCTTGAAATATGAGCGATTTTGTATCAGCATCACATAATTTTTGTCGTTCGAAAATGGCGAGTTTTGAACCGAATAAGCGCCATTTGCGGGAACTTTATAACTCTTCTCTACTTTTTTTAATTTGAAGAAATCTGCAGCTATGGCGCATCGATTGCTTGTAGAAGCATAAAGTCAGGTTGCTTTAAGTGAGAGAAGTTGTCGTGAATGGTTTAAAAAGTTTAAGAACGGCGAGCTTGACGTCGAAGACAAAGAACGTAGCGGAATGCCGAAAGTGCGAAAAAAAGCATTATTGGAGGGAGATTCGTGCCAAACGCAAGAGTTCCCGCCAATGAGGCTCATTCAGCTCAAAATTCGACATTTTCGCACGAAAAAAATTATGAGATGCTAATACAAAATCGCTAATATTTCAAGGTTATGGTCTTGCCAGATGTCGAACCTTCCGATATGACGTTTTACATCTGACAATTTCAACCATATGTGGCGGTACCGCCACCTTCACCACCTTCAACATCGAAGTTTTTACCGACGGAGCAGAGCAACAAATCGAACGGTGGCGACAATCGCCACCGGCGAAAGCAGAAACTAACGCCACGGGAAGTCTTCACGACAGAGCACGAAGCGCGTACTAAGACTACACAGTTAGCGTCCACCAAAAAAAAGAACGATCCACGCGGTTAAAAAAAAACTACGCAATTTGTGATATTGAATAAAGTATAGATTATTATCGTAAAGTACGCCACAGTGAGCTCTTCAATCTCCCTAGCGTCCCAAGTCCCATACATGCCCACCTCCTGGTGAGGCCATCATTCGTCAAACGGCGGAGACTTATTTGTGCTCCTAATACATGTACAATTATTATCATTATTGATGTAATACACTACGCGCAACAATTAAAGTATCAAGAAAAAGATCCAACATTTTTGGGTCATTTTCAAGAAGCTGTATCTCCGCGAAAAATCATTGTAGAGCAAAAATTAGAAAAAAAGCAAATTGAAGCTACAACATTCTAGTTTTTAGATCTTGCGGTACAACATTCTTATCATGAGCGGTTTTATTGTAAATATAAGAAAACCAACGAAAGAAAAAATTTCAAAATGATTGCCTGATTTTCAAAAGGTCCACGGACGTTAATAAATTTTTTTCAGCCTTTTCAAATATTACTATTATTGTCAATGTTACTACTGATATTGCTTCCTTTGGGTTTGTTATTATTATTGTTGTATCCGTGGTTGTCTTATCATTATGCTATTGCGATCCCTTACTATATAATTTCGTTGTTATTATTATTATTATTATTATGTTTACTATAGATACTGGAAAAGTAATAATAATGGCGATTACGATTATCCGTGACTGACCTGGTATCCCTGAACTTGACCTTGGCTGAACAGCAAAACGGTGAGCGGTGAGATCATGCTTGTTTCGCGTATGAGCGAAGTTCTCCGTTCCTCGCTGTGCTGCCGTCGCACGTAAGTGAGGAATGCACTGGGCCACTGGGCCCGCTTGAAGTTTACGCTCTCCGGGGTCAGGGTCGCGCGGTTCCCGTCTCTGAAGGAACAAAACATCATTCGTAAAAATTATGAAAAAAAAAGGTGTCATTGAATTTTTACGGAGCATAGTGAAGCGATTTTTATTCGAAATATTAGGGAGTTGCGTAGGAAAACTCTCATTTTCGGGCGAAAGGAAACATAGTGGTAGAAAATCGACAAACTGGTTCACAGTATTGCCCATCGGAAGAGGTTTGGCCCAGATTTTGGCCAACAGTCGGCTTCCGTGTAGGAAAAATTCGGCTTCTTTGGAGACAATGCACTCATCTAGCCATTTTTGGCGGCTTCACGCGAGACGAAGTGCCGAGCCGTAAGGGGACGTCCATATATTACATCATCGATTTTTTGCCGATTTTTACCCCCCCTCCCGAAATCATCTTATCGTCATAATCATAATCTAATGGAACCCTTCTCTCTCTTTCTCTCTCTCTCTCTCACACACAATGTGTTTCCGCGGCCTGAAATGTGATTTCCTTGGCACAAATGTGACTTGTTTGAAAGAAAAATTGCCATTGTGAAGTCAATTGAGATGGATGATGTTAACGCCTCGCACAAATGTCACCTACGGCGTTTTAGCCGGACTCTATGGAGCCTATCATCGTGTGCATTCGCGATCCCCAAAAGTCTTGGCGCCTCTCGCGGCCTAAGGCAGAAGCTCCACTAGTATGGTAAACTTGGTCAAAATACTAAGTCAATTTGGTCAATATCTAAAATAACTTGGTCAATAGTTATAATACGAATGGACAACATTTTTAAAATGAAAAATTAACCGAGATTCTGCTGTGTTCCAGGGTGCAAGACTGATAATAAAAGTGAATTGTCGTTCCATAAGCTACCTAAAGATGGAGACTTATAAAATAAAGTGGTTGTTGACTCTGAAAATGACGCCCTTTACGCCATCAAGGCGAGTTTGTAGTCACTTAAGGGGAGGGCAGGGGTTTGCACTTTTGAAAAATCGATTTTTTTTTGTCTTTTCTTATAGTTAAACATGTCAAGAATATAATCCCTAAATTTCAAGTCAATCAGAGCAAAACTCTCGAAGTTATTGACTATTTAGTCCCGCTCCTCTAACACTGTAGCTCCGACTTCTCTAAACTTCAAACGCGTTTTTCGAAGCCACTTTTTCAAAGTCCGTGTTCACTGCCATTTGAAAACTACATAACCGATTCATTTCAAACTTGGTACACACTTTCTACATATAAAATACCTCCCCCTAACGGTTAGCTTGAGCTTTTTTTACATTGAGGGGGTTTTCCACCCCCAAAATGGCGGAATTTTTTGTGAAAAATGGCACTTTTCACTTTACATGACCACCAAAAATATAGAAATGAAAAAAAAAATTATCAACGACCGTTGGGGGGAGGATTTGATGATACTTTGACTAAATTTTAATGGTACTTGATTTCAGATAATTTCTAGCTGAGATACAGTGAACACCGCAAATCGTGTTTTTCCAAAGGCGTTCTTGGAAAAGCTTCGTCGCCGGCTTGTTTGTGGATATTTTCGCGTACAAATTTCACGGAATGTTCTTGAAATGACACTTAACAATGTACAAAAGGTTTCCATAAATTTACTCTAACCATATAGATGAAAAGAATTCGCAAAGAAGTGTTTTTTTCACGCTGAAACCCCTACCCTCCCGTTAACAAGATTTTTTCTCTCCCAGTTTGTATCTTTATAAATAATAAATCGAGCAATATTAAAAGTTATTTTTGTTAGATACAATATATAAATATAATTTCAGACGTCCCGTTGTGAAAAGTATGCTCTAAAAAATAGAATCACTCCTTGTTGAAACCTGCGAGTGACTCGTCGCAGGTTTCCTCATAACCTTTAAGAATGTAAATGCAGAGCTAACGGAGCTAAAAATAAATTATCCACTGCAGTAGCATTTTTACAATCTACCATGGAGGTAAATCCAATAGCCAACTCGCAAGAAATCAAGAACGGGGTGATTGTTTACGTTTGAGGCTATACCTTGACCGGCCATATTGAAATACCGCTGCGCCACCTCTAGGACGTGAAAATCGCGAAATGCCAACTTCGAGAAAATAGTCCACCTAACGCCATCTATTGCCAACGAGCGTTTTCATGCGCAACAACCTTCTTTTTACTCTGATTCCGACTCTTCGAGATGTCAGCTGGTAACAAATATATGAATATATGGCTCACTCCATGATGAAAGTAGACGTTCCCTTCTTCACTTTTTGCCCCCGTAGCTCAAAGTCCCGCCGAAATAGCAGCTGATCGAGGCCGGCCAATAGAACGCCCCGCACGAGCTCGTCAAGGTTGGAGTATTCGTTGACTCGGCTGTCCGGTCCGTCGTAATCCTCGCGGTTGTCCAGCATGCGGCAATGCACGAGACCCTCGGCATTGAGATCCCGCACCTCTGCACGACAGTCAAAACAAATGTCTTATAAAATCACGTTGAGTGGAAGAAAAAAAGGGGGGGGGGGGTGGGAATTTAACGTACTCGACAGCGTGTAAACTCTTTCGGGCACCAGTTTCTTGCTCCAACAGAATTGCTTCGCTGCGTCCCGGCCGTTTTTGTTGTACGATGCCCATTGCGAGTATAGCCAGTGTATACTGAGATGATCGCTCGCCGGGTGATACTGCTGCTTTATACCGCGTATCGCGACCTTGTCGTAGAGGGTGCCCGTAAATATCTCGTTCTCGGCGGACATCGACGAGGCTATGGTCACCATCGGTGAAACGCAACTTAAGGGGGAGAAAATAAATAAATATATAGCTATATGTCTCTTCGATATTAAATGCAACGCATCCAAATGAGGACTGGAAATAAAGGGAGCCATGGAGAAGGTAAAAGTGGGAGAAATATGGCGAGGGATAAGAGATGAAGATATGGAGGGAGTTGTACGAATAAAAACTGACCAGAAATACAAGACTTGTTGTATTTGCACAAAATTGTGAATTTGGCGTATTGTAGGGAGTACAAAATTCCAAAACGTATAGAAATGGAAGAATACTGGGAAGAGAAGGAAATAGAGAGAACTGAAGAAACGTGGGCTAGATTAAGATGCGGAATTGTAAGAATAGGAGGTAAAAAGGGATACGCAGATACTCTATGCCGATGTTGTAGGAAGAAAGAAGAAATCTTGGAACACATACTCGAATGCGGGAAAATGAACGAAAAAATGAATAAGGAAGTGGTAGATGGTTTGGAAACGTGGCAAAGGGCTTACAAGGGAGAGGCAGTAAAAGGACAAATTGATAAAAAAGTGAAAGGGAAACCGATCAAAGAATTGAGCGGGAATGCCTTCGAATGCATGGTAAGAAAGGAAGCATAAATGAGAAAAAGGACGAAAGATCAGGGTTAACAAAACAAGAAGGAAACTTGTAAAAGGATATCAATGTACAGAGGGGCAAACTGTGGAAACACCTGCGAGGGTATACTTGGAAATAATGACCTATAATATTATATCTATGTCTCTTAAGGCCTTTCGCCACAGTAACGGGTATAAAATCATGTGCGAATTTAACAATTTGTTTTCGTATGAAAAAGTGATTCACTCATAAAATTAATTTCACATCTATTTAGTATGAATATCAAGCTGTTGGAAAATATTTTTTTTCTCTGTACAAAATGGCCGACTACTCGAAACTTCTCGAAACAGCTTTTTTCCAATTGGCGTCACAAGTAAATTCAACCATTTTCACTCGATTTCCTTCAAATTTAAACGTTATGTTCCTAATTGCATTTCGCAGAAAATAAAGTACGGAATTTCTGATTAATCGAAAACTTTTCATTTTATGAGCAGTTATAACGAAAATTTTCACTGAAAATTCCTTTCTTAAGTTAAAATCCTACAACTTGTGAATAAAACAATATTTTTTTAATTCCGTGCGTACTTCTCTAGGTATTCTAATGTAGATTGACGAGAATTTTTGTTTTTTGTTCTAGGTAAAAATTTGTGGATGCTAAATGTCACGCCGCGAAGCGCCTAAAAAAAGATAACAAAAGAAAATATTAGTAGTCAGCCATGCTGTACGTCGAAAAAAATATATATGTTTTCTAACAGCTTGATATTCATACTAAATAGATGTGTAATGCATTTTATGAGTTAATCACCTTTTCATACGAAAAAAATTGGTAATTTCGCACATGATTTTTGCCCGTTACTGTGGCCAAAGGCCTTAAGAATAGCCAAGCCGGACGACGCTTACACGTTTATCCGCCGCTTTGGCAAAAATAAACTTGCCGTCGGGTACACCAACGACTGGCGCCCAATTGCCAAGGACGAAAGAAAATAATTTATACGGTGTAACCGGGGATAAATTATGCCAAAATATTCATTCTCTATACATGCATTTAAAAAAAAAAGCAAACTGGACAAAAATAAATAAAATGAAAAACGACGGAAGACGGAAATGCGGTAATTGATTTTTTTCAATATTATTTTAAAATATTTTATAAAACATATTTTTCATATTTATCAATATTATTACAATATTCATCTTAATTTCACTTCAATACATTCCATTACGGATCAAGTTGTCAGCAAATTAAAAAAAAAACGAGAATAAATCGCTGAGCCATTCAACCAATATTAATAGACACGAGAAAAAAAGTATTCGACAAAATGCGATTTTTGGTACATTTTCTTATCGAAAAAAGAAATGTTTCAAAAATTCGCCAAATTCGCGGGTCGAAATAAAATAGTGGCAGATATTTTTGCAACATACCGGAAGATCGCCGAGCACACGAGAGCCTTGCTCAATTTGGGATGAACGGTGAAGAGGGCGATCCTCTTTCCGAGGGCGGTCAAGTTCTCGTCGTCGTCGAGGGCCCCGAGTTCGCGCAGGTCCTGGATCGCTTTCCTCAGGGCCGAGATAGTTGGTGGCTGTGGCATACTGCCGAGGAAACTCTCGGCACTCTCGGTGCTGTAAGTCTTGCAATCGAGGACGGTCTTCTCGAGTGACGAGCGCAGAACTTCCGGCAACGGATCTGGTTCAAGATTTTCGAAGTGTTTGCGCGTTATAAGATGATAACTCTCGCCCGGTTGGACGCGACCGGCGCGACCTTTCCTGGAAAAATATTCGAGCGCAAGATTGTTCATGATTCGGAAATGAAATCATTTGGTTTCCTTTCTGAGCATATTCTCGAATTTCGTTTCAATTTACGCTTATTTTTTACACACAAGGCGAATTTGGTCTTTCGTTTTTTATTTGCCCTCATTGATTAAGCATTTTTTCGAATGTTTTTCTTCAATTTTGCGCCACTTTTTGTCGCAAGAAAAATTCGACGTCACTGGTTTTTAAAAGAATTTTAGCGTTCTTTTTAAATTTGGCGCCAAAATCATTTAGACAATAAATGGGGGGGGGGGGGGTAGAAGTACCGGAAAATATCGTGAAAAAGAAAGGGTAAAAATTGTTTAAAAAAAGAAGACGGTGAAGAAAATAATCAAGACATTTTTCAATTGTTGTTTTCCCCTTTTTTGAATGGGTAAGAATAGTCTGAAAAGAGGCAAGAAAAACATTACATAAAAATTATTATTGAAAAATAAAAACAAAATTATCAAAGTGGAAAGATAAACAATGAAAAAGTACTTAAATATTTTTTTACGGAGCTGAGTTTTTGTTTACAATAGAAATTCATTAGATTTCAGGATATTAAAAAATGAAACCAAAAAGGAAAAAAACCGTAGATAAAAAGCAAAGAGTACATCACATAAAAATTATTATTAAAAATAAAAACAAAATTAGTAAAATTAAAAAAAACGTTCCAAAATTAGTTCTCAATTTTTTTTCGTCGTTTGAAAGTCCGAAACAAATCGATTCAATCAAAGAAAGATCTTTGAAACATTAGCAATGCCTCTGCAAGGAGAACAAGGGGAAAATCCGGTTAAAAAAAAAAGACGAAGACTAAAATTGTTTAAAAAATAAAGACAAAAGGAACAAATCGTCTAAAAAGGGGTAAAAAACACGACATAAAAGTTATTGTTAAATAATAAAAACAATATTGGCAAAAATTACTCCAATAAGTACCTTGGAAAGATGGCAGGGAAGATACGTAAAAATGGCTATGGGAATCTGTCCAAACACACCAAACAACATTTGGAGAATGGAATCGGGGTGCAGAGGGGTGAAAATAGAGCCCTGGAAAAGAGCGGCACAATACCTGATAGAAATAATAAAGATGGAAGAAGGAAGGTGGCCGAAGGTGTGTCCAAAAGAAGAAGCAAGAGGAATTATCAATGGAAACCTGTCAACGTGAGGCTTGCCAAAGCCATGCGGTAAGTACGAGAGTGCGGAATATGGCAGGCAATATTAAGCGTGAATGTGGGAGAAATAGAGCGAAAAGTTGACAGGGGTATATAAAACAAAATGGAACAAGAAATCCAGAACGACTGATGCAGAATTGACCCGTCGACTTACTGCAAAGAGTATAGGAGCAGAAAAGCGAACGCAGAAATGGAAAAATAATGGGAAATAAAGGAGCTCAGTGGGGGAACGAAGGAATTATGGGCAACGATAAGGAGCGGGAATGTTCGGAAAAAAGGAAATAAGGAATACGGAGATAATAATTGCCGAGTGTGTAAGGGGAAGAAGGAGAGCTTGGAACACATTTGTGGCTCCAAAATGGTGAAGGCAGAAATCAAAGCGCAAGTAGTGAAAAAACTTGACGTGTTGTAAAACAAAGGGAGAACTAAAACGAAAATTAGAGGAACCGGTGTGGATTAAGCCCGCCAATGAGCTACAGAGGGTAAAAAAAAATATTTGTACATCTCACACGAAACTGTTGTTAATTTGGCTTGCTTTTTTTTTCGTGTTTTCCCAAGATTTTTGTGAACAGACACCATGTATATGTAGTATAAGCTATGAAACACAGAAACTCAATAAAGTATTTTATTTTTTTCGAAGGTTAATTTGAAAAAGACGACGTGTACAAATCCTTTTTTGTCACCCACTGTATGTGCGTACGTAAAAAAAATCGATATATTGACAAAACAGGTAGCGCGAAGAGAAGGAAATACCGGTACATAAAATTGTTACGAAAACTGAAAATCGTGTATATAATTTGTGAGAACAAATGTAAAGGAGAAGAGAATGTGCGGGGGCGATGGAGACATCTTTAAGGAGAGATATACACCTAGATGGTCGACGTCGAGGATTTCGAAGCTATGAACATTCCATCGACCGTAGAAGACCTACACTATGGGCCTGGTATCGATGATTCCATGTAAGTTGACAAATTTCATGATTTATTAATTCCCAAATTTTCAAACGCGTTTTTCTCAAAACCACGTTTTTCAAATCGGTACCCAAAATTTCTCGAAAACCAATTAACCGATTGCCTTGAGGTTTTTTGTGGTTATTCTATACACCATTATCTAGTAGTTGTCATAGGATTTTTTTCCGTTACTTAGTTTTTGTTTTATAGGCAAAATAATAACTAATTTTTGGCCCAAAAATTACTATTTATGTTCAAACGTTCGCCATTTTGTCATAAATCGATATTTTCAAAATCGGCTATGACAAGTACTAGATTATAGTATCTAATTTAATCATCTTTTTGGTTTTTTTTTCAGATGATTTTTGAAGAAACGCCAGTGGGTACCATATACGCTGATTTTTTGACGACGCTCCAAAGATCATACAATATCCTTGTTTATTTTTGATATTTTTAAATAAAGAAAATTAAACATATTTTTGAATGTATATACTTTTAGAAAATGAAAACCCCAATCCGAAATTTCAAATAGTTTTCCTTGAAAAAATTCACAAAAATTGACCTTTTTCCCGGCTCCTAGGTGTATAATCTCCCCTTTAAAAAAAAATGTTTGTAAAATAATGACACCAATTTTTAAAACGATTCACGTACAACAAGATAAAACATCAGCAATACCTTTGTAAAATGTTGGCCTGCGCGGCGTACCGATTCTCCATCGAGGCGAGGCCCTTTTTCTCGTGCCACCTCATGGCCTTCTGTGTAGCCGAGTCGACAACGTAAACGACGTCGGTGACGGTTATGCCGGTCTCGGCGATGTCGGTCGCAAGGACGATCTTCCGCATTCCTGCCGGCGGATGCTGAAAGATCCTTCGTTGATCGCGATGCGGCATTCTCGAGTGCACGGGTACGATGAGCCGTCGCGACGCCTTTGCTCGATTTTCCTCCAGGGATTTTTTCACCTTGACGATCTCGCTCCACCCGGGGAGAAAAACGAGAATCGCCCCGGGCGGTCTGCGCTGATCGATAAAGTCCACGAGCCTCGCGATCAAGTCACAATCGACGAAAGGCACCTCGGGAAATTCACGGTCGCCGACGTACTCGCGATGCGACTTCATGCCGAGCCGCTCGACGTCCTCGAGGAAATTGGCCTCGACCGGAAACGTCCTGCGGGCGCCAACTTTTTTTAAATTCTGCCTCCTTTTTGGACTTTTTGAACATTTTTATACGAGCTTTTTCGGAAATTGCAGCGATTGTTTTTTTTACTTCCTGGAGTTTACGGATTTTCTTTGTAGATTTTTATTTTATTTTATAGAACATTCTTATAACTCTTCGAGAAATGTTTGGTACGTTTCTAGAATTTTTTTAGTGATTTGCTAAAACCTTGGACTTTTTTTTTAGGGATGATTGCTAATTTTTTTAACGAATTGGTAATTTTCGGGAGCTTTTGACATTTTCCTAGCAATGTTTGGTAATTTTCGAGAACGTTTTGGTAGTCGTTAAGAATTGTTTAGTAATTTTCTCCGTTAAAAAAAAAGGTAACCCTCTAGATAGCTTCCAGTAAACTTTGGTTATTTTCTAGACACTGTTCGGTGATTTTTAGTAAACGTCTAATTTTGTGGGTTTCTGGAACATTTTTGGAAGAAAGTGTTTCATAAAATATTGAAACTTGAAAAGAGCGCTGTTGAGGTTAATTTTTTTTAATTTCCAACATTTTTTGAAAAGTGGGAAAATTTGGGGTAATAAAAAAAACGATTTGGCAATATTTTGAAGGTTTTGGAAGTTTTTAGCAAATCAGGCGGATTCGAATTTTCCTTTCCCTAATTTTCAGAAGCCCTGTCAGAACTGTTGTGGAATATTTGTTTGTAACATTTTTGTTAACATTCGTTTGTTAGCAATTTTTTCGAACTTTTACGCTGAAGTTTTGAATGCAGAAGAATTATGAAAAGAAGTGCTATAAAAAGATTGGCAAATCGGAACTCCTTGGGAGGGTTACTGATTATTATTTAAAAAAAAAAGAAATTGTAAATCTGCCGGAGGTTTAAAAAAATATAGTGGATAAAATTGCAATCATAGAATTTGAATTGATTATTTCAATTCAAAATTTGATTACACTCTTTTTTTCACTCAATTTATTCTAAAAATCGGTAATCTGTGCACCTCCTTTGTTTTTCCTTTTAAATGATCGATTCCTACCTGCCGGGAATCTGAACAGCAGGGCACCGGAAGTAGCTCTGAAAGAGATCGGCGTTTATCGTGGCCGACATGACGATGAGCTTGAGCTCGGGATTGGCGTCCAAGGCGCGTTTCAACAGGACCATGAGCATGTCCGTGTTGATGCTGCGCTCGTGTGCCTCGTCGAGGATCACGTGGGAGCACCCCAGGAGACCCGGGTTGCTTTGAATTTTACGTAGGAGGATTCCGCTCGTGCAGAACAACATGCCGCCCGGCGCGGCCGGCAAATTTTGTTGCAATCGTACCTGGTGGCAGGAGGGATGACGCGTGATTTTTTCCCCCTTTTAAACGGCGGTGTCTTTTCGATACCGGAAATAGGGAAGATTCTTTTTTCTTCAAATGGTTAATTTTTGAAAATGTTTCCATGAACGAAGCTTTTTCACGATTTTTCACCAACTTTTTTCCGAAAAATCCTTGTCTGATATTGCTTCCGTAATAAAATGTCCAAATAATGAAAAATTAACAACATTTAAATAATAATAATAATGACAATAACATTTTGTCAATAATTTTAAACTGTAACAAAAAAATTAAAAACAATTACCGAATAAATCAAAACAAATTCGGTAATGATAACAAAATTAATTGAAAAAACAACGGAAACCCAAATAAGTAAATACATAAAACAAACAAACCTAAACTAACCCAAACAATAAAGATAGAAAAAAAATCACCGAATTAAAAAAAACCCAAACTCAAATAAATAAATCAAACAAACCTGAACAACAAAAATCATTTTTGAAAATACCGAATAGGGTAAACCGACCAGTGAAAGGACGAGGACCAGTGAGTGGACGGAAGCTAATTTATATTTCTAATAAGTGAAGAATATGAATTGCCGATAAAAACTTTGCCGTGATTGCCGAATCACTATAATTTAGCAAAAAATCACAGGCATCGTTAAGAGCGATTTCTCAGTTTAATATAGAATTTTGACGTCACACGGAACTTTTCTAGTTTGTGGTACTTGCACGGAGCGCAACTTATTGTTAGTAACAATACGGCTGTGCACAGTAAGGGCCATCATCAAACAACCAATAGAATCGATGCCTGTTCACCTTCGATGGACATGAATTCACCGGTTGATTGGTTGCTTTTTCTTAGTTCCGCTCATCTCCGCTTTGGCGGATAATGATTCTAAGTCTTCTAAAGGCGAAAACAATAGTTTTTATAAGTTTTGAGGGTAAGTATTACTTTCATTAGTTGAGATAGAATCAGACATTGATTTTTGCAAAAAAAAATTTTAATTCGTCATAATAGGTCAGAATTAGACGTGTATTCACTTGTGCTGTATTCTAACCTCTTATCAGTGGAGGGACATATAGACTCTGTTCTGAAAATACTCAAAGCAGAGTAAAAAATTTAGCTCATCTTCTGAAAATTGCAATATTAATTACTGTTAAGGGGCCAGTCCACTTTGAAAATTTCAAAAAATCGAAAGCAAGCAAGGTCTGAAGAAATCGACGATGATGAGCAATCAGAAGGGATTTTGTACGGTACAGGAATGGCCGATTGAGTTTAGGTAAGAGTTTTTCATAGTATAAACTTCAAACGCGTTTTTCTCGAAAGAACGTTTTCAAAATCTAGCTCCATCGTATCTCTAAAACTAATAAACCGATTCTCTTGAAATTTAAACCACATATTGTAAACATGATTCGCAACAAGATGATCCTCGATGGTTTTAAAATTTTGATTTTTAGTCTTTTATTGTTGCGAAAAACTGCAAAAAACGCGTTTTTTTTAACTTTTTTCGTTTTTCATCTGCCATTTTTTTATTTTTTGATAAAACTTTATATCCGAGGGTCATTCTGTAGCTGGTGTCATACTGAATCTAATGGACTTTGATTTTTTGTTTCAGACAAGCCGTTGCCGAGTTGTTATGAAGCTACCTAGCCCACTTACTTTTTAGGCGTTACGTTAAACTATAGTTTTTGTACTTAAAAATGAATAAAAATGAATTAAGTTTTTTTAAATGTATTTCAAAACTTTATTTATCCAGCCCAACAACTTTTATATTCATATCTCTTATAAAATCATAAAAAAAATTCCGAAAATAGCCTTTTTTTCATGACTCCAAAGTAAACTGGCCCCTTAATATAGAGAGAATAAGTAGAGATAACAATCTACATTTCATAGAAGGTTCTCAGAAAATCATTTCATTGGTTTTTTTTATTTTCAGAAAAATGTTATTTCCTCTTCCTCTGTGTAAACGAAATTTGGTAGTTTTTTTTTAATGTCATGTTACGATACAAAAAAGGTTTGTGTATTTTCTACGAAATCGTAATAGCAAATATAATACTCATATGTGTGAGAAATTTAAATTCTTCGCGCAACACAATTATTACCTAATTTAGCTTTCAATCAAAATAAATAAAATATCTATACCCTCTACAATGTCATTTACACACACGTCCATCTACTGGCGGTCGAGTGCTTAGTCATTTCGCTACTTATTCATCAATTGCTCCAATATTATTGATGGCAACTACTTCGGATATTTTTTTCTACTATCAGAATAATATCTTTTATTAATTATAGCAATAAAAAAAATAGGTTTCATAATATTTTAATTTCACAGTCCATCTGAATCCTAGTGTCGTTGTTCGTCCATTCACTGGTCGGTTTGCCCCAAATAAAAATTATCTCGACGATAATTTAAAATAAAAAATGACAGATATAATTTTCGGCAGATGTAAAAATTGGAATATTTTGAAGAATTCTTTCTAAAAACTTGCAATCTTCACAAAATTTTATGAAACATCATCATAACAACGCGAATTTGGAAGAAAAAATAAAATAGAAGAACTGTATAATCGAATTCAAAATTTAAAAAATTAATAAAAATATCATAACAGTAAAATGGAATACATAAAAAACAACTAAAAAGTAATAAATCTTTTCTAACCAAAAAAAGCGTTAAAAATATTTCCAAACGATTTTTAAAAAGCTACCGAACAATTTAAAATAAATAGAATAGCGACAATTCGAAAATGCATCGCCACCAAAACATTTCGAAAGAATGAAAAATCAGAGAATAAAAAAATGAGAGTCGTTGGAATTGCGAATTCATTTATTCTTACCTGATAACCGACAACGTCGCCGACGCGTTCACTCCTCTCCTCGGCGATTCTTTCGGCGAGCGAAATGGCCGATATTCTGCGGGGCTGTGACACGATCATGTTGCAATCGGTGCCGCGTCCCTGTGCCTCGTAGTTCTCGATAATGTATTGTGGGACCTGGGTAGTTTTGCCGCATCCCGTGTCGCCCCGAATCAGTAATATACGATTATCGGCGATGGCTTTAACGATTTCTCGTCGATACTCGGCGATCGGTAGTTCGCGACCGTTCGCCGGGCCCATTTTCGCTCCCAGGCTTGCGCGATCCTCGAGACGCAATCTAAGGGTGTCGTTGCGGCTCGCGAGTTTACTCGTCGATTTCCACTCGTCCTCGTAAAAACGTCCGACCGGATGTGCCGGATTTTCCTCCAAGCTCCCAACGTCACGCAGATACTCGGATTTGTCGCTGTTGTCGCGGGGCGTCACGCGATGTCGCACGCCATCTTTGTAAAGTGCCAAAAGACGTCTCACGTTCTCCAAGGACTCTTGGCTCAGGACCACCGGCGTCGGACGTCGCAACATTTCCGTCACTACTTTGCTGTCGATCACGACCGGATTTCCGTTTCTCAATTTTCCCGCGTTGTGCAGCCATTGCAAACACTTGAGTGCGCCCAATTTGGTGACGCCACTTTTGTTGCTCGCAGTCGCCGTTATCGTTTGCGCTTCAGGCCACGTGACGCGATAATAACACGTCCAGAGGCGCCGTTGATTGGCCGGCTTTATGCACTCCACCGTAAGGGGCTTTGGCTGCTTCAATTGACTGCTCACCGATAGGTAAATCTCGTTCAACTTTCCCCGCGGGTTCGGATACAGCTTCTCGATTTCTACGAAATTAACGTGTTTTTCGTTCTTCTCATTTTTGGTGTCTTTTTTTTTATTGGATTTGTTTATTGTTGTTGAATAAGAAATGAGCATTAAAATGAAAAGACAAAAAAAAATGTATTTCCAACAAATTTTAAAATATTCAACGCGAATTGAAAAAAGATCATAACAAAATCATTTAAAAAAACTTCAAAACAATGAGAATGTAAAATATTTAAAAATTGTCATTGTTATTCTTGTTCCCTTTGTTATTAATATTATATATGTGTTTGTATAAATATGTTACTACTTTTTCTGCGAACGATGCAAAGTGCCCGATCAAGCAATAATAATACGATATTCGAATTCTTTCATTTTTTCGTTTATTCTTTTCCTTCGCCTCGCTCACCCGCAAGCTTGGCCTCGTGGTCCTTTCGTGCGTGGATCCGGTGGCCGGTGTCGCTGTGCTCGTCGTTGAAAATATTTTTCAAGTTGATGCCGTCGAGCGGGGATTCGCGACTCGTGGGATCGGGCGGCTTGGCTTCGCGGATCGCGTTGTTGTCCTGCAATGGGAATTAGTTGTACGTGTTTTGGTTATTTTTCGTTTTATTTTTATTATTAATATATTATTATTCTCTTATAGAATTACATCAGAAAAATCTCTGCCCGATTTTTTATTTCCGCAATAAAATGTCAGAAAAAGTGAAAAATCATTCTAAGAAAACGTACAAAACTTGATGAAAAAATCATTATAATAATAATCGTGAAAACAATTCAATCATACGAATTTTAAAGCTAATAATAATAGTGTGGAAAAATATGTGGAAAGAAACAAGCTCACGGTCAACATAGATAAAACACAAATTATGATTTTTAGAAATGGGGGACATAAATAGAAAAGTGAGGGATGGAAATATAAAGATAACGTGCTGGAAATAGTCACGGAGCAGGAATATTTGAGTCGAAGTACGAAAAAGGGCCGCAAGGTATCTACTTGGAATAATGTAGATGGGAGATGGTTGAGGGCCAAAAAAATTTGTAAAGAAAGAAGTAAGAGCAATTATAAATGTTCACCCATCAAAATGGGGAAAATACATAAAAGAAGCAATGGAAAGCGCAGGTGACGGGGCAATCTGCCAAGCCGTATGGAATGGAAATGTAAGGGAGCTAGAGCAAAAAATAGAAAGGGGCTTGAAAATTAAAATTGAAGAAGAAATTCAATACGCTTGGGGCAAAATCGATGCGTCAACATACTGCAAGGAATAAAAACATAGGAAAACAGGTATACACCTGGAAAAATATTCGGAGGACGAGATGGTTAGCGGAGAATTAAAAGAAACCTGGGCGAGGATAAAATATGGAAATATCGGAAAAGACGGGCGAAAACGGTATATAGACGACAAATGTAGACTATGCAAGCAAGAAATTGAAAATTTGACACTTATTTGCGAGTGTACGTAAGTTAATGAAAAACTAAACCAAGAAACAGTAGACAAATCGGAACAATGGTTGTAAAGTAGCAGGGGGTTAGAAATTGACCGAAAAATAGAAGCACAACTGAAAATGCAACCGACAAAGGAACTATGCGATCACATCAAACAATTTGAGAAACTAGCAACTGTGATAGATACAGTAGAACCTCGATTATCCGAATTTTCGGTTATCCGAACGCTTCGGCGCCCCATCCGAACGTTTGATTATCCCCACTCAATGATGGTCTTTTTTTCTCAGTTAAGGTATCTCCCTACGGTATCCCCTTTTCTTCTCTAATAAACCCCAACACTTCGAGATATTTTCAAAATACATTATTGCCTATATATAACTTCATATATCAGGATATATGAAGTTATATATAGGCAATGTATATCAGCTCGTATATACATTGTATATATATACGAAAAAGAGCCCTAGAACGGTTTGTAACCCAACCAGAAAATAGTCCCACACAGCTGCTGTTCTTGAAACGATTTCGAGACTTAGCGGCCAAGAAACGCGCAACTACTATGCGACAGCCAAAAAAGATCGCTATTTCAAGCCGCAATTGTGATTTAACTCCATAATTAGTGGTGGTGCAAAAATTGAAACTTTATTCGTTGTTAAGTGCTATCAAATAAAGAAATTAGGGTCGTTGGATTAATAAACAGAATTTCCGATACTATATTATGAGTTGATTGTCACAGATATCAGAGATACATTTGCGATTATCCGAACGATGTCCGATCCCAATTAGTTTGGATAACCGAGGTTCTACGGTCTAAGAAAATCAATGTAAAATAATGGATGTAAATAAGAAGGGAGGGGCATTTATGTAAACACCCTTAAAAAGGGTAAACGAGGAATAAAATACTACTGCTACTAATAAAAATGATCATAATAATATAAAATTTAATTGAATAATGATTATATAATAACGAGAATGAGAATGATAATAACAGAGCTCTTTTTCGACAATTTAAAACTGAAACAATTAACTTAAGGCCTTAAGCCACAGTAACGGGTATAAAATCATGTGCGAATTTAACCATTTTTTCTCGTATGAAAAAGTGATTCACTCATAAAATTAATTACACATCTATTTAGTATGAATATCAAGCTGTTAGAAAATAGATTTTTTTTTTCGATGTACAAAATGGCCGACTACTCGAAACTTCTCGAAACAGCTTTTTTCCAATTGGTGTGACAAATAACTTCAACAATTTTCACTTGATTTACTTCAAATTTGAAAGTTATGTTCCTGATTGCATTTCGCAGATAAGTACGTACGGAATTTCTGATTAATCAAAAACTTTTCATTTTATGAGCAGTTTATGAGCAGTCAAAACGAAATTTTCCACTGAAAATTCATTTCTTAAGTTCAAATACCTACAACTTTTGAATAAAACAATATTTTTTAAATTCCGTACGTACTTCTCTAGGTATTCTAATGTAGATTGACGAGAATTATTGTTTTTTGTTCTAGGTAAAAAATTGTGGATGCTAAATGTCACGCCGCGGAGCGCCTAAAAAGAGATAATAAAAGAAAATATTAGTAGTCGGCCATTTTGGACATCGAAAAAGAAAAATATATATTTTCTAACAGCTTGATATTCATACTAAATAGATGTGTAATTAATTTCATGAGTGGATCACTTTTTCATACGAAAAAATATTGTTACATTCGCACATGATTTTATACCCGTTACTGTGGCCTAGCCCCTTAACAAAATAAAATACCGAGTAAATAAAAATAAAATCTAGAATCATCGTACAATAAATTTGAAGAAGGCATTTCTGAAGAATGGAAAAAAATATCAAATAAAAGCATCATCGTTATTATTGTTATAGGTATATATATATAAACTCACTTTTGGAATTTCAGAAACCGCCAATTGTTGCCTGAGGTCCCTCGAGCACGTCGAGCAGACCCGTACACTAAGTTGCGCGTCCAACTTTCTCAGGCAGAGAGACCTCGAGTACGAAAAATTGAAGTATCGCACTGGTAGGCGTGATGCGGAGAAGTGAGCGACCTGAACGAATCGCGCTCGTTCCGTCGAGTAAAGTAACGTGGAACTTTGGGACGCGTTCCTTGTCAGGCTGGAGACGCGTCGTCGTGCGTCTATTCCTTTGACGATGCTGATTTTGGCCAGGCAGTCAGGAAGGGGGCAAGGGCGGAAGAAGAAACTATTTGTCAGTTTGTTTTCAAAATAATTAATGGTAATTTTGTTGTGAAACATATTGCATTGTTCGTTCGTTGTAGATAGATTGTCATAATGGTATTGGAAAATGAATTGTGATAGAAATAGTGTCAATTGATTGTTGTGCAGTTGTTGCAGAACGATCATTTTTTATTTAATTTTTTGCGCCTCAATTATTATATAATTCTTGTTAAATAATTGTTGCAAGTCTATTCTTATGTAATTTCTGTAAATTTTTATCTAATATATTATTGTCACAAATTAATTATTATATGATTGTTGGAAATGAATTGTTATAGTATAGTATAGTTTATTTCTAAAACCCTTGCAGGTTTTTACATGGTTCCCCAACTGTATGTCGATACTCTTTTACACGTTCCCTTCGTTTTTGGTTAACATTTGTGTTTCGTCGTTTTTCTCCTTTATACTTCCTTTATTACCATGCATTCGAAGGCTCTCACACACTCGCACAATTCGTTGATCCGTTTCCTTTCCATTTTTCAAAATTAATTTCTCCTTCTAGTGCCTCCCTCTTATAGCCTCTTCTTCTCTTTTCCAAACCGTCTACCTCTTTCTTATTCATTTTTTATTTTATTTTTCCGCATTTAGGTATGTGTTTCAATATTCTTCTTCCTTCCAACAACACCGGCATAGAGTAATTGCCTATCCCTTTTTACCTCGTTTTCCTACATTTCCGCGTCTTAACCTGGCCCATGTTTCTTTAGTTCTTCCCCTCTATGCTCTTCTTTTGCCAGTATTCTTCTGTAAATGAATTTTATATAATATATTATTGTTGCAAATTAGTTTTATAATTTGCATTTGCCGTTTTGCAAATTCTACACGTGGAGTCTGTGTATCCTTTTTTTCCGTCCCGCCCGATATTACCACATCTTATCCTTGCCAAGGTTTATTTTATTTCTCCGCTGATTGCCTCGTTTTCCCAATATCTTTCCATGTGTTTCCTGTTCGCCTTTGCTTGTATTCCTTGCAGTTTTGGACCCGTCAATCTTACTCCAATGGTTTTGAATTTATTGGTCATTTTCAATTTTTTTGCCTCTTTCTATTTTTTGTTCTAGCTCCCTTATATTTCCATTCCATATGGACTGGCAGATTTCTCCCTCACCTACGCTTTACATGGCTTCTTTTATTTCTTTTCTCCGTTTTGATGGATTGCCATTTGTGATTACTCGTGCCTCCTCCCTTAGTAATTTTTTAGACGACCTACTATCCCCCTTCTTCATTATTTCTACTAAATATCTCACGGCTCTTTACTATGTTTCAACCTTCATTCCGCTGCACCCCGCTTCCATTCGCCACATATAGTTTAGGGTTGATTTAAATTTATTTATTCCACATGTCTTGCGATGGCTATGCCATTAACCAGCTTAGTGTTGAGTACTTTTTTTTTTACATTTTTTGCATTCCGCATAAAAGATATGAAAAACTATAACTACTAGCACTATATCAGGTTAAGTTTTCTTAAAAAGAGTTCGCCCTTCCATTGCACGCCTATGACTACTAGTTTAGATATATTTAATAAGTTAATTTGCGTAGTTTTCAGCTCGCTGCGTCGAGACCCCTAAATGCCATTGGGTATTCTCCCAATTCTTTGACTATTTTCCCTTTCAGCGTTTCTATCCACCAGCCTTTTAGGCGATCTCCCACTCTATCCCCTCTCCAGTTGTCGACTCCCTCTACCCACTTATTATTAATTTTCCTCCTTGCTTCCCCACACTGCCATATATGTTCCAACGTCTCCTCTTTTTTTCCGCATACTCTGCATGCCCAATTGCTGTAGCCTTTCTTCCCTACCCTCTCTAAGTTACCACATCTCAGTCTTTCCCATGCTTCGTTTATGGCACCCCTTACGTCTTTATCTTCCCAGAAAGCCTCCCTCCCCAATTTTTCTTTTATATCCTTGAAATAATTACAGAATGATTTGTCTATTCCTCCCTAATCCTTCTGTATGTCCTGATCTCTCTTTATCTATATTCCTTCCTTTAGACTGTCTCTGATCGCCACTTTGTCCCCATTATTCCTTATTAATTCCAGGATCTTTCAGTCTCTTGCCTCCTCCATCGCCGTCCTTAACTCCCTTCCCCATCTTGATTCGTTCCCATTTTTAATGTTCCTGAATTCCTCCTTTAGGCAGATTTTTGGCAATCTGTCCTCGTCCATTTCCACAATTCCTAACAAATAGTTGCTCGCTCTCTGCCTAGTTTCCACTTGAATGCTTCTCTTGTCAGCCTCCATCTTCCAGAGGTAGTCCGGTGTGTTTCTCGCTAAACCCAGTGCCATTTTTATAAATCTCCCTTGCATCTTTCCCATTTCCTCCCTTCTCCTCCATCCCCAGACTTCCACCCCATATAGCGCCCCTGCTTCTACCATCGAGTCCATCAGCTGGCATCTCATATAGTTTAGGGTATTTTTACTAATTCTCATGGCCATTTTGATTCATCTTGCCTGACATTTTTTCACCTGTTTCCTCCCTTTTCAACCCTAATAAATTGTTACATAATATATTATTGTTGCAGCGACACTGGTGGATGGGCGGTCGGGATTCTGCTTCAGCGGTACTTCGAGTTAAGGCCGGAGCCTGAATTAGAAGGTCCGAAAAATCGTTTTTATCATTGCTTAAATCGATGGATAAACTATCCAAGAATATATTTACAAAGTTACAGAGGCCAATTGTAAATATTTTCGAAGATACAAGGCCAAAAGCATAGAAGCTATTGATATTTGATATTTATATTTCCTCCTATTGAAAACTTTGAAGCGCGTTTTCTCCAATTTTCATTTTCACGATTTTTCCAAATTGGCGAGCGTGATAGCAAAAAAACGAAACGATCTATTGAATCAAACCAATGTTTAGTTTCTTTAGTATAAAAATCTCTTCTAAGCGAATTAAGAAAGTCGTTGAAAAAGTCTTTTTAAATCATTTTTATAGCACGTTAAAGTGTTTTTTTTTATACACATTTTTTTTCAAACCTCAGAAATGTTATAATTTCACGATTTTTTCAGCTCTTTCTCAATTCACCCAGAAGAAAAATATATGACAATAGAAAATATTGTTGATTTTTTGTTTCAGTCAAGAGTTACGAGCTGCATCTTTTCCGCTAATTAGGGACGGCAGTGGCAAGACGCACGTGGAATAGGCTGATAAATCTGCAGTCATTTATTGTTTCATGTTGAAACATTTTTTTTATACATTTCAAATATACATGAAAAGATACCTCAATATGTACAAGGCTCGCTTGTTTTTATCCCTTCTAAAACAATTCCCGAAAAAACGCTTTTTTTGGACCGTCTAATTCAGTCCCCCGCCTTAAGCAGCATTGTGCATGGCCGATACTTGAAGCGGTAACCGCTTAGCCATGCAGCAGCTGGCGCATCAAACAGTAAGCGGAAGGCCAATACTTCGGATACCTTGGTGTAGATACTTGAATTAAAGTCTGTGCACCAGAGAATCAGAAGAATATATGGCTGTCTATACTGGTACGGGTTTCCCACAGTTTCCCTGTCCCCTCTGCAAATGCAGTATAGTATAGCGTGAGACGGCTGTGTAGGTGATAGAAAAAGGATTCAACTCATTGAATACATCGGAACTCAGAAATTAATTGAGACCTCAATAAATGAAAAAATTTAGAAATAAAATATATTATTGTTGCAAATCAATTATATACGATTGGCGTAAATTATTGTTATATAGTAATTTTTATTAATTAATTGTTATGAAATTTTTGTTAATTAATTGTTTTATAATTGCTGTGAAGCAAATGTTACATAAATATTGCTAATTGTTATGTCGTTAATGTAAATTAATTTTTGTAGTTTAATCATCATTTCTTTTTTGTTTTGGTAACACTCATTCTTGTATAAACATTATAAGTTGATCGTTAGATATATTTTTTTCTTCAAAATTCTTTGGCATATGATTATTGTTTATTAATTGTTGCATAATGATTGCTAATGAATTCTTATATAATCAACAATACCATTACTACAATCCTTATTATTTTATTATATTATTATTATTGTTTTTCATATTTTCTTATGTATTATTTTTACTCTCATCATTATTCTATATCGATATTATTATTATTATTATTATCTATATAATGATTTATTTTAGTTTATTAGTTATATTTATTCTACATATTTTCTTTTTCTATTTATTTACGAATATTCACAGTATTCAAAGACGTGTTTTTTTATTATTTACTTCGATTTTGCCCTTCATTTTTTGTATTCTATTTGATTAAGATAAATTTCATCGGATTACAAATAAAATAGTCGTAATTTTACGCCTATATGTCATCATTTCGCTCTCAATATTGCCCTTGTAGAAATAATTGCCCGTTAGGTTCTTTCCTTGTCCATTGATACATGAAAATAGTTTTTTTATTTTTTTATAGCTAATTATGAATTGTTGTATAAATGATGAATGACGAGCAGCGGTTTTGTGACTTACCTCGCGTTGAGGTGGCCCGTGCGGGCCATGATTGCCCCGCATTGAATCATTTTCTTTGTGTCGATATACCAGATCTATAAATTGTGGTAGTTGCAATTATTATTGAATTTATCGGAATATCGACAATGTACTATGGATAGAGGGTAATAAAAACGATCGTCATCGCGTCTCGACGAACGTTGAGCCAACGAAAGACCTCGTGCTAGAATAAATCGCGTTCGTGTACTTGCCGTTAGTAAGATGCAATGGGCGATGAAAAGATGCGACTTGTCAACGAAGCGTTTGCACAGCGAAACAATTGCCTGTCAGCATTGTCACAATACGAGAATCAAAGGACCGAGACTTTATTCATACTCGAGTGACGAGCCGGAAACGTTATATTCGACATTAAATTGAAAAAAGATGGGAAATACACCGGGTGACGGTGCGAACGTAACCTCAATCGCGTGTCTCGAGTTGCGCGAAAACGTGGGGGGAGCCGCGCACGCGCAAGGACGTAAACGTGCTATCAGAGCGCGCATGCGCGAGCGGGTCACATTGCGCGCGATTTGCGATGAGCGATGAACGATATTCAATGGGAGCTCAGGTATTCCGGAAACGCCCTAGGAGAGTGAAGCGCCTATTGGATATCGCTCATCGCGTGCAGTGTGCAGAGGCCATAAGAGGACCCTTCCACTCTAGCCTCGATGCTTCTGGATCTAGTCTCCATGGTCGTGTTCATGGAGGCTAGAGTGGGAGGAGGCCGATCTGTGCATTTCAAAGTGGCTACAAAAATGTGGTCGGACCGGGATGGCGCCACTATCTCTAAAACCTCGAGCACGAAGCTGAGTATCGATGTCGTGTAAGAGAGATGGAAGAGGATCGAATACGCATCCCAGCAAGCAGTGCAGCGAGATCGCGCGCAAAAGTTACCCCCTCTCTGGTCTCTTACGCGCCCATCACGCAATCATAGTAGCGCGTGTCCGTGAGCGAGCGACGCTCGGACATCTTCGGAAAGAGCCGAGCGCGCCGAAGTTTCCCGACCGATCCTTCGGCAGCAACACCAACACATGGACGTCGAGCTCGTTCATGTGCGACTCGCGCGTGACGTCACCCGACGGAACGCGCGAGGCTTTTAGATGATTTCGATGCTTATTTAGCTCTTGATTCTCTGCGTTATCAATGTATACAAAAAAAATGTATCGCGCACCCTGATTGCTTATTTTTTTAGTTTATACGTTAATTTAAATATAATTATGAATCCAAATTACAACTTATTTATCTTCTAAAAAATTGTTTACGCTTTACTCACACCCGTCCTTATGCCAAATAAATTATAATTAATAAAAGTAAGCAGAAATATATTTATATTCGTATTATTATATTAATTCTCATAATTTCATCAAACGATAAAGCATTATCCCCAAAAGCAAGCCAATCAACCATCCGGCCGCGAATCGTCAGTACCAGAAAGTGTATATTCTACAAGCGATGGGATGGTCCCGTTGGTAGCATTCCTGGCTTCGGTCCGCAGAAGCGTAGGATCGTTCCTCGCGCTCAGTGCTTTTTTAAAAATTATTATCACTATTAATTCTTGTTTGATTAGTTATTTTTATTAAGTTATCATTATTATTTTTATTAGTTATCTTTTGGTGCCGAAAAATTTATCGCACACTCCGACCGCTTATTTGATTAGTTTGTACGTTAATTTGAATGTAATAATAAATCTACATTACAACTTATGTATCTTTTAAAAAATTGTTTGCGCTTTACTCACACCCGTCTCTATGCCAAATAAATTGTAATTCATAAAAGTAAGCGCCCTGTCATTTTGGTCAACCGGTTGTACAAGACAGTTGAGTCAACGTAAAAGTTCAACGGTTGAATTTGGACAGCTTCTCAACTGTTCATCTTTGAAAGTCGACCATCCTGCGTTTTCTGTGGATGGTTGACTCGATGGTTAACTCGGCGGTTGATTGGATGGTTGACTCGACGCAATATATTTAATGATTAATCAAATTATACTGTCTTGATAATTAAATTGATGATTTGCGGAGAATTGAGTCATCAAACACTGGGGGGGGGGGGGGGGGGGGGATATCCGCAGCAGATTGTGCGACGGAGTGGACAACCATCCAGCCAAAACAAAATGGCCGCGGTTAAACAACCGTTGAATCAACCATTAGGATTTTTTTTACGGTCGACTTTATAGTTGTAAAGCTGTCCAAATTCAACCGTTGATTATTTCGGTTGACTTTGCAGTTGCCAAAATTGCTAGCGCGGAAATATATTTATAGTCGTATATTCATTCTCGTAAGTTACGATTCGCGGCCGGATGGATGTGGCTTGTTTTTGGGGATAATGCTTTATCGCTTGATGATAGTATATGAGAATGAATATAATAATGCGAATATAAATATATTTTCGCTTAGTTTTTATGAATTACAATTTATTTCGCATAGGGACGGGTGTGAGTAAAGCGCTAACAATTCTTTAGACGATAAATAAGTTGTAATTTAGATTTATTATTAAATTAAAATTAACGTACAAACTAATCAAATAAGCGGTCGGAGTGCGCGATAAATTTTTCGACACTAAAAGATAACTAATTAAAATAATAATGATAACTAATAAAAATAACTAATCAAATAAGAATTAATGGTAATCAGAATTTTAAAAAAAGCACTGAGCGCGAAGAACGATCCCGCGCCCCTGCGGACCGAAGCCAGGAACGCTACCAACGGGACCATCTCATCGCTTGTAGAATATGCACTTTCTGGTACTGACGATTCGCTGCCAGATGAATGATTCACTTGTTTTTGGGGATAATGCTTTATCGCTTGATGAAAGTATGAGAATTAATATAATAATACGAATATAAATATATTTCCGCTTACTTTTATGAATTATAATTTATTTGGCATAAGGATGGGTGTGAGTAGAATGTAAACAATTTTTTAGAAGACAAATAAGTTGTAATTTGGATTTATTGTTATATTTAAATTAACGTATAAACTAAAAAAAAAGCGATCAGGGTGCCCCATACATTTTTTTGTATACATTGATAACGCAGAGAATCAAGAGGTAAATAAGCATTGAAATCGTCTAAAAGCCTCGCGCGTTCCGTCGAGTGACGTCACGCGCGAGTCGTGCTCAGATTGCTCTTTCCCTCGAAGCCTTCGTTTCGGCTTGGCCCCACATGAACGAGCTCGGCGTCCATGTGTTGGTGTAGCTGCCGAAGGCGCGGTCGGGAAACTTCGGCGCGCTCGGCTCTTTCCGAAGATGTCCGAGCGTCGCTCGCTCACGAACACGCGCTACTATGATTGTGTGATGGGCGCGTAAGAGGCTAGAGAGGGGGTAACGTTTGCGCGCGATCTGGCTATATATCATTTTGCATCTCTCTCGCACGCAGCCTACTTCTCAAGTATCATGCTGCCTTATGCACAGTTCACTTCTCATTATTTACTTGTTCCGTCTCTGTCACACGCAGCTCACTTCTCGACGTTTTAGCAATAGTGACGCCATCCCGGTATGACCACATTTTTGTAGCCACTTTTTTCAAGTCTCTCCATAAGAGATCGGACTCCTCCCACTCTAGCCTCCCTGTCTCTCCATAAGAGATCGGACTCCTCCCACTCTAGCCTCCCTGGTCGTGTTCGTTGGGTCTCATTTTGATTGCGCATGCGCATAGCGATGCGCGTTTGATGATGCGCACGTTTCGTTGCGCAGTAGCGCGTTGCGCATCATTATGCACATGCGCACTTGTTCGTATCAAAATGATGAGACCCAACGAACACGACCCATGCCAGCAAGTACGATAATCGGCATTGTTCGGCGTCCATATTGAATTTCGATAGAAAGAGTGCGTTGAGTGCGAAAAAAGTGTCCAAGCGAACGATTTCGACGAGAAATCTTTTTTCTTAATCCGGAGGTGAGAACAAATATCTGTTTTATCTTTACTCACGTGAAGAATTTCATTTTCGATAAGTTTGTTGAATCTATTTGATTCATCATGAACGTGTGTGTGCCGTCCGTGGCTGTCACATTTATCATGTTCATATGCAACGATGCATTTATTTTAAATCACTATGATCTTGCTTATTTTATCAATTTTCGTGAAGAATATTAATTATTCTTATTTTCTAGGAGGATGGTGAAAATTTGTGCAGTGGGTGACTGCAAGGGAGGAAGCGCTGCGGACAAATCGGAAAGGGGGCTGCGTGGGGTACGACAACTTGCACTATTCAAGGTGCCCAAGGTAATTCATCAAATAAAACTCTATTATTATACCCTCATTTTTTTACTAAGCATTATATCTTGTTATGATTTTTCCTCAGCCACATTAGTTTATTTCATTTTTGTATCAGAATTCGGGCCTGCACCCGCAGACATAGATTGAACGTTATATAAGCGCAACTCTGGATTTCCAGTCTGTGTATCGATGACTTAAAATAAATTTAAAGACACATGTGCGATTTACGGCTCGCTTGGCAACGATACATTTTCATGAATCAAAAAAAATTTCGCCACATATGCGATTTACGGTCTGCTTGCCACTACTTTGTGCAACTTTCTTACACCATTGTTTATTATCTCGCATCCGGATGTGCTCCAGCACCGAGAGATTTTTGTATTATAAAGTTCACGTGTACTTACAGATTTTATCAAAAAAATGTTTTTTACTCAAAAAAGCATTTCGGCTTTCGGATTGTCCCATAGGGACTGTGTGACGATCGTTTGCATTCAGACGAATCGATTGTCCGATAGGGATGGTGCGATCATCGGACAGTCTTTTTCGTTTTCCGACGTTTTCACTTTGGCGACTACAAGCCTTGTTATTTGTGATGCGTTTTGGGACCTCTCTCTGTCAGATCGCATATGTGAAGAAATTGGCTGGCGACTTTCGTTTTCAGAAATTTGCGTTGACGTTGAGCCTTTATGTATTCTTTTAATATATGCGAAAGCCAACTTTTCGAAACACACAAAATTGATCGTTACAATCTTCAACTGTTTGAATGAAATTTCATTGCCTGTATGTCCGCTACTTTTGTAGCAGGTAGTTCTCTTTCATTGTTTTATGTGCTCTTCAAGTTTTCTTTGGTTCTTTTATAATTGCCTCTTATTTTTCATTCCACTCTCACGTTCTATTTCGTGCATTCATCATTTGTCGAAGTGAAGACACTTGAATAATTTTTTGGAACCAATTTTGCATCAAAGCTCTGCTGCATTTCTACATTAAGAGCAACACTTAATAGTATCGGAATAATAATCAGTGCAAGCTGTAATTAATTCTGTACAAAGTATAGGCACATAAGTATAGTGCTGGTGTTCGTTTGGTTTCAGAGCCAAGAGGATCTCAGACGGTGGGCCGATTTGCTGCAAACACCTTTGAATGGCAACAGTTTTGTATGCGAACAACACTTTTCCAAAGAAGATGTTCGATCAGCAGATAGTTTCATTCTTGAAGGCTGTCGAGCAGTCTTGCCTCGTCTGCGATGTACCCTACAAAGAGGGGCATTGCCTTTAAGCCGCATCATCGATGACCAAACCTCATCAGCCGGAGACAGCGCAGCAGTGACAGAAGATCCTGTAGGTTGTCCTGACGATGCTGCGCCTATGGTGGTTAACGAGGTAATTAAAATCGAAATTATGGTTGCAAAGAAATAAATGTGACTGACTCATCTTTATATGTAATGAGTTCGACACAGTGATTTTTGTCACATTTTCTTCATGTTCACAGTATCAGATCATTTCAAATTTCTTCAAACATTAATTAAGCATTGTTTTATTATAGGTGGTGGGAATGACAATTGAACGATTCAAAACGGCTTTAATTGAAACACCATTGCCGCCGACCTGGTGTTGGTTTCAATCGAACGAGAAAATCGTTTTTACACAGATTGATCAATTTACGTCAAAAATAAAACTTTTCGTGGACATTCAAGCGGACTTATCCATAATAGTGAGTTGTCCCAATCGTCTCTAAATGATGAATTTGAAGTTTCCATCGTTGGAAAACGCAAAAAAATTCCTTGTGTTTTCCAACGATCCCAATTTGGAAACCACACTTTTATATACGGTGTATATTGATAACTTGTGTCAGTTCGTAAATATTTATTTATTAAACAACTCAAAAGGATGAGAAGAGTATGTGGCTTCCGGATGGAGGCCGTGTTGAGGATCAGCGTTGTGCCGACGTTTCGCAAACGTTACAGTCTGCATCATCAGAAATGTGGCCTCCATCCGGAAGCCACATACTCTTCTCATTACATAAAGAGCCGTGAAAGCCTTAAAACTAAACTCAGAAGGATGTTTTAAGGAATCACTCGAAAGATTGTTTAATTATTCATTGAATACTTCGGTTTGAACCTCATTTATATTTCAACCTAATAATCTTTATTTCTCTAAATAAGATTTTTATCAACTAGATCATACTCTATATTCTTTTATTACATCTTAATTATATTGATATAACATTATTGTTGAACAATGATAGCAGATGATGAATTTAATACGTTGTTGAACACTTAAGAAAGTGAAACTTCAATTATTTTATGAATTAACTCAAATTCTGTGATGATCGTTTCAACACATCTTCAATGTAATATTGGACATTCATGCTAAACGTCAACAGAGTTCATAATAAAAAGTAGTCTGGCCACATTTACGATATAAACTCGTTTTTTCTATCGAAAGCGCCTGGAAATTTTTTGAAATCATGTCAAATATTTTTTCCTAACAGATATATGGTTTAACGTGGCGCTGACGCACTGATTCGGTTAGAAAATACTCGTAAAACGTTTAAATACGTCGAAAGAATACATTTTTGTGTAAAACAAAACATTACCTGTCTCTGCACTATACTTGTAAAAAGTTTTACCTTGTCGACATAAATATTACAACGTCACAGAATTCGTGTCAAAAACTGGTCAAGACATATTTCCAAAAATCGTCATGGATTAAACTTCATTCATTTTTTTACCACAGATTCGTTCTCCTGATAACCGCGAGAAAGTCGATCTGGGTCGTAAGGCAGAAACGGTGGCATGTGTCTTTGATATTATAAAAACGTGTAAGGCCTGTAACGGCACTGGCGTCAAACCCGAAAGGTACCGATTTGTTAATGCTATTAAAAACATGTCAGATTGGAATTAGAATTTTTATATAAAAATAACAAGTCATCATTTTTCCAGCCGCTCGGAGAATTGCCGTTTTCTTATTTTGAAAGAGGATTACCAACGAACGGTTGCTGTACCTCGGTGCCTTTATTGCCGGAAATTGAGGATCAAAATTCTAAAAAGAAGGCTACGAAGTTCTACTAATATTAAAGCTCGCTATGCTCGCTGCCAACGCGAAGTATACCACCAGCAACGGCAGTACCAGCGCCTACTTAAAAAGGTCAGCAATTTACAATACTATAACGTTGCATCAACTACTTTTTATTCACTGTCACCTTTAATGACAGTTCTCAGTAAATTTGATCTATTATATCCTTTTATGATATTAAAGACTCAACATCAAGCTTATATGATATAGTATAATATAACCAGTTGTGATCTATAATCTCTTTTAGCGCTTTTGTTAATTTTTTCTCTTATTTTTATCTCCTCTCTTCTCTTGATATGATATTGAAACTTGCATCCCTGGATAGTAAGAAAAATTCTATTTTCTTACAATTCCATTTTTCTTTTTCAAATCATTTTAATTTTTTTATATTTCTGAGTATTATAAATTCTGTAATTGCAGAAAAATACCTATCGCTATATTGCAAGAGTGAAGATAAAAATTTAAATCGCTACTTCTACTTGCATATAACTATTATTACTTACTTAGAACTATTGTCATTCTTCAATTAGAGTTTCCATCGGCGCTGTTGCTAGTATTAGCGATTTTGACATTTATGTATATATGACATTTATGTATAATTTCTGCCCTCTATGCTGCAGATTTTAACGAAGAAATAAGGTGTTGAAATCGTATCGAGGTCATATGTCTTCATTACCGCTAAATGTAAGTAAGGTATAACTCTATATTACTGAATAATACAGTGCACGGTTAATTATCCAATACCTTCGAAAAACAGAAAGGCAAAAGTCGAATTGTTTTGTTTTATGCACAGATTACCAACAAAAACAGCAAAATGTGTTTTTTTATCCTTCATGGAGTATGAAATTGTATATGGAAATACAAAAAAATATATCAAATGGATTATACATATGAGGAACCATTTTTTTACAGCTCCCGATGGTCTGTCGGGATAACACAGTCGACAAGGCATTAATTGTTCGTGGCGCCATAGCCAAGGTTTCAATAATTCACCAAGAGTAGTCATTAGTTATACGAATTTGTTTTCGTTATTCGGAAAATCGGCGGCCCTTTCGCGTATCTTATCGTATCACAACGACCGTAAGTGAAAAAATGTACCATTAATTTTGTCCAGTTGCTTTATATTTTCATGAAATTGGAACATGATTTTTTCTGATTTTAGGGAAAGCTGCTTTTCGTTTAATCTGCGTTTATTTTCCATAATTTTAATTACAAGTTCGGCATGGCAAGATGATCCACATTTTTTTTCGCAAATTCAAGACATTTTTCGGGCACTCAGCCGTTCGTCTATCATTTTTATGTCATCTGAGCAAATTGTGCGAAATCCTAAAGAGCTGATTAGGAAATCCGGCAGTATTGATAATCGCGTTCTGCCATACCGGCGGTAACGGTACGTCATTCCGTCTTAGTTATGACCGAGACATAGTAGTAGTTGGGTCTGTTTGAGTCCGGCAATGAGTTTGTTTGGATCCGTATGAGATTTTAGAGTCGAGTTTATTTGTGCCGATTTTTTTTAGTTAAATTTATAATGAAAAAAAAAGAATTAAATTTTATTGTGGTCGCTTCCAGGAACCCGAATCCTCCTGGCAACAAGTGTCGCTTCTCCACCAAGTGTTACCTGGAGCGAGTCCCGTCGAGGTGAGACACTGCGTCACCGTTGCTGAAGGTGACATAGCCAAATGCTCAACTCGTTTTACACAGGCAAGAGGCCGACGTTCTCACGTTCTTCACGGTGAGTTCCACTTTCGATTATACTTGATACGACATACCTTATGTCGTATGGAGAGTGCGCTGCGGTCCCATTAAAGTATATACATTTTTATTAATAATGGTGGAAATGTATTTTTTATTTTTAATCGCGCGTCAGACGAGATCAAATTAATAAAATGATATATAAATAATAGGCAAGGACTCAATTGCCAAAGTTGGAACTGAGGAACTAATCTGGCTTTAGATCACCTCTATCCAGCTTCGCATTGCACGTAATTACGGCATCTTTTCTTTAATGCAACGAATGAATTCATTTTCACGCGTTTTCTATGTCACCAATTTATCACGTCGCGATCCCTGAAACAATTTTCAATTCTTCTGATATTCGAACGGTTCTCGAGGTGCATCGGATACAATTTATAACGCCCCAATTTACGCTTAACCCGAGGACCCTACACTATCAGTACGAAACAAATAACCTACACTGGGGTTACGCACACCCCAGCACTTCAAATCAACGCTGCTATCGAACTGTTTGTCGTGGAGAGATTTTTTTTAATCGAAGGCTCGAGAACCGACGAATGGAATAGGCTTTGCGAGAAAAACCTAATATAAATTTATCACCGTGAAAAATGCGATTGAACAAAGCAAGAAAAATGAGGTGAGCATTTCTCCTAGGGTTAATTAAAACAATCAATTTTCTGAAAGGGGGCGTCACGTTAATTTATTGCCGAAGACGATGACTTTTGATTGTGATGCATTTTCTGGACACACGTGACAAAATCATGCACTCAATGTTCTAAAATAAAAATGTGCTCGTAATTTCCAGAAAATCGAAACTGAGAATATGAACCCTCGAGGGAAGAGGAGGAAGAGTTGGAATGCATGGTCCGATAGAACCGGCACTGCTGGCCCCGCTTATATTGGATATCGCCTCGTGTCCTCCCACCGTCATGCAACCGCGAGCTGAACAAAAAATTCCTTGAAGACTGAGTCGATCAGAGGTGGAAGTAACAAATGTTTGCCCGTCTCTCGTAAACAGAAGAAACGAGGGAAAAGAGAAACCGGTTTGAGTACGTCGTGCTCTGGTCAATGTTAAAGCACTGTATTGAGTAACTGTATCGTTGTACAGAGGTCCGTGGTGAGTGACTACGCCAGAATACAGTCGAGTAAACAGTGCTTCGGTGAGGTAACCGCAAAAAAGAAGAAGAAAAACGCATCGGGAATGTGGGCAAAAACCAAGAAAAAAAAACGGCCAAAAACATGGAGGCGCGTGTAGCAAAATACATGAGTACAGATATGATAAGATGAAACCTTACACGCGTTTAGCTTGCGACCAATACCAACAGGAAAGAAGAAATTGTGCTATCATTCTTTCTAGTTCGTGAACAGACATGGTTTATGTACATATTGTTTTTTTTTGTAAGTACTTCATACAATGCGCACTTACGCACGGGACGCATACGTGAAAAGTCCGTTCACACAGTCAGACGCAAGTGGCTAGATAATTAGTGCCAAGGTTATGGAAATAAATACGGATCGATCGATACGGCACAAAGGTGTTTAGATTGACGTTTGAAAGGAGCAAAATCATACAAAAAAACTGTGATCTCTGAAACCTCTCGAACTACTTTGATTTTGATCGTTGAAAAAAAAGGAGCAGTTCATTTGATTGGGAATAATACAATAGGAGATGCGGTCGCTCCGTCCATTGGCGCGGATCTAAACTGTCGGATCAACTGTGCGTACGTTTTCAATAAATCAATTATCATTTAGCGTCGGAGAATGTCACAAGTTGATCATCGAAAAAAAAAATAACACCACTACCACTGCATATTGCTACTCCGGGAGAGCAATAATCTTCGATCGAAACGAAGACGAAAAAACAGAGAAGTTGAAAACCCGAGTGGGGACGGCGTTCGGGCAAAGAGAAAGAAAGATGTGTGAAAACAAAAAAGTTTTATCGTCACCGCTAACGCGTAATCGTCAACGTTACAGGTAGTCGTTAACGTGTTTAACAAAATAATGTTTTGTATTGTATAAAATAAATGCGAATTTTTGTCTTTCCTTCGCCTTTTCTGTTTTAGTGTTTACAAAACGAAGCCTTTTACAGCCGCGATGCCGCTGTTTCGCGCGGACGGTAACAAGATACCCTTGCTCTTGAGGTTTGCCCAGTCTTCCCAATGTGCAAGCTTTACGACGCACGAATGCCACCCATTTCGAAACTGTTTGGATGCTCAGACGACGAAGGTTCCTTGAACTGTGCTCGCCGGGGTTCCGTCGTCCATCACGGTCTCGCAGCCTAGAGTCCTGTATACGCGTTTAGCTTCTGACGAATACGAACAGGAAAGAAGAAATTATGCTCTCATTCTTTCTAGTTGTGAACAAGCGGGACTTACGTACCTATTGTTTTTTTTTTTAAAGAAATTTTACAAGATTGACGTTTGAAAGGAGCAAAATGATACGAAAAACTGTGCGAGGGTAAAGCGAACGACTAAGCAAAAATAAAAATTAGTACAGACTGAAAAGATGATTTCATCGAGTCCGTTTTTCAACTGATAGTCTCTGTGAAACTGTACTAAAATGAAAAGCAATTAATCAGATTGAATAACAATGTTGAGGTCCAGATGTGTAACGGAGATACAGGATATTCCCGTATGTCAAAACGGAAACGAAAAAACAGATATTCGGATATGGATTCGTCTGGTGCAAAACGCAGTTCCGAACGACACGGGAGAAGAAAATAAGTGGTGGATAAGAAAGAAGGTAAGGCTATATTGCTGCATACGCCCCATATTGGGGAATCAGCATGATCTTTGTAATTGTGGTAACGTTCTTAATTGTAATTACTCTTTACTGTTAACGGTAGTTAGTCGGTTGTATAATTGTACAAACAAAAATAAGAGAAAAGACGCGCTCCTGAGTTCGTAGACAATGAATCGATGTGGAAAAAAAGAAGACAACGTACCCCTATACTCTATACGCATACATACGGGCGCGCGCCTGTGTGTATGTATAGCTCTTGTAACATTATCAACTACAATCCTTGGTTAGCCAGTAATCATTACAATAAACATACATTTTACATTACCTCAAAGTGTTCTGTCGTACCTATCTCCTCTGAATATTTTCAATAATCCTTAGGGGGCGTACACAAATTACGTAACACAAAATTTCCCAATTTTCGACGCCCCCCTTCCCCCACGTAACGGGACCGTAACGCTTGGCCAGAAACCCCCCCCCCCCCCCCCCCCTATACCGTTACGTAACGGGTGCTTTGTCGTGAATAATTGCGATTTTTTTCATGGACATAGCTAATTATGAAAGGATCGGGTTAATACTCATTTTATAAAGTATATATTAATCTAGTTTTATACCAATTTTATGACAAAATCTTGAAAATTAACCGAGATGTATGCCTTGATTTGACGACAAAATAATCTCTTCATTGTCCCATCGATATCTTTATGGAAGGTTATCTGTAAATTGAAAGTCAACAATTTATCGATATACACAAATGTAGCTATAGTTATGCGTAGCAGTTTTTATTTAGGTTTTATTCTTACAAGATGCCGACAGTTTGGACATGTTCTTCTATTTTCAAGGCCCTTTTTCTGTATTCAAGCAGTCTTTAAAAATAGTAATTATCAAATGCTAAAAACGCGGATACGTATAACCTTAGTCACTGCTATTACAAAAATGTTTTTAAAAAAGTTGAAAATCGGTTGATAAGTTTTTAAGTATTAGCTCGGACAAGGTCGAAAAAACTAGTTTCGAGAAAAGGCGTTCAAAGTTATCGTTCCGTGTTTCTTGATATAAAGTTATGTTTTTTCTAGAATGTTGATGCTTACATCGAAGTATCTAGTCGCGGGTGATATGACGGTTCTTCATCTTTATGATAGTTGACCAAATAATAAAGAGCCTGGACTGTATCTATTGTAAATGATGCCACACCTGTCGGGACTGAGGGCACTTACCGGTGGCGCTACCTGTTCTCACTAAAGTGACTCTAACTCCGTCAATTTTCGGACTTGTGAAAAAAAATGCTGCTAACATATTTTTCAATACATGTACCTTTAAGAATCATAAAAAAAATTGCTTAAAATTTTGCTTGGGGGATGTGGGAAAGCTACTGTGCAAGCTCCTGCACGGTGACTTTCCCCTTAACTGACATTGTGTATAGCAAGCTGTGAGCTGTCCACGGTAAAATTGCACGCGACGTTTAAATTAAAAACTTGAACATGCAGAAATTTTGCTATTTCTGGCAGTTTTAACATCGTGACGTAACGCAAACCTTGACCCCCGCCCGCGTACGTAGACCGTAACGCCTGGCCAAACACCCCCTCTCGCATGCAGCTCATTTCTCAAGTATCATTTTGCCTCATTTTCAGCACACTTCGCAAGTATAATTCAGCCTCACTTGCAGCTTACTTCGCATAATTCATTTGTTCCGTCTCTCTCACACGCAGCTCACTTTTCGAGGTCTTAGCAATAGTGGCGCCTTCCCTGTTTGACCACATTTTTGTCGCCACTTTTTTCACGTCTCTCCACAAGAGTTTGGACTCCTTCCACTCTAGCCTCCATGGCCAATAGCATACTGTATCACCGAACCGAATCTAGTAACTTACTCGAAGCCTGCCTATAAATGTTACTATGCAACTTTGGGGACTTTCCAACTACGACACAGTGTAGATCTCTCTGGCATCAGCAGCCAATCCAGGCAAAGGAATACACCGGAAATTTGTGCCGCACTGTGTTGTAGGTGGAAAGACTTTAAGACCGCGGTCCAAATGCGCTGTGAGCGCTCACAGCGCAATACCCACTGCAATCGGACCAATCAGATCAACCGTAAGCACGCTATGAACGCTGTAAGCCCAATTCGGACTACGGTCCAATCCATTCTTCGCAACGCCATTTGAAATATTTGATTACGAATTTTATTACCGACCGAGCGTTGCGCCGGTTATCGGTACGTGAGAGGTCACTAATCTGGCGCTGCCGGTGGAGCAAGAGAGACAAAGCGAGGATGGGCATCCCCACACGCGTGTATCTCGGACGAATCATACGCGAGCGCGTTCGCGAAGTCGACGGACAAGAACAAAACTGAGGCCACGTACCGCGGATATCTCCTCGCCGCCACGTCCATCATCTTGCGCGCTGAACTCGCCTACGAGAGACGCCGGTAAAGCATATTATTTCCAATAATGTACACTTTGCATTATCCACACGTTATCGCTTATTAAACGCGAAATTTCCGAACAAATCGTCGATAATAAGGTATATCAAGAAGACGGAAAACAACAACAACGATAACCTATAAAAACTCACTCCGGTGAGGGAGACAGAAAACAACACGAAAGGTCTTACAGTATATCACAAGTGAATTAATTGAGGGCAAACGAAAATAATACGGAATTTCGCAACAATATTACAACAACAAAAATTAATTGAGGAACAAGAAAAGCTCGCGATTTTGGTGAATAAAATTAGTTCATTGGGAGGAAAAGATCACAAAAAAAATACAATTGTTCAGGAAAACCTAAACACAAAAATTGCAATAAATTGAGATTTGAAAAAAGTACAAAAACGCCCGTATTTGAGAAAAACAAAAATAACCTGAACAAAAATCATAAAAAATTAATCATTCGAGAAAACTAGTCCAACCCAAAAAATTACAGAATATTTACAAAAATTAAAGAGCGCCACAAATTGATTTGCCAGTGAAATCAGGAATAAATTTAATTGCCAAGAAAAGCATCCCAATGAATTAACTTGCCAGCACAAGGCCGAAATCCAACAAAATCAAATAGAGAAGAAAAGAACGCAAAAAACCCCCAACATGGAAAAAAAACCTCAAAATTCCACTGTCATTAAAGAAGCCCAAGCAGATGTAAACCAATCGAAAAGAAAGCAAGTCGAGGCTAGAAAAATCTCAAAGCACTGCTTTTACCGTGGAACAAAAAATTTCCTTTCCAGAAAACGCATCATAGCTGAGATGACATTCGTCAACGTGCCATTTTGGTGCGCCCTCGCGCTATTCGTCGGGATAGTGTGCTGCACCGACTCCGACATAATTCTGAAGAGCGTGGACCGCACTATAGACCTCCAGTCGCAATTGACGCGCGTCACCTCAAAATTGGTGGTCGAGAATGCAGGCAAGACGGCGGTGCGACATTTCTTGTTCGTTGTCGAGCCTGACAGGAAGTCGTCGCTGGGCTGGATTTCGGCGCACGCCAGGGACGCCTCCAGGACAGAGTTGACGATGACACCCCTGGAGTCGCCGTCAACTCCTGGCCCGGCGTGGAGAGTCGAGCTGCGTGACGCCCTTCAGCCTGGCAGGACGACCTCTGTGGAGGTCGAGACCGTCAACAGTCATGAGGCCCAACCTCATCCAGCCGTCATCACCCAGAAGGAGCGACAGCTGGTGCGATGGAGCGGAAACCTCTTCCTTTACAGTCCCTATGCCGTCAACAAACAAACCACTACGGTCGTACTCCCGTCGCGCGCGGTCGAGAGCTACACGAGGGCCAAGCCGGTGACGCAGAATGAGGCCCAGATCGTTTACGGACCCTACGAGAAACGCGCGCCCTTCTCGGAGCAGGAGATCTCCGTACACTTTGAGAACAACAATAAATTCCTGACGGTCAAACGACTGGAGAGGGTCCTCGAGGTCTCCCATTGGGGCAACATCGCCGTTGAGGAGACACTGGAACTCGTGCACGAGGGCGCCAAGCTCAAAGGCTCCTTCTCGCGATACGAGTACTCGAGGGCCTCGAAACTCGGACAGGCGAGCGTGCACAGCTTCGACACTGTGCTACCCGCTGCTGCTTCTGATATCTATTACAGGTGAGACTCCAAGCGCTACTTCCGGGCGCACTTCTGTATTTCTTTTTTTTCTCTTCCCTTTTCTTGAGAAAACTTGGAATTTCAGTGATTTAGTCGCGTTCGATTTACGTGGCCGTGGAATATAATTATTTTTCATTGGTTGAGGGATATTGTATAGCGTAAAATTAGACAAATTTTTGGGATTTATTTCCTGGTCAATCGGCGGTTAAAAATGACGACGAGGATTTTGGGAAATCGCCGGGTATATCTCCTGATAGGCTTGCAGCTGTTGGTTGTAACCGAAGGATTGAGAATTATAAGGGAACAAAATGTCCTTTGGATAATAGTGCAGCTGTGCTGTCGCTGAAAAACCCCGTAATAGGAAAAAGTTAGAAGACCAGTTTTTTGACAGGTGATTCTCTAGGCGTCGCGGGTGCTAAATCCAGGTGTGCCTGAAAATCGGGGTCCAGGATTTCGTTTAGGGGATGAAGGGGGATGGGGGTGGATCGATGCCAAAGTACAACCCCTACGGGGTCGGCGTCGTGAGACAAAATGTTCAGAAAAATTCCGGCTTTAGTTTTGTACACAGCGCCGAAGTCGTCGTAGTGCATTTTGGGGGTGAAATTTTGAAAAATCAGTTTTAATTCGATAACTCGTTAGGATAAATTCGTACACTTTTTGTTCAAATGGGAACGTTCTAGCCCTGGAAAAGACGCGTCGATCGAGTATTTGATCAGCACTCTCCAATAATGTCTTCACTCTCAAAATAATTGTTAAAATACCAGAAAAAATGTGTTTATTGAATAACTCAAAAACAATCGATTTTTCGGGTATGGTTTAAATATACGAAATGTATAAAATAATTTTCTCTATATTTTCGTTTCTATGGAGCACGCTTGAATTCTGCTTTCTCCAACCCCTCTCGGGGGTTGAAAATGAAAAATGAAATTCTGGGAAAACTATTGACCGCACGAATTCGCCGCCGTGGAACAATTTGTAGCTTGAACCCTCAGCTACATTTTTGTCCACAGCGCCAAACTCGTATCTCTTTATTTTCGGTCAATAGTTTTCCCAGAATTTCATTTTGAATTTTCTACCTCCGAGAGGGGTTTCCAACCCCTCAACAAGCAAAATTCAAGGATGGTTTATAGAAACGAAACTATCGAGATAATTATTCTCTACATTACGTACATTTTGAAAAATCGATTGTTTTATAGTTATTCAATAAACAATTTTTTTGGGGTTGAAGATATTATCGAGAGGGATGATCAAATACTCGATCGACGCGTCTTTTCAAGGACAACAAAGTTCCCATTTGAACAAAAATTGTGCGAGTTTTTCCTAAAGAGTAATCTAATTAAAAGTGATTTTTCAAAATTTCACCCCCGAAATGAACTTCCACAACTTCGGCGCTGTGGACAAAAATAAAGCCCGGATTTTTCTGGACATTTTGCTTCCCGGCGCCGACCTCGTAGGAGTTCTACTTTGGCATTAATCCACCCCCATCCCCCTTCATCCCCCAAAAAAACCCTGCGCCTACCGATTTTTAGGCAAACTAGGATTCAGCACCCGCGGTACCTACAAAATTACCTGCCAAAAAACCAGCTTTATATTTTTTTCCGATTCCAATATACAGCACGACTGTACTATACTGAAAAACTTGGGTTTTATTGTTATAAAATATTGTTACTTAATTGCTGTAGAATAATGGTACTATGTTATTTAAAAATAGTGCTACTTTCTTATTCTAAAGTAATAGTATTTTGTTATTGAAAAATAATGATAATGGGCTATTCTAAAATAATGGTATTTTCTTAATCTAAAATATGAGCACTGTGCTATTCTAAAATAATAGCATTTTGTTGTTCTAAAATATTTGTACTGTGTTATTAGAAAATACTGGTATTTTGTTCTGCTAAATTATTGTTACTTGATTATTCTCAGATATTGGTACTGTTCTATTATGAAAGAATGGTATTTCGTTACGATAAAATATTGATTCAAGTGACAATGAGGATTTTGAGAAACCGCCGGGAATATTTGTTGTTAGGCTTGCAGCTGTTAATTGTGCTAAAAGCTACTTGTACTTGGTACTTTGTTGTTCCAAAGTATTGGTACCTTCTTATTTTACAACATTTGTACCGTTTTTCAAAAATATTGTTTTCATGTTATTCGAAAATATGGTCACTTCTGCATTTTTGAATATTATTTACTAAAAAGTACTAGTAGTACTTTTTTCTTCTTCTTATTTTGAAATATTAGTATTGGCACTTTGTTATTCTGAAATATTTGTACATTGTTATTTTTAAATATTGGTATTCTAAATAGTACTTTGTTATTCTAAAATGTTGGTATTTTGTTCATCAAAACTATCGGCACTCCCTTGTTCTAAAAAGGTTGGTATTCTGAAATATTAGGACTTTTTTCATTTCTAGAATATTAACACGCCTTTATTCGAAATTGTTTGAACTCCGTTATTCGAAAATATTGGTACAGTAAGACCCCGATTAACCGAAGTGCTCGGGACGGAACGGTCCGCGGAAAACTGAAACCACGGTCAATTCGTATAAATGTTACACAACGCCTTATGATTATTAATCCAATCTCAAGATTATTGCAGTGTGCACACGACTTTTTATAGTCAATGATAATTATCTACGCTGTATTGCGTCATATTTTACTCTTGGTTCTAAACAAAGGCTAGTTGATTTTTTTTTTTCACTTTCGTGCTGCACGGTTCGTGCTTCCCGATTAACCGCTCCACGGATAACCCGGTCCCGGTTAATCGGGATTTTACTGTACATTCGTGTACTAAAATATTCACACTTTGTCAGAAATGACTCGACTTGATCCAAACTTAGTTAAGATTAATAAACGAAACTGCAGTAAAAAGAAAGTGCCTGAGTAATCGGAAAAACGTAGTATCCATGGAACCAAAAACGCTCATAATCTGCTTTTGCCCTTGTAACTTTCAAAGCATTTAAGAAAAACCACATTGCCATATGTAACCCCTATCCCTAAATGTCTTCGAGTTTCTAATTCCGTTTTTTTTTCTTTTCCGCTTCAAATCGGCGACCGAAAACTGCCTCCCTCTCTCTCTTCCTCACTTGGCAAATCCAGAGATGAGATTGGCAATATCTCGACATCGCACACCCGGGTGAAGAAGGACTCGGTCGAGGTGAATCTCCGTCCGCGTTTTCCGCTCTTCGGTGGCTGGAAGACCCGCTACACCCTGGGCTACAACGTCCCGAGCTACGAGTACCTCTATCACCGTGACGATCGTTACGTCCTCGAGATGCGTCTGCTCGATCACGTGTTCGACGACATGGTCGTGGACGAGTTGCACGTCAGTATAATTTTGCCAGAGGGCGCTGCGGACTTCGAGCTCGAGTTGCCGTACGAGGGGGTGGTGAGGCTCGCCGACGCCTCCCACTACGCGTATCTCGACGTTGCCGGTCGACCGGTCATAAATCTCCGCAAGGCCAATCTCGTCGAGAATCACATAAGGAACTTCCGGTTGTCGTATCGTTTCCCGCGACTGTTGATGCTCCAGGAGCCTCTGCTGATCGCCGCCGCCCTCTATCTTCTCTTTCTCCTCGTCATCGTTTACGTTCGTATGGACTTTAGTATCGATCGCGACGAGGCCTCCGAGAGCAAGCTCCGGATCGCCGGACAATGCGAGCGGGTGCTCGCCGCGCAGGATCGCCGCGTCGCCACCTACAACGAGCTCGACGATCAGCTCGTCTATCTCAAGACGAACAAGGACTCGAACGCCTTTCTCACTGCCTCCAAGAGCATCAACAACGAATACAAAATGGCGACCAGCGCGATCAACGAGTACGCGGCTAAATTGAAACAGGACTCGTCCGAGGTTTGGGAACGCGTGCAAGAACTGCAGAAACACGATCGCGCCCTCAAGGAACTTTACAATCAGCAGCAAACGTTGTACGTCGAAAAATTGGTGCCGGGTAAAATTGCAAGACCGGAGTTCGTTCACGCCGAGGCCGCGATCGCTAAGAAGAAAGAGGAGTGCATCGAGAAAATCAATTCGGTCGTCAAGTCGCTTCAGTGAACTTGGCTACCTTTCGTCACGACATGGAAATGACACTTTGAATTTGAGAAAAAAAGACGTTCCTTTCTATTTAGAATAAAAACGTTTCGTTTCCAATAAGGACATTTTTCGAAACACGAAACTTTTTTTATGAATAAAGAAACTTTCTTATCAGGAAGTTTTCCCTCAGAAATACGGAAATAGAAACGTTCTTATTTAATCAAAAAAGAACGTTTCTCAATTCGAAAAAACAAACTTTTTTCTATTAAGAACGTTGTTTTTTATTTAAGATAAAAACGTTTCGCTTCAAATGCAAAGAAAACACTCTTTTATTTTAAAAAACTTTAGTTTTTCATTTTAAAAATCGTTTTTTTTTAATGAATAAAGAAAGTTTTTTAATAATAAATAAAAAAGGTTTTTCTTCCTAATATTAGGCACAAAACCTTTTTGTTTCAAATAAAAGAAATTACGTTTCTCATTAAATAAAAGTTTCTAGCAAGAAAAAAAAATCAATTGAAAACGTTCTTTATTTTCAATGAAAACGTTTTGTTTCCACTATTGAGAGAAAAAACTTTTTTTTTTGTTTTAATGAGAAAATATCATTTTCTAATCGAAAAAAACGTTTTTTACATTTAAAAAAACGCTTGGTTATAACAAATTAAAGAAAACTTTTCCATTTATTTAAAAAACGTTTTTTTTATTCAATGAAAAAATCTGCGGCCGCCATTTTTCTTTCCCACTCCCGGAAGTGACGTCTCTTTTTCTTCCCTGTGTTTTTGACGCAGGAGGAAGTGACGTGTATAGTTTTCTATTTCCAGAATAAAATGGCGGCCATGTCTCTTTTGCGTACCATGACCATTTTGGTCTCATCCGGAAATTCTAAAAACGTTCCGCAATGATGTTCTCTCGATTCCGCAAAAAGAACACGGCCGTTCGTTTTTCTCATCCGAAAGTGGTGGTGTGTCGAACGAAAAAAAAGATCGAGGACAATGGCGGCCGCTATCAACCAGAAGTGGCCTATTTGTTTTCTGAAAAGAAAAAGGAAAAAACAATGAAAACCCGGGCCATTTTTTGCACTTGGAAATGCCGTTGCATTTATATATATATAAGTCCGAGCTACGAGGGCGGCCATTTTGTTCCGGCCGGAAAAAGCATTTTCCTCATTTCTAGGGGACAAAAGTTAATAAATAAAATCACGATTCAGCGACTAGAAATAATGTTCACCGATGTACACTCAACGTCATTCGCGCTAATGAATAAATTTCTAACGAAATTCCGTGGCTGTATCGATTTTTCTACCACTTTTTTAAATATTCCATCTCTTATATAATTTTTGCATTTTCACGTTTTTCTTGCACCCTATTTTATTCTTTCCTCCCCAACACGTCATGTCCCATGTTTCCAAAACGTCTCCTCCGGCGAACGTGAAAAAAAAAGTACCACGAGAAGAATGTGCAAAAACTCAAATTCGAGCGAATTTGGCGGTCCGTGGAGGCGACGCGTCAAGTTCACCAAGATGGCGTCGCTCTTGCGCAAACAACACTGGGCCGCAATACAAAGAGCCCTATCGAACGTTTATTTGTTGCATTGAAAAAAAATACCACAAATATATCTAAATAAAAATCAAATAATCCGCGGTCGACTTTTTTTTCCTCGAGGAAATTTCAAAGATGGCGTCGAGCCGCTCGCGTCGCAGTGTTGTCCATGTGTCAGAAGGGCCGCCCGGTCGCGTTGCAGCGGACCACCTGCCCCCTCTCGTGACTTTTTCCCTCGTCGCATGCTCGCAACAACGAGAATGACGAATCTCCGAAAGTTCATAGGTAAAAAAAAAGAAAAAAAGTCGCGTTATCGCGGGTGACAATTAAGGAAGAAAAAAAAGAGAGATTTTTAGCGCCCGCGCGACATCCAACGCGGCCCTGTACATTGTATTTTTGTTCCTACTTTCAATTTTGAGGTTATGTAGTCGCGCGTACAGTTTTTATTATTGCACAAATAAAAAAAAGTGACGTGTTTGTTTCTTTTTTTTTCTTTTCAATTAATTTCTCGCAGATATCGGGGCCAATCTCCTGGACCCGATGTACCAAGGCATTTATCACGGCACGCAGAAGCATCAGAGGGACCTCGAGATGGTCCTCGAGCGCAGCTGGGAGAATAACCTATCGAGGATCATTATAACCTCGGGCAGCCTCGAGGAAACTAGAAAAGCCCTGGAATTGGCCAGAACCGACGGTAGGACAAAAGTTATTATAATTTTTTTATTCATGTTACAATTATTATTTTTATCATGACTATTCTCACCATAATTATTTCGCCTACTATTATCACTATTTACATGAACTATATATATACACACACACATGAAAAAATCATATATATATACATAATTTCTTCAATAATACTTTAGTCAATTTGAATAGTAATAATAACAACAAAAATGTATATGTATGTGGGTGTCATCTATTCATATATGTATATAATTGTTTATTAAAGTAAATTTATATTATTGAAAAAGTGATATATATATATATATATATATATATATATATATATATATATATATATATATATATATATATATATGTATGTATGACTTTTTCAACAATAATATAGTTAATAGAAATAATGATAACAGTAATAATAGTGGACAAAAAAACTATGACAGGTAATTCATATTATATTATATAATTATATTAATTACAATAGTTGCATAATAATAAAAATGTCATATATATAAAATTTTATATACAGTATATAAAGTTCATATATATAAACTTCTATCGTTATTATTTTTGCTATTTTCACTATTTTTATCCACTATATTAGTATTGAAAAAATGACACACAAATATCAGATAAATAAAAAAAATGATTATTACTACAAGGATTGTTATTATCATCCGGGTACTAGTTAGTTTCATTCATTCATACTGCTTCAGGTACACGTTTCACATTACCGCCTAAGTTATCATTCGATTGCTACGGTCCGCTTGAATGGTGTGCCGAATGAAGGCAAAATGGCAATTATTCGTTATTAGTGTTATTAGTATTTTTGCTATTGCCACTATTATTGTTATTTTTATTATCATTATTATTATGATTGCAATTGATATAATCATTATTATTGGACATTGTGGCACGCTTTACCAGAGTACTTGATAAATGTAAAATACCACTTGTCGATCAATATTGCTGTTACTAGTCTTTTTAATGTTGCCAAAATTGTTGTCCTTATTATTATCATTATAACTGCCGGTCCTATTATGATTATTATTGGGAATTGTGATCCACTTGATTGTGTTATCGATAGACTAAAATTGCCGTTCATTGGTTATTATTGTTGTAGCAGACCACATTGGTTATTGAAATTCCTGTTATAATATTAAAACGAACCCAACAGTTAATTCGTTATTCTTATTTTTTACTATTATTACTATTGATATCCATTATAACTACAAGTATAACTACTAACTACTAACATTTCTTGTCATTATTATTATTACTATAACAATGATTATTATCGAGCATTAAGGCCAAACTCATTATTCAATTCTATTAATTGATTGATAAATCGGGCTTATTTCTTATTTATTAATTCTATAACTGTTATTTTGAGAATAATAATGATAATACGAGAAGAAAGGGGGCAAAGAGTAACGGTAATAATGTAACCACAACAGAGAGATTATTTACGACGGTGGGTTGCCATCCGACCCGTTGCAACGCATTCGAGGAGAGCGGCGAGCCGGAAGTCTACCTCGAGAGCATGAAAGAGCTCGCCCTCGCGAATCGGGACAAGATAATAGCGATCGGTGAGATGGGCCTGGACTACGATCGTTTGAACTTTTGCGGTAAGGACACCCAGAAGAAGTACTTCGAGATGCAATTGTCGCTGTGCGCGAGCCTGAAATTGCCGATGTTTCTGCATTGCCGCAACGCTACGGAGGACTTCGTCGCGATATTGCGAAAGCACAAGGACGTGCTTACCGAGGGTGTCGTACACTCGTTTGACGGGAATCCCGAAGAGGCCAACAACGTGCTGCAATTAGGATTGTACATCGGGATCAACGGATGGTTCGTTTTTTCATTCTATTCCAAGGTTTTCCCAAGGTCACGCCAAGGTCATTCACAAGGTCGCGCTCGAGGGCTACGCGAGGACTTGCTACGGGAAAAGCGGAACTTTTTGACCAACAAATGGCCCTTGACCTTGGTGTGACCTTGGGCTTGCGAGTCAAGGTCAAGTGGCCAGGGTGGACCGGTCGGCCGCATCAAGCATTTTCCATCTCCGAAAGTTTGGAGTTGGCCGTGAAAACATTGATTTTGTTCTTGGTGTAACCTTGAGATTGCGAATCAAGGTCAAGCGGCCGGTGTGAATTAGCCGGCCGCTCAAATTTGAGCATTCTTTTTCTACGAAAATTTCGCATTAGCCGTCAAAATATTGCTTTCGTTCCTGGTGTGACCTTGGGATTGCGGTCCGAGGTCAGCGGCCAAGACAGTCCTACTGGCCGCGCCAAGACGAGCATTTTTTTTCGTCCAAAATGTGGAGTTCGCGGTTTAAAAATTGCGATCCCGGTATGACCTTGGGATTGCGGTTCAAGGTAAAACGGCCATGGCGATACGGCCGGCCGCTGATAATTGAGCAACTTTTGTTGGGGGATTTTTTGCCAAAATGCCATTTTGACAATCTTTTCTGAGGTTGTGACCAATTTTTTTCCTTTCTTTAAATATTGTATTCTCACGCAGCTCGCTCAGATCCGAAGACAATCTGTTCGCCGTGACGTCCATACCGTCCGACAGGTTGATGATCGAGACCGACTGTCCCTGGTGCGAGATCAGACCGACCCACGCATCCGCGAAAGACGTAATAACGATATTTCCGTCGGTAAAGAAGGAAAAATGGCAACCCGATAAAATGGTCAAAGGACGCAACGAGCCCTGCACGATAGTGTAAATTTCGTAATTTTCTTTTGCTCGCTTCGTGCCTCCATTCTGCTTGGATTTTTTCGTCGATCCTTGTCATTGCTGTTGATTGTCTTCGCCGTTAATTGCAGTCAAATATTGGAGGTCCTGGCGCGCGTGAGGGACGAGGAGGAGGAATATTTGTGCAACCAAATATACAAGAACTCGATGAAGGTCTTCTTCCCGTACGAGCTTTGAGCCGGGATCTGCGCGAACGGTCGAGAAGTTTTCGAGACCGCAGCGCCATCTGTCGCAAGCCGATGGAATTTTCACGCCCCGAGCTCGGTCGGTAATATCGACCGGGTAGGTAGTACCGATCGAGGCAGCAAACTCGACGCGGTTGGTAACAACGTCGAGTTCGCCGATAAAATCGAGCCAGCAAAATCAACTTGGTCGGTAGCATTGAGCCGGTAGGTAATACCGGCCAAGTAGGTTGTTAAAGTTGCCCCAGTCGCGGCAAACCCGACTCTCTCGGTAATGTCGACACTGTCTTTAATGCCAAACGGCTCCGTAACGTCGAGCCCGGTCGGTAGCGTGAACACAGTCCGTTACATCTGCCCAGTTGGTAATGCCAAACTCAGTCGGTAATATCTATTCGGTCGGTAACGTCGCGACTCTGTCGGCAAGATCGTCGTCGCCGCTTCTCTTTTTTACCGCGCGCGGCCGACGAAACAAAAAATAACCCAAAACCAAATGGACGATTCGTTGTTCTGAAATGTTTCCTGCCGAGCAAAAACTTTCGCAAGCGATGAAGACGAGGCTAAAAAAAAGAGAACAATGCTTGCGCAACCGCCGCTCCCTTCCTCGATCTCCAGTCCGCCAGAAAAATATCGACGAAAAAAAGGAGAGAAAAACAAACACAGAAAGAGACAAAACAAACCCAAAACAAATAACTTAATATATATTCTTGTTAATGACTCACCGTCGTCATCCCACCGTGTACTCATCATCATTATCATCATCATCTCAACCATCGTAGCGATAAAAAAAAAAACATTGTATTTAACAATATTATTCTCGTATTGCTTCGATAATAATCGGCTGCATTTTTTTTTCGTCTCACGAATCTCAACCGCAAATACAGGTCGTCAAAAAAATGCAATTTTCCCCATTTTCGCAATCGTTCCTCGAGGGATTCAAAAAAAGTCACGGGAATTTTCAAAACTCGAAGTATTGAAAAAACCGGTGGAATGAAACGAAAAAAATCGATCTTACGAATAAATGCTCAAAATATTAGCTTCCAATGATAACTGTAAGGCTCTACGAAAAACTGTCATTTTATTCCCTTTTTCTTTTTACCTTTTCCACTCTCGGCTCTTTTTTCATCCAGGTTTTTTTTGCTCGAGCCAACGTTAAAATAGAAATAAAAAAAAACAACATCCTCAAAATTAAACACATCGATAAATATAAAAAAATACTCTATTGTCCCGAAGGGTTTTTCGCGGTGCTGCTTTTCTCTCCGTTGGTACTCGGAGTTTATACTCTTCGACTAATCCTGGGCCACGTTCGCTCAATTTTATTTCTCCGTCGAGCCACGTTAACGGTGAATATTCTTTTTTCTTTCTTTAATTTCGTGTTAATTTATTTTTTATTATCGTTTCATCGATTTTGTTGGACTTTTTTGTGTTTGTCTTTTTTTCCTCGAAATATCACAGGTTCAAATGGCCGTCGCGATTCAGTGGCGAAAGATTAATTAATTCCGGGTCATTAGGGCAGCCCGCGATATCGAAATCTAGTTTAACGAAATAAATGCCGGGTTACACGCGCGCGCGCGTGTGTGTTTGTTTGTCTTCATACATACCGGGTGCCCCGTTCGGATTCGCAAAAATATCTCGAAAAGTGCATTCGAAAGAAAAAAGTTTTGGGCCTGAGTAGTAGGTAGGGTATTGAGGGTCGTGCAATACGATGACCTTGAACGATTTATTCTCGACAATTTCTACTCGATTTACTTCGCGTATCGCCACAAGTGCAAGTCGCAGACAAAAACGTTTGACACAAGTCGTTAGTGATTTTACGCGCTATCGGATGCCGCGGAGAAAAACATCGGTCTTCATTGAAAAATAAAACACGGTTGACCTTGAATGAGGTAATGTAAAAATCATTCGATCTTACGTCACGCGACAGTTGGAACCCATCAAATTTTTGCCTCAAACTTATTCGAGATATCCGAGTTGCAAACGGGTCACCCGGTATATAACGGATTTCTTTTTTTTTATTCGGGGGGAGACCTTGCCGTTTCGTGTGTATATATAAATATACACGTGTGTGTGTGTGTGTTTTTTTAATTCGTTTTTCCTCTCATTCACTTTTCTTCGTTTTTTATTCCCTTTTTTTGTTCTCTTGTTTTTTTTTTCGTGTCCCCATTAATCAATGGACTTTGGAGAGGGTTTGGACTTTCTCGTAGACCCAGTCGTAAGTCTGGCTCGCGAATTTCTGCGTCGTCTCGACGGCCTGCGTCGCATAGCCGCGCATATTTTTCGGGCTCAGATTACCCCTACGGAATAAAGAGAAAGCATTATCATTATTATTATTCTTAATCGCGAAAGTTGTTATCGACGATTAAGTGATAATCGTGATATTCTTTTTTTTTTCACTCCGTCAAAATCTGTGAAGATGGCTTTCATCGAACAATTCAATCTCATCGATTCAAAGTCCACTTACACGAAAACGTTCGTTTCCATCCATCGTACGAAGCTGACTGTGTGCAGGGCCAATTGTTCCTGGGCCATTGCCGAGTACGTTTTCACGCGTTCGATCTCGACGAGGCTCCTCTTGTGGATATTCTCGAGCAATCCGGGGAAATAGTACTCGATCTAGAAGGGTAGGAAAAATGAAATAAAATGAAACAGTAAAACAGATCGAAGAATAAAACGACCGGGTAAAATGAAGTTGCTTTGGGGGAAAGAATACAAGGAAGTAAAGAAGATTTGTAGGTGACAGGGAAAACGCAAAAGGCAACGAATATGGTGTGGGGTATTTGGAAGAGGGCGGGAAGAGATATGATGGAGGAGAGGCTCTATCTATTAGACTCAATAGTAAAAGCAGGAACCATTTCTGGAGTGGAGATATAGGGAATGGGAGAAATAAGCGTAGTTGAAAAAATACAGAACAGGTATTCTCATAATGGCGTTAGGGGTGGAAAGAACGACGCCAAATGATATATGGAAGAAAGAACTAGGAGTGCTTACTATGGAACATTTGATAAAAGAATGAGCGTTGAGATATATTAGAGAAGTGATGAGAATGGAGGAGAAAAGGTGGCCAAAAAATTGCTTGCTAGACGAAATTAGAGCGATAACAAAGGGTGACCCGTAAAAATGGGGGAACAACCTGGTGAAGATATTAAGAGATCTGGAGATAGAAAATATAATAACAATGATAAAGGGGCGAAAAAAGTTAAAAAATAGACGAAAGGATAGAAGGACTGGAAAACTTAAAAAAACAGAATTTTAAGGAGGGAAGAGGAAATCAGTAAATCTACGTATAATGATAAGTATAAATATATTGTAGAAAAGGACGGTGGCGTAAAATCAAAGTACATTCGGGACTAAGCCTTCAATAGCAATTATACGTAGCCGTGTGATAATAGTACTTCATTTGAATTAAAAACAAAAAATCGGTGAAATTGGAATGCGCGATGTTTTCTCCGCGTAAAAACTACCGAAAGAACATTAAATGTGCTGTGAAAGATTGCAAAACCATTTCGAGTTGGAAGTCCGTTTCCACAAGTTCCTCATTGCAGGGAAACGATTTCTGTATGTGACTAATTATTTCGGAAATGTACGAAAAACCTATCAATTAGAGGCTTGGACGAGAGCCTTAAAAAGTAATAAAGTGAATTCAGACATGAAAGTGTGCTCACTGCATTTCCGGAAGGACCATTGTATACCACCGGGTACGTAACCTCAAAAAAGCTAACGAGGTGAAGGCTGCTTTATTCACTTAAAAAACCAACATTATGCGCCAATTTCGTCTTTTATACTGTATATTTTTTTTACAGATATAACAGCGAAAAAACGATACTTGAAAACTATCGCTGTCCCATCGTGCAAGGTACCAAATTCTGGAAATGCAGAGACTCGTGAAGCTCGAATGGAAAGGGCTCGGAAAAGAAATTTGAAAGAAAACATCGCCCGAAGTTGATACTGCACCATCAATCTCATGGGATGTCGCAGTTGAGACGTTTGTAAAGAAAACGCTTTGAAGCTGACAGCACCGGTAGCGCAAACGCCGCTAATCTTACCACATTTTAAAATGCGGCCCGCCTTCAAAATACGTTCGCCTTCCACAAAATTGCGTTGTTTCGGATTGATACCGGCCCAGTCACAAATTGTACTAATACTTTTCATAATATCACGGAAATTTGATGTGTGATATTATGAAATTCGAATAGTGAGTATTCGTGTAATTTGACTACATGACTGTTTACATTTCACGATTCTCTTATCGCCGCCATGTTTTTTAGGCTCCGCTCATATGACAGATCCCAATAGGAGCAAGAGGAACTATGGAAAGTGAAGAGAGGCAAAACAAATATACGGACCGCTGTAGAAAATATTAAAATGTAAAAAGCAAACTCAAGAACGGTTGGACATATGTGAAATCAACTACTACTACAAGTACTACTACTACTACTATTACTGGATAAAATCAATGCATTTTCAGGAATAAATAAAATAAAACGAGTGGAAAAAACCACGGAAAGAAAATCAGATACAACGAAAAATGCGACATAAATAAAATAAAGTTACATTAAAAGCACAAATAAATAAAATAAATGTACTTTTATGAATAAATGAAATAAAAATGCAAATTGAATAAAGTCACATTGGAAAAAAAAACAATCCAATAAAGTATCCCAAACACGCCCAAACAAAAGGAGTTAAAAATATGATTCAAAATCTCACAACGAGGTGAGAAAAAAATCGAACAACCGGATACATTCAATTACCAAAATAAGATAAATAAAGAACAATGTTTTTTTCTTTTATCGCTAAAAGGAGTCGTGTATTAACCACGTGAGGTTTTTGAGGCCACTTTTTGAACTCCCCTGCCCCATGGTGATATGTGGTGAGGTTCTAGGCTACCCCCCCCCCCCCCCCCCAACATCACGTGTATTTTTTGTTAAGAAATGTCAAACAAAGGCGATAGAAAGTGCGATATCTTAGGATGAAAAACGAAACAATACACGTTGTCAGTATATTTAAGGTGGTTCGGAAGAAACAATAAAAAAATCTCCTATTTTTTTGTGAGAACGAGCCAGTAGGCCATTAACCACGTTGAAATAAAAAAATTTTAGCCACTCCACCGTACCATTTCCGAGATATGAACGTAGAAAGTTGGCATAAAATACGAACACTCAAACGTAACCTCCGAAAAGTTTACCGGAAGTAATAACTTTACGTAAAATTTAGTCGTTTGACCCAACAAACAAAACTTATCATTCGAATCTTCGATTAATACGGAATTCACCTGCAAAAATTATAGCTGATTCACCGAGTAATTTTTTCACAATTGATTAAATTTTGCTATGCGGTATCTGTCTCTCTAAACGGTGATCGGAGCGTCAGCTGTGATTGCATAGGGGAAATTCCTAGACGGCAATTCACGCAGATATGAATGTCGCCGAATGCCTACGCTGCAGATCATGCTAAATACAATAAGAATAGAATAAAAGTAATAATAAAACGAAGGATAAAAAATGAATAACAATATGTTGATTGTAGATCTTAATTTTGGTTAAATTGATTATTACGTATACAAATCTACATATGAAGAACGGCTGTAAACATTTTTATTTAGAAAACTTTAAAATGTCTTTCTGTTTTCGTTCGTAATTGTGCCATGTTATGACATTTATCGAGTCGTTGAGAGGTGATGTTTGAATTCTTCTAAAGTGAGGTTATGTAGCGTTGGCGACTGCTTAAAACATGCACTCACTAGTAAAGTCGATAATGATGAACCGAGTGCTCAATAACCAATGTCGAATGTAAGTATTTACGAAAATCATCATAAATGTTCATTCTAATGGGTACCAAAATGAAAATACTTTTTTATGAGATTAAATTCTATGTATTTTAAACATTCGAAAGAAAAAAATAAAAATCGTTAAAATGGTCAGTTTGACTTCCGGTTTTTCTTCCGAACTACCTTAACGGGAGATATACACCTAGATGGTCGAGGTCGAGGATTTAGAAGCTATGAACACTCCGGCGACCGTAGAAGACCTACACTATGGGCCTGGTATCGATGATTCCATGTAAGTTGACAAATTTCATGATTTATCCATTCCCAAATTTTCAAACGCGTTTTTCTCAAAACCGCGTTTTTCAAATCGGTACCCAAAATTTCTCGAAAACCAATTAACCGATTGCCTTGAGGTTTTTGTGGTTATTCTATACACCATTATTTAGTACTTGCCATAAGATTTTTTTTCGTAACTTAGTTTTTGTTTTATAGGCAAAATAATAATTAATTTTTGGCCCAAAAATCACTATTTATGTTCAAACGTCCGCCATTTTGTCATAAATCGATATTTTCGAAATCGGCTATGACAAGTACTAGATTATAGTATCTAATCTAATAATCTTGTTGGTTTTTTTCAGATGATTTTTGAAGAAACGCCAGTGGGTACCGTATACGCAAACTTTTTTACCACGCTCCAAGGATCATACAATATCCTTGTATATTTTTGATATTTTTAAATAAAGAAAATTAAACATTTTTGAATGTATATACTTTCAGATCATTAAAACCCCAATCCGAAATTTCAAATAGTTTTCCTTGAAAAAATTCACAAAAATGACCTTTTTTCCGGCTCCTTGGTGTATTTCTCCGCTTAAATAGCATTATCGGCGCAGTTATACAAAAAAATACACTAGATATATCACCCCCCCCCCCCCCCCCTATTTGAGCCTCACGTGCTTCATGGACGACCCCAAAGTGGTCTTTTCGATTCCGTTCCACAAATCACTACATAAAAAATGACAGCGTAGAGAAATGTACCGTACGTCCTCGTAAAAAAAGCTACTCACGTTATCCGCAACCAGCGGTTTTTTCTCGGCAACGAATTTGGCTGAATTGATGTAAGCCTTGACTACGAGGTTTCTCGTAACGAGGCCCAGATCAGCGAAGAGCCTGTAATACTTTTCCGTTAATGCCACAGTCGTGTGATAAAATATGGGAAAGTTCGTCTCGAGATACGCGAGGCTCTTGTCCTTGCAGTGGATAACGGCGTGAAGAGCGTTATTTCCGTAGTGAGACGCGCCGCTGTTCTTCAAAAATACTCCAGTCTTGGAAGCTTTGAGAAATGACAAAATAAATCAATAAAAACAGAATGCAGTCAATCGGATGAGGATAGCGATGAGTTCGAATTCTAGCAACGACGAGAATAATAATAATAATAGATAATAACAATTAATAATAATGATGATAGATAATAATAATAATTATTATTGTTATTTATTATTATTGAGTATTATAATTTATTGTTATTGTTATTATTGTACTTGCCGTTGTTATAATTCGTTATGTTTATTATTGATATTGCAATTACAGTATACAATAAATTAATAAAATAATTGTTATGTGACTATGCTATTAATAATTATTAAGACGATGAAAGAATAATCATAATAATTCAAAATTCGGCATTGATGGAGCAACAATTAACAGCAATAGTAGACAATAATAATAGTAATAATAATGATGACGATGATATGGCTTTCTCCCGCCAATAATGATCATGAAACAATAATAATCACAGATGAAGAAATAATTTCAAGACCCCGGAAATAATAATAATAATAATATGGCTTTGACGCAACAACAATCATAATAAATAATGGCAATATCCTGGATATAGTATAGCAATAATAATGGTAATTTTTTTATCTGATTTCATTGCCGCAGCAAAATTAAAACAATAATAACAATTATTATATGATTATAAATAATGGTAATAAATGTAAATGAGGAAATAATAGCAAAATATCCGCGAATCCAAACAATTTCTTTTTTTTTTATGTTTCGATCAAACGGAAAATATTCCCAATCCAAAACGCGTCGAGATTTTTTAATTTGAAATTTTCATGTTTCCAATCGCTAAGTATATACGAACCCAAGCGAACCCAAGCAAATATTTTTTATTTGAAGTTGTTTGTTTGCAAATATTCCACAATATATCCAAATGACAAATTAATTTTTGTTACTACCCCAGCAAACCCAAATGATTTTTTTCTCCTTTTTTTCTCCCGTAAATCTTGCAAAAACATAGAAACGAAGACGATTTTCTTACGAGCATTTCCTTTAGCTCCATATTTTTTCGTGGAATTTCATTAATTCTGGCTCATCATTGTTATTATTGGGAAAAAAGAATAGTTATAAAAAAAAACTACCAATCATTATTAATATTGCGTATTACGAAAAAATGTGATTGAAAAATAAAATGAAGCGTAGCTCGTGTTTCTCGTACCTTCGAAGGAGCCGTGTCTCTGACAGTCGTACGTGACGACAGCACCGATCATAACCAAAAGAACGATTATGCCCGTTCTGAATGGGAAAGAGGATGCCTCTTTCTTCTTCGACGCCGACATTTTCTTGATCAGGGCCTGCGAAATAACACAAAGCGAACAAAAAAAAAGAAGGATTATACAGCAATCGAAAAGAAGAGAAAACGATGCCACAAAGTTAATGCGTTTTTATTCCCGCTCTCTCACACGCTCTCTCACTCACTCACACGGCGCGTTTTTTTTTCGTGTTTATTTTTCTCGCGCAGAAACGCACACACACCGAGATTCCGTTGAATATTCGCGATAAGAACGAGAAAAACTCCCATACATAGATATATATATATGTATATATATATTTAAAACATCAATTTTCGTCAGATTGGAGCGAGAAAAAAAAAGTATAGTAATCCTTATTGCGCGCTTGTCCCGTCATGCGGCGTGTAATTGACAGGAGAAGGGGAAAAAAGGATCGTGCCTATATATATATATATATATATGTACACATTAGAATGTCGATATCGACAGACGTGTACAAGAGATCGCACATTTCCGGAATATCTCCACGAGGAAATGTTAATAGAGGGGAAAAAAAACAAGAAAACCTCGCAAGCGCGAGCACGCGGAAATATGACGACGCGAAAAATAACAAGAATAACAGAAATTATATGAGGCAATAACGGGAGGATGAAAGGGACGGGAAAATAAACGAGTAAATACGGTTTACGTTGTCGTCGAAATGTCCGAGATGGTGAAGCGATCAGGCGCGCGAAACGGCCGAAACTGCTGAAAGTCGAAGCCGTAGGAAGCGCAGGAGAAGAGTGAGAGATTTAGGCGACGGAGAGAGGGGTTGGAACTAGGAGTCACACGGGGCGCGGACCGTGGAGGGGGCGACGATCGATAGTGACGCTCAGTCGCCGGTAGAGCGTGTCGTGGGTAGGACCTTCTCGATCTTAATATATAGTTATACAAATGTGAAACGTAATGTACAGAAATTTACCATCCGTTGATAATGTAGATCATTAAAAAACTCGAGTGAAACTGCCTTACCGACGGACGGTAAGCCTTTTGCACCTTATGTTCTTTATTCGTGTTGTTTCTGGTGTGAATTTTTGTTTCCAATACTCGCGCCAAAAGTATCCCACAAGTTCGACAAGAAGTGGAGGTGGAAGGGTTGAGCGAGTTTTTTTCGCAAGTTTTATGAAGAATTTTAATTTGCACATGTGCGTTTGCGCCTGACTGTACTGGGTCGTTATTTCCGCGAGTGTTTTTTTTTTGGCTGGCGCGCTATCGATTTTCCGCCGTGTTGTTCTCTTACTCGCACGCTACTTTCGGGAGGTACAGTCGCACCGCGATTGTGGCGAGGCCGCGGGACCGCGAGAGCCGCCATTTTGAACGCGACGTCACGGTAAACGCGAGGAAAAATTCAATCGGTATATAAATATTTTTGAAAACGGACACGAAAATGAACAAAAAAAAACATCCGAAATACATAGAATGTAATAAAATATTTTTGGGAGCAAAGAAAACGTGGAAAAGTGTTCCACTGTGGGACTTTTTTGCTTCGTTCTCGAAAATTTCGTCTCCACTCAATTTATTGCATTCCACGCCTATTTTGATCGAATTATCTTTATTATTTGTTGGACGCATATGGTAAAACAGAGCACCCACGTATTCGAGCCACCGTTATTCTCTTTTTGCTCTCTCTCGTTCTTTCGTCTCCGCCGGAAATCGTCGACCGAAACTCGGCGGAAAAACCAATGGAATTTCGTGCACTATGCGGCTGCGACGAAAACGCGCCGTTTTCGCGTAGCGCGATGCGACTTTGCAGTGTACGCGCGCGAGCAACGAAACGGGACGCGATAAAAATGTGCACTTTGTCGCTTCGAGTGATGAGGTGGACAATGATCGTCTATTTCTCTCTCTCTCTCTCTCTCTTGATCCCTCCCTCTTTATAACGAATATAGGCTTCGCGTATCGCAAACACGATTGGTCGGTAGGTGGAGACGCGCACGGTATTTTGCGCGACCGCCAGGAGGCTTCGCGAGTGTCAAAGTTCAAGAGGCCGCGGATATACAGGGTGTCCTGTGCGAAGTGTTTCAAGCTTCCATCTCCGAAAATACAAGTCGCAGCAAAAAATGCTTCGAACGAAAGTTGTTTGGTTCAGCGAGACACGAAGGATGGCTATCTCAGTTTGATCTTGGGCGTAACGGCCAAGGTCACGCGAAGGTCAACTTGAGCATTTCAACGGGATAATGTATTTTTTCGCGTGTATTCTTGTAGCTTAGGTCGAGGACTTTTCAAAGCACTACAATTGAATCTTTTCACGTCGAGACGTCGTTTAGTTAAGAGAATTGTAACTTTTGAGTCGCACAGGTCGCAAAGTACTCGATGAAACTATACTCAATGATAGTGTTTTGAAGAGCTCTCGAGGCAAGCTACGAGAATACGCGAAAAAAATATGGCTCCCAGTTGGAAATTTGCAAGTTGACCTTGGCGTGACCTTGGTTGTTGCGCCGAAGATCAAACTGAGATGGCTGTCCTTGGCGTCTCTCAGAACCGAACAACGTTTGTTGGAACCATTTTTTAATGTAACACGTATTTTTCGGGCTAGCGGCTTGAACCAGTTGGAACGGGACACCCTGTATACACACGTGTAAACGTCAATCGCGTTGCTTCGTGACGTCACGCTGCGACTGCGCTTTGTCGCAGTGCGAGTCGCATCCCATCCCCCTGTTCTGTCGATCTCTCCGCCGGTAAGGTCGTGCACCGGTCTGTTTTACCGACCGAGCCCGATTGAATGATCTTACGAAAAATGTTTTTGAAGTCACAAAGATGACGATACAAATAAAATATCCTCAAAATCATTCGGATGTAATCCACGAGTGACAATGACAATAATTATGATGTAAACCTTACCTCGGACGTCCTGACGCACGAGAGAATGAGACTCTCCTCTTTTCCTTTCTTCGGCCCGAGCCCCGAAGCGCCCAAATTTTGCAGCGTCTCTTTCAGCTCTTTCGTTTGGATCCCGGAACGCAACGTGTCCCAATCGGCGACTAAGCAAGAGCAGCAAACAGAGAAAAAAATCCAATTTTGAGATAGTAATAACGAAGAATATTAATAAATATTCTTATAATCCTTGTTATTTTGTTATTAAGATTTCCTCAAGATTATTAGATATTTCTATTGAAGAATTTTAAAGGAGAATACGAAGAAAGAATATTGAGAATATTACACAAAAAAAAATCAAATTTTCAGATATTCACAATATGAAGCACAATAACGATAACGATAATAATGATAAGTCCGTAAAATTGGAATTTTATATGGGGCAGAATTATGGGGCTGGAGGAAGAGGAAAACCTTGGAAAAATGGCGGGGAAAATATGTAAAAATGGCTGTGAGAATCAGTCCAAACACAGCAAACTACATTTGGAAAATGGAATCGTGGTGCAGAGGGGTGGATATAGAGGTTAGGAAAAGAGCGATACAACACTTGGTAGAAGTGATAAAAATGGATGAAGGAAGATGGCCAAAGGTGTGTTCAAAAGAAGAAGCAAGAGAAATTGTCAATGGAAACCTGTATAAGTGAGGAGAGGACCTTGCCAAAACCATTCGGGAAGTGGGAAAAGGAGGAATATGGCGGGCAATATGAAGCGAAAATGTGGGAGGAATAGAGCGTAAGGAATAGACAGGGGTATAAAAATCAAAATGGAACCAGAAATCTAGAATGACTGGTGCAGAATTGACAAATCGATTTACTGCAAAGAGCTAAGGAGCAGAAAACAGAACGCAGAAATGGAAAAATAATGTGAAATAAAGTAAAACGGAAGTAGTGGAAAAACTTGGAGAAGTGCTGGGGAACGAAGGGAGGGACGAACTGAAACAAAAATTAGTGCGTTGCCCAGAGCAATAAAAGATATTTTGACAAAAAAAATATGAAGTGCATCGCCCAGATGGATAGAATCTTAGTTGTAAATAAAAAAAATAATAATAAAGTGCGTTTCCCAGAAGAATAAAATGTAATTTAAGATAACATTAGTACTAATAATAATGCGCATTCCCAACAGAAGTCATGAAGACGGGGGAAGAAAGGTGGCCGAAGGTGTGCCTGAAGAAGGTAAGAGGGATTGTGAATAAAAATCCGTTCAAGTGGGGAGAAGAAATGGCTAAAGCTATAAGAAGAGTGGGAGAAGGAGGAGTGTGGCAGCTAATTCGGAACGGGGAGGTGAGAGGCATAGCAAAAATAATTGATAGAGCGATAGAAGTCAAAGTACAGCAGGCGATGCAAGGCGACTGGTGTAAGATTGATAAATCAATGTACTGCCCTGAGTACAAAAGTAGGAAAAATATCACAGAAATGAAAGGATACTGGAATGCAAAGGAGATACGAGGCAGAACTAAAAAAGTCTGGGTGAGAATAAGGTGCGGGAACAGGTAAAAAAGGGAACAAGGGGTACGAAGATATGAAATGTCGATTTTGTGGGGAAAGGGAAGAGAGTTTGGAGCACGTATGCAGAAAAAATAAATGCAAAACTAAAAACAGAAACTGTGAAAGGCCTAGAGGAAGAAACGGAATTCAAGAGGGGGGAGGATCTCAGACGAAAAATAGGAGAGTTGACAAGGAATGGCCCGGTCAAAGAATTCTACTCCTACATCAGAGAATTCGAAAAAATGACGAAGGATGCGCATAAAGAAAAGTCGGAGATAGAGGCAAAAAAATGAAGGAAAAGGAAATGAATAAATAAAATTGCTGATTTGTCTTGAGGTAAGAGAAGGAAGAGGATTGGAGAAAGTAGAATTTAAGTTAGATTTACGGGGAGATATACACCTAGATGGTCGAGGTCGAGGATTTAGAAGCTATGAACATTCCGTCGACCGTAGAAGATTTACACTATGGGCCTGGTATCGATGATTCCATGTAAGTTGACAAATTTCATGATTTATTCATTCCCAAATTTTCAAACGCGTTTTTCTCAAAACCACGTTTTTCAAATCGGTACCCAAAATTTCTCGAAAACCAATGAACCGATTGCCTTGAGGTTTTTTGTGGTTATTCTATACACCATTATCTAGTACTTGTCATAGGATTGTTTTCCGTTACTTAGTTTTTGTTTCATAGGCAAAATAATAACTAATTTTTGGCCCAAAAATCACTATTCATGTTCAAACGTCCGCCATTTTGTTATAAATCGATATTTACAAAATCGGCTATGACAAGTACTAGATTATAGTATCTAATTTAATAATCTTTTTGGATTTTTTTTCAGATGATTTTTGAAGAAACGCCAGTGGGTACCGTATACGCAGATTTTTTTACGACGCTCCAAGGATCATACAATATCCCTGTATATTTTTGATATTTTTAAATAAAGAAAATTAAACATATTTTTGAATCTATATACTTTTAGATAATTAAAACCCCAATCCGAGATTTCAAATAGTTTTCCTTGAAAAAATTCACAAAAATGACCTTTTTCCGGCTCCTAGGTGTATTTCTCCCCTTAAGCAAATATTGTAAAAGGGGAATCACATGTAGGGGGGGGGGGGGGCTCTTAGTGTAAACACCTATCAGAGTGTACCATGGAATAAATTACTACTACTACTAATAAAGCGCATTCCCCGAAGCTATAAAGTCGCAACATTTTTTTTAAAAGCAATAATATTAAAAATCATGAAGACAGTCTACTTTTCGTTTTCAGAAAGTCATAATTTAAATATGATTATCATAATAATACCGTAACGTAATTTTAAAATATTTATTTAAATAAAATATACGTGTATACTCGTATAACTCACGGAGTTGCTTGAGCAGAAGATCCGACTGATAGAGATGCTTCGGATAGAGGCTCGTCCACGTTGACAAACACCGTGTATCGTTGCTCGCGCAATCGACCAGAGCCCTTAGAATTTCGTCCCTGTAACGGGGGCTCGTTTTTGGGGTGATTTTACCAATGAGTATCTCGAACATCTTAGGGCGATTTATCAGCTCGCTCTTGATCATTCTCGACTGTAGGAGAGATAATTTCTCGTTATTTCCTGTCGAATAATTTGTCCGTTGAGTTGAAAAAAAACGCGTTAACAGTAAAAACCATAAATATTTTTAGCATTTGCAATAATAGTAACTATTATTATTGTTGTCATTATTATGCAACAACAATAGTAATAATCAAGAATAATAAATGAATTACCAAATTTATTCTAATTTGATAATAAAATTATAAGTTACAAGTTAATTGTTATTAAGGGGAGGGTAGGGGTTTGCACTTTTGAAAAATCGATTTTTTTTGTTGTCTTTTCTTACAGTTAAACAATTCAAGAATATAATCCCAAAATTTCAAGTCAATCAGAGCAAAACTCTCGAAGGTATTGACTATTTAGTCCCGCTCCTCTAACACTGTAGCTCCGACTTCTCCAAACATCAAACGCGTTTTTCTCGAAACCACTTTTTCAAAGTCCGTGTTCACTGCCATTTGAAAACTACATGACCGATTTATTTCAAAAAATTTAGAAATGAAAAAAAGAATTATCAAAGACCGTTGGGGGGAGGATTTGATGATACTTTGACTAAATTTTAATGGTACTTGATTTCAGATAATTTCTAGCTGAGATACAGTGAACACCGCAAATCGTGTTTTTCCAAAGGCGTTTTTGGAAAAGCTTTGTCACCGGCTTGTTTGTGGATATTTTCGCGTAGAAATTTCACGGAATGTTCTTGAAATGACACGTAACAATGTACAAAAGGTTTCAATAAATTTACTCTATCCACATAGATGAAAAAAATTCGCAAAAAAGTGTTTTTTTTTTACGCTGAAACCCCTACCCTCCCCTTAACGATTTCACTCATAACTTATAAAAATAAATAATACATTTATGGATTTAAAAGTTAACAACAATTATATTGACACGTGAAATTATTATTATTATGACTAATAAATTGAAAACAAATTTCTAAATAAATTGACTCGCTTCTCTCGTCAAGCCCTCCCCAGGAAGCAAAATCGTTGAAGCAAAAAAAGGGGGGAAACTCACCCTTAAGTGCCTCATGCACTGTTCGACCTCGTTGTCGATGGACGCGGGCACGTTTATTTTGCCCTGACAAAAGTCATCGACAATGTCGAGATAACGCTCTGCGGTAAGATTATTCGAGTTTTTGTTGACGACAGAGGCGTCGAGAAAATCGTCGAGGATCCTGACAACGTGATGGGCGTAACTGCGCGACTCGAGCATCGGTGCCATTATCTCGTGCCAAACGGTCAAGCCGACCGTAAGATTTTTCTTGCCCGCTTGTGAAAAAGCCCAAAGCAACGATAGACCAATCGACTTTTTGTTCTGATATGAATTGCGAAGACTCGCTAATTTTGGCAAATTCGCGATCGTCAGCTCGGGATTCATTTGGGCCAATAATTGGAGAAAGATGCGACATCCGGTGTCGGGTGTGCCGTTTGAAATGTTCCGGATCATCGTCGCGAGTGTTCCCTCCCAACATAACTGAGCGTTCTCCGGGCCGGCCAATTTAATCGTACGCTCGAGCAAGGCACGGGACGATTTTCCGATGAGCCCCAGTGGCTCCGGTTTACCGGCACCCGACGACGTCGAGGCGAAATCCTCGCGATGGTCAATGGCTGGCAACTTCGCGTCGAGATATGAGACGAGATCCTTGAGCCAGAGAAGAGGCGCGTCCGGGAACTTGACACGATCGCTTTCCAGAAGATCGTTCAACTCGTCCACGCTCACCTAAGCCGATGCCGACGAAATTTCGTTAGGATTTTTTCATCGTGTTTTAGTATAATTTTTTAAAAAGAATTTTGCCTTGTTTATTTTTGTTTACTTTGCGGGAGTTTGTTTTTTCTTCTTGTTTTTTTCTTCGACGTTTGGGTTTGTTCGGGTGAGCTGTGAGGATTTTTTGTTTCCATGTAGTTTCTCGAGTTTATTGTTGATGGTTTTTTTTGCTCGATTATTTTTAGTTACGTTTTTTTGTGTTCATTCTAAACTATTTCATGCATCTTTTTTTCAACTACTTTTTCGGTCTCTTTCCAACTACTTTTTAAAACTATTTTTCTAAGCCCATTCACAACTATTTTTTCATTCTATTTTTAACTATTATAGTATATTTCTTTATTTCCAGGTGAATCCTTAGGGGCCTTTACACAGTTCCCGCTTGTACATTCATACCCTTTTACACGTTTCTTTCTTTTTTTGTTAGCATTTATCGTTCGTCCTTTTTCTCCTCTATGCTTCTTTCCTTATCACGGATTCTCACATATTCGCATAATTATTCGTACGGTTTACCTTTCGTTTCTTTATTAATTCCTTTTTAGTGCCTCCGCCTTGTAGCCTCTTCGGCACTTTTCCAAACCGTCTACCACTTTCTTACTCATTTTTTCTTTTATTTTCCCGCATTTAAGTGTGTGTTCCAAACTTTCTGCTTCCTTCCTACCAGCGTAGGGCGTAATTCTATTTATAAATACGAATACGAATTTATTCACATCCCGATTTTCATGTGACTATAAATACAAATTTATTCATAGTTGACTTATTGTAAATACGAATACAAATAAAACGAATTTATTTGTATTCACATGCATGCGTACAAATACAATTGTATTCACAAATATTCTGAACATACAAATAAATTCACAGAAAAAATTGTGAATATTCACAAGAAAATGTGAATATTTACAAAAAATCCTATGAATTAAAAAAACATCACTTAAAAATCTGTGAATGCAAATGTATTCACGAAAATTGTAAATACAAAAAAATTCACAAAATAAGTTGTGAATTTTTTCGTATTTAAGACAAATTAAAATCAAATTCACAATGATTAGATTAAAATTCACACCAAAAGTGAGTTCTTACGTTCTTACACGGGACTCGAAGTGCTGTCCAAGTTTTGTATGCATCAGCTGAAGAACACACTGTCCCTGCCAAAGGCTTAGGACTAAATGAGAAACCGCGTCACCTCTACTCTTTCGTATTTATATTGTAATATTTGATTGATGATTGATTACAATGTAATATTTCGTATTTACAAAGTAATGTTTGAAACTCACTACTTTTTGTGCAAAAATTTCTTCGCCTCAACACAATGTTTTCCCTCAAAATACGCGAGAATTCACTTGTGGTGTAAATTTTAATATAATTGTCGTGAATTCGATTTTAATTTTCTTCAACTTGAGAAAATTCACAACCCATTTTGTGAATTTTTTCATATTTATAATGTAATATTTGAAACTCACAAGTTTTTTCGCCAAAATTTCTTTGCCTCGACGCAATGTTTTCTCTCAAAATACGTAAGAACTCACTTTTGGTGTAAATTTTAATCTGATCATTGTGAATTTGATTTTAATTTATCTTAAATACGAAAAAATTCACAACATATTTTGTGAATTTTTTTGTACTTACAATTTTTTGTGAATACGTTTGCATTCGCAGATTTGGATGTGATTTTTGTTTAATTCGCAGGATTTTTTGTAAATATTCACATTTTTGGTGAATATTCACAATTTTTTCTGTGAATTTATTTGTATGTTCAGAATATTTATGATTACAATTGTATTTGTATGCATGCATGTGAGTACAACAAGTGAAGTGTGAATAAATTTGTATTTATATTCACATGAAAATCACGATATGAATAAATTCGTATTCGTATTTATAAATAGAATTATGCCGAACTCTGCTTCCTTCACACTGGCATAAAGTATCTGTTTATCGTTTTTTACCTCCTTTTCCTATATTCCGCACCTTAACCTGGCCTATGTTTCTTTGGTTCTTCCCTCTATGCCCTTCCCTGTCCAGTACTCTTCCATTCTTATACGGTATTTTCAAAATTGGAATTGGAATTGGCAATTGGAAAAAAATCATTTTCGTTGCGTTCCAACGATACAAACTTCAACATATTTTTGTACTCCCTACAATACGTCGAATTCTCAATTTTGTTCCAGTCTCGTTGCATTTCATGGTCGGTTTTTATTCGTATAGCTCTTTCGATTATCTTTCTTACTCTCTCCATATCTTCGTCTCTCATTCTTTCCCACATTGCCCCCACTCCTACCTCCTTCACGAATCCTTTCATTTCCACTTCCCATTTGGATGGGTTTGCATTTGACATCGCTCTGGCTGCTTCTTTCGAACACTTTTTCGGCCACCTATCTTGCGGCATTGTCAATATCTCACGTAGGCAGTTTGCTGCTCTTTTTCATACTTTTATGCCTCTGCCGCTTATTCCCGCTCTTATTTTCAACCATTAATTCCATTGATAAGGAAAAAACGACTTTTTTGTCGCCGAAATGATTTTTTCCGACGATGTTTTTATGAAATATGAATTCTCGAATCAGCGATCAATTTTATCATTACATAGAACTTTCGGAATCCGAAAATTCCATATGTTTTCATTTCACTCGCCATCCGGCCGGTTTCGCAGAGACACCGAAATGGCAATTTTTCAATCGACTGTATCTCGGCCGCTAATTGACCATTTGGTATTCATTAGCCCATCTCCGAAAATGATTATTGTCAGACTTCGCGAATGCCGTTTGACCCGTCCCGATATGTCAATTCCTTCTACCCGAATAATCGCGAAAATCGACATCCAAAGTAGAGGCTCAGGAATATTGGCAAAATTCGGAGGGCCAACTTTAGGCTGACCCACCAAATTGGCAAATCGTCCTAGCCGAATGGCGCAAAATCCAGTCGACAGCGTGATTGATTTTGCGCACAATGAGCCCAGGTAGAAGCCCCTAGACCGAACGGGCACTTCCGGCGACGCCGAAGCGCGAAAAGATGCATTTTTTAAGGGTCGGATTGCCGACTTTGCGATTTGGCGAAACTTTGATCAGTCGTATCTCAGCCACTAATTACCTAATTGGGGTTCATAATAACCAGGGTTCGGAAACGGATTTAGCGGATGCCGTTAGGCTTATCGGGCTATCTTCACTTTTTCTACGAAAACGAGACCTGAAAAAAATGAAAAAAGCTATCCAGGCGATTTTCAACTATTTCTCCAGCCCATTTTGACCTACTTCTTTCTCCTATTTTTTTTTTTTACTATTTCTCTCGCCTATTCTTTACTTATTTTCCAGCTTACGTGTGGACAAATTTTATAGCCTTCTTTTAAACTATTGCTCCAGCGTATTTTCTTTTCCTCTTTAATTGATTTTTCCACTATTTCAACTATTTTTCCAGCCCACTCTACACCTTCTTTTCGTCTACTTTTTAACTATTTTTCACCTACTTTTATACCCGTATTCATAGTCCTTCCTCGAGGAACAAGGATTTCTTGTTCGTCATTTCGCGTTTCATAGACCTTCCTTGACAGAACAAGGAGCCTTATTGGCCTCCTTCTTTCAAGGCAGGTCTCGAGCTTCCTTGAGGAAACCTTCGGCACTGTGATTGGCTGTTTCGTTTCATATGACTACCGCTTGCGCTTGAGCTTGGCGTCTATGCAGTTTTTACCTGCATCACAGACCAGTCTACAGGTTAACCTCAAAAACAGTTAAAAGTGGAGCACGTGAAAAGTTTCCAAACGTATCGCAGTGAACGGAGTTTAAACAAAAAAAAACTGTTGGAACTCGTAAAAAGTTTCGAGGCGTATCACAATTCCCGGCGTAATCGAAATAAGCAATTGGCGTAACCTCAATAAATATTTAAAACCACGTGGAAATTCGTACAGAAGTTTAGTATATAATTACTCGGCATAATGAACAACGATTTTTTACACAATTCTGATAATGAATTTGATGATGATTCTGAGGAAATTGTGAATAGACTTCGATGGCTGCTCGACAATCGAGAACCAAGCGGTTTGAGTTAGTTTCAAATAAAGCCGAGTGGCGCTTCTATCACCGGTTTTACCACCATAAGCAATCACATATCCCTAAATATGTCTTCCTTCTGGAAGGGAGCGCCGAGTTGTGACGATGAAACAAGGACGCCTCTGAGATTAAAGGAAGCCTTCATTAAGGCGTCCTTTATCCTTGAGATAAGGAGAGACTATGAATACGGGTATTAGTCTATATTCAACTATTGTTTTTACCCCACTCGAGCCTTTGGCGCCGGACTTTGTTGACTTTTCCTTGGCCTTTTGTTGTTGTTGTTGTTGCTGCTGCTGTTGTTGCTGTTGTTTCTTGTTCTTGTCCGCCTGTTGCTGTTGCTGTTGCTTTAACTTTTGCTGCCTCTTTTTTTCCTCGTTCTCCCTCGACTTGCTGTCCTTCTCCTTCGCCGGCTTCTTGTTCTCCTTGTTCCCATCGAGACTGTCGTACAGTGACTTCACCTCGTTCAGCGGAACTGTGGCGCAAGCCAAAAAATCCAATTGAACCAAAAGAACGAGACTGCGGGTGCGGCCAAAGGAGCGTAATCTTGTGAGTTGTGAGTCATCAGAAAATTCATTTTGCGTCGTTGTGTGGCACAAACCAGACTTTTATATGAAATCGAAAGCAGTGTGAATTACGGGACTCACAACTCACAAAATTATGCTTGCTTGACTAATCCTCACTGCTCTGTCCATTAAAAAAACCAACCAAGCAAATTCATAAATGGGGGAGAATAAAAAAATTACCAACAATTACGAATTATTGATAACGATATCGCTGCAACAATCACAACAACAAGAATAATAATTGTATAATAATAACAATAATTAACAATAATGAATAATGAGGAATTGCGATAATAAATAATAATAATAATAAATGTTGTTGAAGATGCACTCAATATTATTATTACTATTATTATTATTATTATACGAGCATGAGCATAATACTTGGTCAGAGTGTACGTAATGGGACACTATAAAAAAAGGACCTTCAAAATTTATGGAATTTTCCATTTTAACAAAGAAACCCAAACAAACCCAATGTTTATTTTGGTTTGTTTGAAAATTGCATTTGACCTTGTAACTCCAAGGTCATTAACCCCAGACACAAATGACCCAAACAAAAGTTACTCCTCTCGACGTCCGGTACCCGATGACATAAAAAAGGGGGGTCAATTAGAGTGACAAATTCCAATCGAAATTTTTTGTCTTCTTTCCTTAACAATGAGGGACGCATTTGACCTCGTAACTCTTTTTTGTAAAAAAAAAAAGCGACAGTATCAAACGAACAATAATAACCTAATAATGATGTTCAAAAGCATTGATAATAATAATTATTCTTTATATTCCAGAAAATAGTATGAAAGATAAACATAATTCTGAACAATAATCATAATAATATGAATAATTAATGATTGTTATTATTATGTTTATTGTTACTATTAATATGTTTACTATTATGTTAATATACTATTATGTTTATTGTCACTATTAATATGAATAAATAGTGATTGTTACTATTATGTTTATTATTGTTGTTGTTGTAAAAGCAGAAGTAGTATCAAAAGAACAATAATAACAAATAGTTGCGTTGTATTGTAATCTTATAGGGGAAAAGATATGCATAGAGGGGGTACTGTGTAAAAACCACAAAGGATATACCTGGAGAATAAAACTACTACTACTACTACTACTACTACTACTATTACTACTACTATTACTACTGCAATAATAACAAATAGTGAATAGCACTAATAGTTATTATATTGTTGCACCAATAGTATGAACAATAATCATAATTATGAATAGCAATAATCCTAATGATAATAATAGTAATTTTTGATAAAAGTGTGTGTGAAAAAATAGTGATTGTTACTATTATTATTATTATTATTATTACTATTACTATTATTATTGTAACGATAACGGTGTCAAAATAACGATAACAGTAATAGTAATAACAACTATTAATAATATCGACCATGATAATTATGAAGCTGAAGAATGAAATTATTCGGTAGAAAGAATTGTACAAATTGGATACGTGTCACATATGGATATTATAACGGCAAACAATAAGATCGAACGTGAACGCGCATATATATATATACATACACACACACACATATACATAAACATGAACAATACGGAGACGTATGGGAGATAGGTTAGGAATTCCAAAGGATAGCGACAAAAAGGCGCGGAAAAGAATAATGCACCCATATGTGTACGTATGTATGTACTCACGAAAGTCCTCGAGCTTGGGTGAATTGGCGATGAAATTTTTCTTCTCTGCTTTGGTCAATTTCGCCGCTTTCCCATTGCTCGCCTTGTCCTTGTTGCTCCTTTTGCCAACAATTTCCCAACCACCGGACGACATAGCGCGCGCGTTTTTTTTTCTTTTTATTGTTCTAAAGAGGCGAAAGCAAAGCGATCAAGACGCGAGAATAATCGAGCTGCCTAGGTAGAAATGCGGGCTGAGGAATGTACATGAAAGAAAAATGGAAAAGAAAGGGGTGGGGAAAGATAGAAAAAGAAAGTAACGCCTCGCGATGGGAAGGCACTTTTGTGAAAGATCGGCTGTTACGAGCGACGTGTGCGACACGCACGATGTAAGAAACTCGGCGTTCGACGAGCCACTGGACTAGCGGGACAGTCCGCCCAAAAACGCTCGGGCGACCACCGCGCCATCTACGACGGCACAGCGAGCCGTCAACGACGTGACGAGACATACGCGGCGAACGCGTATAGCGGTTTACGTGGTCGCGCATGCGCGTGCGATGACGTGCCACGCGCAACGCTCCCAGAGTAGCTATATATATATAAATTAATGGGCATCCTGTGCGACATAAATCCCGATTCCTTTTTCTTAGCTCTTCGTCCTCGCATTCTAGAGAACGCCCCGTACGTACAGTCCCGGAAAAAAGTCACTCGCGTCGCGCTTTTGAGTTGCGTGATCAAAGAATAACAACGAAAGCAATAATAATATAAATAATAACACTAATCGTAATATGTATCTTTATAATAATAATAACAATAATAAATCATCTTTATTATAATAATATTGATGATCAAGAATGAAAAATACTGACAATAATAATGATCATTGTTATCGTGAAATTAATCATTCCGAATAACATTTGTTCACGGGATTTTTATTAAAAATCAACCGTGAAAAACGAAATGATAATAAAAATGATGATAATTATTGGGAGTACAAATAAGTCTCTGCCGTTTAACAAAAGATGGCCCCACCAGGAGGTTATGGTTGAAATGGTCAGATATGTAAAACGTCATATCGTAACGTTGGGCATCAGGCAAGACCATAACCTTGAAGTATTAGCGATTTTGTATCAACATCACATAATTTTTTTCGTCCAAAAATGTCGAGTTTTGAGCCAAATAAGCGTCATTTGCGGGAACTCTTGCGTATGGCACGAATCTCCCTCCAATAATGCTTCCAATTCCGCGTCTTCGTTTCGGCCTTCCGCTACGTTCTTTGTCTTCGACGCCAAACTCACCGTTCTTAAACTTTGGAAACCACTCACGACAACTTCTATCACTTAAAACAGCCTCATCATATGCTTCTACAAGCAATCGATGCGCCTCAGCTGCAGATTTCTTCAAATTAGAGAAGTAAAGAAGAGTTACAAAGTTCCCGCAAATGACGTTTTTTCGGCTCAAAACTCGACATTTTCGCACGAGATAAATTATGTGATGCTGATACAAAATCGCTAGTATTTCAAGGTTATGGTCTTGCCCGATGTCCAACGTTACGATATGACGTTTTACATCTGACAATTTCCACCATAACCTCCTGGTGGGGCCATCTTTTGTCAAACGGCGGAGACTTATTTGTACTCCCAATATTATTGTGGTGATGATAATAATAACGACAATCATACTTATTATTATTATCGTGAAATTAATCATTTGGAATGGTATTTGTTGATAATGACGTTTGATTGGAAAATAATCGTGAAAAATGAAAACGCAGAAATAATCATGACGACGATAACAACAACAACGACAAAAATAATAAAACTATGATTGGGAATATGAAAATATTTTTAAGGGCAATTATAAAAATTCACGAATATTCGAATTATAATAATCATATGCAAATGAAACTTATGACTGGTACTGTACGTGTGAAGAATCGCCATTTATTATTCATTATCTGCAACAGATAATACACTTTTTTTCAAATTGGACAGTTATTATTATGATTTAAGGTATTCTCGTCTATAATCAAGTAGAAAAACATCCCAGTATGCTGGTAAAATTTCAAGCCAAGTTACCGAACTTCTAACGAAAAATTACGACACCAAAAATCGTCTCATTTGTACGGCGATTCATGGAGATAACACGCTGCCCACATCCCTATCTAATAATTCAGAGACTAAATAAGTCTTGATGCCTGATATAAACTGCTCACGCGTGTAAAAAAATTAAAGATTCGGTACCGACAATAAAAACATGGGGTCACCGAATGTATGAAGAAAATATTAATTGAAAACTTTTAAAAAAGTCACTAGCAGAAGAATGCCCCCCCCTCCCCACCGCAAAATAAGGCCCTTGGCGAAAGGAATAGTATCAGCTCAGAGGTACTTTGGTTATTTTTCTTTTTGCAACAAATAGACAGCATTATGTTTATTCGTAACGCAAATGAATTGGTACTGCTGCTTTTGGTTACTTTGACGGATTATAATTTGATAGGATGACAAGATTACAGATATTTCGCCGACGTAGCTTCGGTCGGCAAGGTAGGGTCCGCTATACCAATTGGCGGTATGACCGACCTCTTTGTTACCAGCTGTCGATAAGCCGGGTCCTTACCGTTGGAGCTGTTCTGGGATTTTGCGCTCTACCGTAACGGAAGTTGATTTCGTTGAAACGGTTTTTTAAATTCGAAATCGAAACTTTGAGCACGCCCGGTTTCATTTTTCATACTCACATGAATGCTGGTGTCAATATAGCCGCAGATAGCAAATAAACGAGAATTGAAAATATTGAATTGAAAAAATACCTTAATAAAGGACAAAATGATCGCTGTAAATTTGAGGTTAAAAAGTGATCGTCGTTATAATTTGCACATTCGATGTTCCGCAATGTTGACATCCGAGTATTTGGCTGGCTTGATGTGACACAGCCGAAATATCAAAAATCATCAGCTATGCCGACATCTTGCCTTCTAGACACTCAGTTCCGTTTATTTGCTCATTAACTCAGTGAAGTAAGTATACTAAGCAAATTAACTAAGTAAACTAAGTCAACTTTCGATCTAGGTGGCTTTTCCATCATCGAAGCCTCAGTAGAACAAAATGGCACAGTTGAAAATTGCTGAGAACAAAATGACGTGGAGAGCGGAATTTTGAGGTTAAGTTTTTTTTTAAGTGAGCCACCCCCCCCCCCCCCTTCACACTTTAGGATATTTGAGGTTATGATACGAAAAATTTCATTATTTCGTAAAATTTGCGAAGTGCGACAGAATTAAAAAATAGACACGAGAGGAAGGAAAAAAATAATGCTTTTCGCGTGGCCGCCATTATGATTCGACAACTCCGCCATTTGGCGTGACGCGTAAAATCGACTACGTTGCTCAAGATTGCTACCAAATGTAAAACTTGGCGGATTTTTCTCTAATAATACAAAATTAATGAAAAAAGAAAAAATTTTGAAAATGGTGCTCGACCCGGCGGATATAATCCACATAATCTCAAAGTCACTCGAGCGCACCCTTTACTCTCACTGACGCAATTCTTCACGATATTCGCGAAAGTGAAATTCACCCGAAATTCCAAAATAGTAATCCTCACTTTCGAAGAAGTTTCCGATTTCGGAGGTTATGTTCGGTCGAAGATTCGCGCCGGAGATTTTTCGAAGGAAACTTCGTCGCGCACGAGACCGAGTGCTCGAAGAAGAAGTGACAACCCGAGTGTCCAGCCGGTGAAGACGCGAACATGAAGAGGATGACCGCGTCTTCGAATACCTCGCGAGAGGGGATGAGCTTGCCCCTCTCCCTTCCTCGTCAACCGCTCCCGCCACGACGTTCGGCCTGTCCATTGGTCGTGTAACGCGAACACTTGGCGCGTCTCTTCTTTCTTCTTCACTCGCCTCCGCGACACATACCGTTGTCAGTTCAGATGCTAATGAAAATGCCACTACGAATTACTCGCACTTCCCCCACCAACCCGAGTCGCGAGAAAACATTCCGCGCGAGTGTGAAGAAAAAAAAGGAAGAAACGAGGCACTTCCGGTTTCGTTGTCTGCGGGTGGTCCGGTCGAGCTTTTCGATTATGACTTTGCGACATGATTCTATTCGATAATATCTACTTCACAATTTCGAAAAAGAGGTAAATTGAAGATATGCATGGCACTTCCGGTTTACTGTTTATCGTTTTGTGACTTACGTATTGTGGAGTTCACGAGTCTTTCAACTCACTCGATGAGTTGGAAGACTTCGAGGAAATGGCATAAACTATGACGGAAATGGCACTTCCGCTTTACAGCCGTTTCAAGATAGCCGCGAGCACCATCGTTCCCGCTTTTCAATCGTTTCATGACTCAGGTGGTGTCTTTGAGCATGTTTTTTTCACTCGAAAGTAGAAAAGCACAAACTAAAAGAAAAAAGGGGATTTCCGGTTTCTGGCGCTTTCAAGATGGCTGCGAGCATCGTCGTGGCTTTTTCATCGTTTTGGGACTCAAATAGTGTCGTTGAGAATGCCAATTTACCTGACGGATAGATGCAACCAAGAAAAGACGGTAAAAATGTGGCACTTCTGGTTTGATGACCAATGACTCTCAAGCTCAAATGCCCAATTTCGTAATGTTCATATCATATTGCGGCGTAATCAAAAAAATATGAAAACAAGAAGAAAATAAGCAACTTCCGGTTCGCGCGAAACATTGTCCGAGCGATCACGTTTATGGAAAATAAAAATACAAAAAATCTTCTAGAAAATCTCTCGGGCGATCGCAACGCAACGAATAAAAAAAACATAAATACGAAGACGAAACGAAAATCTGTAAGAAAGACACGCGCTCCCGCAGGGACATTCGTGACTTCCGGTTTGGCCGCGGGGGCGCGCTTCTGCGTCTTTCGAGCCACACGAATGTGTGACGCGGGAAGATGGCGGTAGCCGGATATGGAAAAATCGGCCTGACTGTTTCCAGCGTCATCATTCGTGCCCAATCTCGGAAAAAAAAATTGTCCGTAACAAATGCTTGAGATTTTGCCGCACACTAATAAGATACGAGTAGCATGTCTCGTGTCACGTGACACGCGTCGATGACACCGCTGATACTTTCGCATTGACTCCTCCGTGTGCTATTCTTCTCCTGCTTTTTTTTCCCTTTTCTTTCTGTATATTGTCGATTCAGCTCACGACGTCCCAGCAGGAATGTGGCGAATCGATCATTGATCGCGCATCGCATCACGAAGCGGTGTTGCGACTATATATCTATATAGATATACACTCGTGCTCAACCACAGCGCGCATGCGCACAAGAGTCTCGTACCGATCTCGGCGTACCATTATTTTACGTTTAAAATTTCCCGAATTGTAAACTCGACGTTTTTTTATTTGCGTCGTTGGCACCACGCGGTGCTGCGAGAAGCAAGTTTCGTCTTATCGTTTTGGCAACATAACTTGCAAAGCCCCAACTCATGCGCGATACGATGGCAAAACGTGTGGCACATTGTTATCGCGATGCTGAGGAATTTTTACGAAATGCCTAATTCTTGACCGCGAAGTGTTGACGACAATTGGAAAAGGATGGGACCTCCGGTTTTTTGGCCATTTTCAAGATGGCGGCGCAATTTCCCTTAATCGTTGGACGACTCGAGTGTTGTATTTGGGAATGTTTATTCGCTTGGAAAATTGGAAGTATTTGAGGAAATGCCATGGAAATGGAAAAAAATCTGGTTTTGCGCCCTTTCAAGATGGTGTCGCGAGAATGCTTTTAATCATTGGTGAAGTGGAGCCCTGTCTTAGGAAAGGCTTACATAGGCCCGAGTTAACCGAAGTTTAAGGGCGACTGGACCAATCAGAATCACGCTCAGTGGGCTAAACGCTGATTAACTTACGTTAATCCGCCTTACGTAAAGAGCTGGAAGGTTTGAAAAAGTGACACAAAAATGAAAGTGAAATAACACTTCCGGTTTAGGCGCTTTCAAGATGGCCGCGGGCCTTGTCACGCCTCCTTAGGCCCGGTTCCACAACTCTCGGTTAACCGAGTTAACCGAAGTTTAAGGGCGACTGAACCAATCGGAACCACGCTGAGCTTGCTAAACTCCGGTTAACTCGGTTAACCGAGAGTTGTGGAACCGGGCCTTACTTGTTCAATATAGCTGCTTGGGTTAAACGGGATTTCGCTCATCGTAAGATCGGCTCGCTAATCAGCCGATTTGCTTATCGGCTCGCGGTTAACTTCGCGCCCTGAGCGCCACTTGCTGCTGCTAGGAGCGCTGCCCACCCGTTTTCTGCGCCACCATGATCCTCACTATTCCACAAAAGCCTACAAACGCGATAATTTACTTGGTAACAAAAAAAATTATAGAAAAACAATTTGTCTCCAATTCAAAATGGACTTCCGGAATGATCTTAATTGGCTGGTGGGGGAACCCCTCTTTGCGTTCAGAATACGGAAAAAAATAATTTTTCCTTCCATCCACCGGGGTATCCGGAACAATCCCGTTCGGGTAATCCTTGTTTGGGCTTGCAGTCCTTTCACGAAATAATTTCGAAGTAGCCGATTAGTAGGCAAGCCGAGGGCTGTTGGTGTTCCGTTGCGGAGAAAGTCTCCGGACGCTGCAGTGCCATCGCCAAGAGAGCGGAGGCAGGGGGCACGGTTCGGTTCGAAGACGAGTGGGAGAGGAAAAAATGTTAACCTCGAAGTTTGCCGTGTATGCGTATGCATATTATATTGTAGGTGTACGCGTACATTGGTGGTTGCTACCGCCGGAGCCAAAGTATATACATATATATATATATATTCGTATGTGAAGACAAATTGGAAGAACAATTAATCGGTAAGCGAGACACGTAGGGACACGAGCACGACCGTAAAAGAAGGGCCGTCCGCGCGTATGTGTGCGTCCGTTTTGTTCGAAGGAGCCCGCGTCGTGTCTCGTCCTCCATCCGGCGCGAGAACTCCAAAACTTTTATATTTCGACGGGACATTTTCCTGTCCTCCCTTTAAAAACACGGCTTATTAATATTTGATGCGTTCGTCGCGCCAGCGGCGACATTGTCCCAGGACGCGTCATCGCCTCGTCTCTTTGCGTGCGTCGCTAGGGGCGCGCACGGCCGCCATGTTGGTTACAAAGCCACGCGTGTGCTTCCGGAATCTCTAAATAACTTTCATGCGCAGTTTTGTTATAATAATCATCGATAATTTTATACTTTTTCAAGTCGTTGCTAACAGGAAAGTTTTTCTTTTTCATGGAATAGAAATATAAAAACTAGCATCTACAGAATAAATGTATACCCTGTACGCATTTTTTTTAGGTTTATTGAAGAAAATGCGTAAAACCGTCATTTGACTCAACTCGAACGCTCCAACCTCCTCAAAAGTGAGCCAAGCAGGGGCTAAAAGTAGGCTAATTGGAGTCCGAAAATAGGCACCGTAAATAGTACACCCTAACAGTAAACTAAACGGCGGTATAAGTGTGCGAAACGGAGGTTAAACGCTCGCAAAATGGAGGTTAGAAGAAAGCTAACAGTAGGCTAAACGGAAGTTAAACGTAGGCTAAATGGACATTAAAAAACAACTAGACGGAAGATAAACGTAATTCTAATTGAGGTTAACCTCAATTCGAATTACGTTTATCTTCCGTCAAGTCTGCTTTCAATGTCCCTTTAGCCTACGTTTAACTTCCGTTTAGCCTACTGTTAGCTTTCTTCTAACCTCCATTTTGCGAGCGTTTAACCTCCGTTTCGCACACTTATACCGCCGTTTAGTTTACTGTTAGGGTGTACTATTTACGGTGCCTATTTTCGGACTCCAATTAGCCTACTTTTAGCCTCTGCTTGGCTCACTTTTGAGGAGGTTGGAGCGGTCGAGTTGAGTCAAATGACGGTTTATGCATTTCCTTCAATAAACCTAAAAAAAATTCGTACAGGGTATACATTTATTCTGTAGATGCTAGTTTTAATATTTCTATTCCGTGAAAAAGAAAAACTTTCCTGTTAGCAACGACTTGAAAAAGTATAACATTATCGATGATGATTATAACAAAACTGGGTCAGAGAATGTTTTATACAACTTAGAATGAAATTTTCAGCCATTGATAATTATGCCTATTCAAATGTACCTCACGAGACTATTTACTATTACCATTAATTAATATTAAGTGTTGCCAAAATATGACAACGTCGCGGACATTGTAGGTTGGCAGCCATGCTCTTCATTCGTCGGCCAAATTCGTAATCTTTCATCAAACCTTGATGGCTCAATATTGAATATATATGGTTTTCGATGGGCAGAATGGTTTTTTTCTGCTAAATGTTTAGTTTACGTTAATCCGTTGTTAGAAACGGTTTATCTTGGTGCTAAATAGCCAAAAAATCACCCGTAGCCCGAACGTAAAATTATATACTTTAAACTATTCTTTATCTCTCAAATTTTATGGTGAAAAAATTAAAAAAAAAAATGTGGAGACTCAGTATAGTCTACACAATAAAATCTATAATTTATTTTTACATCTTGGATTGTGGGTAACGCTCTACCCTCCTTAACTATGCATCGAGACTACTTTTGACCTTCCTTTAGCATACGTTTAACCTCCAATTCTTCTACGTTTAATGTCAATTTGAACTACTTTCAACCACAATTTAGCCTACCTTCAACCTCCGTTTAGCTTACTGTTGATCTCCATTTTGCCTGCGTTTCACCCACCATCAGTTTCGTTTACTTATAACGTGCACCTTATTTTTACCCGCCATTAGCCTACGTTCAGCCTCTATTTAAGCTATTTTTAACCTTCCATTGAGGCTACTTTCGACCTCCATTTAGCCTGATTTCGACCGCTCTTTAGCTCACTTTTAAAGCTCGGCAAATTTATTTTCAACTTCTATTTAGCCTACGTTTAACCTTCATTTAGCCTGCTTTCAACTCCCATTTATCTTACTTTTAACGTGCATTGAGTAAATTTTCAACTTCCATTTAGCCTGCGTATGACGTCTCTTTAGCGTTCTTTTGCCTTTTATCCCGGCTACTTTTTTACCTTAATGTAACCCGATTTTAACCTCCTTTTACCTTCCGTTCAACCTCCATTATATTTTTCGGAAAGGCTTTGCCGTATTCTTTCGTCGGTCTCAAAGGGAATCGTTCGAAACGCTTAAAGAAGCGCATATATATATATATATATATATATATATATATATATATATATATATATATATATATGCGTGTGTGTATGTGTGTCTGAATGTCGAAATGTATGCTTATTTGTTTGGTGATTAACACTTGCACGAATATTACGAGCTCATCGGTGGCAGAAAACGAGCTCGTCTTGCTTCTCCACTTGTATGGCCTACTTTGTTGAAACTTTTGAAATTCTTTTAACGGTCGTTTGCCTTATTCCTTCGGGAGACTCGAGGATCCGGCACGTGATATATTTTTGTTATGTGCGGGATATACATATACAAATATAGTGGAAAAATAATTAATAATAGTAATAAAGTTACGAAACATTCTTAAATGATTTCTGCTAAATGAAAAGAAATAAGTAATAGAAATACGGAATATATATATATATATATATATATATAAATATATTTGAAAAAAAAAAATTCTTCGAAAGCATCATCTTCCTGCTAAAAGTAAAATTACGAAAGATTCTGAATTACGGATAGTCCTTGTTGAATAAAAAAAACGGAAAAGGTGCTAGAAAGACGGAAAAATCTTTATGACCTATATATAGAAAAATCGGGTCCATCCGGTTAATTAAAAAAATAAACAAATCTTTTCTACGAACGGAAAATTACGAAAAAAATCGCATAACAAGTGTTCTATTTTCTAAATAAAAAATATAATACGAAGTACTAGCAATACTGAAAAACCTTGATGCCTGGTACTGTTTTTTCTACGTGGCAATTTGTTCCTCCAATTAGCAGCGCGATATATATAGAAAAATAATTATACGTACCCTGTTTTTTACTTGCGGCGTTTAGTGATCGCGGACTAATTACATTTTTTAAATTTTTAGTGCGCGCGGCGTGAGAATAGGTCGACTGCAACTATATATATATATATTTTTTTTCCATACGCGATCGCACCACTTTGCTAATATGTCCGTAATTTGTATGGGCAATAATTAACTTGAGTTAAAACACACGTGGTAACGAGTCGCACCTGCTATTTAGAGCTTGGTACGCAAAATCTATGCACTTCGATGAACCGATTTTTCTTCTCGATTTTTCAATTTTCAACTCTTCGAATTAACGTTAATTATTCCATTTATATATACATCATGATAGAGGGATGTGGGCGTTAAAAAAAATAAAAAAATTCGATATATTAATATATTAATATAATTATTTCGAGATACACTACTTCCCCATAATTTGTAATCGACTAAGTACTTCCCTCGTTTTTCCCTCTCAATTTGTAGCAAATATGAAGAAAAAAACGTACAATTTCAAAATTTCCTCGCAAACGTAACATAAAAAAAAACGATTCACACGTGGATAAAATCAAATTTACTCAAATAATCGTAATTAATATTATTATTCAAATGATGAGAGATCATTCAAAAATTGAAAAATTCAAATTAAATGGCAAAAAAGGTTTACGCGACAAAAAACTTAAAAATGCGAAGAAAAAAAGAAACAAAAATGGGTTTGTTTTTTGCTCGGCGTGTGCCGATCGAAAAATTCGCAAATAAATTATGAATAAATAATTCTTCGAATTGTCGACCGGTTGAAAATCATGCAAATTATTTGTTATAAAAATAGTTACAATCGAAAAAGAAACGGCAAAAAATAAACATTCTTTACTGACAATCAATGGAGATAAAAAATATTTAACAGGAACGAATTTTTTTCTGAAAATCCATAGAAGTAAAATGAATTGATACGCGCCCAGCGAAACCCAAACAAACATTTTTGGCCAAAAATAAATAAAATAAACAAAAACAACAAAAAATGAAAAATTAAATTAAAATCAAACAAAAATCGTTAAAAATAAAGAAATCGAAAAATAAAGAATTCGGAAACGCGCGCGCACACCAGTCGTTCACCGAGGCAACGGCGCACAAAACTGAATAAGAATTGAATTCCCCACGAGCTTTGAACGTGTGGCGGTCGTAAAGAAAAAAAAACGAAAAAAAAAACTCAAACCCCGAGAGGAGTGTCTCGAATCGCTGCGAAACGTGAGGAAATTATTTCTTCCCGTCTCGTATCCGCCGTCGATAATTGCGTCATTCGCGTGAAACGAAAAAAAATGGAAACAAGATCTCTGCCGATTTTCCGAAGGAAAATAAAATCGAAAAATTGGCAAACAAAATCGAAAATATTCCACCTGCGGAAAAAAAACGACAAAAATTGAATGTACACCGGTGCTGATCGTTTTTTTTCGGAATGTTTACGCAATGGAGCACCAACGAGACGATTGTTTCGCAACGTGTATGTTACAATCAAGGCGGAAATTGAACGTGTCCTATATACGCGCGTACACGAACATCCGGATTCTTTATTGTGCGGATTTTTTGTCGATGCGCCTCCTCGCCCCTCAGCCTCAAAAAAGTAGAATAAGAAAAAAAGAAATTCAATCAAAAGAAGAAAAAAAAACCAACGGCGTTCAAACGCTTTATCGTTTTTTTTTGTTTCTTTCTTGGCTCCGTGCGCAATACTAGCGCCGTGTAGCGTTCGTATTTTTGTCGGTTCTGTCAAAGGCTCTGTGTTTGTAGTTATAATGTTGTGATAAATTATAAAAACTAGAATCGCGCGTCAATTTCATTTAATTTGTTTACATTAAGGCGTTATACGCAGTTGCAAAGCCAAAAAAGTCGTTTTTTCACGAATTTTTTCTGGAAAAGGATTATATTTGGGCAAAACGAAAAGTATTAGGCAGTGTAGCGGCATCTTTTAGATTTAGATTGGCATTTTTTATTTTCAAAAATATTTATTAACATTGCTCCTGTAGGAAGTCTCCTGGAGGTCCCCGAAAAAAGTGTCCGGTGGTGAGCAAAGTATCTCCGGTTTGGATTATCAAAAATGAAAAAACCAAAAAGATTCTTTTAGGGGATAGATGAATCCAGGTATTGATCGAAGGAATAGTGGAAATTTTAATTTTTGACAAAATGGTGGCTCCGGTAAGAAACAATTTCGATTTTCGACCAAATTTTTCTCGTTAAATGGTTGAAAAAGAATATAAATAATTATCGGAAATCTTATTCCTTCGATCAATAGCTGAAGAATATATCTGACAAGGTTGTGTTAAAATTGCAGACCGATCGGTTGAGCCGTTTTTAAGAAATCGTGCTCATCGACTTTGAAAACACCGTTTTGAGAAAAACGCGTTTGTTTGGGCTGCTACTCGTCGCTCTTTCGGGGGCTTACTTTGTAGCGCTCCGAGCGTCCTTACAAATATGTGTGTATTTCTGAGAATATTCAGTGGATAGATTTGAAATTTTCAGGGAATATACCCACATATATGTACATTCCGAAAATGCAATAAAAATGGATTTTTTTAAAAGTTTCTAACTGCGTATAACCCGTTAAATTAATTGGTCTGGGCAAAGATGGCAAGAAGTGTTTCCTTTCAAAAGAGTGAAAAAAACGCAAGTAAAATTCTCTTTAAATGTATTTATATTTTTGTTTACTTGTCATTTTGTTATAAAACGAGAAAAATGAAGTGATATAATTGCATTTATTCAAATCTAACAAACCTCTATTATTGCTGCAACACTAATCATAAATGAAATTTCTTTTTCAGACAGAATTGAGAGCATAACTCCAAAGACCGGCTTCGAGAGTATAAGTTACCGTATTAATTTCCGACCTCAAACTCAATCTAAGAGAAAACTGTTGGTATCTGCTGAACCCGTCAGGGACGTAAAAGAGTTCAGGGCACAATATGATCCAAGTTTATTAATTCAAGCTCGCGTCATGAGGCAAACCTCTCCTTTCTTCTAATTGCAGCTCTCCATTTGTTGCGTTGTTCCAACTTCCAATTTAGATGTAGAATAGATGAAATTTGCATTTACTACTTCTGCCGGTATTATTGCAATTTATTTCACCGCAACTGTTTTATTGTTCATACCGCTGTTTATACCGCAACTCTTTTCAATAAAACAATATTTTTAAATTGGTTGCCAAAATTTCGTACTACGCTCGCACAGATTTGACAGATGAATATCGGAGTTTATTGCAATTTTTATCCACCGCGGGCGCTGCGTTCGATTTCAAGGGGGGGTTGTCTTCTTTTTTCGCAAAATTTACCGCTTTTTGGGAATTTTTTTGTGAAGAAAGTATACAACGGAAAACTTGTGAAACTTGGCATATAGTTTTATTGATCTGTTGACTACATACAAAAATTTTTTAAAACAATTTCATCAAAAAATCCGCCTCCCACCCCCCTCGACGCGCGATGGTCCTTTTTTGATGGTGTGCACGATTACAGCCTTCACGTTCATCCTGCAACAAAAACCCAAAAAGCATTTTACTTTAGACACATATAGCTATCGTTCGATGAAGGGAAAAAAAAATTGACGATTTGGTGACGTTTTGAACTTGAAGTATCGATTTTTCGAAAAAAATTGATCGATTTTTTGTTATAAATAAAAAACTATTAAACGTATTGCTTTTTTGCTTCATCAAATGATAAAAGGATGTCAGCTGAGCATTCTGTCCAAATTTGAAGGCAATCGGTTGAATAGTTTTTGAGAAATCGTGCACACCAGTTGTGAAAAAGCTGTTTCGAGAAAAACGCGTTTAAGGGGGGATTTTTTGATGAAATTGTTTAAAAAATTTTTTGTATGTAGTAAACAGATCACTAAAACTATATGCCAAGTTTCACAAGTTTTCCGTTGTATACTTTCTTCACAAAAAAATTCCCAAAAAGCGGTAAATTTTGCGAAAAAAAAAGACAATCCCCCCTTAACCCAGTCCTGGATTTGCCATTAGGCCGTATAGGCACCTGTCTAGGGGCGGCAGACTTTAGGGGGCGGCGGATTTTAAGAGCACCTAAAAACGTTAATACAAGTGACCTATACTTAAGAATGGTATAAATCCGGCACAGCATTAACCCTATGCTACACTCTGCACAGAACCAATAGATCACGAAAATTATAGATTGTGATTCGTTCTTTTCGTCAAGCGAACGTTACGATACAATAATACGTATTATTCTTTTGAAATAATGTATCAAAATAAATAGGTTGATTCGAAGTAAAGCAAATCATTTAAAAATAACAATGATAATATGAAGATAGGACGTTTTTCTAGAGTAATAATAATAAATCACCAATAGCAACAAAAATCTTACAAGGGAAGCTCGCGAGGCCGAACCCTCCGATTATGACGAAATTTGGCATGTTTGTAGAATGGGTAACAATAGGCGACGCGTATTTTTTTGTTATCTGCAGAACGGTACGACATGGAAAAAAAATTAAATTGCAACAACGTTTATTTTTCCGTGTACTATACATTAGAGAATGATGCAGATAACAACGAATTTCAAACGAAAAACGCAAAACACCCCTATTTTCGAGGGCGCGTTTCACGCCTTCAAAATCGGGTTCCGCAGATATAAAAAGTATGTGTCACCTATTTTTACCCATTCTACGAACGTGCCAAACGTCGCCGAAATCGAAGAGTTCGACCTCGAGACCTTTCCATGTCTCCTTGTTTCCTTGAAATATTCATGGTCAATTTGTTTCTTCGGGTTGGGAAGTAAAAAATGTAGAAATGTATAGAGAAATATACACGGAGATGGGTAAAAAAATTGCATTTTCCAAAAATATTTTTATTCGATAGTACCACCTTTTAGTTAGATTCCCTGAAAATGTCACTGAAATACTCTTAAAATTAAATGGGCGAGCAGTAGCAGCACCAAACCTCAAACTTTAGACGCGTTTTTTTCGAACCACTGCTTTTGAAGTCAGTTGACACGATATCTCGAGAACCAGTTGATGGGTTGTTTTCAAATTCACAGGAGATACGATGAGAAATATTTCAAAGGCGTTGACGATCTGACTTTGAAAAAATCAATCTTCATTTTCGAATAGTTACGTAAAAATGACAAAGTTTCTCATAGATTTCCAAATTCTACCGTCGCCACGTTGTTAAAAAAAATTATTTGAAAAATCGACGATCGTCAACGACTCGTATTTATTGTTAACTTGAATTACCCGTTTAGTTTTTACATTCCAGATGGACCGTCGAAGCTGGATGGTGTCCACCGCCAAACGTCGCGAATAAATTCCATCATGTGCGGGCGGCAATGTTTTTTGTTGTTTTTATGTATTTTTTTGTGACTTCTTTTGAACGCTCTTAATATATGTACCATTTTGCTAAAGAAGATGCATTCTTTTTTCATCAACCGTTTCCAAAAAAAAATCGGAATTCGGCCTTTTTTCGGGCCTCTAGGTAGATGTAGCCTCTTAAGCAGTATTGTGCATGGCCCATATTTGGAGCGGTGACCGCTTAGCCCTGCACCGGCTGGCGCACATGGCGCCGTACGCAAATTACGTAACGCAATTTGGGGGGGGGGGGGGTTGGACAGGCGTTATGATCTACGTACGTGGGGGGGGGGGGGGGGGGGGGGGGTCAAGGTTTGCGTTACGTCACGATTTTAAAACTGCCAGAAATAGCAAAATTTCTGCATGTTCAAGTTTTTAATTTAAACCTCGCGTGTTATTCTACCGTGGACAGCTCACAGCTCTCTATACGCAATGTCAGTTAAGGGTCAAAGTCACTGTGCAAGAACGTGCACAGTAGCTTTCCCTCATCCCCTAAGCAAAATTTGAAGGAAACTTTTTTTTTATAATTCTTGAAAGTACATGTATTGAAAAATATGTTCGCAATATTTTTATTCACAAGTCCGAAAATTGACGGAATTATAGTCACTTTAGTAAGAACAGGTAGCGCAACCGGTTAGTGCCCTCAATCCCTACAGGTCAATCATTTACAATAGATAAAGTACCGGCTCTTATTATTTTGTGAACTATCATGAAGCTGAAGAACCGTCATATCGCCCGCGACTAGATACTTCAATGTAAGTATCAATATTCTAAAAAAAAACATAACTTTATATCGAGAAACACGAAACGGAAACTGTGAACGCGTTTTTCTCGAAACTAGTTTTTTCGACCTTGTCGTAACGAATGCTTAAAGACTTATCAACCGATTTTCAATTTTGTTGAAAACATTTTTGTAATCGCAGTTACTACGGTTGTACGTATCCGCGTTTTTAACATTTTTTAATTACTATTTTTTTAAACTGCTTGAAAACAGAAAAAGGGCCTTGAAAACAGAAAAAAATGTCCACACTGTCGGCATTTTGTAAATAAAAAACCAAAATAAAAAAACGGCTAAGCATAACGATAGCTACATTTGTATAGATATCGATGAATTGTTGACTTTCAATTTACAGATAACCTTTCTTAAAGATATCGATGGGACAATGAAGAGAATTTTTTTATTCGACGTCAAATTAAGGCATATGTCTCGGTTCATTTTCAAGATTTTATCATAAAAATTGGTATAAAACTAGATGAATATATACTTCATAAAATGAGTCTAAACCCGATCCTTTCATAATTAGTTATGCCTATGAAAAAATCGCAATTATTGACGACAAAGCACCCGTTACGTAACGGAATAGGGGGGGGGGGATTCTGGCCAAGCGTTACGGTCCCGTTACGTGTTAATTGGGTTAATTGGGAAATTTTGCGTTACGTAATTTCTGTACGCCCCCGAAGCAGTGAACGGAAAGGCCAATACCTGTTACCTCGGTGTAGGTACTTGATGTAAAGTATGTGCACCACAGAATCAGAAAAATGTGTAGGGACTTCTATACCGGCACGGCGTTCCCACAGTTTTCCTATAAGACGGCTGTGGACGAAACGGAAATTAGGTTAGACTAGCGAAGTGCAGGTAGGGAGTGTTAGGAAAGGGTTCAATTGGGAAGGGTAATACGTAAAGACCCGCAGAGGTATACGTTGGAATTCAGGCATCAATTGAGACCTCAATCAATAAAATATCAAATTATATCTGTTCATATAATGATAATAATCGTAATAATAATAATGAAGAAATAAAACGAATAATAACAATAATAATAATTTAATTAAGAAAAATAATAACCAATAATAATAAATTATCATTCGGCAGCGATGCGCGCTGAACCCCACACTCTTTAATTGGTACATCGAGAACATGCAGCTAGAAATGGAAATGAAAGAATAAAGGAGGGACGGTAATAGAAGGATAACAAAGCTACGCACTGACCAGGGACAAGAGGTGAGGGAGATGTTAAAAAGTTTGGAGGTACGTGAAAAAGAACAAGCTTGACGTGAACACGGAAAAACAAAGGTCATGATATTCCAGAAAGCGGGAAGAAAGAAGAAGGCTACAGGATGGGAGATGAACGGAAGAAAGCTCGAAGTAGTGCACTGGAATATAAATACCCAGGAGGGTGGTTCTCGGCAGGTAACACCATTGAGAAGCACATCCGACTAACAGTGGGGAAGGCCAGGAAGGCAATAAATGGGGCATTTGGGATCGCAAAGAGAGCAAGGATTGGCGATAGGCAGGAAAGGCTACGAATAATAGAAACGATAGCAACAAGAGCATACCCAGCATCTCAGGGTCCATCTAAGCTAGGGGGGGGGGGGGGCAGCTCATATTAGTTTCGCAAAGGGTGGGGGGGTTGATAATAGATTTAATTTTTTATATACCACAACCATGTTGTCCTCCCTTTTTCGTGTGTGTAAATAGGACCTAAAAAAGGTCTTTTAGTGCCTAGGCCTTAAAAAATTGCGCGTTTGCATTTGTCACGCTCACGGGCATTGCCACTGTGAACCAGCTGTCACATTCACCTGGCACCATAACAAACTTGTATCAGCATAAATAACATATATTTATTCATCCAGAAATTATCTTTACAAATAGTACATTCAAATATAATGATGCATTTAAAAAGTACTCTGATATAACGCAATTATGTTTTCCTCACTTTTTCATGCGTGTGAACGGTGAACACCTTGTCATAAATTATTAATAAGATAGTATATTAAGATATGCTGACATTTCAAAATTACGTTTGGCGTCAAGGGGGGAGGGGGCTACACCCCTCGACCCCCGGGCGGCGCGCGTAATGCAGCTTCCATGTGCAATACAGCTTCCATATGCAATGCACCTTCTGCACGTGCCATGTGTATTTAACAATACAAATGCTCGGAAAACATGGTTTTGTTACATTAATAATCGTGTGCACCATGGAGGCAGTAAAAGTCCCACTTTGTCTCCTTGTTACACAATGTACTATTGTTGTAAGGGAGGGGTCGGCAGCCCCTCCTTGCCCCTCGCTGGGTACGCAAGAAGCCATGGATAGTAAGAAGCGAACTGCTATACGGGGTAGAGGTCTGGGGACGGAAAAGGAGAGAAAATAGAATAGAGATTATGATGAAAAAAAGAGCGACGGAACTGTGTCCAAAAAATAAGGTGACATTGTATTTATTTCGAAAATTCTTTATTTATTTTTCCAAATCAATTTCATCCCCTTCAAAGTAATCCTCTACCGATGCAATGCACTTATGCCAACGGATTTTCCAATCTTCGAAACACTGATTGTAGTCACTTTCCGGGATGGCCTTCAGTTCCGTCTTCGCTGCGGCTTGAATCTCCTCTATCGTATCAAAACGATGTCCCCGGAGCAATTATTTGAGCTTGCTGAACAGCCAGAAGTCGCACGGCGCCAGATCAGGTGAATACGGTGGTTGCGGAACGATATGGGTTGAGTTTTTGGCGAAATGATCACGAATTACGAGTGCAGTATGGGATGGTGCATTATCGTGGTATAAAAACCAAGACATCGCAAAAAACGAAAAACTCACTTTTAGCAGCTCATAAAACGACGCCTATCTCAAACACTAATGAATATTTTGACATGTAAATTTGACATAGATGTCACTGACAGTACTACCAACCTAAAAAAAAAATTCTTCAAATCCTTCGACGCGCGCAGTTTAAATTCAAATGTCACCTTATTTTTTGGACACAGTTGTATATAGGGAGTCCAAAAAAATAGCACCAAAAGTACGGTCGCTCAACAAAAAATCCTAATAATTGATTTTTCAATTGAAATATGTTAGGGGGTGGCCCCTAAGTGTAAATCCAAGTTTTCGTCTTGGGGGGGGGGGGGGGGGGGGGGGCAAGCGTTAGCCGCCATCTGGAAAACACGTTTTTGCGAATATCTCATAAACGGTGCGGTGTACGATAAGAATAATGGAAACTTTTTTTGTAGGAAATTATATTTTCTATAATTTTTATTCGAAAATTTGTTCTCTATAGTTAATATTTTTGAGATATAATCAGTTGACCAAATTCATATGTTGTTTCTGTCAAATATCTTGATGATGGTTGGAGATGCAAGAAATAGTAATAATTAAACTTATAGAGCATGAAATTCTCTATTCTGAAAGGACGATACTTAGTTAATTCATGAGAATAACAAATAGTGCTGACCGTGACATTGGTTATTGATAACAAATAAAACAACAATACCAAGTTAACAATGAAAATTATTATGTCAGAATGGAATATAGGAGATCGGAAAAAGTCCGGATAATGAAAACATTTTGACAAATTATTTGAAAATAAAACGAATATTTATTCATACATTGAACATACATTCTTCTGGGCGCCATGTCAGCCGCGATTTATAAATTTAAATCGAAACAGCATTAAAAAAGGATAATAAATCAATTTGAAAGATCAAGGATGAACTTATACAATTTTGATTTGTTTTGAACCGGAAGGACGATTTTCAAAGCTTTCCTTTCTTCTGTCTCCGTAGAACTTAAAGCAAAAGAATCTCCGAAAAATTCATCTTGCAATTCATCGTCATCGATGTCGTCTTATGCAGGTGGTGGGTTATTACACGTTTGACCGGTGCAATTTGAACAAATAATTAAACAGTTCAAACCACTTTTTCGGCATCTACAGGCAGCCCCGCAATTCTTTTTGCATTTGCAGGATATAACTTGTACCCAATTTGGTGGCACGGGAGCTTTTTCTGTTGTTACAGGGGCCAAGCGATTCGCAGCCCGCTTCCAACCCCATTCTTCCGGGTCCTGGTGAAATCCCAGGCAACTTTGAACCTGATGGTAGGTTCGAAAAGAATGATACCGTGCTGTGTCCTGCGTTGGTGGTAAGAGCGTCAAGTTGAGCTTTGTGTTACGAGCTAATTTTCCAAAACGTTTTCATCGGAAGAAGTCCATGGACGGTTCGGTTTTCTTACCGCCGTATAGAGCAATGAAAAAGTGCTCGCCAGCTTGAGCAATCATATTTGGATCACACCTTTTATCTTTGAACAATCCCACAGCTGTCAGCAGTTCGTTGTGGTTCATTAATGTTGTCAGAACTTCACTTTTACCAATTTTATAAGGAGCTGATGTTGTCTCACAACCACCGAATGCATGGAAGAATAATATATGTTTTCTCTAACATTCTCACCATACTCAGGTCTCAGAGAACGTGGACTGTATCCTTTTCCCGGCTTGCGAAAATAATTTTTTTTTCCATGCACCAATACGGTCAATAAAATGAGTAAATGAACGTCCCGCCTACAATAATTACTGCATCCGCGATAGTGCTAAAAATCTTGTACGCTTATTATATTTAATATTAGAATGTATATGAGGACGCAGCGTGTTGCGATATACATTTTTCGAGACCTGCCGCGTCTCCATTCCCTGTGCCGGTTTAGAATTCAGCGCGCTTTATCTCATTAACTATTAATTCTACGGAAAAAAAGTGTTAAATGTAATTTTTAGAGAATTTTATGCTCTACAAGTTTGCTCACTACTATTTTTTTGCATCTCCATTCATTATCAAGATATTTGGCAAAAACAACAATTGAAATTGTTCAACTGGCTATATCTCGAAAAATATTAACTATAGAGAACAAAATTTCGAATAAAAGTTATAGAAAATATAATTTCCCACAAAACAGGTCTTTATTATTTTTATCTCACGACTTAGGGGCCAGCCCCTAACATATTTCAATTGAAAAATCAATTATTAGGATTTTTGTTTTGCCAAAGTCTATTTTTCCTGGACTATATGGGAATGGAAGAGACGCGTTAGCCCAAGAAATTTCTGAGAGAGGAGGCGAGAGGGATGCGAAACGGGAACACGACCGAATAAAGACCGAAACTGGAAGAAACCATGAACCAGATAGGAGAGGGACATAGGAGACACACTAAGGAGGAATAATAAAGAGGAATGGGCGAAGAAGACAGGAAGGGCAGTGCGAAAGATGACAGACCAGGAAATAGAGAGGTACTGGGAGAAAATTGGGCGCTTAGGATATCGCATTGAATATAAAGACAGGGAGAACGAGGTAGAGATGGAAGCGTACTAGGGGAAAGGAACTATGAGGGAGAAATCAGAGAAATATGGGCAAGGATGCGGTGTGGAAGTATGGGGAAGGAGAAGAAATTCAGGAGTACAAGGAGTACTCTTGAGTGTGCAGAAAGAAAGAGGGAACCTTGGCGCACATATGGGAGTGTGAGGAGGCAACAGCACAAAGTGAGCACGACGCAACAAAGAAATTCCCACAATGGACGGAACAACAGGAGGGCAGGACAGCAACGGGATGGATAGGGCGCTGGAAGGGAAGGAAATAGTGGAAGAAATGTGTGAGGTAGTACGAAAGATTGAGGAGGTAGCCAGGAAGAGGGTAGAGGAAAGAAAGTGAGGAGACTAGTATACTATTCTCGTCCCCTCTCCTCTACCCTCAGTCAAAGCAATGCCACATAGAAAATAAGAATACAAATAAGTGGATCCGTGGAAAGTGAAGAGGGGCAAAAAACAGACGGACCGTTGTATAAATATTATAAAAATATTATAATATAAAAAGGAACTGAAGAACGAATGGGAGGTTGTAAAAAACCCGCACGGGTATAGATGTGGAATAAACTACTACTACTACTACAAATAATAATAAATTCTCAATCATAATAATCAAAATTTACAATAACAATGATGATAGCTACAATAATACTGATATTTATACTCAATGTGTTTATTTTTGTTACAATGTTTATTAACTAATTCTTTTCCTACGTGAAAACGTGAATCGCGAGGTACGAAAAAAACCAAAAAGAAAACAACGAAAAAGGTCGACGTCGACGAAAAATTGCGGGAACAATTATTAGGCACTTTCTTTTACATGCAAATATAATTATTATCATCATCATAAATGATTATTATTCATATTTTATTTTTTATGGTATTTGTTTTTTGCTTCGCCAGCCTCATCATGTCTGGTCATTTTTATTATCACGTTAGGCAAAAATAAAAAGGAAGAGAAAGAAGTAAACAAAAGAAGTACCTTTTTTATGTCAGACGGCTTTTTTTAAACGCATTTTGCACTTTGCCCTCGTGAAACAGCAACAATCATTATTATTATTTGAACAATGATAATAATAATTTTAGCAACATTAATCATTTTAGCAGTGACAACAATAATTTAAGCAATGATAATAACAATAACTTTGACAATAACGATAATAAACACCAATTTGTTCGTGTCAACGATAATTTGTTGAGGATGATATATTTTTTTATATTTTGATAGACGATTTTTTTCACTTTTTTCGGCTTCAACAAAATTTTCGGCGCATGAAAAAAATTAATCGACATCGAGATTCAATTGCAACTTGCTGGAAAGTAAAAAAAAAAGAATTTTCAGGAATGTGAAAATTGAAAGTAAAGAGTCAAGAAAAAAGGATCTGATGGCGTTAAAAATGTTTTTTCAATAAGATTTGTGGATTTCTTTTAGAAATTAAGAAGCCTTAAAAGCTTTTTGTTTTCTTCTTTCTTTCAAATAAAAGAGTCGTCAACATACTTTTTTTGAAATTCTTTTCGATAAAAGGAGATCGCGAAAAAATAATGTTCTCATTTTTTTCGCCGAGGACTAATACGTGGCGATTATGGTTATTTTTTCCACGTACAAAAATCAGAAACGACGGAAGAAAAATCGGCATTTTCGATTAATATTTTTGTTTTCCTCTAATAGTGCGAATATTTTTTTTTCGAGACTGCCGAGTCGTTGAACGCTCGATACATTGTATTTCCACATTCTTCTATTCTATCCTTATCTTTCTTCCTTATCTTTCGATCTTTTTTTGATGCCGCGTTTGTCTCTTGTATATTCTAATAAAATTCCTGGTCAATTGATCTATGCGATAATTGGTGTTTGCTTATCTCTCCCTCCGGAGAAACGAAGGAACGAAAAAGGAGGAAGAAAAGAAAAACAGAAATACAAGGCTCGTCCGTTATTCCGAGGACAAAATTATATTCATCTCGTCGATATTTATTCGTCTGATATGCTACTTTTTCTTTTGTATACGCCGCGACCTTGCATTACCCAGACCAATTTTGTTTTCCGTGACATACAACAGGGAAATGTGAAAACAAAAATCACGAAAACGAAAGCACCTAAAACAAAACAAAAAACCACAACTATTCCCGAACGAGAAAAAAAAATCATTTGATGATCGTTTAGTCAACAATAATGGTGATTGAGAAAGCATCAACTTCTTGTTTGTTTCTTAAACAACGAACGAAATGCGTCCCTAATAATCTATTAAAAACAATAACAGCAATATTAATATAATAATAATAATCATAATGTAATAATAATAATCATAATAATATAATAATAAGTCACTATTCTTGTTATAATTTTTATAATCGACTTATTGCTCCGAGCAACACAGTCAATCCGCGGTAACAATAATAGGGCATTATTGTTGTTGTTATTATTATTATTTGCAATAATTATTAAATATTATCAATCATTATTATTATTATTGTTCCTAGTAACAAAAATAATAATAAAACGTGCTAACAATAAAAGTTATATAACAATAAGTCACTATTTTTGTTACTATTTGTTTGTTACATTTGTAATGATTATTAAATATTATTAATAATAATAATTATTCATAATAACAATAATAAGTGCTGATAATAATAAAATTTAAAAGAACTAATAATAATAAGTCGTTTTAATTATACTTCTCCCTCCCTCCCTCTCTCTCTCTCTCGGTCTCTTTCTCACACTCTCTCTCTCTCTTCGTTTTCCAGCAAAATTTTCGAAACATTGTCGCAAACTCTGAAATAAGAGAAATGAAGAAAGAAAAAAAGGAGTGAGAAAACGGGGTAAAAAGTGGAAAAGAATGATAAAACGTCCGCTCAAAATTCCCACGACGTGTACGAGGCCGTCCACGGTGTGATGACCGCCCAGCCGGGAAATTGCGCCAGAAAACGCTTAAATCTCAACGAGCGTTGATTATCACCGTGCAAGAAATGTCCCGCGAGTGCGACCGTGAGCGCGGGTCCTTTGTGAGTCATTGGGACCTGAAGCAACGAATGAGAAAAATCAATTTTTCTTCTTCTCACCTTCGAAGCTTTTCTATTTTTCATTTTATTTTCATATTTTAAGATATTTTAATACCACAACCAGGAGCGCCTCTGGCAACAAAATTCTGACTCGATTTCTTCTACGGTTTATTGCGCCTCGAAATTCTCGAAAATTGACGAAATTCGGCAAAAACTACCATGAAAAGTAGGAACGGAAAATCATTTTTCGTCAGTGAAAAAAGATTCGATTCCTCGTGAATAATTTTCGTGATCATTTCGTTATTTCCGCAAAATATGCAAAAGCGTTCTTAGTTCGGGGATCAGCCGCTAGTGGCGCGCAGTTCGAAAGGCGGTCCAATCGTGATGGATAAGAGAAGAAAAAAAGAAACAAAATTTTTCTTTAAATATGAAAGAACGAAGAACAAGTTTGAATCGATAACTTACAATGAGATCCAGGGAAAACGTATAGGGAACGCAGTCGGCGGCGCACGAGTAAAAAATAAAGTAAACCTCCCGAGCGTTCCAGGTGGGGCCGCGCAACGGTTTGGCGTTCAGAACCGTCCACTTTTGCAGTCTTACGCCCTTGTAAGGCGACAATATTATACCTATGTGATCCGGACCTGCATATAGAGAATTCATATGTAAAACCTCTTGACTCGTATAATAATCATAATAATCATAATAATAATAATAATAACCGGTGACGTTGAACGTGAGGCTCAGAATATTTCGCAAGGCCTTGCGCGATGTCAATTCGAGCTTCGTGGGAATGTTTATTAAGGGGGGTGGTCCGGGGATCCAGCTCGTTTTCCTAAAACGCGTACAAAAAAACCATCGAATGTTTCCCAGTGCAAACTGAGGAAGTGCGTTGCCCAGAGCAATAAAATCTATTTTAAAAAATAATAAAGAATAGTAATAATAATAATGACCAATATATTGAATCTACATTGTATCTATATATAGAGCATTATTATTATTAATATTTAAATACAAAAAAATGACGATTATTAGTATTTAAAAAAAAGCCGAACCAGAGAAACGTCGTAACGGGCATTAGATAGGGCAGGCCGCAGTACAACTGTTCCTCGCAGTCTTTGGTTGTGGGTGTCGCGGCACCGATTTCTGGTACCATCGCCTCGACGCTGTGTGGGCTATTCATGTCCAGATCGACGATCCAGTAGCCGCTGCCCGAATATCTCGTCGTACCGTCCACGTTGTAATAAGTTCGTTGGGTGTGCTAAATTGTTGGCGAAATAATCAAAGTTACAGGTTGCATCGTGCAATTTGGCAGAAGGAAATATCTCGAGAAGGATATTTCCAATTTTACGTAAAAATTGGAAAAGATCGCGCTATTTAAGTTCTCTTTTTTCCGCGTACCGCAATCATGAAGCGTTGCGGTGCGGGCGACGCGACGTCACCGCTGTAAGGAAAGCCCAACGGCGTCAATATCAGCACCCCGATAGATATCAAAAACATTCCGATCATTACACTCAGCACGCGTCCAGCGTTCTTTATCAGTAGGACCAGCGGTAGCTGAGAAAGAGAAGAGACAAAATAATACGCAAATGAAATAATAAACGGGACAACGTTGTCGGGGTAAAAAGTGGAAGCATGTATAATTTTGTGAACGTACAGTTTTGTTCAACAAAAAACCAATAATAAGTATGAAATTCACAAAAGCGTAAAGTTACAAAATATCAAATGAAAACAGAAGAAATACTACATTTACAAAAAAACACTTTGCGCTTTTATTGTCTTTATAAATTTTGTACTTTTTTGTTTTTGAACTTTTGTTTGGATTAGTTTGGAATGGTACTTTTTGCGTTTTTTTTAAATTTTGTTTGGCTTTTATTAAACACAAAACAAACAATGTACGAAACTCACGAAAACAAAAGAGTACAGAATAAACAAAAACAAAAAAAAGTACAAAATTCACAAAACGAAAAAAGTGAGTACGAAATTTAGGGAAACAGAAAAAGTACAAAACTTACAGAAATAAATGTTGTACGTCTTAAAATATTTATTCTGTATTTTCTGGTTTTTTTTCAAATGTACATTTTTGTTTTTGTGAATTTCGTCTTTTTTATTTTTGTAATTTTTGTACATTTCGTCATTTTGTTATTGTTGTTAATATTGTACTTTTTTGTTTGCGTAATTTTTTTTACGAAGTCAAATCTGGAAAATTCTCACCGTGAAGCTGAGCAGTAGGCAAAAGAGCAACGACAGCATATTCGCCATTACGACCTCGGAATTGATGCTTGCCCCAGACCTTCCCATTATCGGAATGAAGAGGTAGAGAGCACCGATCGCGAGATAAAACGATTGTATATATGGCAGACTCAGTATACCGACGTGGAAACACAGCCATTTCCAGTCTAAGGACAAATAGATCGGGGTTTTTTTTTTAATTCTAGGCACACGATTGTAAAACTCTTGTTGGATTTTTTCTTTTACTTTGGTTCTTTCGGCCTCACCTCGCCATTTTTCGAAGAAATTGTGACGAAGAATATTACCGACTGAGGGTAATATTACCCAATGCAGGGGTATGAACCCCGATCTTATTTCGAATACGACGCACAACAGCAGTACAAACATCCAGATCAGGCTGTACGCGTCGCAGTAAAGCTGGTAAAGTATCCAAGGTGAGCTCACGTCCTGGAGGAAAGGGAAAACAAACGTGACATAATATATATTTGTGATAGACAGGGAGAGGTCGGGAGGTTTTGAATGTGTCAGGCTGAGGGTCCAAAAAGTTTAGTTTATTTGGGTTTATTCGGGTCTTAACGGGAGATATACACCTAGATGGTCGAGATCGTGGATTTAGAAGCTATGAACATTCCGTCGACCGTAGAAGACCTACACTATGGGCCTGGTATCGATGATTCCATGTAAGTTGACAAATTTCATGATTTATTCATTCCCAAATTTTCAAACGCGTTTTTCTCAAAACCACGTTTTTCAAATCGGTACCCAAAATTTCTCGAAAACCAATGAACCGATTGCCTTGAGGTTTTTTTTGGTTATTCTATACACCATTATCTAGTAGTTGTCATAGGATTTTTTTTCCGTTACTTAGTTTTTGTTTTATAGGCAAAATAATAACCAATTATTGGCCCAAAAATCACTATTTATGTTCAAACGTTCGCCATTTTGTCATAAAACGATATTTTCAAAATCGGCTATGACAAGTACTAGATTATAGTGTCTAATTTAATAATCTTTTTGTTTTTTTTTTTCAGGTGATTTTTGAAGTAACGCCGGTGGGTACCGTATACGCAGATTTTTTTACGACGCTCCAAGGATCATGCAATATCCTTGTATATTTTTGATATTTTTAAATAAAGAAAATTAAACATATTTTTGAATGTATATACTTTTAGATAATTAAAACCCCAATTCGAAATTTCAAATGGTTTTCCTTGAAAAATCTCACAAAAATGACCTTTTTCCGGCTCCTAGGTGTATATCTCCCCTTAAATAAGAGCACCCATTTTTCCGTTTGGGTTTGTTTGAGTTTTAAATAAGAGCACGTATTTTTTGTTTAATTTTTTAATAAGAGTACGCAATTATTAGTCTGGCTGTAAATTGAAAGACAGCACGCTTTTTTTGTTTAATTTTTTAATACGAGCAAAGACGTTTCTAAAGTTGTAATTTCTTGTGGGTGTTGATTCGGGAGCGTTTCGAAACGTGAACTTTTTTCTATGCATAATACAGACCTGTTTCTGGCGGTTGCCCATGTACAAGAAGAGTATCATGGAGGAGGCTACGGTTGGACAAATGTACAGGAAGAAGAGCCAGGCCGGCCGGGCGTACCAGCTCATGACCTTGCCGAGCTTCGTGAGCACGAGGGCGATAAAGGTGGCCGATGTCATCGATACGAGCCAGGAGGCGATCACCGCACCGGCGCACAGAAATATCTGCTTCACGTACGTCGAAGTCCTCACGTCTGCGATACGTGAGAAACCAAAACAACATTTTCTTCGCGTTTCGAAAGTTTCCGATTTTTTTAAACCCAGAGGCGGTCTCCGATTTTGACGAAATTTTGTTCAAAGCTCTGCTCGGTGATAAAGTTCGCGCCAAAAAAAATTTCGTCCCGATTGCTCGATATTTAGGACGATCTCTACTTTACCGACGCCAGCGGAGCTCGGCTACCGCTTTCCCCCCTGGACCGCGGGAATAACACGATTATTTCGAAACGAAAAATCTCCGAAAACCACGAAATACAAAAACAAAAAAAAATTGCGTCGTCGGGTCGAAAGTGACTTTTCTTTCTTACGTTAAAAAAATCTCACAATTCTATAGGACCCTTTCTCCGATTTTGACAACATTTTGTTCCAAGCTTCTCAGTCACGAACGTCACGTAAAAAAATGTTTCGTCCCGCTATCCCAATATTCAAGCCGATCCCTACCTTACCGACACCCTCCCAAGCACACCTGCCGGTTTCCCCTCGGCGTCGACAAAAACCCACCAATTTTGGTGGGAAAAATTCACGAAAAATGCGGGGGAAAACGCCGAATGAACGGAAAACAATGCAAATTTCGAAAAGCTCACCTCTTCGGGCGCTCTCCATGTTCATGTAAATTGAATACAGCCCTACAACGAGACTCGTGATATTCATGATCGCAGCAATGTACTGGGGCCAGCGTATGACGAAGGCACCGAGAAAGTCGAAAAATACGAGGCTCCCGTCGCTGTCCTCGTCCTGGGACCTCTGTCCCAGATAGTGGCTCGAAGCGATGCCTCGCGCGAACGCGAGTATATTGTCACCGGTACGTTGCAACGAGCCAAGTGGTATTTGGCTCGCCGTGTCAAACTTGGTGTGATAAACGTAGCCGTTCGTTGACCAGGCAAAGTCGACACCTGCGTTGTTTTTTGTTTTCTTTCATTTTCTCATTACACATCATTATTATTATTTTAGATGAATGACGAGAAATTTTTTTTTATTTTTTATTTTTTACACAAGACGATTTTTTCCCTACTTTACCTGAAACTTTTCCGAAATCTCGAAATATCCGGAAATCTGTGTCACCCGGGACGATACCGCTTTGAAATATTTCCTGCGCCAAGGACGACGCGTAGGGATATGGAACGGCCTGGGAGTAGACCTAACGAAGAAAAGAAGACAAAAATCGCAATGGGTAGAAGCCAAATTTGGAGTAAATAAGTGCAAATTCAAATTTGCAAGAGTCAGCGTAATTTCTTATGGAAAAGGCGACCGTTATCTGGCACAGTTTGTTTGTCTGGGTTGCGTATTTCGCAATTTTTTCGGAATTGAGTGTTTTTTGCCGTTTTGCTTTGGTGTGTTTATTTTTTGTGTGATGTGTCGTATTTGTTACCTCGATGATCCAGGGACTGCCAGGTCCGGCCTGGAACAGCAGTTCGCGCCCTCCCGCACCGCAGGCCTCGATGTTTATGAACGCGCGTACCTCTTTGGCCCAGGGATGTTGCGTTATGAAACCGTGGGACGCCTGAACGAATAAAAATGCCGATTGAATCTTCGATCTCCCGAATATCAAACCTTGCACTGATCTGTTTTTTTTTTTTCAAATCTTTTTCTTCTAATAATTTTTTCATTTTCACTATGTGTTTAAAAATATTATCTCCGAAACGTTCTATCACAGTTTTTTTCTATTATAATTTACTTTATTTTTCCTTATTTTTCTCGATTAACTCTTTCTCTACAATTGTTTATTTTACTTCAAAAAGATTGACCCATTTTTATTGACTTTCAATATAAGTTTTCGTTTAATTTCAAATACGTAACATTCAAGTGGATATTGACCTGCAACAAATTCTCTTCGGCCCCGTTGAACAGAAAAATAATATTGTGCTTGAGTTGTTTCGGGCTGCGTGCCATGACTCGCAAAATTTCCAGCATCACAGCACAACCCGCTCCGTCGTCCGAGCCACCTGCAAAATTTCAAGTTCGAACCTCAAGGTCAAGCCCCAAGGTTGAATCTCAAGTTTAAGCCTCAGATTCAATACTTAAGGTCAAACCTCAAGATCAGACCTCAAGTTTGAGCCTAAAGATGAAGCCTCAATTTGCAACCGGAATGTGAAATCTCCCGGTCAAACCTCAAGGTTCAGTCACGAGGTCAATCCCCGAGGCCCATCGTCAGGGTCGGCTTCGAAGCTTAAGCCCCAATATCAACAATTAAGGTCAGACCTCAAGGTAAAAGTTTGAAGTCAGACGTCGAGGTCAAAGCCTCTGCTTAAGGCCAGGCGTAAAGGTTAAGCCTCAAGGCCGATCGTCAAGGTCAGGCCGCTAAGGTTAAACCTCGAGGTCGATCCTTATGGTCGGACCTCCAAAGTTAAGCTTCAAGGTCGACCCTTATGGTCAGACCTCAAGGTCGACCTCGAGACCTATCGTTAAGGTTAGACTTCGAAGGTTAAGCCCCAAGATCAACAATTAAGGTCAGACTTAAAGATAAAAGTTTAAAGTCAGACGTCGAGGTCAAAGCGTTGAGATCAGCGATTAAGGTCAGACCTCAAGGTCAGACCTCCAAGGTAAAACTTCGAAGGTGAAGCCCTAAGATCAACCATTACGGTCAGGCTTTAAGATTAAAGTTTAAAGTCAGACGTCGAGGTCAAAGCCTTGAGATCAATGATTAAGGTCAGAGCTCAAGGCCAACCTCAAGGTCAAACCTGGGATAAAATGCTCAAGGGCAAACCTCGAAGACAAGGTAAAAAAGCTAAAAGCGGGCTCAAGGTAAAAAACCTCAAGGTTGATAATTGAGGTCAAGCCTCACGAATGGGGGGCTCACCGGGGCTCTCGACGAAGGTGTCGAAGTGACAATTGACGAGCAGACTATGGCTCGATTCCCTGTGCGGTCCCAGCCTGACAATGACGTTCTGCACGTTTCTGTAAACGTTTGTCATACCATCGAGAAAGGTAAGCGGAAAAGCACCGCTGTGCCTCGACACATCGACCTTGATGACGTGATTCTCGCTCGCCTCCTTGACAATTGAGTCGATCACACCGATCAAAAATTTCACAGCCAATATCTCGTTCTCGTAACTTCCGGTGATCCTTGGGCCTATGGAGGTCAAATTGACGACGTGATTGCGCGCCCGCTCTGCGATGAAGCTGCCAGGATGGAGACCCTCGTTTTCGATCAGTCGCGGCTCGGGCAAACTTTTCTCCAGCACAACAATGATCAACGAGATCGAGAGGAAAAAGGTGAGCACGAAGAGAAGATGTTGCGTGCCGTTGGAGAGGGGATGCCGCTTCTTGGAGCCATCCTTGTACTGGTAAAACGTCTCCACGGACAATCGCCTCGAAAGATTCTGACGGAATCTCAAGCCGTCCTTCTGAAAAAAAATTTAAAAAAAAATCATGACAAGTTGAAATCGCTTTCGTTTGTACACGTTTGTTTTTCCATGGAATTTTTGGGTTTTTGCGTTTTGGCTTCAAAAAATGTGGCTTTCGTGCGGTTTTTTTTATAGCTCCTGGAATTTCCGGCTGTCGCTTGTTGTTTATTTTTTAGACTTTAAGAATGGTAGACTCACTTTTGTTTTTTTCGCTTTCACTCTTTTCTTTATTCTTTTAAAGTATCGGAGATATTCTTTTGTTTTGTTCATTTTCTTTATTTACGTTTTGCTTTAGTAAAATAGTGGATTCTCTTTTGTTTTATTTGTTTCCTTTTTTGCCTCTTTAAAATGGTAGAATTTCTTTCGTTTTATTCATTTCATTTTTTTTTGCCTTTGAAAATAGTATTAGATTTTCTTTTGTTTTGATTGTTTGCTCTTTTTGGTTTTTTTTGTTCCTAAGTATAGAAGAATCCGTATTGTTGCTTTCTTTTGTTTTTGCTTTTGAAAAATACTGAAAGTTCTTTTGGTTAATTTATTTCATTTTCTTTTAGCTTCTAAAATATAGCAATTTTTGTCGTTCTTATGGATTCGTTTTTTTTTCACTTAAAAAAATGGTACTTTTTTGGTTTTATTCAAATACTTTTGTTATTTAGATTTTCTTTTGCTTTCTTCGATTGCGATATTTTTTCGCATTTAAAAACAATATTTTTCTTTTTGGTATAATCAATTTGTTTGATTTTCTTCTACTTCTAAAAATAGATTTTCTTTTGTTTTAATCGAATCATTAATTTTTTCTTGCTCCTAAAAATAGTAGACTTTAATTTGTTTTCTTTATTTTGTTTGGTTCTAAAAATAGTCTATATATTCTCGGATTGTAACAATCTCATATTATAATTAGTGACATTTTCATTATCATTATTGATTGATCATTCTTCAATCAATAGTCATTTACATATTCGATATAAGGATACATCTATGTATGAACATGACCATGGATTTTTTTAATCAGATAAAAAATTAATTGCACTCGTCGCGGGCTCGATAATATTTTTTTGGGGCACGATGACAATTATTTTATTGGATATTTTTGTTTTTTTTTACAACGTCGATTCCGTCGACTATAATTCGATTTTGTTTTTGCGTTGAATTAAAAAAGATTAATTTTTGCACTCGTTTCCAAAATCGTGTCCTGGGTTATTATTTTTTTTGTTCGATACATTTTTTTTCTCGATATTTTTTTCTGTCAACTCTTCGGTAAAAACGAAAATTGGGGATACTTTGCGAGGTTATGTCTCACACTTCCTCATGGATTGGGTCGCCGCCGCCACCGCCGCGGCGCGAGAGAAGGAGACGAAGAGAGGAAGAAGAAAAAAACTCACGAGCATGATGATCGGCGATTGTTGTCTGATGAATGAAATCGCGAATTAATGAATTTCGCATGCGTTGAGTTTATCGCGAGAACATGACGCGCGAACGCGAGTAGGAAAAAATCGGAGCGCAAAAACAACGCACGCGAATATCGCTGAACCGTCGGGAACTGTTGTGGGCATTGCACTGCATTTTTGCCGCATAGGGAAACGCAATGCACACTAGCGTCGCGAATCCGGAGCGGTGCGCCGTTCAAGCCCGTATCGCTCTTTGCTCCGTCGGTAAGTATTTTGGTTTATCTTTTTTTTTTGGTAGCGCAGAAAAGTGTAAGAAAGGAATATTGGTTGTACGATTCATGGATAACGTAACATAACTTACATAACGACAGTCAGTAAGAAAGTTGAATTAAGATGAGTTTTTTTTATCGACTGTCAGTACAGTGATATAGATTGGTTAGTTATGAATAAAATCCATTAACTCCAAGCCTTTTGTGTACATATGTTTTTTTAAATTTTTATATGTACATATATAACAAGTTGGAAAGCACATGACAATGTTTTCTAGAAATAATCAATATCATAATCACGACGATAATCATTTCTTACCTGACCGACGGACGGTACAGTATGTCTCATCTTTTCAATCGAATAACGTCACGTTGCTCGTGAACATTTTGCGGGAGAGTTAAACAATATTTGGGGATTCCCCGCTGACGTTACAATTGTGAGTCACATCTGCAAACAAAATGGACTGAAAACGATGCTCGGGATTTTAAAATCTGCGGAACTTGTCTTTTAATCATGTGAAATGAGTAGTCACGGGAATATCCACTCGAGACCTTCCGAGAACGTAGGATTGATGGGAGAAAAATCGGGTTAATAAAATGCGCCCATCGTGACAAATTTGTTCGTTCGTATATTTTTCCAAAATACGCATCATTATTCATTACTCTTCAGCGAATGTACGCTGAGCTTACAAAATGTTCGTAGTTTACATTGAATTCTTTCAAAAATATATATGTATATAAGATATTGTCGAGGCTCTTAGATTTTTCCTTCAACTTAAATAAACAAAATCTGTGCAGTCCTTTTTTAAATTAACTAAAAAACCAGAAAAAACGACTTATAGTTAAATCGAACTAAAAAAAAACCCGCTGTACTTTTTTTAATTAAATAAAAAAACAGTCGGACATTTTCCATGATTAAATAAAAAAAATTAAAAAAATTTAGTTAAAAAAAAAGTTGAATAAAAAAAAGCCACAAAATGTCCTTTTTTCTTTCACTTGTGTATGAAACAAAAAAAAACTGTTTTTTTTTAAATCGAATGAATACCACAAACGGTTTGCCATTATTATTATTTCTGCCGTTGTTGAATTTTCAGAACATATCTTCACTGTTATTATAGTTATTATGATTGTTGTTGTTGAATTTTCAAAATATTTCTATTTATATTATCATTGTTGTTATCACAATTATTATTCAATAATAATAATGAAAATAACACAAATAATTCAACGGTAAGAAAAATAAGTTTCTCGTTATTGCTGAATGTTTAAAAAAGTTATCATTATTATCCTCATCGTCATTATATGTCGATAATAATAATGATAATAGTAATAAACAATTAAAATAAGGGCCAATACCATTTTTTTGTATAACAAATAACGACAAATATTTGTATTATCATGATTACCGTCGTAATCTTTATTATCACCGTTAGAGAAGTTTTATATTATTTTCGTTCGTATTATTATTTATATCGTTTTTTCTTTTCGAATCGAAAAATATATTATTACTGTTATTTTCATTATTATGATTTGGTGCTACAAGGACGAAATGAAATTCAAGCTCTCGGCGCAATAAACGCGAAAGGCGTTGAGATGTCGTTTGTTAAGGTATTTCGCGAGATTATCGTTCAAACGGAAAGGATCCTGCACGCACATGGGCGAATCCATTGAGAAGAGTTCCGGTTTCGAATTTGCGCTAACGTATTGCTTGTAAGGTTTCATTGCGTCCGGTAACTTTTGCGACTCGATGAAATCTCGTTTGGCGACGGGATAGCCGAGCAGGGGACAAACGACCTCGCGGCGAAAATCGAAATCGGCGTAGAAGCCGAAAAAGCCCTTGAGCAATTGGACGATCGGGCTCGAGTCGTCGACGCCGAGATGGGCCTCGTAACACGCGAAATCGTGGCTCACTCCAACCTCCCAGCCTACGTTTGGGAGAAACGAAATGCAGAGAAGGAGCAAAAAGTTTGCGACTTTGCGATCGTTTTGGAAAAAAAGGAAAAAAAAATTAGTCTCACACACAGGTCTGAAAAGACAAGTATTTCAGGCGCCCAGCACTCTGTGTCCCGCTTAGTGAAGACAGTTCTGTAGTTCGGATTGCACCCAACAGATGGCGCAGCAAGATTGCTCGGCGATTTTGAAGGCCCGTTAGAGATTTTCACTCGCGGAATCGTTTTAGAATCAAGTTGAAGGGAAATTTGAAGTAAAAAAAACGAAGCTCAGATAATTGCCTGTCGAAGGCGAACAGGAATTTCGAAAAAAATCACGGAAAAATGGTGCACGCCAGAATCTCTTAGATCACGACGATCCTGGTGGCCAAATGGATAAATACGAAAAGAGCTTCACGGAGAGGGACCTTACCGGGGAGCTTCCAGACCTGTATGTGAAGACTGCGAGATTCGAGACTTTGTCGTTACCTACTTTACCGACGGAGCACACCGCGGTGTCCTCGGGAACTGCAACTTACCGGCGATTTTTTGTGACTTGTTCTTCATCGTGACGAGAGTCGCCACGCTCGGCAGTATCGAGATATTCTGCAAGTAGAAAATAACGAGCCAGGAGAGGCAGTAATTTTTGATGACCCTGGAATCCGCCAGGCTGCAGTACGCGAGCCACTGCTTCACTATCAGTATCAATTTGCGGCAAGGTGGATAGACGTCGCAGTAAGTCCTGCAATCACAGAATCGCCGTGTCAGCTCTTCGTGGTCAAATTTAACCGCGTTGTTGTGTTATTCGAACGTAAAAAATTACATGAATTCACATCGGAATATGAAGGACAGAATACAGGAGCCCAAACTCGGTACTTTTACGTCTGCGAATTGCTTCGCAAATTATTAAAATACTTTCGATTTTCGTGCTTCCGTTTCCAGTATTACAGCAATTACGTTGCGAAAAATGTTTTCAGGATTACTATTATAGAAGACTTAGGTATTTCGCTGCTTTTTATGAATTTTTACCTTTTTAGGGTTAATCGGAGTGTCGCAGTTATTTCGAGACAACGCTAGGCTAGACAACGAAATAACTGCGGCACTGCTTGTACTATACCGATCGCTCATTTGTTGTCCGAGCGCCTCACAAGGAACGTCGGTTAAGGCGGGATATACATTTATCATTATTTATCAATAATCATTATACACTATCAAACTTTAGGTATACTTTAATAGTATACTTAAGTATACGAAACAATTTTTTTAAATTCATTCATCATCAAAATGGCGGAGCTGTGGTAAAGTGTTACAGCAAGGTTGCCGCGGGAGTTGCGAATCGGCGGGCGTCTAGCTTCCCGTAGACGTTGATTCGCAAAAAAGTTCAAACATCTTTTCAGTTAGAACATGTATAGTTTCTATGTGACGGTAACTAAAATGAAGAAAATTCATATATGGGAAAATGGCACGCGTTTACAAAAAAAAATCACCATTTCCCGCAACATTTCTGTAAAATGTGGATTAAAAAGTAGTTTTTTTGTGCAATTTTTCAAAAACAATTTTCATTAAGTAGAAGTTACCAATATTATCAATATTTCTACCAAGTTTCAACTCAATCGGCTTAATAGTTTTTGAGTAATCCTGCACGCCAATTTCGATAATGCAGTTTTGAGAAAAACGCGTTAGAAGTTGACGCCCGCTACGAATCCGAGCTGTGAGGCACAGCGTTGACGGGTTGTAACGTTTGGAGTTTTTCGAATTTCGCTTTGAAACTTTGGGAAAATATTCTACATATATAGTTCTATCGTTCAAAGAAAAAAAAAAAGACATCGATTTTTTTATCGTTGTAAATGTATCCCGCCTTCGATTTTCTTGAAACTCGTATATGTGATAAAGCATTGACAGCTATTAGACACGTATTTTTTTTTATCAGCGGAAAAACGGTTTTAAGGGGAGAGTCAACCCCTTGAAGAAAGGCGTGTCGAAGGGTGATTTTGCCGTTTCACCCATAAGCAATCCATCGATCTAAATGAAACAAAAACCAAAATGCTTGTAATGTAAAGCGATGAAAAATCCACTATAGGAATATTGAGAAAAAAAATGAATTCAGCCCCCCCCCGCCTTGGACCGCTTTTCCGCCGATAAAAAAATACGTGTCTAATAGTTTTTAATGCTTCATCACATATGAGTTTCAACAAAATCGAAAGTGAACACTTGATGCATTAATAACAGTGTGCAATTTTCGAAAAATCGATCTTTTTCTTTATTATACTATAGTATAATGAAGAAATAAACATAGTGTTCAAATGTTGGGGTGAAATTCGAATAATTTCAGTCGCTACAGCCTTTCTTAGAGAAAGTGATTCGAGCAGCGGCGCGCGCACTTTAAACTTTAAACGCGTTTTTCTCGAAATGTCGTTTTTCAAAACCGCGTACACTCTCAAAGGAAGAGTTTTCAAGCTATCCGTCTCAAATTTTGACACAAATTTTTCACGCCATTCCTTATTTTGCTGTGGAAGCTTTTCTTTTTTGAAACCTTCATACTTTTTTCAACGAAAAACTGTCGAAAAAATAGGCTAAATTCGATACTTTTTTTTTCAAACGCCGCCATTTTGTCAATTTGGATTTTTTTTAAACATTCATGACAAGATAGGGGCTTTCATCCTGATTAATAATCTGTTTACAAATTTTGGGCGCCGGGTTGAAATGCTGAACTTAGAATGCTCCGAAATTACAAGTTTCGCCAAGATCATGCCAGCGAAAGTCTGCACAGTTGACTGTAAATGATATAGAACGTAACATTGTTTAGAACAATTTCAAAATTGACGTAAAATTACTACTTGATGAAAAAAAAATCTTGAAATACTTCGTTGATTTATTGAAAATTTTGAAACTTTTAAAACTTCCATAGCCGAATTATTTTGACGGCGTGCAGATTTTCGGAGTTTCGAGCGTTCTAATCATTCAGAGTTCGCAATTTCAACCCGGTCCCAAATTTTGGTTCAGATAATTTTTACGCCCACAACCGGGTACACCGTGAGAACTCCTTTTCTTCAGACATTTTCAAGCGTTGAAAAAAATCTGAACAAAAAAAACGTATAAATATTTATTTTCTGTTCTTCACGAGTGCTATGATTTTACATTTAAAAAATCCAACTGATTAGCGTTTTTTTAACAATCGGAAAAAAATCCTTATATACGCGATTTCGCCGATTTTCGAAGGTACTTTTCTAGACGCGGTTAAAAAAAATGACGCATATATATTGACAACATTTTTTTACAGATCATTTATGAACATGGTTAAGTATATGTAAAGATAAAAATTCAGAAACATTAATAAATGGCGGAGAAATAACATATTTCCACGATTCACTTTTTTGAACCTTGTGATAGTTCTAACTCTTGAACGAATGTTTAGATCGCTTCGAAATTTTTACAACATATTCTTAGTATGATCACCTATCGTGTGAACCACAGAAACAAAAATTTCAATAACACAAAAAAATATAAAAACTAAAATACCGACAAAAAATTGAGTAAAAAAATTTTAAGTATCGAATGTTTATAATAATATTTTTTTAAATAATATTGTTGGTTCACACTGAAGATACAATTGTGCAATTATAAATGTTCATTTTTTTCAGACACCCACATCAATGCCGAGAACTTTCGCCATCAACGCGCGCGCAAAAAAAATACATTGCTTAATTATGTTATAACTCCGTCATTTGTTGATATATCTGTTTCTTTTACATATACTTAACCATGCGCATAAATGATCTGTAAAAAAATGTTGTCAATATATGCGTCATTTTTTTTAACCGCGTCTAGAAAAGTAGCTTCGAAAATCGGCGAAATCGCGTATATAAGACCTTAGTAATGTTCCTTGTCAGGTGCTTAAATTTTGTACCCGAACTTTTCACGTTTCGCGGACGCTTTCTCTACCACATTTCCGGTGTATTCGGTATTCCCGTACTCTAACTTTCAAAACGTGGCTATTCCAAATGGTAATACCCACTTTATCAACTTGGAGTTCTCGACTCCGAGGCCGTTCTGGAACGACAGATCGCATTTGAGATCCGTTTCTCTATGGTGAACGCGGATAATGGGGGCTCTGCAGCTCGTCAACAGTTCATCAACGTCCCAACTGTTCGGATGTTTGCGCAGGCAATCGTACACTCCTTTGATGAAGTACGCCGTTACGGATTCAGATTCACCACCGTTGTAAATGTTTCCTGCAGAAATTAAGTCCTGTTGTAGCCGGGTGTGTCGCGTCCGCAATCATTTCCCTCGCCAATACGCGGCCCTACTAGTTGCATGCTCGGGTCGTGCAGCATCCGCGATACAAATGGACCGCACGAAAGATTAATGAAGATCGGTTTGAAAAAATGTGTACACCAACTAGTACAGTCGTGCTGTCGCTGACAAACTCGGTAATCGGAAAAAAATCGAAGAAAGCTAGTTTTTTGAGAGGTGATTTTGTAGGTGCCGCGGGTGCTAAATCCAAGTTTGCCTAAAGATCGGGTTGTAGGGTTTTTTCGGGGATGAGGGTAGATTAATGCTAAACTTCAACCCCTACAAGGTCGGTGCCATGAGACAAAATGTGCAGAAAAATCCAGGCTTTACTTTTGTTCACAGCGCCGAAGTCGTGGAAGTTCATTTTGGGAGTGAAAAAGTGGGGTGAAATTTCGGAAAAATCAGTTTTAATTCAATGACTCTTTTTTAAAAATCGTACACTTTTTGTTCAAATGGGAACGTTGTAGCCCTTGAAAAGACGCGTCGATCAAGTATTTGATCATCACTCTTCGATAATATCTTCACCCCACAAAAAATGGTTAAAATACAAAAAAAAAAATTGTTTATTGAATAACTCAAAAACAATCGATTTTTCGGGTATGGTTCAAATGTACGAAATGTAGAGAACAATTTTCTCTATATTTTCTTTTCTGTGGACTACTCTTGAATTTTTATTTTCCAACCCCTCTCAGGGGTTGAAAATTGAAAATGAAATTCTGGGAAAACTATTAACCGCACGAATTCGGCGCCGTGGAAGAATTTATAGCTTGAACCCTCAGCTACATTTTTGTCCACAGCGCCAAACTCGTGACTCTTTGTTTTCGGTCAATAGTTGTCCCGGAATTTCATTTTGAATTTTCAACCCCTGAGAGAGGTTCGAAAAAGCAAAATTCAAGAGTGGTCCATAGGAACGAAAATGTAGAGAAAATTATTCTCTACATTTCGTACGTTGGAACCATCCCCGAAAAATCGATTGTTTTTCAGTTATTCAATAAAGAATTTTTTTTAATACCTCAACAATTCTTTTAGGGGTTGAGATATTTTCGGAGAGGGTTGATCGAATACCCGTTCGACGCGTCTTTTCAAGGGCTACAACGTTCCCATTTGAACAAAAATTGTATACATTTTTCCTAAAGAGTTATCAAAAGAAAGCTGATTTTTCAAAATGTCACCCCACGTTTTCACCCCCAAAATGAACTTCCACGACTTCGGGCTCTGTGGACAAAAATAAAGCTTGGATTTTTCTGAACATTTTGTCTCCCGGCGCCGATGTCGTGGGGGTCGTAGTTTGGCATTAATCCACTCCCATCCCCTTTCATTCCCTCAAAAAACCCTACACCCCGATTTTCAGGCAAACTTGGATTTACACCCGCGGCAGCTACAAAATCACCTGTCAAAAAGCTAGCCTTCTTCTAATTTTTTCCGATTCCAATATACACCACGACTGTACTAAACGGTTTGGTTTATATTCAACGTGAGTTCAATCGTGAGTGCAAATTTTTTCAACGGGCTCATCAATTTCTCGTTTGATACATTTCGCCCACGTACGCAAGTCCTCAAACTATAGTGGGTCATCGGTGCAGCATATGAGGTTGGTCAGAGATCAAAAGAATGGGCTTCGCACATTGAGGGTGTGATCAACGTGGGGGCTTACACGCTTGTTAGCTTATGCTTTCCAGAACATCAATCGTTCGTAGTATCAAAATGACAATCGCAGCAGAAGTTTTTGTTGGTTTTCAAATTATTGACGAGTTGTTTTAAATAATCAACAATGAAACTCATAGTGATGAAGATTATGATCTAATAGAAAATAGTAATGGCGATGCGATGGAATAGACTTTTTTCCAATTTTTGTATATCTACCCCGAAAGAAATCCCGTACCTTGGATCCAAAACTATGTGGCAGAAGTTATTATTGAAACTAGAATCCCCCATATTAACTTACAACATTTCAGGTGGGGTTGTTGCCGGCAGTTAAAAAAATTTTCACATAGAACTGGTAAACCGTTGTTTTTGCTGTGCCCACGTAACGTTCGTTTCGACAATAAGCGTGATTTTGCCTCTGTACCTTGCTCGAAGAAGCGTTTGTGAGCAAAGTATTGTAGCAGTATCGACGCTTCTCGTGACGTCATAAATGCTTATGTAAGCGCGCCCAGCGCCGAATCGAACGACGCGAGCGATGCGCACAGATACTAAAAGCGTGTAAGCGTCCAAGTCGAACGCGCCTTCAGAGTGGAGCGGGAAGAGAGGAACAGCATGGGCGGTGCACTGCTGAACGAATTAACCGGAAGTGAGTGCTCATAAACAGGGAATGGGCACGCAAAAGCAGAAGTGTAGAGTATCAGGGAGCTGGCATCTTTCAGAATTTTTGCTACGCAAAATATACTCTTTTTAGTGTCCTACTCTGCCACTCGTAGCGCTAGTTGTTCTCGAACAATTCTAATGCGCGCGCAGGGGCTATGCATATATACACACACGCACACGTATAATTCCAAGATTTTCCATAGCTTCGAATGCGAGGATCGGCTAGTACGGTAAAAAATTCACCTTTTCAGGATTACGCGGGTACCCTAAGGTACAACCGTGCACAACACACGGCATTAGCACACGAGTATAAGTAATTTCGGTAATTTCATTAATTCGGCACCGCGGCTTCAACTCCAAACGTCAAAATAGTCGTATTCGGCGTCGGGGTGGTTAAGTACGCCGTGCGGGCCTCGCGCCTGCGCAATAAGAATATTTTCAGTGACCTACTAGCGCCACGGGGAGAAGCAGAACTGAATAAAGCGGTCAAAAAGCGTAGCATTTTTATATACGGTAAGAGGTGCCAGCCCCCTGATAAATACACATGGATACGGAGTTGAAAACATAGCGTCGACGAACGGCTGGAACTCACTGCAATCGAGAAAGACATCAAGGTCGCTGTTCTCGGAGCTGAGGCCCGCGATCCGCGAGCCAAAAGTGTGCGCCTTTGCTTTGGAGAATTTGGTTTTAACGATTTCTTCGAGTTCCTCGAGAAGCACGCGTTGCTTGGATCTCTCACTCGCTTCAGTCTCGTCGAGACGGCGAATCCTTGCGTCAGCGTAGGCTTCTGGTTTGGCGAGTAGGCTCATACCGAATTTCGACAACAATCGAGTCGAGTTGTTGCCATCGCGCCTCGTTACCACGTGAGCGGGAGTTTGCTCGTGATAGAAACGCGTGACCCGATAACCGTACCAGAGGAGCGCGCAGGTGGGACAATAATCGAGGAGCATAGTTTTCCCCTTTACTGCCCGTTCACTTGTCTTCTCCAAGTGGCCAGCACTCTCGAGATGCACGACGAACTTGACTTCGTTACTGCACGGTTTATGACACGGTACGCACCAGTATTGCTGTACCCGATACCAGTCGCAAGAGGCGCGCGGCTTGAGAAGATCGGCTATGCGCGCGGCGGCGGCGCGTAGCACTTTCCAGGCTTCGGTGTGGCCGGTCTCGTATATGTGCGCGCGCAGCGCCGCTGTCTCATTCGCGACTGAGACGCGACATGCGTAACATTGCACGTTCTCGTCGCTGATCTCCTCCATGTATTCCTGGGCAAGATCGAGATCGCTGAACTGATCGGCGCACCTGGCAAAACGCGCTGCGTCCTTCTCCATCATTTCGAGATAGGCACAGTGATCGAGGCTGCTCAGATGATCGTAGAAGTTTTGCAACCTGTTGGGCACGAGCTCGCGACATACGAGGCAATAGAGATTCGAGGAATCGAGAATAACGCACAGCTTCGAGCACAGCTCGTACTCGGCCGTTTTGTCGGTCATCTCGTAAATCACGTCTTTGTCGAAATTCAAAATTGCCAAAGTCATGCGAGTATCTATTTTTCGTTTGAACGTTCTCGTCTCCATCGGTTTATTCAAGGTCAACGATTTCGGAAGTGGCGACGAAGAATCAATCGTTCGATCATCGTCCGACACGCAATCGTCATCGAGTTCAAAATTACTTAGTTCGATGTCGCGCGAGTTGTTGTTCGAAGCGGTGGCCGAGACGAAGTAATCACTGAAGTGCGAAGCCAAGTGACAGTGAAGGCTCGTACGATCGGGAACGACCTTTCCGCAAATAGGACACGTTACTTTGACCTTGCTGATCGCGTAAGTCCACGTCTTCTTCTTCGAGACGTCTTTGGAGTCCTTGGTGATTTTCTCAGATGTATCGTCCTCGTACGTTTCGTCGGTCAAGGTCTCGGGCGTGGATCCCGCCATTTTTAACGCTATGTAGTCGTAGAGCGAGTTTCGGGGAGCTGCCTCGTTTTCGGATCTCGGCGCTGTTTCCAGCTTTCCGACCTCTCGGTTGACCGGGAACAACGAGCTCACGCCCTCGAACTTTTTGTTGTGCAGGTAAACGTTCTCAGGGCTTCCAATTTCGAGGTTCCACGGGGAAGCTCGCGTGGTCTCGTGAGGCACGCTATTTTCTTGCGTTGCTATGCTCGCGCAGCCGAGTTTCTTCAGCGCCTTCTGGTGACGGTTTCCTTGAATGTGCACGTGCACATCGCCAATGGCAGCTTGGGGTTTGCCGCAGATACGGCACGTGTACTTGTTTTTGCCCAATTGGACGATGTGCTCGTAGGAGCCTCCAAGAGGCGTTGCGGCGGCGTGTTTCAAAGATGGCGTCGAATTCTCGGATGTACGCGACGAGCTTTCGCAAGAGACGTATACGCTCGTTAATGCCTTACAAGACGACACCGCGCTTTCGTAAAACGGGGTTACGTTCGCTGAAGAACGCGCCGCATTTTTGCCAGATGGCATCGATTTTGCGGGACAAGACGACATCTCAATGCCGTTTTTCGTCTCGGACTCGATATGCCTCACCTGAAGATAACGCGCGTGTCCATTTCTTATCACGTGACGAAAGACAAGGGACAAACGATTCATTTCGTGGTTGCAACAGTTGCAATAATATCCTTTCTCGGTCGTCACGATGTTTTCGCACCCGTATTTTTTCATCGAATCGATGTGCCGTTGATCTGAAACGTGCTCCCGCGCGTTATAGATGTCACGAATCGGGTCGGCGCAAATAACGCAATAAAAGGCACATTCAACGATGCGCGCCAGCGTTATTTTCTTCTTCAATTTTTTCCCCGGTTTCGGTGTGTGTGGACCAACCAAGAAGGTCAGATCTTCGAGAAACCTTGAGTCAGAGTCGCCAGAGTTATTCGAATGTTCCGTCACGTTCGCGTTTTTTGAACCTCCGGTTTTATTGGGTCCCTTCGATGCGGTATTCGATCCCTCGCAAGATGGCGTTGAGTCCTCGGAAGTATCTCGTGAATGTTCACGAGATGGCGCCTCGAAGGCATCTTTCGTCATGAGACATTCTTCCGCGTTTTTTAACGCATTGGCCGGCCCTTCCTGTCCATCGGACTCGGCAATCCTTTCCTGAAGATGGTGCGCGTGTGGTTTCATAATCGCGTGAAGATAGGCAACGGGCAAACGTTTCATTTTGTGGTCACAACATTTGCAATAATATCCGTCTTCGGTCGAAGTGATCTCATCGCATCTGTATTTTACCATCGAATTGGCGTGCCGTTGACCGGAAACGTGCTCTCGCGCGCTTTCGACGTCGGGAATCGCGTCGTCGCAAATAACACAATACAGGACGAATCCACGACGGCTCTCGATCTCTAATACCTGGTTCCAGATTTTGCACAGCCTCGGTATGTGCGGGCCGATAACAAAAGTAAAGTCTTTGAGAAATCTTACGTTAGGGTCCTCCAAGCTTTGCGAAGGTTCCGTCAAGTTCGCGGAACACCGATCGTCCCGCGATGACGACGACGACGACGATGATGATGATGATAAGGTTGACACGTCTTTTCTTGAATCTCCGTTGATAGCATCGAGGTAAATTCCATCGGGACACGGGGTCTTCGATGCGGCATTTGATCTCTCACAAGATGGCGTCGCGTTCTCGGAAGCACGACGTGAATGTTCACGAGATGGCGCTTCCTCGTCGTTGGACTCGGGAATCCTTATCTGAACATGGCGCACGTGTTCTTTCGCCAAAACGTGACGGTAGACAAAGGACAAACGATCTATCTTTTGGTCACAACATTTGCAGTGATATCCGTCTTCGATCGAAGTGATATCTTCGCATTTGTATTTTTTCATCGACTTGGCGTGCCGTCGACCGGAAACGTGCTCCCGGGCGGCTCGCATGTCACCAATCTCAGAGTCGCAAATAAGGCAATACATGACGAATCCACGGCTTCGGACGCTGCATAATTTCTGCTGCCAGCCGTTGGACAGGTTCGGTATTTGAGGACCAATCACAAAGTCGAGCTCTTCGAGCGCGTCATGGTCGCCCGAGCTTTTCGAAGTTTCCGTCAAGGTCACGGAACACCGACCGTCTCGCGATGATGTTGACGTAGACACGGCTTTTTTTGAATTCCCGGTGATTGAAGCGAGGTCCGAGGTCTTCGTGGCGGTATTTGATCTCTCACAAGATGGCGTCGCGTTCTCGGAAGCACGACGTGAATGTTCACGAGATGGCGCTTCCTCGTCGTTGGACTCGAGAAACCTTATCTGATCATGGCGTACGTGTTCGTTTCCCAAAACGTGACGGTAGACAAGGGACAAACGATCTATCTTTTGGTCACAACATTTGCAGTGATATCCGTCTTCAATCGAAGTGATATCTCCGCATTTGTATTTTTTCATAGACTTGGCGTGCCGTCGACCGGAAACGTGCTCCCGGGCGACTCGCATGTCACCAATCTCAGCGTCGCAAATCAGGCAATACAGGACGAACCCACGGCTTCGGACGCTGCATAATTTCTGCTGCCAGCCTTTGGACAGGTTCGGTATGTGAGGACCAATGACAAAGTCGAGCTCTTCGAGCGCGTCATGATCGCCCGAGCTGTTCGAAGTTTCCGTCAAGTTCACGGAACACCGACCGTCTTGCGATGATGTTGACGTAGACACGGCTTTTTTTGAATTCCCGGTGATTGAAGCGAGGCCCGAGGTCTTCGTGGCGGTATTTGATCTCTCACAAGATGGCGTCGCGTTCTCGGAAGCACGACGTGAATGTTCACGAGATGGCGCTTCCTCGTCGTTGGACTCGGGAATCCTTATCTGATCATGGCGTACGTGTTCGTTTCCCAAAACGTGACGGTAGACAAGGGACAAACGATCTATCTTTTGGTCACAACATTTGCAGTGATATCCGTCTTCAATCGAAGTGATATCTCCGCATTTGTATTTTTTCATAGACTTGGCGTGCCGTCGACCGGAAACGTGCTCCCGGCCGACTCTCATGTCACCAATCTCAGCGTCGCAAATAAGGCAATACAGGACGAACCCACGGCTTCGGACGCTGCATAATTTCTGCTGCCAGCCTTTGGACAGGTTCGGTATGTGAGGACCAATGACAAAGTCGAGCTCTTCGAGCGCGTCATGATCGCCCGAGCTGTTCGAAGTTTCCGTCAAGTTCACGGAACACCGACCGTCTCGCGATGATGTTGAAGTAGACACGGCCTTTTTTGAATTCCCGGTGATTGAAGCGAGGCCCGAGGTCTTCGTGGCGGTATTTGATCTCTCACAAGATGGCGTCGCGTTCTCGGAAGCGCGACGTAAATGTTCACGAGATGGCGCTTCCTCGTCGTTGGACTCGGGAATCCTTATCTGAACATGGCGCACGTGTTCTTTTCCCAAAACGTGACGGTAGACAAGGGACAAATGATCTATCTTTTGGTCACAACATTTGCAGTGATATCCGTCTTCGATCGAAGTGATATCTTCGCATTTGTATTTTTTCATCGACTTGGCGTGCCGTCGACCGGAAACGTGCTCCCGGGCGACTCTCATGTCACCAATCTCAGCGTCGCAAATAAGACAATACAGGACGAATCCACGGCTTCGAACGCTGCATAATTTCTGCTGCCAGCCGTTGGACAGGTTCGCTATGTGAGGACCAATCACAAAGTCGAGCTCTTCGGGCGCGTCATGATCGCCCGAGCTTGTCGATGTTTCCGTCAATTTCACGGAACACCGACCGTCTCCCGATGATGTTGACGTAGACACGGCTTTTTTTGAATTCCCGGTGATTGAAGCGAGGTCCGAGGTCTTCGATACGGTATTTGATTTCTCCCAAGATGGCGCTTCCTTGCCATTGGACTTGACAATCTCTTCCTGGAGAGCCGTCTCCACGAACATATTGAACGCGTGTTCGTTGTCCAAAACGTGACGGTAAACAACGGACAAAAGATCCATTTTTTGTCCGCAACAATTGCAATAATATCCGTTCCCGGTTGACACGATACTTTTGCACCCGTATTTTTTCGACGAAACTGCGTGCAACCGACCGGAAACGTGATCCCGTGCGCTTTTGATATCGCGAATCGGATCGGCGCAAATGACGCAATAAAAGGCAAATTCCTGGCTGCGCTCGGGGACGAATGTCTCCTTCAAGCCTTTCTCCAGCGTTCGTGTGTGAGGACCGATCAGAAAGGTCAGCGCGTCGAAGGAGTTTGCCTCCGGGTCGTTGACGAAATCGAGCGAAATTCCATCGCGCTGCTGCATATTGGCTTTGATATTGGATCTCGCACAAGATTGCGCTGTATTCTCGCTGCGACGAGGCTTGTTCTCGCAAAATGGCGCTGGTTTCTCACAAGATGGCGTCACATTCTTAAAAAGTGGCGCGGAACTCCCGGGAGATTTTTCGTTCCCGCAAGATGTCGTTGCGTTATCGTAAAATGGCCCGAAATCGTTGCAAGATGGCGACAAATTCTCGCGAGATGGCGCCGAATCTTTGCAAGATGGCGTCCCCGAGATGGGCTGCGCGAGGCCTCTACTATTTTGCACCTTCAGAATGTATTTCGCAGTGCTTGTCGCGATTATCTTGTGCGTGTCGCTATTCCAATGCTGCGTACTGTCCTCGGGCTCGAAGCTGACTCGGCACAACTGGCAGTCGATTCGCTTGCCTTCACCAGGTGTGAAACCCTCGCTAATCCACCGCTTGTAGGTCTTGGCCGTTACTACGCCGCCCGGCGACCACGCGATTTGACCTTTGCAGTGCCACCGGTGCGATTCAAGGTCACAGTGCTCCAACCCCTCCGGCCAACTGGATGATAGGGTCTCGCAGGCCCAGCAATAGAGGTATCCGTTGAGTTTCCAGGTGCCCTCGGAGAAGAATCTCGCATAGACGTCGTCCGGCCTATACCAGGGCATCACTCGGTGTACCGTCAAGTGGTCCGCCACCTCAGACCAATCCACCCGCACGTTGCATGGCACGCAGACCGCTAGCGTGCCCCTGACATCGAAAAACCTTCGAAATATGGGTAGCGCGGTTACGTGACGGCTACCTTCCGTGTGGTCCTTGATGGTCTTGCACTTTCCGCACAAGGAACATTTCGCATTCGCGTCTCCGGGATTGCGATACAGCGCTTGCGAGGCAAGGAACTTGTCATCGTACAATGTCGCCTCGAGTTGTATTGTTAGTCGCTTTTCTTCTCGAACCTCCAGCTTGCTTAATCTCCTCATTCTGCGGCGTCTTTTCTTAGGATTTTCATTTTGACATTGACCCTCCGTTCTACTTGTTTGCGTTTGTTCTTCCATTTTTCTGATCTTTTTTTCTTGAGTTTGGGGTTTTTTTTTTTTTACCTAATTCGTCCGTTTTTAAATGTCTTCTCTCTTTTTCAGCAATAGATTTCTTCACTTTTCTTTCTGAAGATTCTCTTTTATCGAAATATACTCTGTGCCGTTTTTTCAAATTCCTCTTAAGACCATTTTTTCAAACCCAAACAGCTTTGTTTTGCTGTCTTCGTTGTAGTTTTTTTCTTTGTACTTTGCTTTTTTTTTAATAAGTCGTCTTACTTTTTTATTTCAGACTCAAACGGCGCCTTTTTTTCATCTTTTCTTGAACTCCTTAAAAGTAGTTTTTTAAACCCAAACAGATTTTTTCTAACAGGGTTTTCTTCCTTTCTCAACAATTTTTTTTTCTTCTCTTCTAAATGTTTTTGTTTCCTCGTTTTTTCAAAATATTTTTCATTTTTCTCTCGCTTCCTTTTCTCATCGAATATTCTTCCTTCGGAAGACCTTTTTTTTTCTCTCGCAATTACGTTATATTTTTCGTATTCGTGAAGAAAAAAGTCGCGATCTCTTCTTTCTTGAATTTTTTTCGTCTTCGCGACTCGCCCGTTCGCTCATGTTCGCCTTCGAGTTTGTTTCCTAACCTCACTTCGCGTCATTTCGCGCGCCGGTCAAACGATCTCGATAGTATGGCCGCGCCACCCGGAACTTTTTTCGAAAGCGTTTCTTCGCGCACGACGAAAAACTGGAAGTGAAAGAGAAACAAAGCGATGGTGGCGGGAGAAAAAATCAAAACAAATGGAAATCAAAGATTCGTTCACGTCATATCAGTGTCAATAGCGAGACGACTCGGTGCCCGGACTGAGAATTCTAGAACGGGAAAATATCATCACTTGTTGATCATCCGTGATTATGCACTCGCCTCGCGTCTTCTTTTTCTCGTCATTTACTCGTGGTTTTTCGTCAGCTGTAATCGGCGGGAATCGTGTCCCGTATAGAGAGACAAAGAGAGAGAGCGAGAGTGAATGAAAAAAAAGACAAAAAGTACTTACGTTGGTCGGTTTCGAGTGTTCGCTAACAGAGATTTTTCGCTTTCTTTCTCTCTCTTTCGCGAATAGAGGAACGCCGGGTCGCGAGCCCACACGCGACACAATCGAAGGACAAAGAAACGACAGCACGTTGCAACAACTAACGCTCGCTAGGCCGATCCTTTTCGTTTGATGTTTTTTTCTCTCCGGCGGTTTTGATTCGTGGAACAATGTCGTCAACCGGCCGGGAGGCCTCGCGCGTGTGTGCCCGCGAATAGGTCGGAGCAAGCACCGTGCGTCACGGCATCCGAATGCCGACTGATCGGAGGTGCGGGGAATGCGGCGAGCGCTGTCGCGGTATGGCGCGACGCTGGCGCCAGCCATCGGCGCGACGGCGAAAGTCAAGGTCTGTTTTACTGACGGGGTCCGTGGAATTTTTGTGCCCTTCGCTGTTTTTTTTTCGGAGCGCAGCACTAGGAATAAATCGCGATAGCAGGAAACAACTATACGGAGAAGCGGAGTCCAGCCGAGTAAAATACATTTTACAACCGACCGAGTAAATTTCACTGAAGCCGTTGCAAACCTACGTTTAAAAAAAAGTAATGACCGTAATTCGTAAGCTTTTATCATTATGAAAATAATTTCTCTGGAAAATTGCCGTCTGCTGCAACGATCTTCACGCAAAAGAAAAAAAGGAATAAAGGACAAAATGGATTCAAATTGATGAACACAACGCGTCGAAGAAATCGTCACGAATACATTTATTCAAACATCACCCATTTTCGTGCGCTTAATACTGAAACAAGCAATTTTTCGTCGCTGCGTGATTTATTAGAGATACGTGCAACCTTTATTAAAAAAAAAAATTAAAACAAAACATTTCGCCATTCGCCACCAAACAGAAAAATACAAGCAAACTCAAACAAAACGCGGCGAAGAAACGAATCTTTTCTGTGCTCATATCAAACAACAGAAATAATAATACTAACAAACTGTAAGAATCCTTGATGCCGTAAAAAAAGCATCGCGGCATTTGTCATATTTAAGAATCTAAATAAACAAAACAAAAAAAATAAAATTTGAACCAATTAAAAAAAAACAACAGAGCCCATGTCAGTGCTCAAGAAAATTCAGTTACCTTCGAGGCCGAACTTTAAAAAGTGTCTAGCCTTTCAGAATAATAATAATAATAATAACATATACACTACCGCTCAAAAGTTTGGATACACCAGTCGATATTTCTTGCCGCACTAAAAGTTAGATAGCTCCGTCAAGAAAATAGATAACCAAATTTAACGAAACGCGTTTTAAAGAGAACCAATTCAGCTTTGTTTTGCTTTTTTGAAATATCTTTTATGCTTTTTTTTCGACCCGGTACGCACTTTTGAACGTGTCGGTTTTTCGGCTTTTTTCGACCATCGAGAATTGGGCGCATAACTTATGGAATTTTTTTTTTCATTTTTATCCATGATAATCTTGAAAGGGGTAGCAGAAGGTCCATTTTCGTTTTTTTTTAAGTTTCGTACGATTTTTTTTCGAAATGTTATTTCATTTTTTGTAACAAAGGCAAATTTTGGCAAATGCACCGTAACTCAAGAACTATAGGGTTTAAGAGGAAATGTCATGGATGTAAAAAGTTGCATAAGTTTATACTGGATCGCCTGGAATTTTAAAAGAATTTTCCTGTGAGATTTTTGTTTGGACTATTTTCGCTCGAAACTCTGATGAGTAGGATGGCTTAAGTTGTAAAGTATGGCACTTAGGACAAAATATCAAGAAGCGAAACTCTTCTAATTTCCGAATTTATATTTGCTTGCATTTTTTCAGAATTTTTTTCGAAATTTTTTTGGCCGAAACTCGTCGAGTCGTCCAAAAAATGGAACGGCGTATCTCGAAAACTAACGAGTTAGAGACAAAATATCAAAGGGGGAAAATGTTGCAGTGTTTCGTTTCAAATACGTTGAAATTTTTCCGATTTTATTCAAAACTTTTTCTACTATGTTTCAAAAGCACCGAGACCTGAAAAAAAACGTAAACAAAATTTGAAAAAAAAAATCTGTAAAAATGCAAGTAAATATAAAATCAAAAATTAGAAGAGTTTCGCTTCCTGATATTTTGTCCTAAATGCCATACTTCTCGACTTAAGCCCTCCTGCTCATCAGAGTTTCGAGCGAAAATAGTCTAAACAAAAATATCACACGAAAATTCTTTAAAAATTCCAGGCGATCCAGTATAAACTTATGCAACTTTTTACATCTATGACATTTGCTCTTAAACCCTATAGTTCTTGAGTTACGTTGCATTTGCTAAAATTTGTCTTCTGAAACAAAAAATGAAATAAGTTTGCAAAACAAAATCGTACGAAACTTGAAAAAAACCAAAATGGACCTTCGCTACCCCTTTCAAGATTATCATGGATAAAAATGACGAAAAAAATTCCATAAGTTATGCACCCAATTCTCGATATTCGAAAAAAGCCGAAAAACAGACACGTTCAAAAGTGCGTACCGGGTCGACAAAAAATCATAAAGAATATTTAAAAAAAAGAAAACACAGTTGAATTGGTTCCCTTTGAAACGCCGTTCGTTGAATTTGGTTATCTATTTTTTTGACGGAGCCATCTAACTTTTAGTGCGGCAAGAAATATCGGCTGGTGTATCCAAACTTTTGAGCGGTAGGGTATACTAAAAATATCCTTATAGATATTATTATTTTAAGTACTTAAAATTGTTGTTCTTATTATTATTATTATTAAAACGAATAAGTTAAATAATAATAATAATAATAACACAATTGTTATTACTCCTATTATTATTGAAACAAATAATATGAACAATCTCAATAATAACAGGAATATTTTATCTACTTCAAAAGAACAAATCCCACTGCGTATTTCAATGAAAATACTATTATTCGCTCCATGCAAATAACGACATGCAATATTTGAAAAATCGTTATCGAAAAAGAAACCCATTGAAATTTTTGCTGTTTGGAAAGCAATGGTGAAAATAACAAAAAATGCATCGTTCACTCGATTCATTTGGATTCAGCGTACGAGAAGCTACGACGCGACGAGAATTTCATGACTAAGGGAGCAATATTCGCGAAAACGCTTAAGGTAAACTTTTCTCACGGCTTTGGTGAGATTGTGCTGAAGATCGAAAGGATCCTGTATACACATGTCGGAATCGATTCTAAACGGTTCGGAGAACGAACCGCTCGTCGGCTTATCCAAATAGTCGACGTACGGCTTCATCTCGACGGGCAATTCGTCGCAATCGACGAAACACGTTTTCTTTAGTGGTTTTCCAATCAGTGGGCAGGCAACGTCGCGTCGGTGATCGAAATTGCTCCAGAAACGGAAGAACCCGGTGAGAAGTGTGCAGAGACTCGGATCAGCGCTAGTTCCGTTGCAAGTGAAGTCACTTGATACGCCGACTTCCCAGCCTGGAATCACAACGTCAAACTGTTTTACCGACCGCGCAGGAGGGAGAAAATGTCTGTTTTACCGACGGAGTTCGGTGTTTTTTTTCCTTTCTTGGAAGTTTCTACGGAGTCGATAGACGATTTAAAATCTTGAGCAGTTTTTGGTCCGGTCTGAGCTTAGTAACGTTGAAGGGGAGGTTTAGAAACTTCTAGGTATTTCTAGGAACTGCTGGGTACTTCCTGTTGCTCCCAGGGTATCTCTAGTGCCGCTCAAGACGTTTCTAGTAACTTCTCGGGTGAATATAGTGGCCTTGAAATATTCCGAGGGACTTTTGAGGGCTTCTAGGGATTTCTAGGGTATTTATAGTGGCTTACCAACATCCTGCGGGACTGCTTGAGGTTTTTGGTATTGTCTAGGGTATTTATAGTCGTTTGCGGGTATGTTAGGATTTTGTTTGGTTTCTAGTAAATTCTAGGGTATTCTTGGTGGTATTAAAATCTCTGGAAACTTTTAAGGTGTTTGCGGTAGTCTATAGGGGTATTTGTAGTATTCCTAGAATAATTGCGCGACTACTAGGGTATTTTTACGACCTTGTAGTCGAGAACTAGAATTCAGATCAGTCGGAACTCCGCAACCACTTTTCTCGTTATTTCCATTGCTATTGAGGTATTTAAGAAACTATGACAATGAAAGAAACCCATTTTAGGCATTTACCATCGATTTTGCACGGCATGTTCTGCTTCGCGATCAACTCTGCTACGCTCGGCAGGATCGATTCGTGCTGCAGATAAAATATAACGTGCCAATAGAGGGCGTAGCTCGTGATTCTTCCCGTACCGGTTAGTCCGCACAGCGTCATCCAACGCTTCAGGAAAATTATCATCTGCCGGCAAGGTGGGAAACATTGGTTGTAGGACCTGAAAATTAGAAGTTGAAAAAAAAAACGGATTAGCATTTCTCTTATTTTCGTTCTACAAACGGTTGCGAGACCTGATAAGTTTCGTGTTTTCGACCGCAAGTCCATTCTCGAAGGATATGTCGCAATCGAGTTCTGTAACTTTGTGATGCGCTCTGATGATCGGGGATCGGCAAGCGGTCAGGAGTTCCTCAATAACCCAACAATCCGAAAAGTTCTTCAGGTGCGCGGCCACTGGCCGAATCAGCTTGAGCATCGCACCGCGGGATGATTTACTCCCGCTGTACAAGTTACCTGTTGAAAATGTTCAGTGATATTCCCACCTGGAGGAAATCTTCGGCAATATTACCCGGAGGAAAAAAAAACCGGTGAAAATGGTCGGTAATATTACGCGAGGAACCTTTTCGGTAATATTACCGAATGAAATGTACGGCAATATTACTCGTAGGACATTTTCAGTAATATAACATGGAGGACATTTTCGGTCATATTACCTGGAGGAAATTGTCGGTAATGGTACCCGGAAGAAATTGTCGGTAATGATACCTGAAGGAAATGTACGGTTATATTGCCCCGTGGACATTTGTGGTAATATCACCCGGAGAAAATGTTCGGTAATATTACCGGAGAAAATGTAGTTGATATTACGGCAGGACATGTAGATAATATTACCTGAAGATAATATTTGGTAATATTACCCAACGAAAAATTTGAAAATATAGCTTGCCTCAAAATGGCCTGACGTTTAAATTTATTAATAAAACGTATTATTTATTTGAAAAGTACGAATATTTTTATTTTAATACAAGGTACAACCACGAAGGTTATGTGTGGAACACAATATCCGAAAAATGGCCGCCGCAACCCTGTTTCCAACCGTTCCCTCTTTTGACGAAATTTTAGATAACATTTTGGCATAATTGCGGACTAATTAAATCAATGGTGCGTCCAACAGCTTCCTCAAGCTCCGGAATGGTCTGTGGAACATTGGCATACGCTTTTCCTTTCAGAAAACCCCAAAGAAGTCCAATCGCGTCAAATTGCACGATCTTGGTGGCGAATTCACATCACCGCGGTGCAAGACAACACGACCATGAAACTTCGTCTGCAATAGCTGCATTGTTTCGGCCGCGGTGTGGCAGGTTGCGCCATCTTGTTAAAAGAATATGTCTTCCAAATACATGCCGTTTGTGCCATTTATCGGATATCGTGTTCAACACATAACCTCCATACTTGTACCTTATATTAGCATAAAAATATACGTACTTCTCACATAAACAATATGTGTTATCAATAGATTTGAATCTCAGGTTATTTCGAGACACCCTTTATTGGCGGAGAAAATATTCGACATTACCCGGAGCAAATTTTCGTTAATATTACCCGGAAGACATTTACGGTAATATTACTTCGAGGACATTTTCAGTAACATTGCCCGGAAAACTCGATTCTCTTACCAGCGAACAAAATTTGAAAAGCCTGAGAGAAGTTTCCCAAAAAACAGATAAAAAGCAAAAAACACACCGCAGTCGAGGAAAACGTCGATGTCGCAACCCAACGAGCCAAGGCCGGTAACCCGGGATCCAAAAAGATGAGCCTTGGCCTCGGGAAATGTTCCGCGTACCGCCGCCTGGATATCCCGCACGATCGTGGCTTCCTTGTCGCGTTCGCGTCGCCCCTCGATCTCGCAACGTTCGACGAACTCGTCGACGTAGAGTTTCGGATCGCGCAGAAGTTGCCGCGTTTTTTCCGTCAATTCGACGGACTTGTAATGGCCGTCGCGGTCGAGGAGGGAATGGCTGCCGATCAGCCGATGATAGGCGGAAGTGCGCCTGTAGCCGTACCACAAGAGGGCGCACGTGTTGCAAAAGTCAAAGACGAGTTGGCGCGAGGTGTTGGGCGGCTTTTTCATGCTCTCGGCGTGAACGTCGCTGGCCAAGTGTTTGGAAAAGTTAACCTCGTAGCGGAAGGTCGCGAAGCAGGGAATGCAGCAGTACAATTGGACCTTGTACCAGTTGCAGATGTACGAGGACGTCAAGAGGTCGAAACGCGCGGCCCCGCGGTCGCGCATGGCCTCGCGAGCTTTCACGTGACGTTTGGCGCCCACGTGGCCCCGAAGGTCGTGGTCGAGGTCGTCGACGAAGCGGTCGCAGGGGTGACAGTAAACTCGACCCTCGTGCTCCACCATGTATTCCACGCCAAGGTCAATGGCGCTGAACTGGTCGGGAAACTCCTCGAAGCGCGCGTGATCCCTTTCCATTTTTTCCAACCAGACCGAGTGGTTCAGGCTGATCAAGTGCTCGAGATAATTGTCCGCGGTGAACTCGGTTAGGAGCATGCACACGAGGCAGTAAATCCTCCCGTCCTTGTTCGCAGCTTCGTAGGATAAACGCGTCGCAAGCTCGAACTCGCGAAGCTTGTCCTTCATAGTGTAAATATCATCGTTCTCGAAGGTCAAGATCGCCACGATCTTTCGCATCTTTTCGCGACATATGACTTTTCGAATCTGAGATAAGCCGCAGCGCGTCGAGCGCTCGTCCGGTCCCTCCTCAAGGTCATCCGAGGACGTAGAGTCCTGGTTTTCGTCCTCGACCGTCGGGGCGCCCTTCACAACGTGCCCATGGCCTTCTAGATGTATATATGCCCAATATCAGTCGCGGAAGAATTTTCTGTTTCCATTTATTAATCACGAACGGCTGCATCTCCGTAAAAAATGACCGTAAAATACTTTTCAAAAATGCATGAATTTTCCATCCTTCGGGACAATAGTTTTTTTGTTAAGGATGTACTGCCGGAAAAAAAATTGGAAAAATTTGCATGCAATTTCGAAGATTTTAACGGGTGAAAAATCTATTGGCAATTTATTAGAGCGAAATTTCAGCTGTTAGGGAAAAGCAGTTAAGGCATTAGGCCACAATAACGGGTATGAAATCGTGTGCGAATTTAACAATTTTTTTCGTATGAAAACGTGATTCACTCATAAAATAAACTACACATCTATTTAATATGAATATCAAGCTGTTAGAAAATATATATAATTTTTTTCGACGTACAAAATAGCCGACTACTAATATTTTCTTTTTTTTTTTTTAGGCGCTCCGCGACGTGATATTTAGCATCCACAATTTTTTACCTAGAACAAAAAACAAAAATTCTCGTCAATCTACATTAGAATACCCAGAGAAGTACGTACGGAAATAAAAAAATATTGTTTTATTCAAAAGGTGTAAGTATTTGAATTTGTAATTAATTTTATGAGTGAATCACTTTTTCATAAGAAAAAAATGGTTAAATTCGCACATGATTTTATACCCGTTACTGTGGCCTAAGGCCTTAATCCTGTCGAGGTTTAAAACTAAAGGCATTTTTCAAGAAGCTGTAATATGTAAGAATATCGAGATTTCGAAAATAAATGAAAAAAAAGTATACTTTTTTAATCACACCACAAACACACACACGCACACCTCCACACTTATATTATTTAGATTTACCCCCGTTAAGAAAATCGTCCTGCGCTGCGGCCACGCTGCTCATGAATTCGAGGCTGTAATGGCCCGCCATGTGGGCGTGAAGGACTAAGTCGTTTGGGAAATTCTGGCGGCAGACATCGCACTGCGTCTTCTCATTTATGTTATACGGCCGCTTCGACGATACCGGTTTTGAAATTTTCGGTTTTGCGGTGCTCCGTTGGCAACCGACGACACTCTCTGCGTTGCCGTTGACTGTCGATCTTTCGTCCGGTGACGCGACAGACGTGACGTGTCGGGTGCCCAGAGTGTGACTCCAGAGATTGGCGAATCCAAAAAAATGACACTTGCAGGCGTTGCAATAATAATCCGGTGATGCCACGGTCACGACATCAATGAGGTCGCAGCGATATTTGCGCAATGAGGCGGTGTGATTACTTCCGGCGAGATGATCGTTGACGTTTGTCCTGCCGGTTATCGAGCACTCGCAGAGATTGCAAACCGAGATAGTTGAGTTTCTCTGAAATATGTAATCGCGGGTCGGAACGGCAGATACTCGTCGGGATTTCGTATCTTCGCCGTTCGCGAGCTTCGCAGTTCTTTCTGCGGTCATTTTGTTCGCGCCAGTGGCGCCATCCGGCGGCTTGTTTGCCACCGCGTTTCCGGTCCCCCTTGCCGCCAATCGGGAGACCCGCTCGGCCGTGGCCCCATTCGCCCGTTTGCTTGCCGCTGCGTTTCCAATTGCACGATCCGCCAACCGGGAGACCGGCGCAACCGTGGCGCCATCACGCGTCAAACTCTCGCGCTTGCTCGCAATTGGCCGATCCCTTGCCCTTGCCATGCCACGATTCATACCGTGGCTTTCTTCTGTCACGTGAGTCATAACTTGATTGAAAGTTTCGATTACGCGCGCACACTTTGTGCACCAATACTTACCGTTTCCCGTCGTTTGTATTGCATTCACCTTCATCAGATCGCGCCTGCCCGCGTCCACCAAAAACTTGGCGAACTCGGGTTGCGCCGTGCTGTGTCGCGATCCTACCACGTGCGCCGCCACGTTTACGGCGTTGGCCACGATCCGACAGTGGCAAATTTTGCACTCCGCATGGCCCGAGTCCGAAGCGAAGATGGCATTGCGCACCGATAGTTCGTAGATCGAGGCGAGGCTGTTGCAACTGGCAGATGGAACGAGCCACGCCTTCGACAACGTTTTATGCAACGAGTGCGACGTGTGAGAGTGAGCGTCGAACCAGTCGGAAAAAATCTCCTTGCAGGTATAACAATAGAAGTTGCCCAGGTGCTGCGATACTCGATGCTTGAACAGCGTCATGTACAGGTCGCTCGGCTTATGCCAGGGCAGAATACAATGACGCTGCGCATGAATCTTCAATTCCTCCCAGGCGCATTTCGCGCCGCAAGTCTTACAGAGCACATCCAGGCGTTGATTTACGAAACGGAGCTGGAATATCGCAAGCCGCACCGTGTGGCTCTTGAGCTTTGCGTGATTTGACACCTCGGGCAGAGTCAATTTTGTATCGCACAGCGCACAGAGGAGACTTCCATTGTTTCGCAATATTATTCCATTGTCGAGAAGGAAACTTTCGCTTTGCCCTTTATCTCCCTGTGGCTTTTCTTGCTTGGCTTCTTTGCCTCTCTCCTTCCGGGAATTCTCTTCCTCTTGTTTTCTCACTCTCACTTCCATATCTTTTCTTCCTTCTTTTTCGGGTGCGTCCTTTTTCTTTTTACTTTCTCTGAGTCGTGTTTTTATTATTTCTCCGATTGATTTCTCTTTTTTCGGATCATCTCTCTTCGCTTGCTTCGTTCCCCAGCCACCCATTTTCTTCGGAAATTTTTTTTTCTTCCCTTTGCTGCCCGTTTCTTTGTAGGATACGGAAAAAAATATGAGAACGAATACGCACGAATTAACGATAATGATGAAAAAGTATCACACCCACGCGACGTAATAACGAGAGTACGATCAACTGATAATGTAAAGGGAACACGCTAGTATGCAGTAGTGGCACGGAAAAAAATACCTGTTGCTCGATTGGATCGAGTCGCCGTCGTGAATTCATCGTCCGAATGCATCGCCGACACGCAAAACTCACGTTCCCTCTCCAGATAAGCTGATGTATTATCGAGTTCCGAGGACACGAGCGTCGAAGGCCACAATGTCCGCCAGAATGGAGGGGCTTCCCCGTCTTTTGTCCGAAGGCGTGACAGTAGTCGGGGGAATACCGTGACGCGGCGCTTCTCCACCGTGTGTATAGCTGCGCCATCGCAACACACGGCTTCCGGAACGTTCGGTAATCGTCGGTTCTCGACCAATCGAATTGCCGGTATAGCAAAAGCGAAGGAACGCGTTCGATCGTAACGATATATGGTGACATTATGATCATTCGTGTGATAAGTTTATATCTTTATGATTGATCAGCACAGTTAGATTTCAAGGCTTTTATTCTTTCAAGGCTTGCTGGAGTAGTAGGATGATTTGCCTACAGTCGGTAAAGTAGACGGTGACATTATCAACACGTGTAAGCCAGTCTTCTTTACTGGGATGAACTTCCGAAAAAGCGGAAACCGAATTTCGATCTCAAATTTGGCAGACACCTGCCTTTTAATATTTGAAGAGTTTTTAAAGTAATTTTTTTACCGCGCTTCTGCTATATCTACAGCTGACCGGCTCAGCTCTGGCTATACCTATATATGTTATCGCGCTTTCAGTTTTTTGTGCGAAATTTGTGGAATATTGGGATAGACACAGAGTATAGTAGATTAATTTTTTTGTTTTACTACAGTTCATTCTTTTGCAGGTGTAACCGACTTCTAGGGTTCATTTATTAACTTTAAATCGTTTTGGTTTTTTTTTGCTTTTCTAGTTTATGACGTTTCTTTGGTTTTTTGACAGTTTTTCATTTTTCAGATTTGGCATGGCTTACATTTTTTGTTGGATTTTGTAGTTAACATTTTTTTGGATATTTTACATGGCACCTCCTTATAATGGTTGGTAACCGGCCGCTGCAGCGATGCACAGAGGGTTCCTACCGCCCCAACTTGGAGATCCACATCAAGCGGAGAGCGCGATAACATACATAGGTATCGTCAGAGCTGAGCCCGTCAGCTCTAGATATAGAGGAGCGCGGTAAAAAATAACTTTGAAAAATCGATATTTCGAAAACTATGGTGCGTTGCCAAAAATCGTTTTAGGGGATCTCGGATTGAAAGGAAGGTGCATGCCAAATTTCAGATCGAAATTCGGTTTCCACTTTTCGGAAGATTACATAGCCGCGTAAGCCCAAGACTCAAACATGGAAAAACAAATAAAACACAGAAAAAAATTAGGTAACTGGATAAGTCCAAGACTCTTTCTCTCCAAACCCTAGTTATGAACCCCAATTAGTTAATTACGGCTGAGATATGACCGATGAACTTCGCCAATTCGCAAAATCGGCTATCCGGACCTCTGAAAATGCATCTTTTCCCGTTTCAGTTTCTCTGGAATCACCCTTTGGGTGATTAAATTACGTAACGCAATTTGGGGGGCCGGGGGGTTCCGATCGACGTACATTGGGGGAGGGGGTTGCTTTACGTCACGATTTTAGAATGGCCAGAAATAGCAAAATTTCTGCATGTTCAAGATTCGAATTTAAAACTCGCGCGCAATTTTACCGCGGAAAGTTAACAGCTTTCCATACGAAATGTCAGTTAAGGGGAGGGGGGGAAGAACTTTCACAGTAGCTTTTCCCCTTACCCACTATCATCAAGAAAAATTCCAACAAAAGAAATAATTATTTTTATAATTTTTGAAAGTACATATACTCAAAAATATGTTGGCAACATTTTTAGTCACAAGTCCGAAAATTGACGGAGTTACAGTCGGTTTAGTGAGAACGGGTAGTAGGAAGTGCAGGCTCTTATTATTTTGTGAAATGTAATGCAGATGAAGAACCGCCATAGCGCCCGTGACCAGATACTTGAACGGGTTATACGCAGTTAGAAATTTCCAAAAAACGACTTTTTTTTATTGCATTTTCGGAATGTACAAATATGTGAGTATATTCCCTGAAAATTTCAAATCGATCCAGCGAATATTCTCGGAAATACACACATATTTGTAAGGACGCTCGGAGCGCTACGAAGTAAGCGCGCGAAACTTCAAACGCGTTTTTCTCAAAACGGTGTTTTCAAAGTCGGTGAGCACGATTTCTCAAAAACGGCTCAACCGATCGGTCTGCAACTTTAACACAACCTTGTCAGATATATTCTTCGGGTATTGATTGAAGGAATAAGATTTCAGTTAATTATTTCTATTTTTTTTTCAACGACTTAACGGAAAAAAATTGGTCGAAAATCGAAATTCTTTCATTCGGGAGCCACCATTTTGTCAAAAATTAAAATTTCGACTATTTCTTCGATTAATACCTGGATTCATCTATCCCCTAAAAGAATCTTTTTTGTTTTTTTATTTTAGATAATCCAAACCGGAGATACTTTGCTCACTTCCGGACACTTTTTTCGGGGACCTACAGGAGACTTCCTACAGGAGCAATGTTAATGAATATTTTTGAAAATAAAAAATGCCAATCTAAAGCTAAAAGATGCCACTACACTGCCTAATACTTTTCGTTTTACCCAAATAAATCCTTTTCCAGAAAAAAAATCGTGAAAAAACGACTTTTTTGGCCCTGCAACTGCGTATAATAATATTCTAGAAAATATTCTAGAAAAAACTTAACTTTATATCAAGAAAAACGGAACGAAAACTTCGAACGCGTTTTTCTCGACACTACTTCTTTCGACCTTATCCCAACGAATACTCAAAAACTTATCAACCGATTTTCAATTTTTTTGTTTGACTTTTTTGTAATCACAGTGACTAAGGTTGTACGTAGCCGATTTTTTAAATTTTGATAATTACTATTTTTAAAGACTACTTGAATACAAAAAAGGGCCTTGAAAATAGCAAAAGATGCCGAAACTGTCGGCATTTTGTTAACAAAAAAAAAAGAACGGCTGCGCATAACGATAGCTACATTTGTATAGATATCGATAACTTGTCCATTTTTTATTTGCAGATAACCTTTTATAAAGATATCGATGGGACAATGAAGAGAATTTTTTTCGTCATCAAATGACGGCATTCATCTCGGTTTATTTTAAAGATTTTCTCATAAAATTAGTATAAAACTAGATGAATATATACTTCATAAAATGAGTATAAACCCGATTGTTTCATAATTAGTTATGTCAATTTAAAAAAATCGGTTACTGACGACAAAGCACCCGTTCCACGGAAATCCACGGAATAGAGGGGGGGGGGGGGTCTGGCCAGGCGTTGAGGTCCCGTTACGTGGGGGGAGGGGGTAAAAAAATTAGGAAATTTGGCATTACGTAATTTGTGTGCGCCCCCTTTCGACCTAGGGACTTCTACCTTGCACATTTTGCGCGGAATCGATGTAACTTTCGAATAGATATTGACCAATCCGGCTAATACGATTTGCTAATTGAGTGGATCGACCCAAAGTCGGTCCTCCGGATCTCGCCAATTTTTCTGAACCTGCCCCTTTGGATGCCGATTTGCAGGATTTTCGGGTGACGTTTTCAGGTCGAAGGAAATGAGATATCGGGACCTGCCCAGCGGCATTTTCTAAGTCTACCAAAATTTCTCTCGGAAATGGGGTTATTAAAAATTTCCAAAAACATTTCGTTCTTTTTATTTGGTTGATCTTTAGCAAATGCGAAAGGAAAAAAAACGCAACAAAGAATTAAAGCTTCGTGAAATTGTCATACATTGTTTTTCACGCATACGCATTTTTTTATTCCTGTGTATTTATATTCATAAAAGAAATACAAAAGTCACGTAATTATTTTCATTTCTTACTAGAAAACGGAAAGAAAAAGCGTCAACGGTGATAAGCAAAGAGAGCGAAGATGATGCACGAATAGGACGTTTATTATTCCCAACTGGAAACGAGAAAAATATATTCTCTAAATCTCATATCGACAAATCTTAAAAATTACTTTTTTTTGTTCCCTCTTTTAAAGCAATATAAATGAAATTGGAAAGAGTTTGAACAGGAAGTTCACGAAGCGTCGCAATGGAGACGATGCTTCGTGATGCACCATTATTATTTTTATTGTTATTGTCATTATTATTCAAACGATTACGATTGATTCGAAATTTTTTCGAGTATGAGGTGGCTCTCGGCGCAATATTCGCGAAAATGTTTCACGTGTAATTTGTCGACGCTCGCAGCGAGATTGTTCTCGTTGTTCAATGGATTTTCGATGCAAACGGGAGTATGGAACTGCGACAGCTTGGCGTCGGTGTAGTTTCCGGTGTACTCGCGTTTACTGATCGTGCAGCCTATTCGAGGACAAGCGACGTCGCGACGATAGTCGAACTGGGCGTAGTAGCGGAAAAATCCAGCCGACAGTTGGCGCAAATCGCGTCCCGAAGCGACGAGGCTTGTCTCGAGTTCGAGAATCGTCATATCCGCGTCTGTCGCGATGCGAAAGTCCGGAAACAAAAGAGCGGAAAACGCAAGTTCATTTTGTAGCCTTCCGGTCTAACGTAATTCTTATCTGAAATTTAAGTAGTTTCGATACCAACATCGAAATGCTTGTAGACGACTGAAATTCATATCACCGAGAAATTAATTTAGGATGCATTAACTGTCCAAAAATTAATCCGTTTTACCACATAGTTTCGGAGATTTTGAAGGTTCAAGTTGAGTTTTGTTCGAGTATTATTAATGAACGAAATGGAGAAACCGCTTAATTTTTTATCAAAGCATTATTTTAACCCCTAGGGCTGTAGGGATTAAAATAATGCTTTGATTAAAATTAAAAAAAAACTGAACAAACTGCGATTAGTGTCAGGAATGTCGTGTTAAAACATTAAGCGGTTTCCCACTTGGTTCGTTAATGATACTTGAACAAAACTCAACTTGAACCTTCAAAATGTCCGAAACTATGTGGTGAAACGGATTAATTTTTGGACAGTTAATGCATCCTAAATTAATCTCACGGTGATGTGAATTTCAATCGTCTACAAGCATTTCGATTTTGGTGTCGAAACTCCTTAAGGTAGTACTAGCGGATTGACTAGTCAACAGAAAATCTATAAATGATCGAATCTGAAAAACGCTAAATATGATGTATTTAGGTATAATATTAAACATGATACAGAAAATGATTATCTGAGAAGTGCATGTGCTAACTGTTTGTATTATAGTTTGGTAAGTGAAGTAAAATCGCAATCAGATTTGACTTGAGTTGTCACAGGCCGCTATTCCATCATTCTGACCAAGAAGACTAGAGGTAAGTAGTACGAACGCTTATGGCGATCACGATCCAAAAACGTCCATGAAAATCCAGCTGAGAAGGGTGGCGCTGCTCTCCTACCGAACCGAATTGAAGTCAGCAACAAACCACTGCAGAAAAAACCCTTTGCTACTTCATATGGAACGGTAATTTGACCAAATTAATTGTAAAACCAGTTCGTGAAGGAAATTTCTATGTACTAGATAGATAGAATTCTTATATAAATAATATAGATTGTTTTGGAGAATAATAACGAAATGCGGAAATTCAGTCAATATGTTTTTTTTTCGTTGCAGAAGCAGTAACAAACAAAATTCATTTATACACAGAAGAAAATTCATAAGGATTTTGAATCTAGACAAAACTTCTACAAATTATCACTCATTACGGTACGCTGTACAGACAAAGAATAATAACGAAATACACAAAATAAGTCAATATGTTTTTTTTGTTGCGGAAGCAGTAACAAACAAAATTTATTTCTAGATACACGAAAATTCATGATAATTTTGAATCCAGACAAAACTTTCGCAAATGATCACACATCATATGCACACATCATACGTTACACAGATAAACAATAATAACGAAATACATAAATTAAGTCAATGTTTTTTTTTCGTTGCGAAAGCAGTGACAAACAAAACTCATTTATAGACACAAGAAAATTCATAAATATTTTGAATCTAGACAAAACTTTTACAAATTATCGCACATCATATTCATATGTTATGATACACTTTACAGATAAATCGATCTTACAGTTTCGATTTTTTCCTATTGTCTTTCGTTTTAATTTTTCTTGCATTATTATTTTCGTTGACCGACCGCGCTAGAAAGGGTCCTCTCATGACGAGATAATAGTTTATCACCCTCACAAAATTCATAAGAATTTTGAATCTAGACGAAACATCTACAAATTATCACACATTATGATACGCTGTACAGACAAAGAATAATAACGAAATACAGAAATGAAGTCAATATGTTTTTTTTCGTTGCGGTAAAACTTTTGTCTGGATTCAAAATTCTCATGAATTTTCTTGTATCTAGAATCAAATCTTGTTTGTTACTGCTTTCGCAACGATAAAAAAAAACATATCGACTTAATTTCTGTACTTCGGTATTATTCTTTATCTGCACAGCATATTATAATGTGTGAATATGATGTGTGTTCATTTGTAAAAGTTTTGTCTGGATTCAAAATTCTCATGAATTTTCGTGTATCTAGAAATAAATTTCGTTTGTTACTGCTTTCGCAACGAAAAAAAAAACATATTGACTTAATTTGTGTATTTCGTTATTATTCTTTATCTGTACAGTGTATCATAATGAGTGATAATTTGTAGAAGTTTTGTCTAGATTCAAAATTCTTATGAATTTTCTTATGACTATAAATCAATTTTATTTGATACTGCTTCCGCAATAAAAAAAACTAACTTCATTTTTGTATTTCATTATTATTCTTTATCTGTACAGCGTATCATGATGTGTGATCCGTTGTAAAAGTTTTGTCTGCATTCAAAATTCTTATGAATTTTCTTCGATCTATAAATAAATTTTGTTTCTTACTGCTTCCGCAACGAAAAAAACATATTGACTGAATTTCCGCATTTCGTTATTATTCTCAAAAACAATCTATATTATCTATATAAGAATTCTCTATCTAATATATAGAAATTTCCTCACCAACTGGTTCCACAATTAATGTGATCAAATGACCGTTCCATATGAAGAAGCAAAGGGTGCTTTTTGCATATCGTACGGCACTGGCTTTACAATTAATTTGATCAAATTATCGCTGCATATGAAGTAGCAAAGGGTGCTTTCTGCATATTGTACGGTACTGGTTCGTTGCTGTCTTCAATTCGGTTCGGTTGGAGAGCAGTGCCACCCTTCTCATCTAGATTTCCATGGTCGTTTCTTCAACACTGCGTTCGTACTCCTTACCTCTAGTCTTCTTGATTTTGACAATATCCGTGGCAACGCTGTATTCAGGTGCTTTCGATACATGTCAAGCACGTGTTTGTTTACCGTATGTGCAATAGTGTGTTGTAGTGTATGTGCAATGTGCATATCGTAACAAAGATGGCAGACGCGGCTAGCGAACACAAAAATGACTCGATTGAATAGATATCTGCTCGAAATGTCCCGTAGCCTATACTTTTTATGGAACATACGTGATGGCGACAGTTTTCTTGTAATTCGTCGCTTTTCGCGTAGCTCCGATCTAACCGGGAACTATTATTATTTCCGTTCCAAAGTTCGATCCGCGCGGATGCCCTATATAGTGCGGGTTAAATGCATTAATTTCGTTAATTAATTACTATTGCATTCAGCTGGTAAGGCCTGCAACGATTTCGCGAACGTCATTTTTTTGTCTCGACTACAGCATACAAAAAAAACAATTTTTTCTTCTAATAAGGAGGTTCCTGCACGTACTACCTTAAGCTGGATTGGACTTTGGAAAAAAAGCGGAAGTGAAAGAAACTGACGGTCAAAGGGAAAAAATACTTGCCGGGCTTGAGGTGAAATCCGCCATTGTGGTCTATCAGATCGCAGAGTTTCGGGAATAGCGATTCGCTCTGAAGATACAGAATCACGTAACAGAAGAGATCGATCAGCGTGAATCTCTGCGGGCCGAGCAATTCGCTGATGCGCAGCCACGGCTTCAGGAAACCCATGAGTTTCGTGACGATTGGGAATTTCAGCATCACGAATCTACGTATGAATTGGTTTTTGCTTTTTATTTTCTTTTCAATGTTTTGGTTCATTAATCTCAGACATTTGTTTATCTAAGAAACTTTTTTCATCCTACACAGTTTCTTTTCGAAGCATTTTTATTCTGTCGCCATATGGAAGAAGGCGGCATCTACAAAAAAAAATCGAAAATGCGCTTTTGGCACCGCTGGAATCAGTACAAAATTTCCCATCGTTCTGTATAGTAAAACGCATTTTCGATTGGAAGTATGTGGAAAACGGATTCTTGATTATGTACAAAGAAGTATGTAGTTTTGTTTATATATACAAAACGAGTTTTTTTAATATACAGAATTATCCTTTCCCGCACACTGAAAACCTATTTCTTTTTTTCATATTTGTTGACATATGGAAAAAATTATTTTTCATCTATATATAGAAATGTATATCGTTTTTTTGAATATCTAGTTGTTTTTTTTTAATGTAGAAAGTGGTTTCTTTCAACTATAAATAGATACATAAGTAGTTTCCTTTTAACGCAAAAAATGCTTTATTTTGAGCATCGATTAAATAAATTTAAATAAAACGATTTGTTTGGAGTATGTAATTTGTTTAACAGTTTTTTTTAAAGATTCGAAACGTGATGTTTTAAAGGGCCTGCATAAAATTGAAATTTGAAGAAAGAACGATTTTTTTATTGCATAGTTTAATAGCCTAGGATACCAACTTTAATTTGCAACAAAAATTTTGTAAAAAATCCAAAAATTGACAGAGTGATGACGATTTTTTTGAAGGGTCAGCCCGCCGTTAAGACGATTACCCTAAAATTCAATCACGCTACGTCGTCTTTTAAAATTTTCGGCAGGAAAATGTCTCATACAGCTGGAACTCAAGCAAAAATAAAGTCGTCGAGATTTAAAAAATGCCGATAGAATCTTGCTCTTTAGAGATTTAAAAAATCCCGATAGAATCTTGCGAAAAATGCTCTTAAAATCCGCTTTCAAGAATCGCAAATCGGATTCGACGCGTGTGAATCAGTAAAAAGAAACGTTAAGTAAAATTGAAAACTGGCATACTGGTATAACTTCTCAACAGTGAGGCGGCTTCGACCGTCGAAAAGCATGACGCATCGTGTGTCGCTCGGTAGATGACGCATCGTTAGTCGGCCCGACGACGGTGAGCCCTCGTCTGCAGGGATTTCATCCTTTCGCCACAGCGCCGGCTCCTGGAGCAAGCACGTCTCCACGCGTGACATCACACTCGAAACGGTTTTCTCTTCAACGTCCTTTCGGTCGCTGAGCTTTTCTATCGGATCACGGGGAAAAAATTGATATTTCAAAAGAACCAGTGTGCGGCAGCGCGAAAAGTGACATTGACGGGGCTAAGAGAGCTTCCTTTTCCGAACATCGAAACTCGTTCGTGCTGTCATTGAGAGCATCGAAACGATCGAATAGTGAAAGGAAAGAGGGGCCGGCGGCATTGCTAATCACTTTAACGGGCTACATCTACCTGGGGGGTCAAAAAATGGCATTTTCCATAAATATTTGTACTCGATCACCTTTTACCTATATTCCCTGAAAATTTTATTAGAATATTCCTACAATTGATTGAGCTTCAGATTCTAACAATCGGCCGGGTGAGCAGTAGCAGCACCATACTTCAAACTTTAAACGCGTTTTTCTCGAAACACTGTTTTCAAAGTCGGTAAACATTCAAAGGATGTTAACGATCTCACTTTTTTAAGGCCTTGGGCCACAGTAACGGGTATAAAATCATGTGCGAATTTAACAATTTTTTTCGTATGAAAAATTGATTCACTCATAAAATTAATTACACATCTATTTAGTATGAATATCAAGCTGTTAGAAAATATATATTTTTTTTCTCTGTACAAAATGGCCGACTACTCGAAACTTCTCGAAACAGCTTTTTTTCCAATTGGCGTGACAAATAACTTCAACAATTTTCACTCGATTTACTTCAAATTTAAAAGTGACGTTCCTAATTGCATTTCGCAGAGAAGTACGTACGGAATTTCTGATTAATCGAAAACTTTTCATTTTATGAGAAGTTTATGAGCAGTTATAACGAAATTTTTCACTGAAAATTAATTTCTTAAGTTCAAATACTTACAACTTTTAAATAAGACAATATTTTTAAATTCCGTACGTATTTCCCTAGGTATTCTTATGTAGATTGACGAGAATTTTTGTTTTTCGTTCCAGGTAAAAAATTGTAGATGCCAAATGTCAAGCCGCGGAGCGCCTAAAAAAAAGATTTAAAAAAATATTAGTAGTCGGCCATTTTGTGCATCGAAAAAAAATTCTAACAGCTTGATACTCATACTGAATAGATGTGTAATTAATTTTATGAGTGAATCACATTTTCATACGGAAAAAAATTCGCACATGATTTTATAACCGTTACTGTGGCCTAAGGTCTCAAATCGATACTCATTTTTCAACAGTTACGTAAAAATGACGACTTTTTTCATAGATTTTGTATGTTCGCGTTACAATACGTCGCCACGTTGTTGAAAAAAAATGACGATCGTCAACGAGTCGTATTTGTTAACTTGAATAACCCGTTTGGTTTTTAGCATTAAGATGGCCCGTTTAAGCTGGAGTATCCACCGCCAAACGTCGCGAAAAAAATTTCCTCATCTGCCGGCGGCCATGTTTTTGTTGTTTTTGGTGATTTTTTTTAAGGCTCGCAATATATCTCTCAATCCGTGAACCTGTGTCGTTTCCGTCCAGCCCAAAATCATTTTCTTCGCCGGTTGCTTAATATTTACTGAGACAGAAAAATATTAAAAATAAGAAAGAAAAAAACCCTATAATCAAAATTCATTGACCATGAATTTTTTTAGATTTTCTTCATTGACAATCTTTGGTTTGGTAGTGCAAGAACGAAAACGACCCAGGTTCACGGGCTCAAGGTGCCTCAAATACCTTTACGAATTGAGGGATATGAACCTTTGTATTTAAAGAAATGCGTTTCTTCTTCACCAACCGTATCCCAGAAAAAAAATCGGAATTCGGCCATTTGTTAGATCGTTAAATGGTGTTCGGCCAAAATGTTAAGAACGGAACCTCCATTTCATTTTGAAAGAGCTCCCACTCATTGGGGTTGGGGGGAAAATTCCATTTCACGTATAGAGGAAAACCTCTAACAAGGAACATCCCTCAGGTGATACCCTTCGATTTTGTTAAAATTTGGATATGTTATAAAGCACCGAAGTAAGCGATACGTATTTTTTTTATCGGCTGAAAAACGGTTTTAAGGGATGAAACGACCCCTCGAAAAAAAGACATCTCTAGGGGTAATATAGCAGTCTCTCACACAAGGAGTCCACCGATTTTGATGAAACAAATACGAAAATTCTTCTAATCCGAAGCAATGAAAAATCCACTAGTGACACTGCAACAAAAAAATCAAGGGGTGAAACACCCCTATATTAAGGGGTGGTTTCACCCCTTAAAACCGTTTTTCCGCCGATGAAAAAAAAAACACGTATCGCTTACTTTTCGGTGCTCCATGACATATCCAAATTTCAACAAAATCGAAGGGTGTCACCTGAGGGATGTTCCTTGCAAGTGTTTTTCCAATATTCCGCTGGTCACGCGAAGGTGTAAAACTGTAAAAACTACGAGGCTGTTACTAGAGTTCCTTATTGGGCTACGGAGGCCTAGAGAGACGTTGCAATGCATATACTTATTGTATTGACAAACCAAGATCAAAGTAGACCTCGTACTCGACGATCTCTTTCTGGTCTGCGGACTCAGGCATGGTCTGGAATGCCGAAACTTCAATGGCCTTCGAGTCCGGACCACAGCAATACTCGAGATCGCGGATGACGTTGCGTTCGGAAGCGGCGCGTTTGGCATTCGCCTCCTCGAAGAGTTTCTCGTAACGATCGACGCTCCGATCATGAAGCAGGAGATAGTGTTTAGCGGTGGTTGGCAATTTTGCGACGGTTGTCCCGTTGTCGAGGATGCTGCGTCTGAGGTGTTCCTCGGTGCGACGATGATCCTCGTGGGTGGTGAGATATCCGTACCAGAGTTGGGAGCAGGCAGGGCAGTGGTCGTTGAAAAGGGGTCGTCCGGGTCGAGCCTCGAGGTTCGCCTCCTTCGTGTGTTCCGGGCTCTTGAGATGCTGAGCGAAGCGGATCTCGGAGTCGAAGACGCCGGAGCAAGGGATGCACTTGTAGCGATGTACGTTGTACCAATCGGGCTCGGGTTGTCTCTTGACGCTGGCGAAGGCGTTGAGGACTTTGGCGCGTTGGGCCTCGCGCTTCTTGCCGTGCGTTTTCTCAGCTATATGATCGCGGATTTCGGTCTCGGCGTTCTCGAGCTCGATCTCGCACACGTGACATTTTATCAGCTCATTGTCAGGCAGGATTACCTCCTCGAGGTATTCCTGGGCGAGTTTGAGGTCGCTGTACTGCTCGGGAGTGTCGGCGAACCCGGCCTCGCCCTCGAGCATCATCTCGAAATTAGAGCAGTGCTCCGCACTCCAGAGGTGTTCCTCCAGACGTTCGGCCGAAAGTGAGCCGATCTTTTGCTTGCAGGCGATGCAGTAGAAGCTGTGCAAGTCGTCGACGAGAAGCATCCTCTGGGAGTCCTCTGCGTGGCGGGCGCGTTCACTGGTGTCGTGTACGCGGGCGAGATCCTCGTCGAGAATCGCGACTGTTTTGGTATCTTTGACGATCTTGGGGGTGCGCTGCTTGCGGAGGCCGGATTCGTTGAGGCTGAGAGTGGAGGACGCGAGGGAGTTGATGTTGGACAGGGTGGATACGTCGCGATTGGTGGAGACCGTGCGTACTTGAGTGGTGGAGTCTTCCGGCTCTATGGCGTCGCTCTTCATCATCATCTCGATCATACGCTCGTAATCTTCGGATGACGATTGATCCGCCACCTTGTTACCTGTTTCGTCCTTGTCGCAGGGCTTCGCTTCCGGTTCGCGTGAATTCCGCGCTTCCATCTGGCTTTGTTTCTCGGAATCATCGGCGACCGTTTCCGGTTGCTTGGTGGGCATTTGGCGACGCGCGTACTTGACGTTGTCGAGGTGCCTTTCGCCCGAGAGGTGCACGTATATATTCGCGAGATCCGGTATAACGCACTGGCAGTAAGTGCAATTGAACTGCTTGCCATTGGCCGTCCGAATCTCGGAGCAGCCGTACTTCTCGTGGGTCCTCGAATGAAGCTCGCCCGCCAGATGCTCCGCGACTTCCGGTCGCGAGAAGACGGCGATGTTGCAGATACGACAGTAGTACGAATCGTCGCCGCTCGCGGCGATGTAATAGCGCGACAGCTCCCGCCAATCGCTCGGGAACGAGGCACCGGTCGTGGCGCCACCTCCCGGCAGCGCGCGCTTGTGCCTCTCGCCGATCGCGTGGAGCGGTACATTCGCGAAATTCGGTATGGTGCATCGGCAATAACCGCAGTAATACTTGCCGTCTCCCTTGTATCCCGTTTTCGCGTGGAGACTGAGCGACTCGGCGTGTTTGCCACTGGCGAGGTGCTCCTCGATCTTGTTCTCTTCGTGCAGTAACAACAAGTAACACACTTTGCAACAGTAATCCTGGCGATTCAGGACCACGATGTTTTTGTCCCCGGAATGGGGCGCCACCGTGTCAGTTTCTTTTTTCGGGCTCGATGTCTCTGCTTTTGGGCTCGATGTCTCTTTTTCCTGGCTCGATGTCTCTGCTTTCGAGCTCGATGTCTCCGCTGTCGAGGCAGATGTCCCACCTTGCGCGTAAGCCGCCGGTTCATTTATTTTCTTCGCCGCATGGCCGACGGAGTGAATGTAAAGATCGTTGCGGCTGGGCACGTCGACCCTGCACTTTTTGCAGTGATAAGAGTTATCGGGGCGCACCAAAACGTTCGCACAGAACTCGTTGACCGCCTCCCCGTGGCCCTTGCTCTTGATGTGCTCGTCGACGTTGCCGTGCCCGTAGATGACGCAGTCGCAAATCCTACAGAAGAGGTCCTTGGAGTTCTGCACAACAATGTAATCCCTGTGCGAATTTTCCCATGCCGATCTTGTCAGAGTTGCGAGGCCGCTAACGTTCTGGGTGCTCGATGCAGCCTGAATAGACGGGGCGGAGAGCAGGGGTGGCGGATAATTGAGGGGCGGAGGGAGCGCAGGCGCGGGATATTTCAGAGGCATCTGCGGAGCAAAGTTGAGCCTGGGACGAGCTGGAAAGTTGAAGGGTGCGGCGCTGTGATTGAGTAGATTGTGCAGAGGAAATTTCGGGGGGTTGGGACAATTGTTGGTTGCAGGGAAATTCATTTTAAAGGATATCGTGTTGCCTCTTAGTTGCGGTTTCTCACTCTTGGAGCCTGCGAATATTTGCCTGTGCTTCATTCCCTTGATGTGGCGAAAGACGTTCTCGAGATTGGGCACTTTACAGTCGCAACACTTGCACTTGTAGGTCCATCCGTCGACGGGCTCGATCTCGCCATGGCCCAACGCCTCCAGGGTCTTCAGGTGCGACTCTTCCTTCGTGTGAACCTCTGCTTCGGTGTGCACTCGGACCTCGCACACACTGCAGTAAAGGCCGTCGTCGCGGTGCTCGACTGGAAAGCTTCTGGGGTTTTTGGCAGTGCCTGAATCGCTGCGACGAGGCTGCCATTTGGCTTTAGACGCGGGGTGCTGTGGTGGATAACGCTGCGGCACGGAGCTGTGTCGAACCTTGGTAGTGACGGGATCGCGCGGTCTGGACCTTGCGTCTCCGTTGCTCGACACATTCGCTCGGTTGTAGCTTGATGAGTTGGGAAATGCTTTATTGTGGCTCGATGGCTGTTCAGCCGCTTTACAACGGTTCGATGGGGGCTCGGATGCTCCACATTGACTGGACGAAGGCTCGGCCGCTCGGAACCCTACCGGGAATGTCTTTTTTGCCTCTTTATGCTGTGCCTCAGCGGCGTGTTCCTGTACGCTCGTCAACTGTACGTTTGGACGATTGCAGTGACGGCATTTTACGCTTTTCGCAGCCCAAGGTTCAAAACCCTCGGCCACCAGGAATTCGTAGGTAGTCCAGCACGGCTCGAATCCCTCGTGCACCGGTGGCTCAAACGAGACAGCCTCCAGGTGCGATTCCTCGCCGACGTGCAGCAGAGCCCGCGACCAGTCTGCGAACTTAAGCTTACAAGGCAAACAGGCGTAGGAAGAGGTGGAGGGAACGTGCAAAATACGATTTTCGAAGAAGATCTTGTGCTTGTCGCCGATCTCGTGCCAAGGTACGATCCTGTGCCAGGTCGCGTGATCCACGAAAGCCTCGTGACCTACGCTAGAGTTACAAGCTTTGCAGTTGATGAGTTGCGTGGCGCTATTGGATGCGAAGAACGTGCGAAATTGTCGTAGCGCACCGGTGTGGCGGGAATCGTCGATGTGCGAACGCCAATTTGTCGAGGCGTCGCCCTGATGGGCGCACAAAAAACAATGATACTCATTGCCCGAACGAATCACGCCGTTTTCCGCAAGAGCCTTCTCGTCCAAAGCCGCCATTTGTTTTTTTCCCTTTTCTTTTTTTTAATCGTGGGTCCGACCGTTTTTTCTTTCCGAAAAATCGGCGAGGTGCGCACCGGCGAGAGGCCAGTCGAGATTTATCGGAATGTTTTGAGGTTAGGTACGCGATGAGATTGTTCGCGCGCAGATAAAAACACGTTATTTTCTTATCCTACTTTTCTCACGGGTAGCGATCATCACAAATGTTGCGCGAAATCTCACCGGGCGAAGTTATGGAATCCGCGGTTTTCTTTTTTTTTTTTCGCAACAATTCTTTGCCGCGTAATCAATCACCTCACTCATACTCGTTCACATACGTCTTCATCTCTTGATCGTTGTGCCTCTCGTTGTTGCCGGGTGGACCGACACGCCGTGAACGTAGCCAGATTTCGTTTACCTAGAAAAAAATAACCTAACACCCGATTCATAATAGATGTTCCTTGAGGAACAAGGATGTCTTGTTCTTTGTTCAGAATAAAGAACGGAGGAGTGGTGATGACGATCGAAACTTATTTCGAAGATTGTGTTTTATGCTCGTTTTCCCCCTGGTAGAAATTTCTTCGCGTATTTTCCTAAAAAGATCCCATTTTCTCCCAAAATTTTTCCGACTTTTTCAGTGAATTGAGACTTTTCGGAGAAATCCGGAAAAAAATATTTCCACATTACTCCGAAATTTCCCAAATTTCTTTGCATTTCTCTACACTTTCCCTATTTTTTTCGAATTTCTTTCATTTCTTTTTGAAAATTCGGAATTCCTTTTTTTACCATTAATCCTCATCATGTTTCCTACATAAATATGAATCAGTGCAAAGCAAAGAATATACTATGCTTTCCACAAGTATCATCTTTCGGATTACCGTACCGTGCATGCTTCCTATCTACATGAAAAGACGATTGCATTCATCTGAACATTTAATTTTCCATTTTTTTTACACTTTGAAAAAAGAACAAAATTAATGACTTGTTATTGCGCATAACAAATAAAATAAAAACATAAAACGAAGAAGAGTAAAAATCACGATTGAATGATAAAAAGATATTTTCTGCATTTTTGAATTTCCTACTATACTTTAAACTTCCAAATACTTTTTGGGTTACCGCCCTTCTAAAAAAATCAAGGGATTGTCATTCACAATTTGATCGAAAGTAAGGAAAAAATGGGAATTTTTCCCGATAAACTCATTTTCTGAGTTTTTATCCCTTCTCCGAAATTCTCCCAAGGCATTGAAAAAGGCTAGGAAATAATGGGAAATTCTCGTGAATAAAATGAGAAAATCGGAATAATGCGGGAAACAGAGGCATATTGGGGAAAATCGGCATATTTCAGGATTAATATTTCTCATTTTTGTCCCGATTTTCTCCAAATTGGGAGAAAACGGAGAAAATATGACAAATTCGAAAAGCAAAAATGAGAATTTTTCCGAAAAACTCGAATCCTAAATTTTCCCCATTTCTCCGAAAGTCTCCCAAGGCAATGTTTTCATTAATCTCAGTGAAATCTATGTGAATTTCCTAGTATTTAATGCATTTTTGAATTTCTTACTATACTTTAAACTTCCAAATACTTTTTGGGTCGCCGCCCTTCTAAAAAAATCAAGGGATTGTCATTCACAATTTGATTGAAAGTAAGGAAATAATGGGAAATTCTCGTGAATAAAATGAGAAAATCGGAACAATGCGGGAAAAAGAGGAATATTGGGGAAAATCGGCATATTTCAAAATTAATATTTCTCATTTTTTTCCCAATCTTCTCCGAATTGGGGGGAAACGGAGAAAATATAAGAAATTCGTAAAAAAGATTCCACCAGGGCCGCGATCCAAATCGCACTAACAGCGTTCATAGCGTGCTAACGGTTAATCTGATTGGTCGGATTGCGACGGGTATTGCGCTGTGAGCGGTTCCAGCGCAATTCGGACCGCGGCCTTAGGGGGCGTACACAAATTACGTAACGCTAAATTTCCCAAATTTTCACCCCCCCCCCCCCCACGTAACAGGACCGTAACGCTTGGCCGGAACCCCCCCCTTCTATTCCGTTGCGTAACGGGTACTTTGTCTTCAATAATTGCGAGTTTTTTTTCATATACATAACTAATTATGACGCGATCGGGTTTATACTCATTTTATGAAGTATTTGACGATGAAAAAAGGTGTCTTCATTGTCCCATCGATATCTTTATGAAAGGTTATCCGTAAATAAAAAGTCAAAAATTTATCGATATCTTTACAAATGTAGCTATCGTTATGCGTAGCCGTTTTTATTTTGGTTTTTTTTACAAAATGCCGACAGTTTGTACTTTTTTTCTATTTTCAAGACCCGTTTTGGGATTCAAGCAATCTAAAAAAATAGTAATTATCGAAATTTAAAAAATCGGCTACGTGCAACCTTAGTCACTGCTATTACAAAGATATCAAAAAAAAAATTGAAAATCGATCGATAAGTTTTGAGTATCCGCTGGGAAACGGTCCAAAAAAGTAGTTTCGTGAAAAACGCGTTCAAAGTTTTCGTTCCGTTTTTCTTGATATAAAGTTATGTTTTTTCTAGAATATTCATACTTACATTGAAGTATCTAGTCGCGGGCGATATGAGGGTTCTTCATCTTCGTTATATTTCACAAAATAATAGGAGCCGGCACTTCATCTACTGTGAACAATGCCACACCTGTAGGGACTAAGGGCACTAACCGGTTGCGCTACCTGTTCTCACTAAAGTGACTGTAACTTCCTCAATTTTCGGACGTGTGAATAAAAATATAACCAACATATTTTTCAATATATATACTTTCAAGAATTATAATTTAAAAAAATGGTTTTCTTTAAATTTTGCTTGGGGAAATTGGGAAAACTACAGGGCCAGTTTTTGCACCGTGACTTTCCTCCACTGACATTTCGTATGGTAAGCTGTCAACTGTCCGTGGTAAAATTGCGCGCGAGTTTTTAATTAAAAACTTGAACATGCAGATATTGCTATTTCTGGCAGTTCTAAAATCGTGATGTAACGCAAACCTCACCCCCCCCCCCCCCCCTCAACGCGTATGTAGACGGTAACGCCTGGCGGAATGCCCCCGAACGAGAAATACTGGCGCTGGGGTGCTCCGGCACCTATGTGTATATAGATATACGCTAAACATGGGTGCGATCTAAGACAGATTACAGATGATGTACCTAACCCTTATTCATGTTAAGGGATAACACCACTCTAGGATTTTGGAAAGACGTTTTCTTGCCTAAATATACTTTGGTGTCATAAAAACAATATGCAATTGGTCCTGTGGCGATTTTTAAATTTAAAGGTTCAATTATCGATTTGGCCGCAGCGCCTCGGAGCGCGCGATGAGTTGCTCGTACAACTTTGATGGCGTTTGTCTCGAAACCACCTTTTTCAATCTCGGAAGACGGATTACTCGACCACCTTTGCATGCATCGATTTGAAATTTTGATAGCAGCTTCCCAATTACATTCTCTATGGGAGTACGTAGCCGTTTTTTAAATTAAATTTAAACTTTTTTTTATAAACAATTTACGGCTTTTTTGACAAAAAATCGATTTATTTCCTTCAAAGTGGGCTATTTTTTCAAAATTTGAGAGCAAATTTCTAGGTAGTCTCGTAGCTAATAATATATAAATTGTCATTTTTTTGGTTTTTGTTTCAGGTCTTACATTTTACGAGAAGACCGTTATCCCGTGAAGCTATTTGTAAAAAAAAACACGTTTTTCTAAATGTGCTGTATCGCCGCTATTTTGAGTTTGAGTTTGAGATCTTTTCTCGCTTTTGCGTTTTTTTTCCGACCCGTCATGAGGAAATTATGAATCGGCGGATATTCCGACGTTTGATGTCACGATCGGTCTGTCGTGAGGTTAGAAACTCCGATCACTTTCACCTCGTTGACCAATATATGACTATATATGTAGGTGCCGCTGCACCCCAGCGCCATCACTTCGACACATTTTCGGGGACGCTTTTTTCAGCGCCTTTGTGCCGCTAAACCTCCTGGTATCTAGGCTTCATGCGTCTTAGATCGCACCCATGTTTAGCGTATATCTATATACATTTAGGTGTCGGAGCACCCCAGCGCCGTCATTACTCGTCCTCGTTTTGGGGACGAGTTGAAAGGCCTCGCTGAACCTCCTGGTATCTAGGCTCCATGACCAGGAGGTTCAGCGGCAATGCAAAGGCGCTGAAAAAAGCGTCCCCGAAAATGTCCCGAAGTGATGGCGCTGGGGTGCAGTGGCACCTACATATATAGTAATATATTGGTCAACGAGGTGAAAGTGATCGGATGAGTTTCTAACCTCACGACAGCCCGATCGTGACAGCAAACGTTGAAATATCCGCCGATTCATAATTTTCTCATGATGGTTTGGAAAAAAAACGCAAAAGCGAGAAAATATCTCAAACTCAAACTCAAAATGGCGGCGATACAGCCCATCTAGAAAAACGTGTTTTTTTCACATATAGCTTCACGGCAGAACGGTTTTCTCGTAAAATATAAGATTTTAAACAAATACCAAAAAAATGATAATTTATATATTATTAGCTATAAGACTACCTAGAAATTTGCTTTCAAATTTTGCAAACATAGTGCACTTTGAAGGAAATAAATCGATTTTTCGCCAAAAAAGCAGTAAATTGTTTATAAAAAAAAGTTTACATTTAATCAAAAAACGGCTACGTACTCCCATAAAGAATATAATTGTGAAGCTGCTATCAAAATTTAAAATCGATGCATGCAAAGGTGGTCGAGTAATCCGTCTTCCGAGATCGAAAAAAGTGGTTTCAGGAAAAACGCGTTTAAAGTTGTACGAGCAACTCAGCGCGCGCTCCAAGGCGCTGCGGCCAAATCGATAATTGAACCTTTAAATAAAAAAAATTGCTACAAGACCAATTGCATATTGCTTTTATGACACCAAAGTATTTTCAGGAAAGAAAACATCTTTCCAAAATCCTAGAGTGGTGTTATCCCTTAACACTAATGAGGGTTAGGTACATCATCTGTGATCTGTCTTAGATCGCACCCATGTTTAGCGTATATCTATATACATATAGGTGCCGGAGCACCCCAGCGCCATCATTTCTTGTTCTCGTTTTGGGGACGAGTTGAAAGGCCTCGCTGAACCTCCTGGTATCTAGGCTCCATGGGTACAGGCCTGGAAACTCCAGTGGAAGGGGTATGTAGCTTATTGAAGAGAGTTGGTAGTTCACTAGTCGCCGCTAGGTTCGTTGCGATCAGAATACCCATGGGTCAGACAGAGACAGCACTAGTCGGCCATACTTCTATCCTTCTATCTCTGTCCCATCTTCATGTTCGTTACATGGATATTTTTGATGAGTTCGAAACACTGTTAGAAGGGCCAGGAAAAGGCGTTAGTCCTGTCAGTTTCGATTAATACAATAAACAAATATATGATCCTAATCGTAATCAAACAAACTTTCTAAAGCCAAGCGAGCGTGATAAGCATATACATACCATTTTGAAGCTGTCACATTGCATGTGAACTTTTACGGACTGGTTCCGTACTCGCGTTGTTGTAGATTCCAAGCCACTTGTCTCAATTTTTGTTCATTCACCCCTCATTCCCGTGTTTTTTATGCAATTTAATAAAAATACAAATGCAGAAAATGCTCTGATCTCTTTCATTTTTGTACGTGCATTTGTTTTCATATCGAGGTAAGCAGAATGAAACCTTTCAATTTTTTTATGTTGCCCCTTCATGCGCCGTACGGTGCACCACATCATCATTATGAAAGAATATGCTTTCAATTTATCGAAAACGTACTGTGTCCAAACGCAGAAAAAAAACAAAAGTTATCAGCGACTCAGTGATACACGTTTTTCAACCGCTCACTCCGTTGCTCGCCGTATTGAGGTTATGTATGTCCGGGTTTCGGAACCGCAGCGACAACTTGTGGCGGCGCTGGGACCGAAATTTGCCACGCTAACTGATCCATCTGATCGCGGCTGCCAGCATTAGAGTTTCCAGATCTGTATGCAAGACCGTGGTCTGTAGTTCCTGCGAACGATTTGGTATAATATCAAGGGTTCCATCGTTATTGCGCCCGGGGAGAGAGAAATTGTCAACGCACTATTTTTACAAATAATTTATATTTTGGTAACATGTTTGAGATGTTTTCGTGCGATTTTTCTACCGTGTGGGCATGTGACGCTATGAGTCTGTTCTTTTTAGCTACACTTCTCACATCTGAGAGCTTTCTGTTACTGTATCTCGTGGAAGTGTAGAAAGTGTAGCCACAACGAACAGATCCCGTGACATTTTACTTTCTCGTTAATCTAGTTATAGCTTGGCTTATTTAAGCAAGTTTTATTGGCGCCATTGTAATACTTGTATGGTCATGAAGTTTTCAAAGCTTGTCCAGTATTGGACATGAGAGTTGCGCTAACGACATCCAGTTTCGACTCCGAGTCTTGCCGAGCGCTCCGAGGACCGCTGCCAACGTGGCAACGCTGGGAATCCGAGCCACGTCTGACCCAGCCTGATCTCTTTTACCTCGCCCGAACCATATATAACTATGTTTATTTTCCCATTTTCAATGCCGCCCGGGCACTTCTTCGTTCGCGAAAATTTTCTAGATGGATAGACAATTCAATTAAAAAAGAAAAGAGATTATATTAATCCCCTGCTTATTGAGTGGGATAAACGAAGATGAGATTCAATAATTAATGAAATGATATGAGATTCGCAAAATTGAGCGGCTGAGATAAAATTTGATAAACGCCAAGATTAAATAAAATACGATAAGATAATGGCCCGAATGAAAATGAGATTTGAAAGATTAGAAGAAGTATTCAGGACGATTTAACGAACGTTAACTTTTATTGGCAACAAATGCATCAGGATAGTTATGACAATATGAATTGTTGCTCCAAAAAATTACCGGTTATCGGAAAAGTTTTTCCTACCCGCATTAACGAAAAGAAACAAGCAGTTTCAGGACAATTGACAAAATATTACCATTTGATTTTAATTTATACAGTAAATGCTTTGTTATTTACTGTATATATCCTTCAAATTTTCAATCGATCGCCTACACGGTGTTTATAAAATTTATAATTGAAAAAACACCTTTCAACATAGGGAGATGCCTACGCTTATCGCTGAATGGCAGTTTTACGCATGAAAAAGTGTGAAAAAATGTTTAAAATGTAACGCAAAATCGTCAAATCACTCAGTACATGTTTAAACCCTATGTTAGTGTTTTTTTTTCAATTGTGACTGTTCAATTGTTAACACTGATAACAAAATGATCATAATGTACAGTGATTTAACGATTTTTCATAACGTTTGAAATATATGTTCACATTACGTGCGTAAAACTGCCATTCAGCAATGAGCATAGGCATCTACCAACGTTGAAAAGTGTTTCTTCAATTGTAAATTTTATAGAAACGGTGTAGGCGATCGATATAAAATTAGGAGAGTGCATTCAGCATATGACAAAGAATTTACTGTATACATTTGAAGCAAATGGTAACCTATCGTCATTTGTCCCGAATCTCCTTAACCTGAATCTATTTTATTTTGAGTCACCACCGCTAAACTATAAAACATGGCCGCACACATTTTTTGTATGCATAATCTTCAATTTTACCTAAGTAAAAAGTTACGAAAAATAGTTTATTTTTCGTCCGCCACTCCGTCTCCCTGAGTGACGATGTGCTTTTTTCCATTTTCCCTCTTCCTCCGCGCGTCTATCACAATTTTTGTTGAGTCTGCGAGACGTCCCCTAAATTTAAGTTATTCATGAGTTTTTTTACACCGCTAATGTCGTCGCCCGTTTGTTGGGATTCTCCGATTGCGGGGCTGCGGTGTCTCGAGCCGTGCAAGTGAATGTAAACGTTGTCGAAGCCGCGTATGGTGCATCGGCACGCCTCGCACCGGTACTTGTCGCCCTTGAGCCGAGTGACGAAAGCTTCAAATTCTCGAACGGCGCGGGCGTGTTCAACACCAGCGACATGAGCGTCAACTCGATTCTTATCGACAGCGCAGTCGCAGATCTTGCATCGAAAATCATCAGCTTGCGATTGGGCGATGTGCTGATCGCGGGATTTCTCAAAGGGGGCTTTTTCGGGGCTCGCGACCTTGACGGAGTCGATCTTTTCCGAGGTCGTTCTGTGTTGATAACTCTTGAGATGAAAATAGAGGCCGTCGAGACCCAGGACGACGCAGTCGCAGCATGCGCATCGATAATGCTCGCCGCGCACGGAGATTTGCTCGTAAAACCGCTCGATCGATTTCTGGTGCCTCACCCCGGTCACGTGATCATCCGTAGCGTTCGGTACGACGTTCCAGTTGCATATGTGACAAAAAATGTACCCGCCCGTCTTGGAGATGTGATTTTCGGGCAGTCGTGCCGGCTCGAAGGGAACTTCCGGTGGCTCGTCTTGCTCGGGAAAAACGTCGATTTCTTTCGGCTCGATGGAACGGTGTTGGGACAAACTTGCGCTGTGCCTGACGCCTAGTACGTGCTGAACGACGTTCGAAGCGCCGAGGACGCGACATTCGCAAGCCTTGCAATAATTTTCGCGACACGCCTCGTCGAATACGATACTGTCGCAACCGCGTGTCTTCAAGCTAGTCAAGTGGGTGATTCCCCGGAGATGGCGCTCCACGGATTCGGAGTCGGCGAGCGTGCAGCTGCACAATTTGCAATTATACGTGTCTTCGTATTCCACTATGTAAATGTATGCGTTCGAATCGAGTCCTGGAAAGGAATCTTCGGGAGAAATAGCTTCGAGTCCTTTCTTCGCCATGGACTTCTGGAAGGGATCCGTGAAGGCTTCAGGTCCTTTCTTCTCGATTGGATTCAAAGCTGGGAGGTAATCATTGGAAGCTTTCGGTCCTTTGTTCTCCTTTAGATGCGAAGCTGGGAAGAAATTCTCGGTCGCTTCGGATCCTTTTTTCTCCGTCAGCAGCGAAGCTGGGAAGAAATCTTCAGATCCTTTTTTCCCCGTTGGATGCGAAGCCGACAAGAAATACTTGGAAGAAACGTCTTCGAATCCATTTTTAGTGTCTTCCCGAGCCGTGGAATCGACGAATTTTCTTCTCCGCTCCTGCATCTCGACGGAGAAGTGCATCTTCAGTTTGGTGTGCTGCGCGTCGCGACAGTGCTGAGCGAGATCGGGCAGCGCGATACCGTCGCGCCTGCATAACGTGCATGCGAACGTCTTGTCGGATCCGGCAACGATGTCTTCCTTCACGAGAAGCTCGTAAGGCACATCCGCTGAGCTCCTTGCCGAACCAGCGCTTCCTGGCGGAGTTTGAACGAGCGCGGTGTGTCCCTCATCCTCCGTGTGCGCCAGAGCGCTTGACCACTCGGCGAACATCTTGTTGCAGAGACAACAGTAGAACTGCGTCGCTCGCTCGACTATGTGATTCTCGAAGAAGATCCTATAACGATCGGTCGGCGCGTACCAAGGCGTCAGCCGGTGCAGCCGTGCATGCTCACTAAGATCTTCCCAGGCGAAATCTATCGCGCACACCGCGCAACGTACGGTGTCGCACCTGCCTTCGAAAATCAGAGCGAAGCGCTCCTTGATCGCCGAGTGCCTAGCGTCACGCGAGTGACGGACCGGATCGAAGAAATCGGCATTGCTGGCGCAAAGGCGGCAACGGTGACCGCTGCTCTTCCACGAGCGGAATATTCCACGAGCCGCTAATTCGGATTCCATTTCCACTTTCGTTATCTTCACTGAACCGCCTTTTCTACTTCGCTTTGGCAGAGATTCGTCGATTTTTATTTGACCTCTCTTGGTATTTTTTTCGTGCTCATCTTATAGCGTTTTCATCGCCTCGTTCGATCTTCTCATTTCATGTGCAATCGGAGAAAAAAATCACGGCGAGAAAAATGACATATCATAGTCGCGATTTTTCGACCGGATGTGACCTCGAACGATGATTGGACTGCAAAGACGCGACGAATATGTTAGTTTTATTTTTCTTCCTCTCCGTTCAAGACTACGTAATTTGAGGAATGATCGATTTTGTTGCTTTTATTTTCCTTACCGAGAATGATGAGACCAGCCAGCTGCGTCTGGCTCGTTGTTGGTCCACGAGACTGGAGCGGAAAAGGGGAAGTCCCGGCTGGCTCGAAACTAGACAACCGTGCGCAGGAACTTCTTCGACGATAATGAATCTCGCTCGAATCTTCCTTCAATTATCTTACGCACGAAATAATCGTGGGTGCTTTTTTTTTCGCCGACTGGGGGCAAAATACTGTAGGAAAATGTGAGAAAGACCGGGCACTCCCGGGAGCTCTCGTCCACACTATGACCAGACACACTGAAGTGAACCGATTATGATCATTCGGGACGGAGTGACGGTAGCAACGAGAACGGAGGAAAATATGGGAATTATGTTGCCCGTTCGATAAGGTAGTACACGTTCAGTAATCAGTGAACTTGACTATGAAGATTATCGAATATTTATGTCGGTAACCAAAGAAATCGTAATCGTAATACGACGAAGTATAACAGGGTGTCTACCGACCTGAAAAGTCATGAAATGTCATGAAAAATTACCAGTCTACCTGAATTATTATACCCTACTGAATTATCGTTGAGTCTATATTCAATATAAACTAACTTTGTGGTACTTGTCGATAGAGAAACGAATATCCAATCGATAGAAAATAAAATAGAAGAAAGTAAAAGAAAATGATGCGTTATCTCAATATATATTAGTTTTTCTTTGTTATTCGTGTAAAGCGACTAGATGATATTACTCAAAGTTCCTAAATGTATGTAATATTTTTCTAGATGTTCCCAAAATATATTTCTTTACAGCAATCTCGAAATTATGTTTGTCTCCCATTTTTTACTACATATGGAATTGTACAGTTCGGTGACTTTTCGTTTATTCCGTATACTTTTTATTGGCATACAACACACATCTGTTTGGAAGAGCAAAATAAAAATATAAAAATTTAGAAAATCGGCCGCACTGTAGAATCATTAAGTACACTTCTATGCCAGAAAGTCATACCGAGAGTCATGAAAAAATCCCCATTCTTTGCCTTAAAAATTCTTAAATGTCATGCAATTTCAGTTCTGATCAAAATTAGACACCTTGTATAATTTTACTGAATAATAAAAATATTGAGACCAAACCTGCTTTTACTCATATTGATAGTATTTGGCAGACGAACATAACCTGTAAAATGTATTTAAACATGGCAAATGCGTTGTCACCATTTTACGATCGATGACAAATTTTACATAAACACATTCGACGTAATCGGTATGGAATTTTGCGGGAAATTAAGGAGTTTGAAATTTTTATAACGTTGAATATCTTCAGAGGGATGAGAACACAAATTCGAATATCGTAAAAAGACAAAAAATCGAAAATTTTATTGAGTCGAAAAACCTAATGTTTAGAAAAAAAAGTAACCTCGCTCAATTAAACTCAAAGTTGCATCAGTTTTGTTACCGGCCGAGATGAGTTGTCTCTTCGATGTCCTACCGGTTTTTGTTTCAAACTGAACGTAACGAAAAATGTCAAAAATGAACCGCTTTCTCAACTTTGCATATTCGAAAATCAAACACAATGAATAAGAAAACAAACTCTTTGGCTCTTGCGCGAACTTAACACACTGTACATTCTCTTAAAACTGATTTTTAACACATCTCAAATGTGTATTGGAAGACATTATCGTTTTACTTCTTCGCTATTGCTATGACGAATTGCTTTAGCCATGTCTTCCTTGCCAAAAGTTTAAAAAATAAAAATTCAACCGTATCCGATAAACTTCGAGAAAGTTTTTCAAGGCGGAAATGACGGAGGGAGAAAAATGTAATGAAACGAGACCATTTTTCACGTTTACAATTTCGACCGATTAATTAGAAAAAGCTCAAAAACTTTGAAGACACTTTTACAAAAAGAAGGAAATATCTTTACAAAAAGAAGGAAAAATCGATCGTTAAGGTATTTTTTAAATAAAAATAGTCATTTTTTTAGGTTACTCAGTATTTCTTCCGAACCTAAATTTTCCGGTTGATGAACATTCTCTATTTCTCCAGGCTTTGCCGGATACTTTTTTGGCTTTGTGAAAATCGTACAAAAAAATAAAAAAAATTTCCTACACTTGTTTTTCCAATTGGTTCAGCAATGTTGGTAATCTATCCCGTCGTCGAAGAAGCGAAGGTCGTTTGTAATTGGGATTTATTCTTATAATAAAGAACCTTTAGAGAGACGTTTCGACAAAGCGGCAAGATGTTTTTTCCCCCTTGCGTGCTTGTTAAAATTTTCATCGCCAAAAACCGTGCAATTGCAACAATGGCAAAAGTATTTGTTGCCCTCAATCGCAACGATGTCGTTTAAAGTGTATTTCTCTATGGGACTTTTCGCATCAACTTTTTTCGGTGAACTCCCCGTTTTCTCGGGCTTCTCGTAATTTGAGGTTAAATTCTGTTGGTTCGTCTCTGCGAGCGTGGGATTTATTTTTCCCGATTGCTTCTGCGCTAAAATCAAATGTCTCGAATTTTTCACATGCGTATAAACGTCCGCGAGATTTTTCGTGGAATAATCGCAACACTTGCAATTATAGGTCCGGTCGGGTAGCTTTACGATGTTTTCACAGCCGAATTGCCGTAGCGAAACTCCGTGCGCTTTCCCCATTATGTGTTTGGTTATATTGAGATGGGAGAGGCTCAGATCGCACTCGCAAATTTCGCAGAACGCTCGCGACTCCTCGAACACGGTGACGTAGTACAAAATTTCGTTAGCTTCTCCGGATGACTGCGAGGATGACGGAGGCTGCGACGGCTCCGTCGATTTGTCATTCACCGAGTCGAGGCGATCTACGTGACTCTTTTCCTTCACGTGAAGACAAACAGCTTGAAAATCACGCATATGAAAGTCGCAACAATCGCAGCGATAAGCACCGCCCTCGAAATTAATTCGGTCGCAGCCGTACCTGCATATAGCTTCCTTATGAGCGCTTGCTTGTACGTGAGCGTCGCAATTTCCTGCCAACGGATGCACTTGGCACTCGCACAAGAAACAGAAATAAATTTTATCCCACACTTTGAGGATGTAGTCACCGAGGAAATCGTTTTCTTCTCCGCTACTTATCACTTCGTTTTCTTTTTTCTCAAGTCGCTGCGCTCCTTGCTGATTTTTCGTCTGGAGGACTTGTTCCTTTGAGCCAGCGGGAAGCGATTTTATAGAAAGGGTTTGCGCAGTGTACCTCAACATTTCTTCCTTCGAATTGAGTTGTTCCGCTTCTTGCTGAGCTTTCGACTGGAGGACTTTTTCTTTCGATCCAGCGGGAGGCGATTTCATAGAAAGGGTCTGTGCAGTGTTTCTCGGCATTTCTTCCTTCGATTCTTTCCTCGAATTGAGCTGCTGTGCTCCTTGCTGAGCATTCGAGTGAAGGACGTGTTCCTTCGAACTCATGGGGGCCGATTTGATCGAAATTGTCTGTGCAGCGTTTTTCTTCGATTCTTCCTTCAATTTTTTCTTCGAATCGAGCTGCTTCGCTCCTCGCTGAGCTACCGACTGAAGCACTTGTTCCTTCGAACCAGCAGTATGCAAATTCACACAAACCGTCTGCGCGGCGTTCTTCAGCATTCCTTCCTTGGATTCTTCCTTCGAATTGAGCTGCTGCGCTTCTTGCTGACCTTTCGACTGGAGGACTTGTTTTTTCGATACGATGGGAGCCGATTTATTCGAAATCGTCTGTGCAGTTTTCTTCAATTCTTCCTTCAATTTTTTCTTCGAATCGAGTTGCTGCACTCCTTGCTGAACTATCGACGGAAGAACTTCTTTCTTTGAGGCTCCAGCAGGAGGCGATTTCATCGAAATCGTCTGTGCAGCGTTGTTTGGCATTTCTTTGTTCAATTCGAGCTGCTGCGCTCCGTGCTGAGCTTCCGACGGAAGGATTTCATCGTTCGTTTCAACGGGAAGCCGTCTCATCGAAGCTACTTTTGCTGCGCTTTTTGGGATTCCCTCATTAGACCGTGACGACGTGGTTGCGCGTCTCGCCAAGCTCAAATGCTGTCCCTCCTTGATGTGCAAATAAACTTCCCAGCGGCCGCGAATAGCGCAGCGACAAGCACCACAGTAATAAACGTCGTCGCCGATCTTAGAGACGCTGCGACAGCCATATTTATTTATAGAATCGGCGTGTGCTGTGCCAGCGACGTGGCTTGCGATGCTCGTTTCCGAAGCGGAAAGATCCACGTTACACAGGACACAGCGAAAATCGTCTTGATCTATCTTCAGGATGTAGTACTCGAAAAAGTATTGGGAGACTTCCGTACCGAGGCTAGTTTCTTTTTCGACCGTTTTTTGGCTCAGCGAGTTCAAGTGCGCGGCCTCACTCACGTGACGATGAACTTCCTCAAGACTGGTAAACGCGAGATCGCAAGCACGACATTGATAGCTTCCCGGGTCGCGGGCCTGGATACTGTCGAAACCGTGTATCTTCTGGGAATTCCAGTGATACTGTCCCGTCACGTGGTTCCCCGTTTCCTCGGAAAGACTCGATAAGACGCAGTCGCATATGACGCACTTCCAGAAATTCTCGTCCAAGCGCACCAGCCAAAAATCCCTGATCTCGCAGATCGCTTGGTCCTTCGTCTCCCAAGCTTTCGCTGCTGCGCAATGTTGACTATTTCTCACGTGCTCGTAAACATCGAAGAGGCCTACAATGTGGCAGTCGCAGAATTCGCAATAATATTCACGGCCGTTGCACAGCCACACCGCGTCGCACTTGTGTCGCCTCAGCGAAGCTGCGTGCTCCGCGCTCGCCAGGTGCTGAGCTTTGCGTTCAGCGTCGAACTCGTAGTCGCAAACGACACAGCGATACGTGCGATAGCTCTTCTTCGCCACGTAGTCGCACAGTGTTGGCGACGAACATTCTTCGTCGTCATTGCGCATCTTGCAAGTGACCGTTATCTCTTCGCGGCTTTTGCTCGTCCCAAAGGCGAAGCGCGATCTGTTGCTCATGTGCGCCAAGCCCTTGATGTGGCGCAGCGCATTGTCGAGCAGTACGCTGCGTGCGTCGCAAACCATGCACTCCAGGCTAGACGGCGAGTGCGTGGCGAGAAGGCCCTCCTTGACGAGCAGCTCGTAGCTCAGTGCACCCTTCGCCGCAATGTCCCAAAGCTGTCGCGTGCTGCGCGCGACGCGAGTGCGATGCTCGCCGTCCACTATGTGCACCAATGCGGTCGACCACTCCTCGAACGTCAAGCTGCACGCGTAACACCGATATGCGTTCCGCCACTCCACGATCAGATTCTCGAAAAATATCTCGTACTTATCATAATTGTCTTCGACTCTGTCCCAGGGTATCAAAAAGTGTTGCTTCTCGTGCTCCCTAATACCGTCCCAGCCCAACGTTGCTCCGCAAATGTTGCAGCTCAGCCCGGTGCCGTTTCGCGTCTCGAATACCAAATCGAAACGCCTCACGTTCGCCATGTGCAACAATGTTTTTGAATGGCTCTTCCATGTATCTTCGTGCAGCGACTTTGCGCATACAATGCAGTACGCGTCAGGCGTGCTTCTTCCCCAAGAAGCGTCATCTCCGATAGAGAATTGTGACATTTCTTTTCTTTCGTTTACATTGTTCTTTATAAAACTGTGAGCGCTATCGTTTGCACTCTTGACGGGACCCTGGCGGAATACTCATTTGATGAACTTGACAGTATCGATGGCAAAGTGACACGATCCTCTGTAGCATGCAAAATTCAAAAAACACCTTCAAAATACTGAGAATAATAATAATAATGACGCCGAAGATAATGTAATAACGTCTCGGGAGAAATGTCATATTAGGCTTGAACGAATTTTATGATAATGATAATACAATGTGTTAGAAAATAATAAATACTAAATAAATAATAATAAAATAAATAATAACTAAAAAAAACACCATAGTTAATACTTTGTATAGAAAAAATTTCGTAGTGATAATGATTTTATTCAATCGTTGACGGGGAAATCCCCGGTTTAGACAAAAGCGCAGTAACAATTATGCGGCGAATGATAATAATAGTATTGCAGCGACACCACGTGACGGAAAATACAAAAATTATTATTGGTTATGATACAAATTCCAAGGGCAAAAACGTCGTATGTTTTTTTTCTTTCTGATTGCAACATTGTTTTTACAGAGTACTCACCACACGAGGCGAAAAATTAGCCCGGCGAATCGATCGCGAAGTGAGCAGCACGCTGAGCGATTTCGCAGTCCCGTTGATAACGCGTTTTTCTAATGGACAACGGATAATTAAATTGATCACGAACAATTGTATCCCGTTGGCACGCACGAAGAATCTTTTTGCTGCGTATTTACACGTTTCGGCAGAGTGGAAAAAACATGGTCGAATTTCGATAACGGGAGTCGAGAAGCATAGACGGAAAAAAACGCGATGGTATCACACGTGTTCTTTTATGGCCACTTTCGAAACGCGCCCATCGGTTGAGTGTTGAGTCTTTTGGATACGGCCACTTCCGGTATTGTAGACGTCGCACCGAACAAGCCGCCATGAGTGCGACAGAGACTATACATTTTTAGTTATATGTCCTTTTTGAAGCGGTCGACTGTCGCGAGAAAGCAATCGTTATTTTCTTGCCATTTTTCTGCATCGGCTGAGCGAATTTCCGCCCGAACGATTCAGCAGTTGGGGCGAAATTGGAGTTCGGGTTGTCGAATTGAGTGCGGCGCGCGAGACGCGTCGATCGGGCGGGAAAGTTCAAAGAACTGTGCTTGGCTAAATTGTGGAGCAGTTAAGGGGCCAGTCCACTTTGGGGCCACGAAAAAATGGCTATTTTCGCGATATTTTTGAGGATGTTATAAAAGATATGAATATAAAAGTTGTTGGGCTTGATAAATAAAGTCTTGAAATACATTTTTTTTAAATGTTTAATTCATTTTTAAGTACAAAAACTATAGTTTAACGTAACGCCTCAAAAATAGGTGAGCTAGGCAGCTCCATCACAACTCGGCAAAGGCTTGTCTGAAACAAAAAAATCAAAGTCCATTAGATTTAATATGACACCAGCTACAAAATGACCCTCGGATATAAAGTTTTATCAAAAAATAAAAAAATGGCAGATGAAAAACGAAAAAAGTATTTTAAAAACGCGTTTTCTCGCAGTTTTTCGCAAAAAAACGGTAAAAATCAAAATTAAAAAACCATCGAGGATCACCTTGTTGCGACCCATGCTTACAATATGTGGTTCAAATTTCAAGAGAATCGGTTTATTACTTTTAGAGATACGTTGGAGCTAGATTTTGAAAACGTTGTTTCGAGAAAAACGCGTTTGAAATTTATACTATGAAAAACTCTTACCTAAACTCAATCGGCAATTCCTGCACCGTACTGCAATTCCTGTACCTTCGAAAACAGTAAAAAAGAATCGATTTTGTGAAATTTTCAAAGTGGACTGGCCCCTTAATGTCCCCTTGCTTTCAAATTTTTGTATAAGCTACTTTATTGTTTTTTTAACCTCATAACGTAAAAAATGGCGCGAAAACTTCATATAAATTTTGTTTGGGCGAGCGCTGACGTTTTCCCCACCGACCTCCAATTCGGGTGGCACAAGCAGCGTACGCAGAAACTACTGAAATCGTTTGCGTTCAGAGTTATACTATAAAATTGTCAACGTCACAAACATTATGAAGACAATTCACAACCATATTTACTTTGATTTTATTCTTACTACTATTGTTTGGTTTATCTCCATTCAAGTTCGGATTGTTGGGGTGAGAATGAGGTTATGCGGGTCGCCGTTTTTCGGACCATTTGATCCGCTTTTTGCACAATTAATATTTCGTGTTTCATCGATTTAAAACAGTACAAGAAGTATTCTGTAACAAAAAAACAAAATAATACTACACGGATATTACATAATTTTTGCTACGAAACTCATCGACGATTTACAAACAACGTATCGCCAACATCTACACGCTAAATATTCGGGGGATCCCCCAACGATGAAAATACACTTCGACTTTTTTACACAGGGACATTTTTACCCATTGTATTCAATTAACACCTCTATTTTCCTCAATACTTCGCAACGAGGAACAATCCATCGAGCTTGCCAAAGAATAATCCGTTACGTGTGATCCAATTATATACAATCATAACCACGAAATAATTTGCGGATATCGGATTAGTCGATCCGTACCGTACAAAGAATATTCCCGGGTGCGATTAAGGTTAATATTTAATTCCACCATTGTAAAGAGCGACTAACTCGTGAAAATAATACCTAAACGAAAAAAACATCTTAGAACGAACATAGCACATCGTGACTTTTCGCGCAATAATTTCGAAAACGCCCGAGATAAACTTTGCTCACGTTTTGCGTCAGATTGTGCGAAGGATCAAACGGATCCTGTATGCACATAGGAAAGTCGACCCTAAACGGTTCTGGATTGAGGGATTTTTTCGTATAATCGACGCACGCCGACATTTCACGCGGCAATTTTTTCGGCTCGATGAACAAACGTTTTTTTACGTTTTCCCCGAGTAATGGGCAGGCAACGTCGTGGCGATAATCGAAATCGCTATAAAAACGGAAAAACTTTGAGAGATATTCTTTGGCACTCAAAGTACTTGCAGCATCCTTGTGACTTGAATCGGAAAAGATGCCGACGTTCAAACCTGAAAATAAATTCGAGAAACAATTTACTAATTTTCAAATCAGAAATTTGACAGGTGAAATATTATCTTTGAGGATTTGAAGCACCGAATTATTATTTGCGCTGCAAACGGAACAATGTTAACAACAATCTATAACATAACACAATAATAATAATGAAAATAAATAAATGAATCAAATAAAAAATAATGAAAATAACGACTTTCGAATAAAAAAACTTCACGATTAACACAGTAAAAAGTATTAGTAGTAGTTTATTCCACATGGATACCCTTGCGGATTTTTTACAACCTCCCATCCGTTTTTCAGTTCCTTTTTACATTATAATATTTTTACGCCGCTCCGATTGTTTTTGTCTCTCCACTCTCCTCGATCTACACATTCCTACTCTTATTTTCTATTCCGTATTGTTAGACTTCTCGCCCTCTTTCCTCGTTACCTTCTCAAACTGTCTTACTACCTCACACATTTCTTCCACTAGTTTCTTCCCTTCTAGCCCCAAAATCCATCACGTTGCTATCCGGCCCTCCTTGTGTTCCGCCCAACGTTGGAATTCCTTGTCGCGTCGCCCTCACTTTGTGATATTACCTCCTCACATTTCCATATGTGGTTGCCTATCCTTGCTCTTTATGCGATCCCCCACGTAATGCTTTTCTGGCCTCGTCTGTCAGTCGGATATGCTTCTCAAAGGTGTTGCCTGCCTGGAAGCCTGGAACCATACCCTTGTATGGTTACCAATATCATTTGTATTCCGGTACTACCTGGAGCCTTCTGTTGATCTCCCATCCTGTCTCTTTCTGCTTTCTTCCCCCTTTCTTGAATATCATGAACTTTGTTTTTTCCGTGTTCACCTCAAGCTTGTTCTTTTTCACGTATCTCTCCAAAACTTTTAGCATCAACCCTTTTCCAGTATCAGCCACCAGTACCACGTCGTCGGAAAGCTTCAGTGCTTACATTTTTTCTCCTATTATCGTCCCTTCTTCCTTCTTTCGCTCCCATTCTAGCGCTATGTCCTCGTTATACCAATTAAAGATGGTGGGGCGCCGCGCGCATTTCTAAGAAACTCCTCTCGTCGTCCTGAATTTTCTTGAAATTCCCCCGTTATTATTTCGTTCTGTGTTTCTCTATAGATTTATTTTACAATTCCCAACAGATTCCCCCGTGCCCCTGCTTTCACCAGCTTCCTCAACATTATTCCCCTTTCCACTGAGTCGAACGCTGTTCGGAAGTTCACGAACGCTGCGTATAGCTTCCCTTCTTTTCTTCTGAGGCTGTTGTTGATCAGTGCGTTTAGCACAAAAATGTGATCACGCGTTCCTCTTCGTTGTCCGAAACGTTTTTGTCCTTTTTTTAGCAGCCTTTTTCCTTGTCGTGCACCTTTTGTTCGCTATGTTCCTCAATATCTTATGTCCCACATCCATCAACGTTATACCTCAGTAGTGTTTCGCTACTGCCGCGTCTCCTGCTTTACGGATGTCGTATATTCTCCCAGTTACCCAGCCTCTTGCCAGTTTTTCGTCTGTGCATAACTCCTCCATTATTGCGCTTAGCTCTTTTCCTTCTTCTTCCGGTAGTCATTGGAATAGTTCCGTTACCAGTGCGCCTGGCCTCCCTGCCTTCCCCATTACTATTTTTTTCAACTCTTCTTCTACTTCTGTCGGTTCTATATCTATATTTGCTGTTTCCTCCATCAGTCTCACCCTCTTCCTCCCTCCCCTTCCTTAGTTCTCTTCTTCTGAAAAGTGCATTACCCATTCCTCCTTCGATATTTGGCAGTTGCTTCCACCTGGTTTCCTCGTCCTAAAGGGCCGAATGCTCTACAAAGCTCTGTCGGATTCTTGCTCCTATTTACTGCCTCCCATTTTTCCTTCCAGCATTCTCCCCCCCCCCTTTATTTTCTTCAGCGCTCTTCTCGCCTTTCTCAGTCTTTCTCTCTCTCTCTCTCATCTGGCCCTGTTATCTCCAACTATTCTTTCAGCCTTTTCCATACTATCCTCTCCTGTTCTCTGACTTTCTTACTTAAGCCCTTCCCTTCTGTTCCCCTATGCCCTACCCATCTATACGTCCCTACGTCTTCCGCCGTTTTCCTTATTGTCTCTACCAACGTGTCCCATCTGTCTCTTCCTTCTCTTCTTTTTTTGTTCTCCATATCACTCGAAACTTTTCTGCGTATCGCTCTCCTAGCTCGTCTTTCCACACTATCTTTATCTTCATTTTGACCTTTTGTTTCGCCTTTCCCGTTCGCTTTTCTTCTTCCTGTAACCACTCTCGCCGCCCCATCGTTAAAGCGATTGGCAGGTGATCTGATTCCGCTCTTAGATTTATCCTTAATTCCCTAATCAGTCTCTCCGCTTGCATGTTGACTAGTGCGTAGTTAATTACCGACCCTCCTTCTCCCAGATACCCTACGTATGTGAAGCCCCCCTCGGTGAAAAGAGAAATTCCCAGAAATAATATTCCCCGACAAAAAATCCACAGTGAAACATTGTTGAAAGAAAGCATAACTATTATTTATGTCGTTATATCATTGTAATTACGATCGTTATTGTTATCATTGTTTCGTTATTTGCTATTGTTACTAATGTTGCGGTTGATATAATTTTATTATTGTTATTGCAAAAGTATTATTGTTATTTCGATTTGTTTAAGTTGTTGATTGCTTTGCTATTAATATTGCATTACCGTTATTGTTGTTTGGGCTCGTTTAAATTACGACTACGTTTCCATTGTTATTGTAATTATTTTGTGTACGCATTCATTTTTTCAAACATGACTATTGATTATTATCGAATAGTGTAGCATATAGATCACTGATGACTTACCATCGATTAGGCGGGACTTACTACTCATCGCGATTAAAGAAGCAATGCTCGGCAATACGGATTCCTGTTGCAAATAAAATACAACGTACCAGGAAATCGCGCAATCCGATATCGCCCCGCAACCCGTTAAATTGCACAGCCCGAGCCATTGCCGGACGAAAAGTATGATTTTTCGGCAAATGGGAAACGCTTCATTGATCGACCTGCAAAACCGAAGAGAATTTTCCAAATGCTCGTTTTTCCCTTTTTGTATATAAAAAAAAATATATATCCGTTGAATTTTCGGAAAATGTCGATTTCTGGTTGATTTTCGTCGAATTGGTTAAACAATCTGGACAAATGCTGATATTCAAGATATTGTGATAATCGAGTACGAATAATCATAGTAATGCCGAAAAGCTACTAACACATTGCTTAAACGAACAATCGTTCAATAAACGATCGGTAAAAAAATGTTTCTTCGTCCGTAATGGAGTAATTGATTTTTCGAAATATTTATAATTTTTTGAAAGCATTTTCTCTCTGAAAAAAATCCTTTCCAATTTTCCCCATAGCTTGTACTTTGAAATAACGAAGAAACGAATCAATCAAAGAGGTAATTGCTTATGATGGAAACATATTCTCCAACGATTTGTAGTACTCGTTTAAACCATTCGTCGATCAATTCATACGGCATTATTGCAATTCGAGATCGACGTTTATAACACCTTCACTGTATTCGATTTTTGCCAGATTTTTGCCGTATAGTAAAGTTGGAATGAGATCGAAACTTTCCGTTTCAAACAAAAACGTGCGATATATTGAAGTTATCACGAACTTGAAAAACATCTCGTAGCTTTTTTCGAATTTGAAAAACATCTCGTTGCTTTTTTCGACCTGAAGTTCGTTCTCGGCCACGTATTTCTCAGCATCACGAAGCAAACATCGCGTAGCCTCTGGCAGATCGTGCACCGTATAGTGGCCATCCTGGAGGAGCCACTTGTGGGAAGACAATTGGCAATGATAGACGTTGGTGGTGGGGTGACCGTACCAGAGCAAAGCGCAGGAAGCACAGAAGTCGAAGATGAGCGCGCGTTCAGAGAGATTCATTCGCCGCAGGCGAACAGAGTGCTTCGCGCAAGCCAAATGACTAGCGAATTCTACCTCGGAGTCAAAGTTAGCGGAGCACGGGACGCACCAGTAATTGTGTATGCGGTACCAATCACAGCACGCTCGGTGCAGAGCGTCACGCAAGATTGGCGAGGATTTGTTGCGCTGCGCTCGGCACTGAGCTGCATGAGCTTCGTCGAGGATGTGGTTGCGCAGCGCCTCGTCGTTGTCCTGAACATCCTCGCCACACACGAGACATTGCACAGGTCCCTCAGGTGTCTCAAGCATGAAATCCAGCGCGAGCCGCAGCTCGCTGAACTGTCCGGGTGCGTGCTCGAACAGCGCGTCGTCCCGCTGCATGTACGCCAGGACGGTGATATGATCGAGGCTCGAAAAGTGTTCGCCACAGTGGGAGATGTCGGGTGCTAAGCTTTGCCGACACACCAGGCAGTAGATGCTTTCGTTTTGCTGGACGAGGCACAGCCCGGCGCTCAGCTTCGCAGCGTCCTTCTTTTGCCGCATTTCGTAGATGTGATCTTGATGCGAGTCCAAACGCTGAGCCACGATTCGCATCAGGGTTTTCTCATGAGACAATGGTCTGAGACATTCGACATGCTCTGCCACGTGGTTCGACGCCTCACAGGATTGTTCTACAGTTTGTGCAGCAACACAGGAAAAATGCTCGGGCTCGTTCGATGGATCAGACGAATATCGGAGGTTCTCATTTTCGTCGAGCTTTCCACCAGTGAAGTCAGCGCTCAAATGGCTTGCCAAATGGCTGTGCAAATCGGCGCCATTGTCGACTGCGAAGCTACAAAAGTCGCATGCTACTTTTTCACTCGCAGCTTGCGCCGCAGCGCGACGTCGTCGCGCCATCCTTTCCGCAGCCTTGACCCGATAGCTGCGCAGCAACTCCGCAATATCGTTCGAGGATTTCGCAGTGTCTGGCTGGCTCGAGCTGTCGTCGGTTTTGGACTCCTTAGCTCTTTGCATCGCGGAACGACAGGCCGCGTGTCTTTTGCCTCTCAAGTGAACGCAGACGTTTTTCTTGCCTGGTATTTTGCAATCACAGCACTCGCATCGGTACATACGCCATTGAATCACCGCGATATTTTCGCAACCATATTTCTTCATGGACGTAGTGTGCTCGATTCCGGCCACGTGTTCCGCCAAGTCGTGTCTTCCCGACAATTCCCTTCCGCATATCTCGCACAGCCACTGCTCTCCACTTTTCCACGAGATGCAATAATCCTCGGCGATAATCGCCGACGCGCCGATCGACTTTTCGGCATCGCGGGGAATCCCGAAATCTTGCGCTCCGGCGTCTACACTGTTTTTAACAAAGTCCGGTTCCTTCGGCACCGGTTTAGCCAAATTCACGCAATCTTCGGACCTCCGATCAACCTGCGGCGGAGGTGCAGAGACGGCAAGGTTAAGTAGCCGAATCGGGGATTCCCCGCTGCGCGTCTCGAGCACCGACCAATGAGGGCTCACCTCACAAGCGGCCGCCATTTTGACGCCTTTGGAATCCCCGGAATTTAATGCCATTTTGATTTCTCTCGATAATGGAAATCGAAGAATTTCTATCGAGAGACAAAGAATTTTCAAGCTCGCAATCGTGTGCAATGGCAAAGTTTACTGATACGTGGCGGTTTTTCCTTCTCGATATTTTATTATTCCATGCTTATATGTCGCTTCACTGAATTCGGATATCTTCTTCGATGCGCGATATTCTTTGTCCGGTCAATAAAAAAAATGTCGTTTTAAAGGGCCCGGAGGGGCGTTGGAGATTTTCCTTTAAAGATTCTCTACCAATTAATATTTTCGTCTTTTTTCTGAATACTGCAGAGCATTTTGGTTCCTTAGTGGGATCTCTCGTATTTTTTTTCTCTATTCATCAGAATGGTTTCTCGTTGAACAATGTATCATCTTTCATAGATCATTTTTCAGGAACAGTCATGCGGCAGTCTGAAAGGCGAGAAAAATTAATAATGCTGAGGTTTCCGCTTCCGTGAATTTTAAATCATAATATTCAAGACAGAATTAATGCAAAAAAAATCCGTAACAATATTTGAAAAGGTTTTCTTTTTTTTAACCCTTTGCACTCAAGGCTTTTTTCGCTCGGATAGTAAAAAGTGAATGGGGGTCACCTCTTGAGTGCAAAGGGCTAATGTGTACGTATAAAAAGAGTTTTCCCCATCAATAAATTAACGATTAAGTACAAAAAATGTAAAAATTGCGGTCACCGCAAAAATGATCAGCACGTGGGAACACGCCAGGAACTCGGAAAATAATTTTGTTAGGTTACGTTCAATTATGTTCAGGGTCTAAGTTTATAAGCATGCTAAATCGATAGATATTGTAGAGAAAGTGATCAATTTTGAATTTTTGTAAAAAGTGTTCGCTTAGTCAATCAAAAATCTACTGCAATTGTGTTGGTAATTTTTAGGTTATGCACTAGATTTAACGACTCGCTTGTTTCGATTTTTTAAATAAATAACGCTTGGTCAATTTTCACAGCGTTTTTCCTATAGTTTACAAAATGTCGGAACGGTCTTTGAAGTTCATTTAAAAAACTGCCTGCATATTTACCGCTGAAATTTAATTTCTCGAACCGGCACGCAAAGATTTTATTTTTTGGTAAGACGCGTACGAAATTGTAAGGACGATTTCCACGCGGCGTCGTATTACTTGTAATGATAAACCGAAATTAGCAGGAACAATTATAGAAATTCGATTGGTCAGAAAGAATGCATAATCGCGTCTCTCTGGCATTTTTCACTAGGTACTTTTCTCAGGAAATTTTCATAGAGTTGCGGTTACTTCGAGGCGGGAATTTTGAGGTTACCTCGATCGTACTTTCGTCTCATGAAATCGTACTAAAAATTGAGCACGTCGGCTTGTTCGATCGAAATAATAAATGAAAACGCTCGAATTAAAAAGGTATAATATTATTTATAATTAATTGTAGAAAAACGCGTTGATCTCCGTGTTACAAGAGATAGTTACTTTTAAATCGGCGCGTACGCGATTAGTACGAACAAACGCCGCTGCAGTGACGCTGGTCAGGGGGGGAAAAATCGAATGGCATTTCGTGTATTCTTTGATATTTCTTTTATTCTTGATTTTTTTATTATCATTTTATTTTTTAAATTCTTTATTACGATTTTTTTCTAGAAAAGAAGAAAGGCGCGTGAAAAAAAAAATTTATTCAGAATTTGGTCTGAAATCGATGGTATCGTGGATCCAAGATTGAAAAAAAACGGAATAATGATCATCTTCCTTAATCATACTGTAAATTAAAAAAATCTTTGATCACGGGTGTAGTAACGGAAAAGTGTTGGTACAAACAAATAATATGAGTATCTACGACCTGCGTCATGATTGAATCCTTAAACATATATACGTATACACACATATCTTTTAGTAAAAAAAAATAAAGTATTTCTTTTCACAGTACAGCTTTCGTTCAATATGAGTCACTTATCTTAAAAAATCAACGATCTATCGCAGTACAAAATAATGATTACGTTATCTGCGTTACTTTATCCCATGGATCTTACAGAGCACTGATTCGGCTCGCATTTTTTGCCGGTACGGATCAACTACGTGAGGTCACTACCCAAAGGATTTTGTTCTTAACGAGCCAGAACTCTCATGAGTTTTTCTCTCTACCAAACTTAACTTTGATTGAATTTCAAAATCTGAGGTTATCACAAATTGTCAATTTAAAAAAATTGTGGGTAATAAATCAAGGTCAAGTTGCATGATAATCTGGGGTGGATATAATGATCGAGGTAAGGTTCGTTACCCGGCGTTTAGCCTCGATAGATCAAGGTCACGATAAAAGAAGGTAATTCTTCGATTAATTGTTCGATTAATTGAGACAACGTTGAATAAACTCAAGTTGAATTTGGTAAATCGAAGTGATGTCCGATAAATTCGGTTCCGGGCGGCCAAAATTAAGGTCAGTCCCGAATAACTGAGATTAGGTCCACCGAATTGAATCCGCCAGATTGATGTCAGGGTGAGGCTAAACTTGGGTAACGCTTGAAAAAAGTTTGTGTTAAGTTTTCTGAGTTGAGATGAGATTCGGTCATGTGGAGTTGAGTATTTTAAATTTAGGCCTGATAGGCCGAGCTTAGATAGGGTATCGATAAACTGAGGACTATTCGCCAAATTCAGGTCAGATTCGTTGAACTTCGATGAGGTTCAATAAATCGAGGTCGTGTTCGATAAATCGAGGTCATGTTCGATAAATCGAAATCGTGTTCGATAAATCAAGGTCGGTCTCGGGTCTACGGGACAAACACGCTTTGCGCAGATTCCTAATTACAACTCCGGAGGGAACAGCACGCTCAAACTCTTTGAGCAAAAGATCCTGAACCTGCTGAGGTCGACTTTGGTGACGGACTTTGTCAGATTGTTCGGCAAATCCAATGGATCCTGAAGACACATCGACGCGTCGATTCTGAAGGGTTCCGGATACTCGTAGCAAGTCATGTAAGTGACGTACGAGCGCATTTCCTCCGGCAGGTAGCGCACGTCGTCCGCGAAGGCGCGTTTCTCGATGACCTTACCGAGCAACGGACACGCGACGTCATAACGATAGTCAAAGTTGGCGTAGAGAGCGAAAAAACCGACGAGGTGATGCCTGAGGTCGGTGGTGCTCTTCGTCTCGAGCGTTGAGATATCTTCCCAATCTGAAGCGAAGAAATTGAGGCTTTTATGTTTTCATCGGAATCTCAAAGATTCGAGGTTAGACAATGATATTTCGGCTACGCTGATGGCAAATCGGAGAGTTACTCGACCTAGCCATTGTAAAAACGCACATTTTGACGCTTGAACCGTTGCATTCGGTGAAAAAATGGCGGAGAATAATCGAGAATACTATGGATGTTGAGTAGTAAGTTGTACCCACCTGCGAGGCTGTGCCAAAACGCTTTCATGGAGCTCAGCGAAGCAACGCTCGGTAGTATCGACAGAGTTTGAAGATACAGAACGAAGTACCAGTAAAGCGCCACGCTTGAAATTCCCTGGATTCCCGAGAGATCGCACCCCGTCAGCCATAGCTTCAGGAAGGACAGTATCTTCGCGCCAGGCGGAAATATCTTGTCGAAGAATCTGCAATTTTTAGTTGACCTCGTTTTTTTTGCGGAATTTGGGTGTTCTGCGATTATCGTAATAATTTTGCTGCATTGCACAAATTGTTTCCGGCTATTTTATTTTGCCCAATTGTGATCCTGCTGTTCACAACTTTAAGGCCTTAGGCCACAGTAACGGGTATAAAATCACGTGCGAATTTAAGAATTGTTTCGCATGAAAAAGTCATTCACTCATAAAATTAATTACACATCTATTTAGTATATCAAGCTGTTAGAAAAAATATTTTTTTTTCGATGTACAAAATGGCCGACTACTCGAAACTTCTCGAAACAGCTTTTTCCCAATTGGCGTGACAAATAACTTCAACAATTTTCACTCGATCTACTTCAAATTTAAAAGTTACGTTCTTAATTGCATTTCGCAGAGAAGTACGTACGGAATTTCTGATTAATCGAAAACTTTTCATTTTATGAGCTGTTTATGAGCAGTTATAACGAAATTTTTCACTGAAAATTCATTTCTTAAGTTCAAATACCTGCAACTTTTGAATAAAACAATATTTTTTAAATTCCGCACGTATTACTCTAGGTATTCTAATGTAGATTGACGAGAATTTTTGTTTTTTGTTCTAGGTAAAAAATTGTGGATGCTAAATGTCACGCCACGGAGCGCCTAAAAAAAATAAAAAAATAAAATATTAGTAGTCAGCCATTTTGTACATCGAAAAGAAAAATTATTTTTCCTTACAGCTTAATATTCATACTAAATGGGTGTGAAATTAATTTTATAAGTGAATCACTTTTTCAAACGAAAAAAAATTGTTTAATTCGCACATGATTTTATACCGTTACTGTGGCCTAAGGCCTTGAGACAGTTAGGGCAAAACGATCATATGTCTGTTAAATTTAAACTCCCTTGAGCGGCAAACTCTTCGATCCTCCGGAAAAAAGCCTGGTAGTGACAAACACGCGAACCTGATAAACTTGGCATTTTCCAATGGCGCTTCAACGTTGAAGTTCGAATGAAGGTCATATCCGGTTCCTCTACCGTGAGCATTAATGATGGAAGATCTGCAGCTGTTCTCGATCTCTTCCATGAGCCCCGCCATCTCGAAGTCCTCGTAGTCTTCCAAGGAAGACAATAATAGTTCAGCAGCTACCGGAAGTCGATCGATGACGAAAGGTCCGTTCCTCACGAACCACTTGTGCGCTGAAGTCTCGTGATGATTGGTCTGCGCGGTGGCACGTGCGCAGTAGATCAACGCGCAAACGGCGCAGAACGCGTAAACTTTCGTTTCGCCATTTGTCGAAAACTTTCGCGTATGTTCGGCACTCTCGATCAAGTGCTCGACAAAATCGATCTCGGTATCAAATTTTATCGAACACACGAGGCACTCGTACTTCTGTACTTTGTACCAATCGCATTGGAGTCGCGAAGCTACAAGTTCGAGATTTTCCTTCGTTCGGGCACGCATACGATCCCGCGCTGCGCAGTGCCTCCTGTCGTCGATGTGCCGCGCTAATGCGCAGTAATCGCCGCCCAAAGTGACGCGACATACGAGACATCTGGCGGCGTCACGCGACAACCCTTCCACGTATTCGTGAGCCAATGAGAGCTCGCCCAACGTATCGGGAATCCCCCGAATCTCTAACTCCTCCTTCTCCATGTTACGCATACACTTGAGGTGTTCTCGATCGCACGAGTGAGCGAGAAGCTTCTCCAAATCGTTCGCCACCGCTTTGTGACACACCAGACAATAATCCGTGGACGAATTCATCGAGATACGTAAATTAAACGAGAGCAACGTTGTCCTCGTCGTCTCCCTGGTGTCGTAGATATCTTCGTCGAAGTTCAAAAGAGTGAAGACTTTATCCAAGTACGCGTTGCGCGGTCTCCTCGCGGAATTTTCTTCAAACGATGCGCTCATCGTTGACGTCCGGGGTGATATATCCTCGTTGTTACTTCCCACGAATTCGATTTCCTTCGGCCTGTGCGCAGACGAGTCGACCGCTTCGTTCGTGTGCGTGGAAGAAATCGTCCTGGAGGAGAGAAATCGTGTCAGGGTCTGGAGATTTTCGATTCTACTGGAGGGTGATCTACCGCAGGATAGCTGAGATGTACTCTTGCGCGTAGCTTCCGTTTCGCAGTGATCGTTTTCGATCTTGAGGGTATCTTGGAGTCGCAGTTCCTCCGACAATGTGGCCAGTTCTTCGTTCATCAGGGATAGTATCGTTGGGAGGTCGAGTGGCTGAGCGGATTCCATTTCATTGCGAAGCGTCGTGGTCGTGCACTGATGATTCTCTCGCGTCGAAGCAGACAATGGCCAACATTCTTGGTGGATCTCTTTTGGGCTCTCTGGGACTTGTTTCGGTTTTTCCTGGAGTTCCTTTGGTCGCTCCTGGAGTTCCTTCGGACTCTCCTGGCATTCCTTCGGTTTCTCCTGGAGTTCCTTCAGCCATTCCTGGAATCCCTCTGGTTTCTCCTGGAAATCCAATGGTTTCTTCCAAGTTTGGTTTGGCTTCTCGTCGATCTCTTTCGGTCCCTTCCGGATCTGATTCAGTTTCTCCTTCGGTCTCTCCCAAATCTTGTTCGGCCTATCCCGGTTCTCCAGGATCTCCTTGGGTCTCTCCCGACACTCCTTCGGTTTGTCCTGGCTCTCTTGGATGTCGCGCGATCTCTCCTGGATTTCCAACGGTCTCTCCTCTTCACCGCAATAGGAACTTCGCCCGTTGGTCACAAAATCCAACACGCTGTCGTCGAATTCTTCCAACACCTTTGCGGCACTGGAACGTTTCGACCGGACCGCGAAGCTGCGATGCCGTGCGCTTGCTCGTTGTTTTCCATCGCTGCACGGATCCCCGCACAGGTTTCGCGCGTCGCTGGGGGCCACCACACCTTCATCGAGACCATATTCCTGTCCGAATCTTTCATCCTGTGGCGATGACTTCTCGTTAGGCTGGTTTCTTCCATTACCGACGCGGGAGTCGGAGGGCCGTGACGCCTTTGGCTTTCCTGGAATCTCCGGCCGTGCTTTGGTCAACGCCCTTTGGTGTTGCGCTCCGCACAAATGGGAATGAATTTTGCGCCAGTCGCAGAGAACGTACCGGCAGAGCACACAGGAGTAGCGCCCGCCGTGCAGCGGCAAGAGATGTTCCTCGTCGCGCTGCTCTGCCCAAACGTGGAACTCCTTTGCGCGGTGCTGCTTGAGCGCCGCGTCGCTACCCTCCACTGTTTGATTGCACAGCAAGCAGTGATAGCCGGTCTCCGTGCGGCGGCGAACGAAAGGAGAAACGAAGCTGGGCTGCGCCGCCCAGTCGGTTTGGAGGGCGTGGCGATGTCTCCTGCCGGAAAGGTGCGGACGCACAGTGTCCGCGCGAGGGAGCACCACGTTACAAAGACCGCAGTGGAAGAAATCGTCTTCGAGCGGTCGCAGGTGAGGCTCGTCGCGGAGTACGGCGCTTGCGTGATCTTCGCTGCCCGCGTGCAACAGAAATTCATCTCTGCTCGGCGCCTTGTAGTCGCAGATCATGCAGTAGAATAGTCGCGAGTCGATTTTCTTGACGAACGGACAAGCGAAGCTCTCCCAGCTGGAGGGTCGGCTGAGTCTCGTGCGGTCGTCGTCGCGCCGCGCTTGCCGATGCTCCTCTCGTCGCACGTGCGGCGTAATCGCGCTGTACCCGTCCAGCACACGGTCGCACAATAGGCAGTAGTAACGCCCATTATCGCGGGGCGTTATATTGAAGCCGTAATCGTCCATCGCGCAAGAGTGTCGCAGCCCCGCAGTGTGTACCTCGAGGAAACCGGATTCGTTGGGTATCGAACAGTTGCAGAGTACGCATGCATAGCGATCGGAATCGACGCGAATTACGAATGGACTGACGAAGCGGGTCAGGGATTCCCAGGGAACGGAATGCGAGTAACGGGAGTTTCGATTGGCCCTGGCCGACGGGACTTTCCGGGAAGAATGTTCCTCCTTCCCGGCGAGGCGCGCGACGCGACCGGAAACACATTTTTCATCGGAATTTGAAATGGAAACGCGACGTTTGTTTGGACGCGAATTTACATAGGAATTTACGAAGTTCGGCATTTTCACGTAAACTTCCGGTTAGCTTGGCTTCTACTGGTCGCTCGAAGGCACACACCATAAGGCGCGCCGTTGATTGGCTACGGGCGCGTCGACAATTGCTCGCATTTCTCCACGGATTTCGTTGAGATTTTTTTGCAGGTTAGGTCGCTAATCGTCGGATAACGACGAGGAAGTTTTCTTCTCTTGTGTTTCGCGTTGTCCGATGTTTTTGTAGGACGCGGAATTTGGCCGGAGGAAGATAAGCGACGTACGCGGAGAGATTATGTTCTTTTGCGGGCGAATTAATGTTGGTCGTGCGTACGCGTGATTTTTTACGTTACGCGGCATCGAAACAATGGGTACGGGGACGCACTTGGCACTATTCGATTATCGACAACTCCCCGCTTAATGAATTTCGTAACGATGTTGCCAGATCGTACGTACGTCGTATCATAGACTGGTTTCGTTTTCCGCCCAGAAAAACCCCAGACGGTACCCCACGAAGAACGATGAACCGAAAACTTGACATTTATGACGCGATCTAATTATTTTTGTACACTGTTTGATACCATTGATTAACCCTTTATTAACGGGAGGTATACACCTAGATGGTCGAGGTCGAGGATTTAGAAGCTATGGACATTCCGTCGACCGTAGACGACCTATACTATGGGCCTTTTATCGATGATTCCATGCAGGTTGACAAATTTCATGATTTATTCATTCCCAAATATTCAAACGCGTTCTTCTCAAAACCACGTTTTTCAAATCGGCACCCAAAATTTCTCGAAAACCAATGAACCGATTGCCTTGAGGTTTTTTGTGGTTATTCTATGCACTATTATCTAGTACTTGTCATAGGATTTTTTTTGCGTTACTTAGTTTTTGTTTTATAGGCAAAATCATAACTAATTTTTGGCCCAAAAATCACTATTTATGTTCAAACGTCCGCCATTTTGTCATAAATCAATATTTTCAAAATCGGCTATGACAAGTACTAGATTATAGTATCTAATTTAATAATCTTTTTGGTTTTTTTTTCAGATGATTTTTGAAGAAACGCCAGTGGGTACCGTATACGCAGATTCTTTTATGACGCTCCAAGGATCATACAATATCCTTGTATATTTTTGATATTTTTTAATAAAGTAAATTAAACATATTTTTGAATTTATATACTTTTAGATAATTAAAACCCCAATTCAAAATTTTAAATAGTTTTCCTTGAAAAAAATGACCTTTTTTCGTCTCCTAGGTGTATATCTCCCCTTAATATTATTAACCTACCGTATTTATCAACCTAAACGTGTTTTGTTATTAAATTTGATCCTCACCGCAAGACATATTCCGGCGCGCTTGAAAGCGCCACCGCATCCGCTTGTCAACAACAGTATTTCCGGATTCCTAGAGAACGCGCACGAGTTGGGAAAGAAAGCGTTTTACAAAAAAATGTGATCGAGAGTAAAAAAATTACGGAAATTACGACAAATATATGTAAGAGCCTCTGGATTGGCGTGCTATTTAAAAAAAAAACGACAAAAAAGACGGTCGTTGTAACTTGAGTCACGCTTAAATTTAGGTGTGTCGAACAAAACTCAAGGTTCATCTTTCTGATTCGAATTTCCCTCAAATTCGAATAAAAATCCTAAAAACTGAAAGTATCCATCTCGAACGAAAAATCTGATTTTCTCTACTCTTCCGACGTCCATTTTTTGCCAGCTTCCAAAGACAAAACCATCAAATTCGAACCAAACAACTTTTTATTGACAATTTCTCTTTCAATATTACGAATCGTACAATAAAAAATGTTGGGAAGCAGTAAAAAAAAATCCTTCTCCGATGTCAAAAGGAAAGAAAAAAAAGAGATAACTCGAGATCTTCAGCCAATCTCAGATATCGTACCTGCGAAAAAATTTACGAAAAGAAAGAAAATTCGTCAGTCACCGGAAATAATCAAAGAAAATACCATAATAGAGACCATGGCTTGGTACTAGAGTGGCCAGCACGATAAGAAACACAATATACTATTACCCGTACTGACAATAATACCAATAACAGTAATAATACTGAAATAATAATAGTAATAGTTCTTTTTTCATACCAGCAAGTCTTGCTCTGATCAATAATAAAAAAAGAACGGGGACGTGAGTAAAAAAAATAATAAAGTGAACGAAAAAAATCTCCGGAGACACGTTAAAAAACAACAAACGTTTGCTCGCTCTACTTTTTTGCTCTTACGTATTTTGTTTTTTCCAGTGTTTCGAGAAAATACCTTCGCGGTATTTCGAATTCGTTTGTCTCCATTTTTTTGGCCTGCAGTTTCGACTCTGGTTGAAGGGAAGAAAAAAACCCGCAATACCGGAGGGAAGAGAGCACAAAATTATACTACTCGAATTGAAAAAAAAAAACCGACGACAGTGAAAATTAAAATGGTGTTAAAGGCGAATTAAAAATGCAAAAAGGAGGGAACTGAAAAAAAAGGAAGCACCAGGGCCAAGCTTTTTCCGCGAAAAAGCAAGAGGCAGGGGCGGGGATATATAAATGGGAAGAGAAAAAAGTCGAGAATAACAATGAAGCAAAAAACAAAATGAAAAATGTAGAAACGAAGAAAAAAAAGATCATCGAAGCGCGTCGAAGTCCGGCGAGCGAGTGGAAAAATCTACAAAAAGTAGAGGAGCGTCTCGAGATGATTGCTGGGACTCGCGTGTATCGATTGAGAGACGAGGAAGGCGAGTTTGTGTGCGAATTGGCATGGCGCGGGTACCCTGACGGTGCCGCTCCAATTGAAGTACATGTGGGTCAGTTTGTAGGTCAATTTTTGTATCTTGGTAGCGTCGAGCTGGACGTTGTCGGAAATGACGCTGTATCCGGTCGGCGAGACCGAGCCCTGCGAGATGTACTGCGAGACGATGAAGAAATCGTATTTTAGGGGGCTCGTTATGACGTCATCAACGACGGTACCGGCCGGTGGATTAGCGCCGTTGTAGAAGAGACGAGTGTTCAGTCGCTTCGTCACGATCACGTATGCCATATTGACCTTGTCCGGGTCACCGTAGAGACTCGCCAGCTTGAGCTTGAGATTCTCGACCTCGTGCTCGTAGACGTAGGGCACCTGGCCCTCCCCGACACCGTCCCGATAGATCACGATGCGCGTCGGCAATTCCTTGTTTACTTCTTTGTACTTGTGCAACGCTTTGCACATGTTGACCGCGAGGTCGTTCGACAACTCCTCGCCGGTCGTGTGAGCGCTCACCGCCGAAAAGTAGCGGCTGAAGTTGCGATCGAGCGAGGCCACGAGGGCGCCTGGAAGAAAGAGGCGTTTTTCAAACAATTCTTCGTGTACTATTTGGTGGGTTTAAAATATTTTGTCCAGCGAAAGTTCAATTTTATCGCGATTTTTATGAGATGTTTCAGTGTTTGTGGTTTTTTAAAAATACTTTGGGTTATTTTTTTGGTGATTTTATTGAGGTACTTGAATTTTTTGTTGTGATTTTATGGTGTTTTTATTGTTCGTGAAGTTTTCAGGCCGTTTTGAGGTATTTTTTGTCGGGGCGTGTGCGGTTTTTCGTGATGTTTTTAGTTTGGAGGTGTTTTGAAGTTTTTGTAGGTAATTTGGGGTATTTTTACGGTGTCTGGAGTTTTTCGTTTTTTTTCCGTAGTATTTTTGGAAATGGTCGACGATTTCTTTGCGTTCTTGGGATATTAAGAGTTTCTGTGATTATTTTTTCCGTTTTTCAGAGGTTCTTGCGCATTTTTTGGGGGGTTCGAAAGTTTTTGGTAATTTTTGGCAGTTCAAAGATTTTGAGGTTAAACATTTTTTTTGTTGGGCTCGAATTATTTCGCGATTTCTTTGTGTTTGTCAGTAAATTTTGTTTTCTTTGTGATTCTTAGGTTTTGGCTATTTTTTGGGGTTTTTAAAACTGATTTTTCGCTCTTTTTAGGCGGTTTTTGGTTTTCGGTATTTTTTTGTTAATTGATTGGGTTTCCGCGGCTTCGACTTTTCATTTTAACAGTTTAAATTCTGGATTAAACAAATTAAATTTGGACGCAGTTTTCGCTTGATTTATACAATTTTTTCCCAAATTGTATTTTTTCGCCTTTTTATTTGTCCCCGAAGTTCAACTCTATTATTTTTTCAAACAATTTCATAATCCCGACAAACAATTTCATAATCCTGACATATTTTTACCGTCATTGCCCTCTCTTTTTTTCCTAAAGCGCGTTTTTTTTTCTCCCACATTGACTCACCGAAATCTCGTCCTTTGGAGTTCGTGTCGTGACAAACATCGAAGCCGACGACCATGAGACCGCCGACGGGAACTTTGACGGCCCACGGTGCACCGCCGATCTTGCAATTCATTTGTATCGCGATCTTCGTCGCGATCGAGCCGACGTTACGGGAATTGATATTCTTGGCGAGCATGCACTGGCTCGGCACCGGCCGATCGATGCAGCATTTCTTCTTTATTGCGGAGTACCGATCCGCCCGATTGTTCATGACCAGGCAGAATATCAGTTGTGGATTCGCTTGGCTCATTATGTCCTCGATCGCGGCGGTGTAGCTGCCCGTGTAATCGTCGTTCAGTACGTAATTACGCGGCGGCGAGATTGGGAAGTTCATGTTCTTAACCGTTGATTTTAACGTACCGACGAACGTCTGGATAAAAGGAAAGAAAAAAATCTCTCGATATTTAACCCTTCGACTGCACTACAGGTAAGTGAGTTACGACAGAAAATGCTCATGGATATTTTCTATTTTGCGCTACTATGGTTAATGATGTATTTAGAGTACCGATCGTAAAACTAAAAGCAAGTGTCGGTTATGAAGGAAGGCTATGTGCAAAGAGCACCGAACTTACGCGTCGATTGCGGTAAATGTGAATAATAAGTGATTGAAGTAAAAAAATGCGGAAAATATACGTTTTCAACAATTAATCTACCGAAGCAGTCGCTTTTTTCTATTATTCGCTACACCTAAAATGCTGTATCATCTTCAAACCTCCGAAAAAATATATTTTTTGGAAAGACGATCGACACTGTCTTTTTTTCGTATCTACAAACCTTCCTCTTCAAAAACCTCAAAGGCCTTTTTTTTATCTTGAAAAAAATTATCTTTTCCGTGAAAGTACGTATTTTTCAACGCATCTCGCACTTTGAACGAATGTGTTCGGGCACGTAATTTTTGTTTTTCTTAAAAAATAAATTTTGTACCATAAAGGATTATTGACTACAAAAAACGTCTCTACAAAAAAATACTTAGCGAAATACAACGATCTGAAAAATACTTGGGGTCAGATTGACCCCATATGCAGTGAGAGGTTCATGCCGGAAGTGTACAGTCTAAGGGTTAAGAATAATGGAAAAAGAAAATTCTCGTTTTTTTTTTCAAACCGTTTCAATTTTTCATATATAAATAGGGCCAGAAATTTGTCTAAGCAAAAAAATAAGGAACTGGGCAAATGGAAACCCTTCCAAGTGGGGTAGAGAAATGGAGAATGCGTTTAGAAAAGTAGGAGACGGGGAGTCGTTCCGAAGAATACGCATAAAGCGAGATTTGTATCGACTAGAAGCTAAGCTAAAATCTAAATGTGAAACACTAAATGACCATAGGATTCAGGGGGACTGATGCGGAATAGAAATCTCTCAATCCTGTATAGAATATAAATAACCAATAAACAATGTAAGGATGCAAAAATAGTAGGAACAGAAAAGAATAAAAGAAGAATATAAAGACGAAGTGAAGGCACTCTTTATTGAAACAAAGAAGCAGAGAGGATGGAATGAGCTGCTAAATGGAGAAATTAAGCCCGTACTATGTGAATACGTGAGAATGTTCGAGGAATAGGTGCGGACTGGACAATACAAAAAGTAAAAAGGGTATAAGATATGTGACAATGGAAATGTAGCAATGGGAAAGATTAACATGAACCAAAGACAAGATTATCTGTCGACTTGAGAGGAGTACAAGAGAGAATTATGTAACTACTGTAAATTGATGTAATATTCTTATGCTCCAGAGGAAGAAATGGCGAAATAAATCTATTTAGTCTATATATATATATATATATATATATATATATATATATAAATAAAAGAAAATATGCATGAAGAAACCATAAAGAAGGTAATGGCAAGTAAAGGAACAACCGAACGTTTTGAGACAATAATAGGAGTGTGACAAGGGTGTCCTCTTAGCCCTTTACTCTTCAGTCTTTTCATAGAAGATATGGACGCCATATGTACGTCAAGGAATGAAGGGGGCATAGGGAGCGGAAAACATTTGCCCTCAAATTTGCGGACGATATAGTGTTGGTGCCGATAAAGAAGAGGGCCTAAGGGACATGTTGAAATCATTAGAAAAATAAGTAGAAAAAAAACAAACTAACAGTAAACATTAAAACGACGAAATAATGTAAGATTCAAGGGTGGGGGGGACAAGAAACACCAGATATGGAAATGCAGCAAACAGGAATTAGAAACAGTAATGGAATACCGTTATCTCGGAGTACTTCTTTCTAAAAATATAAGGGAAAAAAACCACCACCACTCAAAAAGTTGCCTAAAAAACCTCACGTGATTAATGGACGACCCCATAGATGAAGTGCAGGGTCTTATTATTTTGTGACATAATGAAGATGAAGAACCGTCCCATCGCCCGAAATTAGATACTTTAAAGTACATATCAATATTCTAAAAACAAAACATAACTTTATATATGAAAAACGGAATAAAAACTTTGAACGCGTTTTTCTTGAAACAACTTTTTTCGACCTTGTCCCAGCGAAAACTTCAAAACGGATCAACCGATTTTCAATTCTTTTTTTGAAAAATTGCTCACTCCGTCGCCGCTTAAGGAGAGACATACACCTAGATGGTCGAGGTCGAGGATTTAGAAGCTGTGAACATTCCGTCGACCGTAGAAGACCTACACTATGGTCTGGTATCGATGATTCCACGTGAGTTGACAAATTTAATGATTTATTCATTCTCAAATTTTCAAACGCGTTTTTCTCGAAGCCACGTTTTTCAAATCGGTACCCAAAATTTCTCGAAAACCAACGAACCGATTGCCTTGAGGTTTTTTGATGTTATTTTATACACCATTATCTAGTACGTGTCATAGGATTTTTCTTCCGTTGCTTAATTTTTGTTTTATAGGCAAAATAATAACTAATTTTTGGCCTAAAAATCACTATTTATGTTCAATCGCCCGCCATTTTCTCATAAATCGATATTTTCAAAATCGGCTATGACAAGTACTAGATTATAGTATCTAATTTAATCATCTTTTTGGTTTTTTTTTCAGATGATTTTTGGAGAAACGCCAGTGGGTACCGTGTACGCAGATTTTTTAACGACGCTCCAAGGATCATACAATATCCTTGTATATTTTTGATATTTTTGAATAAAGAAAATTAAACATATTTTTGAATGTATATACTTTTAGATAATTAAAACCCCAATTCGAAATTTCAAATAGTTGTCCTTGAAAAAATTCACAAAAATGACCTTTTTCCGGCTCCTAGGTGTACATCTCCCCTTAATCACCCGTTACGTAACGCAATAGAGGGGGGGGGTATTTTCTTGCGCAATTGTCGTCTCCGAAACAAAAAACGCTGGTTCCCATTTGAAAAAGCAAAGTTGACCTCAAATAGACCCTGAAGATCGCGACCAGATGAAAATAAATAGGAGCATTATTTTCATTGCTCAAAACTGAAACTTTTGTTTGAAGCATTTTTTCCTAAAGTGCATTTCTCTCGGGATATTTCGTCGTGCCGACTCGAATGACACACCCGATATATAATTTCTTTTAAAAACATTTTCCAAGTAATGAACGACTTAAAAAAACGCTGACAGAATAAATTAGTAATAAAAAATTGTGCCCCGTATTCGCACCTCGGCATCGCGAGCCACCCGACTCGGTACGATCATCACCCAATTGTCCAATCGCGTGGACACGAGGAGGCTGCAGTCCCTTAGCGAGCGCGTCCAGTTGGCGTCGTTGCCCGCGGGCACCTCGGAATTATTTCCAAAGCGTATCATCTCGCCGTCCATGATACGTCCGGGCAACGTCACCAGTTTGTCATCGAGACGAAGATTCCAATTGGTGAACTCGGTGACGACTTTGGGTTCTTTCTGGAGACGCTGATTGAAGTTCATGAGGCGGGACACGCGACCGCGCGGATCGAGCCTCGTGTGAGTCGCGAGTTCCCGCATCATCGTGTGATCGGTGCGCATCTCGTCCGTCAGACCTGCGCGACAAAGTGGAGATGTCGTGTCGTCTAAACTTTCGGTGCTTTTTTTCTTCTTGTTCTCTCTTTTTTACTTGCGCTTTGATTCATTCTTTTTCTGGGAGTATGCGAAACTAAATGTGGGAATGGATAAACAAGAGTGAAAAAAGAAAAGATGAACGCGGGTGTAGAAAAAAGGCTGGACGAGCTGAATTCGTAGTAGAAATGAGAATAATAATAATAATGGATGAAAATGAAATCTGAATGATAATGATGTTGAGCGTAAATAAAATTTGAATAATAAAAAGATTGGACAGAAATAAAATTTTCAGGATTAAGAACAATTTAAATAGTAATAATAATAACTATAAATGGGGACAACCACAACAACAATAATAAGCAATGATCTGAAGAACGATAACCATAAATAATCATAATAACGAATGAAAATAAATTTGATTAATATTGATTGGCGATAACAACAATAATAAGCAACCAATACAAACAATAATAATGTAAGATAGGATGAATCAATATTTAATTTTAAGCATAATAATATTGTATAATAATAATCGGCGATAATTTCAACAGTAATGATCATTAATAATGATAATGAAACAAAATCAAATTCAAAAGTATAATTCGAAAAATTATAATCGGCAATAACAATTACCATAACAGGCAATGAATAATCAAGCAATTTCAACAATTATAATTACGAACAGTAACAATAAATAAACACGAAATTCGAATAAAAATTATTAACAAAACCAATTAGCGGTATCAACAATAATAATCGTAATTCTAATTACATATAATTTATTTACCAAATAAATTCAAAATGTTGTTTTTCAAGGTGTGAAATAAATTCTTCGATGTTTCCGAGCCCTGTGCTTTTTTTAGAATCTTTCTCGACATACTTTTTTTTTATCGCTCTCGATATTTTTTCCAATCCTGCCCGACATTTTTTTTCAGAATCTTCCACGATGTTTATTTCAGAATCTCTCGCGATATTTTTCTTTTCGAGTATCGCACTATTTCACGGCCGCTTTTGTACATGAAGTACGGAAAAAAAAGCAACACTGTCAATAAATGTCAAGTAACAAGAAGGAAAAACTGACCGGTCGATCTGCACAATTCCGGGATGAGGTAAATCGTTTCCGACGCGCCTGCGCGACGATCGCGATCCTTGCTCTTGGACAGAAGTAGAGGCTGGCTGGCGTGTTTTATGTTTATTTGATATTTGACGCGATAGTAATCACGATAGCTTATCTCTTCTCCCTTCATCATGAACGTCGCGTTTGGCGATTTTGAATAGTCGACGTCGTCGACTCGGTACGTGCGATTGTTGTAGTCCGTCAGCACGGTCACTCCGATCACCATTGCCTTGAATCTTGCCTGATGTCAATAATCAATACGTTAATAATAATAACAACCGCCAATAATGACGAAAATAGTGATATCAGTAATGATGGTAACATGATTAAGGAGAGATATACACCTAGATGGTCGAGGTCGAGGATTTAGAAGCTATGGACATTCCGTCGACCGCATATTTACCGAAATACAACGATCTGAAAAACGTCTGGGGGCGGAGCGACCCCATATGCAGCTAAACCTGCGGCAGCCAAGGGCACTAACAAGAAACATCCCTCAGGTGACACCCTTCGATTTTGTTTAAATTTGGATATGTTATAAAGCACCGAAAAGTAAGCGATACGTATTTTTTTTATCGGCGGAAAAACGTTTTTAAGGGGTGAAACGAACCCTCGAAAAATGGGTGTTTTTCGTTTTTCGTCGATAACGTTATCGTTCTCATCTCCAATGTATAGTGCACAAAAAAATAAACATTGTTGCAATTAAAATTTTTTTAATATCTCGTACCGTTAAAACGTTACCGACGAAAAACATCCCCATTTTTGAGGGTGCGTTTCAGCCGTTAAAACCGTTTTTCCGCCGATAAAAAAAATACGTATCGCTTACTTTTCGGTGCTTTATAACATATCTAAATTTCAACCAAATCGAAGGGTGTCACCTGAGGGAAGTTCCTTGTAAGGATCGACAGGCGTTTCAAAAAACCATCCAGAAAGCGATCGGACGGGAAGGCGTGGCCGAGCGGACCGCCCGAAGGGTTATAGAAATACCGGACCTCGACTGCGTTACTACAAAGCAGGAAGTCGAGGTAGCCCTCTGCAGCGAAATGGACGATTCACTTGGGGTCGCAAGAACCCGAATTTTGGTCCCAACAGGAGGAAGCAAAAGATAGCGCTTGTAGAAATGGACGAGCGGGATGCCATCAGATTACTCGAAAAAGGACGTCTCAACATAGGGCAGAGATGGGAAAAATGTAATTAAATGAACAACTAACCATTACAGTTACTACTTTAATTGATCATTTAATTACTTTGTAACAGATTACTGAAGTAACTAGTTACTACTAGTACCAAGTGTAATTAATTGCTGTGTAATTTAATTGAAAGCTAATCTGATACAAATAAATCGATTACATATTAATTCAATAAATGTAATTGTGCGTGTTACAAAAATCAGAGGTACAGTTCTTGCAATTCACGAATGCAAGTGGACCTTAGATGTGATAATACGTGTAATTGCACGTTACAGTGGTGTGCGCTGTTTGCGTGTCTACCAAGCACAAATGTGTGTTTCTAAAGTTAACACACCACGCTTGATTCAACTTTATAGATAAAGATGATATTTTACCCTATATTATTCCATAAATAATAACAACGTAATTAGATTACAAAGTATTCGAATACATGCTAACCAGATTACTTTGTAATTAAATACATTGTACCAGATTACATAATATGTACTGAGTAATTTAATTACAATCTAATGAAATGCAATTCAATGACATTACTCTGTAATAGAATTACTTTGCAACCAGATTAATAATCAAATTACTCTGTAATTTAGTTATGCTCATCACTGACATAGAGCGGGAAAAACATTTTTTGATCGGGTTATTAATTATCGAGATACCGCGATTATTAAGTTTTCAACCCTTATTTCTTAGGGTTGGGGCGAGTTGAGGGGCAACATTTTATTGGGGTTACTTTCAGTATGCAACCATCTACGTTCAGTTAAAAATTCATATTCTACGCTAAAAAATGCTGGGCTTTCGTCTCTTTTACTGGACTAGTGTTCGTCGTCGGTGACAGTGGTGCTCATATTTTTTTAAAAATTATTTGGCGTCGAGACACTGCCGCATCTTATTATTACTTGTCGTTACGCTATTCAAAATCAGGGTCTTCCGTAGAAAAATGCGATTCTATAGAATTATCAAAGTTAAACTTATATTGTTCTTTAAATCTTTAAGTCGAATGACCAAGTATTTCAGAGTACCGTTTACTATTATTCTCCACCCGGGCCTTCTGTAGAAGAGTGCGAAAAAACGCTCGCGCGCACGCGCGTGTGTGTGTGTGTGTGTGTTAAAAGAAGATATCAACGAGAATCATTGTACGAAATTGTAAAACTACGACGGCGCTCCAGACAATCAAAGGTATTTACAATATTACAATATTTACTCAAAATGTACGGGATTATTTTTGATCAAATTTCAATGAAACTATTGTGTTATTCAAGATGGTGAAGTCCTTTATTTGAGTCCTTTATAAAAGCAAGAAGATCTCGCAGCAAACGTCCCTGCATAATTATTATCCCGAAAAGCACTCTGCCTCCTTAGGGTAGTGATAGGAGTAAAGCGTTGGCCGCTCGACGTTTATAACTCCATGAATGTATGTACGTAAAATATATATTTTTTCTCAAAGTCGACGTATTGTAAGGAGTACACAAATCGAAAACAACGTATAGAAATGGAAGTGTACTGGGAAGAAAAGGGCATAGAGGCAAGAAGTAAAGAAACATGGGGGTAGTTAAAAGTCGGAAGGAGGTAAAAAGACGATGTTGTAGAAAGAAGAAGGAAATTGGAACACATACTCGAATGCGGGAAGATAAAAGAAAAAATGGGTAAGTGGTATATGGTTTGGAAAAGTGGCGAAGGGGCTACAGGGGGAAGCACTTAAAGGAAAAATGAATAAAGAATGTAAGGGAAACCGATCAAAGAATTGAGCGAGCGTGTGGGAGCCTTCGAATACATGATATAAGAAAGCAAGCATTAAGGAGAAAAGAGGACGAAAGACAAATATCAACAGAAAAAAGGAAACTGGTAAAAGGGTATGTACAAAGAGGGGAACTGTGCAAAAACTTAGAGGGTATATTTGGAATCACTATACTATACATTTTCTCGACGTCTTTGGACGAAACGATTTGACCAATAATGGCAATAATAAAAATGATATTAACAATGACAATGAAGTTGGTAATAGGCGTAGGGAAGCTGGCGTGCCCATCGCCTGAGGGACCACCGACCGTGCCAGGCCGACCACCTGGTCCGCCGAAAACTACACGGAGAAAACAGGGGCCTCGAAGTTTAGAATTAATACTATGCTTCTAAAAAGAATATCATTAAATATCAAAAAGTATTGAATGGAAGATAAGAATTGCCATTATGGTATAGCAATAATGAATAAATTTAACTTTCAACCTACGATATGGCACGTAAACTGATACAAATAATACGTTTTATTCGGCATATTGTGATTTTTTGTAGTATTCAAAAAATATTTTGCCCACGTGATTGGAACAATTAGTTTCCAGTGTTTTACAAAAAGTACGGTATAAAGAGTCACATGCTACTAATAACTTCGTAATATTTTTCGCTAAACGCCGAAGATTTATGCTATGCGTATAGTGAAATCTATACATACATGAAGATTCATGCTATACGTATAGTAAAATCCATATGGAAATATAGCATGTAGGACTTGCGCCTATGCGAGAATGGTTTCAAATGTAATATGCACGCATTATTTTTACTATACAGCATATAGGACTCGCGCCTATGCGAGAATAGTTTCAAATGTAATATGCACGCATCATTTCTACTATACGGTGTGAGAATCATTTTTACACTTCTATAACAAGTCTTAGAATTCCAAACTGGCAGTAAACTGCTATACTTTTCTAGCACTGAATATTAGAATTCTGGCAACCAGTGTTAGAAGTTGAGGCCGTATTTTTCTCCGTGGAGGTTCCGGATAAACCTACTCGGGCACCCCACAACCGGTCCCTCTCGGATAGGAATCAAGAATCAGTTGGGAGGTTCCTGATAGGATCCACGGCAATAACCACGGCTCGAAATCGGCGCCTCGAGTAGACGGAGGTACTCAAGGACCTCATCCGCTGTTGGAGGGATAGCAAACCGTCACAGTGTGGAGCCAAGTGCACACCTCTCGCAACAACTGCGAGAACAGGCTGCCCGCTTGCGACCACGTTGATTTGACAGGAGTAGGGAACAAGGAGAGAGAGAGAGAGAGAGAGAGAGAGAGAGAGAATCACTGGGACATTTTTTTTTCAGCCTAGTTGCCTACATGCAGCAAATGCGTCCCCTGCAGCAGCAATTCCTGAGACCTCGGGCACGCAACGACGAAGCGGCGTTCGTGGTCAAGACCCGGTGGCGCGTTGCACAATTCCACAATAAGATCAATGAAGTGCGGAGGCAGGCATCCTGTGTTCAGTGTGCGATAAGCTACATCACGGCGGAGGGTGCTCGCCCCGAAAATCCGAAAAACCAGCTCGGAACGAAACTGCCGTCACCACACATTGAACAAAGCTATCCTTCTTATTGTGAAGGAACGCTACGTGAAAAAGGTGCGTAACCTGGGCGTTGCAAAACAATCTCCAGAAAGGTGGCTGGATTGGGCATTAGACAACGCCCTCTTCCGCTCTGATCCAGGCCGCTGATTCCAACCATCTGTGCCTGTCCCCGGCAAAGCGCCAACACTTGTTCTGGTGGAGCGGTTTTGCGGAGAACTGTATAGGGTAATTTTGATTAAAGTTCTCCAGCTCTGAGGCGAAAACAGATATGCGCAAGAAAGAAAAAGGCCGAAACGCCAGCCTGAAAGTATTGCGAATCACCACACGCAGAAAAAGATTTATTAAGGACAAAGAAGTTTGTCTCTCGGCAAATAAGTTTTCTTATTCGTATGTCGGCCTACTACGATTTTATTAACAGCTAAGAATTTTTTAAATTTGAGTTTATGTTTAAGATTTACTGAGAATTATTCTTAACACCTAATAGGATTCTTCATAATCCCCCAGCTGGTTTTTTCCGAGGAATTGTGTCATTTCGTTCGTCATTATTTTCTCACTTGAACGTTTTTTTCTCACTTTATATTCTTACTTACACTTAAATCATTCCTCACTTTCGAGTTTCTCACTTCTGAAACGCAACACTGACACTTGTGCCGAAAGCATTGGCATAGGAAGAAACTACATTGTAAGCGTATGCGTGGGCTACATCTGACGAGTGGTCTGCTGTCGGGCCTGTCCCGTTCAAGGGCAAAGTGCGCATGCGCCCATTAGTATCATAGTCGCGAAATAAGAGGTTTTCATGATTGGAAAGTAGTATTTATTTGATTTGAGGAAATATGTATTCAATTTTTCTATTTTAAATATGGCTTTTAATTAATGTGAAAAATCGGCACGTCTAAAACATCTTTAGTGACGTCGAATAAATGCTGTAGTTACAATCACATAAAAACTATCTCCATACGAGTAAAAATTTATTGGTTTCTAATAAATTATGTTCTAATGTGCCAATTCATTAGAACATAATAAATATTTTTGCTGAGTGCACATGACGACGTGGAACACACGGTATTCAACTGCGACAGATGGGACGCATAGCGTAGGCAGCTTCAATCAGAAATAGACCAGGACGCGCCTGACAACACAGTAGAACTAATGCTACAAGAAAGACCTTGCAACGCGGCAGCAAACTACGCGGAAGACGTCCTGACGACAAAGGGGGAGGGACAGGTCCTAAATGACGACTAAATACGAGAAGATAACGTAGGAGCTACCAGGAGGAACAAAAACGAAACTGCCGAAACAAAATAAAATTTCAGACCTAAACACGGAGTAATGCGGCGAGCGATAACGTGTCGGAGCCCTACGAGGGACTGTGGTTCTTTTAGTGGGGTTGCAGCCGTAAAGGCAACCTCACACTCATCAACAGTGCGGACCCGTTCATAGCCTTTTAAGAATGTTTTGCCACCTGACTAATTAACAAAAAAATGACGATAATGATGATGACAATGAGAACATTGATAATAATAATATTAACAATAGAAAAAAAATTATAATAAAGGGAATGGTGATAATAACATCAATAATAATATCAATGATAAAGTGAATAATTATGACAATAACAATAATGATGATAACACAAATAGTACAAATAATAACAACAATGACCACGATGATAACGCAAATAATGGCAATAATAATTATTGTCATAATTGCATAATAATTATTGAAAAAATACTTTTTTATTACTATTGTTATTCTTCTTTGTCCACCTTACCTGATACTGGTCGTTGTGTTTGTTGTAGCACTCGTTCAGTATATCGAGCAGGGTCTGCTGGCGCATAATTTTGTGCCTTATTTCGGCGCACATGAGGATGTCGACCTCGTGCTGTCTTATGGACGTTTCGTAGCCGGGCCACAGCTCCAATCTGTATTGTCGTACTTCGATCTTGTGATAGACAAGAATTGAGAAAAATAAAAATAAACGGATAATTAGGAGAAAAAAATGTTGAAATTAATATGGCGTCACTAATAGCTGCTGAAATAATGAGAATAATTATTGTTTTTCCCTCGACAATAATAACCGTAACAACGGTAACTCCGTAAAAATAACGAGTTACTGGACGGAAATGATAATAATAATTATTACTGCTTAATTGTAATAAAAAATAGTAAATGATAAGTAAATTGAAACAGTAAGTAATAATAAGTAATAGTGAAAAATACTGCATAATAGAAAAAAATATTTCTCAATAATAATAATATCATTTTTATTATTAACAATCATCGTTATGATCAATAAAAATGACGAATTTTATTTATAATGATTCTTTCATTCGTTATCTGCTGTCATTATCATTGTTATTGACAAGAGCTATTTTGCAATAAAAATGAGGGCTCCAGGATAACAACAATTACTCCGTAATAATAATAATAAAAAGAACATAACAATGAGAACTATTAATTAACAATAATAATAATTATCCGACAAAACTTATTCTAATAGTAACAATTATTCTACAATAATAGCAGTACTATTAAAAATGATAATAATAATAATTACTCCGAAAAAAGTAATAATAATTCCGAAAAAGTTGAAAATTCAATAATGGATGAATTATTTATATTATTTACAGGCAGAAGTGCGTGAGTGTAAGAAATTACCTTATTACGCGCGTCAAAGTAATCCCTCCCGACAAGCTGCAGTTGCAAGAACTCGAGGCATTTGCGCATTATGATATTGTAAAACTGCAGGTAATGTTCGTCCCCCTTGGACATGTCGCCGGCGAGTCGAATCGTTATTTGAATCTTCGCATCATCCGATCGACGCGTCGAGAAGACTTCGAGTGGCTGTTTTTATGTGCGTCGTTCCGGTAGAGGGTGAAATAATGTTTAAAAAAAGAAACAAAAACAAAGACAACGTTCATTTGAATTGTTTGTTTTTCGTTCGATAGTACGAAGGGAAATTCCATTTTGAATTAAATGAAAGTTGGAATAAAATTAATTAAAAATTGGGAAATTAGAAAAATATTTTGTGCCAGGGGTAAAATAGATTGGTGAAAATTGGAAAAGATTGTGAAGTTGAACATTTATCTAATGAGAATTATCTAGTAGACTCTAAGGGGAAAATAATTTCTTTAAAACAGAAAAGTAATTCTGGGGAACGGTAATAGGAGGGGAAAAAATATACGCCTTAAAATTTGCCGGGAATATTGTAATAGTAGCGGTAGAAGAGAACCGCTTAAGGCACATGCTAGTAAGAATGGAAAAATGTGGACAAAAAGAAGCTAACGGTTAATATAAATAAAACGAAAATTATAGTTTTCAGTAATGGGAGGCGAAAACAGCAGAGCAAGAAATGGAAATACAAGGATAAAAATCTGGAAGTAGTCAAAGAGTATAAATATTTATGTATATGGTCCTCGACAGGACACACTTTCGAAAAACACCCTTAAATTCTGATGGGAAAAAATTAACAAAGTCATCAACGGGACATGGGGACCTTTAAGCGTGCAAAAGTGAGTTGGCTTAAGGGGAGGTACCCGAGTAAACGGCGAGAAAAACCGGTAAACTTCGGGAACTTTTTTCTCAAAAAGTAATGTGTCAATTGAATCCGGGTTTTTCATTGGAAAATATGTACATTGTGGTATGTTTAGGCATTTTTAAAAGTAAATTCGTTGACTGGAAGCGACTCAAACGCGATTATCTCGAAACATAGTTTTCAAAGTCGGTGCCAGATGTATCTCGACAACGGCTTGTCCGACTTTGACCAAATTTGGATACAATATTCTTCGGTAGTTTTTCTCGTTCGCCACGTAGAATTTTTTTGAAATAGCCATTTTTGACGGAATCGCGACCGTTTCAATTAAATATTCGTTTTTCGTTCGCATTTTCCGACGATTTTGGATTGGATACACATCGCATAAAAAAGCAATGGTTCAATTAAATGAAAAACCCTTACGTGGTAAACGAGAAAAACTATCGAAGAATATTGTATCCAAATTTGGACAAAATTGGACAAGCCGTTTTCGAGATACATCTGACACCGAATTTGAAAAGTGTTTCGAGATAATCGCGTTTGAATCGCTTCCAGTCAACGAATTTTTTTTTTTAAATACCTAAACATACCTCAATGTAAAGATTTTCCAATAAAAAAAAACCTGGATCCAATCGAAACATTAGTTTTTGAGATAAAAATTCCCGAAGTTAACCTGTTTTTCTCATCGTTTACTCAGGTACCTCCCCTTAAAAGAAGACTATACCTAATGGACGCAATAGTAAAAAGTGGAATGGTGCATGATTTTGAAGTTTGGGGTTTGGGGGGGGGGGGGGCAGGTGGACGAATTTCAGGCAAGATACGTCAAAATGGCCATGTGAATCAGTAGAAACATCCCAGCTCATATCTGGCGAGCGGCAGCGGGCTGCAAGGGAATGGAGGTCTGACTCCATTCCCTTGGACAACATTTCATAACACTAAAAATACCGAAATCATTTTTAGGCATCGCTGTTCCTGAAAATATCGATATTTGTTCGCACAATTAGCTAAATTTATCTGTAAAAATAGAAAAATACTTATCAAAGACATCAAAATTTATTTTGATAAAGTGCCAAATGAATCTTTAGAAATACCAAAATAATTTTAAAATAGCCAAATTAATTCGCAAAATTGAAAAACAAATAATTTTCGAAAATAGAAAAAGAAACCAAAGAATCGGAACATTAATGGTAAAAAATAAATGGCTAAAAATACAAACGTGGAATAAAAATTGAGGGTGGAGAAGAAAAAAATGGCAGAAAAGCGCGTATACCGCAGGCTGACCTGGGGCAATTTATGGCTGGTGTATAAAACCGTGCCGTCGAATATGTACGCTCCGAGGAGTTCCCTGTGAGCGCCAAGGAGGCCCTTGCGGGCTTGTATTCTGTCCTCCTCCGGCGCAAAGTCAACGCGGTACTTGTAAAGGCACCAGTCGGTGGCAGTCACTACTTTGAAATAATTCGCCTGCAATCTTATCGGCTTGCCGTCCGTGCCTTGAAAGAGCGAAAAAAGATGGCAGCGCGTGCACACAAATGCCCAAATCAGTTAATTAAAATAAATAAATAAATAAACCAACAGATAAAATAATTTTTTAAATAAATTTCCGAAAAGTGTATGACGATAATAATAATAAGACAATAAATAATGCTGATACTATAGAAATATACGATTTTTTAAATAGATTCAATACATTAGAAAATAATTTCGATAAATTAATTGAATTAAAAAGCAATCAACACTAATCATAATAATAATGATGATAACATAGTAATATAAGAAAGTGGGAATTTCGGAATTTTTATAATCCTACAATATAATCTTATAATACAATGAAAACTAATAATGATAATAATAATATAGAAATATATTTTTAGAACGAATTAAAAATAAATCAATAATAATAACAACAAGATGCAGGAATATAACAAAATGGGAATGTCGAGACTCTATTTTCTGAAATGTTTATCATGAAGTATGGAAGAAAATCGGGAACAAAACACTGAAGTAACTACCAGTATTGTATTTCGTAAAGTAACATTCCACGATACCTTTCTTTTCATACAAAATTATCGCACCATTATTTTCGCGTTTGAACTCTAAAGGGGGCGTACACAAATTACGTAAGCCAAATTACCCAATTTTGCCCCCCCCCCCCCCAACTTACCAGGACCAGGATGCCTGGCCGGAACCCCCCCCCCCTTATTCTGTTACGTAACGGGTGCTTTATCGTCAATTGCGATTTTCTCATGGACATAATTAATTATGAAAGGATGGGGTTTATACTTATTTTGTGAAGTATATATTCATCTACTTTTATACAAATTTTTATGAAAAAGTCTTTTAAATTAACCGAGATATATGCCTCTATTTGACGACGAAAAAGAAAACTTCTCTTCCTTGTCCCATCGATATCTTTATGAAAGGTTATCTGTAAATAAAGTCAATAATTTATCGATATCTATACAAATGTAGCTATCGTTATGCGTAGCAGTTTTTTATTTTACAGAATGCCGACAGTTTAGACATTTTTTTTATATATTTTAAAGGCCCTATTTTTGTATACAAGCAGTCTTTAGAAAGAGTAATTACCAAAATTTAAAAAATCGGCTAGTATCCAAAAAAGTTTCCAAAAAATTGAAAATCGGTGGATAAGTTTGTGAGTATTCGCTGGGACAAGGTCGAAAAAAGTAGTTTCGAGAAAAACGCGTTCAAAGTTTTCGTTCCGTTTTTTCTTGGGATAAAGTTGTTTTTTTCCAGAATATTGATACTTACATCAAAGCATCTAGTCGCGGGCGATACGACGGCTCTCCATCTTCATTATATTTCACAAAATAATGAGAGCCTGCAATTAATCTATTGTGAACGATGCCACACCTGTAGCGACTTGGGGCACTAACCGGTTGCCCTACCTGTTCTCACTAAAGTGACTGTAACTCCGTCAATTTTCGGACTTGTGAATAAAAATGTTGCCAACATATTTTTGAATGTATGTACTTTCAAGAATGATAAAAAGCAAAAAATAATGTTTTCAAATTTTGCTCGGGAAAAGTGGGAAAGCTACTGTTCAAGTTCTTGCAGTGACTTCCCCCCTTTACTGACATTTCGTATGAAGAGCTGTCAACTTTCCGCGATAAAATTGCGCGCGTATTTTAAATTCAAGACTTGAGCATGCAGAAATTTTGCCATTTCTGGCAGTTCTAAAATCGCGACCTAACGCAAACCGTACCCAGCCCCCCCAAATTGCGTCACGTAATTTGGGTACTCCCCCAAAGTTATGTCGTTATGAAACATTTTTTTCTCCCAGAATCAAAATCCCAATTTATCTCGGGATCAACAATACAAATATTATTAATCCTATTCATTGTACTTATTATGATTTTCAATATTCAGTCATAATCGGTACACTGAACAGGATTTTTTCATCATTGTTGAAAAGCATACCTTTTATTATATAAATAATAATAATAATAAAAGAAAAACGAACTAAAACAAATAACAATGAAAATAGAAAAGAATAGGAAGAAAAATGCGTACCTTGTTTGGTAACGAGCAGAGGTGGACGAGTCTCCAAAAGTTCAGCAGGCAAAAATCGCCGTCCTCGCAAAGCGCCGCGACCCATCGAGCCCGCGTCACCGCCACCTTTTTTCAAATTCAATTTTTATACCCACAATAATAACGAGAACAACAATTTAAAAAATAACATTGATAACAACGACAACAATGTTGAATGTTCACAATGAACAATCGATAAGAAAGAGGTGGCATAGTGGGTATAATAAAAAATTCTTTCGTTATTTTCGACTTGCCCTTAGCTTCCGATTGTGCTTTCGGTGGGACCTGTTGGGGGACCGGTGCGGCGGCGACAGGTCCTGCCGATCCGTGTGCTGGCCCTGCAGCGCCCGAATCGCCTCCGGTCGTGCGACCGAGGCTCTACACGAACGATGGATTCGGCGAAAAAAATACATTTCCAATTCTCGTTACAATGTAGCACGAGCATTTTTGTACAACAAAATTAACAATGATTACTAGAATGGCAATAAATAATAATGCAATTTGCACGATTATCAATAATAATAATAATAATGATTATTTTTATAACAACGCTGTTCATACGCTTCCTTTTGCACAAAATTAATAATAACAAAACTCATAATGATAATTGTGCAGGACGTGTAGTTTTATAAAAAATGATAATGATAATAATGCAGCCGGTATATTTTCAAAAACCAATAATAATAGCAATACAATGCACTTCGTGAAATTTTTCAAACAAAATTAATAATAATAATAATAATAATAATAATAGCTCGTCCATTCAAAGAAAGTATTAAGGAGAGATATACACCTAGATGGTGTCAAGGTCGAGGATTTAGAAGCTATGAACAATCCGTCGACCGTAGAAGACCTACACTATGGGCCCGGTATCGATGATTCCATGTAAGTTGACAAATTTCATGATTTATTCATTCCCAAATTTTCAAACGCGTTTTTCTCAAAACCACGTTTTTCAAATCGGTACCCAAAATTTCTCGAAAACCAATGAACCGATTGCCTTGAGGTTTTTGGTGGTTATTCTGTACACCATTATCTAGTACTTGTCATAGGATTTTTTCCCCGTTACTTATTTTTTTGTTTTATAGACAAAATAATAATTAATTTTTGGCGCAAAAATAACTATTTACGTTCAAACGTCCGCCATTTTGTCATAAATCGATATTTTCAAAATCGGCTATGACAAGTACTAGATTATAGTGTCTAATTTAAAAATCTTTTTGGTTTTTTTTCAAATAATTTTTGAAGAAACGCCAGTGGGTACCGTATACGCAGATTTTTTTTACGACGCTCCAAGGATCATACAATATCCTTGTATATTTTTGATATTTTTAAATAAAGAAAATTAAACATATTTTTGAATGTATATACTTTTAGATAATTAAAACCCCAATCCGAAATTTCAAATAGTTTTCCTTGAAAACATTCACAAAAATGACCTTTTTCCGGCTCCTAGGTGTATATCTCCCCTTAATAATGCAACTCGTGCATTTTTGAGGAAAATTGATAATAACCATTGTGCACGATATACGATTTTATAAAAAACGGACAATAATTAATAACAATAATAACAAATGTTAACGCGATTTCATACTGAGTCAACAGCACTATCAATAATGAAAAAAAAAAACAATAATGGCGCAGCACGGATAATTTAATGAAAAATTCGTACCAATGAAGAAAAAATATAATAATAACGTGAGCTCGTATTCCTCAGCCACGAGAATGACTAATAATAATAATAAGGCCATTATTATTGAGTAATTATTATTGATAATAGTAAAGAAAAAGATAACAATACGAATGTGAGCTCGAGTGGTTACTAACACAACAATAATAACAATAACAAACCCATTATTATTGACTATTATTAATAACACTAGAGAACGAAAAGATAATAATTATGTGAGCTCAGATTTCTCAATCTCGAGAATGATTTTTTTTGTTACTTTGTTTTTGCGATATTGTGAGCAAAAAGTGGACTTTTTGAAAAATGACCTTTTGCATGTGAGACGCAGCTTGAGCCGGTGCGGTGCCCGGTCTTCGAGCCGCCCATGCTCCCTGCAACGGGGCCGGAGTTTGTTGCTGCTGCTGTTGAGGCTGCACCGCCGGTCTGGAGGTCCTTCCTCGCGACCGGCCACGGGCTGGTTTAAACTCGTCGCCCATTTCACGAGTTCACGGTTCGACTTCAACGCTACGGTAATTCTTCACCGGGCTTCTAATCGCCAATTATCTGTGGTGGACATTGAAAAATCGTTTTGTCCGGGGAGAAGGATTTTTTACATATTAATAATATTCATCACAACGGTAATAAGAAAAAATGGCGGGAAAAAACCGTCCGAAATGGGCGGTTTTTTGTTTGGGCTTATCAGTACACGTGTGTGCTATAGAATAATTTTGAAAAAATATGGATAATTTTATTCAATTTTGATTTTTACAAAAATTATGAATTTTGTTTAAATTATGAATTTTTTTGTTTACATCATGAATAATAATAATTTTTAAACATTAGTATTAATAATATTTTTTAATTAATTCTTTTAATATTATTAACAATTTTTCGAAATACGTAAAATTCGATTTAGAAAACGAAAGGAAAAAATATTTTCTTCCTTCACACGCGTATGTACATTCAAGAGGCGAAATTCGCACAAAAAAGCTCCAAATTTTTTATCCGCAAAATTACTTGAAGAATTACCACTGAAATAAAAAATTGCATTAACAAAAAAGACGAGAGCAATATGTAAGCCACGAAATAACGAATTCGTAGTAGTAGGTGGTGAACGAGTCACCTCTCGGGTGCAAAAGGTTAAATCGTAATTTTTGATCGATCGGAAGATTAAGGGAGCGAAAATAGAGAACCAGAGAGAGAGAGAGAGAGAGAGAGAGAGAGAGAGAGAGAGAGAGGGAGAGCGAGCGAGCGAGAGACAGAGTTGAGTGAGCCCAAAGACGTGAAATTATTTACGAGCTGACCAAGACATTTTCACGCTCGAGCGAAATTTAATACGCTAGTCTAGTTCAAGCCTTGGGGGGGGGGGGGGGGGGGGATAAAACATACATGCCTCTTTTCGACCTCGTGGGTGTTCGTACTTTGTTAAGCCAGAAAAGCAAAAACAAGGATGTGTTGCTTGTACCATTACTATTACTTTTATCATTATTATTGTGCTATTATGCAGGAGAGTGTGGGAATGTACATAAATTTGCGTTACATTAATTCCGATTGTTTCAATTATTGTCGTTAATACCTAGTGTCGTTGGTATTAAGATAATAATAACCATATTGATAAGACCATACCATCGATAATAACAATAATTGTTGTTTATATTGTAAGACTTGTTTTCTTAATATTCAATCAATTAATACTTAATTATTAGTAGTTTTTATTTCCCAGATGTAGGCTTTCGGGTTTTTACACAGTACCCCCCCCCCCCCTGAAATACTTAATTATGGGTTAACGATTGATAATAATAATTGTTAATATAAGAATTGCAGGATAATAATCACAGTATAATAATAGTATATTGCGTAAATATATTATCTTATTTACAAGATATAGTAGTAAATAAAAATAAAACAATAGTAGAATAATATAATGATAGAAGAAAAAAATAATAATATTGATAATAATTACTATGATAATTGTTATAGTGATGATAATAATAATAATCTTAACGATAGGATAGGATATGGTAGTAATAATTATAACAATATTATGATAATAATTATAACAATATGATAATAATTATAACAACATTATGATAATCATTATAACAATATTATGACAATCATTATAACAATATTATGATAATCATTATGACAATTTCGGTGAAAATATTCATATGTGGGATGTATTTTTTCCGGGTGCAAAAAGAATTCGTTGCACCGAACAATGGGAACGGAGGAACTGTGATGAAGAGATCTGAGGACTTCGTAGAAACTCAAGTGTTTGTATATACATCGCTCTCTCTCTCGCACTCTCGCACTCTCGCTCGCGCGACTCTTCGCTTCGCGAGCACGTGTGCACACACACATGCGAATCGATGTTATTTTTTTTATGATGCCCGACGCACGAAAGAACAAAGAAACAATCGGCGCGACACTACGCACGAGAACAAAAACGGATGAAAAACACGTTCGAACTGGGGGATAGCTCGGTTCAGGCAGAGCCGAAAATCGATAAGAACGGTCGAGAAAAGTTGACGATTCGACAGATCGCGAAACAAAGAAACGCACGAATTAGCGCCATCGGGGCAAGTTTTGTCCTTTTTTTATGTGTACGCGATTTTTTTTGTTGGTAATTGGAGTCTCTCTGGTGGCGAATATAATTACGAACGGTGATTGGATTTTTTTTACGCACCTATGGACAACGAAAAATCGCGAGGTCGAAACAATGTCAGCAGCACGAGACAGTGCGATCCCCTCGCAACCGCCGAAGGAAATGGAAGAAATGACGCTCGAAACGTTCAAAGCTCGCGAAGCGCCAACGATGCGCGCGCATCTCCGGAACCGGCCGGAATGAAAGTGAAAAAAAGCGATGCGACGCTCTTAGAGGCTCTCGTTGGGTTTATTTTTTGGTCTGGATTTTTCCCGAGAGCGGAAATGCTAATGACAATGATATTGTTCGTGATGATCATTTTGAGGAATTCGAGCCCTTCTTTGGCCTTCTTTTCGTAATTTTTGGAGGTCTTTTTTGGGTAGCGGTACGTACGGGAATTGTCGTTCGAAGAAATGCCGGAGGAGTGCGCCACTCTCCGGGGGATTATGGAGATTGATGGGTTGCGACTTTTCTCGTTGGGTCGAACATTTCTACTCGGCTGCTCATTTTTTGACAAAGAAACTGCGTTATTGAATTTTTTTAGCTAGTTCTGTAGGTACACGTATGAGCCAAGAGTTTCAGTCGTAGCGTATAGTAACATCCAATGCCTATACGATGCTGTTGGTTGTACATTTTTGACAGAGCCTGTCCCTCTATATGTCCCATATATTCCCACCTCATGCATAGATAGGTCTTATACTCGTATAGAAAGCGGCGCTGTAATCGTGGCAACAGCGCGATTTTCCTGCAGTCATAGCGTTGAGCTTCCTATGATCCGTCTTTCGCGAAATATTTTATATAAATACAAAAAGCGTGAAAATGTCAACCCAAATGCGATAAAAAGCGAAGTTTACAAGAAAAAAGGCGCTTGCTAAAAGACTGAAAGCTGTGGTAGCTATGTGTCAAGCAAATGCGGCCAAATGCGATGATAATAACCATAACCTCAACGATCAGGAACAAAAATTCGCTGTCGAAGGACGTCGGATCGTGGATTTACAACATCTTGCCGACAGTTTAAATTGTCTTCGCTGTAACAAAGACATTTTTTTTAGGAAAACAGTGAAGCAAACCCGAATGGGATTGAATTCTATTTTACATATTGCCTGCGACGAGTGGTCTGCAATAACCAAAGATCAGCCTCCTGTCACCATCAGTCATACATGGCTCGCGTAATGTCCGTCGTTTTTATTTTCAATCGCTGCTACGTGTGGCGCTAGTAGTCACCTGCTCGATAACTATATTTATGCTCTATAACCTGTGAACCAGCCGAACCCACCAAACAATGGAAAAAATGTTTATTATAATCATTATTATAATATGTTTATTTTAATCGTTTAAAATTACGTAACTAGAGACGTAATGGTTTTTTGGCAGTTAGAGACCGGGAAGTAAATGTATGCGTTGGTGTCCGTTTCTTAACAAGCATGAAAATTTAGAGAAATAAATCGATACATATAAATATGAGGAAAAATATATTTATTTCCCTCGAATAATTTTTAAATTATCAATTGCCGCTCAGCGTCATTTGATAATTATAATCTACACACAATACAGAAGGTATGTCATGGTAAACATAAATACACTTCACCGATCGCGAATTGATTTTTTAACATTTAAAATGTTCTGAAAATTTTATTTTACTCACAAGCCCCAAGTCACAACACAACCGTAAAACGCGTAAAACTCCAAATACTCCGAAACTGTTATGGGTCGTGTTCGTTGGGTCGCATCATTTTAATACGAGCAAGTGCGCATGCGTATAATGATGCCCAACGCGCAATGAAACGAGTTATTCGTTTTGCGCATGACTGGTTTCATTGCGCAGTTGCGCGTTGCGCATCATTACGCGCATGCGCACTTGTTCGTATCAACATGATGAGACCCAACGAACACGACCATTATTATATCGAGCATGGAACGCGCATGCGTAAAATAAACCGAGCAGATGACTACTAGCGCCACGAAGTGGACTGTAGCGCAATCACACATCTCGGACAACACGCGAGTAATTTATTGCCATAAGTATAGTATCCAGTGTCAGGGGGCTGCCCAAGTTATATCTACACCCCCACACACATACACTTATATGTAAATATATATAACACGAATAAATACATGCAGAAATTGAACAAATTAAATTTGTTTGCAGAACAAATTTATTTCACATCCGCCTCGAAATGACTAGAACTCGGGAAAAAAATACGCTTCGAGTTCCCGGATCACGCGCCGATCAGCTGGCTGCAGCGTACACTGTTGCCATTCCGTTACAGATAGTTGGGCCCGAGTTCGGTGTGGAATAAAATTACCACTTTTCATAAGTCGATATCTCCGAAACAAAACGGTCAAAGTTTGTCATTTTTAAAAACTCAATCCCACAATTGCACTGCGTACACGTGTGTTTTTATTTTGAAATCCTAAGATCCGTTTAGAACCTATATCGAAAAATGCGAGCAAACTCCTATCGGTTTACGTGTTAGGTATAGGGATCGCGTACAAAAATATCCATATTCAATTGCAATTATCCCATGAACTAAACGATGAAACGAATCGAATTTTTGGGCATCAATCCATGAAGGTCATATCTACACTATACTTAGATTTCAGCCAATTCCTAAGGTTTAACCAAAACTACAGAACTACCTTAAGGGGTTAGGCCACAGTAACGGGTATAAAATCATGTGCGAATTTAACTTTTTTTTCGTACGAAAAAGTAATTCACTCATAAAATTAATTACACATCTATTATTATGAATATCAAGCTGTTAGAAAATATATCTTTTTTTTCGACGTACAAAATGGCCGACTACTAATATTTTCTTTTCATTCGGCGCACCGCGGCGTGACATTTAGCAGACACAATTTTTTACCTAGAACAAAAACCAAAAATTCTCGTCAATCTACATTAGAATACCTAGAGAAGGACGTACGGAATTTAAAAAATATTGTTTCATTCAAAAGTTGTAGGTATTTGAACTTAAGAAATGCATTTTCAGTGGAACATTTTGTTATAACTACTCATAAACTGCTCATAAAATCAAAAGTTTTCCATTAATCTGTAATTCCGTACGTACTTGTCTGCGAAATGCAATTAGAAACATAACTTTTAACTTTGAAGTAAATTGCGTGAACTTGGTTGAAGTTATTTGTCACGCCAATTGGAGTGAAAAAGCTGTTTCGAGAAGTTTCGACTAGTCGGCCATTTTGTACACCAAAATACAAAAAAAAAATTTCTAACAGTTTGATATTCATACTAAATAGATGTGTAATTCATTTTATGAGTGAATCATTTTTTCATACGAAAAAATGGTTAAATTCGCACATCAGTTTATACCCGTTACTGTGGCCTAACCCTTTAAATGCGCTTCCGATGGGTGGATGGGATTAAAAATGGATCTCGTGCCTCACAAATGGTGAATTTAATTGTTTTTGTTTATGGACTGTGGTCCGAGAAATGTTATCTTTTTTAGCATTTTTATTGGTCTTTTTACATTTTTTTCTGATTGCATTTAGGAATTTGATTTCACCGTTTTTGTAATTATCGAAGATATAGGTGCGTTATTATGAAATGCCGATTGAAGGAAAAACCTTTTTTTTCCCGCAATGCAGATAATGGAAAATTGTAACCGGAACAGGCCCAAAGACGAACGTGACCCGAAAAAGTCTAGAAGCATTCCGAAAAAATTCAAAATTCATCATCGAACGAGAAAAAGGATAGAAAAGCTCGTCATCGACGCAATGAGAAATATGTATTACAGCTGAATGATGATCCACCTGACCTAACGAGCCAAAACGAACCAAAAACCGAAGAGGCCCAAAGAAAGTTCAAAACCATTTTGTAAAAATTCAAATAGCGACAATTCTTTATCGAACGAGAAAAAAAAGTATAGAAAAGCTCGTTGTTGACGCGACGAAAGAAATTTATTACAAATAAATAATGAACCACTTGACCGAACAAGCCCAAACGTGAAAGCGGCCCAAAAAAGTTCAAAACCATTTCGAAAAAAAAAACAAATATTCAAAATTTGTCATCGACGAGGAAAAAAGTAAAAAAGCTCGTTATCGACGCAATAAAAAATATTTATTACATATAAATTTTTTTTTTCGTTTAATTACAGATAAATTTAAGGATTCGAAGAAGGAAAGGGGTAAGGGGTACAATTGACGGAAGGGGGGATTGAGTTAGTCTTTCATTTCGCCCTCTTCGTCCTCCTCCTCGACCCCCCTTATGTACATGACGTTGTTACACCTGATGAGGACTTCGCCAAGATTTCCGGTGCATACGCCGTCAACGTGCTCCTCTGTGTTGGCAAGCTGGAGATTCATGTAACCATCAACGGAGACCAGGTAGCCTTTGTACTCGTGTCCCCATTTGAGTTTTACCATCACCGCTTTGCCGGTCAAACCGTTCAAGAACGGTTTGGGATTTATTGGCATTGTCGCCGCCATCTCAGAAGCTGCTTTGGTCTTTGTAGACGTAAATAAAAGGACAAAGAAAAACAATGCATTACATTCACTTCCACGGGTACAATAAAAAACATTTTAAAAACAAAAAACGTTAATTTTTTTCCCAGACAAACTCAAACGAACCCAAACTTAAATTTGGCAGGTTGAAAAGGAGCCGAGTGAGTTTTCAATGATTTTACAATTGGGTGTACAGTATTTTTGTTGTTGATTCCTGCGTTATTTTGAATTATAGCATTTTTCAACAGATGCTTTTGTGTTATTTGAAACAGTTTTACTTTGCTTTTCTGTCACTTTAAGGGGAGGGTAGGGGTTTGCACTTTTGAAAAATTATTTTTTCTTTGTTGTCTTTTCTTATAGTTCAACATTTCAGGAATATAATCCCAAAATTTCAAGTCAATCAGAGCAAAACTCTCAGTTATTGACTATTTAGTCCCGCTCCTCTAACACTGTAGCTCCAACATCTCTAAACTTCAAACGCGTTTTTCTCTAAACCACTTTTTCAAAGTCCGTGTTCACTGCCATTGGAAAACTACATGACCGATTTATTTCAAACTTGGTACGCACTTTCTACATATAAAATACCTCCCCCCAACGGTTAGTTTGAGATTTTCTATACATCGAGGGGATTTTCCATCCCCAAAATGGCGGAATTTTTTGTAAAAAATAGCACTTTTCACTTTCCATGACCACCAAAAATTTAGAAATGAAAAAAAAAAAAAATTATCAAAGATCGTTGGAGGGAGGATTTGATGATACTTTGACTAAATTTCAATGGTACTTGAGTCCAGATAATTTCTAGCTGAGATACAATGAACACCGCAAATCGTGTTTTTCCAAAGGCGTTCTTGGATAAGCTTTGTCACCGCCTTGTTTGTGGATATTTTCGCGTACAAATTTCACTGAATGTTCTTGAAATGACACTTAACAATGTACAAAAGGTTTCAATAAATTTACTCTATCCATAGAGATGAAAGAATTTTGCAACAAAGTTTTTTTTTCACGCTGAAACCCCTACCCTTCGCTTAAAAAAAACTTTCATTGCTATTTTTGTATCTTCTTTCAAAAATATTTTATACTTATTTTTTGTGGCATTTTTCAATTTAGCTTCCGCTACTTTCGAGCCCTTTTCTTGCAATTGTTTTTTAACCCAAACACACTAAATCAAAACAGTCGTAGGATCGACAGGAAGCAGTATTTCTTCTGGTATCTTAACGCCGGGTGTTTTATTTTTATCATTGTTGTCTGTTGCATTATCGCATTTCTTGCAAATCTTATTTGTAATTTTTTGTTTGCAATTTACTTTTTTCGAAGTATTTTCCGGCTACTGGTTTTTCCGGAATTTGATTTTCATTTTTTCACGTTTTTTCCCGCCTTTTTTAATGGATTCATTGCAATTCCTAGATTATATTTACAGTGCCACTGCTATACTCCGCGATATGAACGTTTCTCATTAAACAATTGGATGAAAAACAATATTGTAGTTAATATTTTGTTGGGCTGTTGGGTAAACAAAAATCGCGGGTTTGGAGGTTAGTATTCGATTCCGGGGGAAAAAACGAGTGTTGCGAGTGTCTAGGGCGTGTAAAAGTGCGATTTTATGAGCGCAATTTAATTATTAAAGTACAAGAGATAATTTACCGTATGTGAAAACTCTTACCTTTGTTTTTTAAAAATATAACAAACGTAAATATACGTTCTCGTTGAGCGAAACGCGTGCCGGCCAAGGTGTAGCGTGATCGAAGCGTTTTATGCTCATTTCAGGGCGTTCGGTGGACGTGCAGCGCCATCCGGTGGCGAATGTGCCGTTTGTTATCGGCAAAAGAGCGGCCGTTCTTACCAACGTTGTAACCACGTCGCATGGTTGATAATAGCGGCGGGCTCGTTATCGACTTACAGTAGGGAATGCGACAATCTGAGTACTGAATGTTTTGATAAAATCGTGTTTTCGATAGTTTATGATGATTTTTTTCACGCTTTGATGGCGGTATGAATCATCTTATTTGCTTGCTGCGGGGCATTTGGTTGGTCAGAAGGGGCCAACTGTCGGTAAGAGAGCGGTCTTTTTTACCGGCGCTCTGGCGGTATGCTCTATCTGTAAGAATGAGCCCTCTATTTATTCGCAGTGGATAACGGGGAAATCCAAGTGTTTCGATAGATGCGTGTATTGATCATGATGAATCTTCTAGGTTTTCGTTGATGATTACTTCTCAATTAGGTTGCGGTTTTGTAATTGATCGATTGAATAATCGAGATTTTGAAGTTTGTTAACAGGTCAGTTTATTAACAGGCGGTCATGATGGTCTCATGAACATTTGATGGCTTGCTTACATATATATGTATATATATATACACACACATACTTTATATATATATAGTGAGCTAATTTCTTAATATTATTTTTACATATATCGCTAATGAGGCTAGTTATCCGAATTGGTTTTGCTGCGTTTGGATTTGTAACTTTCGCCGTGGCCGTGATTGGCATAATGATCGTGACCGTTGAAATGTGAAGAAAATCCGTAGTCGTGACCATGACCGTGATCGTCGTGACCGAAGCCGTGCCCGTGACCAAAAACATGCCCGAAACCGTGCACATGTGGATAAGGGTGACCGTATCCGTAGTGCTGGTGGTGGGGGTAAAAGTGTCCACCGCCGCCATACGGCAAACCTTGATGATGATGGGAACCATAGAAATTGCCGCCGTGATGGTGGAACGGATAGGCGGCAATCGGGTACGGCACTGGTACCGGATACGGATGCTGGATCGGCACGGCGACCGTATGTTTCACCGGAATTGGTATTGCCTGTATCAAGAGAACGATAGAATTAAAAAAATATCGTGTTTACGGATCCAACATGACAGGCCGGATATACAAAAGTTTCTAGAGGAATCGGGATCGCTGAATTCGATTTTGAGGTTAAAATAACTATATTCAAAATGGCAGATCCTATATGGCGGAACTGATTTGAAGAAAATGCAAGGGTTTTTTGTCATTGATGTCTCTGGTGAATTCGATTTTGAGGTTAAAATAGCGAAATTAAAACTGGCGGATCCAATACGGCGGTACTGGACTTGAAGAACATATGCGTTTTTCGTGTCATCTAAGTCTCTGGGTGCGCCGATGTCGGTGGGTCCGATTTTGCAGTTAAACAGCGATATTGAAAATGGCTGACCTGATTCGAAGAAAATACGAGTTTTTCGTGTAATTCAAGTTTCAAGGGGAAACGAGGTCGCTGAATCCGATTTTGAGGTTAAAATAGCGATATTCAAAACGGCGGATCCGATATGGTGGACCTGATTTGAAGAAAATACAAGTATTTCTTGTCAGGGATGTCTTTGGGGGAATAGATGTCGCTGAATTCGATTTTGAGGTTAAAATAGCGAAATAAAAAATGGCGGACTGGACTTGAAGAACATATGAGGTTTTCGTGTCATTTAAGTCTCTGGGCGAGTCGAGGTTGCTGAATTCGATTTTGAGGTTAAATATCGATATTCAAAATGGTGGAACCAATATGGCGGATGAAAAAAAAGATTTCGTCGTTTAATCTACGTTTCCTCGATGATCGAGGTCGCTGAATTCGATTCTGAGCTCAAAATATTAAAAATCAATATGGCTGCATCACGATATCGGGTAGGCGAGGAAAAAACTCGTTGTACCCGTGAAAAATCGGTTTTTCGTGCCCAAGGATTTTACTCATGACAACAATAAAGGTGGCTCGAAAATGGTCGGAAAATTTCGCCCATCAGTGTAATTTTCCTTTGTCGCTCCGACGGTGCACCAAAAGACATGATTTCACTACAAAAAAAATAAACAACACGCTGCGCAAAAAAAACAAAATTCTGTAGTTTTATCCTTTGGAGCGAAAGTTTTGCGTTGGCGAAATAAGAATAAAAAGCTGACCGGAAGTCGGCGGGGCGAATAACTCACCTGTGGAACCGGAACTGGTATGGGTACCGGTTTGTGGACCACGGTCTCAACCGGTACATGAATGATCTTTTCTACCGGCACGTGATAAGGTTTCTCGATGTAGATGGGCTGCGGCACGGGGACGGGTTTCTCAACGACGATGTGCTTAGTTATGTAGACCGGGAGCGCGTTTGTGTATGGTATTTCGGGATGTATGTGAAGTCCGTGGCCGTGTTTGTGAAAATGGAACTTGTCCGCGCCTCCGTAAGACCATCTCATTAAAAAAAAACACACAATATAAAATTACAGCAGAAAAATATTTTTACAAAAAAATCAATAAGTTCTATTATTTTTTAAAATAAAAACGTAATTACATATATCTTAATAAATTCAAACATTTGAGAATTAAAAATTCCGGAACCCATATGAACAATTTTATTTCAATATATCAAAATATAATCTATTGAATATTAAAAAGTTCAATCGTTCAAAGATTCGAAATTCAACGACCCGAACGAACAAAATGATTTTCATTTATTATAATATAATTTATTGAATTCGAAGAAATTCCAATGTAGAAGAATTCAAAATTGAAAAATCGAAAAGAACAATACATTTTTCATTTATCAATTTTGGATAAATTAAGAAGGCGATTCAATTGATAAAAATCGGGGAATAAAAAGGTATTTTTACCCCGCATGATTGTGGTGGAGGGCGGACGAGATTTTGAGAGCTTTCCACGGGTTATGATTGTCGGCCCATGGCTGACCATGCCCATAGCCGTATGGGCTCGGTATACCGACCCATCCGTCGTCCAGGACTCCGCGCTTTCGTTGCTTGCTGCTTTGCGCCTCCGGTTCCGCCGTTAGAGCCGAACCGCTCAGGAGGGCGAACAGAAACTAAACATTTTTGTCGTCTCTTTTAATCGCGGTAATTTCTGGATTATCGATCTAATTCTCGTACTATTGCCATGCAATAATATCAAATTAATCAATCGAGGAATCAATACCCGAAATAAATTAATCATAAACAACATTAATAAAACGGATATTAATTGTTATTATTGATAAGCATAATGGTTAGTAACAAAGATTAAATAATAAAAGAAAAAATTAATTGTAAAAATCCGACAACAATTATATAAATTACATGTCAATTTGTTGAATGATAATAATGAAAAAGTACCATAAGGTTGTTAAAAACACAACTGCACCGATAAAAAAAAATCTTTAAGTTTTTACACCACTGTTTTACACCACTGTAAACGTCTAAATTTAAGTGATTTTTTGCGATTTTTTTTTGGGTGGAAGGACAAGTAAGAGGATAATAATATTTAAGGATGTTATTAGTCATATCTGCAAGTGAACGAAAAAAAAAATTATTTAAAAAAATTGTACAAAATGGTGACGCTGGAGCCATTCTCGCGAGGTATGTTGACTTTGAGACGCTCTGCGGCACGCAGTATAATTAACGCCAATATAAAGTTGAAAAAAAATGTATTCTATTAATTTACATAAGTATAGGTAGAGAAATACGTAAGGGATTTTGAAAATATTCATTTGTGTGTAATTAGCAAGCATTTAAAGTAAAAATTCAATTTTCGACAGAAAAAAGGACAATCATTTGTTAATAACTAATGTTATAATTAACTTATGGACAATCCCGCACGTAATTCTCTTCGGAATATTATTTTAAACATGTGCTCAAAATTCAAAGTGAAAAGAAGGAAAATTGTTGGAGTTATGCTGCGTGCCGTTTTGAAAAATTATGTTCCGAGTAAAACGGTCGACGTCTTGCACACGGGCCAGCCACTGCCACCGCAAACCCCCACGGGCCTGCGGATCTTTGTTTTGCAGGTACCAAACGTTTTCCCCCCTTATTCTAGATGCTTCGAAGCATATCTTAAGCCAATTTTAAAAAATCAATTTTTTTGAAAATTCGACACTGGTGTTACCCCTTAATGTTAAAAAATTCCATACTAGGAATTTCAACGCGATAAGTGTTGAATACAATAATTGATGAATAATAAGAATTTATAATAAAGAAATAATGGATAAAGAAATAATAATAATAAATAATAAGATTAAAAAATGATATCAAGCTAATATTAATTTGCTCAACAATGTGAACAACATAAATCCCATAAAATGTAGTAAAAAAAACTTTCCGAATAAAAAAAAATACAAAGAGCGTTTTGGTTAAGCAAATGGTTTGTTTCCATACCAGAAACCTGAACATGGCGTTCACTCTCGTTGACTTGCCGACTGTGCAATTCGGTCGGAGATTCAAGCGCTTTTATATATTTTCCCGATCGATGTAATTCCCTTGAAATAACCGGAGTGGTCTAGTTACCGATATATATATATATATATATATATATATATATATATATATATATATATATATATATATATATATATATATATATATATATATATATAAATCGGTATTGGTCTGACCGACCGGATCTTAACGATCGTCGCCTTGCTCGGGCTGTCGTCCACTTCCGGGGCGCGGAAGGAAGGAAGGAAAAATCTGAACTTTCGATGTAACCGGTCCATATCGAGAAGACGTGTCTCTCCCTCTATCTCTTTCTTTCCCTCTCGGTCGATCGAATAAAGCGTGCATTCGAGACAAAGATATAATAAGTGAAGAAAAAAATGACAACAATCGTAAAACCGATATTCATTTTGCATGTCCCTCAAATGCGACGAGGTTTGGTCGAGTGTTGGGTGACCGCGCGATAGAAACAAGCGAGAGTATTCGCGTTGACCCACTTCCGGTTTTATTATTCCTTCGTCGTCGTGGCACGCCAACTTCCGGTGAAACCATGACGGACTGTTGATAGTTGAAAAGACGGGAACGCGGTGCGAGATGAAGAAAGTAATAAAGTTGACGTAAATAGTATAACGTGGAGACGAAATCCATTCCCAATTCCATTCTGCCAATATTCATGCTGTCAAATTCAATTTTTCCAGTTTTTAATCTATCGTCCGTCGTTCTGACGAATTAAATTTTGTCAATTTTAGTTCCGTCGTTATTAATTCTTTCAAATTCAGTTATGTTAATATATTCAGTCTGACGAATCTAATTCGCAATATTAATTCTGTCAAATTGAATGATGCTAATATTTATTATGTTAATAATGCACGCAATCATGTTAATAATCATTCTGTCAATATCCATTCTGTCAAATTCAACGATGTCAATATTCACTTTGTCAAATTCAATTATGTCAATATCCATTCTGTCAAATTCAACGATGTCAATATTCACTTTGTCAAATTGAATGATGTCAATATTCATTCTGTCAAATTCAATTCGGTAAATTCTGATCCTGTTAATTTTAATATTGTCAATTTCATTTCAGCCAATCTTGATTCTGTCAATTGAGGTTGAGACCACACACTATAAAACTATGTGAAAACAATCGTATTTAAAAAATGTTCAGCTTGTGGAGAGCCCTTAATGTTTTCGTGACCTCACTCACGATTCGCTCTCACTTTCCCCTCGACCATGCACGCATTTTTCATCCCGAATTCGCGAGTTATGCGAATTATTCATACACGGCCTACCGCGTCATCTCTTTGAGGTACATTTTCTTCAAGAAATTCGCTATTGTCGGCGTGTGCGTACAGCGCAAATTCACTGTGCAAAGTACATAGATCATAGTGTAAATCCGTTCACTTGACGGAGCACGACGATCGACCAACCTAGCGCGGAAAAGGGAATGGTCGGAGGGGCCAGGGGAGAGCGAGGAGGTTTGAACCTTTTGCGTCAAGAATGGCACTTGCACTGCCCGGGTACTTTCCTGACTTTCATTTTCTAACGCCATCGAGCCACCTCTAGGGAAGGCGTCGAGTTCAATCGTACGCGCTATTCATTATTCATAATCGAGGGGACTTGACACTACGAGGATCGCATAATCGACGCCACGGGCTTATATATATATACATCTATGTAGATAGATACTGACGATGGCATAAAACTTACATGATTATATATAAATTATTTATATTCATTTCTTTTGTTTTATATTTTAACCTTTATAGTTTGATCGGGATCCTTCCCCATTTTCCGTTTACCCCACCTTGCGGCCACAGCCGACTTCCCCTCTCCGTCGTATTCTTCATGGAATATCAGCTATGGGCATAGGGAAAGTGTGGAGAACCTATGCCAATACAGCCGGTCCAAGGTTCGCTTCCCAGTTTCGGATCTACTCGCTTTCGTTTCGTCGAGAATGAAGAAATAAATTGCGAGCTACGGGTTTATACACATACGACACATAAATTATTTATATTCATTACAGTTATATGTAAATTATTTAGTCTAACTCAATTTATGATATTTTTTGTTTTGTTATATATTAAAATATTTATAAATGATGTACCTATATAACCCATTATGTGTTATGGGTTATATAACACAATATGTTACACACACACACACACACACACACACACACACACACACACACACACACACACACACACACACACACACACACACACACACACACACACACACACACACACACACACACACACACACACACACACACACACACACACACACACACACACACACACACACACACACACACACACACACACACACACACACACACACACACACACACACACGCACGCACGCACGCACGCACGCACGCACACGCACGCACGCACGCACGCACGCACGCACGCACGCACGCACGCACGCACGCACGCACGCACGCACACACACACACACACACACACATTTTTTTATTCAAAGTCGGATATCTCAACAAGAAAAATGATGCAGAGAGACCAAAAAGAAAGCAAATTGAATCTGAATTTAAAAAATACATGACCTGTACATTGATGTCACTGAAAAAAAATTGACGAGCCCGTGGACCCATGAAAAAAAAACCAAACAAATGGAATTTTTTTCTCCCCCTATTTCTTATAACCGTACCTCACAAAAATGTTTGCCAAAAGAACCGTACCCTCTTAAAAATGATTTTTTTTCATCTCGATACGATCATTTTCCACATAGATACAGCGCTTAAAAAAACGCTAAAAAAATTGAAGAAATTTTCTGTTCCTTAAATTGTTTGGAGTAGTGTATAGATATAAATATTTAATATTTTTAAATCTGATTTGAGACAATCAATAATATTAACAAATTTATTTGGAAATGTACACATATAGAAATCATTTTATTAATATTATTGACTCGGTCAAATTCTTTTTCGAAAATATAGAATCGATATACCTACAGACATACATATTTACGTACATTTTTATTTTATTTGTTTCTGCAAAATTTATCATATATTTAAACATACCTCCACCTGTCATAAAATATCAATAAATAGAAAATATGATAAAATCGCAGTTTTCAAATATGTTTTGGAATAAAATGAACACTTTGTTATTAATATTATTTTTGGATTGAACATTTTTGACCGTTAACCCTTCCTTGCACACTGGGTCATTTTTACCCGGACGAACTTGATATAAAATGCTCCATTTCCCAAAATTGAAAGTTTTTAATACATTTTTACAACTATTCAATTTTATAATTTACGAATTTTAATTATGCAGACAGTTTAAAAAATGTTCAAAGTGTATCCCGGATTTTTTCAATAAAAACCGACCGAAGGGTTGTTAAGGGCAGATGGATGAAGTACTATCCGGGTCAAATCGACCCAGTGTGTCAAAATCGTGGCCAAATATAAGTGTGTCGAGGAAGGGTTAAGGGTAACTTTTGAAGATTGCGCAATGATTTAAGTTTTAGCGAGTTTCAATATTATTGCACCAACATTTTTCATTGCACCGTGCAGGATTAGTATTGTGCTATACACTAGGGAGGTCTTGCTCACGCGAAAACATTGACGCCTACGGGCCGTCAAAGTTATTGCGTGTTAATAATTGAACATTTGGGTTCAAGGTGTTATTCAATATTATTGCACAATAAAAGTATTCTACAATGTTATTGTAGGTCTAGGGCCCGCCTAAGCGTAGACAGGCATAGTTCAAAAAAGTTTCTAACATTATTACACACCGGCAAAACTTTCCCTTCCCAAAAGGCAAACGCTGTATTTCGTTGGCAATTTGTAGTGTGAGATATTGTGTGGCAAACGATCCGTTATAAAGGAATAAAAAATATTATAAATTGGAAGTCTGATACAAAATGATTGAAAAAAATAAAGTAAAAATGTATATTTTTTACCAATTTAAGTTTATCAATTCAATTTTTATTCGTGGTTTCTGTATTGTTTCAATGGTTTTCATAAATTGTAATTATGTGATAATCAACTTACAAAAATTCAATTTTTATTGATTGTTTTTGAAAATGTAATCATGGTATTTTTCAGTCATAATTATTCTTCCTATCAATTAAAAGGAAGAGTAATTCCTCAAAAAATCGTAGAATTATTTCAGTTTTTTCAACCGTTCCATTTCCCCTACTAAAAAACGTACTTCTTTTTTATTTGTTCCGATCTTTGCCTTCTTAAAATAAGTGGAATTTGTTTCATTCTTTGCTGTTATTTTTATTATGAAATACTCATCTCATCGAGCCTCTTTCTTCATTTTTCCATTGCAATACTAGAGATTTGCTTTCCGGTTTTTTTTTAAATTGATCGCATAAATTCCACTCTGAGTGGTCGAAAATTTTCTTTTTTTTGGTAATTATAAGTTAAATAATGATAAAGTTCTTGTATTATTGAAGTTATTTAAATTTGCACGGTTAACCTACAAATCGGCAATGACTGCAATCATTTCGATAGATTCAACAGCTTATATTCTATCATAGCTAATTGATTACGAAACACTCGGACAAGCCAATTGATCATCAACCGATAACATTAGAATGCTAATCTAATCGGACTACATCGTACTAGGAAGCGAAAGAAAGAAAGAAAAAAAAACACGTATTCCGCCTATCGTAATAGAGCAGCACACGTCTTTGGCCCAGGTCCAAGATTAGAAGCAGGGAAAGTTAGCGTGTGAATCATACGCGGCCTATCGGACCCCGAATCAACTATTAATTCTTCATGCAGGATATGCTCTGCCTATAAATACTTATGGGGGTCAACAATGACGAGCAAAGTCAGTTTGTTATCGTCCGCGCTGGTGTCCGGAACTATTCGCCATGAAGTTCATTCTGGTACAGATCTTTGCCACCTAACCTAAAAGCCAGTATCGATCAAGAGAAAGCTCATTGTTTGATCTTGGGTGAAGCTTTATCTTGGTTAAAAAAAAAGAAAACTGTTTTGGTGCTTCGCAGATCGCGACTCTAATTTTGGGAGTCAGCACCGCCATCAGGGTGGATCCAAAAGACAAGAATGATTCGGGAGCTCTAAAGAAACATGGGAAACGTGGTCTGGTCAATCTTGGATACGGGTCGCATCATGTTGCACATCAGGAGTTCCAACCATCTCCCATTTATGGTCCGCCTGGCCAGGAACCAGCTCCGATTCACGAAGTGCCTCAGCATCTGCCACATCTAGCACACGAGCATCCGGAACACATAATTGCTCATGGTCATCATCATCACTCGGAACCGTTCATCGGCCATCATCATCACTCGGAACCATTCATCGGCCATCCGATTGGTAAGTAGCTCCTACGACTTCTTTACTGGCTCACGTTGTGTTCCCAAAGGTTCATCCGTTGGTAGTTTTTACGGGCAAACCAGTCTCCTGCTGTCCTTGTTAGATTGGATCTGCTATCTTGATATCCAACCAGCTGGTAACGTGCATTTCCAATTCCAAAAGTCCTTCCAAGTAAAGATGTGTCCAACGCACCGTTTACTGGGTCATAGCTATGATCTTAAAACCCAATTGTAGTGGTTCGAAGCTGTTACCCAAAGTAGGTGTTTGCTGGAGAAGTGTCATAGCCGTTTTTTACATGTATTCGACAGCAGCAGCGATACCAGTTCCCCAACCAGTTGGAGTTCCGCAAGCAGTTCCCGTTCCGCAGCCGATTCCCCATCCGGTGCCTTTTGCGGTGCCGGTGTACCAAACGGTAACGAAGCACGTGCCGGTTCCGGTAGACCGACCTTATCCCGTGCCGGTTGCAGTGCCGGTGCCCAAACCTTATCCGGTTCACGTGGACCGACCGGTCGCCGTACCAGTGGAGAGACACATCCCCGTACCTGTTGATCGCCCAGTTGCCGTACCGGTTGACAGGCACATCCCCGTGCCGGTCGATCGACCCTACGCAGTTCCGGTTCCCGTGCCCCGACCTTACCCGGTGCCCGTTGATCGACCTTATCCCGTCCACGTAGCCGTTCCATTCCACGTGCCAAAGCCCTATCCAGTACCGGTTGCCATTCATACAGCCCATCAGTACAAGCATCATCACGGTCATTATCACGGTCAGGCCTGGTAACGAGGACTTTGGGATTTGGAACGTCGGGATTTGATGTCTTCAGCGTTGTGCGCGGCCAAGGGCCTAGACACCGAGAATGGCAATCAAGGTCCGGAACGTTGGTCGGGCTGCATGTGTTGGATCGGCATATGATCCAGCCGGTTGAGCACTTGTCTAAATGTCGTCTGACGTAACTGTATATACTGTATATTTATGTAAAGATAAACCAATGCACTGTCAACCAACCAGTTAATAAACCGCGACTCTCGTTGCTGTGTGAAAATTGCTTTGATTCTCGTTGTGATCGGCCTAGCTAGGTTTGACGGGTTGAGCTAGATTACCTGATCCATACACAATGATAAAAAGTGACCTAGCAAGGTCGCACAGGCTATTTTGAGATGGTGGGAAAGTTCCTACCAACTTGGGGTGTGGTATTGCAGAAAAGTTTAATATGTAGCAAGCTTGTGGTTGAGTTGGTGGAACATTTTGCGGAAATTCCGTTGTTGCGGAATTTCCGCAAAATGGCAAAAGGAGTGGTGTTCGCTGATCCAGCTGGGAATGAAACGGCTGGGGCTCAAGATCGATCGCCGTTTAACGAGCCAATTGCCTCCAAGTATTGTTGTTCCGATGAATCATTGACGACAGTGACGTGTAGCAGGGAGCTGGAGATAGCCAGTGTAGCTGCAATGGGAACATTGATTCGTCTCGGAGAAATGACCTTACCAGGTGGTAACGCTGCTCTTTAACATCCCTCATGATCGCTGATACTTGAGCTGCAGTTTGTAACCTTCGGTCCTCGTGTCGGTGCAGGTGTAATTGAACACTCTATAGACATCTCATAGTTTATTAACACCTAGTCAACCTTCGTACTGTGGTGTCGGTGGTAGGTGTTAGACTTGACGCTGAGCGTCGCTCGGTAATCGCGGTAGGGCTTGGTGAATAAATCGCTTTGCGAATCCACTGATCTGGCCAGACTGATCTGTTTTTGGGCCGTCGTCGTTATCCTTGCTAGGTGTCCAGAGATCTTCCCGCATCTTTTTAATAAGGGTTAGTAATAAGCATCTTTTTAATAAGGGTTAGTAATAAGGGTTCCGAAAACGGCCGCGGTGGTCTCGCGTACCCAACAGGGTCGTTTAGGGAAGGTCGTTAAGATGGAGACCTCCGAGATGACGGTCTCCAAGAGATAAAGACCTACAAGAAAGAAGTTCCCAAACTGAAGGTCTTCAAGATTTAGACCTGTAAGACGAAAGTCCCCAAGAGGTGTTCACCTCTAAGATGACGGTTTCTAAGATGGCGACCTCCAAGATAAAGGTTTCCAAGATGGAAACCTTCAAATGGAATCCTAGGATGCTTGATCAACTACAATCAGTTTAGGCTGAAGATCACCTGCACCCATGAAGTTTCAAGAGGCTGATGGGGAATCCCATATGGGAGCGACACCTGATCGGGGGTTCCCTAGAAGGGTTTTGGTCCAAGAAACCCATCGATCGGAAGTCGATGGTCGATGAGTCGACTGATCAGCGTGTAGGTGATACATGGATGGCTGGATTGCCGCAAGTGTGAAGGAAACTATCGTGCATCGGTGTTTTATTAATGATACCTTACGTACTGGTCAAGAGGCGTAGAACTTGACACCGTCAGACCTCACACTTTTTTCAAGCCACGTGTTACGCGAGTCCAATAGCTGCGAAACAATATAATATGCGGTAAACCAACAATCGATAAATAATTTAAAGGGTCCGCGACGATTGGTTTTTTTTTCTACGTGAAGGTTAATTACACTATAGACAGAGTTTATCTTTAGCTTGGGTATTCCGTTAGTCCTTGTGTGTGTGTGTGAGTGTTTACCAGCTCCCTAGTAGTGAATTCAGTCTCTTGAGCAGAGTTTGAATTCAACCTTTGGCTCGACCCTAAATCTGGACGCAATTCAACGCAAGTCAACGCAGAGCGTAAATTCGAAATGATTCCAAGTCTAACCTTAAATATAAATTAGAGTCCAGCTTGACTTTTACTTTTAATTCAAATAAAGCTGGACCTGAACATCGAATGTAAATCGAGCTTCACCTTACATTCAAAATCATATAGGGGTTGATCTTAAATTGAAATTAAAATCGAGCTTGATCTCAAATTTTAAATCATATCAACCTTGACCTCAAATGTAAAGTCAAATTGAGCTTGACCTTAAATGTAAATTGAAATCGACCCTGACATTAAATGAAAATTAGTTTGATCTAAAATTAAAATTAAGTTGGCTCTCAAATAAAAATTTACCTTGAGTTTCACCTTAAATTAAAGCTAAAATCAAGTTTGACCTCAAAATTGATATGAAATTAACCTTGGCCTCAAAAATAATTCAAGTCAAGCTGGGACTTAAGCTTTAACGCAAGTTTGCTTTTAAATCTGACCTTACATCAGGCTTACAATGGCCTTAGGCCACAGTAACGGGTATAAAATCATGTGCGAATTTTACAATTTTTTTTTCGTATGAAAAAGTGATTCCCGAATAAAATTAATTACACATCTATTTAGTATGAATACTAAGCTGTTAGAAAATATATATAAATTTTTTTCGATGTCCAAAATGGCCGACTACTAATATTTTCTTTTCTTAGCTTTTTTTAAGGCACTCCGCGGCGTGACATCTAGCATCCACAATGTTTTACCTAAAGCAAAAAACAAAAATCCTCGCCAATCTACATTAGAATACTTAGAGAAGTACCTACGGAATTTAAAAAATATTGTTTTATTCAAAAGTTGCAAGTATTTGAACTTAAGAAATCAATTTTCAGTGGAAAATTTCGTTAAAACTTCTCGTAAACTGCTCATAAAATGAAAAGTTTTTGATTAATCAGAAATTCCGTATGTACTTCTCTGCGAAATGCAATTAGGAACATAACTTTTAAATTTGAAGTAAATCGAGTGAAAATTGTTGAAGTTATTTGTCACGCCAATTGGAAAAAAGCTGTTTCAAGAAGTTTCGAGTAGTGGCCGTTTGTACATAGAAAAAAAAATATACATTTTCTAACAGCTTGATATTCATACTAAATAGATGTGTAATTAATTTTATGAGTAAATCACTTTTTGATACGGAAAAAACGGTTAAATTCGCACATGATTTTATACCCATTACTGTGGCCTAAGGCCTTAACTTTAGATGCAAACCTGCGGTCATTTGATAAAGGTTTTTTTTCCCAGAAAATAATTTTGCAGCTCACATTTATTTCTCAGGTAGTCGTGTTTCTCATGAAAAAGTAGCGTGGGTAAATTTCGAAAAAAGTGATTGGCAGCAAAATCACGACGTCGCGCTGACGTGTACTACTTAGAGATAATTGTTCCGATAAAAAGAATTAATCGCCATACGTCATCAGTTGTTTGCATACATTAAAATAGTATCGAAAAATAATTAAATTTACATACATATAAAAAAAAAATGTTTGAACATTTTTGCAAAAAACTGAATTGAAAGAATCAAGGCTCACAAAACATTAGTTTCAAAGAATCGCTCATTCTTTCCTTTGCAGAAAATAGAGCGTCACCTAAAAAAATGGAGTCCGCCTGTTAGCTTGGTTTTTTTTTCGGCACGCATTTGACGGCGCAATCGCGAAATATTGTGGAAATACGAGGTGAGAAAACGTTGGACATTGGTGGGGATTAACAATATGCAAGTGAGGTGATCGCGAGGTTGCGGCAGTCCGTAGTGTCGCGAGTCTCAAGAGACGACCGTCGCGTCGTCGCCGATGCCATTTATTCCGGATATCAAGCCTCGTCAAATTGCTATCAACGCCGCAAAAAACAATCCGCGCTCGACCATTTTTCGAATTTTTCGTTCGGGCAATCTCGGCCTTGCTCTTCGTGAGGTCTACCAAGGGTGGACAAGGTTTGAGCCTTTCTTTTTCTTTCTCACTTCGAGACAATGGGTCTCCGTCGATCTCGAGGCAAAACTTGTTTTTCGCGGGATTAAATTTGAATGGAGAAAATACTTGAACGCAGTATGATTCATTTGAATACATACATTTTTCCGAATGGAAATCGATTGGGACGAAATATATATATATATATTTTTTTGAAGGCGAAGAAATAACCGAAACTGCAAACAAACCCAAACGAATCTGAAGAGATTTTCATGGGAAATATTTTTCAGCGAAGTATTGTTGATTTGGATAAAGGTTTTTTTTCAATAACAAAAGTTTATCGCTTGGTGCGATTTTTTTTTGGCAAAAGCAAATAACTTTTAAATATATTTTACTTATTTTTGCGAATGCAATGTCGTCGTGAAAAAAAGGATCTGAACAAAATATAATTTGTTTGAACCGAAAAGTTTCCTTCAAATAAAAAAAAAAATCAATTAAATAAGTCGATAAATGAATTATTTTATTAGCCATAGGGAATCGTTAAGGGATTTTTTGTTGATATATGCATCGAATATATAATGAAAATATATTAGAACAATTAATTTCATTCAAACAAACTAAATTCGGTTTGAGGAATAAATACCTAATTTCAACACCGTATATTTTATGCAAAATGTCTGTTTGGGTTTGTTTGGCTTAGTCTCGAAACACAATTTTTGTTCATAAATGCGTCGAATATTAATGAAAATATATTCGAACAATTGATTCCATCCAAACAAACTAAATTCTGTTCGCGGAATAAATACCTAATTTCAACACCGTATATTTTATGTAAAAAGTTTGTTGGGGTTTGTTCGGGTTTGTCTCGAAACACAATTGATATCGATAATTAGTTAAAACCGAATGTTAATTAAAAAACAAAACAATTGTCAATTAGCAAAAATTGCGCGAGTGTTCCCTCTAGATTTCGCGACGCAGGTAATTTTACAATGGAGCTTCCGAAAAAACTTGGCATCGGTGGAGGCGCTCTGTTCTTCCTCGGTGTGACCTTCGGCTGGATAGCTTTTCCGCCTTTGCTCAAGTCCCAAGTGGGCGCGGTGAGTGCTATGTTGTTTTGCACGCTTTTTCGAAACGTTCATCGATTTTTTCCGATCTTGCATTTTTTTTTATTCCTTTCTTTATTTATTTCTCGGTTACTTTAAAAAAAATGCGCCATTTTTCATGTTCATAGCCCACATAAAAATCACTAGGGAAACAAAAATCAAACTTTTTCATAACACACTTTTCGAAGTCCGTTTCAAATTTTTTATTTTCAATCTTATGAGAAAAGACACGAACATTTTTGTATTATTTTATTGATGTATAATTTATTTTAAAAGATCGTGCGCATCAATTTTCGTTGTGGAAAATTAAACAAATAATTTTCAAAAAAGAATGAAGGGGAAAAGGTTACTCGCATATATTTATATATTAATTATTCTAATTATTGTACTTATAAAGAATGATTGCTATAGTTATGTAACTTGTATTTATTATAATGACTATACATATAATAAAACTGTAAACTTTGCGTGTCTGTACCTTGAAAGTATTAGCAAAAAAATTGATTGGCGGGATAAAAGTGGGAGAATGCATTAAGATCATTTTTCGAATATGTGTCGGTTTGTTTGTGCGCACATCACGTAGAAAATACTGGACCAATCTGGATGGAGTTTTCAGAAAGATATAAGGCTTAATTCAAAGTAACATTTAGCTCTTATTTCGTTGCAATCGGCTCACTCAATCAAAAGATAGGAGAATTCAAAGTTTACTAAAGTTGCTAGTTAACGAATATTAAAAAAAAATGGAACAGATATTCAAATTGCCCAGACGATTCATTAATTTATTTTTCCATTAAGCAAAAACTCGTGATGATTTACGTAACTCGCGCGCTCTCTCTCTCTCGCCCTGTCTGTCCGTCTCTTTCTTGCTCTTAGACACGATACTTCTGCCACTCTGTTTTTCAAAGGATTCTCGATATCAGCGCACGTCACGATCGCCTCAATTTTTCGCACGCGTGCTATTAAACTCTTTTTACTCTACCCTTTTTAATTAATAGCTCGGGGATGACACGAAATGTTTTCAGCCTCGTTCGATATGATAATTCACATTTCGATGATAGGCACTTTTTTGCAAACTTCTGGATTTTTGAACTCGCAAATTGACGTCAGATTTTTTTCGTTATGAGTAATACAATATATTAAAGTGAAGTCTTACTTTTAACGAAATGAGACAAAGATGTGTATATGCATAGAATTACTCTACTTATATTAGAAGATTTTTTTATTCGCACGATGTTCGAAGTTGAAAATAATAATTAAATTAAAAAAATGTATGTAGGAGCGTATATTTCATTTAGATATAAAATATATTTTTTCGTTCATATAAACGAAAAATGATTGACCTTATTTTTTTATTGTTAATTTTTTTTCAGTCGCCATTTTCATTTATGTGTACACGTAAAGACTAGCATTTCATTTTCAAATATAAAATTGGACTGTTAATTTAAATATCGCCGTGAGTATTAAATTTGATTTGTTATTATTCAAGCAAAAAAATTGTTACTCGGCTATGAAGGATTAATAAATGTAAATTATAGTTATTTACGACAATATTAAATGAATATTAATTAATGGAGGGTGCGTTTATCTGTAGATTGTGCGCAACTAATTTCATTCACAGTCATAACGGTTAGTTATGGCATAAAATAACAATTAGTTGTTGAGAAGATTAATAACAGTAACAATCTTACGTGCTAGGCCGTAAAATTGAAAAAAGGCACGGACATGCGTGAGATGTGGTCGAAATTGCCAATACCACTCGACTTCAAGATCTACCTCTTCAACGTAACAAATCCGGCGGAAATAAAGAGCGGCGAAAAACCGATCGTCCAGGAAATTGGTCCTTACTTCTACGAGTGAGAATACTGATTGGTTTGTCATGCCAAAGCAAAAATAAATATATTGCAAATACCAAAAATTATAAATAATTATTTTTAATTGCGAAAAATGGTATTGTTTTTTTTATTGTGTTCTATAATATCTGTGAATTTCGATTTTATGCCCGTTTCTGAATTTCGTTTCGTACATAAATATTTTTGGTATTGCGTTTTTTAAATTTATTTTATTCTTTTCATTTTAATGTACCAACTCTGTTTTTCCACGACTTTCTGAAATTGTTATAAACATTTTTTCAACCAAAGAATTGTTTTTTTCAAACCTCAAAATATTCTTTGATACTTTGTGTTATTATTTACGTTCAATTCTATTTGATTTTTATCATTTTTTTCCGATTTGTATTCAATGTAGTGATTTTTTTACGTCTTTTTTCTTATTTGCTCTCGTTTTTTCTTACGCCGCGCTATTTTATTTTTTCATTTCGCAGCGAATGGAAGGAAAAAGTGGATTTGGTGGATGACGAAGCAGCCGACACGGTCGAGTACAGTCAAAGGATAAGGTGGATTTTCAATCCGGCGAAGAGCAACGGGCTCACGGGCAAGGAGGAGCTCGTGTTCCCACACTTACTCATACTGGGCATAATAATGACGACGATGAGGGACAAGCCCGCTGTGATTGGCCTATCCGGTAAGACTTTCGAGCTAAGTGAGATGAATAAACAAACAAACAGAAACATTGCATTATTTTTACGTTAATTTAATATGCTCTTTTCAAATTTACTTCTGGATTTTTAAATGAAAATACTCAATGAATTTAATATGAAAACGTTTAATAAATAATAAATAAACAAGCAAAAACAAGCATTATTTTTTTTACTGTTATTCCATTTGCCTTTTTTAAATTTGCTTTTGGCATTTTTCAGAAAAAAGAGGTCAAAGACAATTAATAAAAAAATCCGATGAACTTTTATACAATTAATACAACAAAACTGATTGACCAAATAAAAAATAAAAACAATTAGCAATTCGTCTATTAATTTCGTCCGTTTTCCATTTATTTTTCAACTTTGCGGTGAGGCAGAGTGGGGTCACTTGATCATGATTTTGTTATAAGCAGTATAGCTCCGAATTAATAAAGTGATAAGTATAATGATATCTTTTTAAATAGATAGGTTGTTTATTTGGCTATGTAACATTATAGAAAAACGGTAGTAAAAACGTTGCTTACTAGACCAAACTTACATGAATATCACGAAAGTCAAATGGCTCAGTTAAGGCCTAAGGCCACTGTAACGGTCCAAAAAAAGGTTTTTTCACGAATTTTTTGCTTCCAAAATTGAAGGTAATTGAAAAAAAACTTTTAAGGGTGTTATCGGGCATACATTAAACTTTATTATCAAATTTTTTTACAGCAAAAAAAAAACAAAATGGCGGTTCCACAGCTATCTTCCCGGGGCATGTTTTGCTTGCAGGGCTCCGCGGCACGCAGCACCACTGGTGCACTTTTGAATCTAGAACAAAAAAAAACCATCAATCTAGAGGGTTATAGCTAGAGAATGTCGATCGGATTTTAAAAAGTATCAATTTTTGTGGATTTGGCGTGCGTTTGAAAAAAAAATTGATTTTTGACGAAAAAAAAGGCTAGTTTTTTGTTAATAAAAAATCAATAAATAAAGTTATTGCAAAATCCCGATCGACATTCTCAAGATAATGTTAATGTTCACATCTGGTCAAAATTTCAAGTAAAAAAAATGAAAATTGTTCGAGTGATGCTGCGTGCCATTTTGAAAAACCGTATTTCGAGAAAAACGCGTTTAAAGTTTTGCGAATAGTTTTTTATTGGAAAAAATACAAAAAAGAAGGTAAAAAAAAAATTTACCGTTAGTCTGCAATCCCAGCACCATACATTTGTCCTTCGATGGCCAAATTTTCGTCTGGCAAAATTTACAGTGGCCTTACCCCTTAAGCTGGTGGGATAATAAAGGTTTTTTTTTCACAAGAGAAACATCAAAAAAGAAGAAAGCCCAGCTCTATCTAATTTGTTATCTTTTGCCGCTTTTCGGATACTTTTGCCGTTGATGACTTCTTCTGCAGCACGTTTCATCAGATCTTTGGAGACTATAGGTCGTTCAGTTTATCCCTTGTACTTTCGCATCCTGAAAAAAAGAAATAGTTTTTGTAGAAAGATTCATAGGTACTTGGAGTGGAGTTTAAACACCTGCTTTTAAATACAAATCTAATGAGCCATGCTCAAGAGACCTCGCTTGTTTTGGTTCAAATTACCCCTTCCCCATTTTTTCATTAATTGGACCGAGCCACCCCAAGACTATTAATATTAGATTATTTTATTATTCTGTCATCGTATAAAAACACTATTATGAAATCAAAATACACTTACTTGATTGCCGTAACACCACAAGCATGGCCTGGAGACCAAAACATACGGAGAACTGCTTTTTTTACTTTTGGCGCGAAAATAGTAGCAACGTACGTGGCACTCAAACTGAACACTGGCCGGCGACGACGCAACAGGGGCCGAGCCGCGACCCCTCCCGCTTCTTCTGACACCGCGCACTATGCCGACTATGTAGTCCAGTAAAAGATACGAAAACCCAGCACTTTTTAGCGTAGGACATGCATTTTTGACCGAAGGTAGATGGTTGCATACTGAAAGTAACCCCAATCAAATGTTGCCCCTCAACTCGCCCCAACCCTAAGAAATAGGGGTTGGAAACTTAAAAATCGCCGTATCTCGATAATTAATAGCCCGATGAAAAAATGCTTCAAACAAAAGTTGTTTGGAATAATGAAATACGTATAAAGTTATCTGACGTCCAATCCCCTATCTTTGAAAATAGCGGCACAAAAACACGACGCTCGCACACGCATCAACCCCGAATTTTCGAATCGTTTTTGTGCCGCTATTCTCAAAGATAGGTGGTTGGATGTCAGATAACTTTATACGAATTTTATTATTCCAAACAACTTTTGTTTGAATCTTTTTTCGATCGGGCTATTAGTGATCGAGATACGGCGATTTTTAAGTTGTCAACCCCTATTTCTTAGGGTTGGGGCGAGTTGAGGTGCAGAATTTTATTGGGGTTACTTTCAGTGAGCAACAATCTACCTTCTCTTTTACTGGACTAGTGTGGGTGGCGCAGAAGACCCCGCTTTGCCCTACCCCCAAGATTTAAAAGAAATAAAAAAACAAAATAGAAAATAGAGTTATTCATGAAACATTTTAGCAAAGGCCGTGGACAGCATTTTCAAGAAACCCGACAATATATTCATCAAGGCTACGGCCCACGACATAATGTTCGGTGGCCTGCTGATCGACTGCAACGTAAAAGATTTCGCGGGATCCGCGGTCTGTTCGCTCCTCAAAGAGAGCCCCGATCTTCAGGTCGTGGGTGAAAATCTTTACCGATTTTCCCTGTTCGGACATGTAATTGTTCTTTTTATCTTTTTTATTATTTTTCATAATCATTTATATTTTCATGATTTGCAATTTTACATTAAACTTTTTAATAATGATTTGTTAAATATTTATTCAATAATTTTTACAACTATCATTCTTATCGGTTCTTGAACATGAAAACGAAATAATCAATAATTATAATCGTGACGATATTTGCCATAATAACAATAATAGAATGTAATTCGAAAAATACATTTAGAAACAATAACAATAATCATTCTTAAATATCTACAAAACGGTGAGTTAGTAATTGTAAAGTATTGTAATAATTATATGTATAATTTTAAAGATATTTTACAATTGATTGTTTTATTGTTTTTTCAACCGTATTACGTGATTATTATTTTTTATTGTTGTATTCATATTTCACAATTTGTCAAATCGTAATTCTGGTACCGCGTTTGAAATATATATAAGGATATTAGTGATAAAAAGAAGAAAGATGAGATCGTTATTGATAGCGAGAGTTCGTGGTTTTCTAGAAAAATGATACCTTGTTGGACGACAGGATAAAAGTGAAGCGCGGCTCGAAAAACGTTAAGGAGGTCGGAGAGGTCGTCGAATTCAAGGGCGAGACTCAGCTCTCGATGTGGTCCGAGGATGGCCATTGCAACGAATTCAACGGCACCGACTCCACCATATTTCATCCCTTTCTGTTCGAGGACGAGGATGTCGTTTCGTTTTCCCCCGATATTTGTCGGAGCATGGGCGCCCGTTGGGACGGAACTTACACTTCCGTGGGAGGTACCCCCCTGATGTCACACCTCATTACGTTTTTTCGCGTTATGAATTTTTTTCCAAATTTTCGATCTCATATTTGCGGCACGACGATAAGGGAGGTTAGAGGAAGGGAAAGAACGGAAAATCAATAAAAATACGAATGGCAAGGTTGTTTAAACAAATGAACAATGTATTTTATATTTATACGACGAGAGCTCTCCGACAAAGCGTCGCAAGGATGCATGAAAAAAAAAAATTCAAAGAGAAATCCAAGCGTCGTAAATTTTTTGAAACAAGTACGAACTTTTTTATTTCAGCTCCACGAGAGTTCTGAAATGATACGTCGGAAGGCTGTGTAAAAAAACGTGCAAGAGAAATACGAGTGTGGAAAAGTTGTCTGATAAAATTTGAACAACAGTTTACTTCAGCTAGACGAGAGCTCTCCAACGATACATCATAAGCCTGCGTGGAAAATATTTTTGGCACTTTATGCTTCATTTAACAGTTAAAAAAAAATATCCGATAGTTCGTTGTTTGAACAAGTTTGAAGTATTTTTGGAATTGGCACGACGAAAGCTTTGCAACGAGACATCACGAGCGTATATTTAAAACATTTCCGTTTACCAATTTTCATCACGATTTTAGGAATACCGGCCAATCACTATACCGCCGAAATCGGTGACATGAGCACCGATCCCGAATTGAAGTGTTTCTGTCCCACCGAGGACACCTGCTTGAAGAAAGGTCTCTTCGATTTGTTCCCGTGCGTGAACGCGCCCATTGTCGCCTCGTTGCCTCATTTTTATCAAGTCGACGAATATTATCTGCAACAAGTCAGCGGGCTTCATCCAAACAAGGTATCGTATAATTGAAGAAGTGTCTTTTTTTTATTATTAGAAACATTAACTGGACATTTGTTTTGTTTGTTTGTTTAAAGGAAGATCATCAGATCTCGATTGATTTTGAGCCGATGACCGGCACGCCAATGAGCGCGGCGAAACGTTTGCAGTTCAACATGTTCATCTATCCAATCGAAAAAGTAAAAATAATGAAAAACTTCCCTAACGCTTTGCTGCCACTGTTCTGGGTCCAGGAAGGCATCACTTTGGGCGACGAGTTTCTCGATCAGCTGCGTATGGTCTTCAAAATGATGACAGTCGTCAAGTGAGTGTTTTTGTTTTGTTTAATTATTCCGATGATAAATTAATTGCACATATATGGGAACAATCGGGTTTCATGGTGCTCATTCATCGTAAGGTTTCATGGTGATCATAAGTTTGAATCTTGTTGAGTTGCGCTGCCTAAGTTATTCCGATGACTCCACATCGAATTTTGAAACGCGTTTTTCTCGTAGCCGAAGCATCCTAAATTTACGAAATTTGCACAGTATATCAAGGACGATGGCACGCACCACAATAATTCATTGCGTTGCGAAAAACTTTCCCGTTGTCGTGATAAATCGAAAAAAATGCAAAAAAGCGAGGTTAGCCGGCAATTTTCGGCTTTCTAATGAGGCTTTTCGACGATCCATCCGCAGAGCAATGAAGTGGACAATGCTGTGCATGGGACTAGGTTTAGGTGGTGCAGCGGCGGGTCTCGAGTACAAGAGACGCCAGGCCGAGAACAAACTGGACATAACGAAGGTGACGCCGCAGCAGGGTAGTCGCACGGAAAGTGGTCAGGAAAAAAAATGGCCCCTCAACGTCAGCGCCCTTCAGGCTGCTCAAATACCCGCCACCCTCGATCGCAATTAGTTCATATTTACTACTCTACGTATACTATTCAGCCTTACAGCGACACCTCGAAGAAAAGGGACTCGTCGCAAAATTTTTAAGTACGTATCGCCCTCGTTCGATATCTATAGATTCCAAAAAAAACCGCGAAACATTTTCCGCGGGAAGGGCAAATATTTTGACCGTAATTATATCAGTGATTTTAATTTGATGTAGCAATTATTATAATCAAAATAATTATGATTATTACTATCAGTACTTTGTTTAGTTATAATGATAAGAAAGCTTCGGCTTTTTATTATTTATTTATTCTCTCCTTCGTTTTACTTCTTATGTGTTATTTTGCTCAGATGTATTCCTCCAACATTGCATGAGTTTTCTTTTTGGTTACACGTATTCTAATGTATTTATTGTACGAGGCTCGTCGACAATTATTTATTGGCTTTCTGCGTCAGAAACGACAATGTCATTTATTATTGTAATGTATTGATAAATAAAAAAAAAAAGTAACGGTAGCGCTTTATGTGCTTGTCAATTAAATATGTTTAATTTTTCGTGTATATGTTTATATATATTTATATGTAGTTCAGTCTTGAGAAAAATAATCCTAAAGATTTTCGAACGTAACGTCGTAAATATGTAAAACGGACATGTATGCGGCCCGGTGGATAAAACAGGCGGAGCACAAATTTCCTTTTTCTTGTATGTAAACTTGCCAAATTGTGCGTAAAAAATTGTCCTAACGAATACTGTCCTTTTTTCTTTCCCTGAATCTTTTTTTCGTACTTCCATGACCATCGGTCGGTAAGTGACCGACGCTCTTGGAGGGCGCGAATTCGCTACGGCAAAGCAGAACATTTTTATACGCCGATCTATATTCGGAACTCATAACAACGTAAATCACTGGATTTATACACGTGGTGAGATAAATCAGAATGTAACCGGCGATATTGAGACCGCACCAGTCGATAAGGTCCTTAAACGTTTTGGTGATCGTTATCGGTAGATAGCAAATCAGAAACGATGAGAATATAACGAGTATCATTTTGAGCAGTTTTTTGTCTTTGGCGGTCATTTTACCCGTTTCCTGGTCGCGATTTCTCGCACTGCGAAATCTTGATTCGCGCCTAAAGACGCCGATCTTCCTTGCCGAGTGTCGTCTCTCCGAGGGTGACTCGGATCTCGAGCTTCCGTACTCGCCCGATATTTCGCTGTTGTACTGACACTGCCTTATTGACCGCGGGCTCAGGAGTCCGTCGGTATTCTCGTCGGTATCGATCGGTAATCCAGTCGCGAGTGGACCCCCGTTTGTTCCCTCCTCGAGGCTCTGCGTGTCCAAAATTTGTCGAAAGCTCGACGAGAGAACTCGCGATTTGTAGGATTCGATATGGGCAATCGTTTTATTCCCCGAGGACCGCGTAAATTGCGTCGTCGGTACTTTGAGACGTCGCTCGCCGAGATCCGTGTCCTCGTCGTTTTCGATACGTTCGGCGAGCTCAAGATTGTTGGGATCGGCCGCGAAAAATCGCAGATTCGGTATAGACCTTGATGTGGCAACATTTTTTAAGTTGTCCCGGACTGAATGGACTTCGATCTCGTTCGGCGGACGTTTCTCGGCGCAAGTGTCAATGAACGGTAAAAACTCGACGCTGCGTTCAAAGTTCGAACGAACCTCTTCTTCCGCGTGGTCGGTAAGCTCGAATATTTCATTTCGCGAATTAACAGCGGACTCGACAAAGGCATTACCGACGATCGGTAACTTACCGACTGTTGATAAGTTACCCAGGGTTGGTAACACGGCGATCTTGGCGTATTCGATAATCTGGGAAAGAGAACACTCGTTACGTTCGCTTTCGGTGTTCTCGTCGCTGTTCTCCATCTCGTTCAGGCTCCTCGTCTCCTCGGAGTATCCGTCTTCCGGTCGTTCTTCGCTCTTGAAACTTTCGACGCTCGACAATTGTCTCACCGCTGCCTGAATCGCTTGGATCTCGTCCCGGCTTACGGATTCGTTGTTTCGGTGGTTATACGTCGCGTCGCATGCGGCGGACGAGTTCAAATTGTTCTTCGCGCGCGATTTGCTTGGCGAACCGCCGTTTTCAGTAGTGGTCAAGGTGGGCCCGCAGCTTGAACCGATCGCCGAGTCATCAAAGTTCTTCGTGAACTTAATCTAAGGTGCACAATTAATGATGTATTTGTACAATGTGAATTTGCATGATGCTCAGTCGTTAAGGTAGGGACTGTTACCTCGATGCTAGCTTTCACGAGATCGGTCGTGACCCTCTCCCGTCGTCTGCTCCTCAGCGCTGTTTTCCTCACGATGTAAAAGATTCTCGCATAGCAAACGATTATCGCGATGCAGGGCGCGAGAAAGGCTAGAATGAATAGAAATTCTTTCGGGCTGCGTCCGTTGACGTCCGGCAAAATCGAGCACGAGCCAATCACGGGATCGAGACCGAAGCGACCCCATCGCTCGAACCAGGTTGCCACTAGGGCTCCGAATCCGGATATCCAGGTCGCGAGTACCATCAAGATGAGATATCTCGGCTTGTAGATCCTTCTCAGTCGATAAAACGGTTTCATCACCACAATTTAATTAAAAACGATTCTAAGCTAACTCTAAGTCAAACTTAACGTTAATCTAAGCTCAAGTTGATCCGCAGTTTACTTCAAGCCACGCCTCAACGAATTCACCCCGATGCTCAAGTTGATGCTACGTCATGTTTAACCTAATGCAAGTTGATACTAAGTTATAATTAGGTCAAGGCCAAGTTGCACGGAATATAAACTTGATTTTAGTTCAAGCTGAAGTTGCGTTAGTTTCAAGTCGTGCAAAAAAATTGATGCCCAAGTGAAGCAAAGGCTTTGAGTCAAGTTCAAGCTTCGAGACAAATTTGAACAAACTCGAAGTTGAACTTAAGACAGTTCCGAGCTAAAATTGAATTTATGCAAGTTTCAAGCTTGACTTAAACAAGGCTGAAGCTAAGTTTGAGCAAATTTTAAGCTGGACTTAAGCAGATCTAGGCAAAACTTAGGCATGCCCCAAAGTGAAACAACATTTAAGCTGAGCTTGAGGAAGATGCAAGCTAAACTGGGGTGAGTTCTACGCTATACCTTAGAAAAATCTAAGCTATACTTAATCAAGACTTAAGCTGAGTTCAAGCAAACTTCAAGCTGATATTAAGCAAGATCTAGGAAAAACTTAACCATGCCCCAACTTGAGCAAGATTTAAGCTAAGCTTGAGCGAGTTCTAAGTTAAACTTAATCGAGGTCTAAGATATACATAAACGAGTTCTAAGCTATACTTAAACAAGATCTGAGCTATATTCAAGCAAGATTTGAGCTACATTTAAGCCGATTCCGAGCTATGCTTAAGTAAGATCGAAGCTGTGCTTGAACAAGATCTGAACTATACCCAAACGAGCTCAAATTGAACTTATAGAAGTTGTAAGCTTAACTTAAACAAGACTTGAACGAAGCTTAAGCAAACTTCAAGCTGAACTCAAGCGAGGTCTTGGTTGAACTTAAGCATGCCACAACTTAAGCAAGATCTAAGCTGTCCCTGAGCAAGATCTACGCTAAACTCAAGCCATGTTTAAGCTATACTTAAGCGAGCTCAAAGCTATATCTAAACGGAATCTAGGCTAAACTTAAGCAAGATATAACATTTAAGAAAGATCTAAGTTATATTTAAGCCAGATGCAAGTTATTCTTAAGCAAATTTTAAGCTATACTTAAGCAAGTTCAAAATGAAATTAGAGGATGAATATAATCGGTAAGGCTTACTTCGGATAAAGTCTCGGATGTCCGATCATGACGTAACGATTGATCGTTATTGCGAGAACGGTGAAGAGGCTCACGGCGACCAATCCGTACCGCAACAGCGGAAACAAACGGCACAGCAGGGGTCCGTGGCTCCAGGAACTTTGCCAAAAAGTCGAGGTTGCCAGGGGCAGATTGAAGCAGCAAAATAACAGATCGGACACCGAGAGATTCATGATGAACACGGCCGTTGCGTTCCTCAGCTTCGTAATCGTTAATGTTGTTGTTGTCGTTGTTTATTTGTTTTTTTTCGTCCCCCCCCACCGGCAAAAAAGACAAGCGAAAATGAGTATCAGAGCAGACGTCTAGGACAAATAAGGTGGCCCCGGAGAGTGGGGGGGGGGGGGGTGATGATACAAGAGGTTAATGATTTCCCTAGAGTATCATGTCGAGCACCGGGTCAACAACGGATCCGGAACGTCCCCCACTACCGGGACGTCGTAAAATACAACCGGAAGTGACGCCCTATATATATATATATATATATATATATATATATATATATATATATATATATATATATATATATATATATATATATAAGCCCGCCTTGTCGTCGTCTACATAGCGGACTACATATATTTTATGGGAGACTTCGCGCGATATCTGCGTCCGCGATAAAATTCCGATCTTGTGCCCCAACCCTACGCTCTCCCCGCCCCCTGTCAAGATTCGCGAGGGTGTCTCGTACGTGGATCGTGTGACTAGAGCCACAAAATTTCGAGTAATGTTTATTGCTCGACTATGAATAATGTATTGATAATAAATATATTATATAAATTAATAACATTATAATAATAATATTCATTATATATTGATATTAAGACGTTTCGGGACAATTGACGATATGTCACCATTTCATTCAAATTTATACAGTCAATTTGATCGTCGACACTGTTTATATAAAATATCCAATTGAAGAAACACTTTTTAACATAGGAAGATGCCTACTTGTCGTAATGTACTGAGTGATTTGACAGGTTTTCACAACATTTTAAACACCTTTTCACACTATTTGGTGCGTAAAACTGCTATTCAGTGATGAGCCTAGACCCTATGTTAAAACGTGTTTCTTCAATTTTATAGAGGCGGTGTAGACGATCAATAAAAAATTTGGAGGGTCCATTCAGCATACGACAAAGAATTTAATGTACAAATTTAAATCAAATGGTAACACATCGTCCATCGTCCGAAACTCCTTAATATATGTTAAAAATTGTGTTCAATAAATGAAAGAAAAACCTTAATTGCAACGCAGGACGGCAGAAAAATTTAAGAAAAATATGTGTATGAATTGTATAAGTAATTGTATAATTATGTATATCATTATATAAAAGTTAATTAGACTAATTAGTATAATGATCAATTATATCTAATATATGCTGTAGCTAGAACCACGAAATTTGGGTAATATATATTACTCGAATATTAATAATATAATAATAATAGTATAAATAATATATTATTTTTAATATACAGGGTGGATTAATGACTATTAGCACCATGGATATCTTCGAAACTATAAGTTTCACAGAAATATTTCCTGAAATGAAATTGCACGGTACGAAAGGGGCCATCCGATAGCGATAATAGTTTTTTGCAGGTGAAGGTACTTCGGACATTTGAAGATCAACTGCCTTTTTTAAAATGGATCGGTATGTTTTTTTTCTGTATCATGAAAGAGAAGGTTAAAATAAGTTCAACGACCTATAACATAAGGTCATTGAAGGTCATAGAAGTTTCGGTAGTAAATAAAATTACTACGTTTATAGTAAGTGTTCAAAATGACTTCAAAAAAAAAATGAGTTCAAAATGACTGATTGATTGACTTGTAAGTTTTACAGCGTCAGAACTTATTGATGCACAGGCTGTAATAATTCTTTGTTGCATTTCGTCAAGTGTAGTTGGTACTTCTTTGTACACTTCATCTTTCAATGTTCCCCATAGAAAGAAGTCTAAAGGTGTTAGGTCTGGGGAACGAGTTGGCCACGATATCGGACCGCCGCGTCCAATACAACGATTTCAAAATTTTTCGTCGCGTTGCCTTCGTGCAATCTATGAATAATGTTATATCGGTACTAATCTTATCATGTTTATTTTATGCTGCAAACTTATTAAAGTGTCCTTAAAACAGTGTTTATTTTCAGTAAAGTAAACCGTGAGTATTATCGCCTTCCTGTACTTTCGGTACCTGTCTAAGAAATGTGTAAACGTAAATAATAACGTACGCATTGATATTGATGGTCGTCATTTCGTAGTAGTAATTTTATTTACTACCGAAACTGTAAGTATTATCGCCTTTCTGTACTTTCTATGACCTTCAATGACCTTATGTTATAGGTCGTTGAACTCGTTTTAAGCTCCTCTTTCATGACACAGGGAAAAAAACATACCGATCCATTTTTAAAAATGGAGTTGACCTTGAAATATCCGAAGTACCTCCACCTGCCAAAAAAATTATTATCGCCATCGGATGGCCCCTTTCGTACTGTGCAATTTTATTTCAGCAAATATTTCTGTGAACCTTATAGTTTCGAAGATATCCAAGGTGCTAATAGTTATTGATCCACCCTGTATATTGATAATAATGTACAATACATTCTTTCAATCCCGTTAACGCTGGAATGCAGAAAAAATGAATATAAGGTAAATGTCACAATTATTGAACAGCTAAGGATCTGGGGGATTGAATTCGGTGAGAACAAATATAAATCAAGAAAAAACCATCGCTTTCATGTTCAAATGATACTTTGATGTTTTTTACTTTCGAAAAATCACCCTTTAAATTATTTTTAAATGATTTCAAATGAAAAAAAAAGAATAACAATGTGAAGCATGCAAATGTCCCAATTATTGAACACTGGAAGTGCCTATGTCCCTAATATTGAACAGGCATGTCCCAGTTATTGAACACTCTCGAGAATTCTTTTTCCGTTCTAAAAATATTATTTTGGGTACAATATTAAGAAATAAAAGCAAAATCAAACACTTAAATAATCTTTTATGAATCACGTAAAAATACAAAAATATATATTTAGTCTCTTTTGACGGGTTTTTGGTTCATTCGCCTTTGGTTTATTTTTGCTTTTCAACTCGAACTTTATTTTACTTTTCTTTTCAGCTTCCTCGTTTTTATGTTCTGTTTTTGTTTGATTTTGTCGCAGCTTGGCTCCATGAAATATCGGAGAGCAAAAAATATTGAACATTACATTCGTATTTTCAGGTTACATTTAGGTTATATTCTCCTTTTACTTTTCTTTTTATGTTTATTGTACGAAAATACAAAAAAAAATATATATTTGACGATCTTAGAGTTATTAACAAACAAAATTTTCATTCGGATTTATTCAACGGATTTATTCGGACTTATTCAACGGATTTATTCAACGGATTTATAACGGATTTATTCATCGGATTTATTCAAACAAAAACTTACAGTTTTTGTTTGAATAAATCCGATGCACACGATCTGTTACACGTTAACTGTCTCGATGTTTTGATGGGTTTAATGACGCCATCTTGGAGAATTCGAGTGTTCAATAATTGGGACACACTGCATTTTCTATGTCCCAATGATTGAACACCGTATTTTTTCACAAATCATTAATCAATTTTTTTTTAATTGTTATTTTTAAGAAATTTTCTGAAGAACCTGAAACGTCTTTATTTTTTGAGATGCGACAGTTTTTGAATTTTTTATGCCCTTACGCATGAAGCAGCGCGTCTTAGCAAAAACGATAAGCAGTTACCACGAGACGTCAAATCGGGTCACCGTTGGTGATTCAATAATTTTTTTCTCTATTAATTGAAGCTTTTTTTTGCACAAGTAAGGTAATATTTCGATAGCTAAAAATTCCATATATGTAATGAATTTTTTATAAATAAGTAAATGCATGCAGGTGAATGAGAAATAATAAAAATACAAGATAGTGTTCAATAATTGGGACCTTTTCAATAATTGGGACATTTACCTTATATATATACAGATTGGGGCATTTTAAATGTTACAGAGCAATAGCGCTCACACTATTGGTGATATTTTTCAAAGTTTCGATGTAAGTTGTATTTTCCGAGAAAGACGTCGAACGGGTCCATCGTAATTCTTTTTCGGTGGAGGCGCCAAATGTACGTCAAAGTCAACTCCCCTTTTCAATCGAAACAGGGGGGTTGAGACAAGTTCAGTGATCTACAATACCAGGTCATTCTAGTTACGCAAAGTATGAAAATAGTCGAAACATTCGATTAAATCGAAATAATGACTTTCAAACGATATACGAACCTTGGTTTGGGTCAACCTAAAGAAGATACTCGAAATAATGACCCTCGACTTGTGAGCTTGTTCTTGGTCATCTTCTGATGAAAAACTCAACTTGTTCATTCTCTGATGAAAAAAAACGTCCAACTTCAGCCAACATTTGTGGTATAATTCGGACACATGCTCGGCGTATTCTTTCTTTCACATTGTCGGGCGAGGTAGGTGCTACCGCCATTACGCGTTCTTTCACAAAACCCCATAAAAAGAAATCTCGCGTTGTTAGATCTAGCGATCGAAGTACGCAAACTTTCTGGAAAACGTACTCCCTTAATTACTGGAAGATGGGCCATTGCATATTCGGATGAACAGGTGGATGCAACAATGCGGTGGACCACTCCATCATGCTCTGTGTTCAAGACAAGTGATGAGTGAGGTTTTTGGTGAAAAGTGGATAAAACCATCCGGTCCTGTAGCTTGGCCACCTCGTTCGCCAGATCTAACACCACTAGATTTCTGTTTATGCGGGTTTGTTCAAGAACGCGTAATGGCAGCAGCACCCACTACGCCTGACGATATAAAAGAAAGAATATGCCGAGCATGCATCTGCCCAAACTACATCACAAATGTTGGCTGAAGGTCAACGATCTTTGCATCGGAGAATAAACAAGTGCTCGCAAGTCTAGGATCACCGTTTCGGGCATCTTCTGTAGGTTCACTTTAACCAAGGTTTGCAATTTGTTTAAAACTGATTATACCGGTTTCGTTCGATTTTTCGACTATTTTCATACTTTGCGTGACTAGAATGACTTTGTATTGCAGGTCACTGAACTCGTCCCAAAGTCAGTAATGATGTCAGGAAAAAAAAAAAATTATTCAAATTGAAAAAAAAACACGATGGTCCCGTATGCCGTCCATCTCGAACAATACAACTTCCACCTGAAACTTTTGTAGATATCATCAATGGTTTCAGTGCTATGGCTCTGTAACACTCTGAATGCCCAACCCTGCAAATTAATTGTATAAATAATGATATCATTATTTGTGTCATTATATATTTATAAATAGTATCAACTCCATATGTGTGTGTGTGTGTGTGTGTGTATAGGAGATAATTAGGGTAATTGGAGTAATTATAAACAAATATAAAATTATTTATACGGTTGAACCTTGATATAACGAATCTCTAGGGAAGTTCGTTATATCGAGTTTTCGTTATAATGAGGTTTTGTTATCTCGAAATCATGTCCCTTAAAATGTTCTTTAAAAATAATATATTAGTACGATCAATATGGAAATATTTTTTGAAGAAAGAAAGGTTTAAATTAGAGCAATTTCTACAAGCAATTAGCAATTAGAGCATAATGTATATTATTATGTCATTGTATCAAGGTTTCGGGTGTCTATCGGAAGAGAATGGAAAAAACTTCGTTATATCGAGGATTTCGTTATATCGAGGTTCGACTGTGTCAATATATAAATATATGTATTTTATTCGTTATTCTATTTATTTCCTGAGTTCCAACGAATACCCTTGCGGATTTCTACGTGTTACCCTTCCCAATTGAACCTTTGCCCTGTCACTCCCCACCCACCCTTCGCTAATCCAACCCAATTTCCGTTGCATCTATAGCCGTCTTAAGCTACACTATACTGCATTCGCCGTGGGTATGGGAAAACTGGAAAATCCGTACTAGTGTAGACAGCCATAGGATGTCTATACTGTCTATAGGGTAAGTCCGGGGTAGTTGGTCACAGTTTTTTTTTCAAGGATCCGTCAAAATAAAAGCACAGGAGTTTCTTAACCTATCTTCATTTGTAATTAAACTTTGAACATTTAACTTTAAGATAATTTACGAAATGAAAACAAACTCATATCAGATCAACCTTAAAATTACTATTTTTTGAAAATCACAATTGGCCATCTCTCCCGGAGTATTCGGGTGTGATGGCCATAGGAGTGGAGGTGAGATGGCTAGTTACCCAGCATTATGCTCTCGGTTTTCTCGTTGGTTTTATGTTTCGATTCTTAATGTTTTTTCTTTTGGCCACATCTAGAACACATAATCGAAATCAGTATAATTTGTGTGTACCCACAGTTGACATACTACCCACTAAAGCCAGTCTTCGATGACACGAGTTCCATAATAATTTTCTCCGCAACATTTTTTGTCATTGTTCTTATATCGTCTTTTTAAGGTCTTCCTAGGTATTTCGTAGGTCCTAGCAGCCGCACGAACCCACAATTCATCATTTTTTACACCACTAATAGCTGCTTTTAAAGGGAGGTACCTGAGTAAACGGCGAGAAAAACAGGTAAATTTCGGGAATTTTTATCGCAAAAACTAATGTTTCGATTGGATCCGGATTTTTCTGTTGGAAAATATGTACATTGAGGTATGTTTAGGAATTTTTTAAAATAAATTCGTCAACTGGAAGCGCCGTTGTTGTGGTCAGCGTCAGACGTGTTGTTCGTTAACATGGCTTGTGGTGCCAAGGATTCCGGGCAGTCGGTTGATCTGAAACATGAAAACGCAACGGATTCTTGAAATATAATATACGAAGGAGTTCGCCTCGTAGGGGTTTTTCATTCGATTGAACCATTGCTTTTTTATGCAACCAAAATCGTCGGAAATTGCGAACGAAAAACGAATGTTAAATTAAAACGGTCGCAATCCCGTCAAATATGAAAACTTCAAAAAAATCCTACGAGGCGAACTCCTTTGTATATTATATTTCAAGAATCCGTTGCGTTTTCATGTTTCAGATGATCTGACTGCCCGGAATCCTTGGCACCACAAGCCATGTCAACGAACAACACGTCTGACGCTGACCACAACAACGGCGCTTCCAGTCAACGAATTTATTCGAAAAAATTCCTAAACATACCACAATGTACATATTTTCCAATAAAAAAACCTGGATCCAATCGAAACATTAGTTTTTGAGATAAAAATTCCCGCAGTTTACCTGTTGTTCTTGCCGTTTACTCAGGTACCTCCCCGTAATGATTCTTGAGTCCAGTTCCCTCGTAGAGCAATTGCTTTTCTCTTGTACGTGGCCATCTCTCCTAATCTCCCGGGAGAGATGGCGACATCTAAAATGTAAACAAATAGAAACCATACATGCGAAATCTTTAGGTTATAACAAAGCACTGTTCGTGAACTATTCAAGAAATACAAAAGTAACCATTACTTTTACAAAATAACTTCACCACAATGTCAAACATGAAACCTTCAATTTTTTTTTGCTGTAGACAATAATTAACAAGGATTGTACTTATTTAAAAATTTTTTTGCCAAACTTTCGCTCGTACACTTACATCTGCGCACGACGCAAAGCGAATTAAGCAGTAGCAGGTGAAATCTAATGCGCGGTTCTATGGAATATTTCAATTGGCCATCTCTCCCTTATGGCCAACTGCCCCGACTTACCCTACCGGTTTATATTCTTCTGATTCTCTATGGATAACAACAGCATAATAATTTTCATCTATAATCCGAAGTCCCGTCTTAGTCTCGAAGCTTAGATCTTTCTCAAGTGTTAGGTCTATAATCTGATTCTCTGGTGCACAGATATTTACTCAAATATCTTCACCCAATCCTCAGAAGTATTGGCCTTCCGCTCACTGGTTAATGCGCCAGCGGGTGCACGGCTAAGCGGTCACCGCTCCGAGTATCGGCCATGCACAACGTCGCTTCACTCGAAGGACCGCCGGAACCGGATCCCGATCGCCCATCCACTAGCATCGGTGACCAATATATAAATATTTATAAATATAGTATTAACTCCAACATATATATATATATATATATATATATATATATATATATATATATATATATATATATATATATACATATTTCATATAACAGTCAATTAGACTAGTTCGATTGAAAAAGTAATCCGTTTACACGAAGAAAGAATAATTACTTCGTTCGTTATGCAGATTTTTCAAAATGAATTCTTGATTATTTAACGAAATTCTCAATTATGTGAAATACTTTTCTGACATCGTGTTCTAAAATGGTGTTTCCCTTTTTTTCACAATCTGTTTTCGTTTGCTTTACACCTGGATACGCCAGGTTCACCCTCTGGGGGCTCACGTCGCTATCGTCCGCTTGGTAAATTTGCTATCTAACCTTCCTCAACGCTGCCGCGATTTATCGGGTAGAATCGAGTGGAAGGTCCTCTTAAATCGTGACCCTCCCCCGCCCACTCGCAGGGGATGGATGTCTCAGGAAACGAGAAGAAAAATACAATGTGCTTGTAGGATCGAGGTGGTAGTAACATCTCACCCCCTTTATCTCCCTTGTTTTTTTTCCAGTTTTTTTAACTTTCGGCTTTCTCGCGGTATCTTTATTTTTATGAGACCTGCGACCACAGCGAGGGAAATTTTTCCCCCCCCTCTCTCTCTCTCTTTCTCTCTCTCTCTCTCTTTCGCTCGTTCTCTCTCTCGGGTTCGGTAAGGAGAATCAATATCATTGAAACGGAATTGGAAAACGATTCTGTAATGGTCCCCGGTACACGGGCGCCTCTTAAAATCTAAATGGGACATGGAGAACGATCTGCTGCATAGCACGGATTTGTCACGACCAGTGTTCATGGAGCCGAATAAACTTGGACGACGGTCCTCGGAGTCCAGTGCGAGCGCAAAAGCATTACGTAGTTCTCCCTTGCCCCGCCTTTACTTTTTTCAATGAGTTTCATTTTTTATATTGGAGAATCTTTTTAGTTTTATTAAAATGATAACCAAGTATTTTCGATTTTTGAAAATTTATTTTTGATTTTAACAGATAATTTCAAAGTATCAACAAAAAAAAATGTATGTGTATTTGATATCGTTCATCATTATCTTAGGTTACTCATTATTTTTATGATTTGCATTGGTTGTTTTATTTGCATCTATGAATTTTTTCAGTTTATTTTCGGTTTTTGTCGTTAATTTTAATTTATTTTTAATTTGTATAATTTTTAAAACTTTATTCTTGATCTTGATTATCAATTTAAACACACTTATGATGTTTATTATTTGTTGAAATGTTATCTTTATGATTTTTTAATTTTTATCTTTGATTTTGTATAACTTCGAACCTATTTTTAAAATGGTATAATTTTTTACCATTTATTTAGAAAAAAATACGACTTCGGACATTTTTTTTTAAATTTAAATGTCGTTTTACAATTTATTTTAATTTTTACGATTTTTTCATCATTTATTTTTTATTTCTACGATATTCGACAATTTATTCTTTATTTTGATGTTGTTTTTACAATTTACTTTATGTTCACAATTTTCAGAAATGAATTTTTAATTTTCATGTTTTTTTCATAACTTATTTATAACCTCAACCATTTTTCACAAATTATTTTTCACGTTTGTCATTTCTTAAAGATGAGTATCAAAACACTTTTGGGGAAATTTTCCATCCGAATCTTTCATGCATAGGTAAGTAAGCGGAAATTGAGACTGGTGCTCTGCGCAGTCACAGGGAACTCGAACCCTAAATCTTATGAGGACCTCCTTCCGCTGTGCTGATCTTTCTCTTTCGTTCTCTCCGCACGAACGACCCTCACGTTAACCGAGTTCGAATACAGCAAAATGCACAAGGCGATGCAAGGTTTATTTGGAAAGCCAACAAGCACCCTACAATGATAGACGTGATTCCCGCTGCCCTCGAAAGAAAATCCCAAGTCGGATAATACATTTTCGTTGATGTCACTGCATGGTCTAACGGTGAACGAAAATTATTATGCTGTTCTCTAGCGCAAGCTGTTCGTGGCAAACGGAATCATAAGGAATTCATATCGAAAATGGTGGTAAGTCGTGGTGAACGTCGCCCCGGTTATTGGTGGTCGTCTTGCTGAGTCTGACGTGGGGGATTCCCCGTTCACTTTGCATAAGGCATAGGAATCATCGGATGAACTTGCCAGTGTTATGTATTCAAGATCCATCCGGAATAACTGAATTTCCAGTTGAGCAATCCAGCGTACACTCCGCGTAATGGGTTTCTTGGTGATGGTATTCATAGAGTCCAATTGGAATCGCTAGAATCTAAAGTTTCCAGAATCTGGAGAGAATTTCCAGAGCCTGGGTGGGTTCTTCAGAATTTGGAGGAAACTTCCAGAGCCCTGATGGTGCTTCCAAAATCCCTATTGGCTTCTCAGACTCCAAATGGGATGCTCAGCGTCCACATTGGGTTTATCATCACCCAGCTGGGTTTCCTAGAACGCAGGTGGCATCTTTAAAATTAAGATGAAATTCCTGCAGTCCAGCTGGATTTTCCTAAATTTTCATGGAACTTCTAGAGACCAGATGGTACTTTCAGAAGCCTCATTCGGTTCTCAGACTTCAAATGGGATGCTCAGAGCCTGGACTGGGCTTATCATCACCCAGCTGAGTTTCCTAGAATGCAGGTGGCATTTATAAAGATCAGTTGGAACTCCCAAAGTCTGGGTGGACTCCCTAAAGTTTTGATGGAACTTGCAAAGTCCGGATGGTGCTTCCGAAATCCCTGTTAGGCTCTCGGACTTCGAAAAGAATGCTCGGAATCCACCTTGAGTTTATCACCACCCAGCTGGGTCTCCTAGCATGCCCGTGGCATCTCACGAATCTAGATGGAATGCCCAAAGTCTGAGTGGATTTCCCAGAATTTGGATGGAATTTCCAGAGTCCAGATGGTATTTTCAGAATCTCTGTTGGGTTCCCAGACCCCTAATGGGATGCTGAGAGTCCGGGTTGGGCTTATCACCAGCTAGCTAGGTTTCCTAAAATACAGGTGGCATCTGTAGAATCTAGATGAAATTCCCAGAGCCTAGGTTAATCCCTTAGAGGTTGTTTGGAACTTCCAGAATGTTGATGGTACTTCCAAAATCCATGTTGGGTTCTTAGATTCCGAATGTAATGGTCAGAGTCCATACATTGGGTTTAGCATCGTCCAGATGGGTTGTTATGCCCCAATCTTTTCCTATTCTGCAACTATTTACGCAACACAACTTTTACCGCTACGGCGGTCGAAGACGTTAAAATTTAACGATGACCACCGCCCCCCCTCCCCCCTCGCCCCCGCGCGGTGTTTCTTCTCGACATCCGGGTCAACGTCACGATGAATTGGGATTAAAATTTACAGTGCGCATAAAACGATATGAAATCGCGTACTCGCATTCACGATAGTAACGCGCGTGGATGGAAGGGAATAAAATGTAGTTCGAACAATGGAACGAAATTAAGTGCTCGTTTCCGGCAACTCACGATCGGTGTCGATACAATCTTAGCCTATCGTCGATTCGCCAATAAATTCGATCATGAGGTGACACTGGGAGTTGAAGTTTCTTCTTTCTTTCTCGGCTTTTTCGTTTTTTTAACGCAAATAACAATGTTGTTGCGATTTTCCTGTGCCACTGCTTCCGCTGCACGATATACGAAAGACCATACAATCTGAATTGAAAAATTACCATATTCGGCGATTTGTATGCGGATGTTTGTATATGTTTGTATGTGTAGAGAATTCCTGACTAAAGAAATGCAGAGGTTCTTTTCGTAGGAAGAAAATAACGTGAGCCAAAATTAATAAAGAAAATAACGCGATTTAACGGAATTGGGTCAATTACGATTGTGAGTGGTGAATAAGCTGAAATAATTTTAAATAATAGGATGGATATTTATGTCTGTAGTTTATATAACGTAATGATCGATTATTTATTGTTGTTATCATACTTGTTGTTGTAATTATTATTGTTATCATTTCTTCGAATATTCAGTAAAACCTTATTTTGAATCTTCATTGGAAAAAGGCTATTTTCTTGTATAAGTAAAGTACATGATTTTTTATAAGATAATAATGTAAATGATTAATATATTAATTTACATTATTATATAAATTATTCATTGAAAAAATATCAAACATAAAACTAAATTATCATAAAAATATAAATTAATAATATACTATTAATTCATATGAATTCATAATAGCAATTATAGATTCATAAACATTTTTACAAGCGTCATAACAATTACAATGATAAGTATATATAATTTGATAATAACAATTTTCATCATGTGTCACGTTTCCTAACTATTTTTATGACATAAAAACAAACAATAATAGTAGTTTTTATGAGATAGAATTAATTTTAGAAAATAAAACGTAAAAACGGTCCGAGGAAAGATCAAGAAGGATCTTATAGATAAAAAACTGGATACTTCAAGTCGCCGTTGGACCTTATTTCGGGCTTCGTACGAAATGAAAAAACAAAGCTGGAAAAACAATGGTTGATGATGATTGGGAGTGAAAATGAGCCCGCAGCTCATCGACGGTGCACCTGGGTAATCCAAAACCCCTCGGGTGGGTTGATCCAGGTCGCTTTAGAGCTCGCTTCACGTGTCCGCAACGAGGCGAAAAGCGAAGAAACCCAACCCTTGGAGAGACGCAACTGCGACCGTTGCGATATCCGTTGCATTAACCCGCCCTTGCCCTCCCCCTTGTAACCGGTGCAACGACAATTCTTTCGTTGAGTTTACTTTGGACGCACCTCGCCGCAGTAACTTTAATTAATTAACGACTAATTAAATTCACACTGGTCAATTAAAGAGCCTTCTAGCTGGCATTTATCAATACGTTATTGTTCAAATTGAACTTCGTGAAAATCAATTGCTTTTTTTCTTTGATAGATAATAATAATAATAATAATAATATTTTAATTTTTTAATTCCAGCGTATAACGTCTTTGATAAATAAAAATTATTATTCAATTGCTCTTTTTCCTGTGATAAATAATAATTATTATTTCATTGATTTGTCTTTTTCGATAAAAAATAACTACTGCAATGCTTTTTCTCCTCTGATAAATATTGTCAGAGGTGTTTTTTAAATTTATTGCTGGGATTTGTCGAGTTTGTGGCTAATTAATTAATATTAATTCAAGCGATCTTTACAACTACTCGATATTTTTCAAATTCCAATACCAATCGATATTAAGGCGTCTAGCCACCTTGGCCGATCGAAAAATGGGTATATTTAAAAAAAATAATAAACTCGAAAGCATGGGCCGGAATATTTTTTTTACACATCAGAAAGGGCTTTATGAATAACGTTAATAAATTTCCGTTCAAAATATTAAAAAATGGCGCCGTTATGCACATTGCCGCGGAGGCCTTCCGCACGATAGCGCGGACGTTGTCCCAGCTGTTACCCGGTCATGTCACATCTGAAAAAAAATCAGCTCATTCGTGAGTAGTGTCGCTACAATGTAGCGTAGCGGTTTTTTTTTCGACCATTGAAAAAATTATGGTGAACCGAAGAAAAAAATTTGTATTTTTCACCAAAATTATGACTCACCATAATTTTTTTAATGGTCGAAAAAAAACCGCTACGCTACATTGTAGCGACACTACTCACGAATGAGCTGATTTTTTTTTTTTCAGATTTGACATGACCGGGCAACAGCTGGGACAACGCCATTTTTTAATATTTTGAACGGAAATTTATTAACGTTATTCTTAAAGCCCTTTCTGACGTAAAAAAATAAAAATATTCCGGCCCATACTTTCGAGATTGTTATTTTTTTTTAATATACCTATTCCTCGATCGGCCAAGGTGGCCAGACGCCTTAAGCTGGAAAGCCCTCAGTATTAAATAATGCAACATCAAGATTTAATCAAATCATTCAATAACCATTTGATTGGTCAATATTGATTAGGCAGTTGTCAGTTGATATTCATGAGATATTAATTATATTCACATACATATTAATATGAATTTAGCCAGTTTGTTAATTAAAAAATTAAAATCAAGTTTGTTCGGATTAAATGTTGATCAATAAAATAATATTGATGAGTTAAAAATTGATTAATAAAATATCAATTGTATTCACATGCATGATAAAATGGACTGAACCAGCTGTCAATTAAAAGTCATGAGAACGCACTTAAACGTTGATCAATTGATACTCATTTAAACTATCATTAATTAATGTCAACTAAATGAGGATCGAGTAATCGAATATCGGGCAAACAATTTTAAAATCATTCTCATTCACAAATAAAATTAATACTAAATGATTGAACGTTGATTAAATTCGCATTACTTTATTAAAGACCTTTCTAATCGGAAATTAATTATCAATATATTACAGCGCACTCGAAGACCTGAAGAAAAAAAAATTGTATCAACATGTATTCATAAAAGAAATACGCTTTGTCGTCGTATTTGTAATCGCAAATATCCACGGGGCTTCTAGGAAAATTAATTTGCGTTCGTACAAAAAAAGTAAAAGAACCCGGAAAAAGAAAAAAAAATACTGCTCCGCCCCCGCGAAGCTCGCTTGCTTGTCGCACATGACGATAAGTAGTGCCGCACTAAAATTAGATTTCACATGCGCGAACAAGAGAGTGCATATTCTCTTCGGGAATTTCCGAGGAGAATGGCCGGCGGCGAATGATTTTTCTCGTCGCAACTACGGGCCACGGTGTGAGGAAAAATTGAGAAAGGAGATGAAGAAAAGATAAAAAAAAATGGGAGTAGAAGGGAGAGTCGTGTTGAAGTGCCAGCAGGAGCTTAACAAGTGGATAAAGCGCGAGATCGAGTTGCTTCCAGTGACCGGGCATGCTCTAGGACGAAAAAAGGAATATGCTAAGGTGAACGAACTTCTGGCACCCTCAGGCTCGAACTTTCGATGTATTTATATATATATGTGTGTGTGTGGATGTGTGTGTGTGTGTGTGTGTGTGTGTGTGTGTGTGTGTGTGTGTGTGTGTGTGTGTGTGTGTGTGTGTGTGTGTGTGTGTGTGTGTGTGTGTGTGTGTGTGTGTGTGTGTGTGTGTGTGTGTGTGTGTGTGTGTGTGTGTACATATTAAACCAACACCCATGTGGGAAGAGGATGACCGAAAAGATAGAGAAGGTTTTTTTTTCGGTACTCAAAGTTTCCGATAGAATGAAACTCAGGAACAATAGTAGAGACGATAATAATAATAAGCAAATATACATTCTCATATAATACAATATAATAAATTATAATATAATATAATGTTGTATAATTCTTATTTCATAGGAACAGGTAAAGTCGAACGTCAGGATGGATTAAAAATACTCGCGGTAGTAGACGATACATTTTTTTCCTTCCGGAACAAGTTTTTCTGTGGCGAGTTGGTGGTTCACAGCTCTCCGCACGATACTCCGCTATACCGAGAAAATTAGACTAAAAATCCTTTCTGTATTTTCCACGAAAGTTTTTGCTTTCTTTATGGGCAAACGTTCGTGTTATTTTTTTCCATCCACTCGTACTTCGCCATGCCTCTGATTCTCTGGCGGCTCTTTGAATTCCCAAAGTCTTCCGATTCTCGTTGGATAATACGAGCGGCCCCGCGGGCGGAGACTCCTGCTCCTTTATTCCATTTTTCTGAATGAGGAAACAAAAGAAACCCGGGGGAATGGAATAGAAAGTGAAACGGGGCGGGGTTGAGAGCGAGAGAAAGAGAAAGAGAGGGAGACAATGAATAAAGAGAAGAAGACAATGAATAAAGAATGCTTCGATAAGAATCACGTAGATGGGTATTGAGACGCAGGCAAATCGAGGACAAAGAAGCCGAACAGATTAAGCCCAGAATGCTCGGGGAGACAATTGAAGGAAGAGCGAGAGAGCGGAACGGAGGAAAGGGTGAAATGTAAATGAGGCCGTGAAATAGCACGGAGAGAAATGCCGGTCCAATCCGAATGATTGGAAATCGCGCAATTATATTCGACGAAGGGACTTAATGAAGCTAGACGGCCTGGCCTGGATCGCCGAGCTATTAAAACGATCCGGAATTCATTTATTCGAGGGTACATAGCATCGTGATGTAGGACGTACCATTGGATTTTGCGATACGTGACCATTTTTAATAATTGTTTCCTCGTGCGCGAAACGTGACCAGATAAAATTTCGATGTTTTTTCTACCCGTTCCGCGTTCGCGATTTTGCTGAAGGGTCTACGTACAGTTGGAAATCTCTCATTCATGTAGGCACGCTTAAGCTGCGCAAACAACCAACCAGAGAGCGCGCTCTTCCTCCAAGCTCGTGCGCCGGAGCCAACGGACACGCTCCCGGGGTCCCCACCACAGGCCCAAGGCAACGAAAACGCTCCATGAGTCCCCACCACACGACCGAGGCAACGAAAACGCTCCATAGGTCCCAACCACGAGCCCAAGCCAACAGCAGCGCTCCGTAGATCCCCACCACGCGCCCAAGCCAACGGCAACGGTTCGTGGGTCCCCACCAGGCGCCCAAGCCAACCGGAATGCTCCGTGTACTCCCCACCATGCGCCACGCATGCGCAGTGACCGCCAGTCGTCCGCAGTTCCACTGGTAGCCCGTCGAACCGACCGAACAATTTAGGAACAATTATATAATTTAACAGACCGAAGGATGGGCGGTTGGGGTTCGGCTTTGGCAGTACATCGAGTTAAGCAGTATTGTGCGTGACCAATACTCGGAGCGGTGACCGCTCAGCCGTGCATCGGCTGGCGCATCAACCAATCAGCGGAAGGCCAATTAAGGGTGTATTTACCTCTGAGACCTTGGGTGTAGATACTTGAGTAAAAGTCTGGGCACTAGACAATCAGGAGAATATGGGGCCATCTACACCGGTACGGGTTTTCCACACTTTTCTCATGCCTTAGGGAAATGCGGTAAAGTGTAGCTGAAGACGGCTATTGACGCCACGGAAGTTAGGTTAGATTAGCGAGGTGCGGGGAGGACGTGATAGGAAAGGGTTCAATCTGAAAGGGTAATTCGTACAAACCCGCAATGGTATACGTTGGAACTCAGGAATTAATTGAAACCGCAGTATAAATATATAATTTAACATACCAATATAGTGCAAATCTATAAGAATATGATATAATTGGATATGATTGAAGTATACTCCAGTTTGATAGGCTACAATATGATACAGACATGTGGGTGATAAGATTTCGCTGGTGCAATGACCCCCAGGTGAACGTTGCTTCGACCCGCCGCTAACAACAAAATAGACAGAGCCAAAGTATGTCCAATCTCCCGCTGATTGATTCCAATCAATTTGGCAACAAGGGGAATAACAATGGCGGTGTTTTGTCCAGTTGGGTCTGGGAGAATCAATACCTCCATCATCAGAAATAGATTATCCGCCCTCTGAGAGCCATATCGCAGTACCCTAAATCCCGGAATCCTAGTATTCTGGTGATACTCATTGAAGCGGGAACGACCCTACCGGAAGGAGTCCATCCATCAGGCTCCGTAATAGGGAAGTGTCCAATCGTTATCACGCCTCGTGTCACTCCATACATAAAATTACTACGAATCACACACCACTCTTAGGGGAGCGTCTACTCCCTCGAGGCCCTTTTCGAATCTTCCCCCATCTCGTAGGCTATAAAAAAGAGAAAAGGTAAGCCGGAAAAGCTCCATATTGAGGGGCTGGTATGCTCTTCAAGGTGGCAAGTTTCGTCAGCAAACTTTGCTGGCTCTTCGGATTTTCTTATTAAGCATCTGTTCCCGGCGAATTTTTTCGCGATGTACGCCTTAATCCAATGTCACATAAGTCATGGTTTTGATCGTATTTTTTCCGAGTTTGCTCAAGATCAGTGAGATTCGTGTCAGTTGTGTCATTCGACATCGAAAAAGGCTCACATTTGGAAACCCCTAAAAAATAACCCGACATAATCTATCCATTAAATTTAGGGGGAAAACCCCTTCAGCAGTCTACGAAATCGGTGCCAAGTAGAAGCGGCACGTATTTTTTGCGTTCCTCGAAGAAGACATGTGGGATACTAGGAACTGGGGTGGATGCAGCCCCGGATGCAAACTTAGTACAAGTAACCGTGACGAAAGGACTCCTCTTCTTCGTTCCTTTACGACTTTCTTATCTCCTGCTCGGAGACGTAAAAGCAACGGGATGATTGGACTTTAAGATAAATTCGAGGAGATACGCGCTGAAATCGGGACGAAGGAAAGCTTCAGGAAAGCTGCAAGCAATGATTGCGGTAACGGCCCGAAGTTTAGCCGCGTCCAGAAGGTTTTACGAGCGGCTACATCCGCATTGTGGTCCACGGTTGTGCGAAGTCGTTGGAAGCTGGAGTAAGGACAATGGAAATTCTTGGTGGTCTGGGCCAACCCGGTGACGACATTCGATGGGATCGTTATCTTTGCCAGGTGTTTCTAGGGGCTCTGGAGCACCATGGTCACCAGGAGCACGAACTTGGAGAACCAGATTCTCTTGTAGTACATGTGCTGGAGGACCAGGAGCAGCTGAACGCTAGTGTCAGAGAGACCAGATCATGAAGAACCAATGTCGTGGAAGGCCGACCCAAAATAAGTTCCAGATACTGGAAGGCAACATTATCGGAACAATGTGTACCTAGAAAACCTACAAGATGTATGCTCACAATTTTACCCTGAAGGAATAGGCCTATGGGGAGTGGAGTCTTGAAGGACCAATAGAGTTCTATGCCGGATCATGCCACTAACACCCAATATCAGCTTCAACAGGATTTGAACCCTAGATCCTCACAGAGAATGTCCTTGGTCTTCAACGTGCACTACCTAGTCGTAGACCTTTAACTACACGCCCAATTATCGCGGTACTGCATACGCGTTACCTTTTAGTATACACCCGGAAGGCGGGTCCCGGATGCAACCACTGATAAAGCCAAATGACTTTCCACACTCTAAGAGCTCAGCAGGCTGCGACCCGAGCTGATACCACGCAGTTCACCCGCCGGGACCCCGTAGGATCCCTAACCAGCATACGGCTATAACCACTGCCACCGCGAATCCGACCTCATTGGCTGTTCCCGACCCGCAATGGGCCGATGGGCCACCATCCCCCACGGTGGTATTCTAGATCATTGGCCGGATCTTTGTGGATACGAAACCCTCACTACTTTCAATAAACGAGCCTCGCTCTCATTGGCATTGGTTTGCCAGCTCGGGGCTGCGGTGTCGCTATACGACGAGGTGGCCGAGCGTCCTTCCGGAGGTTTCGACCCACGATGTCTCCCCCTGCCCCCTCCCCCAATCCGTACATGTAATGTCGTTGTTCTTTTACGTGATGTTCCTAGCCGTAGGGCCCTTAACTACACGACCACGATTAGGTCCTGGATTGAGATCACGCTCAGTTCACATTCGAAAGCGGGTCCGGATGCAACGACTGGTGAAGTCGAGTGATTTTCCAACACTCTAACGAATCTGCAGGAATCTGCGAGCTAATAACAGCGTAGCTCATCCGCCGAGCGCCCGTAGGGATTCTGACCAGCATACGGCCAACCACTGCCCCCGCGAATCCAACCTCGTTGCCTAGTCCCAACCCCGTAGGGGGCCACTAACCCCCGTGGTACCATTCAGGATTATTAGTCAGATCTTCGTGCCTACGGGAGACCCGCATCACTTCCAATTTACGAGCCTCGCTCTCGTCGTCATTGGTAGGCCAGTATCGGGCTGGCGGTGTCGCCACATCCGGGGTACCCGTGCTCACCCCCTTCAGGGGTTGGCTTATACGGGCGTCCCTCCCTGCCCAAGCTCAGATCCGTACGGTCCGATTCCAGTAGGTCAACTAAATTCCTAGACTAGGGCGAACCAAGTCCCCAAAGGTCCATACAAATCATGGAGCAAGACTAAGGGCCGACCTCTCTAGATCCACGAAGACGACATCAAGGAATCGGATCTACTCGATACACCAGTAAACTAGATCAGGAAGGGTTGAATCCCACCGCTTCTCTAAGACCCCACGGAGGACTGGTTCCATCAGGTTCATCAAGACCCCCAATCATCGAGGCCCAAATTCTCAAAGCGCGATAATACTCTACATTTGGAAGACCACCCCAGTTCCTAAGGACTACTGCCATTATCACCCCGTTCCCAAAGGTCCTGGTCTTTCAGGCACTCCGGAACGAGCTTCCTCCTCGACCCTTGGTCTCCACGGCCCTTTCCAGTGAGAAATTCCCCTCCGTGGCTCTTGCCACCCCAACGTCGAAGTGTGAACACGGGCCTGCCGGGAATTGTGCCTAATGTGTTGAACCACATGTGGTGCGTGAATCGTGAGACGCCGATGGGCTCATCTCTTTCGAGGAGCAGCATCAGCTGGATTCTGACCCTGAAGGGAGAGGCGAGGGGGGAGTTCAAACGCGTTTTCAGTACGGGAAAAAAAGTGGAGACCGTACGAGCGTCTGTGTGTATGTGTGTGCGTGTGGGATGTGGACGGACTAAGAGATGAAGTCGAGGATTGGTAGTATGGGGTGTACGGGCGATTTGGGGTTGTTGGAGGGTTTGTTTCGGAGAAGGCGACTGAGACGATGGAGGGTTACGAAGCCAGCGTTGGGGCGGGGCAGGCGGACGGAAGAGCGGCCAGGATGAAGAACAGCATTGTACAAAGGCGAAGACCACCTTGGTCTTGCTTGGTGGCTACATGGAATAGGATGAAGACAGCAGCCTCAAACTTCAGAACGCGATGGTAATCCTTCAGGAGTCTTTTTGATTTTCGACCAATCAAGTATTCGTAATCGATCTTGGGGTCAGTGGACCACCGCGAAGAGTCAACGCCTTTCCCGGGTTCCTTTAACGCCTCGATGATAAATCAAGCTAAGACTTTGAACAGCTCATTTTGCCTCTTCGTAACAGGCCAGGATTAATGGCGATGTATATTTGCCAAGCTATTAATAGTCTCGTGTTTGTGTCTGTGTGTTCGATACGAGATCTGGGCTCGATGGGGGAAAAGAAAAGAAATAATTTTGGAACGTTCGTATATAGATTATGTGGGGCGCGATGAATGAGTCCGCGAGGAAACAATCGCCGGCTTGGCATTTCAAGCACTTGAGGAGTTTGTTTATGAGTTCACTACTTTTAACTGGCACACATTGGGTGTTTCCACGTGTTCGTTCGGCTCGGAGGAAAAATCACTTTTTTTGTCCCTGAAGCAATGGCGAAATTCGCCAAATCACTAAATCACTAAAATCCGTTCGAGGCGATGGGGCAAGAAGAAACAAAAATTAAATTCACCAAGGCGAGTGATTCAGAAACGGACAAGTTAAGTGCTTTGCTCAGTTGCCCAAGTTTTCTCAGTACCCAACCCCGAACAACCCTAGTGGTCTTGGATAGAGGACAAATGAGCACGTAACCAGTCAAGAGATTCGGACAATTACCCAAAGTTCACACTACCCGAAAGGCGCCTAAATAAATTCTGATCCCCTCGATAACACGTCCATTATTAACTTACGATCTTTTTTGGACGAAAAAGAAAAAACGTTCTACTGAAAAAATGCTGTGTCAGCCAAGGGCAAAGAAACGATGTCCAGGGCACCGTGCATCGTTCGGTAAGCGTTTCAACTCTGCGATTTATGAAAGTTCGCTTTTATGCGCAGTTAAGATTTCGTGAAAAAAAAACAAAATGGTGCATCGATCAATGTCCACCTGTTATACCGTTCGTTCATTCCTCGTATTTTTCCCGCGAGAATTAAGGGGCTAAAAAGTTAGTCACGAGAAAACGAGAGAGGAAGAGGGGGGGAGTACGTTAAAAGCATGAAGACCCTCGCAGCCTGTCTGTGCTGTGGCAGAGTTATAACCCCTATCACGCAAGACCTTTTATACATTTATCCGACGATATTAAGGTGTAAGGGCTCCACGCTATTTTCATACCAGTGCCCGTAACTCGCGTGCATATATATATATAGTATTACTGCTCATATCTGTATGCGAATAACTTTCGGCTACCTCGGTTAGGGGCTCTTTGTACCTTAATCCTATCAAGTCTTCCCTTCAGCCCTTTTCTGTTTATGAAAAGCCTGGTGAAATCGCGCATGAAAATTCCAGAATGCAATTACGGAGGTGTGGAAATGAGCCGGAATTTTCGTGGCGGCCGCGCGTTTCGGGGGCACGTATCAAAAAGTTTGCGGTCCAAGAACATTTTTTATAGCTTTATCATTGGGAAAAGAGATGGACAATCGGGATGCCAAATTTTGGATAGCGATTCCAAGTCGGTTGAGAGAACGTTTGAGTCTTCCGAAACTGCCCGAATGGCTGATCTCGGGAAGATTCGTAATTCCCGCTCGTGAGGGAAAAAGTTGAGGCGCTATAGTGTAACTGTGCCTGGTGAATCGTACCAAACGGTACTGCAACCTTAACGTACAATTTTAACCGAAAGGGACCATTTGCTAACCGAAAGGTACTATTTTCTAACCTTAAGGTATCTTTACCACACCTGAAGATACCATTCCTTAGTCTGAGGTATCTTTTTTCACCCTAGAGGTACCATATCCTAACCCGAAGGTATATTTTTACAAGCTTTCATTTAACTTGCTTCGTTCGTATGTCTTTCCGGTTCAAAACGTGTAATTCATTTCTCAAACACTTGCTGGCATCCGATTGAGCTGAAATTTGGCATACCTGTGTAACTTCGGCGATAATGCAATAATATGGTACCATGGAACTGATCTTGTGATGGAGGTGGGAGGTGGGCAATGCAACACCTTAATAGCATATACAGTCAAACCTCGATATAACGATGATTTGCAACGTTCCCTTCCGATAGTCACCCGAAACCTTGATACAATGACATAATAATATATATTATGCACTAGTGGCTAATTGCTTGTAAAGATTGCTCTAATTTAGAACTTTCTTTCTTTAAAAAATATCCCTATTAATAATTGCTTGTAAAGATTGCTCTAATTTAGAACTTTCTTTCTTTAAAAAATATCCCTATGTTGACAGTACTAATATATTTTTTTATATAACATTTTAACCCTTTAACTGCCATTGTAGCAAATTTGCTACGTACACTTTGACCCCGTCGGTAAAAGGATAAGGACATATAGCGGACTTCACAGTTCCATCAATCTATGCTAGATGCAGCTACAAATACCGGGATAGCTTGAAATTCAAACGTAAACTTATGAATTGTGTTAATACGGCAACAATGTTGTCGTGAAATTTTCCGACGCTTGCCTCAGCATTTGATCTGCTGTCCGTTTTTTGTTCGAAAAAGTAAGTAAATGGACATTCTTGAAATATTTTTTGATAGAATTGTGTAAAGGAAGCTTGACTAGACGAACTAGGCTTCGAAGATTTTTGATTGAATTAGAATAATAGTTCGAACCGAGCGGGTGAAAATGTTACTAGCAAATTTGCTACAGCCAGAAAATACTACTTCCCAGGCCCTTATCGACCAAATTATGGTTGGATATTCATATTTAACCCTTTTTTAGCTATACTACCACAGGAAATGATTTCGAGCCAACCAGAAATAGGCGTGGCCGTTAAAGGGTTAAGGAACATGACTTCGATATAACCAAACTTCAATATAACGAAAACTCGATATAACGAACTTTCGTAGAGATTCGTTATATCGAGATTCGACTGTACTAGGTCAGTCGAGTTTGTGCTCATTTGTTTTGTTATCATGAGCACTTTACATTACGTATGATAACGGCAGTCTGATAATGGTGGTGGGAGATGGGAACTGAAATTTCCTAATGGCAAATGGTAGGACAATCGAGTTTGGGCTTATTAACTTTGTTGACTTGAGCACTATTTAGAATTACATTATTATAAAGTTTCTCGCGAAATCTTTATAACCTAAGGCAAGGTTGTTCATTACACCGACGACTGAATGGTATAGGGGTACGGCATGGCAAATAAATAAAAAATTCTAATACTAATACGTATAAAATAAAATTATCGTAAAAAATCTCTTTAAAAATAAGCTTTTATTTATAAACTATTGAACTAAAAAGAAAACAAACAATATTTAGTATATGAAGTTAAATAGTACAGCCACAGAAGAACCCTATCCTTAGTCACTGATTAAAGGAAATCAGTACATAATTAATAAAACTTACATAGACTTAGAACTTTGAAAACCCCAAATATTTTCTTAAAAGCTTGAGGCGTAAAACGTCATTACACTTAAAATAAAGTCTCAAGCATTTAAGAAAAGATTAACATTTTCGAAAGTTCTATCTTTATGTAAGTTTTAATAAGGGGCCAGTCCACTTTGAAAATAAAAAAAAAATCGAAAGCAAGCAAGACTTGAACAAATCGACGATGATGAGCAATCAGAAGGGATTTCGTACGGTGCAGGAATTGCCGATTGAGTTTAGGTAAGAGTTTTTCATACTATAAACTTCAAACGCGTTTTTCTCGAAACAACGTTTTCAAAATCTAGCTCCATCGTATCTCTAAATGGATGGTTTTGAAATTTTTATTTTTACTCTTTCTTTTGCGAAAAACTGCGGAAAAAACGTGTTTTTAAAATACTTTTTTCGTATTTTATCTGCCGTTTTTTTATTTTTTGATAAAACTTTATATCCGAGGGTCATTTTGTAGCTGGTGTCATGCTGAATCCCATGGACTTTGATTTTTTTCTTTCAGGCAAGCCGTTGCCGAGTTGTGATGGAGCTACCTAGCCCACCTATTTTCGAGGCGTTACGTTAAACTATAGTTTTTGTACTTAAAAATGAATAAAAATGAATTCATTTTTTTTTAATGTCTTTCAAGACCTTATTTATTAAGCCCAACAATTTTATATTCATATCTTTTATAAAACCCTCGAAAAAAAATCGCGAAAGTAGCCTTTTTTTCATGGCTCCAAAGTGGACTGGCCCCTTAAATATGCACTGCCTGCGCCTTTGATCAGTAACCAAGTATGGAGGTCTTCTCTATCTTCACTATTTACCTTCATACGCGAAATATAGTTTTTTACTTTTTAGTTCAATAGTTTATAAACAAAAGCATGTTTTTAAAAAGCTTTTTTACGTAAATTCTTTTTCCCAAATGTATTATTTCCCAACATAAGGTATCTTTCCCTAACCCGAAGATGCGAGTTCCTAGCCTCAAAGTGTAATATCTGTGCCTGACCTAAAGGTACCATTTCCTAACTTGAGGTATCTTTTCCTAACCTAAAGGTACCATTCCTCAGCTAAAGGTACCATTTCCTAACCTAATGGTATCCTCTCCCCAGCTCGACCCAAGAATATAAAATAAAGTATGACGGATACTTTTCTCGATTATCGTGCAATTGAGTACACATGAAAAAATCAAACAAACCGCCGTTACCATAGGTACCCAACCCGCGTCAAACGCGTTCTTAATTGATAAAGACGAAAAATGGTCCAAACCGGAAGGAAAGAAAAGCCCGGGTGTAAATCTCTCGAGTAAGTTGCCTCGCCGCCAACGTCAGGACGAACAAGGAACACGAAAGGTGGACGGGGGTGTAGGATCGTATACGTTGCGGCGAATTGGTGGAAGATGGGAAAAGGGGGTGGATGGGGGTGGGGGTGGGGGCTATAAGCAGCACAGGACGAATAAGGAAGGCAGTACACGTTTCGGGCAGCAAGTACACAGCTCCCTCGTCCTGCGGGCGAAGCTCACGTACGTGTACTTACGTTCATTTCGTTTCCGTGGGCGTTTTGATGTACGCTGCGGAATTGTTGGTGGTGGTAGTCTTAAATGGAGGTTGGGGAGTCCGAGCTCTCGAGGATCGCGATAGTTAAGGATTTTAAACTTGGGGAGGGCGAGAGAGAGAGAGAGAGAGAGAGAGAGAGAGAGAGAGAGAGAGAGAGAGAGAGAGAGAGAGAGAGAGAGAGAGAGAGAGAGAGAGAAGAGATATGTGGTAGACACACAGCTGCTGTGTATTTTTGTTTCTCTTCTCCGCCGTCTGTTTCGCCTTCTACCGCTCTCTCTCTCGCTTGCTACCAGTTAGTCCTCTCTCTCTTTTCGTCCTTTTTCTCCCTTTCCTTTTTATTAATTTGCTTCCGCAATTAAATCTGGCCACGCGACCAACGGCCCACCAGAGGCCGTGAGAGGTTACGAACCGGAAGTGGAACGTTACTCAAGTTTTTTTGCCTCCATATCGTACTTAGGTTTATATACATACAAATGTGGTTTGTCGCAGAGTGGCTATTTATTTCCTCCGCAGGTGGGGCTTCCCATTAGGCGGTAGCGTGAGCACTGACGTTTTTTACCCTTCTGTTTTATGCTAATTGCGTTTTACGTTCGCCGTGTGTTATTGCGAAGCGTTTATGCGCGTTGCGTTCACATCGAGGAACAGTGAAGTGGCAGCAGAGTGGCACAGTGGTAATAATACCGCGCGCACATATGATGTATGATTGAGGGAGCAGAGAGCGTGAATTACACGTCCATGGTAGAGCTTTACGTCAAGAACACTTTTCGGTATTACCCACCTCTTTTGTATCCCCGCAGCTGATGCAATAAGGTCCGGGGATTTGTGTATATATGGGCGTATATGGGTGTATATATTGTGTATATACGAGTATACGCGCATATATAATAATAATAATAATAATAATGATGATGGTCATAATAACAATGATTACATATGATGAACTATGATGACGATGTGAATGATAATGACGATGATAATTTTAAAGATGATTATAATGATGATGATAATGATAATAATGATAATGATAACAAAATAACAACAATAATTTGAATAAGACCAATAATAACATGACTATCATTATTGAAGCTGTTGCTATTGTTGTTATTATTATTTTTTGTCATTCATCATCGTGATCATCATCAACATCATCATCATCATTATTCTTATTATCATTATTATTGTTCAATATCATTATCTTTTTTATTTTTGTTAGCGCATGTGTAATTAATTAATCGTTGTATTACCACCATTATTATTTTTTTAAATCGTGATTAACAAGATCATTTTTATTTTTGGCATTCTGCGTATAATTTATTATTATTGTTGGTGTTGTTTCTGTTGTTATTGTCGTGTGTTTTACTGCGCTTGTCTTTTATTCGTGCTTTTATTCCAAAATTCTTTATCTAAATTCGTTCTCGTAATTATATACGAAATTTCGGATACCTTTTTGGTGCGAAATAATGCGGCGACTGTGATAAGATTGCCGGGTATACCAATGAGCATGAAGAGCAAGCAACAACCGGCTGCAAAGTAGAGGAGCCAGGGTGGATATCCGGCGAAGAGTATCGCCGAACTTGGGTCCTCAAGGACCTCCCTCAGCGCGGATTCACTGCTGTTGTGGGTGCTCCCGTTGTTGGCCATCCAATATTCCAACATCTCTCGATAGAAATCGAAGAAAAGGGAAGTTCTGAAAAACAAAGCGAACTCATCCGGTCCGTAAAACAGGTTTTTTCGCGTCACGTCGTATCGATCGAGCATTGGATCCGAGGGCTCCGTCGGCAAGACAGACTACACTGCTAGAATAGTTTAATACCGACCGAGTGGAGGTAGATTGCTTTACCGACCGAGAAAGTACGTCGACAACGAAAAAGGTCCTTTGATGCCGACTGGGTAACGGTTGTGTGGGACTCTGTCGGTAAGACAGATATTCGCGCGGGGCCTCCCGTATTGACCGACTAGTGGTTCGATTGGACCTCGATCGGTAAAACATAGCCTTGAGATCGCCAGCGAGGCAAGAATGCCGCAAAAACTGAATATTGAGAGAAAATCGAACAAAATGTATTGAATTTTCGTTACAATCGGAAATGAAGCTTCAGCGGGTCACGTATCGGCTATAAATTCGTTGGGTTCTCGTATAGGGAGAAATTATGTCGAGCCCTGGAAAAAACCGCGGAGACCTCAACGCTATCGTTACGTGTCTCAATCGTCGACCCCGGTCCCCCGAGTGTCCCCACATGTAAAATTACATTCCTATTGGTCTATTTACCCGGCTGGAAAATTTTGAATTTACTGTGCTGCCCGTCCAGTCCCATTAAGGTCCCGCTAAAGCCAAATATCGTACATGAGGGGATTTTGACTTCCCTGAAAAACTACCGGGTGTCGTAGCCACGTAGGCAAGTGCTGATTTTTTTCGAGACTTTTTACGGTTAACAGTGCACTAAGAATTTTATTCTAATTTTTCTGTCGCGCAGTTTTTTATCAACATTTCTCGAACGTCCAATGGGCTTGAAAATTTTGTTTTGAATTCGGCGATTTTTGTTTTTTGAAACCATTCAGTAAAAGCAGCTGAGAATAACAAATTAATCTGTTGGAAGTAGAAATAAGTCTCCGTCGTTTGACAAAAGATGGCCCCACCAGGAGGTCACGGTAGAAATTGTCAGATGTAAAACGTCATGTCGTAAGGTTGGACGTCTGACTTTTGATTTCCTTCCGCCCGCCTTCTGCAGATTTCTTCAAATTAAAGAAGTCGTAAATCAAAAGTTCCCGCAAATGACGCTTATTCGGTTCAAAACTCGACATTTTCACACGGAAAAATTATGTGATGCTGATACAAAATTGCTAATATTTCAAGGTTATGGTCTCAATGGGTGCGAAAATTGAGGCAATAAAATTTTTCACAGAGAGTTGCAGAATTTTCATCCCGCGGAAAAGAACATTTTATTATATTTTTGTTCGTAAGTAGAAATTACCATTTGCTTGTAATATTTGAAATATTATGAAAGCTCAAATAATTGAGATCGTTTGGAAAGGTAATTAGGTAATTGCTCTCGCGGTCACGCGACCGTTCACGTCCATTTTATCGAGTTGAAAATTCGCCGCATCTCGTTTCATTCAATAAAAAAAATTGTTATAGGAAACCAAATAATTTATTTTCAAAAAAGCAACAGAAAGTCGTTAATTCAATTAAAAAAATCGTTATTCGAAGTTAATTGTGGCGTTGCGTTTGAACGATAGAAGATTCAGAAAATAGCAAAAAAGGGAACGAGTAAGAAAAATATTCTCGTCAATACAAAGCTCCACCTCACCTTTAGGACGCGGCGAGAGCTCGTTGAAGAATTATCCCTCAGAAGGGAACCGGAAGTACTATCGAGTACGCAACTTCGGCCACGAGCACTTCACACAAGTCTGGCGAGGCCGCCATTTTTTGGGTTCCTTAACGTATCAATACAATTCGTTTGGATTCGTTCCCGTTTATTTGACCTTGTGCAGTTTGTTTGGGCTCATTTGAATTTGTTTACGTATCAATGTCCTTTGTTTGTCCTCGTTCCTGTTTGGTTGACCGCGCTCGTTTGTTCGGGTTTGTTCACATATCGATATAATCTGTTTGAGTTAGTTCCCGTTTGGTTGACCTTGGTTAGTTCAACTGAGTTTCTTTGGGTTTGTCAAAGTATCGTTATAATTGGTTCGGGTTTGTTTGATTTGTTTGAAGTTGTTCACTTCGTTCGGATTTGTTTCATATGTCTGATGATGTTTAGTTTCTTTGGGTTTATTTACGTACCGATATTATTTGTTTGAGTTCTTATCTGTTTCTTTGACCTCGTTCAGATTGTTTGGGTTCGTTAACCTATTGATATAATATGATTGTATTTATTTTATTTGTTTGACGTTGTTCAGTTTGTTTACGTATGATTTGTTTGGCTTCGTGTCCGTTAGTTTGACCTCGTTCAGTTTGTTTGGATTCGTTAACCTATTGATATAACTTGATTGGATTTATTTCATTTGTTTGACCTTGTTCAGTTTGTTTACGTACCAATATGACTTGTTTGTGTTTGTGTCCGTTTGTTTGATGTCGTTCAGTTGGTTTGGGTTTGTTTACGTATCAACATGATTTGTTTGGGTTCGTTTCCATTTGTTTGACCTTGTTCGGCTTTGTGCCGAATTAATCGGCTTCGCTTACACATCGATAATTCGTTAATGGCACTCTCGTGGCGGCGGCTGGCGCGTGTAGTTCACGCGTTCGTGCCACACGTGTGTATAAAGCCCGCGAGGACGATGCACAGAAACAACAACGGGTGAACGGCTGACACTGGCGGCGAGCAATTAAGCGATATAATTTATCGTTACGATTTACGACTCGACCCGAAATCGCAAGAGTACACACTCCTCGCCGGGATGCACGGAGTCAAACAACGCGCGCGCTCTAATTTCACGTTAATTGAGTTTTCGAGAGTGCGAAAATCGTCGAAAAAATCGTCGCCTGGGGGATGACAAAAAAAGTAAGAAGACATCATTTTACTTCAATCTCGCAGCACCATTTTCCCCGTCAGTTTTGCACGATGAAAAATAAACTTTTTTCGTTCACGGAATACTTCCGATAACACGGATTTTACGACGAGGAACGTGTCCCAATTTTTTCGGACCTTTTCATTTTTTCGTTTTTCTTTTCTCGAAGCGAAAAAATAATAAAAAACGGCCAATCATATTTCGACCAATTGCAATTTAGGTCACAGCAAATGATTTTGAAAAAAAATTATGGTATGTTTAAATTTTGTTAATTTCTCAACATTTTCGGCTATGATCGACTTTCTTGCGGCCAGAAACACGCAACTCTTTCAGGAAATTTATATCTTTTTCGCAGCGAGAAGAGCTTTTTGATTTGTTCTAAAAATTTCAAATATTTGAATCATTATGATTATTGAGAATTTTCAATTCCCAATAAAAACACCAAATGATTTTTGATATTTTACTTTTTTTTTTACTCACCAAACCATGCAGTATGTTCGAAAACTTTTAAGAGCTTGAGAAATTTCTGTTAATAGTTCTTTTGTGTGATTAAAATTTTATTTTTTATTTACATTTAATTTGATTAAATTAATTTGGTTATACTCATTTTTTACATAATTTTGCTTATTTTTTTATTTAATTCAATTTATTTTTGGTTTATCTGACTTTATTGTTTATTTTTGGCATTCGACAATAGAATCGTATCTGTTATATGCGGCGCGAGCTTCGCGAACCGACTGGAGCACGCGACGATTTGAAAGCTTCGAGCTTTCGAACCATCCCTCCTCTCTCTCACAGTGTTTCGCTGTCTGGAGTGTTGTTCGGTAGGCGCGTGCGCACCATTCCCGGACGTGCGACTTTTTTATACCCGGCGAAATAATCGCCCCGCTTTGCGTATTTGCCGAGACGTTTGAATATCGCAGTTCGCGGTCTTGTTTGATGACAGATAATTCACGATTACAAGCTCGTACAGGGGATATAGGCGAAACTCGCGAAAAGTCCGTAGGTGTACGTGCGTAGGAGAAATAGCGAAAAATGTGCCTCGTGCTTTTTTAGTGTGTGGGATAAAGTCGGGCGCGAGTGTGTTTTATGTTTGTAAGTCAAAGAATCGATATCGGTACTTGTATTTTTAGTTATACGTTGGTCTGAAGTTATACTCATCACCATATTTATACCTAAACTTCTACTTATAATTGTACTTATATTACTCATACCGACAATTATACTTATCATAATGAAATATACTTATAACTAATCTTATCTCCATACTCAAAATTGAACCGAAATTTATATTCAAACTCATACTTATAATTATAATCGGCCTTACACTGAGAAAACAGTTTAATTATAGTAGAGAAATACATTCAGTTGGCACTTTTATTCAAATATTCATTAACTGTTACAAAATTTGTTAATCGTTCAGAAATATTCGTGTTCTCATGACAACGTTTCGTAGCCATAGTATTTCTTTAAAAAGAATAATTTATTTGATCACTTTTATTTCTCTTAACTCAGTAGATGTTTATGGTCATCGAATAACGAGTTGAAATTGTGATATGATAATACAGTTCAAAGGAGTAGAGATTTGTTGACAATTAATATATTTAGATTTGATGCCTTCAACGTATAGGTGCCGCGACTATCCTGTGTTCAATGCAAATGAACATGTCACAACAATTAACTGATCTTCATTCAAAACGACTATCTCGGCCGCATTTGAGCCAACAGTTGACGCGACAACTTTTCTATTTAACGCGAATAAGGACTCAGGGATCGTCCATTAATCACGTGAGGTTTTGTGGCCACCTTTGAGCCCCCCTCCCCCATGGTAATATGTGGTGAGGTTTCTGTTATCCAAATCCCCCCCCCCCCCCTATTTGAGCCTCACGTAAATTATGGACGACCCTACATCACCATGGGGGGAGGGCGGGGGGGGCTCACAAAGTGGCCAAAAAACCTCACGTGATTAATGGACGATCCCTTAACTATTCATGATCTGTATTTAAGATGTTGGCCCAGTAATTCTTTGAGACAAGAGTCGTACACTTATTACAAAATGAATATTTGGTAATAATAAAAAAAATCTGCAGTTGAATTAAATATAGCCCTGTTAATAGTTAGCAAATAACAACTTTTCCATTGATCTCATTGAATAAGCGCCTCAGTTATAGGAAACAAGTATTCATAGTATATTAATACGAATTGGGTTAGACCAACTGTATATATATTGGCTGTTAAGAACGGGTATGTTCCATTAAAGCACCCATTTCTTGACTATTACCAAATCTTTATTTGTGACAATTCAGAGGCTCAAATGAAGGATTCATTAAGGTCGTTCTGTAGGTACACGTATGAGCCAAAAATTTCGGTCGAAGCGTATAGTAACTTCCAATGTCTATACGATGCTGTTGGTTGTAAATTTCGCGAAAAAGTCCATATATGGTGTGACGGGTGACGCTAGCTGATCCATGCTTGCCAGAGCAGTGCCTTCTTCATATACTTTTCCGAAAAGATGATTGTGTTGTATCATTTTTGTAGCTTACCCCTTTTTACCACGTTTTTATTAACTCGCTTCCTTCGAAGGAAAAAAAATCTTTAAGATATATCAAAAGTGAATAGTGCATTACTGACTAGGGTTACCAAATTTCAGGTTTTCATAAACCTGAAATTTTCTACATGTCTGTGTCACACTCTTATCACGATTTTTACAATCGATTGAAAACTTTCGCACACACAAGAATAAATAGCAGAAAATAAAATGATTTAGAGATAAAAAACAATATTTTTAAAACGGACCGAAACGTATAAAATAATTTCTCCCAACCCCATACCGATTCCTATATAACCCCACACAGATTGTCCTCAAAATTTGTGATTGCGAATTTTCAATAGCTATGACAATACTTGTAAGATTTAAAACAAAAAACGTGGGGCGCATGCAATAGATAATTGATGCATGAATAGTTCACCTAAGTCACTAACAATTTTGTTGCACTGCAAATGATATGAACTGTTGTCTGGGTTTTCTCAACGACAGCTACTCCCTACACTCCTTGCTATTATCTATTGCATGCGCCCCACTTTTTTCGTTTTAAATCTTACAAATATTTTCATAGCTATTGAAAATTCACAATCACAAATGTTCAGTACAATCTGTATGGGGCTAGGAATCTGTCTGAGGTTATAAATCTGTATGGGGCGAGAAGAAATTATTTTATACTTTTTAGTCCGTTTTAAAAACGTGGTTTAAAAAAAGATTCACATAAACAATTTTTTTTCACACTCCTTGTGTGTTAGAAAGTGGTGTCACAGGCGAGGAAGAAATGACTCTGGTCATTCTTAACTGTATCATTTTTCAATAAAATAAGTCAATCTTTACCTGTTACAGTGGAACTTTTAGACACCTATACACCGCCAGGCTATTCACTTCCGTGCTGTGCATAAAAACCTGTTCGAATCGTCATTCCTCCGGGTTCCTCCCGACATGTGACATTCAGAGGCATGATAAATGCGCTAGTGTGAGACCATCTTGGTTACGCATGAGTGAATATACATGAGGTTACATAAACATTATTCTCTCACATTAATGTCGTGCGGCTATCGAAAGAAGAAACGCCCCGTAGAAAAAGAGAAGTTGAAAAATGGAGATACAAAAGGCTCAAACAGGATCCTGTGGGAAGAGAAAATTTGGAACAAAAGGAGCGAAATCAATATTCAAAGAAAAAAGAGAAGAAGCTAGTTATAAACCAATCAAAACTGGATAGGAAAAGTTTCGTATCATTCCTCTGGCCCTACTATTTCTCGCGATCATAATAAATCTCTTAAAACTAAAAAATCAGTGTGATCCATAGAGAATTATATTTATTATATCGATTAGAAGTAGAGTCAATTGCAATTTTAAAATGAAAAGTTTAATATTTTTGTTTATAAATTTCGTTGTCCTGCAAAATGATAATTTCGGGAAAACTACACACACACACACACACACACACACACACATACACACACGCGCGCGCACGCACACACACATATATATGGGAGTGGTTCTCCCATATATATGTGGGAGAACTATGAGAAAAAATTATTACTGGTATGGATGTTTATTACCTGAAAAATGTGAGAAAAATTTGGGAGAGAATAATTTTTAATAATAAGTAATTTGTCTAAAAAAAAAGTCTCATAATAATAAAACAAAGCACAGCTTTGGAACAACGAATCGAGCCACTCTGAAAAAAAAGGTGGTACTGTACACACTTCAGAGTATTTTCTGGAATTTTTTGAAAAAAATCAAAAGTGACATACCGACCGAAAAAAAAATATTTTTGTATAATTTTGGTGAAAATGGGCATTTTTTAAACTCAAAAATTTTTCACAAAGTTCATGTAAAATTGCAACTTTTTCGTCTTAAACATTTTTCTGTTAAATCAAATGCTCACGAGATATAACGGTATTTTCAAAATTTTGAAATTTTGAAAAACTCGAGAAAATGCGATTCAAAAATATTGAAAAATTTACACTGTTTTTTTTCATATAATTAAATTATTTGACAAAATTTCAATTTTTTTGAGAGTGGACAACTTTTTGAGGCGCTCCATACCAGTTCGAAATTTTGTCAAATTATTTAATTTTATGAAAAGAAACCAGTGTAAATTGTTTCAAATTTTTTGGATCGCATTTTCTCGAGTTTATCAAAATTTCAAAATACCGTTATATCTCGTGAGCATTTGATTTAACAGAAAAATGTTTAAGACGAAAAAGTTGCAATTTTACATGAACTTTGTGAAAAAATTTTGTTTTGAATTTTTCGAGTTTAAAAAATGCCCATTTTCACCAAAATTATACAAAAATATGTTTTTTCGGTCGGTATGTCACTTTTGATTTTTCTAGATCTAAAACTAAAATTGCAACTTTTTTGCCTTAAACATTTTTCTGTTAAATCAAATCCTCACGGTATTGTGAAAATTTTGAAATTTTGAAAAACTCGAGAAAATGCGATCCATAAATTTTGAAAAAATGTGCACTGTTTTTCTTCATATAATTAAATAATTTGACGCAATTTCAATTTTTTTGAGAGTGGACAACTTTTTGACCGTTCGAAATGGTATGGAACGCCTCATATATATATGTATGTATGTATGCATACTTATTACTAAACTTAAACCTAACTGCCTATTTAAACCTATACTCATAATCGTACCTAAGCTTATACTTATAATTATAATGATACACAAAGCTTAATTTATACTTGACACTTAACTTGTACTTAGATTTCGTATTTATATTCATGTTGAAACTACGTCTTCATTTGCATTCACGTATGTTTGACAAATAATGTCTGTGCCATATATCTTTGGGGGCTGGGGAATAATCTGCCCTACCCTCGCCTTGCGCCTTTGCCTCGGCGGGTGAGCGCCCGTCTCCCCTTTCTTATGATATAGGCGATAGATGGTAGGACCTGGACCAAGCGAACGACTTCTCGGTTGACCTAGATCGCGAGAGCAAGTCCTCCGGAGCGCCGTATCCTGGAAACAACCGCTTGGATACTCTGCATCCTAAAAACAACTCGCTAGGTACTTTGGCGCCCAAAAACAATCGCTCAATTGTTAACAGTCCTAAAAACGAACCCTGGGGTACCTTTCATGACGAAAATATTCCCAACCCTGCCCGTGGGTTGTCCAAAATCTGAAGAACAACCACCTCAGGTTCGATTTCGAAAACAACCTTGTTAGGAGTCCAAAATGATTTTAAAAAACCACTACTCGTTTGCTCCAAATCACGAAAGCAACCCACTCAGTGTTCTGAATGACAAACGTAACCTCCCCAGGGCTTTGAATGACAAAAACAAGCACTTTTTCGCCCAAAGTCACGAAAACAACCCCCTTTGGGATCTAAATAACACAAAACAACCCTCATTTGCGCCATATCAAGAAAAAAACCCCCTTTGGGATCTAAATAACACAAAATAACCCTTATTTGCGCCATATCAAGAAAACAACCGCCTCAACGCTTGAAATGAAAAAATAACCGTTTCTTTGCCCCATATATGAAAACAATTCCCTCAGTGACTTCGAATAACAAAAAAAAAGCTCTTCTTCAGTTCAAGTAAAAAAAAAATCTCCCGGTATTCTTAAGAACAAAAACAACCTCCTCCGTATTCTCATTCACGAGAAACAAGCCCTTGTTGGTCCCTAATCAGGCGAACAACAAGCCTTCTTGACCTAGTCCTCGAAAAAACCTTCGCAAGGTCGCAAACAAACCCAAACAACGGCACCACTCGAGCCCAAACCCAACCAACAACCCTACTCGACTTTGGAAAGACGCTCTCAATATCACATTTAAAAAAAAACTTCCCCTAGCCTGTCACCATGGTCCGCGATAAATTACCCACAGTGCCGCACAACAAATGCATCGATTTTCCTTTCCATATCGGTTACCTCGAATGTTTTCTCGAAAACATTCGACAGGCATGATAATAAGGAGATAAGAATGAGACAAAAAAAGAAGAAAAATGATTGGATAACGGATGGGGCTAAAATCCATCTTTTTTTCTTCGTCCCACATTCACCATCTCCCGGCTATGATAAATGAAAGAGAAAAAAAAACGAAAACGAAAGTAATTCGGCAAATCGGCATCTACGATTTTATTTCTCACAGCCAGCACGGAGCCCCCGAATACTCCGGTCCATTCATTATGCTCCGCGAACCCGAATCTCTCATCGTTGATAAGTCGCGGCCCTGAGATCGTCACGATCAGTTTTTCCATTCGCTATATACTTTGGCCAAGTTGAAGCCTTGTGGAGAATACAAGCAACCAGGAATTATCTAATTGGCAATAAAATGATAGATCGGCGCAGAATTTTAATATATATAAATAAAAAAAACATACATAACAAGTTATTAATTTGAGTTTAATTATCAAGAATTTAAGTTTTACTTTAATAAAATAATGAATATATATACAGTTTTTTTTAATTGTAGCGAAACTCAAATTCTTAAATAATTAAACTCAAACTTATAATCTTTTTTATATTTATTTTATAATGATTTTAATGCATGCATATCCAAACGTATACTTAAATACTCGTACTTGTTACTATAATGTATATTACTTACAATTGAGCTTATCAGTACACTTGAAGTTGAACTTAAGGGGTCACCCCCACTTGCGATTTTGAAAAAATCTATTTTTTTTATTGCATTTTTTTGAAGTATAAGTATCTGAGAATATGTCCTGAAAATTTCAAGTCGATCCGAACAAAATTGACTGAGATATGAGCGTTGAAATAGAAGAATCCGCGTTGAAAGAGCGTTGAAAGAGAAACTTTAAACGCGTTTTTCTCAAAATGGCATTTCTGAAGTCGGTGACGAAGACTACTCGAACACTAATGAACCGATCTTCTTGAAATTTTGCAGGCTTATTTAATACATAAAAATGTAGTCCTTAATCGTTCGATATTTTTTTCGAAAAAAAGCCGTTTTATAGCCAAAAAACGGCCGTTTTTTTTCGTTAAAATCGAACCATTAACTTTGACTGTCCGCCATTTTGTGAAAAATGAATATTTTTTAAAATCCTTCGATTAAAGACTAGTTTATACTTATATTTGACTAAATCCATCCGCGTTTTTTTTCAGATGATCCACTTCGCCGCAATGTTGGTCACCGCAAACCGTGTATATAAAAACATTATTTCATTGACGGCGATTTGCCACTAAACAATGTAATATTTTTCAATAAAAAAATTACTGAAAGTTCTTCAAGATGTGTTCTTTAAGATGGTATATTGATCGATTAAAAAAGTTTTGTAGTTTTCTTTAAAAAAATTCATGAAAAAGGCCTTTTTTGCGCTCCAAGTGGGTGTAATGCCTTAAATTAATACGTAAACCTATACTTACAATAATACACGCAATTATAATTGTATCCGAACTCATACCTATATTTATAATTATACTTCTACTCATTAATTCTAATTATATATCATACTTATGATTAATCTTATTGATATATTCAGGGTTGAACTTAAATTTCTACATGCACTTACACGGAATATCACTTTGGTGACCGCCTCGATTTTGTTGCAACACATTTATATGGTAGATCATTTAAAACTATTAGATTACGAATACGTATATTACTTATAATTAACGGGCTACATCTACCTAGGTGGGTAAAAAATAGCATTTTCCAAAAACATTTTTATTCGATAGTATCATCTTTTAGCTATATTCCCTGAAAATTTCATTGAAATATGCGTAAAATTGAACGAGCTACAGCTTCTAACAGACGGTCAGGCGAGCGGTAGCAGCACCATACTTTAAACTTTGAACTCGTTTTTCTCGAAACACTGTTTTCAAAGTCAGTGAACATGATATCTCGAGAACCATTTGATGGACTGTTTCCAAATTTACAGAAGATACGATGAGAAACATTCAAAGGTCGTTGACGATCACGCTTTTTAAAGATCGATTTTCATTTTTCAATAATTACGTAAATATGACGAATTTTCGTAGATTTTGTATGCCCGACTTTGAATTCGTTGCCACGTTGTTAAAAAAAAATTTAATCGACAATCGTCAACAACTCTTATTTATAGTTAACTTGAATAACCCGTTTGGTTTTCAGATTTCAGATGGACTATTTAAGTTGGAGAGTGTCCACCGCCGAACTTCGCGAAAAATGTTCATCGTCTGCCAGCCATTTTTTTGTTGGTTTTCAGTATTTTTTGCTGATTTTTTTAGAGGCCCTGTGTTAAAGAAAATTCGTTTTTTCACCAATCGTGTCCCAGAAAAAAATTCGTAATTTGGCCATTTTTTTCGGGCCGCCAGGTAGCCCCTTAGGCTTATTAGTATTTTTCAAGTTTAACATAAATTCATATTTAAACCTATACATGTAATTAAAATCATATATAAACAGGCTGGCCCATTTTGAAAAAAAGTATTAAAATAAATTGAAATGATGAAGCCGTACGAAGAAGTGTTCCTGACAAAACTTTTATGGTTTTTAGGAAGACTTCCAATGGTAAGACAAAATATTTGTTTTCTCAACACATCTATGAGATACCGCGGTAACTTTCAGTTTTTTCAATGGAACTGCATGGCTTTTCAGTTGTAGAAAAATAGCTGATTTTGGACGAATACAACGGAAAATAAAAATTCTTTAGCTCAACAATAAAAAAAGTTACGGCTGTTGTAAGTTTGTGGACATGAACCATACCCTTACTCAAACTGAAAATGTGTCACTGAAATCCTACCACCTGCGGTAGCATTTCTATGGTATTTTGTAACTCAAAACCGCTGTCCAACCGCGTACTTCACAGCAATTTTTCGACTATTTTGCCATTTACCTCAAAACAGAGTCGAATACGCCTTTCAAAATCTGCCACTGTATAACGCAGAGCGTGGGCGGAAATTCTTTGGCAGGCAGTCTCGACGCGGTTCAACATATCGAATATCGTCGTTGATCCTTCGCGGTAGACGACGTCTTTGAGCCGATTCTAGTACCTGTCATTCAAATGACCCTTCTCACTACGCGCAAAATATCGAGGGCCATCATTTTGCTGGAACCACATGCCCCGCATGTTATACAAATCTTTGTATCACTTTCTATACATGACTTCTTCCAGAAGCCATGGCAGGTAATTTCGGAGAAACTCAAAATAACGCTGACCATGGGCGGATCCACCCAGGAAAAAAGAACCTATCAGATACCTGTTAACAATACCAGACCACACAGTTAACTTCCAGCGATGCACGGTGTCGACTTGACGCGACCAATTTGGATTCTGTGCGGCTCACAAGAAAACCGTTTCCGGTATCCACTTCCGATTTCCGTTAATTTTTGATATGTTATTTTTCATTGCAATCTACGAGACACGTATTTTTTTTTAATCGGCGGAAAAACGTTTTAGGAGGTGAACATTACCTTTGAAGTTGGACACCCTCAGAGTGACTTTTGCATATCTCCAGTCAAGATATTAGGTTAAAACCAATTGGAGTATAATGCTTATGGCGAATAATGAACAATGCACTTTTTCAATTCCGAGGGGGTGAATTGGTGGAAACATATAGGAGATGAAACTCGAAAGATTTGTATAACTTTGAAACTATATTTGTTATATTTTAACGAAACCAATTGCATTTGAGAGAGCTTAAAAAGTATCGGTTTTACATTATTCTCTAAAACTAAACGAAACGAAACAAAATGGAATCGGAAGACCGGAAATGGTATCATATAGAGGTAATTCATCCCTGAAACGATGATTTTGCAGAAAAACAGGTATTTCTTACGTCTTTTAGCTCTGCCAAATACAAATAGTTTTGTTGAAATACCAAGAATACTTTTATGTTGTAAAAGTTTTTAACTTTCAACCCCTGTACATTTCTAACAGTTTAGCCCGTTGTAATGGGAAAAATCAAATATTCATTATTCGCCATAGGCATTGTACACCAATTGGCTTCAATCTAGGGATGGGCCATGTTTTTCGATTAATTGAAAGTGTCGATGTTTTCGGTGAAATAATCGATTATATTTTGTCGATTTTTTTTGCGATCGATTAATCGATTCTCGATTTTGATAAAGTAACATCGAAATACATATATGAAATGCCTTCTCGCAGGACGTGACAGCCGGATTGGTATATAACAGCCAATCACAAACCATCTTGTCCTCGCATCTTTTTCAACACAAACGTACAGGTGAATTCTCATTGTTGGACTTGGCATACTGTACGCGATACCGGATGAGTAATGCGCGAGATCCAATGACAGATGAGGTATATACCGAAAAGTCTATACTGAAGCGGAACTTTCATTGGATATCGCTTATCGTCAATACAGTGACAGTGTCAATCGTCACCCGCGTAACATATTCACCACTGGGAAGAAATTCGCTTTCGCTTTTATTTACTCAACACCTTCATGAAAACTTATATTTTGAGTCAAAGAACAGAATTATAGAGAGAAAGAATGTTTTCGAAACGGACCTTCACGGGATACCCCATTGATGAAATGCCGAGGATGCGAATGACCCATGGATCTCTTAAAATATTAAATGGCGTATGCCGAAATTCAGATCGAAATTCAATTTCCGCTTTTCTGAAGTTTATCCGATTGTAGTTATGAAATTTGCGTTTTAATAATGGCAGTCTTTTTCCAAATATGGCATCTATGGATACAACTGGACATATTTCCAGTTATGGATAGAACTGAATAGTAAATGCTTAAAAGAATCGTGGTTGTACGACGAAGAGATTCAACAATAAAAGAACTCCGTTAATGCTTCACCAATATTTTTTTATACTTGATTAGACGAATTGTCGATTGTTTAGAGGAAAAAATCGATTTTCCGTAACGATACTTTGAAAAAATATCGATTTGTTAATAATTGATTATATTTCGAACATCGCCCATCCCTACTTCAATCTAATGTCTTGAGTGGAAATATGCGGAACTGCAAAAGTCACTCTGAGGGTGTCCAACTTCGAGGGTAATTTTCACCCCTTAAAACCGTTCTTCCGCCGTTGAAAAATAACCTGCCTTCTAGATTTCGATGAAGAATAACATATAAAAAATTGATCGAAATCGGAGAGGGGTGGTCCCCCCTCAAACGGGCTTTTTCGTGAAACGCAAAAACACATATCTACTACTTTTTTTAGCTTTTTCAAATTGCAATTGGTCTCGTTTAAATATAACGAAAAGCTTCAAAGTTATACAAACTTTCGACTTTCAACTCCGTAATATCAATTCACCCTCTCGGACCTGAAAAATGTGTATTTTTCATTATTCGCCACAAGCATTTTCCTCCAGTTGATTTCAACGTAATATCTTGACTGGAAATATGCGAAACTGCAAAAGTCACTCTGAGGGTGTCCAACTTCAATTGTAACGTTCACCCTTTGAACACGTTTTTCACCCCTTAAAAACGTTTTTCCGCCGATAAAAAAGACGAGTCTTACACCCGTATTCATAGTCGTTCCTTAAGAAATAAGGCCTCTTTGTTCTTTGTTGTGAACGAAAAATAAGGCATAAGGATTCCTCAAGGTACATCTGTGAATGCGGGTGTTAGATTTCAATGAAAAATTACATATGAAAAGTGGAACGAAATCGGAGGGGTACACCGGAAACGGTTTACTTGTCAGTAATGGCAGTTGTGACGGATTACGGTCACGTTGCTATGAAATATAACCTTATCTCTAAAAAGGACATGGTCAAAAATCAGATTGATCTCGAATACGTCGAATACTCCGATTTTTCAATCAGAACGGCTGGATTACAAAAAATTCGGAGCAACGTGATTCTATCGATATACACGAAATGTAAAAATGGTATGTGCCCTGGTGTGTGCATTTGAAAAATTCCGAAAGCATGTGTGCAAGTGCACTAAAATAAATTATCGCAATGAATACTATAATTATCGAATAAACATAATTTGCAAATTAAAACTCATACAAAAAAAGCCAAAGTAAAATTTTATTAGCGGAGCGGTCGGCTTAGAGTCCTTTTGTTTACATTTGGATGCATCTTTTTGGTATTCACGGACAACTTGAACAGTGAATTGTTTCTGTTCCTCGTCACATATCAATGTATTATTATATTCAGTAATGAGCTTGATTCCTCTTTCCGCGACGTCATTAACGATCCTTAATTTTTTGACAATTTGCGAACCCAACGGAATTTTTTTGTCCAAATGCCACTCGGATACGTCGTTATTTAGGAAGCTACAATCGATCTGGAATATTCTAGAAAACGTTATCGATTCGGGGCTTATGAAAAAATTAATGTTTTCACCCATCAAATACACAACGTTAAATCTAGAAATTTCATATCGTTCAGGAATTTAAGTTTGATTTTCATGTTCAGGCAGCTCGTTCGTAATTTTTTTGCCATTTTTCTTTTAATATCAGCGGCAATGCCTTCATAAAAAATGCCATCGCAGTACTTTCAGCGTTCTAATGCCAAAGATGATGCGACCATTTTTTTAGAGCAACTTTGCTCATGAGGCAATTTATTTTGCGGTAATCATACATTTGTTTAAAAAAATTCAAATCATGATCGGGAGCAGCATTTGCTAATGAATCGTGCCTTAACGTAAATCAAAAAGATTGTATAAAATCTCTTTCTTTAAAATCTCTTTCGCAGTCTATATTTAAGTCGATCATTGCATTAGAACATCAATAAATAGTCTTTGATGAAGGAAACTCAGGAAATCATAACGAGGTTGTCATTGCAAAGGTAGTTATAATAACAATTATTGCTCGAAAAATATGTAAAAATTTGGTCATATACCTCATAATGTGCCCAATATGTGTGCCAAGTTTCAGATTTCCCCACCAATATCCTAAGCATGAGAAGCAATTACGTAATAACTTGACAAAATACATGTATTTTCGTGTTGTAAATACAAACCCTCATAGACACCATTAAAATTTTTCCGAGCGCCTTAAAACTTTGCACGTAATTTTTTTAATATATCTTGATTATGTTTTTACACGGGGACTTTGAGAAATCAAATTTGATCCAAATTGCAGCCATCCTAGTGGGTATGTGTGTCGCGTGTGCGTGGAAATAAACATTATTGAAATCCCTCGTAAAAGTATTACCGCGGCGATGCTATCCCACGTCGACCCATTATGGAAATATTCGAGACATCATAAAAGTACGAAATGGTACATTTTTCCTCTTCTTTCTCCCCCAACCCTCTCTCTCGCTCCCTTTGCTGTCGCAACTTTTCGCATAAATCCTCGAAACTTGTAGGAAGACGAGTCCACAAATATTTATCGTCGCACATGTAAGAAAGTACCTGTTTGAAATAGGTCAGTGGTGAAAAGCTTTGAATTTGTTTGAATTTTCACTTCCTCTCAATAAAAAAGGCATATCAATAGTTTCAGTTTTTAGGCGAAGAGAGAAATAAAAATTCCCGATTACCTTCTTTATTGCAGAGAAAAAGAATTCTGGTAATTTCTATCGATATATAGAAGAAAAAGTTCACTGCACGCAGATGGATCGATTTTTTTTATTCAAACATTTATAAACCCTATGAGAGTTGCGCTTAGCGACATCTCGTGGCGACTCTGAGAGCTCCGCGGCGACGCCGAGAGTCGCGTTGGCGTCATCTTGCGGGGACTCCGAGAGCCTCGTCCGATCACTTTCACCCACGGTCGTATATACAGGTCTGGGCACTCCGTCTAAAAATCTGTGCCTCTAAGTGACGCCCTCGCTGCCGCATTCCACCGCGTCGCTAGTGAAGGGGAGGCATTTCTGTCTATACCGTGTTTACGATGTATGGCATGCGCTGTGGTTGTGGCCTAACCTCTTTTCCTCAAGTTGATTTCGGAAGTAATTCATATAAAGTTTATATCCATTAACGAATACAAAGAAAGTGACTAATTGTTGCGATGCCCAATTGCATCGTTTCGGGATGCAAAAGTGGATATTTGAATAGCGCCGAGCACGTACCATTATACAAAGTTCCCAATGAGGAAGCGTTGCGAGCTAAATGGGTGAAGGCAGTAACGCCATGAATGTTTATACAAACATGCGAAGGTCTATAAACAATAGCTGTGGCGGAAAGAAGTGTACACATTGAATAACATTAACAATAAAAATATATAAAAAAATAAAAACGAAATTATTAATTTTCATAATCCCTCCCACTTTCAGCATGTTTTTTAAATTGCATATTATAATTTACGCGTAAATTTCGAACGCACTACTTCCTTTCCGTATTCAAAAAAATATAATCAGGTAGAGCAAAACTTAACTCGGCCTATCCAGCTCAAAGACGATGCGTATCATTAACTAATGGTTCATCGATCACATTTTTGGTTTAAGCTTTTAGTTTTTGTGTTCAACTCATTATTCAGGATGTATAATGAGTCGACGGCCACGTCAATGTAAAGATAATACGCATGCGCGCGTAAATCGCTCACTGTCACACATATGCCTCCGAGATCGCAGCGCTACACGCTTTTGCGGCCAGTTCGGCAAAAACAACGTCAGACGGAGGCACACTTTGGGGTGTATGGAATATTAATACGGGAGTGCCCAGACTTGTGTATACGACCGTGCTTTCACCCCATCGACCGATGCATTCCTATATAGATTAATTCGTTAGATCAACGCGCCATCTCGAATGTAGCCTCTTGTACTTGTCCTTCACGGTCTCTGCGATAAAGAAGCAATGCAGGAAAATAAAACGGACGTTGAAAAGAGAAACATTCCAATTTAAGGATGTTGGAGCGATCCAGATGAGTCGAATAACGGTTTATGTTTTTTTTTCCATGAACCTCAAATAAATGCATACGAGTCATAGATTTATTTTGTAGATGCGATTTTTTCATGAAATATATAATTAAAAGGCAAAATTATGCATTTTAATATTGTTATTACGTAAATAAGAAAAACCATTGTTTCAATAACAACTTGAAAAAGTATAACATAATCGATGATTATTATGAAAAAACTGCGTCAACGAAGGTATAAACGACTTAGAATGAAATTTGAAGTCATTTATAATTATGCCTATTTCTATTTGTGTCACGAGATTATTTATTATTACCGTTAATTAAAATAAAGTGTTGCTGAAATACGGCAACTTTGCGGACATTGAAATTGACATCAATACTCTTCATTTGCCAGCCAAGATTCGTAATCTTTCATCACACCTTGATGGTTCAATATTGAATATATATTCAAGATAGGCAAGATGGTTTTTTTTCTCTAAACGTTCACAAAGGTTAGTTTGCGTTACTCCATTGTTAGGAATGGTTTACCTTGGTGGTGAATAGCCAAAAAAAATTACATCACCTGTAGCGTGAGGAAGACGCTTACGCTGCGGTTAGATAACCGCACTTAAAATTACATACATTCAACTATTTTCTATCTCTGGTGTCTTGTGGTGAATTTTTTTTTAATTTGTAGAGACTCGGTCTACGCTAGACAACAACGTATATTTAAAAAAAATCATCTCGAATTGTGTCTAACGCTCCACCCTTTTTTAATTATGCGAGCAGCTCTGAAAGTACAGTGGGACCGTTTTCTTTCGTTTACAGAAGTGAAGGGGCAACAAATTCAAATATACGAACGCCAAGTAAAGGTAAAAGACAGACCCAAATAAACGGAAAAAAGTATATATGCACTAGACGCAAAAATTAAAGGATCGAGAAAAGATCCGAAATTTTTTAGTGATGTTCAACAGGCTGTAAGTTGGCGAAAAGAGGTTGTAGAAAAATGAGAAAAAAAGCAAACCCAAGCGTGACGTATCTAGTTTCGAGTCCGAGAATTCCAAATGTTGAATAGTGAATAGTTTTAAAGAAAATCCGAGGAAAACAAATTTGTACAATATTTTTATCTCTTATTGAAAAAATACCGTATTAATTTATTCTAAAAAAATGTTTCTGCCGATTTTTTTACTTTACAATATCCGCAATGCTTCATACGTATTCAAAAAATAGTTGTTTGATTTTTTTGATACACTTCTCTGCACATGATGTTGCTCGTCTTGTCACTTTCGTTCAAGAGGACAATAATCAACGTGAAATAGCGAACATCATGTCAGAACGAATAGTACTGACAGAAAAATCAAATTATTCTCAACTCAAATTAAGGGGAGTGAAGGGGTTTCAGCGTGAAAAAACACTTTTATGCGATTTTTTTTTCATCTATATGGATAGAGTACATTTATTGGAACCTTTTGTACATTGTTGAGTGTCATTTCAAGAACATTCCGTAAAATTTGTACGCGGAAAATATCCACAAACAAGCCGGTGACAAAGCTTTTCAAAGAACGCCTCTGGAAGAACGCCTCTGGAAAAACACGATTTGCGGTGTCCACTGTATCTCAGCTAGAAATTATCTTAAATCAAGTACCATTAAAATTCAGTCAAAGTATCATCAAATCCTCCCCCCAACGGTCTTTGATAATTTGTTTTAATTTCTAAATTTTTGGTGGTCATGTAAAGTGAAAAGTGCTATTTTTTACGAAAAATTCCGCCATTCTGCGGGTCGAAAACCCCCTTAATGTAGAAAAAAATCTCAAACTAACCGTTGGGGGGAGGTATTTTATATGTAGAATGTGTGTACCAAGTTTGAAATAAATCGGTCATGTATTTTTCAAATGGCAGTGAACACGGACTTTGAAAAAGTGGTTTCGAGAAAAACGCGGCACCGGCAAAAATATGTATTATGACAATTTTTCTCCAAGTTAATCACAATTGTAAATCGCTAAAAAATTTCGCATTTTTTCTTGACCCTTAAATTGTTGCGCCTAGTGTGTGTGTGTGTGTATGTGCATAGTAGACTATGTACAGACTATACCTATATACGTAATCGCGCTCTCTGTTTTGTGCGGATCTTCGTCTAGCCCCTCCGTCTAAACGAAGATCCGCACAAAACAGAGAGCACGATTACATATATAGGTATAGTCAGAACATAGCCTGGACACTTGTATCTTCAATTAATTCGATCGGAAATTGCAATAGGTCAATTCGTTCGATCGTCGAAATTATGTGCGCGATAATATATTTTATATATTCGAAATACATATTCCTGCGAAGAATCTTTCATTCGCAATAAATATTCCTTATAAACTAAACGTTAAATTTAAGGATCACTTTTCTTTATGCTCAATTATAATCGATTGCCTTTCGAAATGTTTTACGCCAATGCCATACTTCATGTCTTGTACTAGCAACACAAGTGGCGCTGGTGGCTGAATTTTGCACTACGACGAACAACAACTTGCAGGTCAAGACCAACAAATTCTGTTTTCACTTTTACTGTTCGACGTTTTCACGCTGTCACGTTGAGGTTGTGTCCATTAGTTGGTTGTCTACTCGCGAGTTTTATTGGATTGCAAAGTAAGTCAAGTACTCAAACAGGGTGTACAATGAAAACTTTAGGGGTTTTTCATCGACATCTAGGGGGATTTGAAGTCGGTCCTAGGGGGAACATTCTGTAGGAGTTGGCATCACTGTTCACGCGCGAGTGCATGTAGACGCAATATATGGACGTCTAGTATCTCACAATCGCGCGATCCGAACCGCGCTACTCGAATCGCGTCTTATCTTTGTTGCATCCAGAGTAGGTGTTTTCGCGCGCGTTTACAGAGGTAGCATTCTAATCTCAAGATATGTCTTTGCCGATTACTCCGTTGATAAGGGACAACTTCCTTGGCAAAATGAAATGTTCTAATTTGTTATTTATTAATAATGTACCCTCAAATGTAGCAATTAATTTATTCACTTCCCTATGATTTTTTTCTCTTTTTCTGCAATTTCCTGGATTACAGAATATCTCCACAAGTTCGTCCCAAGCTCTCCGCTTTATCTTTCTATTCGAATAATCCGACGACTTCATGTCCCATATTGCCATATACTCTTCCACCTCGTTAATAAATAATGCCGTATGAAAATTATCCTGCTTTATTTTTGCATCAAATCAAATTTGCCCTCTTATAACATAACGCGCGACTACTAAACACAACAATGATCATGTTCGTTGGGTCTCATCATTTTGATACGAACAAGTGCGCACGAGCATAGTGATGCGCAACGCGCAACTGCGCAATGAAACGAGTCATGCGCAAAACGAATGACTCGTTTCATTGCGCAGTTGCGCGTTGCGCATCATTATGCGCATGCGCACTTGTTCGTCTCAAAATAATGAGACCCAACGAACACGACCAATGGCGCAAAAAGTGAGAAAGACATTAGACAACGACAACTCATCGAAAGAAATGAAGCGAGACACACGAAAGTCACACCGGACATATCTTATACATAAATTATGGTATCACCCGCACGCGACAGTACCAACCACAGAGATTCGCTACGCAGTGGCGAGCATCATCCGTAGCATCACACGACTCACCGCTACTATGAGCCATTATCTTACATTTTATATTTATTTAAATAATAGCAGTACTCAAAGATGCTAATAACAACAGCCCAACATCTACAATCTAACTAATACTAAGATGTGTTTGTTAAGGGGTCTTCTCACTTTAGACACTAAAAAAGGCTATTTTCATGATTTTTTTATAGGTTGGTATTACAGATATTAATATAAAAGTTGTTACACTTAATAAATACACTATCGAAATACATTAAAAAACAATTATTTATTTAAGTCACTATTCATAGACGAAAGAGGTAGTTAAAAACATTTCCTAAAAAAATTGTAGGTCTGCGCTGTTGATGAAATCTCGGAGATGGATCATATAAAACAAAAAAATCAAACGGTTTTCGATTCAGTATGTTAATAGCTATAGCCCATATCATACGATTTTTTTATATATGCAAAAATAACAACATGGCGGCCATTTTCCGAAAAACAAAAAAAAAACGTGATTTTTTCACCGTTTTTGGAAAAAAAATAGTAAATATCAAAATTTTAAAAATCCTTGATATGCACTATAGCTATAGTTATAAAGAATATGTGGTTAAAATTGAATAAGGAGTGGTTCAGTAGTTTCGAACATTCTTCGCGTTTAAAGTTTGTTTGGGTTACATAAATACATTTTTTTTAAAATTTAATGTATTTCGAAAGTGTATTTATTAAGTGTAACAACTTTGATATCAATATCTATAATATAAACCTATCAAAAAAATTCATGAAAATAGTATTCTTCAGCGTCTAAAGTGAGAAGACGCCTCAAGTTTAATTTTACGCACAACAACCAAACACTGTGAAATGTTGTTTAAACTGAAATGATTTTTTTAATTGCAATGATTTGTTATGCCTTTTATCGGTAAATACTCCAAACAAACAATCTTAGTGCACGACAGTTGTTTTTTTGACAAGCGTCAACAATTAGCCGCCATAACAGTCAGTTTCACCCTGTGCCTTGGCTGCATTACTATATTTTTGATACACGAACTACACGAACGACGCCTACAGGCCGTATTTAACACCATGTTTCAGGACAAATTTTCGAACGTTTCTTATACCGTCTCTTCATACGAAGATTGGACTCCTTCCCTATAGTCCCCTTGGGGAAGACATTACCTGAATGTATTGCACCAACAATCCGCCAGGTGGCTACAAGCCAAGCGCTTCGCGCAAGCAGAGTACCATCGTGCGAGGATAAAAGTTCGTCCTGTGAGGAGTAGCACGTACAGAAGTGATATGCTTACTGCATGCCTTTACGCTTATGGATTTGCGATACTTGTGACATAACCCTTTGCACTCTTGGCCTTTTTCGCCCGGATAGTGATCTGTGTACTTTTTTCCGTCTCTTCGCCTAACAGGAAATGAGAGCAAGCGTATGTATACACTCACATACTACCTTAGCAAGTAGATATCCAACAAAAAATACGTTGTCGAAAAACTAAATTGAATACACTCCCGATTTTACATCTTCAAGGATTCCAAAAATGCTGGAACGTCATTTTTTAATTTCCATGTTGGTTCCTGGTTATTTTCCGATCTATTCCCTACTACTTTCCTGGTCATTTACCGCTTTTTCTCCGACCCATTTCTGACCAGTACCCCAGAGAGGGAACGGCGGATCGGGACCTACCCTTAGACCAGATACATTGCGAACCTATTCCAGGGTGGAAGGCCCGATCAGAGCCTGATATTATCTGGGGAAGGCAGATCAGGGGCAGTAATTTTTCCCGACTCAAATTTCTACACGGGTCCTTTTAGGGGTTCTCTTAGAATATTAAAAGGACGGTATGTGCAAAGTTTCAGCTCGATTAGCGGTTTACAATTTTCAGAACTTAAAAAAAAAGATCGCCGAAATTGAGCCCTTTAGGTCAGGTGGCACAAGGCCATTTTTAGATATTTCCCTAAAATTTACTCAAAATTGGAATTATTGCGACTTAAATATTTTCAAATAGTTAGAACAGTTGTTCACAAGCTCATAAATATGATTTCCGTAATGAAAAAATCAATTTATTGTTTTTTTTTTAAATTAATCTTAGAATAGAAAAATGATTAATTTTTTTATATTAACATTTTTATTTTCAATATTAACTACTTTGATATTTATTTTTAACATAAAAAACTATATATACCGGTGAATAAAAAGCTCGAAGTCGGTAGCGGCGTGCGTTATTAAACGCCAACGCGTACTCTTAACACAATCAACGGGAGCGAAGACGCACAGATTCCGACAGAGATTTACAAGCATCGTGTGCAGCACTATGAAATATGAGCTTGAGACAAAGACGAGACGGGTAAGAAGGCTCGTAAGTGAAATAAACGAGAATTACGTGGAGCTATCACAAGACGCGATGATACGTAAAATTTAAAAAAAAAACTGAAACCAAATTTCCGCACGAGAGAACTTTGCCAAAAAGGGTGTATGTTAACCCATTTAGGCGTTAGGCCTAGAGGCCGAAAAATAGGCTTTTTGGAGATTTTTTTTTTTCAGTAAAACTACAAAATAAATCGAGATTACAGAAAAGGGTGTTTATCATACATATCAGTGACTGTGTACAATAATTTTTTTGAAGTGATTAATTTCAAAATGGCCGCTGTGCAGCGTCTATCTCAAAACTGCATTTTTTAAGTTGGCTGGAAACATAACTCAAACAACTTTGAACCGATTCACTTGAAATGTTGAATATATGTTGAAAAATACATTGTCTATGGAAGTACGTAGGATTTTTTTCATATTGCATAGTTCATTTGTTATTAACAATTATCTGACGATTTTTTAGGCAAATTTTTGGAACGTGAAAAATTTCGTCAGATAATTGTTAATAACAAATGAACTGTGCAATATTAAAAAAATCCTACGTACTTCCATAGACAATGTATTTTTCAAGATATATTCAACATTTCAAGTGAATCGGTTGAAAATTGTCTGAGTTATGTTTTCAGCCAACTTTAAAAAGTTTTGAGATCAACGCTGCACAGCCGCCATTTTGAAATTAATCGCTTCAAAAAGATTATTGTATACAGTCACTGATATGTATGATAAACACCCTTTTTTGTAATCTCGATTCATTTTGTAGTTTTTCTGAAAAAAAATCCCCAAAAAGCCTATTTTTTCGGCCTTTAGAGTGGTTTAACCCCTTAAACAAATACTGACGATGAATCAATAAAAAAAACACAGTAAAAGAAAAAATAAAGTATTCGGAAATTCATAAAAACGAATAACAATAATCGATAAAAAATCATTGAACAGCAGAAGAAAAAAGATTTACGAGTTAATTCTACCGAAATTCAAAACATCAATGGAAATAATTGTTTTATTTGAATAAAATGTTTTTATCGTGACTTTGTGAGTTATTTATTTCATTTTCCTCGAAACGTTTTATTGATTATTTTTTTCAAAAACGCTTTATGCATTATTGAAAATGTTTTTATTGCGACTCTATAAATTGTCTATTTTCCCTCTGTTTTCTTCGATTTTTGCGAAAACGTACTATTTGTTGATGAAAATAATTCGATTGAGACTTGATTAATTATTCATTCCTAAGGTGGCATCAAAAAAATTTAATTCAAATATTACAATTATTCCTGTCGATGTTCCAAACTTTAGTAGAATTTGTTCGTTACTTTTTCTATCTTGGTGTTCCATGATTGTTTAACAAGATGTATTTTCATAATATTCATTATTGCCAGGAAATACGCTTCACGGAAAAATAATTTGTTCACTCGCTTCAATGATTTTTAAAAATAGTAATCATTTTTTTTATATTTAATTGTCCGGAAAGTTCTCGCTGATTTTCAGTGGCTGGCACATTGACAAATCGGCATGAACTTTCTGAACAAGCCAATAAAAATGTATGTGAATAAAATAACGTCAAGAATATTCAAAAAATCATTGACGCAAGCACAAATGATCTTTCTACAAAGCGGATTATTGCCAACAATTATAAATGATATCAAATACTGCAATATTATATTTCTTGAATCACCCTATATTTTTTCTTTATTTACTGTAATAATAATAATTCAGCCAAAAAATCAATACCAACGACTTTTTGATCGATGTCCCTTCAGCACTATGCACTCAAGTGTACGTGTTCGATTTTTTTGTCGTTTAAAACACGTATGTACCGTTTAACCTTTGTACTAATATTTGGTCCCCGGGAGCTACGACCGCGATGTTGATTTTTTTTAGACACCCATCCCTTTGTTCAAGTCATCCACGGAAAGTCAGCGTGTTCCAGTATGGTCAGGGACACTCGACGCGTATTTTTTTCAAACATCCGGTCCGCCGAAGAATCTCTGGGGGACTTGGGTAGGGTCGGCGAGTAAATACCATTAAAAAAAATTCGAAATACAAAAAAACCTCTAAATATTTCTATCGCAATTTAAAAAAAAACATTTTTGCAGCATTTTTGAGAAGCCAAGACATTTTTTTTCTACAAAAAATTTCTGAAAATATTGATTTTTTAATTCGAACAAATTTTGCCGATCCAGTTTTACGATTTTTCCCCCAAGCAGCTAGACCAAAAATTGAAACTTTTTAGTATCGTCAGTTTTCGAAATGTTTTTTGTTGTTTGATTTTTGCGACACACGAGCGCGCATTACTATCTGCAATGGTTACCAGTAACTCCCTAGTTGACTAGTTACCTCGCTGGTAAACTAGGGAATTACCTAGGGACTCACTTTCCGAGAAACAAACTCGGGGATCGTCCGACGCTTACAAATGCACACGTATTTTGAGACACTCTCTACATGGAGTGGAGTATAAAAAATAGAACGAACACCGAAGGGGGCCTCAATCCCTCAGCTGTGCAGTGGGGTCCTCCGCGACGGGGTAATGTGGGTCAGCGGATGACTGGATTAACCTGCGTATGAAAATTGTCCGAATGAGTTAAACATTTTAAAACAGACACATAATTTTCATGACAAATGTGTGTACGATATTAGGAGATTGAAAAAAAAGTTCGTACCTTGCCGTATTAATTTCCGGACGATGCGGCGATCTCGTGTCACGTAATGGCGGTGCAAACACAAAATGGCGCCTGAAACGATCGAGCGTCGTGATTCATCGATGAATTGAGGTTATGTTTTCATCAAGGATGGCATCGTATGTATTATGAAGTATATTAAGGCGATCATCCCATGTGACAGGTCTAAAAAAGTGCATTTTTTTCACACAAATTGCAAATAATGCGTACGTGTTTTATGGGCCCGGCATAGCATACTAATGTAGAGTCACCATTTCCTTTGAGTAAATCGTACTTGAACTTTTAAACGCGGTTTTCTCAAACCTGTATTTTTCAAATTGGCTTCCATGATGTCTCAAAAACTATTGAACGATTTTCGCTCAAATTTTTATGGTATAGTCAGCACATGTGTAGTTCTCACCCGAACTAGAATATCTCTGAACTCTGCCATAGTTTCTTTGTTAAGCTGAAAAAGTCGAAAAAAATGACGGAACTTGGAATTTAACTTTTAAAACCGTGCCAAAAATTCAGTTTTCGATATTTTTACTTTACTCTAGTTCCGGCGATAGCCGCAGGTCTACGAATTAAAATGCCGTTTGATTTTTTTATTTCAAACGAGCAAGACCTCCGAAATCATCGCAGCCGTCGACCAACTTTTTTTTACACGTGAGGGTCTTCCGAACGGTGTAAAGTTGGCGTCAAAACGAAATGGCGTCGCAAATGAGGAAGCTTCGCCGAAAATTGACGAATAGAGGTTATGTTAGTAAAGGTTAATAATTTTTAAAAACTCGGATTTCGAAAAATGACGATTTTATAATATCTCTCACAAAAAAATTGGTAAATCAATCAAATTGCTTTGGTACCATCTAACCAAATCATTTTCTGAACTCAATTGTCCACAGAAACACCCTGGGATGTCTCGACGAAAACTCTTGATAAAAAAATCTTTCAAGATTTGTTTTTTAATGTTTTAAATTTTTTAATAAAAATGAAACTTCTGTCAAACGCATTTAAAGACATTCTATCAAATTTTTTTCGGCAAAACAAATTTTTGAGGTTACCCCTATTCTTCGTGTATCTGAATAACGGTTATCTTCGATAAAAAAAACTAGGAGTTATACTCCTAGATAAACTAGGATTTTTCCTTAGGCGACCCGCATTACCCCAAGCTCCCGAAAACCTTCATATTTATCGTTTACGGGTATTCTTGCGTACGTAGGTATACGGTACGTTATAAAAACTCGGTATATGGGTTGGCGATCCCTCTCTCGCCCTCCATCTCTATCCTTCTCCCGCTCATTGCGATATATCGCGCGTTATAGGAAGAGGTCTGCGATGTGGGCCGTGGATTGTCTGCCCCTACATCCTTTTTAAAAATAATTACATTTTGTTACCGGCATTATTATTATTATTATTATTATTATTATCATTCTCATCATTATTATACGCTGAGGCTAGACAGACGGGTGAAGGAAAAGAAAAATTGAGAACTTGGAGAACGCTAAAGGGCGCCCTTGTGCAAAATATAATCATTTTTTTAATAATCGAAAAGAATTCTCGGTGGGTGAAATGAAATCCTTAATAAATAAATGACATCCGTTGAAATGAGGGTTTAGTAACAATAATAATGATAATACCAACGACACTGAGTTTTATAGAATATTCACAAAGTAAATAAAACAACAAATAAACAGACAACAGTAATAATGATAATATTAATAATATTTCTAGTAAGAAAACATTATTTAAAAAATATTATTATTATGTAATAGATTTATACCATATTTATAATGATGATAACGATGACGTTTATGGTAATAATATTAAGTAATAATCAATAATAATGATAATAATCATGATGACGATGATGAAGATTATGGTAAATAATTATGACGAATTAATAATCAATAATAATTATCGTTATTAAAAAAGGCGAGTTTTTACTACGAACTTGACCATCGAAGGACAGGAACGTACGGAACTAGCTTGGTCAGCTCAATTTCAACGAGGACAATATTTCATTGAGTATTTTCATTCATCTGATATAATTCAACATATTCCATTCAAGAATAAAAGCAGCTGGTAGCAACCTTGAGCACTCGTTCGTCAATGGCCACTCCAAACGATCGTGAATTGTGTCCTCGAAAATATCACAGGACACACACAGCCTCGTTCCGCCACACTCACAAACACGAACGGACTAACCGACTGATTGTGCTCATTTGCGGTTTATTGAAAAGAAAAAAAAAAGTACGTAAGACAGAAAGAAAAACGCAAAAAGAACGCGGCATAATACTGAATTAATCAGATTGAATTTTTATCCAATTTAGCCCATTTTGAAATCCTATCTCATTAAATTTAATGAGACTAATTCTGTATTGTGTAATTATAAGAACGACGAAAAAGATAAATAACTAGACTGATTGAATATTTGCGATAAATTATTGCAGATGTAAATCAAAATCAATTGTTTGTGGTTTGGAATTGCAAATAAAATGTATTATGCGTAAATATTCTTAGAAAAAATGTGGGTACACAAACAATAATTTTTTTATGATTTACTATTTAAATCAATAGGTGTCTTTTATCAATTTTTACTGCATTTTTTTATTGGCTTCGGTCGACTTTTGTTTTTTTTCCCGCAATTATCTCAATTATTTTGACACTTTCTTTCCCTGATTTGATGCTTTTAAACATTTTTCCATTGTCAACAAGTTTGTTGATACTTAGGGTAATGTGAATTTTTGAACGGTCAAATTTATATTTTTATTTGTATTAATATTATTATCATGGTCATTGTGCTTTATTTTTCAGTTATAATAGTAATTTTTATTATAATCACTCAATTATTACTATGATCATTATTATCATCAAATATAATAAATATTTTTTTATTGTTTATAGTTCGGATAAAAATATAAATCTTTTATAAAGTTTCAATGAATTATTTTTATTACCTTTTCTATGTTATTTTCCCGCAATTATTTCATTGATTATCGTTGTAATTTTCCCTACCATGTTTCTATTTTTTTCAATATTTTCTCATTGAAAAATAATTATTCATACTTGATATAAGAATGATTTTTTTTTACGTACAATATTATTATTGTTATTGGTGTTATTATTATTATTCTCGTTGCTCTTCTCGTTACCATAATAATATAAATAATAATAATAATTATTATTATTATTTATATTTGTAGACTTCGTGTCTATTTATATCGCCATATTCGTTTCAATAAAAATAAACTCTACATTGAAAATTGTATTTTTTTTAAATTTCAACCGGTTTTTCAAACGGACGCAATTTTTATTTATTGTTGTAAAAATCAAAGAAAGATTTCTGTTTTTTCTTTTTTTTTCAATTAATGCATTCCTTCGGATTCGACTCGTATCGCGAACTGTTGGATTATCGTAAAGATTCGTTGAAACAAATGTCGCGAGTCGAAGGTCTCAAGGCGTCCCCAGGTGCTCGAGGGCGCAGAAAATTTCTCGCTCATTTTCCCAAAGTGGAGAGAGCTTCGTTCCTTTTTTTGCGAGGTCTCGCGGAAAGGAACACCTGGCTATTCAGTACCGGATAAAAGTGCCTGTACCGCGAAACGACACGCAAGAGACGATGTGAATCATTGGGAAAACTTTATACGCGGCTAATCTCTACTGTGAGTGTGTAATTTTCGTAGAATAAAATCCGTATTTTGTTCTGTAAGTATGCTCAAGTACGGGAAAAAAATGCATCGGTGAACAAAGAATCACGAAAATAATCATATGATTATTTGAGGAACAGACGTTTGATAAATTCACTAACGAACCAATAATTCATCAGAAACTGTTAATTGATAATCATCAATTAAAAATAGATTGCCAAAAACGAACCGTCTTTTCTACAAACAAAAATGACTAACACGATAAACAAGAGAAATAAAACAAAATATGACGACTAATTAACCCACATGGTAATTATCATTATAACGAATCCAAAAAATATCCCAAAAAGAAGAATCGAAATGATATTTTACGTAGAATTAAAAAGAAAACCATAAATTTAAATAAATTTTAAGAAACCATAAGATTAAACTTGACAAATTGAATAAATTGCCAAAAAAATTATTGTATCCACGCAATATTCGGGGAAGCATGAATGACAACGATGATAAGTGGCCCGGGGGTGAGAGAGAGGATCGTAAGGCCCGTGACAGGGGGCATACGAGCACGATACATGTGGGTTTTCAACAACGCGTGCGTATGCGCCTTTTCTTACGTGGGTGCGTTTGTCATCCTTCGCGGGGAACCCCCCCACCACAGGATCGACGACCACGCGGGCCGACAAGCATTGCGGCGTGGGGTGGGGGGTCTCGCGTGCTAGTCGAGTCCGCGTTCTAGCCGCACGGTGGGGGGAGCTCGCGCGTCAGGCGCGTAGTGGAGGGGGCCCGCGAGCCGGGGGCGTAGTAGGGGAGCCCGCGTGTTAGGATCACGTTGCGTGCGGCGGGGAATCGGGGAGTGAAGGAGCAGGCACAATCCACTAGTTACGATTTGACAGAATGCCTCTGTATAGTCAGTGCGTTGGTGACACTTGCGTCGTACGGAATCCGGTGCGGAGAGATTCGCTCACGCGGTATGAGCTCATACTGACGATGTGAGGTCACGATACAATCAATTCGCCAATAAAGGAAAATAAAATTTAAAAAAAACCGCACAAATACACCAGTGGGCTTTTAAAATAATCCAAAACTCTCCGATTTTCCGCGTTGAAACGATCAATCAAATTAACGAAAGAAACGCAATATTTGTGGTTTTTTTTCCCAGCGGTGAAAACAATATTGTGGTGGGGAAAAAATCGTGTGACGCGAAAGATAGAGGACGAAGAATCGCTCTCGGGGACTTTCGGCAAACTTTAAGCGAATTTCGCCCCGGCGAAAAAAAGCAAGGAGAGACGGAGAGAAAGGGGCGAAAATGACGACAAGTGTCTTGGCAAATTCCGGACCTCGTTTATCTTTACACATGTGTCCGGGAACGTTTAACGCGTAATGAGCGCCGGCAAAGAACGAAAAAAGAATAGCACCCTCGCGAGAGTATATAATAGGAAGAGAAATGAGAAGATCGTAAGAAAAAAAAGAAAAAGAGAGAGAGAGAGAGAGAGACGTATTTGAATCCAAGGGTATTATTTCTCACGCTTCGCGAAGCGCCATCTGCCGAGTTTTCGGCACTCGAACCTCGGGACTTCCTGCGTCACTTTTAATAGGGACAAAAACAATTGGCTGCGGAGGAAATTAAAAGAATAAAAACAATACGGAGCAATTCCCCGTAATAGGCCGAGGGGGATCGCGAACTTGAAGAGCTGCGGCAAACGCTCAAAGTAAGAGGATTTTACTTATTTTATTCTATATATAGGCAAAGAAATGATTAAATAAAAAAAAAAAAAAAAAATATATATATATATATATATATATATATATATATATATACACACACACATACATATATAAATAGATATATATAATAATAATAATAATCGAGTTTTATTTGCACAACTTGCTTTACAAGTTTTTTACAAAAATACTATATATATATATATATAAATGAATAAATAATCAAAGACATAAATAAATTTTCCAATGAATGACTGAATGAACAAACGAACAACAACTGACCCAAGCAAATCCAAGTACTGCCTGACAAATAGAAAAATAAATAACTGCGCCAAACAAACCTGAACAAATAACTAATGAACAAATGAATAACTGAACCACACAAATCCAAACAAATAAATAATGAACAAATGAACGAATAAATAACTGGCGCAAACGTACCCAAACATACCTAAACAAATACATAATAGAGAATTGAACGTATAAATAACTGACCGAAATCAACCCAAACAAACAAATAATAAACAAATCAACAAATAAATAGCTGATCCAAATGAACCCGAACCAATAAAAAACTAACCAGCAATGTTAGTTATTATTCATTTGTTATGCAGTTGATAACTGGAACAATAGAACAAGAAACTAAATAAATACATAAAATTATGGGTCAACAAATAACGGAAAGAAATGTGGATTTGTCGATTTCGGTGCATGCTCAGTTATTTTTTAAATATTTTTCCCTTGTTTATTCGATTTATTGTCCGTTTGTATGTGTATAGCTATTTTTCTGATCACTATCCCGAGCACACCGTAAAAGAAAATCCTCGGGACCAGTGAGAAAAAAATCATTTGAAAAAAGAGACCCGCGGTTAAAACTTCGAAAGAGGTGGAAAAAAAGGGGAAAATAAATGGAAAGCTTTTCAGGGGTTGTGACCGTGCGTCGAGGGTCAGAGGATGTTCACTTGGCACTTGTTCTTCTACTCGTGTTATACTTCAGGACCACTGCTGTGGGCCCCACATATATATGTATACGATAGTAATAAATTGTAGAAATTCGTATTACACATGCTTCCAAATTTTTTTCCGTTTTCTTTTCCTCCGCTCTCGAATATTTCGACCTCCTCGAATTACTTCACGAGAGGCCGAGTGTTGTTCGGTGAGATGGAGAAAAAATGAAATAAAGCGTTGAAAGGAAAAAATAAACCATAATTGAAAAAAAACCAAGGAACCCCTGCATAATGTCTATGCATAGTGACACTTTTTTGCTCGTTTTTTTTTATATCTGATTGGAATAATAGTAATAAAAAATAATAATAATCGGTGTACCAATTCAGAAACCATCAATGATAGCAATAATAATTTATATGTTGTTATTATTGTTTTTATTAAAGGATCCTAGATTGTTTTACGAATTTTAAATATATGCAATTCAACATCTATTTGACGTTTATTTTACGATAACTGGAGCTCTCGATAACTTATTATTTTTAGTAAAAAACGGTCGGATGATTCAAGAAAAAAGAATAAGAGATACGTCCTAAGTACGTGCATACGCGAGAAACGAAAAAAAAAAGATGAGAACATATTTCGGATGCCCCTCCCGTGTATAGTTCTTATCGATGATAAAGGAAGGATAGAAAGGGGCGAACTTGTCTGTATGTAAATAAAGGGCGACAATTCAGTCGGGATTTGGAGCATTTGTGATCTCATATATATATATATACACATGCGTGTGTGTGTGTGTGTATTTTTTTGAGATTTCACCGATATACATCTAAATATTTGTACAAGACTAGATTCGAGAGATCCAAACATGGCACTTTTTTCATTTCTCCAAGACAGGCTTCGTGATACTTCGCTCAGGAAGTATTACGACAATAATTTGTTGGAAGTGAATGGAAAATTCATGAGGATATTGAATCATAATTGCATTATAGCTATATATAGCTGTATGATGCAATTGGAAAATATTGTGTCACGTATCATTCATTGTAAAGTAGAATTGGATTTATTACTATTATTATTATGTATATATGTAATACGTAATATTTAACATTTTAATATAAATATACAAAAATTATATTATATATTGATATACGATATAACAGGATACCCAAATGAACAAAGTCACGTATCATTACGAAGTATCATTTTTTTAATTACTATTATTATACTGTATATTACGTAAAATTATATATATATATATATATATATATATATATATATATATATATATATATATATATATATATATATATATATATATATATATATATCAAAATGATATTAGATATTAATACACGGAATAACAGGATTTTCCGTACGTCATAATGATTTAATATTATAAAGAACGATTTTTTAAGATAGTTTACATATTTATTTATTTATTCGAGGGCCTATGTATACATGTATATAATCAATATATACCGGGTGTCCCATTTCAATCTTACACCTGATTTATCTCGAAAAAATACTGCTCCGATCAAGTATTGAGAATAATAAAACGTTTAGAATTCAACGAGGGACCTTAAAACGAATCTTTTTTGGCCCAGAATTAAAAATGGCGACGTTAAGATGGCCGACATGTTTGTCTCAATTGGAATCGTGTATTTTTTTCACCAAAACATTTATCAGGCCAAAACTAACAACTGCTGAAGGAAAAGTATTTTGACAACGTTCATAATTTTTAGGTTAGAATACCATTTTTTACTATTTCAACTCTATCCATGATGTACCACGAGAAGGTGAAGTCTTCAACGTCCCTAGTGTAAGCGTGTGTGTGGGAGTGAGTTTGTTTAGGTTTTTGTGAGTTTATTTGGGTTTGTTCAATGACCCAAACAAACTCACACGTACACTTCCACTTTGTGAATAACTTTGCGGGTTTGTTTGATATCGAAAGCGACGTGCCGCAAAGTCCTAATCCTTGTTTGGATTTGTTTGGGTTATTGCCAAACTGTAACAAACCCACACACCCACCCACACTTAGACTAGGGATGTTTAAGATTTTCCTCCATGTGGTACATTCTGGATAGCGCTAGAATAGTTTAAAAATAGTGTACTAACCGAAAAATTATGAACGTTTTCCACACACTTTCCCTACAAACGTTGTTAGTTTTGAGGTGATAAATATTTTGGTGAAAAAAATGCATGATGCCAATTTTTGAAAACATGCCGGCCATCTTATCCTCGTCACTTTGAATTTTGGACCGAAAAATATTTTTCTTCAACGTTTACGCTATGAACCGTAAAAGTTTTATTGTACTCAATACTTGATCGGAGCAGTATTTTTCGAGATAAATCAGGTGTATAATTAAAATGAGACATGCGGTGTATATATATATTTGTGTGTGTGTGTGTAATAAATTTTGTGAATTGCACGTATACACGCTAAAATACGTAAATCATTGACGATTTGAAACGATATAGAAAAGAAAGAAAAAAAACTGTATTGGAGCTCGAATAAAATGCGCACGTCGAGCACAATACGCGGTAAACCGGAAGCCGGGGTCCAAATGCGCGCAGGGAGTGCTGCCCTCCCGGTAGTCGTGGATCTCCCGTTTCCGGCGCACATACTCGCATCCATTGTTCGATTATTTCGCGCTGGACGTGGATTTATTCTCTTTTGAAAACTCGGTTTTTATGAGAAGGGATAAAAATAAACGAAACGTGATACGGCTACGTTCGGTGTGCCGGTTGCACATGTATCTAATTTGAATAGGCGGCTATGATATGTCCCTTAAGGGTCTAATTATATTTTTTCCCCTCGTGATGGGGCTGGCTAGTATTTTCACGTGTAAAGAGTCATTCACTAGTAACAGAATTCAATCGTGATTATATGGCTTGCAATAGGGCGGAATAGCCTTTATCGTCAATAGGTCTTGAGGGGTTAGGCCACTCTAGGGGCCGAAAAATAGGCTTTTTGAGGATTTTTTTTTCAGAAAAACTACCAAATAAATCGAGACTACAAAAAGGGTGTTTATCATACATATCAGTGACTGTATACAATAATTTTTTTGAAGCGATTAATTTTAAAATGGCGCCTATGCAGCGTTTATCTCAAAACTGCATTTTTTAAGTTGGCCGGAAACAACTCAGACAATTTTCAACGGATTCACTTGAAATGTTGAATGTATCTTGAAAAATACACTGTCTATGGAAGTACGTAGAATTTTTTTTATATTATATAGTTCATATATTATTAACAATTATCTGACGAATTTTTAGGAAAATTTTTCACATTCCAAAAAAATCGTCAGATAATTGTTAATAACAAATGAACCATGCAATATAAAAGAAAATCCTACGTACTTCCATAGACTATGTATTTTTCAAGATATACTCAACATTTCAAGTGAATCGGTTGAAAATTGTCTGAGTTATGTTTCCGGCCAACTTAAAAAATGCAGTTTTGAGATAAACGCTGCAGAGGCGCCATTTTAAAATTAATCGCTTCAAAAAAATTATTGTATACAGTCACTGATATGTATGGTAAACACCATTTTTTGTAATCTCGATTTATTTTGTAGTTTTTCTGAACAAAAAAATCGCCAAAAAGCCTTTTTTCGGCCTCTAGATTGGCCTAAGACCTTAGTGGTTCATCACTCTTACTCGTTATAGGGCTCTATAAGGTACGAGTAGTATTTTCGTCTCGCGGAATAGGGGCGAGTAGCAATTTTGTTTTTTTGAATACAGGTCTATAGTATTTCCGCATCCAAAATGGTGGCATCCTACTTTATTTTCACTCAGAGTAAGAAGCAATACTATTTTCGTCATTTGGAATAGGGCGCAATAGTTTTCTCGTATCTTGTAATAGGGACGAATAGTATATCTACCCATACAACAGGGGTTGGTAATACATTATAACTTGGAATAGGACGGAATAGTATTCCCCTCACTTGAAGTCAGGCGGAATAGTCTCTGTTGTTGTTTGCAATAGGTGTGATTAGTGTTCCCGCATGTGCAATATGACCTCAATCCATTTTCCCTTAAAATAGGAAGCAATACTATTCTCCCCACGCGGAATAGGGCGAAATAGTTCTTGCGTATGTTTTAATAGGGAAGAACAGTATTAATATGGATACAGCAGGGCTTGATAGTTCATTGTCACTTGGAATAGGGCGTACCGGAATTTTCGTCACTTGGAATAGGAGGCAACCGTTTTTTTTTGCAATAGGTGCGAGAGTATTTCCACGAGCACAATAGGGCTTCGCAGTTCATTTTCCCTCAGAATAGGAAGCAACAGTATTTTCGTTTCAGAGAATAGGACACGTGCGTGTTCTGCCGCTCGCGGTGGGCCTGAATAGTAAGCTCACACGTGCGACAGGTCTCAAGATCGGTATGAGAAAGAAAATAATGGGAGACAATAAAACAAGAACACCGGAGACACGATCGTGACGTCACGTGCAGCTGTTTGAACGATTCACTTGCATCGATCGTGTGCGCACGCGCGTATTCCGCCTCCCCCCCTCTATTCCCCGCTACTGCGCCGTCGCCGTGTGTCGCGTAACGTCTCCGTCAATACAACACTTTCACCGTGACTCAAGAAAAATTGACTCACGCTTCTCGCAACGATTCTTCGCGACTCACACACGTGCGCGCGCACCATTGTGGCGCTCGTTTATCCCTCCCCCCGTCACCCGGCCCCTATTCACAGCCGATGTGATTGACTATGAAGAATCTCGCGCTGACAACGCATAGAGCGTTAATGCGTGCGCGCGTGTGGTGCGAACGTGAGTGCGCCATTCGCACACGAATTATACTCGGGAACAGCGCTTCCTTCTCAAGAATGCCATCGTGATACATAACTGCGCGCGCGTACGAAATACCTTCGCTCGGCGGCGGCCGTCGTTGCGCTGTCACGCCGCGAGCTTTTGCCTTATTACCTCCATAATCGCGTATATTGTATCGTGAATCATTCCCCCCGGACGCCGAATATTAGTCACGATTCGCCATTCCGATGCGATTTGACGATTGATATACACGAATGCGAAGAAAAGAAACAATCATCCAGAATTCCCTCATTCGAAAGCAAGCGGTACAGCAATGTACGCTACTCAAAAAAATCAAGAGATCAAAAATGTTCCGAAATTTTTTAGCGATTTTCAATAGGCTGTAACTCAGTGAAAAACGGTCGTAGGGCAATGAAAAAAGACATTTGGAAAAAAAAACCTCGATTTTATTTTTCCATCTTTCAGAAAGTTTACGGTCGTGGCAAAACTTTTGTGTACCACTTTTTCTTTCAGAAACCTGTTGATTGATTCTTCTCCCTCAATTTAAACCGTTAGAGAGCTGTGTACGACGATTTGTCGGAGAGTTATCAGCTGCGAAAGCAAAAAGAATACTTTTGACTTTGATGACTGATTATTCATAAACTAATGATCGTACAGGAAAAGGAAGGACGGTTTTGAAAACTTCAAAGTATTTCTATAACATGCTTGCATTGTTTTTTTTGATAAAAAAAAGGTTTTCATTGTGCGAAATGAAATCTAAATAAACTTAAATGTGGTATCCTTAGTCCTTTTTAGTAAAGTCATGATTACTATGAAAATAATCGTTGTAACGAGGATCTGTTCGGTTTTCTCGTAAGCTTCAAGTGTCCTCAATAGGCCTGCAAAATTTCAAGGCTACCATTCTAGAAATTCGATTTTTATGCTTCGACATGTGTATGCGTGCATCGAACAGATTTCATCTCCCTTTGATCGCGTAAAATACGATGCAACGCTAATGGCACCCAGCATCCAGTTCTCTCCCCAAATATTGACTCGGACACCCCTATAACGGCGTGTCCGTACCCCTATACGAATGCGGATCCCCATCGACAATACACGCAGATGTACAGATGTACACCCTCGCGAGTTCTCCGAACACGAAGACATAAGTCCCCATGATGACATCCCCTCTGTCCGACTCCTTCCATTTAAATAATAATAAATACTATTATTTATTATAATGTACAATATACATGTTACGAAAAGAATAAAAAATAATCCGTTGTTCTTTTATTCATGGTAAAAAATATGAAAAAATTGAGTCAAAAAAATGTTTTTAACAAGAATTATTTGTTCAAGCAAGCTTGATCTATCGCGTACAAAAATCGCCAAATTTGAAGCGTGATCTAGTCTTTTTTCAATCGCTCTGCGGGGAGATTTCTTGTCCCCGCTGTCTCCTCGTTCAGCCTCGCTAAAAATCGGACTGCCCCGTGCTCTCTCTGTCTCTCTCGGTCTTTTCCGCCCCCCTCTCTCTCGCTCTTTTTCTCTTTCTTCATCGTTCCGTCGGACTTTTAGCCATGAGGGTGCTGGTTTTCGTAAACTGGGGTTAAACACCGGAGCATTAACCTCGATTGAGCTTAATTAAGGAAAATTAACGAACACCCGGTATCCCGTATATAAAATGTATTCGTATACTATATATGTGTGCGTGTACATGTCGGAGGGGCTTCGGTGCAAAGGAGTTGTTCGCCTAGTGCTCCTATATCGTATCAGAAATTTAAAAAAAACCACAACGGCAATTTTAACGATAATAATGAAATAAATAATAATGACTGCATTTATAATAAGAATAGTACGAGCAATGATAATAATAATAATAATAATAATAATAATAATAATAATAATGAAGGAGTACAGAAGAAATATAATTTTTTTCCAAAATGAACTAATTCTGTTACATTGGACTTTTTTGTATTTCCGTCACTTATTATTACTGTTATTATTATGCTGCTTTATTATTATATATTTAAAAAAAACCACAACAGCAATTTTAACGATAATAATGAAATAAATAATAATGACTGCATTTATAATAAGAATAGTACGAGCAGTGATAATAATAATAATAATAATAATAATGAAGGAGTACAGAAGAAATATAATTTTTTTCCAAAATGAACTAATTCTGTTCGATTGGACGTTTTTTGTATTTCCGTCACTTATTATTACTGTTATTATTATTGCTACTGTTATGATTATAATTTTTGTCTTTTACACTTATCTATTTTTTTATTATTTTTATTTTCATGCACCGTTTTTTATACAGTCCTACAATTATTTTTATTATACTCACATATATGACGCAGCAAAATATATTCGCGATTCGCTATTTCGAAATGATTAAACGTTGGATACGAATTTTGAAAAAATAATAATAATTTAGAAATGAGAGCAACAATATTTGTGCATTTGAGAAATAAAAAAACGCAATGCTTTCAAAACGAGAACAACAATTGAACCATACTTACATACATGGATATATATGTATATTGTATATACAGGCCATAAGATATTCACCTGTTTTCTGAGGGTCGGGCGTAGAAGAGATTTTGCGACCAAGAAAAATATGACATTTAAGGATTTTTCCAGCTTTTTTCGTGAAAAGAAAATACAGCGTGTATTTTGGTGATGAATAGTACCTATTTGCCTAAAAAAATTGAGCATGGTGGAAAAAGATGAAAATTTGAAATGATCTTCACTCCGCTACCCTTGAAATGGAAATTATTTTTTTTCAGAATAGACACGTTTTTCTGGCAGATACAGATCACAAAAATGAGCTACATATTTTTTTTTAAGCGGACCTGAAAAACTATTCAACATCATATTTGTCTCACTCAGTTGCAAAATCTCCACACCCGACCCTTCAAAATCACATGGAAATCTTATAATTGTCACCCTGTATATATATATACACTACCGGCGAAAAGTTTCGGGACAAAAATTCGAAAAAGTTTCGGAACGATTTTTTATGCTGTTTCGCCGATAGTTGACATCAATGAATTTGATAAACGGCATTTTGACGGGGAGGAATTCGCCTTCATCCATTTTTTTTCAAATTTTTTACGATTTTTTTACGACTACTACCCGTTTTCCTCACTTGAAATTTTACCACAAACCCCTTAGTTCTCGAGTTACGGTAATTAAATCATCTGACTTGGCACCGAAAAAAGGTGAAAAAAATGTCGAAAAAAAATTTGAAAACATTCTCGCGAACTCAATGAAAATCGATTCAACCTTTTTACTATCTTAAGGTTTTCCTTGAATCCTTGTCGTTTTCGCGTTACACGTTGTTTTTCAAATTGTCTCTTTTTTTAAAATCGAAACACCTTTAGAAAAAAAATCATACGATGTTTAAAAAGAAAAAAACTTGAAGCAAAAGTTTCCCCCTTTATGATTCCGGCCAAAGGAATGCATTAAAAAAATTTGGTATGTAAGCGGGGTCCACCAGAAAAGGAACAAAAAAAGGCAAAAAATGGTCGTTTTCGAAAAAGAGTACCAGTCGTCAAAAAATAGTAAAGAATTTTGAAAAAAAATAATAATTTAATTTAAGCCGTCTATTAAATTCATTTATGTCAACTATGGGCGAAATGGCATAAAAAATCATTGCGGGATTTTTTTGAATTTTTGTCAAATAGCTTTGACATAATCAAATTAAATTGACACAATTTTTATTGTCAAAGGATTATTACATCGCGCATATGAATATAAATGTAAAAATATGTGCGGTGCGTGCGTGCGTGTGTGTGGCAATATACGTGTACAGGAAACCGCGTGAAATCATCTTTTGCCCGGTCACTTATTATCATTATTATTATTACAGATGACCGGAACGGAATCGTCACTGGGCATTGGAAATGTCCCCGTGTGGCTCGCGCATCACATGGACTCCGCTAATTACAGCGAAGTTACTCATGGCGAAATTTCACGGTTAGTGTCGAGCAACGTCCAACAGTAATTATTATCAATTGATGTATCATCGGTGATTCTACGATTGTCGTATTTAGTGTTTTAAAAAAAGGGTATTAACTTTCCTTGCCACAATGAATATTTGGGTCTGCATATATATTTATATTGTTACGTTTTTAAAAGGTTTCCAAAGCCATTGAGAACTTTCGCAGCGGTAGCTGGAATAATAATAATGATAACGGGACTTGTCGGGAATCTACTGACGATAATAGCGCTCTGTCGATATCCAAAGGTGCGCAACGTCGCCGCAGCTTTTATCATAAGGTGAGCCCTTAATATTTTTCAATTTTTTTTCAAAAGAATGAGAAAGAAACAACATAACAGAGTTTTTTCTTGTTTACAATTACGTACTTTTTCGCCCCTAATTTGACTCAGAGACACGCCAATATAGTACGAACTTTTGATAAAGGAAAACAAAATACTAAACAAAAAATTACTAGAATGTCGTCGCCGTAAACGAGAGATGCCTTCTTTCGATTTTTTTTCCGTTTTCACCCTTAAAAATATGGGAAGGAAGGCTGAAAAATAGACTGGATTAAAGTTCGTTCTTATCGTTCAAGAGGGAGTGATAATCGATATACGGAGTTTTTTTTCGAAATTGAATTTACGAGCGACATCTCCGTATCTCTCTTCGTCTCGATAATATGCAGGAGAGAGAGAGAGAGAGAGAGAGAGAGAGAGAGAGAGAGGGGTGTGGGGAAAGCAAGAGAGAGTCATGCCCTAGAAAATTGGGCTGAGTTTCCTCAGCGGGGTCAACTTTTCGATGACTTCTTTTTCGTTTCGACATTTACGAAAAAAAGATAGACAGAGAGAGAGGGGGAAAGGGAAAGCGGAAAAATAGTCGTACGACGAAATATTGAGAATATTGGATTTTTTTATGATAAGGATAGTCTGAGTGATAATAATGATAATAATAATAATGATGTAAATGAGAATGATAATACATATACAATAGCAAATAGGTTGTGAACAATAATAAACGTTCACTTACACAGACATTTGTTATAATAATAATAACGATCATGTTATTCAGAATAATAACAATAACGATATTAACAACGACACATTAGCAATTCGTATGAACAACACGAGCAAAAGACATTTTATTTTTTTCACTTACAATCACGACAGTCGCGACGTTGGATCCTTCCCTTTTGCCCCTCAGTCGGTAGAGAATATTATCCTCGTATGAAGTTATTACTCGGAAAAATCGAGTCCTTCAGTGGCGCGGATGTGGCGAATAATTTCCTGTACGCGACGTCGGAATTTGCGCCAGTCAGGCAGAAACAATTCGAGTAAATATACACAACCAGATGCACACACACACACGCGCGCGCGCGCGCATACATATATGTTTATTTGTATAGGTGCACATCCACGTAACTATATTACAAAAAACTATTTTAAAGTTGTTAAGAATTAATTAATTATTAGTATCGTTATTGTTATAATCAGATTTTATTGCTGTCGGTAAAATAGTTATTTTATTTATTATTTTATTATTGTTTAGTTACTATTATTGTTAAATATAGTTATTACGATTAGGATTACTTAGACATTTTTATTATCAGACTTTATTGCTCCGGGTAATACATTTATTTTATTTATTTGTTTATCATTATTGAGTTATCAATATATATATATATATATATATATATATATATATATATATATCCGTTTTTTTGCTTAAAATACGCACTTATTTGAATGATAAAATGAATCAATGCATTAATCAAAATATTGTCTATCGCTAGCCACTACTTTTCCCCATCTTTCTGGTAATTTATGAATTCCGTCGCGGAGGAAGCGTTCATCTTTTGAAGCCAAGAATGAATCGAGCCAATTTTTGAAACCCTATTGTGACGTGAAGCGTATTCCAGTCAAAGCGTTCTGCATCGATCGAAACAAATGGTAGTCGGAAGGGGCAAGGTCTGGGCTATAAGGCGGGTGAGCCAGAATTTCCCACCCGCTATTTTCCAAATAGTTTTTAACCACAATAGCAACGTGAGGCCGAGCGTTGTCATGTTGAAAGATTATGGACTCGTGTCTGGTCGCATATTCTGGACGTTTTTCGGCTATAGCTCGCTTTAAATGGATCAATTGTTGCCTGTAGAAGTCTCCCGTGATGGTTTGACCAGCATTCGGTGGGCTTCAGCTGCACTTTTCTTCCAATTGAAACAGAAAATCAACACTTCCCGCAAATGGTGCCTATTCGGGACGAAATTCAACACTTTCACCGCAGTAAAAATTAGACTTGATGCGCAAAACTCAAAGGTCTGTAAACGATATTTGGTTAAGAGATGTTGATACTTCACGATACAGCCAAAATCAGCTGTTGCCGTCAACCATTTATAGCACCTAGAGCGATCTTTTGAAAACGGACCGAACCAAGTTGTACACCTAATATATATATATATATATATATATATATATATATATATATATATATATATATATATATATATATATATATATATATATAATCATTATTCTGTTTTTTTTTTGTTTATTTTAATCGCGGTCTCAGTTAATTCTTGAGGTCCGACATATAGCCTTGCGGATTTTTACGTATTACTCTTCTCAATTGAACCCTGTCCTATCACTCCCCACCCGCACTTCGCTAATCTAACCTCACTTCCGTTGCATTTGAGATTAATGATGTAAAAAACTCACAAAACAAATAAACTGGGTGGTATTTTTCGTGACCGGGAGAATAAGAACCCTTAAATAAATTTGCGCTCTTTATGACCTATTTGCTCATAACTTTTCTCATGTGTGACATCAATATAGAAAACATACAACCAGTGTAGACAGCGCACAAGCCAGACTGTACCCACACCTTCAATCTTTAGGTTCCAGCAAATTTTACTATCTAATCTTGCTACAGCTTTACACGTCGAGCTTTCCTTTCCGCGAAAGTATCATTACCTCATCAAAGTTCGTCTCATAGGCAGTTTTAGTTTCGATGGCTAGGCTCGCGAGGCCATCAAAACTCACTAAAGTGCCCTGAATGCTAGGCGCTTTGGTGAACCAAGTTTTTGTTTCAAACAGATGAATTTGGCGCCTCCTTCATTTGCCGCCCCGGGTAGGTACCCCCCACCCCCCCTTAGATCCAGGGATGGTACACAGCCGTCTCACGCTACATTATAACGCATTTGCCGAGGGTACGGGGAAACTGCGAAAACCCGTACCGGTGTAGACGGCTCCATATTCTTTTGATTCTCTGGTGCACAGACTTTGATGGAAGTCTCTACACCCAAGGTCTCAGACGTATTGGCCTTTCGCTCACTCGTTGATGCACCAGCCGGTGCACGACTAAGCGGTCACCGCTCTGAGTATGGGTCATGCATAAGACTGCTCGACTGGAACTATTAATGACATTATCATTATCATTATTATTAGGATTATTATTATAAACACGGACACACACATATTGTATGCCAGTATATATATATTTTCTTCTAAATTATTTCCTCAGTCTCTGCGTGGCAGATTTCATCTTCTGTCTGCTCGTATTGCCCTTCGATTCGACGAGATTTATCGATGCGGGCTGGGCGGACGTGAGATTTCTTTGCGCCCTCGTGCCGTTTCTCAGATACGGGAACGTCGGCGTGAGCCTCCTCTCCGTCGCTGCCATAACGTTCAACAGGTAAATAAACGAAAAAAGAAAAAACAAAACTGGGGAAAATGATAATTTTATTTTGTTCAACATTTATTATTATTTTTATTATTTTATTAAATTATTTATTATGATTGCTATTATTTCTATTATTATTATTATATGAATAAGTTCTTTATTGATATAAAAATTAGTTGGCCATGGCCAATAATAAATAATCAATAACTGTAACAGTTATAATAATAGTACTAATGATGAACGGATTACACAAAACGCATTATCATTATTGTTGTATACACAGATACATAATGATAACCCATCACGGTGTATACAACAAGGTTTACAAGAGGCACTGGATCGCGCTCATGATCCTGTTCTGTTGGGCCTTCTCTTACGGGATGCAATTACCGACGTTAATCGGTGTCTGGGGTAATTAGGAAGTTTTTCTTTTCCTTTTCTAATTCTCGTGTCATTATGTTCTTTCTACTTAGTCCAAAAAAGGGGCCGTCGTCGAGTCTATTCGACGCATCGAAGAATCATTATCGTTAATGCAATTAAGCCCCCCCCCCTCCGCCTCTTTCTTATTTTTGACACGACCCCGCCCTCTTGCGTCCACAGGCAAATTCGACTATGATCCAAACTTGGAGACCTGCTCGATCGTTAAGGACGCAAATGGCCGGAGCCCGAAGACCTTTCTCTTCGTAATCGCATTCGTCATTCCGTGCATCGTAATCGTCGTCTGCTACGCGAAAATATTCTGGGTCGTCCACAGGTATTTAATTCCATCAACGAGATTGCATTCTTCTCAGTGTCGCTGCTTTTCTTTCAATCTGCTCCACGTATTCCTTTTTTTCTTTCTTCTTTTTGCCTCCTATTTTATTGAACGTTACTGAATTGGTTACATATTTGGTACTTAATAATTACTCATTTACCTACTTTTATCATCATTTGACTCACCTTTTTGCTCATTTACTTACTTTTTGTTGTTGCTAATATACTTACTCGTCTGTGGCAATTTACCTGCTTTTTTCAGATTGACTCACTAATTTAATCACTAATTTACTCATTCGTTGACCGAGTTACGTACTTACTTCTTGAATCAATAGTTACTTAAATTCTTACATTTTATTTACTTACATACTTGCTCATTACTAAATTCTATTCGGGCTCATTACTTACTGACTACTCACTCATTACTCATTCGTTACTACCATTTAGTTATATGCTTACTTATCAGTTGCTCGTCACTTACGGGCACATGACCGCTTACTCGGATATTTACTCACTCAACCCATCACGTGCCAAATTAAATACTCACTTTTCACTCAATCGTTGCTTGCTACTAACTTCCTTATTCACTCATTAGTCATTACTAACGTATTCATTTGCGCATTACCCATAACAAAATTATTCATATGCTCGGTATTCGTTGCGGACCCATTTATCAACTTGTCACCAATTGCTAACTTATTGATTCACGAATTACGCATTACTAAATTATTTATTCGCGTTTTATTCATTACTGACTTATTTATTAAAGTATTACTCATTGCTAGCTTATGTATTTACGAATTACGCATAACTTATTTGTTCGTTTATTACTTACTCCTCACTATTGTATTTGCTTATTAAGTATTATCGCTTACCTGTTCACGTGTTACTTATAAATAACTGCTCACTACTCATCTATCTATTGCTCGATTTACTTGTTACTCAATACTCCTTGCTTTTTGCTCGTTGGTTTAGTCACGTATCTCTTTTTATTACTCACATGTCAAGTTATGCTCGCTGCTTTTACTTACTTATATCCGCATATTACGTTATTCGCTTACTTACCCATTCATTATTTACGTCTCACTTATCAACTCGTTGCTTAAAACTTGTTTACTTACCCATCCGTTACTTATTACTCATTTACTTATCCACGCATTGCTTAACACTTAATTACTTATTACTCATCCACTGGTTACATATTACTCACTTACTCAGCCACTCATTACTTATAGCTAACTCATGCACTCATTAGCTATTACTCACTTACGTATTTAGTTGTTACTTATTGAGAGTACAAATAAGTATACGCCGTTTGACAAAGGATAGCCCCACCAGGATGTTATGGTTGAAATTGTCAGATGTAAAACGTCATATCGTAAGGTTGGATATCTGGCAAGATAATAACCTTGAAATATTAGCGATTTTGTATCAGCATCACATAATTTTTTTCGTGCGAAAATGCCGAGTTTTGAGCCGAATAAGCGTAATTTGCGGAATTTTTTATTTCATTCCGCCACGTTCTTTGTCTTCGACGTCAAACTCACCATTCTTAAATATTTGAAACCACTCACGACAACTTCTCTCACTTAAAGCAGCCTCACCATATGGTTCTACAAGTAATCGATGCGCCTCGGCTGCAGATTTATTCAAATTTAAGAAGCAATAAATCAAAAGTTCCCCCAAATGGCGCTTATTGGGCGCAAAACTCGACATTTACGGAAGAAAACATTACGTGATGCTGATACAAAATCGCTGATATTTCAAGGTTATGGTTTTGCTAAATGTCCAACCTTACGATATGATAATTTCAACCATAACCTCCTGGTGGGGCCATCTTTTGTCAAACGGCGGAGACTTATTTGTACTCCCAATATTATTCGCTTGCTCATCCACTCATTACTTGTTAATGGCTCACTTATTCACTTATTACTTGCATACTCGTTTACTCGTTATGGAATTCTCACTCATTCACGCGCTACACTTACTCAAACCTATTGTTCACACGCCCACCTGACTTGGTCATTTGATCGCACGCGCAGCTCGGAATCGAGGATGCGCAAGCACGCGAATCCAACGATCAAATCACCACATACACCGGGTCGCGACACGCGGGAGATGAAGCAACGGCGGAGCGAGTGGCGAATCACGAAAATGGTACTCGTGATATTTCTGAGCTTTATCGCCTGCTACCTGCCGATTACGATAGTCAAAGTGGCCGATCACGAGGTCAGATATCCAGGTTAGTCGACATCACCGGCCACTTCCGGTTTGCTGATCATTTTTCTCCGGGCCTCCCCGCGTGCCCCCTACAGTTTACAAAAAAAAGTCTCACGTGATCCCTGTCTGTCTGTCTCTCTCTCTGCTCCCCGCCCCGCTCACATTCCCCAGAGGCTCACGTGATGGGATATTTGTTGCTGTACTTCGCCTCGTGCGTAAATCCGATAATCTACGTGATCATGAACAAGCAGTACAGACAGGCTTACGCCGGTGTAATAAGTTGCTCGAGGATCAGGGCTAGTCTAACGCCGCACGGCAGCAGCGCCCCCGGCGTCATCGGACAGAACAACTACGGCCAAGGTAACCAACACTTCGTTACCTCCACCAAGCTCTGACAGGGCGCGCGAAAATCAAACGCAAACAAACAAAATGAAACGCAAAGCAAAAAACGATCAGCACGGCTATAAATTGCCTCGTGTAAGTGATGGGCACACTGTTCGTTTCTAAGTTTGAGCCTGAGCATGAGTATGTCGATTGTTTCTTGGCTTGAGAAGAAAAGAATATAATCAAAATGTGATGACGAAAATCGCGGAACGAGCAATCCATAAAATTGACGAAACGAAAGAAAATATCGATTTTCTTGACTCAAGCTAACCTTCTTTCAGGAATTCTCGATGCGAGCTAAAACGCAAAAAAAGACAAAAAACCAATACGAAAATTTACTACTAATGCGGATTGAGACGGGGTAGCATGCGTGTAGAGTGATATCTACGAGAATGATCTGAATATAGGTACTAATTGTTTCCTACTTACGGCGATACTAACGGATTCACTTTTCGATTTTTTACGATTTTTTAAATACTAGTTAATCGAACCTCGGTTCATGGCTTTATTAATTGGATTTTATATCGACTGGCTTGCTCGATATTCGCGAGATGCTGACGCAGTTTGTTTTTTTCATTGCGGTAGCCATTTTCTTCGAGATACTCGTTTGACCGATTGCCATTCTTTTGGATACTCTGAGGAGTTTTCGGAACAAACTGCTTTTTTAGATTGCGCCCTTTTCACCGTGATAATTGTGTTTTTGTTGTCGACGCGACTTATCTGTGATAGTGTCCGATAAGGACGAGCCCTGACTTACCGGCAATATCGTATTTTCGAAATTCCTCTTTAGTCTGAATCATTGCGCCTCGAATTTCCATGCCAGTACGTCCGTGGCACGATATCGAATCGATTGAAAAAAAATCTCATCAAGTTCCGTTGAGTGTTTAAAAGAAAATGCATTTGAAATTTCGCGGTAATAACCACTTTTGACGTTTGTAACTTCGAAACTCGTAGCGCCCTGATGTTCTGGCGGCGATTTTTTCCGTCACGGTCGAAGAAAATGGCTAATCTTGGCTTGAATTTTCACGGTGGCTTGTGAAACATACGAATTTACGGTCTTGACTTCAATTCGAAACGCATATTAGGTTACATTCAAAGTGTAAATTAATTCTCCGTTTTCTACTCAATATTTATTATCGAAAATCGTGATGGTTAGTTCCACACGCTACCGTCGGAGATCTCCACTCGACCCGGGAAGTTGCACAGTTTGTTCGTGTTGTTTGGGGTTGTAAGGAAAAGATATTTAATTGTCATTATTTTATTAAATTTCTTGCATTCAATATGATGTGGAATTGATTAATTTTAACTTATCTTTCCACCACTAACGCTTTCGCGCCTTTCCTCGTGCTCACGATCGTTAATACCACGAAAATTGAGCATAACCTCACTAGATGACGTTACATCAGAGTAAGAGTCACGTGACCGCTTACCGACGGGACCAGTCGACAAATTACGCCACCAGATGTCGGGGTACAAAATTTCCACGTTCTAGACTCATATGTAGTCGGGAACTTTCGCTTTTCGAAGTATACTAAAAAAAAATAAAAAAATGCGGCTTTTTCAAAGAAGGGTTGCATTCTATTACGAAAATGTGAATTACGGTTGCGGTGAGGACAAAAATTCTGCAACTTCCTTATCGTCCGAGTTACCAGAACAGGCCAAGTGGACAAAGCGCTTAAGCTACATTTATCCTACTTTTAACGTGACTTCAATACTTCTAACAACTTTGTTCTTTTCTCAAATCAGTGCGGGACATCGCAAAGCGCTAATTCGGGGATGTATCGATTTGCAGATTATTCGAAAGAGTACAGCAAGACAATGGTGTCAACGGTCTCAATAGCCATGAACGCCGTAAAAAGTTCGCAGCTCGAGGACGAGCTGTGAAAGAAAAGAATTCAAAGACGACCCCATCTCTTGTAGATTCTACTATTTTAAGACGAGAGTCACGAGTCTGCTCGGTGGGTAAAGTAGGAATTAGCGAACAAGGCACCAAGCGCAACCTCCAGCACTCGCAGTCGCTAAGAAAGATCGCTTCCTTGTCGCGTTTCTCGCACACACTCGCCGCTTAGCTAGGTTATTATTTATTTTAGCCCGTTTCTCTAGATACCAATCGAGTAGCCTTGATTTCTGCATTATTAACCAGTCACGCCGTCGGTAATGATTCCTTCATTATCGATCGAGACACTCGTGTAAATATTTTTAACGCAAATTTAAATTTCTTCACCTTATATTTCTTTGTATGCAGTTACGTAAATATGCATCGACGGGTATATACCTGTATGTACAAATTTTTTATATATTACGCGTATACCCGCCAGTTTGAGATGAACAAAAATATACAGAGAAAATATGAGTTTGGGGCGTTTTTTTTTCAAAATAATCGCTACCCTGCGCGCTTATTCGAAGATGCTTCGAGAAAATTCGCTCTTTAGCTCCGTCGATATTACAGTGGCGTGGGGAAAAATGGCCAACTCGTGGGATACGTCACTCCTATTACGTTCTTCACTGTCACGCGAGATGGCGTTGCACCGGTCGTTTTTTTTCTTGCGCACGCGTCAAGATCTACAGCAGTTACTTTTTTCCTGGACCTCCGGTGTTTCCCGGAGTTTTATGGAGTCTCTTATCTCGTCCTCGATCTTCGCCTTCAACACGTTCTCGACCAGATATCGCATCGCGTCGTCTATGTCACGGAGAAAGTGAGGTTAGGTACAAACTCGCGTCTTGGAATGCGGGGTATCGTGCGCGTTCGAACTAGTACAACAATATGGCGGTAAAATCCTGAGGAAGGCAAATCGGCGCTGCGGTCGCGAAGTTACCGAGTGAAGTGAGTTCCCTGCAAGAGAGATGGAACCACGGTCTTACACACACTGCCGTCATATAAAAGAAGGCGGTATCTGCAAAAAAAATCGAAAATGCGTCTTTCTATACAAAATAATGGGAAATTTTGTACTGACTCCAACAGTACCAAAAACGCATTGTCGATTTTTTTGTAGATGCCGCCGTCCATATGACGACAGTACAGGTTTTGAAACGCCGCTGGTGGGGGGTAGGCCCGCTTAGTGTCCAAGGTTTGTAAATTTCGATTTACGCCGGAAGGTTTGCTGTTGATGTCGGGGTGTCGTGTGCGACAGGGAAGGGATATAGCAATTTCGTAGGCTGAACTCTCGGACTGAACACGAACACGACGAACTACAAAAAAATTATCACTCAAAGTACTTTCCTTTCACAGCAACTCACGAACACGTTTTTGGTCACTTACTCAAAGTACTTTCCTTTAACAGCAACACACGAACACGTTTTTTACTATAAAGTTCTTTACTATAAAGTTTTTTTACTATAAAGCTCATGTTAGGCTATAGGTTATGTTTAGCAATCATGGACGCGGCAGGTTAAGGAGCCAGTGGAAGGACACCCCTCGACAGCAGCGCCTTGGACACCAAGCGTGCCTACCCTCACCACTGAAATTCACCTTCGTTTCTAGACCTGTAGTGAGATTCTGTAACTCGGTAGCGACAGTTTTCGTTATCGTTAGCTAGCGACAGCCAAAAAGAAGCTCCCTTTCTTCTGTGATCGTCCATGCCATTGGCTACCACTAACGATAACGAAAACTGTCGCTACCGAGTTACAGAATGTCACTACTGCAAGACCGTGGATGGAACAAAGCATTGATGTGAAGGGAGCTTCCTTATAAGAACGCTTCGAAACCATTCGTACTCTACATTTTACATTTTTTGAGGTTAGAGTTCAAACTGCGTACTTCAAAGCGTTCGCAAACTTGTACAAAATATAGATTCCGCTCAAGTGGCGCTGTTGCCGGCCGCGACCGATATGTCATATGTATGCGTGTTATTTTGACAGGAACATAACCTGAATTTGTTTTTGATGTTGATGGGAAGTATGCGATATAAGTATGGTTATAAGGGGAATTATAGAGAGTGCTTAAAACTTTAAAGTTCAAAGTATGTTTTCAGCGAAACTTCAAACCACTTGAATATAATTTAAATTTGTAATACTTTTTTACTGTCTTTGATAATGAGCATATGTATAATAGAAAATAATCACAATGCTAATTGTTTACGTCGGTGAATTATTTCCTTTAGTGAAATTTTAAGCCTTTACTTTTCACACTTTCGCGAACGCTTTTGTTCACCGCTTACGCTACCGAGTTTGGACTGCTGTAACCTCCATACCACATACACCATTTTACCCAAGGGAAATGCGGTTACGTTTCCGCGATCGCAGCGCTGATTGTTCTCGATCTCGTTGCTCACTTCAAGACTCCGAATTTCGTGCATGCTTTTCAACAAAATAATACGACTGGAAGTGTTCACTTACCGATATTTTTATTCTCCTTGGCGGAAGTGACGTACCAAGAGTCAATTTTGTTCTCCTTGCAGAACTTGACGATTTGTTCGGTCGGCACCGACACATTTTGTATGTCGCATTTGTTAGCGAGAAGAACGATCGGTATGCTCGAGCCATCGGGCAGCGTTACCTTCTCGCGTAAGTCGCTCAGCCACTTCTTTACCGACTGAAACGTTGCTACACGCGATATGTCGAAGACGAGAGCTGCGGCGACCCTGGAATTTGTTCGACGCACGCGCGAAAATCTCCGAAATATATATTCCTTCTTAATGTTAATCCAAAGTGGAAGAGGGTATTAGTGTTCAGATAAGAGTCGCACGCCACGTCGTGCGAAAAAGGCCAAGCTTCTGATTAATTCACGTTTAGTAAAAAAAAGAAAGAGAAAACGAAAAGAACCAACAAAAAAATTGACGGCATGAAAAATCGCACGACTGGAGAGAGGGGCGGGGGATAAGGAGAGAAAAAAAGCAATATTTACGCGTATTTATAGTAAACTCTGGTCATGTAACCGAATCTCTCGTGGCCCGCAATGTCCCTAGAATGAGAGGCCACAAAAGTTTCAGGCGCGAACACACGCACACACAGAACCACGGTCTTACATACAGATTTTGCAACTCTAGTGGTGGGAGATGGTTCTCTTGCCGAAGCCGTCCGCTAGAGTCGCTGTAATCGAGAGATGTTTTGTGCGACGAGGACAACAACCAAGCATTCTCGTTGTAGTCTAGCCTGAGAATATGAATATTCCATAAGTTATTCAACAACAAATGATATTCTTATGCAAATAGAAATACATGAACTCATAAACTGACGAGTCTAAAGCAGAAAAATCTATCCAGTAATTAAGGGGTAAGGCCACAGTAGAATTTTCAAAAAATCGATTTTTTTCTCGCTAAAACGGTGCTTTATCATCATAAGAATAAGATACTATACGAATTATGGCAAGAAGTTTTTTTTTCCCCGACTTTGAGCGTATAACGTAAGCCCACTTCTGGCACGGCCAGAGGCATATGTAAAACTTTACACGTGTTTTCCTCGAAACAGCTTTTTTCCAATTGGCGTGACAAATAACTTCAACAATTTTCACTCGATTTACTTCAAATTTAAAAGTTATGTTCCTAATTGCATTTGGCAGAGAAGTATGTACGGGATTTCGGATTAATCGAAAACTTTGCATTCTATGAGCAGTTTTATACAAAATGTTTCACTGAAAATTCATTCCTACAACTACAACAACATTCAAATACCTACAACTTTTGAATAAAACAATATTTTTTAAATTCCGTACGTACTTCTCTACGTATTCTAATGTAGATTGACGCGAATTTTTGTTTTTTTTTGTTCTAGGTAAAAAATTGTGGATGCTAAATAATACGCCGCGGAGCGCCTAAAAAAAAATAACAAAAGAAAATATTAGTAGTCAGCGATTTTGTACATCGAAAAAACATGTAAATATTTGCTAACAGCTTGATATTCATACTAAATAGATGGGAAATTAATTTGATGAGTGAATCACTTTTTCATACGAAAAAAATGTTAAATTCGCACATGATTTTATACCCGTTACTGTGGCCTAACCCCTTAATTGACGAATGGTCCATCAACCCTGCAATTGAAATTTAAGCGAGTTTAATACGGATAAATCAATTTTGTTCTCTTATGTATAAAATACATTCTAGCTGAATGGGTTGATGCCTGGTTTAAAAGTTTGTTCTCTTCGGTTCAATTTCCGTGCACTGGTTTTTTCTTTTTCATGCATATATAGCTGCAGAAAAATAATGCAAGTTTCAATATATTGTAAGTGGCACGAATAATTGAAGTTACTGGTCGCAAGTATTTCTATGTAGAGGTATACATCGACCGCTACTTTCGCTAACAATAAATACAGAGATAGCACCATATATGTCGCACGCAAAAATAATTTCGAGTGGACAAATCCTATAAAAACAATTATCTGTCCTTCAAAATTCGAAATGGTGGCGGACCAAAAGATGTTTATTAATTGCTGTTGTGCAGGTACAAATTAATCGCAGACGAAACGTACAATGTAGCGAAATATCCGAAATTTTATGGGTTTGTTAATCTAGACCATTAGTCTTTAATTTCATATTTTCCTGGAGAGAATTTTGCCTCATACGCAACAGAATCTAATAAACAATCGCGTAGGATAGAATATCCAAGCCATGTTCTTCGCATGGAAAAGTAAAATTATAAATCACAGAGACATCTTCGAGAGTTAAATGAAACACATAAAAATTTGAGGGATGCTTTGCAAAACACGATTCACCGTAGTGTATAAGATAAACGAATTTTCAATTAGCATGGATAAACCCACCGCGAGATTTCATATCCACAAATTCACTATCAAAACAACATCCCTCGATTCCAGCGACACCAAAGACGGTTTCAATACGCGTGTCACCCCCACCATTGAAATTCGATCGAGTTGCAAGACCTGTATGTAAGACCGTGTACAGAACAATGTTTTAACAATTATTTTAAAACGTCCGTCAGGCAAACGGGGTCGAAAACTTGTGGATCGTTTACGGAAAAAAAGAGTCCAAGCGTCCGAGAGAAAATAAATGACTATGAGTTTGCCCGACGGACGTGCAAACAAGTCGACGGGCCGGCACCAGAGGACGCGAACAGAACGAGTAAAAGGCTCCAACTGGATATACGCCCTTTCAACGTGGAAAATAAAGTGATTCAATGTGAGAAGGGCGTATGTTTGTCTCGCGGAAATCCTCAACGACCGAGCTGCAGCCCCTCCCCGGGCCGCCACGCCTCTGGTGGCGGACAATCGAAACGTTTTTCTTACAACGAGATCGTAAAGTATTAATGAGGCAGGTACCATAATTGCAAGTTTATTTTAGTGCGAGGATCCCAATCGAGCGTTTTTATAGCGAAATCGGCGCCTATGGTAATCTTGTAATTCGAGGAGAATTTGCCTGCAAAATAATAGCTTGTGGCGTTTTGTGCAAAAGAAAACAAAAGGAGAAAGGGGATGCGGGAGCCAGGAGAGGCAGGGGAGATTGATTGATTAATGGATTGACGAATTGATTGATTGGTCGCTCGATCGATCGATCGAGTGACGCTTTGATCATTCTCATAAGGCCCCAGTCATTTCTCCAGCAAATGTGAATATGCAAATGAAAAGTAAAAAATTAAAAATATCAACAGAAATTAACGGAATGAAGATACGATATTAAAGAAAAAATAAACAATATAAGATGCGATGAGGTGGAGAATAGAATATAAGAATAAAATAAAACAGCGAATTGAAATACAAAGTGAAACTTGATGTATACAAAAATGATATGACAAACCTAAAATGAACTGAATCAACTGAGCAAAATAAAATAAGAAAAAAATTATATTAACAAAAATTTACGCATATTTGATCAAAGTTTTATAATGATATGAGAATGAGAAATAAACAAGGAAATGCAATAACCTACAATAATGAGGTGGCAAACGTAAAAAAGAATGAAGAAACGAAGAGCCAAGGGGGGAGAGGGGGAGGGAGAGAGAGAGGGGAGAAAAAGAGTGCGTTTGTTTGGGTTGCACGTAATGACGTTCAATAGTATTGCGAGGATTATAAGATCGACGAGCCAAATCCACGGGTTCGCATATGGCGCAACATCCTCGTGTCATTTGTTACAGAAGCGGATTGAAAAGTACTCGTGGATTATTAGTGCTAAAAAAAAACAGAAAAAAATTGTGCACGTCACTTTCTTTCCAAATAAATAAATAAATCAACGAAAAGGAAATAAGCGAGTGGAAAAAATGGTATACTAATTACAGGCTCAATTGAAAAAAGACAAAATTGAAGAAAGAAGAAAAAGAATTTTAAAAAACACGAAAATGTGCGTATGCACATATTACCAAGCTTTTCAACATAATTGCCAGCAGGTCAATGCAAAAAAAGAATCGTAAACTTTCACGTTTTTCGGAGCTCTCGACAATAAATATAAAATCGTGCTACAGGATGAGTTTCAATGAAATGTTTGTCGCAGCATTTTTCTCTTTTCAAATAAAAATCTCAAGAAAAAAAAACCCTTGAACGATCGTCGAAAGCTCGCGAAAACGTGCTATGCTGGACAATCGTGGCGCGGGAGATTCTTCTCTCCTGTGAACGCAGATATACGTTACCCTCTGTGTAACGCCTGACAATCGCTGTTTTTCCTACAAAACAAACGACTAATGGAATAACGGTAACAATGATACTCGTATTAACATCACGAATAACAATTATTATTATTATTGTACTCCGAATAAGCAAGTTATTATTATCATTGTTAGTATCATTATTGTTATTCGAAATGATAATATGTTAAGAATTATGATTAGCTTGTCATCATTATAATACATATTACAATTATCGTCACTGACAGGTACGTAAATGTAATTGTGTATATATACATATGCATATATCTATAGCTATATATTTATATATACAGTGTCCCGTTACGATGGATAGTCCCGCAACTGTCGATAGGTGAGATCATGTCCTACTATATGCTGGAATTTCAGTTTACTAAAAGTCCCGCGGTTTTCAAGATTTTGGGCTTTACGTTGTTTTTTGGGAAAAAAATCTGCTTTTCGTTTTTTGCATGCCATTTCTATAAATTACATGAGTCGACAATACCTAAGCAACTTTCTAAAGTAATTGGCACGATGTGCGTAGTACATTTTTCTACACCCAGGCTATCAAAGTTAGATTTTCGAATTGGTTTGCATAAAAATTCCGCATAAGATCTTTTTTCATAAACTTTCCTTAACATTTAAGGTTAGAAAAAAGACGTATTCTAGATAAAGCAAATAAACAAGGGTATTTTGTTTTAACCGGGTGAATAAATTATCTTTTGTGTAAATAGCGTGCGAAAAACAGAAAGCAGATGATTTTTTCTCGAAAACCGTGGGACTTTAAGGCAGTAGTCTGCTTTACAGGCTTCAAAAAATCAATTTGAAGAAGAGGAAGGATTATTGTATGCCCCGGGGATAGCTGATTAACATCTAATTAGTGTAAGTATCCAAAAACTTATATTTTTTTGGACGGAAAACTTTAAAGCCCGTTTTCTCGAGTTTTCATTTTCACGAGTTTTAGAAAACGGTGCCGGCGATAGCAAAAACAATATATGTCCGATCGAAAAAAATCAAAGTGATCTAGCTTCAGTATTAAATTATCTTCTATTTGAACTAAAAAAGTTGGACAAAAGTACTATTTAAATTACTTGTTTTGCAACTTAAAGTGAATTTTTTTTTTTAAAGTGATTTTTTTTCAAACTTCGAAAAAATTTGGAATTTAATCATTTATTCGGTATTTTTTTAGTTCATATAGAAAAGGAACTTATAAAAACTAAAAAAAATATTGGTTCGACTGTTTCAGATGCATCGCACGACCTCCATCACCGGCACCGATTTACAAGTGCAGACTCCAGGCGCCCCAGAAAAATCGTTACAACTTTGAAAAATTTCAATATTTTTTAATAATAAAAATTGTTTTTTAAAGCTTGAATATAATACACTATCGTCTCAAAATTTCATTTACCGCAATCATTTCCTTCCCTTTCAAAAAAATTGCTGAAAAAACGCTTTTTTTTGGCTTCTAAAGCAGACTACTGTCTTAACTAAACGGAAATTCCAGCGTATAGTAGCACATGATCTGGCCTATCGACACTTGCAGAATTATCCATTCATAACAGGACACCCTGTATTTGTGTGTGCGTGCGTGCGTGCGTGTGTGTGTATGCATGCATACAGGACACCCTGTATGCATGTGTATATACACATACACACACGTATATACACATACATGTATGTATATACACATGCACACACGTATACATACACCACTTACAAAAATTATGGGAATAAAAATAATTCCAAAATCTTTAGGTTACTTTTAAATTGCTTATCACCGCGAAAAATCAACGTAGGAGCAAATTCAAAAAAGGATTTTCAAGCTTCATTATAAATCTCTTTTTTAAACTAAAAACGAATTAATCATAGTTGCAAACAATGATCACATTCCTTAAATTTTTTTTACAAAAATTTTAAGCTTCGATTATTCGGGTCACCGGAATAAAAAATCGGTGTATCTGGATTTGCCTTCATACTTTTTCTGGACACTTTGAACTTAGGAAAAATGCCTAAACAAAATCGTTGCGAGTGTTATGTGTGAATATATCGTTACTTTTCTAGTGTAAGGAACAAACGCAATTTTTTTTACATCGCCAACTCACGTCAAACATTTTTTTAATTATAATTGATTTTTTCCCCTCAAATGGCACACTTTCAGCTTTCCGGAATTGCCCGTCAAATTTCTGTACGACGATCGGTTCATGAGATAATGGTTATTAAAGCCAAACGCGTCATAACAAAGAAACAAGGAAAATTTATTTGATTGCGTCATTAGTTTTTTTAAATTCCATTGACCTTAGGTTAAGAAAAAACAAAATAAAAAATTTTCCGTCGCGATTTTTCTTCGTATTCATTAGTAACAAAAGGGTGAAAAAAAAATTGGAACTCAAAGCTAGAAAACTAGAGATCTCAAACTCAAAAATGCTTTTTTAGATTTTCTCGTAAGATGATTTTTTGCGGAGATAGAGTAATTTGAAAATTACCTAATAATTTGAGAAACGAAATTTCAAAAGCACGATTTGTCTTTTTTTCGTTCATTAGCTTGCAATTCAATCCGTAATTCGTATTATTATTATTTTTATTATTATTATTACAATAATAACAATAATAACAATAAAATTACTATTATCATTGTTATTGTTATTATACCGAATGACATGAATTTGTATTACTATTACGATTTTCTAATATCATTATTTTATCATATTATATACATACTATTATTGTTGTCATTCTTATTATTATCATTATTTTTATTCCATTAAACTTTTCAAGCTGTATATAATCATATTATCATATTGCATATCGCCATTATTATAACTGACGTTTGCTTAAGTATATAATTCATTCAACGTAAAAATAGCATTTAGTTTTTTGATACGATAAATAGAGAAGATCCAAAATACGGCCACACGACTTTTTATGATTTCTAAAATGAGTTACTAAAAACGTCATTTTATTTTTAGAATGTAATAATAATAATAATAATAATAATAACATAAAAAGAGTGGTTGTGTTAATGAATATACGATACTATACATAGGTTTATACATAGGTTACCTATGTATGTACATAAGAAATAATAGTCAGCCGCACCTCGGGCTTTTCATTGCACTCACCGACACCATAATCACCGATGATAAGAAACTTGAACAGGAGCTCTTTGTGATTGAAGTTATTGGACAATATCACGTCCGAATCACGTCTCGGCTTGCGAAAGCTCATTGTGTACTTGTTTTCTTTTTCTTCCGCTCCTGCGAACGCGACCAAGAGGAAAAAGAAGCTCGCGAAAATTAACGCGCACGCGACGTACGCGATGTGTGTGTATATATATATATATATATATATACGTGTGTATATATGTATATTCCGGATACGTCGTAATAATTTGAGGTTAGAAATCTGTGTTGATACACGCTCTTGGCGTCTTTGCCGACTTGCACGAATCGGGATCGAAGCGAGAGCGGGAGAAAGGAGGGGGGCGATAAGCTTCTTGCGTTATCGCATATTAGCCTGCGATATATATATATATATATATTTATGTACCACGAACGTTGAGACGTTCAAAGTTCAAAGAGTTTCTAAAAAAGGTTTACGACGTGGTTGCCGAATTTTCGGGTCGATTTTTTTGTCACGGCAGCCTCACGTTCGACAGTCGTTGTCTTTTTTGTCGTCATTTCGTTAGGATCGACGAGTATTTGAAGGCGAATGTGAGTGCTAATAACGTGCGACAAAAGCGGCATCACCACGAACGATGTCGGAAGGGGACGATCGGTATATGATCGACGATCGGTATGCAGCTGCAGTACTGGCCGGGTAGAAGGAGTTTTGCAAAAATACCATGAGCGAGATTCTATCACGTTTATCGGTATCGTCGTGAACGGCGATACCGGCGGCGTTCGACGCGTTTTTTAAGACGGAATGACATTTTTTTCTCAAATTCAGAAAATTTGAGGGGCAGACAGCTGTTCGTCTATCTATTTGACATCGTTTGGCAAAGTTTTGACGGGATCTGAAGAGCCGTTTCAGAGATTTTTGGGTATCTATAATTGTTCTACCATACCGACCGCGATTAGGTGTCATTCCGTCTTAATAGAAGTTTTTGGTGTCGGTATAAACGATGCTTGCAATATCGACGCCGCACGAAGGGTTTTTTTATGTGGAAGATTTTGTGCCGGCGTCGGTATGAACAGTGTCTCCGATACTGACCACGCTCGCTGTGTTTCTTTCTTACCCATTTAACTTTACTCCAATTCACGGTCCAAAGATTCGTGCAACCACTACGCTGTACATGGCGCCATCTTTTGACGACCCGGCGTAACAACTGCTGACAAGACCTACGGTCAGTAAGTACGAGCTCTGCATTGCCGACTAAAGCGATCCTACATAAACTCGGATGAACAGGTAATTTTTGGGGTTTATATAGTCCGAGGACCCAGATTTGTCTACTTCGTGGAACAATGGGATGTTGATCGATCAAAGACGCTTTTCGATCGGCTCGTCGAATTCGACATAAATTATGGTCAAGCCGTCCAGACGATTTTTTTCCCTTTCCCCTTCCCTGCTCTCGTACATTTCTTTAACACGCAGAACATGGTGGATTCCAAGTGTCATGGCGTTCCGATCATGACGGCCGACGGATATCTTGTTGATAGTACGTTACACAAAGCTACAATGTGGAGTGGTTTTCGGTGCGGTCGGATATTTCCTGTACAATTCATCGTCACCCTTGTCATATTTACCAGCCTCGTTTGTAAGTGTGAACATATTTTTCTTATCGCTCGTGTGTGTGCGTACGTTCTCCGACGCAACTGAGTACACATAAGCGGCATTTCCATGCACGCACATTCAGTCCGCGTATTCTCATTGTATCGCGCGGTTCGTTTGAAAACCTCGTTCCTGTTTTACGACAAACACGAGCCGATCGCTTTTTTCATTTACTTTCTTTTTTTACACATCCCTCTTTCTCATAATATTGTTACAGTTACTTTGCTTTTTGACAATAATACTCCAAATAAAAAATATAGTAATAAAAATGTATTTTAATGATAGGAATGATGATCTATTTTACGAAATCGAAATGATGACGTAATCAAAGGAGTACGCTACGCTATCTTACCAATCGGGTTGAAATCGTATTTTACGAAGTGAAAAGCCACGTAATCGAAGAAGCACGTTACGCTGTTTTACCGACAGGATTATCGTTAAAATCGTATTCGCCAATATTGAAAAATTTCGTGATTGAAGAAGTACGTTACGCTGTTTTACCGCCCGGGCAAAAATTGTATTTCATGAAATTGAAAAACTACGTAATCGAAAAAGTACATTACGCTGTTTTACCGGCCGGGCTTAAATTATATTTTCTGGTAGAGGCCGAGCTTAGATCAAAGCTAAAGAGGTTCTCTCTGCTAAAGAACTAGGGATGGGCCAACTTCGAAATATAATCGATTATTAAGAAATCGATATTTTTCCAAAGTATCGTTACGGAAAATCGATTTTTTCCTCTAAACAATCGACGATTCGATTAATCAAGTATAAAAAAATATTGGTGAAGCATGAACGGGGTTCTTTTATTGTTGAATCTCTTCGTCGTACAAACACGATTCTTTTAATCATTTACTATTCAGTTCCACCCATAACTGGAAATATGTCCAGTTGTATCTATAGATGCCATATTTGGAAAAATTGCCATTATTCAAACATAAATTTCATAACTACAATCGGATAAACTTCCGAAAAGCGGAAATCGAATTTCGATCTGAAGTTCGGCATACGCCTTTTAATATTTTAAGAGATCCATGGGTCATTCGCATCCTCGGCATTTCATCAATGGGGTATCGTGAAGGTCCGTGAAGGTCCGTTTACCCGTGGCGTTCATATTGTTATGTAAAAAAAAAACGTCTGGGGTAGCGTTTTATTCCAGTGCCCCGGGTCCGCCAGAATCGGTTAATTCGGCTCTAGCTGGCAAGCAGTGAAAATCTGTCGAGGACGTAAACGACCCATGTGTTTTGGAAACGTGTGTAAAGTCCGACTTGACGAAAACATTTTTTCAAATTTTGACAAAAACATGAAGGTGTTGAGTAAATAAAAGCGATAATGGACGAGAGAACCAGTGATCAGGTTAGGGCGTCACTTCGTCCTCGCAATTCGAATCCTGAACCCGATATTTCCGCATATAACATAAGGCTTCCGATCAACTCCTTATAAGGTAGTTTTCTGTCCTCGGGATCGCCGGAATCCATTCACTTTTGAAGTTTCGTTCCAGCGTTCATCGGAGTGGATACGAGGTTGCACTTCGACATTGCGTAGCTTTCTAAAAGATCGTTGATGTATCCTTTTTAAGGGGATGGTTGGGGTTTCAGCGTGGAAAAAACACTTTTATTGCGATTTTTTTTTCATCCATATGGATAGAGTAAATCTATTGAAACCTTTTGTACATTGTCAAGTGTCATTTCAAGAACATTCTGTGAAATTTGTACGCGAAAATATCCACAAACAAGCCGGTGCCGCGTTTTTCTCGAAACCATTTTTTCAAAGTCCGTGTTCACTGCCATTTGAAAACTACATGACCGATTTATTTCAAACTTGGTACACACTTTCTCCATATAAAATATCCCTCCCCCCCAACGGTTAATATGGGTTTTCATATAGATGAAAACAATTCGCAAAGTGTTTTTTTTTTTCACGCTGAACCCTCTACCCTCCCCTTAATAGACGAAAATATTGTTCCCTTCGCACTAAAATTCGATTCCAATGCAGTACTTTACTTCTTTCGAGTCCATTATTTCGGAAGATTTGTCAAGGGAGGTCTTAATTTAATCGACCGAGTCTGCGTTGCGGGCGGCTATCAGGATATCATCGGCGTAAATTGCCACAATCATCGACACTTGTCCTCGACCGATTTGATACACGCATGGGTCTGCGTTGGTAGGTTTTACCCCCAATTTCCTTCTTTCTTCGTCGAGTCGTTTGCACCAGGCCCGACCTGCTTGACGTAGACCGTACAGCGCGCTATCGAATTGGAATAGCTTGTCTCCAGACTTGATGTATTTTAGCATCCTCGCAGCTTTTCTCCGAATGGTGCCGTTTCAATCAGTTCGCACTAGTGGCTCCAATATTTCTTCGACGAGTTCCCGAATGTTCGTCAAGACGTCTTCTTCAAGGATTCCGTTGAAGTACGCTGTGGACACGTCGAGTAGGTAGATTTTCATTTCGTGTTGGGCGGCGATGCCAGTGAAGCGTGTGATCGGATCGCCCACGGAAGCGAAGGATTTGGTGAAGTCGTTTCCCGGTCTTTGCGTGAATCCTTGCGCCTCTTATCGCGCTTTTCTCTTTTGAAGAGATCCGTCACGGTTGTATGTACTTCGTAAGGCAAATCGGCCTCCGATGCTTCATTGACGTTCTGACCTATTTACGACGTCCCGCGCGTCTTTTTTCACAATCGATCGTACTTCTTCAGCCATTGCGGACTTCCACTTGTCCATTGAGTCTCCTTGCATTGCATATTTTAGAGGTATTTCAGCTCTGCATGCTGTCTCGGTCTCGTCGCTCATTGATGGTCCTCCACCCGGTTCAAGTTCGTCGTCCTCGTTTTTGGCTATTCTGAGGTGGGCTCGTTCCGCTCAGGTATCCTTGGGGCAGCGGGTTCACTGAGAAAAAAAACCAATTGAATGAAACAAATATATTGGTTGGTCCAAATAAATGTGCTGCTGCAGAGTGCCACCGATTTACGAGATTGTTTCAATACTATAAAATATTGGAAAATGTGATTGATTTAAATAACATATTATTTTATTTGAAAAAGCTCTTCTGTTCCCTGAATATCTACATTATCATTCAAATAAAATGATATATTATTGAAATTATTCTATATACAATTCGTAGATATATTGGATGAAATAATTAAGCGGTTGCTACAAACATTTTTCATTTCGTACAAAAGTATAACCAATAGAATTAATGATTTATTTACTACATCGAAACGAATATGCAATGGGACGTAAGTTTTTCAATTTGTTTTAAATCTTAAATAAAAAGTGAGCATTAGAATGATCATCCACGATAATAGTGGAGAGAATATCACATATCCAATGAAATATCCATAGAGAGAATATCAGATATTCAACTGATTAGAACAGATACTACACTTTGATCTTAGCCACAGGTCAAAAAGCCATACTACTCTTTAGAGTTTCTCCAGCGTTTAAGTAGATTTCCGGTTCGCGCTACGCTTACGAGAAACGAGCGCGCGTGCGGCCTCTAGCGGTTACTCCGAGAACTACGGGTTCCCTCACACCTATAATTTCGGTGGCGCTCGGCCATGATTTGGTTGAATTTTTTCAACCAAATATGCAAGAAACAAATTTTACTTTCGCATAATTTGTTAACCAATTCAGACATTTGCTTAATATTTTTCAATCAAAATAAAATATAAATATTTTAACGAATAATGTACTCAAAAATCAATATCGGATATGGTGAAAACAATAAAATAACATATTTACTCAATAGAAATTTTATTTGAATCAAACGAGCGAAGTTCAATTTTTCTTGTGTACTCGAATCAACAATATTCATGTTATGAATTGAAATGCTCTTTTCGTTCGTTGCAGAAATTGCATTCAAAACTATATCATTTCTTCGCAATCATTTTTTAGATAGTTTCAATAATATATTGTTCTCGGCTAACAATATATTTTTTGAAAGAAAAAAAAACTTTGAATTTTATCATGTTATTGAAGCCAATAGCGTTTTGTTTGGATTAATAATTCCGATTATTTACACCAACAATTTTACAATCGAATCAACGAAATTTCATTCAACAACACCAATGATATTGGATCAATGATGTTTTTCTCAGTGTTGAAATAGCTTTCGTGGTCTTCCTCTACGTCCTGAGCGTATGATGCGGGGCCTTTCCCTGCCGCGTCCCGGGGTTTCATCCCGTTCTCGGTCACTCTCTATCACCGAAGTTTTGTTCTGCGGCGTTCTATCCACGTGTTTCTCTCGAGTTGCTATGTCCTCGAGCCCAAAGTTCTCAAGATCTTTTTGCGTTATCGTCAAGTCTTTTTCCAGGAATCTTACGTCGCGGGAGGTTTCGATTCTTTTTTTGCTCGTATCCACACTTTGTACCATTTGAATTGCTCAACGTATCCGACAAGTATTCCTTCCCCAGAGCGAGGTTCGATTTTTCCCTTCTGGTAATTCGTGTTATGACATAGCACTTTATATCCGAACTCGCGCAGGTGATTTGTATTTGGTTTTCTTCCATGCCAGGATTAAAAAAGCGTCGGTTCCGTCGAATTTCTCGTCGGGCATCGATATCGGAGGTAGTTTGACGTTGAAACAGCTTTCGCCTAGAAAAATGCCGCTAGTTCCGAGGTGAAAAATCACCTGGCCATTTCAACAAGTGTTCTATTCTCACGTTCGGCGAATCCATTGTTCTCCGGATTCCTCGGAATGGTTGATCTTCGTTGAATACCGTGTTTGCGCAGAAATTCGTCGAATTCCCCATTTGAGTATTCGCGACCGTTATCGCTTTGCAGATATTTCATTTTGTTCCCGATGAGGTTTTTCGCCATTACTTTGTACTCGCGGAATGCTTGAAATACCTCGATGTTAGTGCGAAGAAATCGTACTTTGCACCATCGAGTAGCTTCGTCGGTGAATGCGACAAGATAGCGGGATCTTCCGTTGGATTCTGCTCTCATGTCCACACGTCCGTATGGATGATCACCAGGGACACATTCCGCATTACGTGATTTTTCGAGAATGAAGCACGTGTCACTTTGCATCGCGTGCAGATGTCGCATGTGACATTCCCAGATAGTTTCGCTTTTTCGAGGCTTTGGACCATACATTGATCTTTGGCTTTCCATAGGTCGTCAATGTTACGTGGCCAAATCGACGATAGCATAGCTCAAGCTCTTCAGCTTTTCCTTCCTGATAATGTGTTGGGGTCAAAATCGCATTATATTCGTTGGACTTTTTGTCACGTACGTAGTAGAGCCTCCCAACGCGATCGGCCATGAGGATCACGTTGCTTTGCTGGTCAGTGGCAGAAACACAACTTTTGTCGAATGTCACCTTCGAGCTTCAGTTATTTTTCCTACTGACTGCAAATTCGAGCGTAGGTCGGGGACGAGCCGGGTGTCTTCGACCTTGGCGTTTCTTTTCATCTCCTTGATTTGTGTTACGATCGATCCTGGGCCTTTCCCGTTGACGTTCGTGGACGCGCAATTCGCACGATTCAGCGATTTTTTTGCACATCGCTGCTAGGTGTCACGAACAGCCGCTGTTGAGACACTATCGATTATCCAGTGATTCGTCGACGGGTAATGCCTTGGCTTCGCACGCTTCCGCATACAGGCTCGTGTCCTCTGCTGCTTTTGTGCACTGCCGGGAGTTTTCATCGTTGCGTTTGGACTCGAAAGCTCCATTGCTGTTCCTGTTGCACTTGTAACAGTGTACTTCAAGGGGCTATACCAGTGTGAACGCTGACAATGTGGGTGATATTCGAACATTTTTTGGGAGAAAAGTACTCAATTAAATTTTTCGGAAAATTAAGAATATATTTGGCTATATTTGAACTATATTGCATAATTTTTTCATAGCAAAATATTGAGATCCAAGCGACTTATGCGCTGCCTTCGGAGGCGCCAAAAAAAAAGTTCCTCCACTGCTGACATGACTGCGGCCGATTGAGTAGCTGAAACCGAAAAAGGAAAAAATGTCGTTAAACTGGAAGGTATTTCCTGTACAATGACGTGGGATTTTCGAAAAATATTAAAATCTAACAAAATGGCGTAGTTATAAAAAAAAGTCTGTTTTCTTGCCTATATAATGGTCGTTTTTTTCAATGCCAAATCGTCAATCGGATAAGTGCTCTTTGAGTTACAATGTCAGCAAATTTGCTAATCAGCTATACCTGGCTCACACAACGGACCCTCCTCTTCCTCGAATAATGCCTGTTGGGAGGCTGAAGCTTTTCACACTGGTATAGCCCCTTAAGAGGACTAAGCAGCGAAAATAGACCGTAAATGGGATAAAATTCAAATGGCATTTGTGAAGAACCGAAACAACATACAAACATTTTCTTTTTTGCAACGTTTTTATTGGAGTTTCGGCTATTAAATTCAGTGGTTGAAATTTCAGAAATAAAAATATTTTAAGGAAGATATGGGCGGATAAAGAAAACCACGCGACTCATGCACTATTCCCTCATTGCCACGATTCCGCGTGGCCGATTGAAATTTTCGACAATTCCCAAACGCCATTCCCTTCGGGGGATGTTCCCCCACAGATTGAACCTAAAATTTTATGAAAAACAATTTTTTTTTAAAGAGCGGCCAAAGCTTGAAAAACATCGAGAAATGAATGACATTTGTTGCAATAACAATAATAATAAATTAATTTTTTTATACAGGCGTCGGTTTATTTTGTAGAGAAAGTCGATGTATTCGTTTATAAAAAAATCAAGGCGATATTTTCAATCGTTTTTGAGTTATCGCGGCAAAACTAGTACAAAGTGCTGTTTCGAGAAAAAGCGTTTAAGTTCTCGCGCACTACTACGGCAAAAAATTGCAACTTACGTATGTTAAAAACTGCCGACGCTTTAGAAGGACTTCTCGAGTTTGTTTGGACTTCGACTCGAGTTTCGAAGCAACTGCTACGGACTGCCTGAGACGATACCTGCTTAGCCGCACGAGGGATGCGGCGGGCCAGCCGTTAACCGTTAACGGAGTATTGGAGTTTTATTGCTCTCCTGAGCGCAATTTTGCGAATTTTTCATTTTTCCTTTGCGCCGAAATGTTTGGCAGAGTTTGTGGTAACATAATTGAAAAAAAAAATTAAAAAATTGAGATTTTTCGGTCCCTAGTGCTTATGCGACAAGGAAAGTTGCAGTTACGAGCTACAGAATAGGCCTACAGTAGGCCTATTCTATAACTCGTAACGAGTACTTTCGTTATCGTTAGCTAGCGATAGCCAATAAGAGGCTCCCTTTCTTCTGTAATCGTGCATGCGATTGGCTACCGCTAGCTAACGATAGCGAAAACTGTCGCTACCGAGTTACAGAATAGGCCTACAGATCTTCGCCGTTTACGTAGCCCCTCCATTCGCACTCAATCAATAGTGTGCGGATGTGTGTTTTCCACGTGTCGAAGTTCGCGCTCGCTAGTCTCGGTTTTTGCAATACCCGACATCGTGGCCGTTGTTTGTCGTGGATCTTGTCTTCGTTACGCATTGGGTTCGGCCCGCGAACCATTCTCTTCTTTTTTTTGTACTTTGTTGATCTAATCATGGAGCCTAGATACGAGGAGGTTCAGCGGCAATGCAAAGGCGCTGAAAAAAGCGTCCCCGAAAATGTGTCGAAGTGATGGCGCTGGGGTGCAGCGGCACCTATATATATATAGTAATATATTGGTCAACGAGGTGAAAGTGATCGGATGAATTTCTAACCTCACGACAGACCGATCGTGACATCAATCGTCGAAATATCCGCCGATTCATAATTTCCTCATGACGTTTCAGGAAAAAAAACGCAAAAGCGAGAAAAGATCTCAAACTCAAACTCAAAATGGCGGCGATACAGCCCATCTAGAAAAACGTGTTTTTTTTTACAAATAGCTTCACGGGAGAACGGTTTTCTCGTAAAATATAAGACCTGAAACAAAAACCAAAAAAATGGTAATTTATATATTATTAGCTATGACTACCTCGAAATTTGCTTGCAAATTTTGAAAAAATAGCGCACTTTGAAAGAAATAAATCGATTTTTTTTCCCAAAAAAGCAGTAAATTGTTTATAGAAAAAAGTTTACATTTAATCAGAAAACGGCTACGTACTGCCATAGAGAATGTGATTGTGAAACTGCTATCAAAATTTTAAATCGATGCATGCAAAGGTGGTCGAGTCATTCGCGTTTAAAGTTGTACGAGCAAATCGGCGCGCGCTCCGAGGTGCTGCGGCCAAATCGATAATTGAACCTTTAAATAAAGAAAATCGCTACAGGACCAATTGCATATTGTTTTCATGACACTAAAGTATTTTTAGGCAACAAAACGTTTTTCCAAAATTCTAGAGTGGTGTTATCTCTTAATACGGAATGACACCTCATCGCGGTCGGTATGGTAGAACAATTATAGATACCCAAAAATCTCTGAAACGGCTCTTCAGATCCCGTCGAAACTTTGCCAAACGACGTCAAATAGATACACGAACACCTGTCTGCCCCTCAAATTTTCTCAAATTCAGAAAATTTGAGGGGCAGACTGGCGTTCGTCTATCTATTTGACGTCGTTTGGCAAAGTTTCGACCGGATCTGAAGAGCCGTTCCAGAGATTTTTGGGTATCTACAATTGTTCTACCATACCGACCGCGATGAGGTGTCATTCCGTCTTAACACGAATGAGGGTTAGGTATATCATCTGTGATCTGTCTTAGATCGCACCCACGTTTAGCGTATATCTATATACATTTAGGTGCCGGAGCACCTCAGCGCCATCATTTCTCGTTCTCGTTTTGGGGACGAGTTGAAAGGCCTCGCTGAACCTCCTGGTATCTAGGTTATATGGATCTAATGGCCTCTGCAGACTGCGCGCGATGAGCGTCGGGCGATGAGCGATATCCAATGGGACCTTCACTCTCCTAGGGCGTTTCCGGAATACCTGAGCTCCCATTGGATATCGCTCATCGCTCATCGCAAATCGCGCGCAGTGTGCAGAGGCCATAACGATGCCACGGCGATGCCTGGGTGCATAACCTCTTACAGAGGCCGATCTTAAATGAAGGCTAAAGGGCGCTCACGACTTCACAAACGCTGAGTGAAGTTTATTTAGAATAATAATGGACGGCTGAGACATAATACAGTGGTGACCGTGGGGCGACCGTCATGTCAGGTGGATGGATGAAGACTATGATTTATTAAAGAACCCATTAAACAACGACGTTTGACTATGGCGTCTCTAAGAACCCTTGAACCAGGACATACTATGATCCGTGCAATCTATCCGAGATCGCGGGGCGCGTTTGATTTTTCGATATTGAAAAATTACGACATGAAAGAAAAATACATCACGCTATTTTACCGACCCGGCTAAAATAATTTATCGCGAAATTGAACAAGACGTAATCGAAGAAGTACGCTACGCTGTTTTATCGACCGGGCAAAGATCGTCTTTCACGAAATTGAAAAAAAACGACTTAATCGAAGAAGTACGTTACGCTGTTTTACCGAGCGGACTAAAATCATATTATTGAAAAATTCCAATCACTCCACTTCAAGAAGAACGTTAATATTTTCGTTGCCTCGCCATTTGAATGAGATAACAATTGAATTGGCAGTTTATCTTGAGAGGAGCCGTTCTCAAACCACGATGGACGTGCTTCGCGAGTTCAACACCTTGGTCGCTGAACAAACAAATATAATGGCCGAGATGCAATCAATGAGAATGAAGATTCTCCAAGGATTGTCGTCGAGCACAGGAAGATTGGAGAGAAGCAACGTCACGGTGTTCGCGATAACGCCGACGTTCGCGCGGCCCGTGCAAAAAGCCGAACTCACGAGGCTCTCTCAGACCTTTCTTCACGTGCCGAACTTTCATTGGATAATAGTCGAGGACTCGGCAAATCGGACCAATCTCGTGGCGAAGTTCCTTGCCAAGAGCAATCTCGTTTACACGCATCTCAACGCTCCCACTCCGCCAAACTACAAACTCGGTCGGAACGATCCGAGTTGGCGGAAACCACGGGGTATCGAGCAGCGCAACGCTGCCTTGCGGTGGATACGCGAGAATCTCGGCCACGGCGATCAGGGCGTAGTCTACTTTGCCGACGACGATAATACTTATTCTATCAAATTATTCGCCGAGGTGAGCGGTGCTTTTCTTTTTTCCCAATGTTGTTTCATTTCTAAAATACATACTTTCGGCAAAAAATGCGAGTGAAAACACTTTTTTAACACAATAACCACTGTATAATGATTATGAACGGTTAAAAAAATCTTTTTTCATTTTTTGAAATACAGCATGTCTGTCAAATCATTCTATGGACAAAAAAAATGTTTTCGAGAACCCAAACAAATTATTTCGGACGAAAAAGGAACATTTTCTCTAGCAAAAATAAACTTAGATTCCAAAATGAGAAATCCCCCAATCGAAATACCGTTGCCAAAATGTGCGTTACCGACAGATGGTGAAGATAAAAAAGGTGGGCGTATGGCCGGTCGGTCTCGTCGGTGGTCTGATGGTCGAAAGGCCGATATGCGACAACGTTACCAACAAGGTAGTCGGCTTCAACGCTGTCTGGAAGCCCAGTCGAGTGTTTCCCGTCGATATGGCCGGTTTCGCCGTTAACCTCAATCTCATACTCGACAAGGACGCCAAATTCTCGTACGAAACCGAGGGCGGTTATCAGGAGACCGACTTGCTCGAACAATTAATAACACGAGACGAGCTTGAACCGCTCGCTGACGCGTGTACCAAGGTACTTTGAACTTCAACATCATCTTCGTGTTTTTGTTGCTTTATTTTCAATTTTTTCAAAAATTTATTTTCGATGAAAAATTGTCTTCAAATGTGATCGGTTATTGTTAATTTCTGCATATTTACTAATTATTTAGTAATTATGTATAATTACGATCAGTATCATGATTATTACTATTGTTGTTGTTACCATTATTTTATTATTATTATGTTTGTCGTTGCGTTACTATTTATCGTTATTGTTATTATTTTCATTATTGTTGCTGTTGTTGCGATTATCATTAACGTTATTTCAACTTGAAATGTGATCGGTTATTGTTAATCTCTGTACCATTACTAACTACTCAGTAATTATCGATAATTGCGATTTCTTATCGCTATTACTATTGTTGTTGTTTTTGTTGTTGTCATTATTATCATTACCATTTAACGTTACTATTGTTATTGTCATTATCATTATTATTATTATTATTATTATTATTATTATTATTATTTTATGCGAGGAGAAAATGCGTTATAGTACAGTCATGCTGTATATTGGAATCGAAAAAAAATAGAAGAAGGCTAGTTTTTTGACAGGTGGATTTGTAGGTGCCGCGGGTGCTAAATCCAAGTTTGCCTAAAAATCGCGGTGTAGGATTTTTTTTAAGGGGATGAAAGGGGATGGGGGTCGATTAATGCCAAACTACAACCCCCATCAGGTCGGTGCCAGGAGACAAAATGTTCAGAAAAATCCGGGCTTCATTTTTGTCCACAGCGCCGAAGTCGTGGAAGTTCATTTTGGGGGTAAAAAAGTGGGGTGAAATTTTGAAAAATCAGTTTTCATTCGATAACTCTTTAGGAAAAATTCATACAATTTTTGTTCAATTGGGAAGGTTGTAGCCCTTTGAAAAGACGCGCCGATCAAGCACTTGATCGTCCCCCTTCAATAATATCTTCACCCCCAAAAGAATTGTTGAAGTATAGAAAAAAAAATTGTTTATCAAATAACTAAAAAACAATCGATTTTTCGGGGATGGTTTAAACGTACGAAATGTCGAAAATAATTTTTTCTATATTTTTGTTCCTATCGACCACCTTGAATTTTTCTTTTTCGAACCCCTCTCACGGGTCGAGAATTCAAAGTGGAATTCTGGGAAAACTATTGACCGAAAATAAGGAGATATGAGTTTGGTGCTGTGGACAAAAGTGTAGCTGAGGGTTCAAGCTACAAATTCTTCCACGGCGGCGAAAACGTGCGGTCAATAGTTTTCTTAAAATTTCATTTTGTATTTTCAACCCCCAAGAGGGGTTGGAAATTCAAAATTGAAGGGTGGTCCATAGAAACGAAAATATAGAGAAAATTCTTCTTTACATTTCGTACATTCGAACAATATCCGAAAGATCGATTGTTTTTGAGTTATTCAATGAACAATTTTTTTGGGGTACTTTAATCATTTTTTTGCGGGTTAAGATGTTATCGGAGAGTGTGGGTCAACTACTCCATCGACGCGTCCTTTCAAGGGCTACAACGTTTCCATTTGAACAAATGGTGTACGATTTTTTTCTAAAAAGTTTTTGACTTAAAACTGATTTTTTTTAAATTTCACCCCCCCCCCTTTTCACCGGCAGAATTAACTTCCACGACTTCGGCGCTGTGGACAAAACTGAAGCCCGGATTTTTCTGCACATTTCGTCTCACGGCGTCGACCTCATAGGGGTTGTAGTTTCGCATTTATCCACTCCCATCCCCTTTCATCGCCTAAAAAAACCCCATACCCTGATTTTTAGGCAAACTTGGATTTAGCACCCGCGGCACCTACAAAATCACCTGCCAAAAAACTAGCCTTCCAATTTTTTCCGATTACGGGGTTTTTCAGCGACAGCACGACTGTACTATTAGGCACCATAGGAGTCTCCCTATGGTCTACCGACTAAAAACCTCCTCCGTCCTGTCTCAGCGGGGTGGCAACACGTAAGTATAACTTCACCCCCGCGGGACCTGTCCATCGTCCGTTTCGTGCCGTTAGTCAGTCCCAACGATCCCGTTCATACATCACCTTTAATTCCTTTGTCATTCATTCTCATTCACTCTCCATGCATCCGTCCTCTTTCTTTCCTCTCAGAACCGCCTCGTGAAGAACGTATGTCCCACGTTGTCTAGTATGTGTCCGCAGTACTTACAGTGTGGCGTCCGTACCCGTTTCATGTCGTGTAAATACAGTCTGAGCTCCGAATAAGAAACCCGGCAATAAGAAACTTCCCCAGTTTCTCACTCGAGCGCTTTCCCCACTCCGATTCGAACTCCGAGCTGGAGAATTTTGTGCGCGGAACCTCTGGTTAAGAAACCAGCCTGGGAGAGATTATTCGGGCAAAATAGAGTGAACGCTGTACTGTAAATGAACGTGTGCATGCGTGCGTGAGCATGTGTGTGTGCGTGTGTGAATCTAACAAAAAATCTACAAGTTTATTAGACATTTTTTGTATTCATTAAAAAGATACATATATGTGTTGACAAGATTTCATATAAAATAAAAACAAAGATAAGGGCGTTTAAAGATTTTCATATAAAACAGCAAAAGTTTCCGAGACGTAATGAAAAGCGTTTTCGTCTTGTTGCGTATTATTTTGATCCGCAACGCACTCAACTGACGGTGGAATATTTTCGAGAGAGTCGAACTCTGCCCTTGAAGACGAATCCTCAGAGATATTGACTTCTTCTTTTATATAAATGGGATAAAACAATATGGGCATAAAGCTCTTTGTCTAAATTATCACCTTGTGGCGCAGATTCTGTAATATTTTCTTCGACTTGTATACTACAGTCTGATCTCTTACGCTTCTTCACAGTTTCGGTCATTTTATGACCGTTAATAGTAATTCAGATACAGTAGTACACAATAATATTCAATAGTATGTATATTAACGTGAAACAAAAATTCGCTAAATAAATGTCCACGCGCAGTCGAAAACGTTTTTGCATGGGCGCTGTGAATACTAAGTTGCAACTCGTCCGAGCGAGTTTCTTGTTGAGAGGATCGCATGCGGAAAAGAGTGAGAGAGACAGACAGAGGTAGCGAGCGCGGAGCGCGCGCCTGGTGGGGGTACGCGATATATAAGAAAAACTCTTCCCCTTGGGGGCTTTTGGTTTCTTATTCGGAGGTCGGACTGTACTTGCGGAAGTATCCATGTCCTGTGAGGAATTGAGTTAGGTAGAAATTAACCTCCCCAAAATCCCGCTCCGTCCACCGTCTTAGGTCCCGTAATAAGATTATCATTATTATTGTTGTTGTTTTTATTACCATTATTATAGTGAGATTTGTACTATTATTATTTTCCGTTTTGTTATTATTACTTTTTTCTTTATCGTATGAAAGTACTATTCACAATTGACAATTACTTTGGCTATAATCGTTATGATCAATAATGTTATTATTGTTGGTATTGTTATTCCTATTGTTACTATTATCCGTAATAAACTTTTGGAATGAAATCACATGTATTTTGCGATTAAAGTTCGCTCAGCGACAACAAAAATTTCGTCGCTCTGCGCTAACCACGAAATTCGCGAATTGTTCGAAGGTTTACGTGTGGCACACGAGGACAGAGCCGCCTCTGCTAAACGCCGAGCAGCGTCTTATAAGGAAGGGCAAGCGTTCGAACGAGGGAATCGAGGTGTGAGAAGCCCCGACGCGCCGACAACTTCGCGCCGATCGCGATTAAGTAAGGAAAACGAAGACATTTCTGAGGTGGCCGGAAACGCTTGTCAACTGCAACGAGAACGAGAGAGACAGAGTGAGAAAAAAATGTTGAATATCAAACGAAAAATTAATCTCAAATATTTACATAAATAAACATAATAATAATAATGATGGAGATATACTTTTTCATTATGATGTTCCTGTTCCCCCCCCCCCCCCCATTCGCCAGTCGCTGCGAAAAAAGTGTTCTCACTGGACGGGAAGAAAAACAAGTAAATTAAATAAGACCTCGAGCAATAATTACCGGCGTTAACCTTTCGTTTATTTTTCTCCTTATCCAGACTTTATTTTGTGTTCCATTTTTTTTTTTCGTCGCGTACAGAAAAAGCATACCTACATAAAAAATATGCCTTACATCTATGAACTTTGATATTACATATACATATGCGTGTATACGCGTACGTGTACAGGGTGTCCCCTTTCAAGGTCACGAGCCAATATCTCGAAAAGCACGCGTCGCGATAAAAGGTGTCTCGAACAAAGGTCGTACAGAGCGAGGAAAATGACGGACCGCCAGTTTCGACCTTGGGACCCCCGCCAAGTTCACGCGAGGGTTAATTTCAACTTGTTCATTACGAAGGCACATTTTCGTCGCTTATTGTTGCAGCTCGTCTCGAGGGCTTTTCAAAACACTACGGATGAGTAGAATTTCGTCGAGTCGCTTTTGAGCTATGGGACTTTTTCGGTAGTTACGTCTTTACAATTACGCCACTCGACGAAAAAAAAAATCAAAATAAAAATACTCAATCGTAGTGTTTTGGAAAGCTCTCGAGGTGGCCTGCGAGAATATGCGATTGAAAATGTGCGTTCCTATAAAAAAAATGTACGCTGACCTTCATACGATCTTGGCATTTGTAGCCAAGGTCGAATCGACATCGCTGAATTTTCGTCTCTCGGCACCGTACAAGTTTTGTCCGAAACATTTTTTCAATTCCGGGCGTACGTTCGGAAGTAGGAGGGTGGCGACACCCCGAATGGGACACCCGGCATATGTACGTATACGTTGCGTGTCAGACGTTAAAGTGTCACAGAGTGGAAGATGCGCTATAATACTTTGTTTTCCTTCTTTCTCTCTTTCTCTCTCGCTCCTCACGTACTTCGATATCTCTCGCTGCATGTGTGTGTGCCTCTATCTTTTTATCCATTGATTTCGCATGTTTTTTTTTCCTTCTGCTTTCTTTCCACTTGATAGTATCGTGAAAAGCTGAAATTGAAAGCTGTATCATTCGAGTTTTATTTATTTGTTTGTTTGTTTTTTTGGCAACGAATACAAAATAGCGATATCGATCCTTAAAATTACGTCGATATAATCTTACGTTCGCGACTTTCTGCCTCGTTTCGCGTCAATTCGGAACAACTGCGGTGACGTGTTCTTTTTTATTTTCGTCGCATGTTCCCACGATCTTCCGGTCTCTCGCGGTCGAAGGAACGCGATCGCTCGACCGGAGTGAAAATAGAAGTAAAAAGGACGTAAAGGATGTACAATGAAAAATTCCTCCACACGATAATTACACGGCGCGATTGGGTCTGACGGACTTGCGCATCGAGGTGCGCATTCGCTAGACAGTAACCATTTTTTTTTTCGCGTATATATATATATATATATATATTTATATATACGCGACAAATACTTGTTCATCTTCATTTGTTTGTTTTTCGACTTACATGGCTAATAAGTACTATCGTTCATATTAATATTAATATTATTATTATTACAATAATTATATTTGGCAAAACTGTCCTGTCACGGATTCACACGGTAAAAAAGCTAGCCGCGCTCACGCGCGTGAGAAGCGCGTCGGCGCGCGGGCGACGAGAACAAAAAAGACAAAGAAGACAAAAAGTTGATATATAATAAATATGGTCGATCGTGCCTTTCTCGTCGCTGTATCGTTTGGCAACTTTTCGCGCGAAAATCGTCGAAGGGGATGAAAAAAGCGAGGAATGGTAAGTGGCGGGACGTTAGGAACGAAATACAAGGAAAGAGGAAGGCAGACAAAAGCGAGAAAACGCGATAAAAAAGACACGATCGAGGCTCGAATTTTTTTTGTTTCTGATATTTTGTGCTTTTTTTCGTCTTTTTTTTTGCATCGATTCTATGTTCACACGATTTGAATGGGGCAAGGCAATATTGACGCGGGTGTCGTACGCACTGGTTCCCACTTTTCCCCTTTTTTCTTCCTTTTCCCCTCTTTTTCTTTCGTTTCCCCTCTTTTTCTTCTTTGCTTCTTGCTTTTCCCCTCTCCTTCTTCCCTCACTCCTACTTCGCCCCTCTTTTTCTTACTCCCTGCCTCGCTTGCCCTCTCTTTGTTCTTTTCTTCTCACTCTTCCCCTCTTTTCCTTCTTTCCATCCTAATTTTTCTATCTTCTTCCACTTTCCTTCTCTACTTCCCCTCTTCTTCTTCCTCTTTGTTGCTTCTTCGGCTTCTCGTTCCTCCCCGATTCGTCTTATAGTAAATTTCAATTTTTACTTATTCGTCTTTCTTCATTAAAGACTATTTATAATCGATCGATTACTCGCTAAAAGGAGTCTGTATTAGCTAAATGTAAGCCTAAGATCGAATAACCCTTCATAATTACTCGAAGGAGGGGTTGGGGTCAGGAAAAGCGCCGCCGGATGGGCGAGGAAGGGACCAGGAGGGGGGGGGGCTTGCGCACGGACCGGGAGGGCCAAACGGCTCGGGAAAAGGAAGGATGGGCGGGGTGGTTGAACGTTTACAAGCATTTACAAAAACTTATCACATTTCGTTTTTTTTCTTCTTTTGCCCGTTTTCTTTTTTGTTCCTCGTTCGTATTGCGTATGCACGCAAATATTTCTCTCTTTCTCTCCATCATTTCTTAACTTTTTGGCCTCAGAATTTTTTTCGTTTCGTAATAAAATGACGAAAAAAAAATGAGACGAAAAATCGTTGCTAATCTGGCAGGTGATCCGAGCGTTCCTTTCTTCTATCTTCATTAAATTCTTCGCTTCGTCATTTGCTCTATCGTTTTTTTTAACTTATAAGTAATGAAAAATATCTTTGAAAAGGTTATAAAAATTAAAATCGAATAAATTCAAGCAACCGACAAACATCGATTTTCAAGTTGAATTCTATACGTGTTCGGTTTTGTCATGAACGGGCTGTTTTTGAAAGGTAAAAAAAGTACAAACAAAAAATACGATAAAAAATGTTTAAAAAAAAAGAAGGAAAGATCAGTCTTGCGGAGTAAACGATACGCGCAGGGTCGATCATTCTGGCAGGCTTTTACAATTTTACAAGACAAATTATTTTCCTTTATTCGCGGCGTCTCACGATTCTGGCCGGTCAATTTACTCACTTTGCCTGAATAACGGGAATACTCGTGAAAAGTAAATGCGGCAATAATGAGAAGGAATTTCTTTTCGAAAGAATATATATATATATATATATATATATATATATATATATATATATATATATATATATATATATATATATATATATATATATATATATAACCACAGGTATATATAAATATGTTATATACACACGGAGTGGGAGGGACTTTGAAAGAATTTCGCGATCCACGACAATTGTGATTCAAATATTTTTTCGTATGCCCGAATTTTCCTCGTCTCGGCGGACGAGTTTTTTTTTCTCCCACCCGTTCGCGCAACACGTTGCGCGATCTTTGATAAGCGAGGAATGATTTATCTCCAAATCGAGTACAGCGCGTCTATGAAATGTGCCGAGGTACATATTGAATATATGAAACGTTCACGAATACATCGATCATATGGAATCATACGATCGATGTATTCGTATTCGATGTATATTGATAATGTATCGATAATATATCTAATATATCGAATATATTAAAAATATATCAAATATGTAGATATTATATCGAATATATCAATATATCGAATATATCAGATATACAATTCATATATCGTGTATATTCCGTACACGTATATCGTATATATAATTTATACATCCAATATGTCGTGTGTGTATATTTAATATAATCGAATATATACGACACACAAAACATATCGAATACAAATATTCTCGGCAAATGGAGAGAAAAAAGGAAAAAAAAAAAACAACAATGATCATTCATTGCTCATCGAGCCGGGCAAAATCGGGTAAAAGAGACGCCAAAAAAAGAATCCAGCGTACTAGACCGCGATTATCTACGAGGGGGATTTTTTCTTTCTTCCAAAAGCTTTCTCGAAGCGTAAGTAACCACTATTCAATTGTTTCGCAATCCTACGGATAAATACAGCCACGAGCCCTCGTCATTCTTGTTATCGTTTTTTTTTTCTCTCATTTTTTACACTCTATTCTCGTGACGACTTGTTCTCTGTTCGTCTTTTCACTGTTTTCTCGGTGGATTCCCTACGATATTACGAACGCGTAAGCTCTACGGAGGGGGGGGGGGCGCGCGGAGCGCGGTAACGGCGATTACCCACATTTTGTTTGCGGGAATTTACCGAGCTCCGATCGATGTTTCAGTAACAACGCGCAATCAAAGGCGATTTTTACATGAGTCCTGTGACACTGGGTAGCATTATTCGTTGTTGTTCTCGCCGTTGTTTGATTTTTAAGTCGGGGTCACACTATGCGGTTCTACCGGAGCGTTATTGCCGGATCTATAGTGTCTAAGTCTTGAACTTACACTATAGATGCGACAAGAACGCTTCGGTAGAACCACATAGTGTGGCCCCGGTCTTACACTCGTATAATAATGTGAGCCTTTGAAATTTGCAAGAAACCCGATCGGTATCGGTATTACCGACGAACAAATCGGCGAGTTCGTGAGGCTATAGAGGGGTGTTTTCTAACGGGAACGAACATTGGCGGAAATTGAGATTCGATTTACCGATTTGCGCGTTTGGCGATTCTCGCGCAACCGAAAATTGGGTAAAATTGCGTGAAAATAATTGACTCGAATATAAAATTAAGGTTACTTCCTCGCCGAGTCGTCGTCGTCGTCACTGATCACATTCGAACGCGGCAGTTATCGATCGTCGAAATCGGGAAAACCGATTTTTTTTTCGCCTCCATCGCTAAAATCAAGTTTTTCGTCTCGACCGTTGAGCTCGATTTTTTCGTCTCTATCGCTAAAAAAAAACGGGAGAACGGACTTTTGCGCTGTTTTCGTAAAATCGGTCTGCGGCTTCTATCGTTCCCCTTCTCGATTACCGAACTCTTGAATTCTTCAACAACGTCACGCGTCGTGCCACTCGCCTCTACATATTCGAAACTTTCCTTCGTATTCGAAATTCCATCTTTTTTTCCTCTACCTTCGTAACCGATTGCTCTCACTCCGTTGCTCTTTATCGTGGCAGGTGCGAATTCGTCCCACTTGGGGGAGCGAACATTTTTCGGCGATCTCCCGCAACGAGACTCTTCAGTCCGCTCGTCGAGCAAAACGCCTCGTCGTTAATAACAAATTTCTCCGATAACGCTGGAAAAATTGTCAATGACAATGAAAACAGTAATGAAAGAAAAAACACTTTTTGTCCCTCGAGCAGAAATGCAAAAGAAATCGCGGTTTCTTCGACTTCCGGAACTTTCGTGGCCTGCATTTTTTTTTTTTGGCATTTGACGAAGAAAAGTAAAGAAAAAACGTTATTTTCTTTTTTCCTTTCGTTTTCGAGGCCACGCGCGTTCGTAAAAATTTACAATCTAGTACGCCGGAAAAATATCTAGACGGCCGAGTCCTTGCCGACGAAGCCCGTCTTCGATACCGATCGCCTGCCGTCGAATGTTATCGAGGTCTCGCGTCTCAGCCCCGAGTCGATTATCGGCGTGATCTTTTTCTCCTCCTTCAGCGGCTCTTTCTCCTCTCTGCAAAAAAATTAAACGCAAAAAAACGAAGAATGCGATTAACCGTTGAAAGAGCGAGACGGAGAGAGACGGAGAGAGAAAAATTCTCTTCGCACGTCGCCGAAAGGAAAAATTGCGAAAACAAAAAAAAATAAAACAAAAATCGACGGCCATTCAACGGGGCAGTGAAATGTTTTTGTGCTTTTTTCCTTTGTTTTTTTTTTTTCAGTGCAGTTCGGTAAAGTCAGCGACGAAACGAACGTTATTTTACGACAACATCGAGAGACTCACGCATGCTCGCATTCTTGTTATTTTTAGTTGCTTTTGAATTCACTTTTTTCTTCCTCTACTCAATCGCAACAAACATCTCGTGCACTCGTTTTCTCGGCACCGTTCGTTTTTTTTTTCCTTCATTTTTTGACTCGCAAAATTGTCGTATTCTAAAAAAATTGCGTACAATTTGGCACTTTTGAAAAAAGTAGTACTTCAAGTTTCCGAAAATCTTGAATTATTCAAAGCCGTTAAAATTACAAATTAAGATATTGACAATTGATTTGAGGCAAAAATGAATTTTGCGTTCCAATGAAAAGGTGACTTGATTGTTACGTAATGTGGTAAAAGTAATAACACCGATTTATTATTAGTATGAATATTAATTAATAATCATCATTATTATAATTATCGATATTAATTATCATAGTAATTATTAGTATTATTTAGTACTGTTATTATAATTGTTCAATAATGATAACAAGAATCGTTATCATCTTCAAATATGTTGTCATTTAACCATCTTTCAGCAAATTTGAGTGATCGGCAAAATTCTTGAAGAAAAAAAAAACAGATATACCGAAAACATTTTTTTTCTCGCCGTAACAATCGCGAAAAGAAAGACGATTTATATATATATATATATATATATATATATATATATATATATATATATATATATATATATATAGCAGGCCTCGAGCTATTAAGAGTTCTCATTACTACTATTGTTGGACAGTCCCAGGTGTGAGTTCATCATGCAACCAGGCCAAAGCGTGAAGCCGTATTGTCGTTACAAGAAGAATAAAAAAAAAGTGAAAAAAAACAAGAAGAGAGAATAGAAAAACCAAATCATCGCGAAAGCGAAGTTTTTTTCTCCCTAATATTTGTTTGGTTGAAGTAATGGTAATCGTTATGTGGGTGACGAGAAGAGGGCATTAAAAAAAAACAAAAGCAAGTAAATAAATAAAAACGAGAATCGATAGAAAAAAATTGTGTGAATGATCGATGCTCGTGAATTGGTTGGCGGCACACAGAAGGCGACAATTCGAAATAAATGACATGTAGAAATAAAGTGAATTGAAAGAAAAAAATTATATAAAATAATAATCAAGATTCCACCGTACTTTTGACGTTCTTTTCTCTGTTGTTTGAAAAAAATTCCTTTCTCTTGTTTTTTGCTCTCCGAAAAAGGAAAAAAAAGCATAAAATACGTAAACAGACAAAATTATGAAAATATTCGAAAAAATGCAATATTTGTTGCGTTCTATATAAATAAATAAACAAATAAATAAATGATAAGTATAAATGTGTATATACAAATATTTATTCATTAATTAACTATATTATTGAATTGATTTAATAATGTTAATATTAATTCATATACTATAATATTAATATTAATCAATATATCATAATATTAACTTCAATAATAATAATTAATTAATGTTTAGTAAATCGTAATCGGAATAGTCGATCTCCAACACGCGGAGAACGACACTTTCAAATCATGCCACGTGGGAAAAGCCATGTCAATTTAATTAATCAGCGTTATTATAGGAGCCATGCTCATAACACTTTATTGAATTGCATTAATTTATTATTTTTTTGTTCATGTTCCTCTTGTTTTGATCAACTAAACGTTCAAATATCATCACATCAGATCAAAGCTCAAATTAATAGAAATAAGAAGAAAAAAATACGTATGTACAAATGTATGTATATATGCACACAAATATATATGTATATATATTTGTATAAAGACACGCATACGTTTGAATATACGTATATAAATATGTATCTACGTGTTCTTACATGGCGGTATGTTTGACCAATTTAATGGTATTCTTTCCGTTACCCGAGTCTTGTATGGCCGTAACACCCGCGACATTTGCCATTTTTTGGTCGCAATAGGGCAATGGGAACCGCCAACCGTAAAGACTACAAAAAAAAAATATATGCGGTCGGACAAAAAAGACGAGGAAAGTATACGATGGTAATTATGAAATGACTGATTAGCGATACGCAGGATGAGAATTATAAGGTGGCCATGTGTTTTTTGAAGCTTTTTCGCGGACCTTCTGCGACCGAGAAAAACCCGCTTTTTAATGATTTTCCAAGTCCTCTACGATAAAAAAAAATATAGCGTATTTCTGTGACCGAAGCCGCGACGGACCTAACGCTACTCTTAGGAATCGGTAATATCGCTCGCCAGCCCAGGAGCGTTGTTTAAAGTTTGCTTGGAATGCGAACGCAAACGAGTCGTAAATTCGAAACATCGAGAAAAAAAAATTCTAAAAAATTTCACGTGGATAAATGGAATTTAATGGCGTTAAAAAATAACGTTATATAGGAGTGTTTCGTATTTGGAATTAAATTATCTCCATTCTGCTGGACTCAAAATGAAATTTTGTTTCTTTTTCCTTAATGCTCAATTTTTTTTGACAAATGCTGCTTGTCATGAAAATACGCTTTATATTTTTCTTCGAAGAGGACTTAAAATTCTGGGCCCGATACTTCAAAAACATATGGGCACCTTTTAATTGTCACCCGGTTCATATATATATATATATATATATATATATATATATATATATATATATATATATATATATATATATATATATATATATATATACACGTATCGTATGTACAATACAATACACAATGAATTCGTATTAGTACATTTGTTATCCACTTTTTTCTTTCTTTTTTTTACCTATACTCCTGCATCAATGAATTTTTCCAACTAAAAAAACAAACTTTATTACGCTCGATGTGACAAAAAAAACCATTAAGAAAAAAAGACAAAATAATGCGAAACTCTGCGCAAATTTTGTTCTTACGTGATTTTGTGACAGAATACGTAGCGTCGTGTATCATTTGTTCGTCTCGAGTACCAAGGAAACGAAAAAAAAAAAATTGTTAAATGAAAGAAGAACTGTTGAAGTGATGGAAAAAATTAAGATTTTTTTTGTCGCATCGATGTTTTTATGTGTGTGGATGTGTGTGTGCGCGCACGCGGGTGTATATACGTGTATGTGAAAATGACACGGTAGCGCCAGACTTGCCAAAGCATAATTGTATAATCACAGTATCCAAATTGCAGGTAAACACGTTTTCAGTTTAAGCGCGTATTACTTAGTAAAAAACTAGTTCTAAATGAACGCCTCCGTTGCAACTAGTATTTCCTGGTGAAAAACTGGATCATTCAATGAATTTGAATTTTAAATTTAACTAGGCAAAACTACACTACTCCAAAAATTGAAGGAATAGAACAATTCTTCAATTTTTTAAGCGTTGTTTTGAAGCGCTAAATCTATGTGAAAAATGGTCGTATCGATATGAAAAAAAAGCATTTTGAAGCTTCTAGTTTCTAGTTTCAAGATCTTTTGGCAACATTTTTTTGTGAGCTACTGTTATCGCGTGAACATAAGAAATAGCGAGACAATTTTCTAAAATTCTTTGCGTGGGGCCAAGGGCTCGGCAATTTTTTTTTTCAGTGTAATCAATCTATAGGTCAGTTAGCTTGTTTATTTAGCTTCAATTTGTTTGTTTTGGTCTCTCTATGTCAATTTTTTGGTGAGATATCCGACTTTCAATGAAAAAAGATTCTTTTGTCTTTGATCATCGATATCTCAGCAACCAATGATCGCACGGGGAATTTAAGGGGAGCTTTGAAAACTTGACTAAAACTCCTACTTTTTTTTCACCCTTAACATTAATTTGAAAAAAATACAAAACATGGCTTTTATGTTTTTTCAGTAAATCAACCACTACTTTACAAATATTGATGGAAAGACTAATGTTGCCAGGTTTTTTTTTCAGCTTAATGTACCTCCAATAGCCCTGTAAATTGCCAGATTGATCCATCGAACCGTTTTTCCGAACCGATTGATCAAAGTTTTACAAAACAATTAAAAGAACAAGATTATTATTCCGAAATATCGTGTAATCATCATCAAAACGAAAATACCAATTTTCTTCGACTTTTTTCACAACTTTGCACAAGTTGCTTGTTAAATTTACGAAAAAAAAAATTCGAAATATTTAAAAAAAAAAAAAAAAATTTGTAAAACATTTTAGAAAATAATACTACTAATTTTTGACACGATTCGGCTTTTGCGCACCATAATTTCACTCATCTTTAATTGCATTAGTTAAAGGTTCATACCCCCAAGGTCTATTCACTAGTCGAGCTGAGAACTTGTATGCGATTAATTCTCGATATTTTCTGCAAAGGTTATTAGGGTTACAAAAAACCATTTTTGTTCAAAACTGATCTTTCTTTTTAGAAAAAACCAATTAACAGTTATATTCAAAACTAATCTTTTTCGTGGTAAAGTTTTTCTAAGTTTTGGTAGAAAAAATTAATCAAAACTTTTTGTAAACGTTACCTTTTTCGAATTTTTGATCATGCTTGGTTTTGAAAGAAACTGTTTTTTGTAACGCTAATAACTGATGAATACAGCTTGTGGGTATCAACCTTTAATTAATGCAATGAAAGATGAGAGAAATTATGGTGCGCAAAGGCCGAATCGTGTCAAAAATGAGTCAGTATTGTTTCCTGAAATTTTTCGAATACGTTTTTTCGTACTTTTAACAAGCAACGAGTGCAAAGTTGTGAAAAACAGTCGAAGAAAATTGGTCTTTTTATTTTGATGATGATTACACGATGTTTAGGACCAATAAACTTGTTCCTTTAATTGTTTTGTGAAACTTTGATCAATCGGTCCGGAAAATCGGTTCGATGGATCAATTTGGCAATTTACAGGGTTATTAGTGGTACATTAAGCTGAAAAAAAAACCTGGCAACATTAGTCTTTCCATCAGTATTTGTAAAGAAGTGGTAGATTTACTGAATAACCATTAACAGTCATTTTTTTGTAATTTGTTCAAATTAATGTTAAGGGTGAAAAAAAATTTCAAAAATAAGAGAAAGCGTCGTGTAGGTAATTTATTCAAGTTTCCAAAGCTGCCCTTCAATTCTCTGTGTGATTATTGGTTGCTGAGATATCGATGATCAAACACAAAAGGATATTTTTTCACGAAAACCAAATTGAAGCTGGAAAAACAAGCTAACTGACCTACACATTGATTTAAGCAGAAAAATTTCCGAGCCCGTGGACCCTTGAAAAAAAAGTAAAAAGTTCGAAATGATTTTTTCTCCCGCTATTTCTTAAGATTGGGCGATAACCGTAGTTCACAAAACTTTTTTGCCCAAAGATATCGAAACAAGAAACCTAAAGCTTCAAAATGGTTTTTTTTTCATCGCGATAAGATCATTTTTCACATAGATACAGCGCTTCAAAAAAACACTTTAAAAAATGAAAGAATGTTCTGTTCCTTTAGTTGTTTGGAGCAGTGTAGTACTAACGGAATGAATCAGTTGAATCTTTTACTACTAGTTTTTACGAGTAAGTTTTCACTAGTAAGTGAAAAAGTAGGAGTTAAACCCAAGTAAAAACTGTTAGCAAACTCGTTTGGGTTTTGTTACTAGTAAAAACTAGTAGTACTCAACAAACCGAAACAACCGTAAACAAAATGTTTGTTTGGGTTTGTTTGGTACAACATCCAAAGTAGTTGACAACTAGTTTTCACTGGTAATAAAACCCAAACTAGTTGACCTACTAGTTTTTACTGGTAGTGAAACTCAAACTAGTTTACTCCTAGTTTTTACAAGTAGTGGAACCCAAACTAGTTTGTTACTGGTAGCAAAGCCCAAAGTAGTTGACTACTAGTGTTTACTAGTAGTAAATCCTAAACTAGCTTGCTACTAGTTTTTATTAGTAGTAAAACCCCAACTAGTTAACTACTACTAGTAAAGTCCAAGCTAGTTTTTACTAGTGGTGAAATCCAAACTAGTGTTTACTAGTAGTAAAATCCAAACGGGTTTTTACTAGTACTAAAACCCAAACAAAATATGTTGGGCTTGCTTCGTTCGACGGTGAATTTGTTTCGTATTGCTTGGTTTCCACTCACACGGCTTTACTGCTAGTAAAACTAGTAGTAAGCTAGTTTGGGTTGTATTACTAGTAAGCTAGTTTAGGTTTTACTACTAGTAAGTTAGTTTAACTTTCACGACTAGTAGAAACTAGTAATAAACTAGTTTGACTAGTAAAAACTAATAGTCAACTAGTTTGGGTTTTACTACTAGTTAAAACTAGTAGTCAATTCTTTTGGGTTTGACTACTAATGGAACTAGTAGTGCCAAACAAACGCAAACAAAACACATTTTGTTTGAGTTTGGGTTTTACTACTAGTAAAATATAGTAGTACTAAACAAACTAGTAAAAACAAACTTAAAAATCACTAGTAAAAACCTAAACAAAATGGGTTCTGTTTGCGTTTGTTTGGCACTACTATTTTTTACTAGTAGTAAAACCCCAAAACTTTAACATTTGTGGGTTTACTAGGAAGAACTAGTTGTAACGAAGGCGTTTAGTAAAAACTAGTTCTTACTATGGGAAAAGCGTGCCAACCAGAAACGGGTTTTAACTAAAATATCTATATAATGATACTGAAGTTTGCATCGTTCGAATGTAATGAAATGTCCCTTTGTGTTTTATTTTCTTCGTAATTTCCCCAATTTCATTCCATAGATTTGAGCTACCAGAATTACTCAAACATTTTTTCGTCTTTTCATTTCGAAATCTACAACCGAAGGTTGTATAAAGGAAAATAATTCATATAATAATAAAAATAAGGAGTAAATATAAAAAAAAGTTTTTGTTGCATTTCAACGATGAAAACTTCAACACTATTGTATATATGTACACACATATAAAAGAATCATTTGTAGGAAGTACGGTTTTGTTTTTTTAATGAGAATTAAATTTGTTTGGGAAAACCAATAATTATTGTTTAGCAAGTAAGGAGAAGACACAGAGAGAAAGAGAGAGAGAGGGGGGGGGGGGGGGGGGGGAGACCTAATCCCAAATTATTGGTAGAAGTATAGTTTTTGCGTTCTCAAAGAAAAACTCACCTCCCAAGCTTCGTGTCCTCATCGTCTACTGGTTTCTTCCTCGACCTCTCGCACACGTAGTAAATAATGCCTGAAAATTGAGCGAATGAGAATGGGCAAAAACAATGGGGTTTTTTTCTTTGCTTGCGATCAAGGCAGAGAGAGGGAGAAAGTATTCTTTGTAAAAATAAAAATTCCGTATGTTCCGCAATTCTATTCCGTCGATTAAGTGCGAAAATAAAATCCACATGTTTAGGAATAAATAAATATAAATGCGAGAAATTAAAAAATCACAGAATAAGTATGTGTGTGTGGGTTTATATTACGTACACATACATAACTTTATATACGTATTTATTCATTTATGACATGGCAGGTCAAACATTTTTTAAGTGTTTATTTATTTTTTCCACAATTTATATATATATATATATATATATATATATATATATATATATATATATATATATATATATATATATATATATATATATATATATATATATATAGAATATCAGTTTGTAATTTTTTAATCTTTTTTTTACTCATACACACGAAGAAGCAAACAAAAAAATTACGAATCGAAATTACATACGTAAATTCACTCCAATGCAATAAGAAACATTTAAGATGTCCGCGAATTTAAGTACCACAAATAAATAAGTCACATAATTATTATAAATTCAAAAAATATGAATATTTTGTAATTATAAAAACCCGTAATATAAATAAATATTCATTTAATTAAACGAAATTAAATATTCATGTTATTAAGTTATTAAATTTAAGATATTAAAAAAAAACATAAGCGAGCAGAAGCAATGAGTAATTGATTATATCGAAGAAAAAAACAGTGATTACTAAAGAAGTGTGAAATATTGAATTTAGCAATAAAAAATTGAATATTCATGTCACCGCGTACCTGTTTTATGCGTGCAACAGCAAATAACGTCGATTACGACGATCACGATGACCAATGCAGCGATCACGATGCCAATAATGGCCGCGCTCGAGATCAACGGTCCTTTGTGCACCAGCGGCATATTTTCGCCTACAAAAGAGAACGGAAGAAGTGCTGTTATGTCGATGCTTTCACGGGGAGGAGAGGGGGCTCGAGGATATCATTTGCGGTCGGTTAGTGCGAGAAGCAATAACGATAGGGTGTTTGGTGACGAAGGTATTCGAGGATGTATCGAAGTCAAAAGTTCCATTCAGTCGAACGTTTCCGGTTTTTTATGTTGCTAAAAGACAAAAATCTGAAAAAACAATTCAACGGTTTCGAAAGTGGCGAGGGTATCGAATTTCGAGAATAATAACAATAAACAATAATAATAGTAATAATAAAGTTGTAATAAAAATAGAATGAAAGTCATGAACAAAATAAAATTAAAGGCAGAAAAAAATATGAAAATAATAGTAATAATAAAAATGTCAAATGGTGGTTGATCAACGTTAAAAAAAAATCGTTCGACTGCTCGTCAGAAAATTTTATTGTTCGGCATCCGAAGTGAGGTTTTTGCATTTTTTGTATACGAATATGATTTTTGCTGAAATTTTCGCATTTTTGTAAAATTCTGAGTTTCGCGTTGTTTTTGGTAACATTTACATCAAACAATTTTTTTGTGCGTAACTCGAAACCTGAGTAGTCATAAAAGTCATTAATAAATTCGTTTAAAAAGATGCGGTTAACAAACACAATCAAAGAATTTAATCTTTTCAACGTACGAAATGAAATTGTTTATACCTCGTTCATAGAAATTATTTCTTATTGTTGTGAATTCCCGATGAACAAATAATACAGATTTTGCCAAAAGCGCATAAATTGTCCCATGGAACAAAAAAAAAGTAAAAAATTTAACATTTAGACGAAAAAGTTGAAAAAACAAATTCATACGTAACAAACGAAAGATATCTAAATGTTTCTTTATACTACGTTTTTTGTTATCGAACGATTTGTCCATAATATTTTCATATTATTATTATTACTATTATCGAAAAAGAATATAAAACATTCCGCTTCACATTATTATTATTAAAAATGTTTTCTTTCTACATATTATTGCTATCGATTATTTTCTTCGGATCTTCATCGACCGTGAAGTATTCGAAATTTCTCGTTCATCTCTCGACCATTTACGCACGAAACATCCTCGAACCATCGGGAAGAAAAAGAAAAAAAAATCCTACAAATAAATCATCGAAGTACGATGATATGCGATTGAAACTCGATTTGAATGGAATTTACATAGACACGAACGTACTGGTACATTTTTTTTGTCGTTCGACCTTTCGTGCTGCGAATTTAAACCATTTTTCAAATCCACAAAAACAAAACAAAAGACGCGAGAGAACTGCGAAAAATTAACTTGACTGACAAGACGAATATTGAAAGAATAACAAACAAAAAATCGTCAACAGGCAATTTCAGTTTTTCTTATCATCGTGAGCACGAGATTTTTCGGTATCGTAAAACTTGAATTTCAGATCTTCCTCTTTTCGCACCCGTAATCTGAAAAAAAGACTGGGGCAAAGGACCAAAAAGATAGAGATAGAGAGAGAGAGAGAGAGAGGGATTGGGACGAGAGGGAAAAAGAGCTAAAAATTCGTTCCCATCGAATGCATGCGAGAAAAAAAATCCCAAAGCTTAAAAATAACATGCAGCCCCTAAAAACCAAAGCTTAAAAAATAATCCTACGCCGGATAAAAAATAAATCAAAAACACTTGACACGATCGATAAAATAAATAAAAAAAGCATGCACTATTAAAAAAATAAAATAATTAATCAATCTCGTTCAAGCCCGCTAATTCATCGACTAGCCCCCTCTACTAATTGGCTTAATATCGCGTTTCTTTTTCGTTAGTGTAGCCGCTATTTTGCCTCAGTGAGGGAACAAAAATGAATCAACAAATAATCGCTACGCTTGCTCTCATCGCTCTTGGGTTATGGTTATTGTTGTTACTTGTTTTTTTTTTAAAGCTTCTCGCTAATGGGGTTAATCAATTGCGCCACTCAAACAATGCCCATCTCTACGTTAGTTAAGCTGTGTATTTTTTCTTGTATCCTTTTGTGGTCGTTTTTAATTGTTTTTTTTTTTTCATCAATTTATTTACTTCGCTCAGCCAAGTTGTATACGTATATTTACCGTTTGATTTTTCGGCTCGAGGTGTGTATGTCCCGGTTGACGACTAGCGGGCAAACGAGAAAAAAACCGACACAGCCGCGCAATAAACCATCTCAAAATTTCCTTCTCGTTTTTTTTATTTTTCGTATTCTCCTTCTTTTTTTCATGGTATTGTTCTTTTTTTTCAAATGTATTTTTGTTTGTCGGTATTTTCGTTTGTTGTATTGCCAAAGTGTTTCTTTGGTTTTTTGTTTTCATTTTTTTTCGCAGCCATCTGAGAATGGCCTCTTTCCGCCGGCCAATTGTGGTGTGAATTTTCCTTTGACACGTATATTTTTCGTCGTAGATATATATATATTTTTTGTACAATTTTTCGTTTCGTGTGTCGGTGTTTTTTTTTTAATTATGTTTAATTTTTCGTTGTTGATCTTATTTCCGTTGTAGTTGTTTCTGTTGTGTTTTTCTTCCTTTCTGTCTTTCTTTGATTTCTTTTTCGTTCCGAACGAGCAAATCGAGAACAGAGAGCGAGAGAGAGAGAGAGGGAGAGATCAAACGTTCATGCGCGCCAACTCGAATGTTTATTTTTCTCTCTGTTTTTTTTTTCATCACCCTCGTCAACCCCGCTCTTTTAATTTCCCTCTCCTTTCAGCCCTTTTTATCTCGCAGCTCCCTTCCGTGCATAATTAAGGATGACGAACGCTATGTCTCTTTTATTTTCCGCTGCATTAAATTCGTTTTGGCTTTTGTTTCGTTAACTACGAGACGTTTCATTTTGCTCATTTCTTTCGAGATCTCTCTCTCTCTCTTTCCCTTCCGTCGGTCTTGCTCGCCCCGCCCGCCCCCGGGCCAACAAGAAAAATCTTCGATTCATCGTTGTCCTATTATTGACTTCCGGTTACTGGTTCCGTCTATCCGTATTTTTTTCCCCTTATTTACCCACATCGATATTTCGCTCTCATTAAAAAGCTCGAAGATACCCAAAATTCTCGAAAAAAAAAAACAAACAAAACAGAGAAAAAGAAAAACGAACGAAAGAATCAACACGATAAAGAAAAAATAAAAATAAATAAGAACAACGAGCTGTAAAAAAAGAAGACACTTTTTTCCCTGAAAAATCACAACGCGCAATTTCCCCAATTGTTTATTTACACACATATGTATAGTCTCTTTTCGAAGCACACATGCCATGCGATATTTTTCCGAGAACGAAGAGAAAAAATTAAAAAGTGGAAGGAAAAAAAACGAACGAAACCGAAAAGTCGCGTCTCTGAGAATCCCAGGCATTAACTTCTTCTCTGACAGGTTTACGGTAGTCGTGTGAATATAATGGGGAATTTTCGCGAGTGATGGTATAATAATGAAGAAATTAATTATTCCTAATAATGATTTAATCGCAGCTTTAATAATAATCATAATCATAATCATAATAATTATAATAATAATAATACTAATAATATTGTAAAAACTAAATGATGATTCGTAAATTACAGATCATGCGCTCTAAACACGTACAATTTCTCTCTTTTTTTAAATTAGAATATATATATATATATATATATATATATATATATATATATATATATATATATATATATATATATATATATATATATATATATATATATATATATATATATATATATATATATATATATATATGTACGCGTACATAGATGTGTGTGTGTTTTTTTTCATCGAACGAATCAAGCCAATCTAGCCGCATTTGTTAGCCAACGGCAAGGGCAGTATCGCCAAATAAAACTGATGAAAATGTCACGGTAAATGCGTGTACGCGATAAAGAAAAAGAAAAATTGCTCGAAAAATATGAGAAAAGTAAATTTGCTTTTGACGGTCGCAGGCTCGATAAAAAAGGATTTTCTTCGAGTTGGAAGAAAGAAGATGAAAAAATAAAAAAATAAGGCAAAAATGAAACCAAATTTTGAAGAAAGCATGCGGCGATAAGACTTCTTTGTTATATAGTATTTCTTTTCCTTCGATAACGATAAAAATAATTATGACGAAAATAATAATAGTGTGTAGAACACGTATATTTTCGTTTTGTTTGCGTCTCGGGTGACGATTTACTTGTATCCTTATGATCGAGTCGCGATTCGCGACCCGACCATATCGGAGCACACTAATACCATGAAAATGTATATATATATGTGTGTGTGTGTATATATATATATGAATTATATATGACCTGCTTAAAATATTATTATATATTACCCGTTCTAATTCAGGCATTTGGCAATGTAGGGCAGTACATAAGTATATTCGGCTGCTTTTGCAATTAAATGTTGAACGCGCCTTCATATATACCTTTACGTTCAATTTTAGTTTTACGATTTCAGTGGTTCATCGATTACTCGGCTTACCGTCCGATTAATCGATTGGTTCGATCTATCGATTTGTTCGGGTTATCGATTAGTTCGACTCCACGAACCTCGTTAAAACTTGAACCCATTTTGTCCCCGCTATCGATTTCTTCGACCTATCGATTTGTTCGACCTATCGATTTCTTCGACCTATCGATTTCTTCGACCTATCGATTTCTTCGACCTATCGATTACTTCGAACTATCGATTACTTCAATTTATCGATTTCTTCGATTCATTGATTAGCCCGAACTACCGATTATTTCGATCTATCGATTAGCCCGATCCATCGATTTCTTCGATCCACCAATTTCACCAATTGATCGATTTGCACCACGTATCGATTAATTCGATGTACAGATTAACTCGAGCCGATACCCGCTCAATCAAAAGTAAAGTAGAAAAATAAATTGCGTTGCGGCAATCGTTTGTTTCAGCGCCATGAAAATGGATCAAAAGAAAAAAGCAAAAATATAAAATGGCCGTGGGAAAGAAAGAAAAAAAAACACACACACGCGGGCGCGCTCACAGACACACGCACACGAAAAACGCCTTAATTTAAATACAAGAATGGAGCGAAACGTACCAGTACGTCGTAGTAAACAATGAGCATTGAAAACAATGTCTCTAATCATATAAATACAGTTGTTATTATAACTTTAGTTTCACTATTCAGCTCGATTACCCTTGCCCCTCATCACTGACTATTACTCCCGCGCCCTGCCAGTCGTTCAATTTTCGGACATTTTTCATTCGAAATTATTCGTCTCGCCCTCGAGTCAGTCGCTGATAGTAACGCATTTTCTTTTATCCTCTCTCTCTCTTTGTTACGTCGTTGCTTTTTTTGTTGTTTTTCACCTCGCGGCGAAACTTTGAGTTTCTTTTTCTCATGTTTTCATTTTTCAAATCGGAAAAAAAACCATTAGTGGTTGGGGAATGTTTAAAACCTCGGTCGATCTAATTAATTAAATTCTACATTATTAGTTTACGCTCTGTATTGTTTTTTTTTAACCTTCTTCGATATTATTCTTTCGTGTATATATATATATATATATATATATCTCGAATTTTTTGTATCGCTCTTGGCAAAGGTTTTCCTTCTCTCGTGATTGTTCTTTCGTGACGAAACTCCACGATTTTCAAATGATGATTTTCTCCCATACTCCGTTGTCCTCGTATACGCTTTTTTTCTGTTGTTATTTTTGTTTTTGCTTCTCCCATTCGTATTATATTATTGTGTCTCGTGAGTGTTGTTTTTTGTCTTTTTGTTTGGTCTTAAGTATAAACTACGAGCTCTAGATATCTAGGAAGAGAATCGCTATTGTTGCGGCAATCGTGATCGCCAGGGGCTTGGAGACATCACCAGCATTTATTATCCCGTAGTCTACTGTCCCGCCGGATGATTCTGAATGATAATAAGAACAAAAAAATATTCACTCCTTTAGACGTGAGCAAGTGTCGCAGTGGAGCAGGCGAGAGACAAGGGAGACAGAGAGTGAGTGAGAGAGAGAGAGAGAGAAAGGGGGAATAAAATACATTGGAGTCTACGTTCGAAAATCCCCGACAAGTATATGTATTTTTTCACTGTAAGATTGAGAGAGTGAACATAAGTCGAACTTTGAGTGGACTGTACGATAATGTCGGAAATATTTTGTCGCGATATAAATTGCTCGGCCTTTTTTTTTTCGAGACGTACTCCATTAATTATTTTCCCCTCCCCTCCCCGTCACGACTCCGCCCCGTCCACCGTCTAATTGAATTTCCCACCGCACGGGAATGGACGAAAATCCGAAAGCTCGCGTCCATACTGTATCTTTAATAAATTGTTGTTTTGTTTCTGTTAAATATATATATATATATATATATATATATATATATATATATATACTTTGTACAAAGGTACTTCGGGTTGTCCAATTCCAGTGCCTGAGAATATCTAGACGCGATTCCTGCGTGCAAGACGAGACGCAAAAAGCAAATGGCATTAAAAAAAGGATTAAAAAAAATCGATATTTGGCGATTTGTATGGCACGTTTTTACAAACGCGTTTTTGTTTCACGATCGATTGGGGCGAATACTGAAGAAAAAAAAGCGAGTAAAACGTTTAAAGTATAAAAAGGTATAAAAAAAAAAGGAAAGTATTGAACGAAAAATCGCGGGTCCCGTTGGACAAGGTCGACCTGAAAGTAATGTACGGCTAGGTGCACATCTAATTGCAAATCTAAAATAATTTGCTCGACATTTTGCGTGCAGGCAGGCTGGTGGGAGTTTCTCGTCCTCCTAAAGATTAATCATTGAAATATCGCGCGAATATCTTTTTTTTTGTCGCTTGAATTTTTTTAGCGTGCCCATATTTCGATCGGGATTGTCGGTTTATCGGTGTATCGAGATCGCGTAGTTGTATCGATATCTTTCGAAATTCCGATTGATCGACATATCAACGTACCGATTTCCATTCAATGACCATATACCGATTTTTGGGGCCGGGTCGAAATTCCGAACTTTGAATGATCGGAACGCTCGAAACTTCGAAAGTATGCTACCCCGAAAGATCAAAACTCCGAAAGAATTTCACACGAATGACGAAAACTCCGAAAATCTGAACACCGTCAAAATAATTCGGCTATGGAAGTTTTAAAAGTTTCAAAATTTTCAATAAATCGACGAATTATTTTATACCATTTTTTTTATCAAGAAGTGATTTTACGTCAATTTTAAAATTTGTCTAGACGACGTTATACATTCTACATCATTTACAGTCAACTGTGTAGACTTTCGCTGGCATAATCTTGACGAACCTTGTAATTTAGGAACATTAAAGTTCGGAATTTCAACCCGGCCCTCATGTGAGGATCATGCCAGCGAAAGTCTACACAGTTGGCTGTAAATTATGTAGAACGTATAACATTGTCTAGACAATTTTCAAAATCGACGCAAAATAACTTCTTAATAAAAAAAAATTCTTGAAATAATTCGTCGATTTATTGAAAATTTTGAAACTTTAAAAACTTCCATAGCCGAATTATTTTGAGGGTGTTAAGATTTTCGGAGTTATGGTGTTTCGTGTAAAATTCTTTCGGAGTCTTGATCTTTCGGAGTTTTAAGGGTTCTGACTATTCAAAGTTCGGAATTTCAAGCCGGCTCCATTTTTAATTTTGGAACACTAAAATTCGGAATTTTAAACCGTCGGAGCATGCAAAGTTCGGAATTTACCCCGATTTTTCTTGAATTTTGGCATTCCGATTAACAGAGATATCGACATGCCGATTTTTTTTGTCTTGAATACCGATATTCGTACCGCTCGATATATCGAGATACCGATTTTTCTTGAATTTAAACGTTAAAAAATCAGAGATAACGATTTCTCGAAAATACCGAGAGAAAAAAAACCGAACGAATATACGTCACATTCCAATGCGAAAAAACGAGAAAGCAACGGATGCACAGACGATATGTTTTCGTTGATCGAAAAGTTTGTAGTGATTTTTCTTCTTTGCTTAATTATCTGAAAGAGTTCAAAAAAAAAAAGAAACTTACCTCGGGCGGTCTTGAAATGAATGATTCCGGGATTACTGAAACCGATCACGTTGTGGGCCCGTACCTCGGCGCGATAGAACGAATCCGAGTTGAGATCCTTGAGCCATTGTTTCGTGCGTTGTCCTTTCATCTCGTTCGCGACGCAACTGCCCTCCAGCAATTCCCAATCGTTGCCGGCCCTCTTCACCTGACAATAGCGTATCTCGTAGAGATCGATCGGCTCCCCGTTGTCGGGCGGTGCGTGCCACTGCAGCTGATACTGATTGTTGAACGGTGACACCTCGTACAGCGCCTCACCCGATCTCACTTGTATCCGGGGTGGATTCGGAAAGTTTCTCTGGGGCGTCGTTTCCGCAAGATTTGCGCCCCAATTGCCGTCACCAACGTCGTTGCGCGCCGAGAAACGGAAGTCGTATTGGGTCTGGGGCTTGAGGCCCTCGATCACGTAGGGCGAGCCTGCAACGGCGGAGTGTTAAGATTAATTTTAAAACGAACACAAACGCGACGATAAATGGGAACAAAAAATATGGAACAAAAATTTACTGAAAAATCAAAAGCAAATAAAAACACGAAAAAAACATTGACAAAGTAGAACAAATAAAAAAAAAACACCGCAAACTAAAATTCACAAAAAAAATCGCGGCAAAATAGAAAATAATGAAAAAATTACCAAGATATATTTTTTAAAAAGGAAAAAAAAACGAAGAAAACTTTGCAGTTATGAAAACAATCGGAGAGAAGAAGGCCAAAAAAAATAATTGATTTTTTTCGTGCAATAGAAAATAATGTCAAAGATGAAGAAATAGAAAACAAAAAAGAAGTATTGACATTTCCGCAAAAAATGGCCGAAAATGTAATTGAGTGCGAACGAAAAGAATATTAATTCTTCGGATACGTTCAAATTAAACGAGTATGGATAAATTTTGAAAATTTAGAAATAACGAATAGAAAGAAAGATCGTAAAAAAAAAGAATGATAACGATGCAACGAGAATTGCGAAGAAAGGCTACCGCGGGATAAGGAAGTCTAAAAAATATACGAATAAAAATTGAAGGAAAAATGAGAAATTAATGAAGAAAAAAATACGAAAAAATGTAAATGAAAAACTCGATTTCGAAAGCCAAAAAAAAATATGTCTTCAAAGCTAGCGAAAACAACGAAGAATTGGAGAGAAAAAGCCGCAAAAAAGTTTTCTCAAGCTCAAACAAACCCAAACAAACCAACGGGCAGCATGTTTGTTTGGGTTTGTAAAAAAAACTCGTAAAAAACCCAAACAAGTCGAAAAACGGCAAATAATTTCGAAAAACAAGATAATAAAAGAATGAAAATAAACCCAGACAAATTAAAAAAAAAAAACAAAGAAACGAAGAAGAAAGAAAAACAGACACGAGACCAGGCGGACAAAAGTTCAGGTAGACCGAGCGCGCGCTCTTGATTTCTACAGATTTTGTTCAAATTTAAACCAGACATTGTTCATATCATAATGCGTGTTTGAGTGAAATTTCAGAGCAGTCAACTATTTAGATTGGGAGTTAATGGGTTTTAAAATTTCAACTTTCAACACTGCAGGGTCTGCATTGAAATTTAGACAAAATAATTTTCCGTAAAAAATATTTGTCCCCTCTGATAAGAAGGCATACGGCAACACCGCATCGTTTCACGTATCCAATGACGTAAGTTTGCGCGGCATATTTAAAATAATACTGCAACACAATTTTTTATTCGAAATTAAGTTTTAATCGAACAAATTTTTTGATTAGTTATGGATTAACCAACACGTTTATTTGTTAATGAAGATAACATAAACAATATAAAACATTTATATTTAAAACGCAAATATTTTTTCATGATGAAAGTTTTTAACTTCTGGAACACGATAATTATTATTATTTTCTCGAAATATTCAACAATACTGTTCTGCGGTGTTGCCATGTGTCTTCTTATTATAGGGGACAAATATTTTTTACGAAGAATTATTCTGTCTTTACTGAACGTTTTTAGCAATCCAAACTTTTTTCACTCTTTCCCTAACTGGTTTGCTATCTAAACATAATTTGTTTTCAAAATGTACACGCACAATAGAATGGTACGACGAATTATGTGACCTGACTTTCGGGCAAAGCAAAACCTGCAGCCTTAAAAGTTGAAATTGAAAAACCCCATTATCTCCCAATCTAAATAGTCGACTATTCTGAAATTTCACTGAAACATGCATAATGATATGAACAATGTCTGGCTCAAATTTGAACAAAATCCATAAAATTCAAGTGGGCGCGCTCGTTCTACCTTAAGGGGTGAGATGCAGTCAGAATTTTCAAAAAATCGATTTTTTAAAACATTTTCTTGAAGTATGATGTTTCGAAAATATTCCCTGAAAATTTCAAGTCAATCCGATGAATAGTTTTCGGGATATCCCACAATTAGTGAAGGCGTATATACGTGGCAAACGTATAGACGTGGCTGACAAACGCGCAAACGATAATACCCGGGAACGCAGAATGCCTCGAAGACAACAACAAATTTATATTTTGGAAGCTTCCACATCGGCAGAAGCCCTATTGTATGGGCCAGGAATCGATGATTCTATGTAAGTAATTTTTTATTTAGTATTTCTATACATAAATCAACTGTAAAGTTGGAAAACTTTTTTAGAAATTTTCGAAAATGCATTACTTAAAAACTATGAAATTTAGCAAAATTGTATAAAGAATACTTTCGTTTTAAAATTGCCCACCATATTTTTAGAAAATAATTCATCCCGAAAAACTTTAATTTTTTGAAAAATTGTCTTAACAATTGGCTATAAACAATTGAATGCTCGACTTTTTGGCAAATTTGTGACATTCGGATTCAGTGGATCAAAATACATAAAAAAAAAGTTTAGCTTCATCCATCGAGCTCAAAATTTTACGAACATATAATACCGTATCCACATCGAAAAACTTTAAACGCGTTTTTCTCGAAACTATGTTTTTCACGTCGGTGACCACTATAATTCAAAAACCACTCGATGGATTTTTATGAAATTTGGTGTGTTTATCGATAACATTAAAAACTAATCCTTAATCGAAGGATTTTCATTTTTGTTGAAAATTTCTATTTTTTTTAACAATAAACGAGCGATTTTTTGGTCGAAAATCGAAATTTATCTGTCGGAAGCCACCATTTTGTTATTAAAAAAAAAGCTTCGGTTAAGGACTTGATTTATTATTAAACTAATGATTTTTTTTTGGTTTTTTTGATTCCAGATGATCCAGTAAAATTTTATGATGGTCACCGCAAAGCACTACATGCCGAAGGGGGTCCGATATTTTTATACATAATCAAAATTTTTCTTTGAAAATTTGTACAAGTCAAGTTGAAATATAACATAAAAAGTCTGTGTAACCACTGTTGTAAAACAAACTTAATTACTATAAAAAAAATTATTGAAAATGCTCGTTTTTTCACGCCTCTGACTGCATCTCACCGCTTAGGGGCCAGTCCACTTTGAAAAATAAAAAAAACGATTTTTTTACTGTTTTCGAAGGTACATACATTCAGAAATATTGTGTCAAAATTTTATGAAAATCCGAGCTCTCTAAGTATTTTTTTTTACCTGAACGTCAACGCGTTTTTCTCGAAACAACGTTTTCAAAATCTAGCTCCATCGTATCTCTAAAACTAATAAACCGATTCTCTTGAAATTTGAGCCACATATTGTAAACGAGATTCGCAACAAGATGACCCTCGATGGTTTTAAAATTTCGATTTTTACTCTTTTTTTGTTGCGAAAAACTGCGAAAAAACGCGTTTTTTGAAACTTTTTTCGTTTTTCATCTGCCATTTTTCAATTTTTTGATAAAACTTTATATCCGAGGGTCATTTTGTAGTTGGTGTCATACTGAATCCAATGGACTTTAATTTTTTTCTTTCAGACAAGCCGTTTCCGAGTTGTGATGGAGCTACCTAGGCCACCTATTTTCGAGGCGTTACGTTAAACTATAGTTTTTGTACTCAAAAATGAATAAAAATGAATTAAACATATTTCTTTTAAATGTATTTCAAGACTTCATTTATCAAGCCCAACAACTTTTATATTGACATCTTTTATAAAATGCTTTTACTAAATGACGAATAAAAAAAAAAAAAAAAAACAAGAGTAGAGAGGAAAAAGCTTCTCTCCACTTCCGAGTGCGAAATTATCGAGGCGCAGCTCACCGATGGACCACGTCTTGTTTCTCGCGCTCGTCCACGGCTGCGTGTTCTCCTTGTACTGTACGCTGAGTGTGCGCAATTGAAGCTCGGGTTGAGTGGCGGGCGGTACGATTGTGAACGCGATCGTCGTGGCAGTGATCTCGGACATTCTCGCCTGTTGCACGATGCCGGGTCTCTCGGCTTCTTTGAGCTCGATCAGGTGTTCCCGGGTGCCGTGTACATTGATCGCCCGGCACTTGTAGATCGCGTAATAGCGTCGATCGACGGGTTGAACAACGAGAGTGGAGATGGGTCCTTTGCCGATCTGTTGATACATGGGATCGTTGAAATCGACAGGCCGATCGCCGTTCATGTACCATTGTATCGTCGCGTTGGGTATGCTCTCGGCGATGCAGGTCAGATTGACGGGTCTTCGTTCCCAGGACCATACGGTCTTGTTGTTCATCGAGGCGAACGAGGGCGGAAATTCGACGGTAAGATGGCCGTTTTTGTACGCAGGGGCAACTTTGTTTTTCGCCACGCACTCGTAAAGGCCGTCGTCTTTGCGCAATACGTTGTCGATCGTTAAAACAGCCACGGTCTCGCCTCGTGTATTGTCGGACGACACACTCTTCAGGATGATCCTGTCGTCTTCCGGTTGTATGCCCTGTTTGTAAGGATCTTTCGACGTGTGCTTGCGAAAGGATATTTCCGGCGACGGGCGTCCGGAAGCTTTGCACGTCAACTCGACTGTTTTACCGACCGGGCTCGTGCGATTGAAAAACTCCATTATCTTCGGTTTGCCGATAACCGCGACCTTTATTATCGTTTGAGCCTCGCCCGCGGTGTTCTTCGCCGTGCACTGATACTCGCCGTCGTCCTCGCGTTTCACGTTGCCAATTGTCAGCAAACCCGTGTCCGCGTCCACACCGAAACGATCCGTCTTCGAGAGATCCTCACGCGTCAGGTACTTCACCCAGGTGTACTTCGGGGCCGGTTTTCCGCTCGCTTTGCACGGTATCGTCTCCGTTTTGCCCTCGATTATCTCGATCTCCGTGCGGATCTCCTCGATCTTCGGCTCCTCCAGGACCTGAGGGGATCGAGAGAGGCCGTTTTGGGTTCTTATACAGAGTCTTATACAGAGGTCGCGGAACAAAAACAATCCTCATGAGGTAAATGTCCCGATTATTGAGCATCTAAGGATCTGGGGGATTGAATTCGGTGAGAAAAAAATATAAAATCAAGAAAAAACCATCGCTTTCATGTTCAAATGATACTTTGATATTTTTACTTTCGAAAAATCACCCTTTAAATTATTTTTAAATGATTTCAAATGAAAAAAAAAAAGAATAACAATGTGAAGCATGCAAATGTCCCAATTATTGAACCCTGGAAGTGCCTATGTCCCTAATATTGAACAGGCATGTCCCAGTTATTGAACACTCTCGACAATTCTTTTTCCGTTCTGAAAATATTATTTTGGGTACAATATTAAGAAATAAAAGCAAAATCAAACACTTAAATAATCTTTTATTAATCATGTAAAAATACAAAAATATATATTTAGTCTCTTTTGACGGGTTTTCGGTTCATTCGTATTTGGTTTATTTTTGCTTTTCAACTCGAACTTTATTTTATTTTTATTTTCAGCTTCCTCGTTTTTCTGTTCGGTTTTTGTTTGATTTTATCGCAGTTTGGCTCCCTGAAATATCGGAGAGCAAAAAATATTGAACATTACATTCGTATTTTTAGGTTCCACTTAGGTTGTATTCTCTTTTTACTTTTCTTTTTGTGTTTATTGCACGAAAATACAAATAAAAAATATATTTGACGATCTTAGAGTTATTATTAAAAGAATAAAGGTAAGTTTATTCAGGAGCTTACAGTTTTTGTTCGAATAAATTCGATTCACACGATCTGTCACACGTTAATTGTCTCGATGTTTTGATGGGTTTAATGACGCCATCTTGGAGAATTGGAGTGTTCAATAATCGGGACACACTGCATTTTCTATGTCCCAATGATCGAACACTGTATTTTTTAACAAATAATTAATCACATTTTTTTTCTAAATTGTTATTTGTATGAAATTTTCTGAGGCACGTGAAACGCCTTCACTTTTTGAGATGCGACAGTTTTTGAATTTTTTATGCCATTACGCATGAAGCGGCGCGTCTTAGCAAAAACGATAAGCAGTTACCACGGGACGTCTAATCGGGTCACCGTTGCTGATTAAATAATTTTTTCTCTATTAATTAAAGCTCTTTTTGCACAAGTAAGGTAACATTTCGATAGCCAAAAGTTCCATATATGTAATGAAATTTTTATAAATAAGTAAATGCATGCAGGTGCATGAGAAATAATAAAAATACAAGATGGTGTTCGATAATTGGGACATTTGCCTTACATCGCGCAAAGTACGCGTCGCAGAGAAAAATCGTCGGGACGAAAGTTGTTTGACTCGAGTACGAGGGAAAAGTCGTCTAGTTGATTTGACCTTGCCTCGAATAACCAAGGTCACGTGAAGGTCATCTTCAATTTTTCAAATAGGTACAGTACATTTTAAGCGGGGATTCTTGTAGCTGGTGACGAGACTTTTACAAATCACTACGGTTATGATACGTTTGGCTTGGAATGTTTCGAGTCGCGACTCGACTATGCTCGAATTTGTTTGCATCAAAATGTTGTGATTTTTTTTCAATGGCCGCAAGACTTCGCGAATTGCAATGAATTTCGAGTGAACTTGATTTACGTATTGGCAAGTATCCCAAGTAGTACAGTCGTGCTGTATATTGGAATCGGAAAAAATTAGAAAGGCTAGTTTTTTGACAGTTGGATTTTGTAGGCGCCGCGGGTGCTAAATCCAAGTTTGCTTAAAAATCGGGGTGTAGGGATTTTTTAGGGGATGGAAGGAGATGGGGGTGGATTGGTGCCAAACTACAAACCCCACGAGGTCGGCGCCGGGAGACAAAATGTTCAGAAAAATCCGGGTTTTATTTTTCTCCACAGCGCCGAAGTCGTGGAAGTTCATTTTGGGGGTGAAAAAGTGGGTTGAAATTTTGAAAAATCAGTTTTCATTCGATAACTCTTTAGGAAAAATTCATACAATTTTTGTTCAAATAGGAACGTTGTAGCCCTTGAAAAGACGCGTCGATCGAGTGTTTGATCATCCGTCTCCAATGATATCTTCACCCCCAGAAGAATTGTTGAAGTATAAACAAAAAAATTGTTTATCGAATAACTCAAAAACAATCTATTTTTCGGTGATGGTTCAAATGTACGAAATGTAGAGAATAATTTTCTCTATATTTTCGTTCCCATGGATCACCCTTGAATTTTGCTTTTTTCAACCCCTCTCAGGGATTGAAAATTCAAAATGAAATTCTGGGAAATCGATTGACCGAAAGTAAAGAGATACGAATTTGGCGCTGTGGACAAAAATGTAGCCGAGGGTTCGAGCTGCAAATTCTTCCACGGCGGCGAATTCGTGCGGTCAATGGTTTGCCCAGAATTTCATTTTGAATTTTCAACCCCCGAGAGGGGTTGGAAAATCAAAATTCAAGGGTGGTCCATAGAAACGAAAATATAGAGAAAATTATTCTCTACATTTCGTACATTTGAACCATACACGAAAAATCGATGGTTTTCGAGTTATTCAATAAACAATTTTTTTTTTTGTATTTTAACAATTTTTTTGGGGGTGAACATATTATCGGAGAGTGATGATCAAATACTCGATCTACGCGTCTTTTCAAGGGCTACAACTTTGCCATTTGTACAAAAAATGTACGATTTTTTCCTAAAGAGTTATTGAGTGAAAACTGATTTTTCAAAATTTCACCCTACTTTTTCTCCCCCAAAATGAACTTCCACGACTTCGGCGCTGTGGACAAAACTAAAGCCCGGATTTTTCTGAACATTTTGTCTCACGGCGCCGACCTCGTAGGGGTTTTAGTTTGGCATTAATCCACCCCCATCTCCTTTCATCCCCTAAAAAAGCCCCTACACCCCGATTTTTAGGCAAACTTGGATTTAGCACCCGCGGCGCCTACAAAATCACCTGTCAAAAAACTAGCCTTGTTCTAATTTTCTCCGATTCCGGGGTTTTTCAGCGACAGCACGACTGTACTAGAGAGAAATCGGACGAATAACTCATGCTTTTTCACGCACCTCGACGCGAATAGCGCGGTCCTGAAGCTCTCCGGTCATGAGTACGGATGCCCTGCATGTGTATATTCCCTCGTCCGATTCCACGACTTTCTTGATCTTCAACGCGTGAGTCTCGATTATGTAATGATCGTCGGTCGTGATCAGATTGTTGTCGTGGAGCCAATCAACCGTGGGCGACGGTCTCGCGCTAACGTGACACTTTATCTTGAACTCTTTGCCGAGTATCGGATACTGATTTTCCGGCGCGTCGATCCATTTTATTGCCTCTGTGTTCACAAAACGAGCCAAAAAAAACTGTGATTAGCATGAACTTTTTTGCTTTCTATACGTTGCTTTTTTGTCAATAATTTTTATCATTTTTCATTTGTGCGACTTCTTGCGATGCAAAAACATTTTTTTAAAGGATATAGATGTGTTTGTTGATTTTCATACATTTAAAATAATGAAACTAGAACGAATATTCACTAAACTTTTTGAAACACATGACTGTAAGAATAATATTGACAACAATTACATTTTTATAATAAGAGTAATAATAAATAAATAAAAAACGATAGTTATTTATGTATTAGCACAAAAGTAAGTACGGACAAGAAATCATACTTCTATCTTTTTTTTTTATTAATCCCGTGCCCGTCTTTTTAATAATCGTGCGAAACTTTTGAAAAAACGAAAATGGAGCTCCATTTTTTTTTCCACAAGTCTTTTTTTTTTTTATTAATCTCAGATTTTTCACCATATATATTTATAAATTTGATTAGTATTCTTATTATAAGCCATCTGCTAAATAAAAAAATTACCAAATATAATCATATATATATATATATATACACTGCCGCTCAAAAGTTTGGATACACCAGTCGATATTTTTTACCGTAAAAGTTACACAGTTTCGTCAAAAAAAAAGATAACCAAATTTTTCCGAACGGCCTTTGAAGGGAACAACTTCAGCTTTGTTTTACTTTTTTGAAATATTTTTAATGATTTTTTTCGACCCGCTACGCACTTTTTTACGTGACTGTTTTTTTGATCTTTTTCGAACATCGAGAAATCGGGCGCATGACTTATGAAATGTTTTTTTTTGTCATGTTTATCCATGATAAACGTGAACGGAGTAGCAGGAGCTCTATTTTCGTTTTTTTTTTTAAGTTTCGTACGATTTTTTCCGCAAAGTTATTTCATTTTTGGCTAAAAAAGACAAATTTTGGGAAAGGTGATGTGAGTTACGAACTATAGGGCTTAAGAGGAAATGCCAAAGATGTAAAAAGTAGCGTAAGTTTATACTGGACTGCCTGGAATTTTTTCAACATTTTCCTCTGAGATTTTTTTTTACTATTTTCGCTCAAAACTCTGATGAGTAGAATGGCTTAAGTCGAAAAGTATGGCGTTTGTAACAAAATATCAGGAGGAGAAACTTTTTTTTAATTACGACTTTCAATTCGCTTAAATTTTTTCAGAATTTTGTTCTGAAATTTCTTCGGCCGAACCTCGGAGAATCGTCCGAACAATTGATCGGCGTATCTCGAAAACTATTGAATTGAACACAAAATATTAAGAGGGGAAAATGTTGCAGTGTTTTGTTTCGAATACGTTAAAATATTTTCAGTTTTTTTTTTCAAAATATTTTTTACAATGTTTTTTTCAGGTCGTCCAGGTGCTTTTGAAACATTGTGATTGATCGATTTTTTTAAATTTAAGCAAATTTATCTGCTCATATTTTGTCCTAAACGCCATGATTTTCGAGTTGAACCATCTTACTCATCAGAGTGTCGAGCGAAAATAGTTTAAAAATCTCACGAGAAATTTCTTCAAAAGTTTTAGGCTATCCAGTATAAACTTACACTACTTTTTACATCTTTGACATTTCCACTCAAACCCTATAGTTCCTGAGTTACATTGCATTTTCCAGAATTAGTATTTTTTTTAACCAAAAATGGAATAACTTTGCGAAAAAAAATCGTGCGAAACTTTTGAAAAAACGATAATGGAGCTCCAGCTACACCGTTCAAGTTTATCATGGTTAAACATGACACATTTTTTTTCCACAAGTCATGCGCCCGATTCTCGATGGTCGAAAAAAAGCCGAAAAACAGTCACGTACAAAAGTGCGTACCGGGTCGAAAAACAATTATAAAAAATATTTCCTAAAAGTAAAACAAAGCTGAAGTTGTTCCCTTCAAAACGCCCTTCGGTAAATTTGCTTATCTTTTTTCTTGACGAAGCTATGTAACTTTTAGTGCCGCAAGAAATATCGACTGGTGTATTCAAACCTTTGAGCGGCAGTGTATATAAATGTATATAACATTGAACGCATTATTGTCTCAATAATTATATTTAATTATTTTCCATTTCGAGGATCGCTCATAATACTAATAAAATTAATCATCAGCTAACTAAAATTGTTATTATTATTTATTTTTTCATACAATGATGATGATGAACATAATTTTTTTTCGAATAATAATGAGCAACAATAAGATGACATATAATAATAATAACAAATGAGTTAATTAAGCAAGTCTCACATTTTTTTCCGATATCCATATAAATGTAAGTTATAGAGCAGTTAATTTGATTAATTATTATATCAAATTATTTTTGTATGCGAAGAAATGTGTATAATTTTGTTGCATACCGATAGTCTCGATCATGACGGATTTCTGGAGTGTCTCAGTTGCCGCGTATTTTGCGACGCAGGTATAACGGCCAGCCTGATTCTCCTTTAGGGAGTAGATGTACAGCTTGAGACTGTTCGGCTGATGCATCTCCGTCGATATGGGCGGATTCGCGTTCGATCCGGCCGCTGCTGCCGCACTGCGGTTGATTAATTCAATATTCGAGTTGAATTGAAAATAGTACGCAATTGAAAACAAAAAAAAAACAGAAAAGAAACGACTACAAAAACGATTATTTGAAATATTCGCACGAGATGAACATTTGCTACGGATGATTTTGCGTTCGTGAAATGTTTGCACCTGTGTACGATGAGTGAATAACTAAAGAGAAAAAAGAAATTCGGTCGTCGCGAATGCGAAATGAAATTAATTGTTCTCTACTTTCTGTATTTTGGCTAGAGAAAAAAAATAGTAGTTATGGTATTTGCTATTAAAGGTAAAGAAAATTGGAAAATATTGAGTGAATTGTTTTTTTCCAAGCTCAAATTAAATAGACAATAGAAATGGAAAGATGAGGTGTAAAAAAGTAAAAATTATGAATTTCAAACGAAGAGAAAACAAGAAATGCATATTGCCACATTTCGAATATTTCCTTTTTTCACACTTGGAAAATGACGGTGAAGTAAATTTGCGACCGGATCAGCTCTTCTTTTATTTTTCATTTTTGGTTTTTTTTTCCGCGTCTCGTAAGCAAGGCAGGAATATGAATATTCCCGTATGTCACGTGTGAATGCATGTATTATGTACGACAGACGAGAGTCGAGCGTGTTCGAATCGTAACGCTCTTCGTTCCTGCGAGAGATCGCCATATTATGCTCCGTGAAATGTGTGTCGATGTGTGTATGTATATGTACGTATGTACATCTACGTGCACATACATATGGAACTGACATACATACATCTACGTGAGAGGAATGTAATTTATGCGACGAAAGTGCAAAATGCTTTTGTCGGGCTTCTTTTCCGTCTACGTTTGGCTCTCATAAAACCCATGCTACTCCGCCGAGATCGAGTAAAATTCACGATCGATGGCCAACACGCTCGCATACACATTTTCGCTATGAGAATAAATATATTATATATGTTTATGAAGGAGTTATTACTGGGGCCATTTTCAAGCACTAACGGTACGTACGGGGACACCTATCATCCATGAGCAGGGTCGTGATACGTTTCTTCACCCGAAGGTAAAAATCGGCATCGAAGCACACAGTTGTTGGAATTTTTTGCTGAACTTTTTACGAGGACTTTCCTACGACCATTACCTGATAGCCATAGTTGGCCTGCGGGATTTCCCTTGGGGTAGCGATTTTCGGGTGGCCTTTTTCGGCTGAAGAAATTGGAATATCGGGAAGAATTCGGATTAAGGGGGTCGTCTAGTGTGTCGGATGAAAAGGAGAGAAAACGGCCTTGCGTGAGTTCTTTGAAGAAGAGGAAGGTGTACTCTGTGGTCCAAGCATAGCAGATTGATGGTGAGTCCATTTTTTTTCATTATGAATTATATACAATTCTCAAACGCGTTTTTTTCAAAACACGATTTTTTCAAACTGCTGCCATGATACCTCAAAAACTATTTGATTGATTTTGCTCAAATTTTTGCAGCATCTTTAGTACATATGTAACTACAAGTTGAACTAAAATAATTAAGATTGCTCCGTTAGTTTTCTTTTTATCAGCTATAAAGACCCCAAAAAAAAAACGAAAAATTAATTTTTTTTCTAAAGCGTAAAAAAAAATTATTCTTTTGGAATTCTAACTTTATTTCAGTTGCATGCAGAGCCCCAAGTCTCACGATAAAAATTGCGTTTGGTCTTTTGATTTCGGATAAGCAGAACGGCCGGAATCATGGCAGCAGTGGAGCACCTCGTTTTATATATGTGTTCCTGTTGGGCGGTGTATCTCCGACTATATTCTATACAATGACTTCAAAAAATTCACAAAGTTTGTTCGAATGTTAATAAAAATGATATAAAATTTATAAATTATTTCATTTTAATGGTGTGTAAAATAAAAATTCCCTCAAAAAGCATTAAAAAACGGCCTTCACACTAGACGACCCCGTTAAGTACCCCAGTTAGTCAATTAGCGGCTGATACCTGACCTATCATGTTTCCGAAAGCCAGATCTTGGAAAATGCATTTTCCGCAATCACTTTTTCCTTCGACCTAGGGACTTTTACCTGGTCTCATTTTGCGCGAGATCGATCTAACTGTAAATAGATTTTGGCCCATCCGGCTAGGACCACTTGCCGATCCGCCGGATCGGCCCAAACTCAGCCATCCGGATTTCGTCAATTTTCCTGGGCGTCAATTACCCCTTTGGATGCCGATTTTTGCACTTCTCGGGTGGCTTTTTCGGGCAGAAGGAATTGAGATTTCGGAACGGGTCCAACAGCATTCTTTAAGTCTGTCGAAATCCCTTTCGGGAATAAGGTTGTAAAACCCAAATGGTTATTTAAAGGCCGATATAGGGCAATCCGACCAGTGAATGGCCGAATAACGACACTGAAGGACTCAAATAGACTATAAAATGGAAATATCATCAGAACAGAAAAGATATTCTGACGGTAGGAAAAAATATTCGAAGTGCAACAAATAATATTAAAGGAGTTGATAGATACGTAGCGAAATGACCTAATGGCCAGTGAATGAACGAAATGACCGGTAAATGGACGCTCAACCGCCAGTGAATGGACGTGTAGTGTTGACGAATGCTGCCAAGCAAAACGATTTATTTTTATTGAATGCTTGATTCGGCGATCACTGTGTTGCACAATAATAATAATATCCTTACAGATATGAGTATTATATTCGTTATTACGATTTCGTAGAAAAAACACAAAGCTTTTATGCATCTTAATTCTAAAAAAAAAACTACCAAAGTTCATTCCGACGGAGAAATATAAAATTAAGTTTTTCCAAAAATAAAAATAAAAACTGACATTTCACGAAATGTACATTGTCATATCTTGACAAGAATTAAATCAGCAATTTTCAGCAGATAAGCTGAATGTTTTACTCTGCTTTGAGAAATATCCGAACAGAGCCCATATGCCAATTCACTGGAAAGAGGTTAGAATACAGCACCAGTGAATAAACATGTCTAATTCTGACCTATTATTACGAATTTATTTTGAAACTTTTCAAAAAATCGAAGATTGATTCTTTCTCAAGTTATGAAAATAATACGGTCAAAACTTACAAAAACTATTGTTTTTGCGTTTTGAACACCGACTGTGCGCACAGCCATATCGTAACTAACAAGGAACATCCCTCAGGTGACAGTCTTCGATTTTGTTGAAATTTGGATATGTTATAAAGCACCGAAAAGTAAGCGATACGTATTTTTTTTTATCGGCGGAAAAACCGTTTTAAGGGGTGAAACGAACCCTCGAAAATAGGGGTGTTTTTCGTTTTTCGTCGATAACGTTATCGTTCTCATCTCCAATGTATAGTCCACAAAAAAATAAACATTGTTGCAATTTGAAATTTTTAAATATCTCGTACCGTTAAAACGTTATCGACGAAAAACGAAAAACATCCCCATCTTTCAGGGTGCGTTTCCGCCCTTAAAACCGTTTTTCCGGCGATACAAAAAAATACGTATCGCTTACTTTTCGGTGCTGTATAACATATCCAAATTTCAACAAAATCGAAGGGTGTCACCTGAGGGATGTTGCTTGTAAGTTGCGCGGTGTGGAAGTACCACAGATTAAGCTAATTCCGTGTAGCGTCAAAATTCGATATTAAACTGAGAAATCGATTTTAACAATAGCTGTGATTTTTTTGCTAAATTATAGTGATTCGAGTTTTTATCGACCATTGATATGCTTTGCTGGTTTATAATATAAATCAGCATTTGTCCATTCACTGGTCGGTTTACCCTATGGTTGATTGGAAAATTGCAACATTGGCGGTTTTGCGAAACCGACCGAATGATAGGCAAAATTAAAACTTTCGACTTTTGGACTTTCAAAAGCCCTATGCGGTCCAAAATTCGTCGCTGATTTCGAAAAACCCGGTCCCGTCTGCTGAATATTTATATTTCATTAAAAGATTCTCGAAAAATCCTATTTTCACACAATGTAGGCATGTGCATGATAGTGCAAAATAATGGAAAATATATGCAAACAATGGACTGTGCACAATCGATTATTTGTGACGATAAATTCAATAAAAAAAAAAAAAAACACGAATTCATTGAACGAACAATTTGTCGTCCATAAATTAAATGAAAAATGGTGAAAATAGTATCGTTTCCTTTTTCTTTTCATTATAAAACTATTGTTCTTTATAAATCGAAATAACACGACGCAGGCGTTGAATATTATATGTAGTTCCAATGGAGATAATGTGAGGTAAGCTGTCGAGATGAATGTATCCATTGACACGTATTACTATGATAAAAAACACACGCAAAAACGAAGCGACGTGAAATTGAAGAAAACCAAGAGGTTTGAAAAATATCGCGTATGTATATAATCGAAAATATTTTCATAAAATAGCATCGAATGAAGCATTAGTTCAATTTTTATGTCGAACTCTGAAAAAAGTCTGCAAGGCGCAAAATGAAAAATTGCAATAATTGCGGTGTGAAAAAAATAACCAATGTGTGAAAATGAATGAGTGAATTTGCCCGATTTTAGATGATCGATCTATTGCAATCTGTATTAAAGTAGATCAAGCGATTTTCGAAAATTTGTCGAAATGTTCCATTTTACATTTTACGTTTAACATTTCGAATAATATCGATGTGAACAAACAACAGACAAAAAAATAGTGTATCATAAGCAAATTTCAACAAGTATCGAATAATCGACAATAGTGGTGAATATTCATCAATAAACGAAACTAATATAAATATCCAATAATAGGTAATTCCAATTAATACTACACAACAAACAGTGCCAGTAAACGATTAGATCGGACTCAGAATACTCGAAAAAGGTGAAAATTCCTCGAAATAAATATTCCCCCGTCATGGCGTAAAAATTTGAAAAAAAAAAAAACCTTACGACAAATCTTACACCAAGTTGTACAGTTGGAAAAGGAATTCGTAAAATGCAAAACGAAATTGCTTGGCAACGAAAAAAAATTGCGCAACACATAGAAAAAAAAAAGTAAAAGAGGTGTTCAATTGAGACAAAAAAAAGTGCCGCAAAACAAAAACCAAAAACTACGATTATTGCGTGTTTTTAGAGGGCTGTTTGGTGTAATACTCGCCTGACGCTCTCGATCGGCAACACGAGGAGCCTGTTTTTGTGTGCGAGACGACAGTGTTCGGAGAGAAAAGAGAAAAAGAAAGAGAGAGAGAGAAAAAGAGACAAAAAATAGAAACAATTCTGTTAAAATTCAATTGTTCGATCGCATATATAAATATATATATATATATATATATATATATATACACACACATATGTATTTCGTCGATATTTTGTGTCGCACGTGTAAATAATTTATCATAACGACGGGTGCTAGTGTCTAGTTTTCTTCTCAATAATTGTTTTCAAATTTAACATTTAAATTTAAAAAAAAAATGCGTGCGTTTAGAAAATTACGACAACAAAGTTATCTGCAAATTAACAATATGAAGAAAAAAAAACTTTTTCACGACGAAAGATTTGTTTTCATCTCCTATTTTTGAAAATCCTTCGATCTCTACCATAGTCGCGCCAGAAAGACGAGAAAACTTGCCGATAACGCACGTACGGGACATAGACTTTACATTTTACAATTGACGAGAAAAAAAAACGCGTAAATTTCTGCTGAGATGAGTAAAAAGAATTGAGACGAAAAAAAACGCGTCTGGAGTTAGAAAAGACGACTGACCTGCGCGTTTCGATGGTTCGATTCTCCGGGTCAAGCCATCGTATGTCACTTATGACATCTTGACCGCTTACGTTTGGCTGACAGGTGAGTATGAGGCTCGAGCCGATTGGCTTCGACTGTACGTCGCCGTTCGGCCATATCTCCAGGGAGGCCGCATTCCCACCAACTGTAAATTGCAATAATATTCGCGTACACGTTATTGGACAGTTCGATTTTTGTTCATGTGCCGAAAAATCGGTATATGACAATATGTCAACATTACGGTATTTCGATATGTCACTAATTTGTGACATGTCCACATGTCAATGCCAATGTGTGGATATGCCACTGCGTCAATACCAATGTCAATACGTCACTGTCAAGTCAATATGTCAATACGTCCGCCAATACGTCAATAGGTTACCGTCTATATTTTAATACGCCACTGTCAATGCCACTACGTCACTATGGCGCTATTTCAATGCCAACGTGTGAACATAACTGTGCCAATATGACAATGCCAATACTTTAATACTTCACTGTCAATGCCAATGTGCCAATCGTCACTATGCCAATCCCAATGGCAATACGTAAATGTCAACATTTGACTGTCACTATGTCACTATGACAATGCCAATAAGAAAATATGTTACTATTTCAATACCTATACATAAATGGGCCACTATGACCATGTCGATATGTCGGTATGTCCATTCGAAAACGTCGTAATATAAATGTCATTAAGCCAGTATTTCAAGATGGCACAATTTCAATATGCCAATATGTAGAATATGTTGATATGTAAACATATCGAACTGTCAATACATCCATATATCTGTGTCAACATCGCCTTATTGCTACGTTTTTCCAACTGTCAAGATGCCAAATACATTGCATATCACTGTATGACACTGTGTCATCGCCGACACGTTAGCGTGTCAATATGTCAATAGCCCTATTTTTCAATATACCAATGTGAATACGTAAATATATCAGTGTCAATCGGTCAATGTAAATATATTAATATATTGCTGTCAATATCCCAACATGCCAATGTGTCAATATGCTAATATGTCAATACGTATTCCGTCGATTGTGTCAATGCGTTACTTGCTTGACAATTCTCTCGCACTTTGTCGCGGCTCCTGCGATCGATAGCTCGTTTCTCCCGGCACGCGAATAGTGATGCAGAGCACCGATATACAAACGAAAGCGCCCGAGTTCATTGCAATATTGCACGAAATTTGTTTACCGCACGTTATTGATCTATTATGACGCGGATAATGTTGCGAACGATATATGTGCAGATTTTTTCGTCGAAGTCGAGCGAGCGGAGCTCACACGCGAAATGCGAGCAAAAGCACGTGCGTCCGACACAGCCCGAAACCGGAAGTTTGTAATGCGTGGTTTAATTGCGTCGTACAATTAAGGGGGGGGGGGAGCGATAGAGGAGAATTTCTATAATAATAATAATTGTACTAATAATAATGATAAAAATGATATCGCCAACAATAATAACACTAGTCAACCCTATAACTAGCGTCATTGTTTCTACTATTGTGTTTGTTATTGTTAACATTTTATTTGAATGATTAATATATTATTTCGTTATATTATTATTAGTTTTTTTTTAGTTGCAACGTATACCTACCCTTGCGAACTTTTACGTGTTACGCTTCCCAATTTCACCCTTTCCTATCACTTTCTACCCGCACTTCCCTAATCTAACCTAACTTCCGTTTCATTCACACTCGCCTTGAGCTACACTATACCCCATTTGCCGGGAGTACGGGGGCACTGTGGAAGACCCGTACCGGTATAGGCGGCCCCAGATTCTTCTGATTTTCTGGTGCACAGACTTCAACTCAAGTACCTATCTGCATTGGCCTTCCAACTCACTGGTTGATGCGTCAGCCGGTGCGCGCCTCAGCAGACACCGCTCTGAGTATTGGCTACGCACAGCACCTGGCAGTGTTGGTCTTTATATTGATATTGTTATTGTTATTATTATGAATATCGTGTATATTGTTAATGCAAAAAAGGGTACTTTTGTTCCTGGGAGTATACAAAGTTGTTAACGGTCCATTATAAATGGACGAAAAGCGTCCATTATAAATGACGCTCTCACAGGCCGTCATCGTTCCGGGGATAGGCCACAATAACGACCCTCAATTGGGTGACTTGCGGAGCAAGAAAGCAAAAAAAAAAATGTATGTTCGCACACGAAGAAACACTTCCGGCAATACTCGGTACAAATGCATTCCCTCTAGAACTTTGCGCGCGTGTGTGTGCCTGTTTTATTCTGTATTTTTCATTAGGCTGATTATTACGTGGGAAGAGAGGCTAGAGTATGGATAGAATTATTTTGCGCGATTAATTGAACGAGTTGAGGCATGGTCGAGATCGTTGGAAGAGGGGCATAATCTAGTTATTTTTACCTGCCAGAAAATTTGTTTATTTTCTAATTTTTGTTTAAACAAAGACAAAAAAAATCGTATTCTCGGACCTTAACCCCTCGAGAACCCTTAATTGAACGAGTTCAGGCATGGTCGAGTAGTTCGTTGGAAGAGGGGCATAATCTAGTTATTTTTACCTGCCAAAAAATTAGTTTATTTTCTAATTTTTGTTTTAAAAGAACAAAAAAAAATCGTTTCCTCGGACCTTAACGCCTCGAGAACAAAAAACCCTTGGGCGCCATGAAACATGGCGCCCAAGGGTTTTTTGGTCGCTGATAACGAATTCCAGGTAAAAGTTCAGAGATTCAAAATGGCTTTAATTATAATGAAAATCGGCACTCGGGGGTTCTCGAGGTCTCTGATTATGAATCTGTCCTCAAAATTCATAATTTCAAAATGGCGGATCCAATATAGCGGACCAAAATGCAAAAATGTACTTGATTCGCATGAAAATTGGTAGTAGAGAACTTTCGACGTCGCTAATTACGCATCGCCACTAAATATTTGAAAATTCAAATTTTTGGATAAAATACGGTGGAGTAAAATGCAAAGCTGATTCAATTTGGATGAGCGATAAGGGCGGTGAGAAACTATAAAACATTCGAATTTTCGAAGGAGGACAGTGGAAGAAGCAACACGTAAATCCTCTGAAAACATTACCTGACTTTTGTTATTAGTCGCCTTAAGCGATTCCTATCATCATTCATCCCAATGATTTCCCGTTTTTGATCAGCGACCGCGATATTGGATTCGCCATTTTGAATTTATACATTGTGAGTTAATCAGCGGCCTAAAACACCTCCAAGTACGAGCTTCATCCGATTCAAATCAATTTTTGCATTTTATTCCGCCATATGGGATCCGCCATTTTGAATTTCTGTATTTTAAGAGCAAATTCGTAATCAGCGACCTCGCAAACCCCCGAGTACCAAATTTTGCAAAAATCTTCCGAGCCAATGACAAAATAATCGATGTGCGTCATATGTCGTCAATGCCGCTTCGGGCACCACAGAAATGTGCGCCATATGGCGTCAATGCCGCTCAAGGAGTTAAGGCTTTCTTCGCTTAACAATAGTTTGTAAATTGCGACAGGATCATTGGAGAATATTTTTTCGAATGCTTTTCCATTAATTCTCCTTGAGACAGTCCTCGGGAATTTAGTTCCAGAGCCCCCCGTAAAGCGGCAGCTAGGCACAGGGTTAAGGGATGAGAATATTCTTGTCCTCACCCCAGCGTTGTATTTAAAGCTGCTAAACTAGCAAATATTTGTGATTGCCATTGAAAGACTTGACGTTGCCCTGGCCCCTTAAGTTCACGGTCTACACTAAATACCGGCGCGCCTTGCTGAGAGAGAAGAGCGGAGATGGGGGAAGCGGGTGATTCTCAAAGTTAGTTGAACCTTAATTCATGGATAAATGCTGTGCGCAACTTTCCTAATTCCACTTTCAAGTCGTCTTGGCTCGCTGTACGAAAAAGGACGAAACACATCACTACTAGGGAGGGGGTAGTCTCGCGCTTCGTTGACTCTCCCGACCTTGCTCGGCACTCATCTCGGCCGGCTTTTGCAGCTCCGTACCAATCGATCCGCCCTCGATTACCTCTTCCGAGCTAATTAGGGTGTACACCCATCAGGGCGAATTTGCATGGTAAGAGCAATTCTCGTTTTGGTAGAAAAGCCCCGAACTTGTGTGAAGGACATACATGTATGTTGGGTAATGAAAAGAATGCCTGGCGATGTCAAAATATCGATACGAAAATGTCAATATGTCGTACCCTCGATATGACAATGCTAATATGTCGTACCATCGATGTGACAATGCTATTATGTAAATGTGTGCACATGTCAATATATCGTACTATCGATATGTCGCTATGTCAAACTCTCAACACTTATGTTAACCTGTCAATATGCCATACTATTGATATGTCACTATGCCAATCTGGGCACACCAATGTTACACTATCAATATGCTGTACTCTCGATACGTCACCGTGCCGGTTTCTCAACATCAATGTTACCCTGCCAAATATGGCAATATCAATGTAACTCTGTCAGTATGTCAATACCGATGCGATTGTCAATATACTCGGAAGTCTCATATTGGCACAGCGGCGGTATCGAAACGGCATCACACTTGCAAAAATGGAGGTGCGCATCATCCACTCAAGCCGGCTGGGATAGCTGATTGCAGTACCTCTCAAAGCTCTATTCTATTGTCTTGCCATCTTTCGAATCTCACGCTAGGACCCGGCGATTCTCCCACCATGCGCTACACCGACTGATATACGGCACATAATGGGGGGCTATTGCATCTGTGGAGGTTCCGATATAAGATGTCGCACGATATTCAAAGATGTCAATGTGTCAATGCCAATATGTCCGTACATATGTGATGATGTAAATATGTCACTAAGTCAACAACGTCAATGTCACTGCGAAAAAGCTGTCTACGTCGATGTCACCATGGCAATGCCAATGTAACTAAGTCAACGTCGATGCTACTGTCAGTAATTAATCGTCACTTTGTCAATGTGTCCATGTGATGATGAAAATACCTACATCACTATGTTAACATGTCAAAATCAATTGGTCAGGGTGGCGATGCGTTACAGTGTCAATGTTCATATTGTACTGCGCTGATATTAATATACCACTGTACCAATATCGACATGTCAATTTTACTGGTATGATCTAGGTCTGGTTATGGCCTGGCTCAAAGCAGGGACTTCCGGTTAAAGCCCTGGCACTCCCATCTTCTGCGTACTGTGATGAGTGCCAAGAACATAGCACTGAAACTTCGATTCAAACAAACTAGTTGACACTCCAATGGAGCCGAGATATCACGACTTAGAGAACAATAGAGCTACAACTTCCTCCACTTGGACTGTACGAAACTCCTGCTTTATACAGGACTACGTTCCTTTTATCAGTCGGAAAAACTTTGCTTAAAGGCTTTCCGAGCAAACTTCCCCTCAAGTAAACAATACAGCCGTGTATGATGCATAGGAACGGCTGGGCTAAGGATCGATAGTGCCGTAAACCTAGAAAGGAAGATTAACGAGCGCCCTAATTACGAGTTTCCTCCCGTATAGGTGGGCGCTCGTGTCCTCTAATTTATCCGGTCGGGTGAGGTCTCCGCGAGACATTGGAGTCTTCACATGCGGAATACTCGCCGACGGGGGCGGGAGGAGCCGGAGATATTGCATTGTCGGCACAGGACTCATTTGCGAAGCGACGTGCTACGCCTACGCTAAAGGCCCGCACCGAGGGGATCGCCGAAGCGAAGAGAGAACCGTACAGAAAGCCTCGTGCTCCGTTGCTCAGAGCCCGTGCGTCAATCCGGTAAAGATTTTCTCGGTGGGCGCGTAGAGACCTCGTAATTGGCCCAGGCTTTCGGCGAGACCATCCACGTCCTCGGTCTTCCAAATATTGGTTGGTATATAGAGAGAGGCTTTGGAGAGTAGATCGTGTTACAAGGTTTATAGCTGAACCGTATATGGATCAACCCATCTAAAAGCGGATCGACGATACAGGCATTTTAGGTTCGCAGACAGCAATCTGGAGAACTGTGAGCGTAAGTGTTGGACCAACTAGCCAGAAGACCACTAGCCGAGGAGCCAGCCAGCTGTGTTGAGAACAAAAGCTCCTTTGGGTCACCTCTTATAACCCGTAAATCATTTAGAACTCGCTATTGGTGAAGTTCCATATGATGTACAGCTTCTAGAGGCCATATTTTGTCATAGAAAATCTGCTTGTGGATGATTAGTTCTAGGTTTTGACTAGCTAATCTTGGTTTCGATGAGTAAATGTCGGTTATGATGGGCTATTCTAGGTTTTGATTGCTGATCTAGGTGCCCCTTCCATTGAGCTACGTAGACTAGGTCGTTGGAGTGCCCGAATGATTTAGTAGGATGCCTAAATCAATCATTACGGTCCTTGAATAAGCAGCGATTGAGCTACACTAAGATTTATCATCGACTCACTGTTCAGTAGCAGTGTGTTGATGATCAGTATCAGGGTACCTCGATCATTGCTGATGAAGGTACACTAATGTTCCAATGTTCGGCTGACCAGGCAGTCTGTTAACAGCAGGAGATTCACTTCCGGAGCTGTCAGTTACCGAAGAATCCGCCAGTAACAACAAGACTGACAGCCCGAGTTCGTCACGTAGGCTCCCTAAGTCGGAAATATTGGGAATCCTGCGCCAGGGAAAAGGGAAGATGCGCCATCGGGACCCCTGGTCACATGATCCTAGAACATATCCATGGGACGTCTTATGTAGGTTAGTTAGGGCTTGTTGGCAGACAGCGACCCTAGGGGCTATTCGCTTCTCTCCCGCCTATAGTGATCACCTCTTACGTACGCGAGTCCGAAAGCATCCTTCCCTGCCGCCCTTTATCACCACCGTGGAACTTGCAGCTATACGTCTTTTCCATTCGCTACGTTACACCGGCTTTATCTTCTTCAACCAATTCCCCTGGCTCAAACGAGACCCGGAATCTACGCAATGGATTGCGCTTGGCTATATACCCTACTCCGGTTTCCTTTGTACTTAGTGGATGCGTAGAAACGTGTATTTCACGCCAACGCCCTTCGCGGCCCTATATTACCCCGTGTTACTCCGTACGTGTAAACATTTTGCAGTATGTCCCACGCCCCTTTCCTGCACCAGGCTAGTTACCCGCGCGCCTGGTGCGTCGTATGGTAGCGGGCGGCTGATTTGCGGAATGTGCGTATGCTAGTGCGAAAACCGTCTACTAAAAGCAACCCTCATGCGTTGCCCAGGCTTTCCACCTATCTGCACAGGGGTGGCTGGAAAGCATGGGAATCGTTGGTTCACCGTAAGAGGTAAGCCAGAATTGTGTGATCTCACTTGCCCCACCACATTGTGGAGGGTTGCGTTCGACTATTCGTCTGCCTGCAAGTTAAATGCGGCAATCCGAGGTTGGTAGCCGCAGAGACTGATATGGGAAAAGTCGACGTCGGGCGCACAAAACCGCAGCCTGACATTGGGCCAGATGCTGCAAACTGCAACCCCGTGATGACGGTATTCATTAGACGGATTAATCTGGAGGTAAATGCGCTAGCATCTTGGATCAGAGGGTTTATCGGGGTATTTCATTTAGCTATTATTCCGAAGTTTCGAGCGTCTCCAATCCCTTCCGTCATGATCGTACCGTATGTCATCATAACCTGTTTTACATCAAGTACAGAGACACTCGCTTCGTATTCCGATGAGTCGAAGGGATCCAATTCCAACCCAGCTCGAGTATGCATTTTGCGAATGACAGAATGGTAGCGCATACGAACGTTTCATCGATCGGTCTATTACACCGAATGAAGAAAGCTCATTAATCCGGAAAATGTCAAAATAAGTCATGCTCAAGAGGCTACCTGTGGCCTCAGTGGGCCAGGAATCCTTGGAGGAATTCTGCGAGCCACAAAGGGTGCTGTGGCATCCAAGAATATCCTAAAGCATGAAGGAGTAGTCATCCATGTAGGAGACCGGGTCTCGAATAAATTTGCCTCAGCACGACTGCGATCCTGCGAGGGCAGCCTTCGAGTACGTATGTTCACCTGAATTTACGGTCTCGTAGGGCCGTCACTGGTAATCAAAAGGTTTCGATATCAATATAGATGCCTGCCACACGTGGCACAAAGACAAAACAGATAGAGGGTGAGTGGAATGACGAAAGAGCATTAAGTCACGCGATCTGGAGGCACAGTGGACGTATCTGGAGCCCGGATCACTGACATCCAGCCTATCACTGGGCTATCACTGCCCATGAATCAAATCATATATCTGCCGAAGCTCTATTTCTCCGATCGTGGAGGAATAGATCCGCCGCTAGCAGAAATCTTATACAAGGAGATATCCGAAAGCCTGCTAGAGCGCCTTATCCTGCTTGAGAAGCTGCCCTGGACATAAATTAGGAGCAGGCATAGCCTGAAAGATAAGTAATCTTGCCAGGCTTGTTCTAGATGTATGACACATCGGAGTGTGACAACATTCCGGACATGCTGAAAGGCTGCCACCAAACAGTTCTCAACGACCTACCATGAAAGCGTGGGAAGCAATATACGATAAAAGAACACGTCACGAAAATGCCAATAACAAGAGGAGAGTGATTCGGATCCGCCAATAATCAGTTCTCCGTCGTTCCTCAAAATCAGTGGCTGTACGCATCTGCGCCAACTCTTCCAACTTGCACCAGCTATTTGGCAAGTCCCTGGTTGATCTTCTCGTGCCACTGCTGCCTAGCAGTGCCTACCGGCTAAGGAAAGTGGGCGCGTGTGCAAAACATCGGCGACTAATCTTGGCGACATGTCATGCGAGCCGGAAGAATTCTATCCACGAAGGGTCGTGGAGTCCCCGGTCGAACCGAACGAACGAAGAGGGTTAGCCCTGACTTCGAGGGGAGGATAAGGGCACCTTACTCGAAGGATTTGATCGAATTCCGATATCGAATTGGCCCGGGCGCGGCTCAGCTCACACCGGCGCAACTGGGGGGTGAGTTTATCCCCTGCCATTTCTCTTCAAGGCTTTGAAAACAGAGCTCCTCCGTATACTATAAACACGTACACACGGGGCATGTGTCTACGGATACACGTCACTGGGATATATTGACATTACGGAATGATGTGGTATGGTTTTCGGAACTTTAGAGCTAGTGTACCACCATTCTGCGACTTTTGTGATTGCCGGCCAAATAGCCAAGGAGATGGAGCGATGGCCAAAGAGAGTGAACCACTTTCCTGGAATATTTATGTTTCAAGGATCGTCAAGGCTTCAAAAACCTCTTGGACCTTTGGACGTGGGCGGTTACTCAAGTCCTTCGATCTTTAGGGGTTCATCCGTAAGGTCAACGATTATGCTTCGGCATTGTGAAAGGTACACACCACTAAAGGTGAACAGCTAGCGATTGGTTTATTAATAGCATCACCACCATCTGATGCGGACAATGCTCTTGAGGATACGTCTGCAGAGGACTGACGGATCACGAGAGGAGAAGAGTTCCCCCAATTCGAATATGCCTTCAAGCCCAGAACATCTACAGGAACGTTGGGGAATAACGGCGAGTGGATGGTTCGGATTCGCGAAAGCTTTTGTGTCCCAGATCGGTTGGTACAGATGTCTCCGAGGCTTGGTGCAATATTCTTTGGGTGTGGATAATCGATTATGCTCGGGAACATTATCAGAAAGTCATTGGAACTTTTGCGATCGAAATACACACGTTCGAGGGCTGGCACAGTCAGAGGCGGAAGTTAGGGGAACGGGTGAGCGAAAGCGTTTCGCGCTTCCCGATAATCCACCCTCGCAATTAAGACTCTCCCTTCTTGAGGGCGTCCAAGCTCACGAAGGGAACAAATGAAAAAAAAGGGAGATTCGTGTTGATCCGACAGATCCCCAAGTACAAATATCAAGATTGACGACGTTTCCTCATCCTTGGACACAAAGGCGTGTCCCTCACGATTGGATAAGGCGCACGAATTCATTGCGTTCTAAGATAACCATCAACGCCCACTAGCTTTAGTTGATCTTTAATCAAAGTTCGTTTTGCAGAGCTTCGGTGCAAAAAGTGCTGCAGAAAATCAAATTCGACAACTTCCATATAGGGGGTGCAGTGGACAGTATTCTTGATTAGTAAATGAGCGTGCTTTTCAATAGTTAGCTTGCACATTGTTCCATCTGTATAGATGGCGTGCTTTTCAATAGTTAGCATGCACATTGTTCCATCTGATTGTCACCTTCAAAATCGTGGCCATTTGAATCGCCAGTGAAACTGTACGTTTGATGACAGCTAGTTAGGATTTATTCTAGGGGAAAACGGGATTAGTCTAGGGATACGGTTATGGAGCATCTAGCAACGCTGCATCACATTAGCATCACTATAGCTGGTCACCACACGTCCAATCTGATCAAGAAATTTCTGGCAGTATCGAAATTTGGAAAGATTCTTTCCCGAAGGAATCAGAGTTAAGCCCCTCTTTTGTTCAATGCGACTAGCCTTCTATGGTTCGTTGATTCTCCATGTGGTCTCTAGGCGTTAATCCGACGATGAGACCGGACAATTAGGGCGAAAATTCTCGGTCGCAGGAAATGGACTAATAACGAAGATGAGGGTGGACCAACGACGTGGGGTTGTTTTAATGGAACCCCGAAAGGCACACGAATGAATCTCCCGTCCCTCGTAACTAAAATGCCGTCCACACGTACGTCTAACACACTGTACACTTTTATGGTTAGAACTAGGAGGACAAGTAACCATCCCTGCACATTGTAGCAGAAAACTAAATCGCAAAATATATCCAAAATACGGAATGCCGAGGTTTCGAAAAACTGTGTGCTAATATGATAAAGACTACAACGAAAAAAAAATCGATAAAGTTCTCAAAATAAGAATGCAGGGCTCCAACAAGGAACACCCCTTTAATGTTTAATTACCATAAAAACGGACACTGGATAAGCAAAAAAAAGCACCAGAGGAATCCGTCAAAGAGGTCGCCGGACAAATTAGGCTTCCGAACGGTAAAACCCATTCCCGAGGGTAACGAGAAACACGGAGGGAAGAATGAAGAGTGTAGGAAGAAAAACGCACGCACGAGGATAAAAATGTTTTTACCCTTTTAACAGGCTCGAAGGGGAGGACAAAGGCAAACAGGCGACCGGGAGATAAGCCGTTCTAATTAAATGCTCGACGTTGCTATACGGTGGGCTCTTTGCGAGATTTTTTGTTTCATATGGGACAATATGGCATAACATCCGTTGACTTCCGGCGTCGTTGTTTCAAAAACATTCTCAAGCAAATAAATCGATTAGAAAACAATAGAAAAATCGGAAGTTTTTTCTCATGATCGTGACATTTTCTTGTTTTGTATGGGGTAATGCACACCTGTGCAATTTCAAAAGCCTTTTTAATAAAAATCACAAACAAATAGAAAAATAAACAAATAATTATTGCCACAAACGTTAGCTTGAGATTTGTTTGAAATATCCAGTGACGTGTTTACTCGAAATAATATTGTAAAAAAATCAATGAAAAATAAAAAAAAATGATTTTTTTCAACAAACAGGGTTGAAACGATTTCTGCACAAAAATATATGTTTTCGAAAAAGCAATTTGCACCAATCCTCGGTAAACCCAATACTGGGCGATAACATTTTGCCAATTCTTTCTCCGCCATCGTTGCATGAGTGAAAAGATTTTGCAGTCGTAAATGTTCCTGGCCCACCCTCTCTCTCTCTCTCTCTCTCTCTCCCTCTCTCTCTCTCTCTCTCTCTCTCTCTCTCTCTCTCTCTCGCTCTCTCTCTCTCTCTCTCTCGTGTCTTTACAGTGTTATGGAATTCACAGCATGTGGCGGACGGAAAAACGAACGAGTGGAAGGCTCTAAAGGACAAATTGCGGTTCAGTTACGAAATTACTTGAACAAATAAACACCGAATAGAATACGCGCTTGGGCAAGGGAGCATTGCAACGATGTGCAGCCCTAGAGAACGAATGGAGGGTCCTCCACCCCCATGACTCGCTCTCTCTCTCCCTCTCTCTCTCTCTCTCTCTCTCTCTCTCTCTCTCTCTCTCTCTCTCTTTCACTCTCTCTCTCCCTCTCTCTGCGTACGTGACTGGCAGGAGGTCGAGGTTCTCGTTTATTTCGTTTAATGCGTTTTCGTACGTGAATTTGTTGAAAAGGATCAAACGCGAATGCGAAAGAGGGATTAAACGAGGGACTGCGGAGGTATGAGGGGCGGGGAGAGGGAGATATTGCGAGAGGTAGAGAGCGAGAGCGAGAGAGAGAGGGGGGAGAGAGTATAAAGCTTCGTTAGCGGAATTGAGTCACGAATTCGAGAGATGGAGTTCGGCTTGAATCAATCTCTGCATATGTCTCCCTATCTACCCTCAAATCTCTTTTCCCTTGTGTCTGCGTCTCTCTCTCCTCCTCTCTCTCTGTCAGTTGGTACACGTATTCGATTAATTATCCTCGATTAGTGGCCACAAACAATTGTGCTCTTGCGTCAATAGCACAAATGGGCGTTTTACAAAGTGTTTGAAATTTTGAGGCCACATCGAGAGCTCCGATATTTTCATTTGGACGTCGATCTAAGAAGAATTTTTAAAATGTTCGCTCCTCGCAATGATTTTGTTTCGCCGATGACTTTACGTCGATTTGAAAGCAAATATGATTAATTTACAAATGTTTTTAGGGTAATTATTAATAAAAACATCATCGTATGTAAATAATTGATAAGTTAAATATTAAATAATAAGTTATTTTATTATAACATTTTTTTAATGGGATATTTCGAAAAAATCGGCGTCGATAGAATCGTTCGTGATTATTCATTTTTATGGCCACCGTCAATTATTCTTTTGTCTTTTGTTTTCAATTTGACGAATGCTTCCTACCTAACATTATTTATTATTTAGATTAGAATGTTTTTAGTACTTATTGTATGTTATTTTTCGTTGGCGTATAATGAAAAACTACCCCCTCCCCCTGCCTCCGCAACAAGCCGCGAGAAAAAGAGCTTGTGCGTTTCGACAACGTCACGTTTCGCGTTGATCGTAAAAACCCAGAAATGTTCAACGTCCCCAGGCGACCACCGGCATTCAGTAAGGAAATGTACAAATAAAAAAAAGAAAATAAAACAAATTTATCGATGCGAGTTCGAGTCGTAAAAAACGGGGAAGTGCCGTTTTTTTTCGTCACAGACGAGGTAGTCACCTAGCGAGGAGTTGCGAGCGGAGACCATTGCGCGGGAGTACGACATTTCTGATCAGAGAGAGAGAGGGAGAGAGAGAGAGAGAGAGAGAGAGAGAGAGAGAGAGAGAGAGAGAGAGAGAGAGAGAGAGAGAGAGAGAGAGAGAGCGAAAAACGAGGCGAGTCGAGGGGACAGTTACACATCGTGGTGCGTTTCGATGTATATTTGTAATTGAAGTGAAGCCGACCGACGACGAGTACCATGGAAGTAATTGAGCTTGCTGGCCAACAAAAAAGCCAAAAGACATATTGGAAAACATGCACACCGCGATCGATTTTGATAAACTAAAAATATTCGAAATGTTTGTGTTTTCTCGGGTAACCGCAAACTAAATTCCAGATTTGATAAAAATCATAATACCAATGATAAGGGTAATAACAAACAAATAACAAATAAGCCTGGGTAAAACCAACAATAACAATAATAATAATTAATGATAATAATAGTAACTCGGAAAATCATTTCATAATTCACTACCCAAACGAACGAACAATCTGAGTAAAACCAACAACAGTAACAATAACATTAATATTTATAACAATAAGTACCATCATCACTTTGGCTGTTCATTACCTTCATCAAAGTATCAAAATTGCGAAGGGTTTGAAAAAAAAATTGATACGCGGCGTGAAGAGCTCCGGAGTTGAGCGGAATGCAAATGAAAATAATAACAGACAATGAAAGAAGGAAAGGGAAAAAAATTAAGCTGCTCGAGCAGCTTTTCGGGTTTATATGGCCGAGCAACTTCCGATCGCATTACTTCGGGTACAGGATGCCCAAACGGATGAGAAACGGGGAGAGGAAATGGCTCGTTGGAAAACCTTAAATTCAGATCCGAGGTACGCGAAGGCATACGAAACGATATTGGAAAACGTTTTATGCCCGAGAGCGCACCTCGATAATTGAAGCCGAATTCCGTTTCGTCGTCGACACAACATAGATATCGCGTTTTTCGTCGGAAACTTCCTATTGTGTCTTGGGGACTACGTAGAGCAATTATTTATTTATATTGAAGTAAATATACAGGGACAAATTTGAAGGATAGTACCTATGCCTAACCTCAATTTGTTGGGATTAAGTAATAGAAAGAAAAGTCGGTTTGTCGTAGATTATAACAAAATGCCTATCAATTTTGTCACACTGAAAACTTGTGCAAAAGAAACAAAATTACTTTTTTCCATTCATATTATTGTACAAAGGATTGAACCTCCAAGTTTTTACGGATACAATAACAGTGTTGAGTATACCAAAGAGCACTGACTCAAAAGCCTCGAAACATCGGAGAAGATGGTGGTGACGCGTAAACATGACGTCATTTTGTATATTGCGCACAACGCCATTTTCATCGATGCTCAAAAAAAGCAACATCTGGTTCATCGCAAGTGCGAACTTCGGCTCGAAGACTGGAAAATGTGTTGACACCCTCAAATGTTGGTGGAGCACCTTAGCGAACGATTACAGTGAATCTTTGTCGAACATGATTTGTGAAAGGAGCCTAAAGGGCGTAGGGAATCTCCTTGCGAAGTTTCGTACAAGGCAATTGGAGCGCGGGATTGGTGCATTGATGACGGACATATCATAAAACGACGGCGGTGCGTATCGTGTTCCTTTTTCCTTCCGCCTTAAATTTTCGAACTCCCAACATCCAGGACAAAGCTGGCCAATAAATTGTTGTAATAAACGCCCGGGGAGCACTGATAAGAGTCCCGGAAGGCACCAAACAGTTGAGACACACAGGAGGAAGAGGCCTGCAATGAAGTACGACACGCTGGGGTCCGCAAAGATAGGGGAGGTGAAAGAACGAGACGCAGGAAACGTCTTTATGGCTGCGGTAGGAATGGGGAAAAGCTTGTGGGTCAGGTATAATAAAGTATCTCGATGATACCTTGGGGTAAAGATACTTTATATCCTATTCCAAGATCCACCATCAAGTTTGGGGCGAGATGGGAACACTACTGGAGGAAGATGTTAGTCGAAACACGTCTTTTTTATGCTGCAGACTTGATGGGCTTTCCATCCCAATGTTCCAGCGAACCATGCTAAGCTTACTCCCCCCCGTAACAAGGGATCGCGACCCTCATCCAATTGTTCAGGGAAAGTAGCAAGGTGCTCACTTCTGCCTAAGAGGAGTTTCGATCTAAACCAATTGTTCAGCAGGAGACAACCAAACCTATTTTCCATTGTTTGTTAGCTGTTCCCTTCCCTCTATTCGGAGATGGTAGCCTACCATAACGTTGGAGTAGATCTTGTATGATCACCAGATTCGTTATTGATAACACCCTCTGAGACAAATTCAGAAAGGATTCAGGAATGCTCATTCGAAAGCACGATGACAGTTGTTGGAGGTTATGGTAATATGAGCAAACTTGGTCTTCAACTGCGACCGCCACTGGAACAAATACCATATAGAGGGATCTTGGTAGTTGAAAGAATGGCGGGCCAGGCGATTGTGGGCAGTTCAAGGCTATTTGAATGGCAGTTCATGAGTATTTGATAGCAGTTGAAAGATAAGGGGACAAAAGTGCCTCATCGCCCTACGTGCCGTAGGTAGGTATGTGGTCTAACCGGCTCGTAGGTGGACGACAAGTAGTAGTTCAAGAGACGGTTAGCGGTGGCGATACCAGTACAGCATTCGGGAGTGTCATGATAGCTGAGGGATAAGGCGACCGATGCCTCTACAACTGCCTCAATTCATCTAGATCATCTCCTTGCTTTGGAAAAACTGTGAGCCATCCGGATGGTCCTGTTCTCACCAAATTGCTGATTCTATTCCCTACAGCATACCTGCTCGTCCCGTGCGGTATCTATATCCGGAAAACTCGATCAACTAGACTCCACCATCAAGTGTTCGGTCGATTTGCGGAGTCCGGAATTTCAGATAATTCTTTAGATAGGAGAGAACCCCGGTCCCTGGGTGGGCAGAAAAACTAGCGGTTTGAAGTGAACAAATGTGTTGGCGACGTCTGGTCTGGGTGAGTGTTTTTGTAGAAATGCTTCAGTCTTTTGGATAGATCGTAAATTTTACGGAAGTTTCGATCACCGGAGCGAGAGTTGAGGTCTTGAAAATCCTGTTCGGTGGGTGCACGGAACAATTTCTTCGTGAAATTTAACAGACCGCGTCGAAGCTGCGGCGAAAATCGAGGTCCCGCAAAAACAAGGAGATGCGCGAATGAAAGGGGTGGCAAGCTAGATTTACAGGGAAACGCCAGTAGGGGGAGAGCAGTTATTTCGCATAGTAAAGCTATCGCTCGGATGTGGTGGGAGGCAATTTTGGTAAAAGGGTTTTCCTATTTCGCTCTCGGTTGGACCGAGAACCGCACTAGCCACGTTTATAGCGTCAAGTTGAGTACGGGGACGTGGGTTTTGAGAGTGGAAGGTGGGTTAGCACGTACATACAGTCCTGTGCAGCAGGTGACTTCGTGTCTCAGCTAAAAGCAATTTTCACCCGGCACATTTACGATGAACGAGCACACGAGAATCCTTGTGGTTCGCAACGCGCACGAGCGCATTAAAAGCCTCGCGCCATTCCTGCTTTTTACAATGGATTAACAGTATATGTCATCGCCACATGAGGGTTACGGCTCCAAGGGCAAAACCAAGAAGTCCAAGGTCTCTTTACTTCATGGTGGATCATGGAGCTAGAAGGGAGAAAGGTAGAAGATGAATGAGGAGGACGACGGATGAAGATGAAAGCTGGTTGAGGGTGAAAGGTGCATGGAGGCGAAAGGTTGAAGCGGGAGGAAGATGAACGGCAGAAGGCAGAAGCTAGATGATGGTGGAAGCTCAACCATGAGGATGGAAGTACCAGGTGAGAATGACTGAAAAAATGGCCCTCAATCCAAAAACAAACGGTCTTCGAAATCTACTTTCGGCTTGACTTTCGGAAAGACTTGTTCGGTCTTCAGAGTGCTGCCGCTTTGGCTGCGGCGTCTCCGAAGCTGTCCGCTTCGGACCAAAGGTCGAAGAGGTTCGAGTAAACTTTGGCCGCAACCATATCAGCAGGAATACGACTGCAACGGTACGGACATTGAAGTAAAAACTAGCGAACTTGTTCCAAAGGACGTAAAGAAGAATGATGAACGCACCACATTACGAGCCTGCATCCAGCGGCAGTGCGCGGCTGGAGCTAAGGCCATTTCCAAGAATCGCGCACATTCAATAATCCAGATTAATAGCCGGGGATGGGAAGAGGGTTAGCTTTTGCTGGCGAGATAACGCAGGATAAATCATTCCCGAGGTTGGGCAAATGAACGAAAAACTAGGAGCAATAAGTTGAAAAAACGGATCGCAGGAAAAAGACAACCCAATCAGAGAATGGCGCGTGAGCAGGAGAGAAAGGGAGCGAAACTACTCCACAGTCTGTGACGGATACACGGTGATGGCCTCGGGCATGATAACACAGACGGCAGCCAGGCTAGAATGGTGTGTTTCACCGCAGGAATGAAAACGGGCTTACTTCAGCCATGTAGGAGAAACGGTGTTAGCCCCGGGGCTAGGATCTCACAGTGGCGACTCCAGAGTGGCAGGGGTTCCGGGGGCACCATAGAGTTTTTCCGCAATTAAAACGTTTCTTTATTCACAGCTATGGTTTTGATGTCCGGGAGGCAGGGAGCGAATGGGCGAGTTGCAACGGGGAACGGAAGATTCCCTTGCTATATGAGATTCTCCTTCACCCTCCGTACCTTTTTTTCCCGATCCTTCTCGCTGTGGTCGGGCTCTCTCGCCTGTTTTCCCGTTCATCTCGGGAACGAGTTGGGTTGGGTTGTTTCTCGACTGGTCGCATCGCGAAACGAAATTAAATTCCCTTTACGAGTAACGGAGGGAAGAGAAATGATCCCAGGGAGTACTCGAGTGTTTTTTTGAAGAACGCGAGTGGATCCCGACCAACGGACATTTGAGGGTCGACTTAAATAATTCAGACGCCGAGAGGCTTTGCCCTCGACTTGTTCATCTCCTTCTTCGCCGTGGCTTGTTCGTAATGATCCGAAAACACGGACTCCCAAATGCCACCTCCCATTGGAGATTCTCAAACAAGCTCCACCAAGAGCGTACACGTTGTCCTGCGTTATCCTGAGCCAACACTCGGATGGGTAATGACCCAACCGCGCACTGGCTTATGCACTTTGGTAAATCAACTCAAATAAAATCAGCGTAAATATAGGTGCCGTTATCAGTATGGGTTTTCCATAGTTTTCCTGTACTCTTGTTCTTATGTTATAAAATATGCATTACGGAGGACTAGTTCTAGGCAATACTCCGGGCTGGGCTTTCTAACAAACTGGAATAATGAAATGCCAAAAGTGACTGGCCCATAGTGAAGGTAGCGAAATCAAATAAAAGCCCAAGCAGTTCGACTTCCAAGAAAGTCTTATAATGTTCGTTGCTATTTTTCGTCCGTTTGTCATCAAAATCTATCCTCTTGAGTTGCATCTTTGGTACTGCTCATTCCGACGATTCTGATCGGGAGGATTCGCACGCTCGCTTCTCGTTGAGGTCGTTTGGTATTCCGCACGCTTTCCAGGTTACCTCGAATCACCAACGAGCTTACCGGGATGACGTACGTGTCGTATCATCCCTCCGTGGAGGGAGTCGGTCGCGCAGGAGATCCTGCAGGCCGGGCCAAAGCGGGGCAGGGACTCTTCAGGGGAGAACTTTTCCCCAGGCTTTGGTATATACGTATCTATCGATTTTAAAGGGACGCGTCGATATTTTGCTAACGGGGACGCGTCGTCCCCATGACGACGCGAAAACGAAGCGGGAGTATCGGACGTGCCTGTGTTTCTTTCGTTTTTACCCTCACTATCTCATTCCTACACCTTATTGTTGGTCTCGTTCCATCCCTTTCATCCTTGGTCTTTGGATATGGTATCTGTGTTGGTAATCTGTATTGCGATATTGGCGTCAGGCTTTGGTCCACACCATTTCGCACCATTGCCGCTCATTCGGAATCATCCCTCACGTAACTACCCTCGTATAGATGTATGTATATGTATTATAGCCTTTATATATATGTGTATATTTTGTAGCAATTTTTTCGCGCTCACATTCGACCGCAATCGATCAGCGCCGAGTACACGAACGTTTCGGCAAGATGGTGGACCGCGCTAGGTGCCACGATGCATCAATCAGTCCGCGCGTATAGCTCGAACTCGGCGAAAGAAAAACTATCGGTCAAAGTCGACGAACGACGGGCCGTTCGCAATGACCTTGACAGTCACCTTCTTGTCTGGTTGCGGCGTGGGTGGAATATTTGTGGGGAAGGGTGACACTGGCTGGTTTTTGCTCGATCCCTTGCATGAGCAGAGCTTTTTTTGCCTACAGGCTGAAACAAGTTTGATTGGATTTTGGAAAGCCAGTTTGTTGGACCTTCGGGTTATGCATATATATACCGATCTTAGACGAATAATCACGCTATATCGTCCCCTCAATTTCTGCAAGGAAAAAGATAACAATTCTGTGACTCGTTAGGGCCAGAAGATGGTGGAAAATTGGAGGTTATTCTTCGAGAAAATATTACGAAGGTAGAGTCGATACTCGAGGACAAGCGAGGATCCTCCCGTGCTCGAGAGGAGAAAGGGAGACACAAGGGAGGCTGACTGACTTGCCTCGAGTGCCGAGGGTTCGAGAACAACTTTAAGAGACATCGGTTTTCCAGTAGGACTCGAAGCGAGAGAGAAAGAGAGAGACGAATAGCTCATCAACAAGGACGACCCTTCTGACGCGGTCGTTGAAAATTTCGAAGGATATACGCAGGTATTTAAATGGTAAGAGGGCGCGGGGGAAGAGTAGGCAAAAGGGAGAGAAGAATGTGTGTTTAGGGGAAAATATCCACTGCCGAGAAATGAGAGGACGGAGAGGCAAAGAAGGCATATATAGGAAGCGAGGCAAATTGAGCGCTAGGTGGACTTGATTTCCACCGGTAATCCAGGACTTCCGTTTGAAGGGAGACCTCGTTTTGATTAGCAGTCAAATTTGCTATTACCCACACTCCATCTCCTCCTCTCTCTCCCTCTCCCTCTCTCTCTTCAATTCGTATCGTTTTTTATTGGTAAAACCATTATATGCTGAACACCTACAATTGTGGGTCGTTCATAAGATTCTGCTCATTAATAAACTCGAAGGACGCGAATTCTTTTACATATGTAATTTAGTTTTAATGCGATAAGCAGACTTCAATTGAATTATTTTTCACTCAATATTACCTATTGTTATTGCAGTACATTGTTATATTATAATAATTGTATACTATCAGATAAATATACATTTATCCCATTATATAATATTACATAATAATATATTATAATATAGTGATCCTTCTGTCGCCACTAACACATTTCCTTGGACTGCTGACGCCTCGAAAAAATTCGCATTTCGATCATAAGCTGGAGGTAAAAGAGCGTGCTATCGATTATACCTTCGGCTAGTCTCACGCTCCAAGTTTCATAAATGCCCACACCTCCCCGCCCGTACTCTTCCGCCGCCTCAATTACTTTTGATTAATAACGACGCTTCATTTTTGTCTCCCATTTTTTTCTGCCCAACTGCTTTTTTCTCCTGCTTGCTTTTTTTTTCAGACTCGTCGGTGTTACACGCGGGAGCGGGTGGGAGTAAAAAATTCATACGGCTCGAAGATTTATGAGTGAAAACGCGGCCGCCGAGGTAAATGAATATTGCCCCCGAGCATAACTCAACGTTATCTCTTATGAATTTTTCACCTCACCGGGTGAACGAGACGAGACGACAAAAAAAATTAATAAATAAACGAATGAATTTAAAGTCGCTCGGAGTTGGGCACGAAGTGAGGCGAGGTCAATTGAGAAAAGTTGTTATCGTCAATTTTACGAATTAAACGAAAAGAGGATACTACAATTGTAATGATATTATTCTCGCGCGTTATTGTAATGTTTGTACAATTTTTTATCCTGTTTTTTTTAAGATTTGCATCTGCGTTTTCGGTATTTATTTATTTGTTATTTCGTTTGTCTCGATATTTACCACCCCATCCCTCTCCCTTTGACCCCCCTCTTCATTCTTCTTCCACTCATTCATTCTCTTCCACTCGCTAATTCGATTCGTTCACTATCCGTCCTCATCGACGGTCGCGCCCCTCCCGACGTTAAATCTCTGCGACGTACAGTGGAGCACGGTGTGCCACAAGACTCGCGTGGAATTTCCATTCAAAGCTTCACCGTCGGGCTCCTCTCACCGCTACGAGCCTCATTCGCGGATAATTCATTGAGCCTCGATTAACTCGGCGATTCTCCGTCCCTCGTAGATCGCCTTCTACTTCCACCCAACTGTCCAACTGATTCGTTTACGAACGCTGCTTTTTTCTTTGCGCCGTTCCGCCGACGAGTGTCTATCAGGATTTGCATCCGTCACTCGCATTCATTAGCAGCCTTGACAGCGGCAAATCACTCTGGGCTCAATGTAACGCAATCAGATTCAATCTAAACAAACTTGACGTAACTTCATCCATCGTAAAGTAACGTAACTTAATGTAACCTACCGTAACGTCAACTTTAACTTATCTTAACCTAACCTAGGTTCATTGAACTCGTCTTAGCCTAATCTAGATTCATATCATTTATCTTAACCGAACCTAGATTCATTCGACTCATCTTAAGATGGAGGTTAGGTTGATTTAACTTATTTCAACATCACGTATGTTTATTTAACTCATCGTAAGCTAAACTGGGTTGATTTTACTCATCTTAACCTAACCGTACCTAACCTACAGCGATCCAGCCTTAACCGATCTAAGGAAACAGACCTCGATCTAATCCAACTTACTCGAAACTAATTAAACCTAACCTAACTTACGTTAGCTAACGTAACCTAGTGTCGAAAATTTAAGTCTAAGCCAACCCTATTCAACTCAACACAACGGAATCTCAAGTTAACCTCGGATGTGTGGTATACATGATTATTGTGCAAGTGCACGGGGATGTAGCATCAGGCTTGAACTTCCACCTGCTACCCTTCGAGTAAAGGGCAGCAGGCTCTGGGATCACAGCCTAGAAACCTCCACAGGCCTACGCCCCGCAGCATTCGTCGGTGATCCACACAACGACCACCACCACCACAAATTATAAACCTTCCGGTTCCTTCGGCAAGATCCCTAACACATCCAGCGGAGCGTTACGTTGACGCCTTGGCGTGGAAATTATTAACGGGCCGGGGAACGCTTTAATGACGTTTCGAACGGAACTAAGCCACCACCCTGCCCGAACGTGATGATCCTCGTCTCCGCTCTTGCTTTCTATAATTCGAAGCCCCCCTCCCGCCCTCAACGCGTCAGCTTGACATCGCGAAGCGGCAGCGGCGGGTGTTGAATCCCCTTTAATCGAGGACAACCCACGATTATAGTCGACAAGTAAAAAGAGGAAATTGCATGATTTCCGCTTACGAGCACCGCCCATTTGCACCTAGTAACTGCTTAAAATATGATGGGAAGAAAAAGGTTGGGGTAGAATAAAGGAAACCATCGTAGCTTATCCAAAGTAAGACATTAACCACAATACTCAGCTTATGTAAAGCACCACCAGGAAACAGAATCCGATCTACTTTTTTCATCGACCCACCCTAAAAACTGGCCCTCCGGTGGCCTGGCAATTTCACCTGACTACCGAAAAAAGCTCCACCCGCCGCCACTTGTCCTGCAGGGAATAGTTGAATGGAACGAGGCCCGTGTCAGTTCCAACTGACCAGATCCGTATCTGGTACGCTTTATCCAAAGGCATGAAAAAGCGAGCCGCCATCAACAATGGACAGCCGACCTGTACGAAGCGGTTCTACAGTACCGGACACGGATGAAGGGACTCGACCCGATGGTATGTGGCGTGACGTTATCGAGTGATTCGACTCTGCGTGTTTAACGAGCGTGAGACAAACTCTCTCTTCTCTCCCGTCGTTTTAACGAGCTTCGGGTATTTATCGATTTTTCTCAGTGAGCTTTGAGCCTCATTAATTCGCGGGAGCAACAGCTAGTTCTACCCGTCAGTTTGGCCTACTGAGATTTGCAATTTGGCGTTTGTGTGGAATACCCTGAATACCCCGCACATCCATCTTACCAGCTACCTTAATCCTAAAAAAGCTCTTCCGGAGAAGGTCACCCGAAGCAAAGATCTTTTGGATTGACTCGTCCGGAGCGTTTTTTTTTTCTCCACAAAACAATTATCCCAAAGGATTTCGAACCGGAAAAACTTCAACCGAAGAGACACTAGAAGGAACGGCATCCGTAAAACAAGTATAGCAAGAAACAGTTGTCTGCAAAGAGCTCTTCCACAAAACAGCTTCACCGGTTGAATTAGCCCTCCAATTTTACCCGAAAGCAGCCTTTCTGGAAAAACTCCGAAGAAAATTTCAACCCCAGTTCAACTATACTGGGAAACTGCCAAAAAACTTCTTGCAGTCAAGAAAAATTCGGAATATGAAGATTCGGAAGAGCTCCATCAATCAATAGCTTTCCAGAAAGAATCCTTTTTGGCCAAAGCTTCTGCAAAAGTATACCACCACAAAGCACTGTTCTTCCAATAGAACCAAATTGCCAATCCCTATCGAACTGCCAGACGGCAAAAACTACCTTCTAAAGCAAAGTATGAATCACACGTCGCTTTGATAATGTCCATAGAATGTCAACAAAACACTAAAACATCTGTCAACTCAACATGCACTTCTCAACGCCCTGCACACACCAAGACGTCTGCCTTTAAATTGATCCCGGGATGGGAGCATATCCCGATGGACAGGTTCGTCGAAACATGTCGGGAAGATCGGTAGTGGTAAAACGGAACCCAAGGAGGAGGCGATAGTCGACGTGAGGGCAAGGAAAAAAAGAAGCTGGATGATCAGATTCGATGTTCCTTCCTATGAATTCCGCGTGTGGGTTTTTGGCCCCTTTTTCATTCCTCCGTTCTCGGGTCTTCGTGACATTGTGGCTCTTCCTAGTGGAGCGGAAGTTCAATTCACCTCGAAATTTCAGACCCTAGCGCTTCGTCACGCCGACACACGAGGGTCCGGAGTGCGGTGGAGAGGAGAGAGAATGGACGGGAATACGGCGGATCCCAGATTCCCCGGTGGCAGAATGACGAGTAGGGAAGTGTTCCGGGGTTGGGTGTACGTGTGTTTGGGCGCTTGCTACGCTGGCTCTCCTAGGTGCCACAGGCTCCGGTTGCTCTGCTGTTGGCGTGGAAAGCACCACGGAGAAATCATAGAGGAGGAGAAGGAGGTTCAAATTAACTGTCAATCTCAATTTCTCTCGCCTCCCTATTTTGCTCCCGGTGCACGTATACAGCCAAGGAGGGAGAGAGGTAATAGGTTTAGGTTCGAGCTCTGCTCCTGGTAATTTTTAAAAAAGTAAAATATCTTATTGCCGGATAGTCTATACGTCATGTCTCTAGACTGATTTCGTCCGCCTCGTTAAAAAAAAACCTCCAAATTTTGTGAGAAAACTCCTAACTTGACAGCAGCAAGTCCATGAAGGTGAATAGCTGTCAAATATTGCTGCAATTTTTCCAGAACTTGCCGTGGAGCGCCTATTCGATAAAGGCAGTGCGCCCCTTCTGGTGAGTTCAGTAAGAAATTTCCTCAAATATTTTTCCGATTCTCCATTGTATATTTTACGACGTGGTAATCCGCTATCCGTCATGTGTCACCCTCGTGATGTTGGCAAACGCGGCCGCGTGGCTCTTAGATTGTACTCGTTCCGCATTGGGGACCTTACTCTTCCCTCTTTTGGACCGTCATAGTCGAGGCTGATGCCGAAACAATATTCCAGGGGTGCATCGTAAAGAAAAGAGAAATATATTTTCCACTCCCTTGAACGATAAAGGCCCAGGGACATCACTTCCACCATCCCTTGCATTATGCAGGAATCATTATTCGGGTTTACACAATTTCTTTTATCAGTGCTTAGATTGACATCACTTTTTCAGCCGTAAAAAAAAAGAATAACGTGCCTTCGGAACAAAGTGGAGGCGACTTGGGGATTCTCGAAAAACACGCTCGAATAAAAAAACCATCCAGATAAAACTGGTCAGAGCATATCAAACTACGATGCTCGTACTATGATGACCATCATGTCGCATAAACGTTGATATCCTACAACATCGGTAATATACCCCGTATCCCGAAACACAGTAAGGGGATGGGCAGTTGGCGTAGAAAGCGTCATTTTTAATCGGAGGGACTATTGCTACCACCCAGATTTTCATATTTTAATTTGGGTCTCCGTCTAGATGATGAATTGGTTGGTCGTCATCAGCACACACGCTTCTGTACTTTCTAATCCTGTCCGGGGGAAAAAAAGGCCGGGTCGTTTGATCGATCGACCAATTTACCTACGACTTTCAGTGGGATTGAAAAGTCAACCGGAAGCCCCGAGTCAACAATGCGAAATGATTGATCGACCAGGACAATTGAATTAAGCCGATTGGTGCTCATTTCAATCCGGAATGATCCATATGTGTGTACACATTGATGGACGTTTCCTCGAATTAAGATATATTCGAGGACGCGATCGTCAAAGCAATAGACCTTCCGGGTCATGATGGTGGTACAAATTGCACGGGCGATGCGAAGCGAATCGATTGATATTTGCAAAGCTCTGCAACCCTCATCGAAAGGAGGTAGGATTGGCTGTTGTCTTACGAGAACCTGGGATATATATCTATATAGGGATGATGGCGATAAGCGCCCTTCGATCTTCCCAGAACCGTGACGAATCGAGCCTGGTGGGAAAGAAAATAAGGCTCGGTGGGAAAAATTGCCCCCGCCTCCGTGCACCCCGATAACTTGCGATCGGAATCTTCCCTGTCATTTTCTGGGATGCTTGCGATAGCTCGAGAGCAAACTACGTCTGATGTACCAGTGAAAACTGGGAGATAAATCTTTTTTATCGACGGCAACAAATGTGTATATTGATGTATACACATTTATTAATCTATCTTAATAAGAGCTGCCCTTGGTCAGTAATCATTGTCGTTTCCCCTTTCTACAGTATAAAGTGGCATTTTTCTTCAGGCTGTTAATTGAAAACAAAAAAGGCTGGCCTTCAAGAACCTCTCCAAAGCACCCTAAATCACTTTCTCGCCCTACTTGTCCCCGTAAACCTAAAAATACTTTCAACCCTCAGCAAGCCTTGTGCAAGACACCGAATCGTGTAAATGATCGATTAACTAATATCGATTTATCTAAACATCCATCATCTCCGTGTCCATTTTTTCGTACATGCGAACCCTGACTGCGAATATCGATTTGAGGGCCCTGGTTAATCGAGGGACGAGAGCAATATCGCAAAGGGATAATGTTCCTTGGCCCCTGGACCGATCGCCCGTCAGAGCGTGAGGCGTTAGGGCCAAAGCAAGAAGATGTGGCCAAACATCAACGACGTTCGCGTGGAAGGAACGAATGAAATTACCGTGGCGTGAACGTTCACCGAGTAGGAAAAAAAAGTCACGAATAGGGTAGAGGTCAGCCGGATCGTTAGATCGGCCTCAACCTTCCCTTCATACACGCTTTGAAGGTTGAAATGTATACTTTCCCTCTTATGGGCTTCGATGATCGCGAGTCTATCTTTCAAGGTGAACGAGCAATGGGAGCATCGGACGTGAATAGTGCGAGATTTAGAAAGGACGCTAGAATGGAGGCCGATTAACGTACATTGCCTGGTTCTTAAACAAGTGAACAAGGTTTTTCCAACGAGTGGAAGGCCTTAGTCGACATTTTCGGTCTCACCACTTCGGGATGAAGCTCTAGAAGAACTCGCTGTCTGCAGCTTTTTATTCGCTTGCGCAGGAAAGAAATATCCGGAGATGATCTTGATATCTACAGTCCTAGGCACAAGTCCTAGGCACAAGTCCTAGGCACAAGTCCTAGGCACAAGTCTGCACCATACGATATTTTAAGGGTTAGGATGGAAATATATTTATAAGATGGAAATATGTCACATTAACCCACTTCAGGTGACAGACCAATCAATTTACGTGGCTAATGGCAATGGAAACGCATGGACAAGTAGTACGCCAGTCTAGATGCAACAAATTCGAGAGGCTTTGCAGTCTCTAGGGGAAAGTTACAGGACCCAGGGCCATTATTCCTGTAATCCTCCCCACTTTTAGGTACAACTGCTCGGACCAATTGGGAAACCAGTTGAACTTTTACGTCCGTCTTGGAAGACCAATTGGCTAGCGATGTCCGATTGGTCCTCGCAGAACCAATTGGACGTAGTGGTGAATTCCATACCCAACTAGAATTTTCAATACGGGCCAGACGAAGACCGGATCCACCATTCCGTATGCAAAATTTGGCATGTTTGTAGAATGGGTAAAAATAGGCGACACGTATTTATTCATATCTGCGGAACCCGATTTTTAAGGGGCGAAACGCACCCTCGAAAATAGCGATGTTTTTCGTTATTCGTTTGAAATTTGTTGTTATCTGCGTCGTTCTCATCTCCAATGTACACGGAAAAATGTACGTTGTTGCAATTTGAATTTTTGTTCATATCTCATACCGTTAACACGTTATCGACCAAAAAAGAAAACCACCCCTATTTTCGAGGGTGCGTTTCACCCTTTAAAAATCGGGTTCCGCGGATATAAAAAAATACGTGTCGCCTATTTTTGCCCATTTTACAAACATGCAAAATTTCGTCGAAATCGAAAAGTTCGACCTCGCGCCCTTTCCTTGTGAGATACGGGTGACATACATTGACCCTAAATAGCAAATCATTGGTCATTCTTCCGCTTGCACGCTTTTTCGCGAGATTTCCTCACCAAAGTATGGGGTTCGGGAATGGGAAGAAGGATGTAGGGACCGTGGGCGAGATGAAAATGGGGGATTTCTATGCCCCAAAGGGCTGGATAGTCCACCGGTATTATCTCGGGGCTGCAACGCTCCGTGTGTTAGCGAAAAAGCTGTTGGGGGGAGGAGGGCTGCTCGAATGGCAGCATCCAGGGTGTTGTTACTACTGGCGAAACGATACATCAAAACCATTCGGCTGGGATATTCCGATATCGACGCTTACCGGACTCCTACAATTCAGGATTATTTGTCTCTACTGGGTGTCCTATGAAACTTTTGATAGGATTCCAAGCGTTGCGAATGTTACCCCTGCAGGGCAATTCCTGACGGCAGTTTCCGTTCGATTGCTCGTAAACTTTGATAGCTTGCCCGAATTTCGAGGATTTGGAATTTTAAAAAATCCGTATCTCCCGGGGATCGTCTCTTTACCGTCCAATGTTATAGGATTTACCATATCGGGAGTTTCATCCGATTACAGTGGCCATATTGAATGCCTCAACGCTTGATATTCCACCTCGAAGAAGATTTCACAAGATGGCCAAATCTTCCGTCAAGCAAACCAGTTCAATTTTTACAGCGTAGTGCCCAGCAATGTTGTCTTTTAGGATCACAATGCTATATTGTTCGTCACCCCGTGTATGGTGGACCATGGCGTGCACTTTCCACTTTGCTTCCAGACTCCCCGCCAACCCTCCGGATGCTGTTACACCCGTATTACCCTAAATCCCTGGCATTTGTATTGTCCTGAGGGAGGACGGGAAATGTAAGGTTTATGGGCGTAGGTGTTTTGGTACTGCAGAATCGAAAATCGACAGCGGGTATTATAATAGAGCCGGAGTATGTACATGAACAGAGATAAAACGAGCGAGAAACAGGGAGATGGCGATGCACAGAGACTAAAGGGGAAGGGAGGTCAAAGAGAATGAGGGGTTGATAGGGAAAGCTTCAGCAGAATTAGTCGTCGACAAAAGCTGTTGCTGACCATTTAGGATAAGGCAGGTCGTTCGCTTTCGATTTGTTCTCCCAGCCCGCTGTACAACATTGCCCGTTATGCTTCATTAAAGTCATTCTATGATACAAATATCCACGAGGCCTTTCACGACGGCTCGAACCATTTCGGGGCCTGCCAAATATTTAGGCCAACCACAATAATGTCATCGGATGCGTGGTTTTAGGGCTTTCTAGCCACACGTATAGGAAAATATTGAAAACCAGAGTCGTAGGTTTTTGCAACGATGGCTGCAATTGGTATGCACTCTTCAGATGATCAAAGTATTACAATCCTTTGGTCGACCGACAGGTTTAGTAATATTTGCAGGAGTTTTAGACGATTCGCTATCAATTCCTAGACGCTGCACCTAGGATGCCAGGGTCTTTGTTTCTTGTTGCATCTCTTGACTGCAGGATAAGCCATGACAGCTTGACAGCTGGCCGTGTCCCGTCGAGGCATAAAGAAAAGCAACGAAAAATTTGTCCTCTCACTAGGGATTCTCATAATGCAGTGTCATATCCGTTAACTCAATGGAAAATATACACTGCAATCAATGGTAGTCCCCGCAGATCGTTTGAGGGGCCAGTCCACTATGAAAATTTCAAAAAATCCAAAGCAAGCAAGACTTGAAGAAATCAACGATGATGAGCAATCAGAAGGGATTTTGTACGCTGCAGGAATTGCCGATTGAGTTTAGGTAAGAGTTTTTCATAGTATAAACTTCAAACGCGTTTTTCTCGAAACAACCTTTTCAAAATCTAGCTCCATCGTATCTCTAAAACTAATAAACCGATTCTCTTGAAATTTGAACCACATATTGTAAACATGATTCGCAACAAGATGACCCTCGATGGTTTTGAAGGATTGATTTTTTCTTTTTTTTTGCCTAAAAACGCGTTTTTAAAATACTTTTTTCGTTTTGTCATCTGCCATTTTTTTTATTTTGTGATAAAACTTTATATCCGAGGGTTATTTTGTAGCTGGTGTCATACTGAATCTAATGGACTTTGATTTTTTTGTTTCAGACAAGCCGTTGCCGAGTTGTGATGGAAGTACCTAGCCCACTTATTTTTGAGGCGTTACGTTAAACTACAGTTTTTGTACTTAAAAATGAATAAAAAAGAATACATTTTTTTTAAATGTATTTCAAGACATTATTTATCAAGCCCAACAACTTTTATATTCGAATCTTTTACAAAATCCTCAAAAAAAAATCTTGAAAATAGCCTTTTTTGTGGCTCCAAAGTGGACTGGCCCCTTAAAAAAAAGTTCTTCATAATACAAATCGTCGCGCGTTAGTAACCATTTTTAAGCATCGCATTCTGCTTGGACACATCATGCGTGCTACAATGACGTGATACATCAGCTCCGAACGATTCCAGTGTATGAGGCGGATCGATCGAGCCGCGCGTACACGAGAGACAAAATAAAGCGTTCTCGTAGATATCATATTTTAGCTGAGGTATCAAGTGTCCTGAACCAACCTTCCTGGAACTTTGCCCGCGACCCTGGATTTTATTGGCCGTGCGAATTTCGTCGCGGCTGGCCTCGCTATTTCAACGCCTCTGAACTTCACACGACGAATTATCCAACGACCCTGCCCGCCCCCACTCGTAGTCTGTGACCTAATGGTCAGAGATGCCATTGTCGCCAACCAAGACCGAAATTGGGGGCTCAATTTATGCGAGTCATATTTCTTTTTTGTGGATTACGTAAGCTCCCTACGAGTAGGTTGAACATTGGTAAGTCAATTTTTGCACGTACGCATAGGATTTTGTGATGTGTATTTTTCGTAAAATTGCCGGACACTTGATGAAATAAAGTGGGTACTTGCGTAAACAATGTTTCCCTCGCGATCCAAACGAATTTCACCGTTCCAACTCACCTGAAACATAAAAGAAAATGGTTTGTTTCAGTGCTGTCATATTTACGTGCTCCCTGAATTTTAGGTTTTTGTCCTCGTGTCAGTGAAAGTAAGAACAAATTATTTCGTTTTTTTCGAGGGCTTGAAAGATTACATTTTGTTTTGTTATAGGGGGAAACGGCATCAATCTTAGCTCCATTATCTCCGGTCACGGGGAGTAATCAGTCCTGTCCAGAGCAGTGATGCCAACTCCTACAGAATGTTCCCCCTAGGACGAACTTCAAATCCCCCTAGATGTCGATGAAAAACACCTAAAGTTTTCATTGTACACCCTGTTTGAGTACTTGACTTACTTTGCAATCCAATAAAACTCGCTAGTAGACAACCAACTAACGGACACAACCTCAACGTTACAACTGACAACGTGAAAACGTTGAACCGTAAAAGTAAAAACGGAATTCTCTTGATCAGCAAGTTGTTGGTCGTAATTCGAAATTCGAAATAAAATTTGAAATAAAATACGCAATGAGACAACAAAGTAACGGACACAACCCAACGTGACAGCGTGAAAACGTCGAACAGTAAAAGCAGTAAAAGTGAAAACGGAATTCGTTGGTCTTGACCTGCAAGTTGTTGTTCGTCGTAGTGCGAAATTCAGCCACCAGCGCCACTTGTGTTGCTAGTACAAGACATGAAGTATGGCATTGGTGTAAAACATTTTGAAAGGCAATCGATTATAATTGAGCGTAAAGAAAAGTGATCCTTAAATTTAACGTTTAGTTTATAAGAAATATTTATTGCGAATGAAAGATTCTTCGCAGGAATATGTATTTCGAATATATAAAATATATTATCGCGCACATTATTTCGACGATCGAACGAATTGACCTATTGCAATTTCCGATCGAATTAATTGAGGATACATTGTTTTCTTTTTTTCACTTTTTTCCAAGATATACACTTTAATTTCACGCCCTCAAAAAAGTTTCTTAAATAATGTACCCGCTAAAAAATCCCCCTAAAGAATACCCCTAAATAAATTTACCCCCTAAAAAACCCCTTCACATTTTGTTTCCCTCTAAATTTGGGGGCAAAACCCCCAAGTTGGCATCACTGGTCAAGAGTAGCCATTTCGATACTTTTACAGGAAAGTTAAACCGATTTTCAACCTAGTAGGTTTTGTAAACCCAATTTCTTAAGTACGCGGACAGAAGATTCTGCTAGATGGCTTCACCGGCGCATATACGGTTCGTGCGGAAGAGCACCAAAGTTTTGATGGCCGGATGAGGGATCTCGGTGTGGTGGGTTGAATGGGGATGGCAAATGGGCCAAGGGGTTGTTGGCGGAGCAAGAGCGGTGGTTCGTATGGGATCTTTGCACCCTTAGCAGGATGAAAGTCGAAGTAAAGTCATTCTGTCATAACGGCGGGGATAAGAGACAACATAGCCTTGACGCCAGAACAACACAATCCCCTATATACGCGTCTGGCTCCCCTAAGAAAAGCATCACGATGCGGCTATGGTGTTTTGCAACGCGCCCCCGCAATTACGCTGTTTATGTAAGGGCGTGGCGCTCGCCCCGGTAATAATTCCGTTGCCGGAGTACGCACATAAATGACTGGATAGCGGTACAGCGATTTCTCCAAAAGCCCCGTCGCCATTAGGTCCTGTGGTTCTGGATAAGATCCAGGTCGCCGAAGGCTGTACTAATAAAATCGCGACTAAATCGCTTTGAAGATTGATCCGAGTGGCTAATGGAGTTGCTCGGCGTTCATACGGCGAAAAATGTCCTTTTGCCCCTAAGATCCATTTGATGACGGTTGTTCCAGTCTTGATATTGATGCTGCAACTTAATGGCACAATGCAGTCTGGGCAACTGAAAGTCCGTTTGCGTGCACGGCATGAGATTGCTTCGAATTCAGCATTTTGCATCAGCACTAGTCTCTCAATGATCACAAATTCGTAGCTGGGCGACCTAAAAGACGTCTCACCGAACCACAGCCCAGGATGATGATAAAAATAAGCTTAAAGATCTTCAGAGGCAACAGTAGAGCAAAACCAATTCCACCATTCCACATTTGCGGCACACATAGGACGTTGTGGAAGCTCTGCTTCCTATGGACACATATGCATATACACGAGTGTATGCGTTCCCGGTGCCGAAGACCCGGAAATGCAAAAGAGGGAAAGAAACGAGAGTGGAAAAGAAGCATCGAGAGGCCTGGTGGAAGCAAAGCCTTTGCAGGTACTTACATCCGACAAGAGTGGATGAGGGAGACACCCGGAAGAGTGTAGAGTGGAAACGTAATACAGAGGCCTTTGTATCTGAGGACACTTCAGACAAGCGCGCAGTTCCCGTTATTCGTTGTGTATCGTACCGACTTCCAACAACAATGAGAGGCAGAAGAATTCAGAGATTGGATACAAGACTTGAGGCATAAAGGCACCGAGGCATGGTGCCTACCTGATACTAAATAGCGGAAGTTGCTTGAAGGCGGAGACATAGCCGAAACCATTTACACTAATGGTACCAGTTCTTCTCTATTTTACCACGTTTTAGGGAATCAAAGTACCTGCTGTTGGGGAAAGGCTGGAGGTGGTTGCCGACTCCGGAACCACGATATGTTAATCCCATATGGAGCCCCATGTCGGCAACCACATTCCGGTTCAATCCTGCAACTCCTCTTGGAATTCACTGATCAAAGGGGATGTCCATACAAGACGCATCAGTTTCCGGGTTTGTCACTTGAATTTCTAGCTACCCTGCCTCGATATCAGAGTTCCCTAAGCCTGTTCCTTTCATCTGGCGCATAGGGTTTCTATACTAAAAACGCTCCCCATCAGTTAGTTACTTTGATTTCATCGAAGTCTTCCGTAACTAGGTTATGGGTTGGTCTGTGCTATTGAATATCCAGAAGTCGGTTCGTACTAGGCAGCTGTATGATGGCGCCGTAACCATTACCTATCAGTTTTATCTAGATCCCTGTTTGGACAATCAAATTCCACCTGAATACCGCCCTGGATTGCATCACGCAATGTCGATTTCCGTACAAGGCCCATCAATTCTAGCGTTCACTAAACGTACTTCTAGCTACAGCTACCCTATCGGAATACCAGACCATCCGAAGCCGGTTCTTTTTACAGGGGTCTGCGGTTCCAGTTCCAAAAATGCTTTCACTACCCCGTGACATTGTCCTGAACTGCTCTACATATTAACTATGAATGATTTGTCCGAGCGCACATCACCACCGGCACATGGAGCCGTTATAACATCGCCCAAAGGCTGCCTGGCGTTGAGATAGATTTAGCATCCCTCCACCGGCCGTAATAAAAGCACCCCCCGTGTTCACGTTCTCAGCACCAGGGTAGAGACGTGTGTGAATCCGCAAGCCTAGCACTTCCGGTGTTTCGCATACCCGAGCCGGATCATGCGTCACCTTTGATTCAGCGAAATTTGAGAAGGCTTTCCGCGCGCGCTGACAATTCTCTTCCCCTGCAGGCAAGATCCTTCAACGAAAGGGAAGGGGAGGAGGGTACATCGACTCCATTGTCTCATGTGGGAAGCTCGGCAGCCTCGTCCAAACCTACATGTATACGAGCACATAGGAACTCGTGAAAATTTGATTGGGATGAAGAACGGTGAGGAGGGGCACTGCCGTTGCGCCGTCGATATCGAAACCCTAAACGCTCTTTCTTTTTGAGGTTAGGACGATATTTTTTTCTCGAACCTGTACAGGCTCTACATTTGCGACTGCTAGGGTCGTCATCTATTGTCCTGTATTCGATCCCTGCCTAGCACTGTGTTGGGCAGGGATCGAATACGTCTTCCGACCTTCCTTTTTTTTGTCTACTTGGATCGGGGATACGACTGGATCGCTGCTGATGGACACTCGGATAATTGGCCCTCCAAAACACGCGCAGGCATTGTGAAACCACAGGGTTTCAGAGGTTGCGGTGTTGCAGTGGTGCAAATGTAATATCGAATTTCCACACTGGGCGGAAGGGGACAAGGGGGCGATCGATACTTCTTTCTTTTTATTCGTGATCGCGTCAAGCCGTACCTTGCTCAATCGAACAAACGAATATTTTCGGATCTCCTGAGAATGGAATAACAATACGATCCCCGCAGGAACGGGGTATTGGTTTGTAATTAGAGATATGGCGGGACATGCCAATTCTTCGAGATCATACGGCATTTTCGTGTCGCTTCTCGGATACAACCGTCATCGCATAAGCCCGATCAATTTTCGAGGCTGCGTTTCATTCATCGTGTTAATGATGGTCTGATTTACAAACTTCTTGTAAGGCGAGAATTCTCTTTAGAATTTTCGAAAAATCGATTTTTTTGTTGCATATTTCGAAAATATTATACCCAAAGAATATACTGACCAAAGGAGAACTCGAAATATTGAATATTTGCGGAGTTATCGCATATAGTCTAGAGCGCGGGGAATCTCAAAAAGTGATCGACCGATTTGGATGAAATTTTGGGAGGTTACTCTCAGTAATATTATCGGAAGGTTATACCTAAAGTTTGAAAGGTAGCGTGTATATAAATATTTTTTTGGGGGTCAAGTATGTCGAAAAAATGGTCGAAAATTCGAACTTTGGAGTAAAAAAGCTCCCAAATGTTCAATTTTGTACTTTTTCATCATTTTTTAGGTATATCCTTCCCCTTAATATGTCAGCAAATGAATGACACTTATTAAATCTTTTTCAGATCAACAGAAAAAGACTGACAACTGCAGCACTTTTCGATGTCGCGGAAAACAGGCGTCCGAAGACCCTTAAAACGCGCCATTTTGTTGGTCATCCCAAAAATTTTTTTTTTTTAACTTGACAGTTATAATAAACTCATGTCCAAATTTGAAAATGATCAGATTATTTCATCCCCTCTGAAAAAATTCCCGAAAAATACCTATTTCTCACGCTCCTAAAGGGATTTCTCGCCGTAATCGTTGGACAATAGTTGCTTCCCGAAAGAACTACATTTCCGAATGATGAAAAATCGGAAAGTGTCATGAGAAGCTGACGGATTAAGAAAAAAAATCTGTTGTTTTACAGAATAAAGCTTATCCAGTTGGTGTTTTCCTTGTTCTACTAGTCTCCCTCGGAGTTTCATTTCACGTTTGTGTTCTTGTCGGACTCGCGCATTTTTCAAAGATTATTGCCAGCGTCTGGGACTTCGCGAGATAAAGAATGCTAGAAAGAGAGGAGGTGGAAGGGTATTATTTTATCATTTTTGCCAAAGCTCCCTCACAAGTGATCCCTCAAGCTGTTCTGGGACTCGGTGTTGAAGAGCGAGAGGGTTGGAAGAGCAGGGGAGGATCGACAAAAGTGGGAAAAGAAAAAATTCGTCGCGCCGTGACGAAAGAAGAACCACCGAAATGTTTTTTTTTGTTTTTTTTTTTCGACGGTACGGAAAAAGCAGTGGATCTCCGCGGAGGTTATTTTTATCCGACGAACGCGGACTGCTAGCTCCACGGAAGCAACATAAACATACGGGCGTTCTGTTATGCGAACGCGATTATGTCCTTGGCTCACAGCTGTGCGGTGTGTTTTTTTTTTTGTTCCGAAGCAAATGTAAATATCCTATAGGTATGCGCGTATGCAAGTTTCAAAAACCCGAAAATACGTCACTTTCGTCAATGCTCAAACATTTTTTGAAATTATCTTTCGAAAATAATATTCCGAATGGTTTTTTCAGTTGAATCTCTCTTCAACATCTTGACAAATAATTTTTCAATTGTCTTTTGAATAAATGTCTGGATAGTTTGTTGAATGATTTTCGAATAACTTTATAAATCGATGAACGACCAAATATTTTTGTAACATTAACATATAATTTGCCGTTTATTCTGAACGATTTTGAAAGAACTTAAGGCCTTTGGCCACAGTAACGGGTATAAAATCACGTGCGAATTTGACAATTTTTTTTTTCGTATGAAAAAGTGATTCACTCATGAAATTAATTACACATCTATTTAGTACGAATTTCGAGCTGTTAGAAAATATATATTTTGTTTTTAATGTACAAAATGGCCGACTACTTGAAACTTCTCGAAACAGCTTTTTTCCAATTGGCGTGAGGAATAACTTCAACAATTTTCACTCGATTTACTCCAAATTTAAAAGTTATGTTCCTAATTGCATTTCGCAGAGAAGTACGTGCGGAATTTCTGATTAATCGTAAACTTTTCATTTGATGAGCAGTTTATGAGCGGTTATAACGACATTTTTCACTGAACATTTATTTCCTAAGTTCAAATATCTACATGTTTTGAATAAAACAATATTTTTTAAATTCCGCGAGTACTTCTCTAGGTATTCTAATGTAAATTGACGAGAATTTTTGTTTTTGGTTCTAGGTAAAAAAATTGTGGATGCTAAATGTCACGCCGCGGAGCGCCTAAAAAAAAGATAAAAGAAAATATTAGTAGTCGGCCATTTTGTACATCGAAAAAAAAATGCTAACAGGATGATAATCATACTAAATAGATGTGTAATTAATTTTATGAGTGAATCACTTTTTCATACGAAAAAAAATGTTAAATTCGCACATGATTTTGTACCCGTTACTGCGTGGCCTAAGGCCTTAACTTTTTTGCGTACTATGTATATTTATAAAGGAGATTTTTTTATTTTCATGCCTAAAAAATAAGTTATTAAAATAGCTCGGGGATAGGAGCGCAGGTTTCGCCATAAGACAATTTGCGAGTGTCACGTAGCGAATTATTAACAATTCTGCAGGTACAGCCTGCAACAAATCAGTCTCTCTTTCTCTCTCTCTCTCGCTCCCTCTCTCTGTCGTACCCTCTCGCCGACTCTCGGGGAGGAGAATGAAAGAGAGAACAGGGAAAAGGAAAGAGTAAGATCCGTCGTTGGCAACATCTGTGCATACACACCGCGTGCCGATATCTCCCGCGTATACGGGAATCTTTTATCTCCTCTTACGTACGTACGCCTTGCGCGCGAGTTTGCGCACGTGTCTTTTGTAAAAATCCACGATGATCTACGCTCGTGATACGAATAATATTCGGCGAGCGTATTCGCACCATTTCCTTTTCCTTTTTTTCGCTATTCGTTATTTTTTTCTCACTTCGCATGTGACCTGTACGTTACACGAAGCGGGTGCGCCTCGACGAGGATGAATTCGCAACTAATAAAACAGCTCGATCAATATGTATTTTCGAGGACAAAGTTAGGAGTTAAATTTCAAGTAATTCGAAAGAGCTAAATTTCTCTTGTCTCATTTTTCTTTTAAGTTGGATACGTTTAAAAGGGGCTGGGTTGAAATTCCCAACTTTGAATGCTCCTACGGTTTAAAATTCCGCATTTTAATATTTCGAAATTCAAGATGGGGCCGGGTTGAAATTACGAACTTTGAATGATCAGAACGTTCAAAATTTCGAAATAATACTCCCCCCGAAGATGCGCATTTTAAAATTCCGCATTTTAATATTCCGAAATTCAAGATGGGGCCGGGTTGAAATTCCGAACTCTGAATGATCAGAACGCTCAAAATTTCGAAAGAACCCCCCCCCCCCCGAAGATCCGTATTTTAAAACTCCGCATTTCAATGTTTCGAAATTCAAGATGGGGCCGGGTTGAAATTCCGAACTTTGAATGATGAAAACGCTCAAAATTTCGAAAGAATACTCCCCCCGAAAAATCAAAACTCCGAAAATCTGAACACCGTGAAAATAATTCGGCCATGGAAGCTTTAAGTTTCAAAATTTTCAAAAAATCGACAAATTACGTCAATAATTTTATTTTATTAAGAAGTGATTTTGCGGCAATTTTGAAATTTGTCTAGACAATGTTATACGTTCAACATAATTTACAGTCAACTGTGTAGAGTTTCGCTGGCTCGATCTTGACATGAGGGCCGGGTTGAAATTCCGAACTTTGAGAGCGCCGACGGTTTAAAATTCCTAATTTTAATGTTCCGAAATTACAAGGTTCGTCAAGATAATGCCAGCGAAAGTCTACACAGTTGACCGTAAATTATGTAGAACGTATAACATTGTCTAGACAAATTTAAAAATTGCCGCAAAATCGCGTCTCAATAAATAAAAAATTCTTGAAATAATTCGTCGATTTATTGAAAATTTTGAGACATAACATTACCATAGCCGAATTATTTTGACGGTGTTTAGATTTTCAGAGTTTTGGTCTTTCGTATAAAATTCTTTCGAAGTTTTGTTCTGATCATTCGAAGTTAGGAATTTCAACCCGGCCCCGTTCAAAAGGTCTCAAGGTTACGTCGACTGAACAAGAAAAAAGTAAACCGAGACCGCCACCGAAACTGAAAAAAAAAAATTACATAGAAAACTCCCACGATCTTGGACTTGACCGCGGCGCAAACCTCAAAATTAAAAATACACCGACCTATTTTCTCGCCCTCTTTGATTTGTTTTTTCGTTAATCCAACCTTCGCATCACGCACTCGTTTTTTCCCGATTTTATTTTTGCTACGCGGAGCTGAGGCCCAAGAAAAAAAAGACTAACAGCAAGTAGATATTGATGAAACGATTTGATTTTCCAGGCTCGATAATCGACGATGTTACGAGAGTGAAAATTCAATTTTTGTTCTCAAGGCCAAGCCATTTCGGAAGGCGACAGGGAAAAGAGCAGAGACAGAGAGACCTCAGGGGTTAAACCCTCGCAAAAAAAACCGAGGGGCGAGCATATCAAAAGAAAAGGTCGGAGGACATTCTCCCAAAAATACCCCACGAGCGCGGAAACAAAATTTGTTTTCCCGTCTGTCAGCAAATGGAAACAACCCTCCGGAGAATCCTGGGGAAAAAAACGTTCTTCCCCGATCGCATTTTCAGTAATGTGACACGTGACCAAAAAAAAAGAATAAATTATCTTATCACCATAAAATAAATAATAAAATAACAAAAGAGTGAAACGTTATAAACATATCGTTAGAAAAACCGCTAAACTTTGAAATATGATTGAAAAATAATCAAGCGATTACAATATTCTTCAAAACTTCATTGAAACATTTTTTAATCCAAAACGTCGTTGAAATATTAAAGTACGAATTTATGATTACAATATTATTATCAAAGACGAAAGTCTGCTGGAAACTCCGAAGGAACTTTCGAGACAATAAATTTTGTGGTACACTGAGGAGGATATTCCCGGGATATGATCGCGAAATAATTCGTCGAGTTTGCGCCAGAAGAAAATCCGGGCTTTTCGGAGCTACAAGAAACAAGATAAGAAGGGGTACGAAGAGAGGAAGAAAGGAAAATGAAGAAACGCTCATCATCCCTCCTTTCCTAAAGAAAGCTCGCGAGCTTTCGGCCATTTCCAATAATAAGATCGGAAACACGTAGAACATTGAGATTCTTGAGGTGATCTTTCATCCCTATCACGTACGAGCGCACATAGGTGGAACATCAACGAATATACTCTACACGTTTCGTGCAATCATTCTAAATCAGACTTTATAAATCCTTACATACATAGCTATATATATATATATATATATATATATATATATATATATATACACACACACACACACACACACACACACACACACACACACACACGTATTGGTCGGTTTGTTTTCGTAATATATGTGAAAGTATGCAATTTAATCGGAATTAAAAGAAACATCGTTAATACGAGTGATCATTTCATTTCCAAACGCTCAATTTTCGGAGAATAATAATAATATATAAATATACAATATAATACAATACTCTATAGAAATAATATTTTAATAAATTGCACACATTGATTGTAGAAATTCATTAATAATCCAAGTAAGTTCATTTCTTGCGTTTTTGTTTAATTTTTGTAGCTTTAGCATGTGCATATGAAAGTACGAGAACGATTTCGGTCGATAAAACAAGAGTCTCCGTCATGATGAAGGTATTCCTTTAACGAAGCCGAATATCCAACAATTAACTGATTTTCTTCTATAATCAAGAAAACATACATCTCAGTATACTGGTTAAATTTCAAGCGAGGTTACCGAACTTTTAACGAAAAATTACGACGCTGAAAATCATCTCATTTATACGGTGCTTTATGGAGATGACACACTGGCCCCATTTAGGTATATCTAATCATTTATACACAAAGTGACTCTAGATGCCTGACATAAACTGCCCACGCGTGTAAGAAACGTAAAGATTTCGTAACGACAACAAAAACCGGCGGTCACCGAATGTTTAAAGAAAATATTAATCATAAAACTTTGAAAAATGTGACTAGCCACGATTTCGTAGCCACGAAATTTCAGATAAAATGTAAAAATGTACTAAATCAATTAAATTTGCGCGATTTAAAAAAAATTTATTCCAGTTTATCGTTGAGTATAATAATTGATGATTGTGACTTATTTTTATTAAGCGCGACTGTAATTTACCAATGATTTAGAAGGGCCCTCTTTATGCCCCCACAAAATACGGCCCTCCCGCAAAAGGAATATCGTAACGTCGACGGAAGGCGACTTTTATTGATGAAAATGTTTCTCATACTTTAATAAATAAGAAAAAACGCAAAGAAACTCATATTCGTATACATGCAGTACCGGTCAAAAATGTTTGATCACTTGGGATAATTGCAACATTACATTATTCTAATATTATTAATTTCATAGATCTATATAGTATCTTCGTGAAATGAGAAATAAAATGAATTATGTTATTCTAATCAAATTTTGCAATTACAAAGAGATATAGAACATTTTGCTATTATCCACAGTGATAGAAAATGTTTTACCGGTACTGTGTAATATATAGATATATATTGGGAGCACAAATAAGTCTCCGCCGTTTGAGAAAAGATGGCCCCACCAGGAGGTTATGGTTAAAATTGTCGGATGTGAAACGTCATATGGTAAGGTTGGACATGTGGAATAGCTAAAAAATATGTGGAAAGAGCGAAACCCTTTTCGATCGAACCTAACGTTCCGTCGCGTCCGCTGCCGTCTTGAGTTACGCTGCACCGCATTTGCCGAGGGTACGGTGAAACTGTGGAAAACCCGTACCGATATAGACGGCCGCATATTCTTCTGATACTCTGGTGCCCAGACTTTTTACACAAGTGTCTACACCAAGGTCGCAGAAGTATTGGCCTTCCGCTCACCGGTTGATGCGCCAGCCGGTGCACGGCTGAGCGGTCACCCCTCCGAGTGTTGGCCATGCACAATGTTGCTTAGGGGGGAAACATTGTGCGTTGCCCCACTTGCGATTTTGAAAAAATCGATTTTTTTTATTGCATTTTTTTGAAGTATAAGTATCTGAGAATATGTCCTGAAAATTTCAAGTCGATCCGAACAAAATTGACTGAGATATGAGCGTGGAAAGAGAAGAATCCGCGTTGAAAGAGCGTTGAAAGAGAAACTTTAAACGTGTTTTTCTCAAAATGGCATTTCTGAAGTCGGTGACGAAGATTACTCGAACACTAATGAACCGATCTTCTTGAAATTTTGCAGGCTTATTTAATACATAAAAATGTAGTCTTTAATTGTTCGATTTTTTTTTTTCGAAAAAAAATAGCCGTTTTATAGCCAAAAAACGGCCGTTTTTTTTCGTTAAAATCGAACCATTAACTTTCACTGTCCGCCATTTTGTGAAAAATGAATATTTTTTAAAATCCTTCGATTAAAGACTAATTTATATTTATATTTGACTAAATCGATCCGCATTTTTTTTTCAGATGATCCACTTCGCCGCAATGTTGGTCACCGCAAACCGTGTATATAAAAACATTATTTCATTGACGGCCATTTGCCACTAAACAATGTAATATTTTTCAATAAAAAAATTACTGAAAGTTCTTCAAGATGTGTTCTTTAAGATGGTATATTGATCGATTGAAAAAGTTTTGTAGTTTTCTTTAAAAAAATTCATGAAAAAGGCCTTTTTTTTGCGCTACAAGTGGGGGTAACGCCATAACTCGAAGGATCGCCGGAGCCAACCCACGACCGCCCATCCACCAGTGTCACTTATGTACATATGCATATTATTATTTAAAAAAGGATGATGTTTGAGTGAATCTAAACAGAAATCCTCGAGTGTCACACGATTTCATGTAACCGAGCAGAAGGGAGTCTCACTATTTCGCGGGTAGTATTGATCCTGTTTTTTCGTGCGTTCTAGAATCGTACAGAGAGAGAGAGAGAGAGAGAGAGAGAGAGAGAGAGAGAAAGAGAAAGAGAGAAAGAGCGAAAGACCGGGCGGAAGGACACAGCAGCACGTGGTTTTAGTATTCGGTGCGGAAACTTACGGCAAACGTGAGTGGAATTTATCCGGACAGCGAGTGCTTTTCGCGCGCGTCGGTTTCGCGGGTCGGATATGGCGCTCGCGAGATCTCTCCTCCCCACGTAATAATGAGATCCGAGGGTGGTTAGAGGCCCGGGAACGGCGGAAGAGGGGTGGCAAAAGCTCGACGAACCGAGGCCTTACACTCGTGCGTGGCGTAATTGTAGATTCAAAGGATATCCGTGTACGAAATGCCGAAAGAGAGAGAGAGAGAGAGATTCGCAGATCCCCGGGAACCAGTAAAAAAAAATCGCATAACGTACCATGTATTTTTTGTTTTTTTTTTCTTTCTTTTGAGTTTTACGTTTCCGATTTTGCTTTCGAAAAATGCAATTTTGAGGGTCAAGAGTTTTGTGACGATATAACAGAACATAACACGTTACTAAAGTATTTTCGTAATATATCTCTATTTCATATACAATTGTGTGTCTAGCTATATATACAGGGTGAGGCACATAAAGTGTTACAGAGCAATAGCACTCAAACTATTGATCATATCCAAAAATGTTTCAGACAAAAGTTTCAGTGTTCGAGAAGGCCGTCATACTGGTCCACCCTATTTTTTCATCGGTGGAGGCGCTAAAGCTACGTGGAGGTCAACTCCACTGTCTTAAATGGAATGGTACATTTTTTTTCATCCATTTTGTGGAGCACCTCAAGCCGCATAAAAAACATCAGGGGGTCAAAGTCATTCACGGTCATTCAAGGTCAGTATCGATTATACAAATCTAAATATCTCGGATCACTGCCAAATATTTGGTAGTGATCCGGTAGATTTGTATTTCATTTTAATAGGTGACCTTCAATGACCTTGAACGACTTTGACCGCCTAATCTAATGATACGAGATTTTTTTCCTGATTTTCTGAGCCACATGATCATAGTTTTTTTTTTAATTTATTTTTTCTCTCGACGACAAATGTTTAACAAATGCGCAAATAAAAAAGAAATTCATCATGCTCCAGTATGTCCATGAGAACATGATTCAAAATTGTCCAAAATATCGAAAAATGACATTTCGAAAGATACTTGTGTGTGTTCGCAGGAATTTTCTTACGCGTTAATACTCCAACATTTATTTTTAGATACCAGAGTAAGTTTTTGCGCGCTTATACGTGGATCGTGGTAAGTATTTGAATATTTTCCTTCCACGTAGAGCATTAGAGAAGAGAAGTAACGATTTAATTTAGTTGAAAGGGGCGAAAATAAAGAGAAATGAAAATAGTGCGAATCCGAGCTTACAGGAAGCTTAGGGAACACTACCGCCACGCGGCGCGCGAGTGGCGCTCTCGCCGCTAGTCATTCCAACCACTTGCCGGTGGATGGAGCCAAACACGCATGTCACGTGACACGAGGACGCGTTGTGTTTCAGAGGCATGAGTGCTTCACGCACACGGTGTGGAATCAGTAATTAATATTCTCAAGCCTACATTGTTTCAAATATATACATGTATATATGCATACGTACATGGAAGCGACAAATGAGTAAAAGGAATACGACCACAATGTCGGACGCCGAGCTCGACCAGTTGTTCATTCCAATTAGCCGAACGAGACACAGTGGGAGAGTAAGGGACGAGAGCGACGAGGGAGGGCGGTGGGTGGCCAGGGGAAAGACGAAGGGAGTGACTAGAAACTGACTAATTCTAATTGAGTGTGGAGTAATTCAAGATCTCCCTTGATGAAACTATGCTCTGTCGGATGTCGGAGGGTCTACCCGGCCACCGCATAATCGCATTTCCATCCAGCCTCGCGGACTTGACTGCTGTCCGGCCGTGTGTACGCTCGTAATATAACTAACATTGTGAACTTTGCACGCGCCATTTAATCCTCCTGGGGATGCCAGTTTTGCGTAGTTGCATAGGATAATGAGGACATAGCAATCATATTCGACTCCTCTAGACCTTTGGTGTACAGTAAAACTGAGAGAAAAAAATTGCAAAAGGTTCACATACATTTCGACGATTTATGCAAAAACAGCCAGCGAATTCTCCCAGGCACTCGTGTATTTAAGATAGAAGTGTGCTATATAGCATTTTCAAAAAGGCCATTGAATAGATCGCGAAATTCCGAAGAGATAAGTCCTTATCTATTTTTCTCTAGAATCCACCGTTCCGCGGATATCGATCGACCAACGGGAGCCAATCCGATGCGCAAGCCCCCGCCGCGAAGCCTGCGAGGTGGGGAGCGTGAAGCGCCCAATGAACGAGCGTGCCCCACCCCTCGCAAGCTTCTCATTGATTCACAGCTGCCTCGTTCGATAAATAAGCAACGGTGCGTCCTAGAAAAAAACGGATAAGGACTTTTCTCTTTGAACTTTTGCAATCTATTCGACGACACGAGCTTCGAGCGCCAGTTATGGAACTTCCTGTATCTGTACCCAAGACAAAGCCACTTTTACGCCCGCTCGCTTTCGCTCTCTTCCGCGGATCTTTGGGCTCTCAAAGTTGAGATTCTACGCCTCGGGGTTTGAAGGCAAACGTCGTTCTCCTATTTGCCTTCGCAACTATTCGAAACACCCCGGTGGGGAGTGAGTGGAAGAGCGTGTGTGTTCTCGTTTCGACTACCGGTTGCTTCCATGATACTACTCCAACTACCGACGACTCCATTAAGGGATTACAGACGTGGAAGCTAGAGGAAAGCGGGGCGGGGGATTTCAAGATTTCCTTCACAGATCTCGCGTTACCCGACGTTCTCGGGCATGCTTTAATCCACAACTAGTTTCAGGGCATTTATCCCCGCCGAGAGAACGGGCGCAACTTCGAGTCTTCCGATCTAAAAGTCAGATGCTGACTTTCCGTCCACCGCCACTGCTGCTACTCAACTACCGCGCGGCAAGCTATTCACCCGATGTCGAATAACCTACGAACATTCAGACCTCTCGTATTCATTATAACGATTTCAACGATAAAAACTTAAAACTATCGATGCAATGTCAACTCCCCGTGTGATAAATGCACTTCTGTACGATTCGACTCGCTTCATAAAAACACACACGCGCGCGCGCACGCACAAGCACACCGCTTCTGATTTCGAGCAGATTTACTATTCGAGTATTGAGTTTCGTTTCACATCTCAAGTTTCTTTGAGCTTTCGCTCTGCGCTTCTTTTCTTTCCCTCTATATCATTTAATCTAATCTAATATCTCTATCTCTCTCTTTGCCTCCGACTCACCCTACCTATTTGCATTTCCGGAGCATATTGCATCGTCGTTTCTCGAGAGAGCTTCTAGGCGAAGGACGCATTATGCAAACGTCGACGTCGGGAAAACGTTTCTTCTCGTTTTAAGCGATGATCGCCCACGTCGCCTTCTATACATGAGCTCTCTCTCTCTCTCTCTCTCTCTCTCTCTCTCTCTCTCTTTCTCTCTCTCTCTCTCTCTCTCTCTCTCTCTCTCTCTCTCTCTCTCTCTCTCTCTCTCTCTCTCTCTCTCTCTCTCTCTCTCTCTCTCTCTCTCTCTTTCTCTATCTCTATGAAGGAATCAAAGCTAAATATTCTCACAACGCCTGCAAGCGCATTGCCCCTCTCACCCTGCAGCCTCCTCGCGTATATTCGTCCTGCTGCGCCTTCCGTTTCTTCTCGCACTGTGACCCGCGCTTTTATTCAATTTCCTCATTTTGCACGAGAGACGAAGAGATATATATATATGTATATAGACAGAGAGAGAGAGAACATTTAATCGGTGACAATCACAGCGAATCACTACACGTGGAAGAAAGTTCATCGTATACATGTGAGAAAGCCGATTTCGAAAAACCGATTTGCTCATGGAGGAAGCTCCCCGAGTGAAATGTGTTTAGTCTCGTCGGTGCGCTTATCGTTTGTTACGCAAAGCGATGACGGTAAAGCTCTTTTTCTTTCCTCTTTTCATTTATTTAATTCCTTCCTTCTTCGGTTCTTCATTTATCTTCGAGCATATGGAAGTCTTACAAGGCTCGTCAGAGGTATGAGGAGACACACACGAAAGCGAGGGGGTTGGAGTTTACACGTCCGCGAAGCCCCACACATTAATCGACAAGGATGAGGGCTGGGAAGGGCGCGAGCGAGCGAGAGAGATAGAGAGAGGAGAGGAAGAACAGGCAAGAATATACTTCGAAGTAAAATCGCGCACGGCAGCGTGTGTATATGTGTGTGTAAAAGTTGCAGAAAAAACCAATATTTTTAGCATATTGTGGAAAATAGAAATTGCGCCCACGGAAGTTAATATTCGGCAACTTGGTCGATTTTCCAGTTTTTTTCTTTCGATTATTGCTCGAAGTCATGATATTTTACCGCTCGAATTTAGAGAAAAAGAAATTAAACAATACGAAAGCAACAATTACCAGATATGTTGGAGAGTGAATAACGATTATTTTCGTCGAAAAAAGTCAGTTAATCAATTTTTTTGCATCACCCTTATATATATATATACGCGTTCTCAAATAAGAGTGTCTCAAAATGTCAGGTCATTTTGAGACACTCTTTACACACACACACACACACACACACACACATATATATATATATATATATATATATATATATATATATATATGTAAAGAGTGTCTCAAAATGACCTGACATTTTAAATTGCGTGCCATTTTTTTGTGACGAACATAGAGTACTAATCTTTGACAACTGGCATCACGAAGTATTGAGATTTAGTCATGGAGAATTACACGATCGAGCAACGCATAGAAATTGTTTCTTTCAACAAGATGGCGCAACGTATTCTTCCAACGAGATGGCGCAACCTGCCTCACTGCAGGCGAAACAATGCAGTTAAGCCCTTAGGCCACTCTAGAGGCCGAAAAAATAGGCTTTTCGGGGATTTGTTTTTTCAGAAAAACTACAAAATAAAGCGAGATTTAAAAGAAGGGTATTTATCATACAAATCAGTGACTGTATACAGTGATTTTTTTAAGCGATTAATTTCAAAATGGCGGCTGTGCAGCGTTAATCTGAAAACTGCATTTTTTAAGTTGGCCAGAAACATAACTCAGACAATTTTCAACCGATTCACTTGAAATGTTGAATATATCTTGAAGAATACGTTGTCTATGGAAGTACGTAGGATTTATTTTTATATTGCATAGTTCATTTGTTATTAACAATTATCTCACGATTTTTAGGCAAATTTTTTACTTTCCAAAAATTTGCTCGGAGTTATGGTTCCGGCAAACTTAAAAAATGCAGTTTTGAGATAAACGCTGGGCAGCGGCCATTTTGAAATTAATCGCTGCAAAACAATTATTGTATACAGTCACTGAGATGTACGATAAAGACCCCTTTTTGTAAGCACGAGTTATTTTGTAGTTTTTCTGAAAAAAAAAATCCCCAAAAAGCCTATTTTTTCGGCTTCTAGAGTGGCCTGACCCCTTAATGAGGACAAAGTTTCATGGTCGTGTTACCCCGCGCCACGGCGATGTGAATTGGCCATCAAGATCGTGCGATTTGACGCCATTGGACTTCTTTCTTTGGGCTTTTCTGAGAGGAAAAGTGTATGCCAATGATCCACAGACCATTCCGGGGCTCAAGGAAGCAATTGGACGCACCGCTAATGAAATTGGCAAGCAATTTTGCCAGAATGTTATTAAAAATATCCTCAAAAGAGTGAACGTTTGCGAACAGGGTGGAGGAGGCCATTTATCGGATATTGTGTTTCACACATAACCTCCATATTTTTACCTTATATTAAAATGAAAATATTCGTACTTTTCAAGTAATTAAAATAAATAATGCGTTTTATTAATAAATTGAACTAACAGGTAATTTTGCGACACCCTTTATATTCGATGAGGCACGGTACAAACGAATTTCATCACGAACCAGACGAGGAAAAAATAAAGGAAAATAAAACCCCTTCGACGTGCAAACTCAATTATTCAATTCCGTTGTTACGCGCACGAGCCTTACATACGGGGAGGGATCGGTGGCGTCGAAAGGGCACTCTTCTTCTTGTCCTCCTCCTTTTTCTCCTCTGCTCAGTGACATCCCCCACAACTTTAGTTACACTCTTTTTCATTCTCCTTTTTTCTTACTCGTCGGGCGCTCGACGATAAGTTCGTGAAAACAAAAAGAAGAATAATCGATGCGCGCCCGAGTACATCGAGGTAAAGAAAAAAGCGGTGGCTGATGCAAAGAAAAAAAGATATATTGCGAAATTCGGAGGAAATCTACAATATTGGAATTTTTAATAAAGTAAAGATACGTGACCTGTTTGAAATTTCTTAAAAAATGAATTGGCAACACCTACAAAGCAGTTTGGTTATACGACATGAAAATGCGTTAAAAAAAGAAAAGAAACGAGAATCGTAATCGGTAAAAATTGGGAATGGCGGGGCGTGAATCAGTGACCGTGAAATTGGAATGTCAGCTGATTAATGAATGGCGATAAGATTAATCAGAGTTCGCGTAATTGCACGACGGTAAATGAAAATTGTCGGGTTTTTCTAGACAGAGAGAGAGAGAGAGAGAGAGAGAGAGAGAGAGAGAGAGAGAGAGAGAGAATAAGTTTCACACGCTTTCATTATTATAAGCAAGCAATAATTTTCTCTCTCGCTCTTGCTGTTTCTGTCTTTGTCCCACTCTTTTCCGCTCACTCCCTCTCTCTCTCTGCCGCTCACAAGCTGGTGGCAATGACCGTGGGTAATTAACTTTCCAACTTTCCCCGACTATTCATAGAGGGCGCGGACTGTAAAGGGTCTTACTGCGCTGCACTAAATCTATCGGCATTCCGTCCGAAGTTTCCCTCAGCCATGAACCTCGTACAGTCACAATGCGTTGTCTTTCTTATCAGCCGGTGTGAAAGTTCTCTTGTGTATCACACGCACATATACATACACACACACACACACACACACACACACACACACACACACACACACGCGCGCGCGCGCGCGCGCGCGCGCGCACGCACACACACACACGCACACACAACCTTTTGCCCACGACTTCGTCAGAGTGGATCTTACGATTAATATTTTATTAAGAAAGGAGATGAACAAATACAGAAAAAAAAAACAAGAAAGAAACAAAAAAGGTAGAGTGTCAATTTCTCGTGTAAATTTGTAGACCGACTGACTGAGGTAAGTGCTGGGTTGGTTGTCTAAAGAAGTATATGTCTCCGGTAAGCGCATGCAAGTTTTTGGGCCACGATACTCTCGAACAACCCATAAATAGTTGACCATGCGAGAAGCACGGCGTGCCCAAATGCATTCCCACCACTTTCAGGGTTCGGCTCTGTGACTTATTAATTGTCAGGGAAAATGCCAACTTCAATGGGAATTGCAGCCTTTTGAGTTCAAACAACTCTATTAGGACCAAACGATATTATTTGGAGTATTCCAGCTCAACTCACAAGGAACATCACTTACGTGTCCGCCTTCGATTTTGTTGAAGCTCATATATGGGATGATGCATTAAAAATGATTAGATACGTATTTTTTTATCGGCGGAAATCCGTTCTTAAGGGGGAAACGATCCCTCAAAGAGAGGCGGGTCGCCCTTAATTTAACTTTTTTTCAATGCTTCTATAGTGGATTTTTCATCACTTTCCATTGGAAGAATTTTGTTTCGTTCGGTTCGGTGGACTGCTTGTGGGTGAAATTACAAAACTACCTCTCGACACGCCTTCCTTTGTAGGGTGGTTACCCCCTTAAAACCGTGTTTCAGCAGATAAAAGAAATACGTGTCTAATAGTTTTCAATGCTTCATCACATATACGAGTTGCAACAAACTCGAAGGCTTACATTTAAGTAATGTTTCTTGTCAGATAATATTTCCTTCACCATCGTTGATTATAGATTCGCATTGTAGAAAGCCTCTCTCCTAGGATTAAAAAACACGCAATGTTTTTTTCAATTTTCACCCACCCCCTCTTCTGTGGCTGCAAAAAATCGAAAAGTCCACTTAGGCCTTTTTTTTAATTCTGAAAAAAATGAGATACTATTTAGACCAGAGCTCAACTTGTGCTCTGAAATTTCGAATTTGTGAAATTTCGATTTTGGAGATCATTATTTGACAGTTTGGAAAACAGAAGAGCACTTTATACCTAGGTCTAAAAAAACTTCAAATATATGACCTCAGGTGAAATACAATTCGGGTGGGACGTATTCCATTCTGAGATCTTATTCAATCATCCCAAATTTTTCTTTTGCTATCTATCTCTCCTGTATTATCTAGTTCTCCTTCGCTGCCTCTCTCTCTCGCGCCCTCTCTTTCTCTCTCGTTCTTTTTCGCTGTGGTAGTAACTTGAATTTACCTCAACAAAGAAGCCTTCGATTCATTTTTTGAGCTGACCCCAACCTTTCCCCGAGCATTATAAATGTCACACATTCTTTCTATCATGTAAAAACATTTTTTCGTCAATTTGGAAGTTTCTTTTCTATTTGCAAGACCTAAAAAGTACTCTCCTGACATCCGAACCGTCGCATAATTATCGCTAAAATCGAAATGTCACCAAAAGAAATAGTAGATATCGGAACCACAAGATGAACTTTAGTGAAAAATGGACAAAATTGGTCTAAAACGTGTATAAAGTTTTTTAGAATTAGAAACACGTCCCGAGTCGACTTTTCGATCATTTGCAGCCGCAGGCAAAAAAAAAATTTTAAATACCTGTTTTTTTCACGAGGAGTGAGGTCACCCACTACGGAAATGTATTATCAACGATGGTGAGAAAAATAGTTGTTTGAGTTGAGCTGGAATGCCCTATATATATTCGAAAATAAATTTCTTGATGTTTTCTGTTGTTTATTGAAGTACGAGAAAGATTTTCATCAATATAGACGTCCTTCGTTTCGACGACTTAAAATATGACGCAGACTTTTGTTTTATGGATCGAAATGGTTCCTGTACTTTCATAAACACGTGTTGAATGTTACAAAAATAAAAATAAAAACGTAACCAATAGAGTTATTTGGATTATTAATGAACTCCTACAAGCAATGAGTAATCGATTTATCATTCTTATTTACATATTATTAAATTATGTATATGTTCATTTATTATTATTATTATTATTATTTGGGAATTGATCGTTTGAAAAAAAAATGACCACTCGTATCAACGATATTTTATTTTATTTCGATTAAATAGAATATTTTTACATATATTACGAAGACAAACCGACCAAAATGTATAAATGTTTTCGTGTACGTGAGTGCACAGGTCGGACGAGAGAGGGCGGTGAGCACGGGGAGGCAGTGAAAATGAAAAGAGTGAAGTCGAGTACGAATTAGGGTTCTATTCAACGCCGGCAAAGATTCACCCTTATTCGAAACTGAATTACGGTCCATTGAGTAAAACGACAGGGTTTTTAGTATCGGAGCGTACACCTATGCATCTGCACGCACACGCACATACACAAACTTTGAACTCCAATTTTTGTCACATACAGCGGCGGTCGTAGTATTTTTTTAGACTCAAGGTGCGATAAATTTGTATTCCTTCAAAGGGGCCGGGTTGAAATTCCGAACTTTTGATGATCAGAACGCTCATAACTCCGAAAGAATGCTACCCCGAAAGCTCAAAATCCTGAAAACCTGAACACCGTAAAAATAATTCGGCTAGGAAATTTATAAAGTTTCAAAATTTTTAATAAATCGACCAATTATTTCAAGAACTTTTTTTTTATTGAGAAGTGATTTTACGTCGATTTTAATATGCGTCGCTAGCATGATCTTGACAAACCTTGTAATTTCGGAACATTAAGATTAGGCATTTTAAGCGACAGCGAAAGTCTCCATAGTTGACTGTAAATTATGTAGAACGTATCTCGTTGTCTAGACAAATTTCAAAATTGACGTAAAATTACTTCTTAATAAAAAAAAATTCTTTAAATAGTTCGTCGATTTATTGTAAATTTTGAAGCTTTGAAAACTTCCATAGCCGAATTACTTTGACGGTGTACAGATTTTCGGAGTTTTGGTCTTTCGTGCAAAATTCTTTCGGGGTAGTATTGTTTCGAAGTGTTGAGCGTTCTGATCATTCAAAGTTCGCAATTTCAACCCGGCCCCATCTTGAATTTTGGAATATCAAAATTCGGAATTTTAAACCGTCGGAGCATTAAATGTTCGGAATTTCAACCCAGCCAAACGGAGACCAATTGCAGTAATGCAAAAAATGACTAATGCATTATTATTTGTAATCTTCATTACAAACGATGCTAATTAGAAACTCGCGGGTTGGTATGGGGGCGATGATCGCTGGAAAATCAGCAAAAAATTGAAATTACATTTTCAAAATAGTGCAATTAAAAAAAATTAAATTTAAACAATCATGACATGGAAAGCGTTGCGAGGAAAATATTTTAAATGTATTATTGCCTTTGTCGACCGTTCACGATACATGCACCTGAATTATTTTTCAAATCATTTTCGGCGGTTAAGCGCTCTCTCTCTCTTGCTCTTTCGACTCTTGATGCGATATCGGCGAGCCGATGCAAAAAATCATTTCGTGCACTTCTCCCTCTTGCCAGAGACGCGCGACGGCTGCGTCTTTCTCCAAATATTTATCGTCAGAATCGTAACGTTCCGCGAATCGAGAACGAGTAAATATTGGCGCGCAGCTGCGCGGGTATGTAAATTTCGCGATATGAATGTGAGGGTGAAATACCCGTGTGTATACAAATACTTACGTATCATACACGTGATTGCGTGTTCGTATTCGTACGATCGTACGCGTTTTTTTTTTTTCGTTCCAAAAAATCATATCTGCCAAAATCGTTGAGAAAAATAATTGCAAAAAATACCCGGCTATGCGCGAGTGATGGAAGAACGTGAGAAAAAAATTGGAAGTGCAATCGTTCGCGTCGTTCCACGTTATTGCGGTTCATCCGGGACGGAACGCCTCGTACGCGATGCGTATACGAGGCCTTCCATGCTCAATCAACCCCCCGCCGGTGGCGCAATATTTTTTTCCAATAGCCTCGCAATTTTTTATACCATTTTCCCCGAGTCACAGAATGACTCGGGGAAATTTGACATTTTTCAAATTTATTTCGACCACGTGTAGCGGAATTATAGATTTTCAAAAATTTCTTCGGGGATGATTTGGAAAAATCGATGTTGAATTATACAAAGGCTGTTTTATCATATATAGTTGAATGATATAAAAATCACTGTTGTATTATATTCAAATAACAAAAACACCGATTCCAAACTACGAATACGTCGGGGAAAAGTGAGATTGTCGTATAAATTGCAAATACGCTCGTCGTGCGCGATATGCATGAACAAATGCGCCTACGCCAGTCATTCGATGCAGCCGAGTTTATTTGCATTTTCCCGCGAGCGTCGAGTGGGGCTGCGAGATCGGGGGGGGGGGGGGCGGAGGGTGGAGAGGAGGAGGAAGGGGTTTGAAAACATTTTCCACGGCAAACATTGCGAAATTGACGAGCAGCGCGGGTAAATGTTACGTTCGCGTACGCTCAATTTGCTTGAAGGATGCTCGACGTTCGGATTCATTGCGAGGGCTTGGCGACAAAGGATAAAGGGCGCTTAGGCAGAAATTGAAATGGAAATTCTTTGGGGCCTGTTTGTTTCTTCTACAACCACAAAAATAGGGGGTAAAACGTGAAAGTATTAGCACAAGTCTAACCAATTTTTTTCAACCGATCAATTTCGTTAGAAACTTGTTTTGGATTTGTTAAAACTAGTATCTTAACTAGTTAAGATACTAGTTTTAACGAGTTAAGTTAACTAGTTAAGATACTAGTATCTTAACTTTAACTAGTTAACTTGACTTAACTCAACTAGTTAACTTAACTTAACTCAACTTAACTTAACTTAACTTTAACTAGTTAAGATACTGGTATCTTAACTAGTTAATCCCAGTTAAAACGTGGTTTAACTAATATTCAAATGTATTTATTAGTGTATTCTAGTTGTTGCTAGGAAAAACTAGTTCTAACGAAAGCGTTCAAGAAGTAGTTATTAGTCGGGAAAACGCGTTTAAACTGAAACCGGGTTTTGAGTGTAACATATGTATAACCTCAAAATTATTATAAGACTATATTTCGAAATATTCAAATATTTTTCATTTTCAATTGCAGCTATGCTCATATTTTGCCAATGGTCGGATGTGCTTCGTGCAATTGCACATACGTTACAATAACTAACATCGCGGAAACTCATAATTGGAATTTTTCGTTCGCGTGACTAATGTAATTTCCGGGGTGAAATCGTGAATTTATGTGTATATGTATGTGTATGTATGTGTATTTGCATGTATATGCATGTATGTGAATATGAATGTGCGTGTATGTGAATATGCATGTGTATGTGTGTGTATGTGTATGTGTGTGTATATGTATGTATGTGTATATTCATATAAGGCACACATTGCGCAAAATTATCAGGGTGCACCTAGCTCGTCGTCGGAAATAAAGAAATTTGCGTTAACTTTTCTATGAAAACGTGTACGAATAAAAATTTTTTTACATTAAAGAGTTTGGGTTAAAGTATCTTTTGCAATTTTTGTATTGGAAAATATTAGTAAATGTGGTAAATACAATGGTTTGTGCAGATCTCTGTTCAAAAATCATCCTTCGCATTGACCACTGCTGCTCGGAAGAAAAAGATCCAAAATAAAAAATCAAACGTATTTAGGCTCTGCATTAAAATTGTCTAGTGCTTGGGCAGGGGATTTAATAAAATATTGATTTTTGAAAACTGGCCACAGTCTAACATGAAAATATCGATTTTCGTCGAACAAAACGCTCTATTTTCGTTGATAAAAAAAAACTATGCATCGAAAAAAATCGTCCGTTCAAGTATTGCTGTTTGATATGGAAAAAGAGCTTGTAAAATTTGAGGTTGATCGGTGCAGTGATTTTTAAGATATCGTTGCCACCGATTTTGAAAAAGTAATTTTGAGAAAAAACGTGTTCAAAGTTCGCCGGTTCGCGGAACCTACTTATAAACGCCCATATCTCCCTCAATGTTTAACGGATCGACTTGAAATTTTTTAAAAATATTTTTGAAATGTTATACTCTGGGGATGGGCCAAAAGTCAGAAATCGATATTTTCAAAAATGTCACCCAGGTGGAAGGCCTCAAACGTATTTGTGAAATTAGCCAATTAAAAAGTATCCTCAATTAAATTCATCTGAAATATAGGTTCCTCCGAAAAGTACACTACTGGTGTGCAAAAAATTCGAGAAGGTATCTTAAAAAAAATAAAACATGTGGCCGTATACAGAAAAATCATTCAAACCTCGAAGAAAAACGGTCCGAGTGAAAACAAAGTTTACTCTAGGAAATAAAAAAATATCGAAAGAGAAAAAAACGTAAAGAAATAAACCGGACGTAATTATTCGTCGATGAGTTCCCCGGACTAATATTCTCACAAAACTGTTCGAGGCAGGGCTGGGACGGGACGGAGTAGGGGGGGGGGGGCGGTAGGGTTGGCAGTATTCGTGGTTAATTTCGCGGTCGATCAAACAGCACAGTACCACGCGGTAAACAAAGACTTCACGAGTCGCCATATTTCGAAAGTTGCTCAGGAATCGTTTGAGAATCTTCGGCAATGTGTACAGTGTCATTCAAAAGTGGTTGGAGCCGAGGAAGACGTACTTGGGTCTCGATACGTAACTTGGGAGAATTTGAGGTATCAACCTTTGATGAGCGGATCAAACTTCCAACGAGACTCTAATGTGAAAACAATCCTTTGGATGTTGATCCCCTAAGGCGACAAAGTGCCCAATCCACCTGAAGTTCAATCACGACATATCGAAAACATCAAGAAAATGACTTGCAGGAAACTCAGACTCGGGCGAGTGTAACCCAAACGAGGCACGTCATTTGTCAGAAAGGTCGACTCGGGTGAACTTAAGGCGTTAGGCCACAGTAACGGGTATAACGTCATGTGCGAATTTAACATTTTTTTTCGTATGAAAAAGTGATTCACTCATGAAATTAATTACACATCTATTCAGTATGAATATCAAGCTGTTAGAAAATATATATATTTTTTCTTTCGATGTACAAAATGGTCGACTACTAATATTTTCTTTTGTTATCTTTTTTTTCGACGCTCCGCGGCATGACATTTAGCATTCACAATTTTTTACGTAGAACAAAAAACAAAAATTCTCGTTAATCTACATTAGAATACCTAGAGAAGTAAATACGGAATTTAAAAAATATTGTTTTAGTCAAAAGTTGTAGGTATTTGAACTTAAGAAACGAATTTTGAGTGAAAAATTTCGTTATAACTGCTCATAAACTGCCCATAAAATGAAAAGTATTCGATTAATCAGAAATTCCGTACGTACTTCTCTGCGAAATGCAATGAGGACCATAACTTTTTTATTCAAAATAAATCGAGTGAAAATTGTTGAAGTTTTTTGCCACGCCAATTGGAAAAAAGCTGTTTCGAGAAGTTTCGAATAGTCGGCCACTTTGTACATCGAAAAAAAATATATATATATTTTTCAACAGCTTGATATTCATACTAAATAAATGTGTAATTAAGGTATTCCTTTCACGAACCCGAATTTTTAACAATTAGCTGATTTTCGTCTATAATCAAGTAAAAAATACATCCTAGTATACCGGTTAAATTTCCAGCTAAGCTACTAAGCTACTAATAACTTCCTGCTAAGAACTTTTGACGAAAAATTACGACTCCAAAAATTGTCGCATTTATACGGCGGTGTATGGAGATTACACGCCGGCCACATTTTTATATAATAATTTATCCACTCAATAACTCTAGACGCCTGACACAAAATGCTCACGGGTGTAAACAAATCTAAAGATTCCGTAACGACAATAAAAACAGGGGATCACCGAATGTTTAACGAAAATATTAATGATGAAACTTAGAAAAATGTGATTAGCAGAAGAATTTTCGTAGCCGCGACTTTTCAGAGAAAACGTAAAAATGTTTAAATCTATTAAATATGCGGGAAATTTTTTAATTCCCGTTTTTTAAATTCCAATTTATCGTTGGATATGATAATTGATTGTGACTTATTTTTATTAAGCGCCACTTAATTTAACCAATGATTCGGAAGGGCCCTCCTTATGCCCCCACAAAATACGGCCCTCCGCAAAAGGAATACCTTAATTTTATGAGTCCATCACTTTTTCATGCGAATGTGCTTCGCACATGATTTTATACCCGTTACTGTGGCCTAACGCCTTAACCCAAGCAAAGGTAGGTTGATGACGCTTCTGGGTTCCCGACCTGTCGGTGCCTCAGCCGTTTCGGATTTGCCATAGGCTTTCCAGGAAGGCTAATTAACATGGGGCCATGTTCATAATCCTTGCCCACTGTTCGACCTCCGTCGCTGTCTTGCCTGGTCTGGAAAATCCTGTATGGTAAACAGGAAGTCGTATTCCCTAGCGAATCGTTGAACAAGGATGTTAACGAGCTTCACGCCCAAGTGAGCTCCAGCCTGTCAGTCGGGAGGCAATGGGAGTCAAGTGCAAGCGAGGTGGGGCGTCCAAGAGTGTTTACACGGATGACCTCTGACGGGGCTAATCCAGTTCTCGGCCGAGCGAGCGGTGAAAACAAAATGTAACGGAAGTGCAGATAGTGGTCGTGCTTCACTTGTTGAGCGAACGAGCGCGCGAGGGGGGCAGGGTGGAGAAGAGGGACACGCCTGACCTGACGTACCAGCAATCGGGGCACCAACTTTCCAACGGCAGATTAAAAAAAAAAAAACACTGGAAACGCTAGATGGCTGAAAGAGAGCAAACAAGTGATCAGATTCGGCCATGGTTAGCTCGTCGTTAGCCTCGACTGGCGAAACAGCCTAACGGTCTTTCGTGACCTTTGGTTCCAATCTGTTTGAACGAACCTAGCCTAACCTGATAGAAAAACTAATTTAGAAACGGTGCTCGGGAACAGCTGAAGTTCAATAGCCTATGGCCAAGTGATATCTATCAGTTGATTGATCGTTTTATGTGTGCCTAGAAAGTTGTCCAGCCGATCATTTGCGTTCGGGTTTGATGAATTGTTGAATATTTATGGCTTTGTTTGGGTTCTAATGATTGTTGTATATTCGTGTCTTCAACGTAGTCTGAATAAATTCACGGTGGTCCGTTTAGATTAAATTGATTGTTGGACACTTATGCCTAGAAATCCAGGCAAGTCTAAGGCAGTTAGATGTAAGCAAGATGCGCAATGTAAACCGTATTTTGAGATGATCAGTATCAGTTATCCAGCTTTAATAAATTGAGCTTAGAAACATTAGCTGCCAGATTTATCCCTCTAGATTTACCGAACAGAGGCCGACCACGTATAGGGGATATTGGCCGATGATAACGGCAGCGCCACTTATTTCTTGCAACACGTACGTACGGATCAGGATACAGAGTTCGGACTCCTGTACACGAGTGATGTGGGAGTGCCGAAAGGAAGGAAGAGAAAAGGAGAGCCGGCGAATTTGCCTACGTAGATATTTCTTAGGGTTAGCCTGATCAGGATCAGTCCCGGATCGGGGTGTGATACGGGTAACACCTATTACGGACATCCTGATCCCGCCCTAACTAGGCCGGAAGTATTTAGGCCCTAGATCGGGCAATACTAAAATGGCCCTACTAAGGCCGTCCCTGATAAGATCCTACTACGGCTTACCCCGATAGGTCCCCACCAAGGCTTGCCCTGATAGGCCCTACTTAGGCTTTCCATGATGGGGCCTTACTACGCTTTCCCCAGTGAGGCCCCACTAAGGCTTTCCCTGATTAGGCCATAAATAGGCGTTTCCTATAACTGCCTCAGCAGTCGATAGATGCACATAACCTCTTATTTTCCACATGAAAACTTCGATTTGACAGCATCGTAGCTTCGGAGTTTCGATGTATTCTTGAAATCTATTTTTAAAGAAAGTGTTATGGCCTGTTACGACAAAAAACGTTATGAAACTCGGATGTGTGTCGGAGAGGAATTATATATATATGAGGCATTCCATACCAATTCGACCTGGGTCTGACCCTCGACCTCGCAAATCTGGTTCCCGATTTTTCCCATCGTTACTCTCACTCTATCAAGCAATTACAATTTTTCTCAGATTTTTCAAAATAAATTTGAGCGCGTCATGAATTTTTGATTTTTTTTAACACCTCGATGGCCGTAACCGAAAAATCTGAAAAAATTCCCAAAAATTCAGTGTCAGATATAAAAAATGTTGGCGTAAAATTCATAATGTCTGGGCTTTTGCTTCAACTCGTTTTTTAGCTTTTTGAGCAAAAAAAAATGAAAAAACAAAGAAGCAGAGGTCAATTTACTGTAGACTGTTTCTCGAAATTTTGTATGCATAATACCAGATTAAAAAAAAATTCTCCGATTTTTCTAAAGTGTATTTCGTAATTTTCGATTTTTTTTATTATGGTTGACAAAAACCCTAATTAGGGGTTGAAGCAAAAGCCCAGACATTATGAATTTTACGCCAACATTTTTTATATCCGACACTGTATTTTTGGGAATTTTTTCAGACTTTTCAATTACGGCCATCGAGGTGTTAAATAAAAATCAAAAATTCATGACGCGCTCAAATTTATTTTGAACAATCTGAAAAAAATTGTGATTGCTTGATACAGTGAGAGTAATGATAGGGAAAATCGGCAACCAGATTTGAGGGGTCGAGGGTCAGACCCAGATCGAATTAGTATGGAATGCCCCATACATAAGGTTAAGTTTGAAAAATCAATAGCATGTTATTCGATAGAACTCCTTGATTATCACTATGATACCAACTAATTGATATACTGCATGTGATACAACAAATAATTATAAGAATTCATTTGGTCTCTTATGCCATATCTGCGACTAAGATGTTACAAGCACTGGGTAGCATAGGGGCATCGTGCGTAGCCGTAGGTAGGAAAGTACTAGGTTCGATTCCCACATGGGCGAAATATGTTTCGAACAAAAACATTTCAGCAGACCAGGGTATGACGAATTGTGATACAAAATCATTGTAGTAGAACCCTAAATTGAGTGGTTAATTTCATTTTGGATTTTTGAAATATTTTATGCATATAGGATACTTGGATTTACAGTGTATATTGTAAGCAAATAAAGATTTATTCGAGTCGAACCTTTATTTATTCAATATCAATGTATTAAATATTCAAAGAGAATAGCTGAAACAATAAGATGATTGTAGGCCGTAAGACACGGAAAAAGCTTATTGGATTTCAAAAGGTTCTATTGAAATTAAATATGTCTTTCTGATTAGGCAACCTGATAGGGGCCTCATCAAGCAACCAGGTCAGGCCCATATGTGACACAACGTTACAGTCCCTAGCAGGTCCCTTTCAGGCTGCCTTATTAGTGCCCTACCAGGGCAGTCAAGCAACCTGAACGGGCCCTGATTTGGCCCCGATCAAAATTTCTACGCGGGTAGAGGCAAAGGAGATGAACGCGGACTGGAAAGGCCTGCGGTGTGTGGTCGGTTGAGAGGGAAAGTTGGAGAAGTGGCCCTTTGTCCGGATACAGGTGCTCTTGTCGGTTGGTGGAGGACGATGGGCAGCCTGGCCAACGCCCCCCCCCCCCCCCCCCCCCCCCCGCCAGTGCGGCCAGCTAACCTAGCGGGTCTACCGGTATCCACATGGCGGAGAATAGATCTGGCTCGAGTGGCCGAGAGAACAGGTTCCCACAACAAACAAAAAAAAGCTTCTGAATCTTTGAAGTCCCTGTGTTCATGTCGCCTCGTTCTTCTTGCTCAGCAAGCCGAGCGCTCGTCTTTCCAAAAATTGCCTAAGCGGCTCTGGCGCCTCTAGCAGCACCAATGGGGAATATTCTCAATGTGTTTGGGCTTGTTTGGTTTACATGAACGTTACGAGAAAAGAAAATGCCCCAAGTGCCTGGGTTGTTGAGATTTTCCTAGGTCTATTTGGGTTTGTTTCTGCGTTCTGGAAGAGATGCTCGAGATCAACTTATGAAACCAAGCGACCTTGAAGATCCGAGAAATCGTTCATTGGGGTGCGTCCATCGTTCTCGAGATAAAAAAAAGGACTATGGAATACGAGTAAAACTTTTTCTCTCGCAAAGATCCAGGCGATATCAAGGCGCGCGGGAGAGAGAGAAAGAGAGAGAGAAAGAGAGAGAGGTAGACAAGATGGCGTGTTTGCGGCCAAGACTCTCGGCATTTTTTCCGTCCCCACACCCTCTGGTCCTATCATCCATTCATCGTGGACCCTTTTCCCCTCATCCCATTGCTAAGAGACAGTCGCTGCATGCTAATTCTTGGACTGGTCGTGCACGGAAGAAGGGGGCGCGGGGCACAAGAGGACGCACACAAAGAGCGAGGAATTTCTTTCAGTCGCGTTCGAGGAATTTTTTGTCCCGGCGTGAATAATAAAGGGACAAATGAAGAGATGCGAAAAGAGAAGTACAGCCGGAAAGAGCCATTTTGCAGCGAGGATAGGACGGACAAAGAAAAAGAACTTTCCTCGTACTGACTTGAATCTGGTCCTTTGGCTAGATCCTGCGTGCTCTTTAAATCCGCGTCACAGCCCCCCCCCCCTACCTCACTCCTCGGTATGACTCAGGGCAAAAATGTGTTTCCCAACTTGATTTTGGGACTTAACGACATGCTGATTGGTTATCTTCATTGATTATGGCATACTACGAAGGGTCGAGAAAAGGTGCCATTGAAGCAACCTGCTATAGTCCATTTGGATGATGCACATGTCACCAAATCATCCATACGCCGGATCCCCAGATTCATTTATTTCCCCCCAAAAGTCTCTCAATAAAAAAATGCTGCAATTGCGCAATAGTTACAGTTGTTTCTCTATTCTACAGTACGAAGCCCGGATCTTCGCTCGTTCAATGTGTTCTGAGCGATGCTGTAGAATTATTTTTTCGGAGTTTGCACGATGCCAGCGCGATACCTGCCATTGCATTTTTTTTAAATGTCCGTCATTTGGAAAACCCGGAGAAAATAGCCTAAAGCATTTTATCCCCTATTGCTCCCTACAGCTCCCTGACGCGAAGAGAACCCTGAATTTAGGGGGAAAGGCCCTGATCTCGCGACACTGCTAGTACAACTCTTGCCCATTCTACTTGTTTGTGTTTCCACTAGTTCCCTGAGGCATTGTCGTCCCTGAAGGAAAAGCTTCCCTTACGGAGCAGCCAAAAAGCCATGATCCTTGGAACAGCCCCCCCCCCCCCCCCCCCCAAGGGCGACTAGGAGAATCCCGGGGATTTCTGTTCGCTGGACAAGCCGGGATAGAAGCAAAACGAACGGGAATTTGAGAGCAGCGTAAAAGGATTGCCGATAGTGGAGAGGTTCGCCGGGAAGAGTATAGCTGATCCAGACTAAATAATTCGCGGCGCCGAGGAGTCTTTCTCTCCCTTCCAGTTTCTCGATTCTCCTTCCGAAGATATTTTTTCTCGGTGGATTCGATGGTGTACCAAGCAGCTCTCGAGAGCCACTCGCCGGACTCGTGAATCGAACCAGAGATATAGACGGGCCAGTTTCGGGTATAGAGGAGACTGAACATTTTGGTTGGACACTGAACTAAATTGAATTTCGTCAAACCCAGACAAACTTCAACGCGCTTTGTTGAAAAGTATTGAAAAAATAAATATATATTCGAATCCCTGGAAATACAATGTTTCGGTCGCCGAAAAAAAGTGCAATAACTAATCGCACTTTTCTCGACACCCTAAGTTTTTTGCCACACTTGAAAGTGTAGTTTCGTGCTGCGTAGTTTCGGTACTTTCAGTTTAAAAAGTAACGAATTATTCCCATGAATTTGGCTCGCTTCGAGTGAAGTACAATGTGCCACTGAGATACGAGGCCTCACTCTCTTTGCGCACAGTTGAGGAGATGCGCCGAGCGAGTACCGTTGTTGTTTCAGCCTTCCAAGTGGGCGCTTTCGGCCCTTCGAGACGAGGATAGTCCATGGGTGGGCGTTTGTAATTTGCGCGTCTCGGGCCAACGATCCACTTAATCATATTCGGTTGGCTCAGCCAGGCAGTCTGACGTCACGGCTACAATCCTGATCGAGCTTGGAACGCATCGCTAATGAGCTCACCAATGAAGGAGTTTACGTAGACTAGGCTCAGAGGAATCTCGAGGCCCGGATTTTACAGACCTGCCGACCACATGTATCACCAATTATCCGCGATCGTACCGGCCGACTAGACATGTTGGCCCTGAGGAGATTCCAGTTCCATGGAAACCCATCGTAACCTACCTCCTATATGGTGACCTTAGAACTCTCGTTTTTATGGGAGACTTTATGATAGCAACCTGATTTTAAATAGCCTTTAACCAAAATATTAACTGGGCCACTTTTGAGGACTCTTCACTCGCCCAATGGGGATACTCGGTGTCTCCTCCAGTCGTTTCAAAAATCACCACACTGAGAAAAAAAACCAATTGAATCGAAAAAATATATTGGTTGATCCAAATAAATGTGCTGCTGCGGAGTGCCATCGATATATGAGAATGTTACAATACTATAAAATATTGGAAAATGTGATTGATTTGAACAACATTATTTTATTTGAAAAAGCTGTTCTCTGAATATCTACATTATCCTTCAAATAAAATTATATTCTATTGAAATCATTCTATATACAATCAGTAGATGTATGGATGAAATAATTAAGCGGTTGCAGCAACATTTTTCATTTCGTACAAAAATATAATCAACAGAATTAATTATTTCTTTACCGCATCGAAACGAATATGCCATGGGACGTAAGTTTTTCAATTTGTTTTAAATCTTAAATAAAAAGTGAGCATTGGAATGATCATTCACGATAATAGTGGAGAGAATATCAGATATCCAATGGAATATTCATGGAGAGAATATCAGATATCCAATGGAATATCCATGGAGAGAATATCAGATATTCAACTGATAAGAACAGATACTACACTTTGATCTTAGCCACAGGCCAAGAAGCGATACTCTATCTTTCTTTCTTTTGGAAGTTTCTTTATTCAGTCTTTGCTTTACAATGTTTTTTTTGTATAACTTTTGACTTAACTTAGGTCTATTCCTGCCTGTATTATTCAGGCTTACTAGACTGTTTCTATTTGCTTAGCTATTGTTTTGGCTTTCCCTCTTGTTGTGCGAACAAGGTTGATTTATAATCATTTTTGAGTAAAAGTTGAAAAAACCTCTTCAGAAATAGTTTGCCTACTTGCTTATATCTGGTTATGTACAATATTTACAAAGGTGCATGCTTTAGTGCATGACAAGGTGTTGTGGTAGTTTGCGCTTTGTTTTGTAGGGCAATAAGTCTTTTTCCGTGATGCCTAGCTCACTCAGGAGGGGTAGGTCAGCAATTTGCTTCGTATAGAATTTTTTCGTAGCCTTGCTTATTTCTTGGAAGAGCTCAGGTACATTGGTTTGTTTTTTGATTTCCTCGTTTCGCGCTCTTAGTTTCGCTTTTACTATCATTCTAAGCGTTTTGTTTTGTATTACTTCTAGCTTTTTAATGTTCGAGCTGGCAGTATTGCCCCAAACTGGGGATGCATATAGCATGACTGGTTTAATAATAGCTTTATATAATATTAATTTGTTTTTAGTACTTAAAACGCTCTTTTTACATAACGATACTCTTTAGTTTCTCCGGCGTTTAAGTAGATTTTCGGTTCGCGCTACGCTTACGAGAGACGACCGCGCGTGCGGCTTCTAGCGGTTACTCCGAGAACTACGGGTTTTCTCACACCTATAATTTCGGTGGCACTCGGCCATGGTTTGGTTAAATTTTTTCAACCAAATGCGCAAGAAACAAATGTTATCTTCGCATAGCTTTTTAACCAATTCAGACATTTGCTCAACATTTTTCAATCAAAATAAAATATTAATATTTTAACGAACAATGTACTTGGAAATCAATATCGGATATGGTGAAAAAAATTAAATAACATATTTACTCAATAGAAATTTTACCTGAATCAAACGAGCAAAATTGAATTTTTCTTATGTACTCGGATCAACAATATTCATGTTATGAATTGAAACGCTTTTTTCGTTCGTTGCAGAAAATTCATTCAAAACTATATAATTTGTTAGCGATAATTTTTTTAGACAGTTCAAAATATATATTGTTCTCAGGCTAACAATAATCTTTTGAATGAAGAAAAACTTTTAATTTTATCATGTTATTAAAGTCAATGGCGTTTTGTGTGGACTAATAAATCCGATTTAGATTTAGACCAACAATTTTACAATTGAATCAACGAAATTTAATTCAATAACACCAATGATATTGGGTTAATCATTTTTTTCAAATTGAGGGTTTTTTCCCCATCAGGGAACTTGTTATTTACCGTATTCTTTAAGGACTTGTTAGCCATTTTTGTTAGACAATTAAAAAAAAGGAACTTGTTCAAGCTGCAACTTTTTCAACATGACGAACTTTCAATATATTGCTTTTCGGTTATTTCATTTCGATCGCACAGATTCTTTCGTCAGGGAGCCACTTTTGAAAAATCGAATCGCTCACGGATGAAGCTCGGTGAACGAGATAAAATTATAATGAAGCATGTGCAAAATGTTTTTCTTTTCTTTTGCACTTTCTCTCGGCTACTCCTCGTTCTCAATCGGGCAAGAGTGAACACACCTATGATTTTGCTCCAATTGATCATGAGGCTATGCACGATATCCAAAGCCATACTCCCGCCCCTCTGTCCCTCTCTCTCTCACACACACACACACATACTCTCTCACGGTGTTGGAGTCGATAAGCGTCCGGAAGTGTCGATAAGATTGCACATCGATCACAGCTCTTATTGCCATGACCGGTGAGCGGGTTCTGTCGACATTCGAGCCGTGGAATGGATCTCGAGAAGCGCGTGTAGTGTGGGCAAATTACGCGGTCGCACACCGACGCATTCCCGATAATCAATGTGGAATCATAGCCATAACACCACCGTGGTTGACGTTCCATAAAGATTCGCAGGGTTCGTCCTATTTCTTTTTTAAATTATTCTCAACTCTTTCTCCCTCTCCCGCTCTCTCTCTCTTTCTACTGGAAAATCACCGATCGAGTCGGTTTTTTTTTAGCGAGCGTACACACCTGATAATTGTCCTACTTTCGCTTTGCTTGTCGGTGGAAAAGCGAATACCTCGAACTTGTTGCAACCATTTTTACACCGTTGTCAGAATATCTCTCAGTTTACTAGCCTCAATACGTCCTCGTTACGTAGAATTTCTCGAAGTTATTCAGACCCGTTAAAATCTACACCCTTTCACCATTGTTCACAAAATTTCATTTCAAAATGCAATGTACGATACCTTTCGTACAAAACTGTTATACCGTATCTAAAAAATTGCGAAAACCACAAAACGCTGAGAACATTTTTCTAAAAGCTAAAACTCCCTCAAAATCTGAAGCATTTCATAGATTTTTGCTAAACTCGTTTGGAACGTATTCAGTTTTTTTTTCGTGTACAAACAAATCCGTATGCACACACACAGACATACATAAATTTCTTTAAAATGTGACTGTACGACGATTCAAACAAATTCTGAACGCATTTCCATTAAAATGTCGAAAAAAAAATATTCTATTGCAGTAACAAAAGTCCCTCTATGAGAAAGCAAGAGAAGCAAAGAACTGGTCACGAGTCATTAAGCGGCGCCACGTTATGCTGCGAGGTTCAACCAACATCCGCAACGTACTCGTTACTCTACAGAAAAGTGTATGAATATTTACCGGTATTACGAGTCCTAAGTGTGGTTGGACGCGCCCTGCAATAAACTCCCCTTAATTGCGCGCCCTCCCTCTCCCCAATTACCCGAACAAATTGTTACATGAAACGCCAACGCAGCCCTCCCACGTCTCCGCTTGTTCTCTCACGCCCTCTAGTACGACATAGATTTTTTTTGCCAAAGTCGCCGCTCTAGGGTGGTCAGCCTATGCTACTCCGCCTTGACAGACATACGCTATCCGAGCATGGTCGGCCTATGCTACCGTCCGATCGACAGACACACGCAGCAGACTTTTTTTCTAGCCGGTACACTGCAAAAACAAATGTGTTGTTTTTACACACTTTAGGTGTGCAAAATGGCTGTCGACACTTTTCACACGTTTCAACGTGTGTGAAAAGTCACGGTGTACAAATAACACGGATAGCTGCGTTCAAAAAACACACTTACTCGTGTTATTTTCTTACACACGTTAAAACGTGTAAAAAGTGTCTACAGCCATTTACACACTCAGTGTGTAGAAACAACACACTTATTTTTGCAGTACTGTATATACATGGGATGCGTCGGAATAATAAACTGAATAACAAAAGCTTTTTATCGTCAAAATATATGCATTTATTGAACTGAACTCAACAGTACTTATATATAACTCTGAAGTACGTATGAGAGGTGTCACTGTTTTTCTTGTCTTCGCATAGGCTAGGTTCTCACACAGCTTCACGATGACGGCCGCTTTTTGCTTGTCGATGATGGCCTCGAAACAAAAATACGTCGCTGAAGATTCAATGCAGCTATCGAGGTTTTGGAAAATAGATCCCAATTTCATGTTCTTCCACGTGAAAAACCCAAAAATGATCTATAAATGAAACAAAAAGTTGAAACCAAATGTGGTCTTCGATTAAGGAGGTACGGTGATTGGAGCGAGTCCAAGATAAAAGCCCGATTTTTTTTTATAGCATTTTCGAGACCTTCGTCCATGCGTATGCGGAATTTCCACGAGATTTACCGTACAGTTTCCGAGTTATTAACTGTTAAAGTTGGTGAATTAGTCACAGGTAGACGACAAAATGTGCCTGTTCTCTCATATATTGATTTTTTTGTGCTACTTGGAGCCAAGACACACGTAAAAAAAGTGATGGTTGCGTCCGTTTGTTCGTTGTGATCAATAAGGCACCTTGAATTGGAAAGCTCACCGCAGAAATAAGCAATAAATTTAGAAATAATGTCGCGAAAAACCGAAGTATTCGGAGAGAGAGACGTCTCGTGACGTAATAGCAGCCATCTTGCTCGAAGTGTGGCAACGCCGGATACCCCCGCAAATTTGATTCGTCTATCGGATATTTTCAACGCGAATCAAAAATATGATTGTGTGAAACCATACGTTTTCAAATCGATTATAAACGGCCTTTCGTCGATATTTACTTGAAGTTCTTTTACGTACAGCAAAGGCATCTCAATTTTTCTGGCGACATGTACCTATACAACGCATCTATATATAAATTCAGCATGGGAGAACCGTCATATAAAATAAACGTTCCTTTTTATACCTGCAAATATTGTGAAAATTGGAAAAGGGAAAAATAACATAACAATCGATGAAATATGTTTTGACTTTGGACAGATTGGACATTGGACATTGAGGTTAACTTCAACGCGACGTTTTTTATTTGCAATCGCAATATTATCTTTTCATTTTCCAATTCTTGTCCGTCAGAATCTACACTTGTCTCTAGACTGGACTTCAGGGATAATCCCGTTACTCTTTTGATAAACTTCCACAGTATTTTCATTCTCTATGTTAACCGGCTACAAAAAATAATAAGCCGGGCGCGTGGAACCGATGACAGCCACCGAAAATGCGACGATGCTAAACGTCAACGATATGGCGTATTACTGAAGTCGAGTAGTAGATTATTAAGGTTGTTTCCATATTATAAAAATAATAGGAAACTCGAAATTCAATACTTAAAAAATATTTCTCGAAAAAAAGGCCATATACATATATCTGAAACGTGGCGATATTGCGGCGTGAAATAGACTCTAAGTTCACTAGCATGGTCATCACCGTACCTCCTTAACCGGTTGATCAATCGATGTCAAATCAACTAATGAGTTTCACGTGATGCCGTAACCAGGGTGATTTTCAAAACATATGATCAATAATTCGCAACTAACACACTTAAACTGTGTTGCTTGTCCCGTGTTATTTTTGCTCGTGTGTTGCTATCAACGTGTGTTGTTCAGTCCAATGTGTGTAAATATGCGTCTTGCATGTTGTTTCCACACGCTTTGTGTGTCTTCGAATAAGCGTATTACTGATGAGAACAGCTACGAAGGTGTGTAATAATGTGTAAAAATTGCACACTCACGTGTGTAATTATAACGCATTACGTGTTACCAAATGCATAAGTGCGTAGAATCAACATGGCAACGCGCGTCTAGCCTTTATGTCGTGTTACTTTTACATCCTTTGAACACACGTCAAGCATGCCTAGTTTTTCCAGTGTAGCGGTGAACCGGCCAAGGCAACAGGCAATTGAAAAATCTTTTAGTTATCGCCGGCGAGCTAGCGAAGAAAGCAGGTTAGCTAAGCCCACTACAATACAGACAATACTTTTTCCATCTCCTGTCCCTTTTGAGGTTATACAGGAACACACCCATGCAGTCGTGCGTAAAGCTAAGCCTGTCCACCACTTGGCGATCGTAGCGGGTATAATCGTCTCGATTCTTTCCCCCACTGCACAAAATACACCGTTCCGACTCCTTTCTTCCATGTTGAGCAGTTTTGGTCGCCTGATCGGACGTGCCTTCTCTCGAGCTGTATCATGAACAATTCGACAACAAGCATGTGACATCGTCACCAGATGGTGATCAGCAAGAGTGTCTTCAACGAAACGGCAGCTTGGATAGGCTGAGCGGAGTGCCGGAGGAGGCCTTAATGAAGGAAGAGCAGAAGGAAAGAACTTATGGAAACGACCAATATGGGGGGGGGGGGGGGGAAGGTCGGAATCCACATGTACACGTGCCGAGGAGGCAAAGGGAGCGAGAAGGGACGGATGATGAAGCGGGAACTAGTGAAATGAGGCCACCGAACAGAGAGAGAAAAAGAGGGACAGGGGGGAGTGAACATCCAAAGAGAGATTGAAAAACCGAGAGCGAGGTTGTCACATGGCGCGGTGAGGCAAGGAAGCCGGTTATTTGAGGTTAGGAAGGTTTATCCGTCAACCTGCTCTTTGTTCGTCTGCTCCCTCGGTCTTCTTGGAGCCTCCTAAGCTAGACAGGCAATTTCGTGCTTGTATCACTCACTGGACGCACCCGTAAAAATGTGATTTCTAATGTTTAATAATCTGATCACGTGTATTCTATATTCGGTGTCCGTACAGACTTAAAAAATGAACATAATATCCAGTTTCTTTTACGTACACAGACCCTGGTCTGTGACCCCAACTACGCGACCCCCATGGGTTTGGGATTGGGATACACCAAACCACCGCTGCCCCACAAGTGCAGGGCCCAAAAATGGGCAGTCCATTCTTATAACTTGTATTTTTGCAGTAATCACAGTTGGTCTTAGAGGCTAATATGCCTACGAAAGCAACATTGGGTTTGTATCGCCAGCGGCGCGACACGTGGACTTTTTCGACCTGCCGTAAACTCAATAGGGCTAGCGTTTGCCTTTTTTGTTCTCCGTTTTCTTTCATCTCCATTGTTCTTCGCACCTTGTCAGTGCCCCTCGAATATTGTGTTCGGGGAATTCTTTTTTTTTTTCGCCTGTCCCCCGTTACAAGATCGCCACGTACGTGCGGGCCTGCCGCTTGACGATTACACGTTTCTTTGTCCCGCGAAACTCGTCAACCCCCCTCACCCTCTCGCTGTCGTGCACCTTTGGCCACATATCGATCTATTCTTCTCTCGGGGTTTCCTTGCTCCTCTTTTTGCGCTGCTTACCTCACGATGACGCACGGAGAGAGACATTAAATGTGTTCTTTTTTCTCGTCTTCTTCCTTCCTCTTTATCTACTTTTCCTTCTTCCTTTTTTTTATTAACGTTCTCTGAGTATTGTTCTCTTACAACGAACGGAAGGCGTGTCGGGAGAGGGCAAGGAACGGTTTCGCAAAATTCCGCAGTAACAAAAAATAGCTTGATTATACAAAAAATGTTTAATAAATGAAAAGTAAAAAAACAAAGGTGGGGTAAATTTCCAGAATTTCTCACACGAGAATTAATCGTAAGAGCAGAGCGGCTTCCGTTTGTGGCGCTTTGTGCGATTCAGATAAGAGCATGTCTCTGCGTACAGAGTACTTGAAGAGGGCGCTGCGTGCAAAGTTGGAGGGCTTGACACGGGACTTTTTACTCGGGCACGAGGACGTGCGTGCGTGCGCGCGCATGTGTGTGTGTGTGTAACATTAGACGAGACCGAGCGAGATTCCCGCCTCATGATATATGACCAGTACCCGAGTTTCTTCACCGTCGAGAGAGAACAAGGGAGAGAAAGAGAGAAGCCGAGAGAGAGGGAGAGAGCAAAGCGTAAGAAAAACAGACAAGTTTCTTGCCTCGGTACTTATCTCTGTCTCGTTTCGTCTATTTTTTTTAGGTTAGACATAATAGTAAATGTAATAATTGCTAATAATAACTAAATATTTAATAATTATTATAAACCATAATTTTCGAGTAGTCATAATTTATCATTTAATTATTGTAAATTGTTCAATAAATATCATCAATGATGATAATAGTATTGAAATACACAATTAACACTAATTATCTTCCAATTAATAATTATTAGCAATATTTTCATAATACTGATTAATTAATCAATTATTATTTTCCATGCTCCAATTTCTCGTTATGAATACTTATACATTTTACTATTATTGTCAAATAGCCCGAAGAGGGGAGAGGGGTTAATAATCGGTCGAATGTGTGATGGACGTATATTATTTGTAGCGACATGTGAATCGTTTCGGAGCCACACGAAACGGGTTCTCACAGGAGCTTTTGTGGATCGAGGTGACGGGAGTAAGCACGGAAAGTGAAACCGTGTCTCGGTGCAACGGTACAATAAATGTGTAAAAGTCGCATTGCCGCTTCTGTCCGCTGGGCCTCGTCGTATTTACAGTACCATCGGAGCCCTCGAACCTCCCTTCCATGCCCTACACCCCCCCGCCCTTCTTTCAGTCGAGAAAAATTCTTGATTGTGCTTGGACAATGCCGCACGTAACTTGGAAGTCTTTTGTACTACACGAGTACGGTGGCGCGGGCGTGGGGAGAGGGTGGCGGGCCGCACGGTGCGTGCGCCGCTCGCAGAATGTCGAGTGGGAGCTCGCGGGCCGTAGAGTGGGGGTAGTGCGGAGTGCAGGACGCAGAGTGGGGGCAGTGCGGCGCGCGGGACGCAGAGTGGGGGCAACGCGTCGCGAAGACTGGGAGGACGTGCGGGAGGAACAGGAGCGGCGGTAAAGGGCGGGGGTAAGGGCATGGGAAGCTCGGGTACAAACTTATAGAGTAAGACATGTTGCGAGTGCGGAACGCGAGTAAAGGCGAAACGAAAAACCTGCTGTGTATATATATCTGTGGAGCGGGCTTCTGGAGGGAGAGGAAGGGGCTCTTTCCCTCCTGATGAAACCGGACCGTCGAGATAAGAGAAAAGAGAGAACGAGAAAGAGAGAGAGAGAGAGAGAGAGAGAGAGAGAGAGAGAGAGAGAGAGAGAGAGAGAGAGCTGGGAGATCAGTGGCCTCGAGGGATCGCGAGAAAAGTCGCTTCTTAAACGGTCTCGGTGCGAGACACACACACACACATGCACAGTTGGAGAGAATGCACGCGCCGAGAAAAAGGGACGGGACAGTGTGCGACAAAGGGAAGAGCGAACGAGAAAGATAAATTTATGCCCTAGTGAACTAGGGATCAAATAGTAGGGAAATCATACAAAAATAAAATCGGAAATGAAGTTATTGAAAGGTTATAAGAATGAGGATTTTTCGTCAGAAAAAGCCTAAGCCCGAGGAACAATTTTTTAATCAACTAATACAGTCCGACCTCCGAATAAGAAACCAAAAGCCCCTAAGGGGAAGAGTTTTTCTTATATATCGCATACCCCCACCAGGCGCGCGCTCCGCGCTCACTACCTCTGTCTGTCTCTCTCACTCTTTTCCGCATGCGATCCTCTCAACAAGAAACTCGCTCGAACGAGTTGCAACTTAGTATTCACAGCGCCCATGCAAAAACGTTTTCGACTGCGCGTGGACATTTATTTAGCGAATTTTTGTTTCACGTTAATATACATACTATTGAATATTATTGTGTACTACTGTATCTGAATTACTATTAACTGTCATAAAATGACCGAAACTGTAAAGAAGCGTAAGAGATCAGACTGTAGTATACAAGTCGAAGAAAATATTACAGAATCTGCCTCACAAGGTGATAATTTAGCCAAAGAGCTTTATGTCCATATTGTTTTGTCCCATTTATATAAAAGAGGAAGTCAATATCTCTGAGGATTCATCTTCAATGGCAGAGTTCGACTCTCTCGAAAATATTCCACCGTCAGTTGAGTGCGTTGCGGATCAAAGTAATACGCAACAAGACGAAAACGCTTTTCATTACGTCTCGGAAACTTTTGCTGTTTTATATGAAAATCTTTAAACGCCCTTATCTTTGTTTTTATTTTATATGAAATCTTGTCAACACATATATGTATCTTTTTAATGAATACAAAAAATTTCTAATAAACTTGTAGATTTTTCGTTACATTCACACACGCACCCACACATACTCACGCACGCATGCACACATCAATTTACAGTACAGCGTTCACTCTATTTTGCCCTAATAATCTCTCCCAGGCTGGTTTCTTAACCAGAGGTTCCGCGCACAAAATTCTCGAGCTCGGAGTTCGAGTCGGATTGGGGGAAGCGCTCCAGTGAGAAACTCGGGAAAGTTTCTTATTGCCGGGTTTCTTATTCGGAGGTCGGACTGTAACTAAAAGTCTGATTGATGAATTTTAAATTATGTTTTTTATATTGCTGCGTGTTGAACAAACATCGAATTATCGTTGTCAATGTATATTCGGTTAGCAAAAATCATGACGTTGAAGTTTGCATCGTTGAAATGCAACGAAAACTAATTCTTCTCTACTGCTCCATTTCTTTTGGCTGATTTGGGCTGTGCAAATGAATCAAATGTTTTCACATATTCTTATTAGAGACTCACCACATCAGTTTGCAAAAAAAAGACACTCGATAATGGTAAAAATAAAGAAATGAAAGATTGAAGAAAAAAAATCGTTGCATTCCAACGATGCAAACTTCAACGTCATCAAAAATGATTGTTGTTCATTCGTTTTTTACTCCGACTTCATTGCGGGTCTTTGCGTAATTACCCTTCCCAATTGGAACCCTTTCCTATCACTCCCTACCCGCATGTCGCTGATATACCCTATAACGTTCCGTTGCGTTCACAGACGCCTTACGAGATCCCTTCCACTAAGCCGAATATTTAACAATTGACTGATCTTCATCTATAATGGAGTAAAGATACATCCGAGTATACCGGTATAATTTCAAGCCAAGTTACCGAACTTTTAACGAAAAATCACAAGTCTAAAAGCGTCTCAATTATATGCACTTTATGAAGATGACACGCTGGCCATATTTCGATCTAATAATTTATACACTAAATAACTCTCAATGCCTGATACAAACTGCTCACGCGTGTATTTTTTTTAAGATTCCGTAACGACAAAAAAAACAGGGTGTGCCCGAATGTTAAAAGACAATATTGACGATAAAACTTGGAAAAATGTGATAAGCAGAAGAATTTTCGTAGCCGCGACTATTCAGTGAAAATATGTAAATATCAATCTACTGACGGGTATAGCCGGGTAAGCATGTCAAAACGGCCCTCAAGGCGTTTTCTCTCGATACGTGGGGGATCGTTTTGGTTAAGGGGAAAAAATCCCGAACAATTTCAAGTCCTTATCTCGAAAAAATTTTGAATCAACAAAAAAAACCGTTATTTTCGGTTTTTATTTATTTGTTATTAGTTCAAAAGAAAGTTAAGGAATGGTCATTTTTTTCAAGTACTAATGAGCAAAATCCATCAGATTTTTTTGTCCATTTTTACAACAAAATCTGTATTAAGAAGAGAAAAAATGATTTCTTTAAGTACGTTCCTTCAGACATGCAATCACAAAATTTTGACAGAAGACGTCTCTCATACCTCTGTATACCTCGAGGCTTTTTTAATTGTTTCACATAGGTGGCACATAGTGAAAAAAATTGAATATGATTTTTTTTTAAGATAATTTGGAACTTTTTGATACGATTTTGAATTTTAAAAATGGAACAACTTTTTAAAGGATTGTTACATGATATTAAAAGTGAAATTGAAAAGTATTGAACACGATATTCTTGTTTGCGTACTGCGAATACAAATGATGCAGCAATTTTGGAATTTATCGTGTCAAATCCAAGTTTCCATCCATGGTTTCATTAAACTGCTTGAAAAAAAGACTTTTCTACTTGACCGTGGTTACCGTGATGTAGAATATTCAAGAGGCCAAGGATTTGAAGTATGGATGTAAGCACTAAAAGAAAAACGTAATAAACTAACAAGTGAGTCAAACTATTGTCGATTCGTGACAAAAGTCCGTTGGGTAGCGGAAGCTGTTCATGGGGCGATTCAACAAAACTATGATCTTTTAGATCATAAATTAGATAATACGTTACTGCCAAAAGCACAATCGTATGTACTGTTGGATTCCTTGTTTTCTACATAACGAGTTCGGAAAACGTTTGAGTTCCGTGATCGTATTTCAGAACAAGTATTGTCTGTTACGAAATGTAAAAAATATCAGGCTAATACATGAGCGAATTATGTAGAAAAAGAGCGTTGACCTCGTCGAAAAGTACCGTCTGCAAGCGTGATGTCAAATAATCTACTTGATTTTCCGGAGACGGGCGGAAAAGATTTGCATTTACTATTTACTGGTTCGTACCAGCTTTCGCAAGCAGTTTCCTATTTCGCTGAAATAATGCATGAAGATAATAATGTAAGTCGTCAATACGTGAAAACTGCTGGACATATTCTCAAGATTCAAGTTAGATCTCGACATATAAATACGAAAAAGTATCGCTGTTTTATTGAATATTATTCTGATAAGAACGGATTAAATGGGTTAACTAGGTACTGCTGTAATCGTGCAAATGGAAAAATCATGTAGTAGCAGTTATTTATTTTCTGTCTCGTGCTAGATATTTGTCGAAAACGTTAAGGACGTGAAAAATGTTGAGACGTATTTTTCATAATGGTGGAAATTATGTAGCTATCGATGACGATAGCGATGAAGACTAATTATAATACAATTCTTCTAGTATATTAATGGAACCTGTTGGTATGCTTGTAATGTAATTACTTATGAATTATTGAAAGTATAACGATACGCATAACTTCTTACCAATAAATTGGTTTGATTTAGCTTCATCATAAAAATACCTAAAAAAACCAAATTTGCATTTTTTTCACTATGCTTCACCAAATCGAAAAAAAATGTAACATTCCCGAGTACAAAGAGGTATAAGCGACGTTTTGTCAAAATTTGGTGATTGCACGTCTAAAGAAACATACTTAAAACATTATTTTCGTTTCATCTATTTTTAAAAAACTCAGTTTTTCTTGTGGATCTGAGAAAAAAATCTGCTGTATTTTGTCCATTAGTACTGGGAAAAAATAATCATCTCTTAATTTTATATTTACTGAAAAAAAATTAACAAAAACAGATAATAACGTTTTTTTTCAATAACTCGAAAATGATTAAACATAAAGACCTTGAATTTTGTGTGAATTTTTCTTTCCAAGTGCCGAAACGGTGTTTATCGAGTTTATCGTTAAGTGTAATAATTGATTGTGACTTATTTTTATTAAGCGCCACTGTAATTTACCGATGCTTCAGAAGGAATTATGCCCCGACAAAATAAGGTCCTCCGCGAAAGCAATACCTTAAGCTACATTATACCGCGTTTGCCGATGGTACGGAGAAACTATGAAAAACCCGCACCGGTATAGATGGCTTCATATTCTTCTGGTTCTCTGGTGCACAGACTCAAGTATCTACACAAAAATTTCAGAAATTGGCTCAGAACTGGCCTTCCGCTCGCTCGTTGGTGCGCCAGCCAGTGCACGGCTAAGCGCTGATCGCACCGAGCCGAACGCCGACCGCCCATCCACCAGTGTCGGTTTGTTGTTCATCAGTGTCAATTTAAAAGTCAATTATTATCGCCAATAGAAATGAACGATGATAATAATATTATTTTACGCTTATTTTTCTATAGTTATTGTTATTATTATTACTTTGCTACCGTAATTAGCATTCAATTATTCTATCGCCCAATGTTGTTTTTCGATATATTTATCTTAGAAGAGTATCTAAAAATCTCCAATCAGAAAACCACCTTGAAAATTGAAAAAAAATCGCGTTGAATGTCCCTTTATTTTTTCTCCTTATTTGCAAATCTTGCAGTCTTTCCGAACGAAAAAATAACGCGGAAAAGGGTATTTCGACGCACGACGGTTTCCTAAAGTTTTAAAAGGGCCTGCGGGTAACAGAAGAAAAATAAAGAGAGAGAGAGAGAGAGAGAGAGAGAGAGAGAGAGAGAGAGAGAGAGAGAGAAAGAGAAAGAGAGAGAGAGAGAGAGAATAAAGCAAACAAGAAAAAGGAGGTTCGTTCAAACAGAGCTCAGCTCAGCTCAGGAGCTGGAAGAAAAGTAATTTTTCTTTGTCGTCTCAGAAAATCTGGAGATTTGTGGCTCTCATTCTCTCCCCCTCTTTTGCTTTCCGTCTTGCAGGTTCGTCGGGAAAATCGTCAAGGGTCCCACGGTCGAAGAATTTACAACAGCTGTGAGACAGGTACACTAAGGTATCCGTCGACAAGTGCACCTTTCTTTATTCTCTCTCTCTCTCTCTCTCTCTCTCTCTCTCTCTCTCTCTGTTTCTTTCTTTCTCTCTTCCTCTGTCTTACCCTCTCACGTTAAGGGACGGGACCCTTTTTCCACACCACTTTTTTACCTTCTTGTTTATAAAGGGTGTCTCAAAATGACATGACATTTGCATTTATTTTAAAAAAGTATTATTTATTCGAAAAATACGAATATTTTAATTTTCATATAAGGTACAAACGTGGAGGTTATGAGTGGAACACAATATCCGATAAATGACACAAACGGAATCGACTTGGAAGACATATTCTTTCAACAAGATGGCGCAATCTGCCACACTGCGGGTGAAACGATGCAGTTATTGCAGACGAAGTTTCATGTGGAAAAGTGTATGCCAATGATCCACGGACCATTCCGGGGCCCAAGGAAGCATTTGGACGCACCGTTAATGAATTTAGTAAGCAATTATGCCAAAATGTTGTTAAAAATTTCGTCAAAATAGTGAACGTTTGCAAACAGGGATGATACGGCCATTTATCGGTGTTGTGTTCCACACATAACCTCCATGTTTGTACCTTGTACTAAGAGAAAAATATTCTTACTTTTTAAATGAATAATACAGTTTATTTAAAAAATAAAATGTCAGGTTATTTTGAGACACCCTATAGAATAAAGTAGTTAAGTAAAAATCTTTCACATACTACTACATTTTAACTATCGTATTATTTTAAATATTTAAATCCAAACAACTATTTATATCGTAAAAAAGGGTCCAAGTATTAAAAATATTTTCAATATAAAAAATATTATTAATATTTAGAATACTAAAGAGATGAAAGAAATATTTGAGATATTTGGAATATTAAAACGATCGAAAAATATTTAAAATATTTCAAAAATTAAATATACTCCGAGCATCAAAAGACCCGCCGATATTAAAATAAAATAAAATATTCACATATTCGCAATGTCAAAAAATATCTACCATACCTGAAATATTCAAACATCCAAAAATATGTAAAATATTTTTCAAAAACGCCTATAACCCTCGCAAAAACTTCCTCGCACGAGAAAAACAAATTTAAGTCCCCCCAACAAACGCAATCAAGAAAGAGTTCGCACCTGTAATATTTTTTGTTTCCTCCTTCGTAATACCCCCGTTAAAATTTTTTTTTATGAATACTTTTTTCACCACTGTTTACATTCACCTCCAGTTTGAAATTATTATTTCACGAAACCATTTGTAAGTGGGACCTCTTTGGAGCTCCGTTCAGAGCTTGCGCCAACAGCCAAAGTTTCCGGAATTAAGTGACGGAAAAGTGAAGTGGGGAAATATGGGGAAGAAGAAGAAGAAGTGAAGGGTCTCGAGAGGCTTAAATAAATTTGAGACTTTCGAGGGTTCTGGTCGTACCTGAGGGAGGATCTTGAGTCTGGGTTTGGCAGACAAATGTACGACAGGTGGCAAGGCGGCTACACACACACACAGGCGGTTTGCTCAGGTGTCGTGGCGAACGAAGACGAGAGGCACGTAAAGTGTTCTCGTCCTACAATGTTCAACACCGGAAGATAAACGCTCCGTTCTCTCACCGAGGATAAATTTTGGACAATTCTTTGCAAAATTGTGTAATTTTGTACATATAACACACACACACATATATATATATATATAATATAATTAAATTTTATATTACGTTATATGTACAATAATTTTATTTGATTCATGTATCATTATTATTGAATATTATTATTTAGATCCATTAACCATAAATTGTTTGATCACTTGATCATTTGATAAAGATTTCAAAAATAATTGCTTCAAAATAAAATAGGGTCAATCGCTTTTATATATCTTTCAAACTACTTTCATCTATAATTATTTCATAAAAATCATTTTATTATTATTATATTATTATTCAGTTATTATTGGTATCACGATTGTAATAATAATAATAATTGAGTTAAATTAAGCATAAATTGCTAAATTATTAAAGGGGTAAGGCCACAGTGGAATTTTCAAAAAATCGATTTTTTCTTTCTCGCTAAAACGGTGCTTTATCGTCATGAAAATAAGTTACTATTCGTTTTATGGCAAGAGATGTTTTTTTTTTCACCGACTTTGAGGGTATAACGTAAGCCCACCTCTGGCACGGCCATAGAGCATGTAAATCTTTAAACGCGTTTTTCTCGAAACAGCTTCTTTCCAATTGGCGTGGACAATAACTTCAACAATTTTCACTCGATTTACTTCAAATTTAAAAGTCATGTTCATAATTGCATTTTCTGAGAAGTACGTACGGAATTTCCGATTGAGGGGCAAGTCCACTTTGAAAATTTCAAAAAATCGAAAGCAAGCAAGACTTGAAGAAATCGACGATTATGAGCAATCAGGAGGGATTGTGTACGGTGCAGGAATTGCCGATTGAGTTTAGGTAAGAGTTTTTCATAGTATAAACCTCAAACGCGTTTTTCTCGAAACAACGTTTTCAAAATCGAGCTCCATCGTATATCTAAAACTAATAAACCGATTGAAATTTGAACCACATATTGTAAACACGATTCGCAACAAGATGACCCTCGATGGTTTTAAAATTCTGATTTTTACTCTTTTTTTTTTGCGAAAAACTGCGAAAAAACCCGTTTTTTTCCACTTTTTTCGTTTTTCATCTGCCATTTTTTTATTTTTTGATAAAACTTTATGTCCGAGGGTCATTTTGTAGCTGGTGTGATACTGAATCTAATGGACTTTGATTTTTTTGTTTCAGACAAGCCGTCGCCGAGTTGTGATGGAGCCACCTAGCCCACTTATTTTTGAGGCATTACGTTAAACTATAGTTTTTGTACTTAAAAATGAATAAAAATGAATAAATTTTTTTTATGTATTTCAAGACTTTATTTATCAAGCCCAACAACTTTTATATTCATCTTTTATAAAATCCTTGAAAAAAAAATTGCGAAAATAGCTTTTTTTCGTGGCTCCAAAGTGGACTGGCCCCTTAATCGAAAACTTTTCATTTTATGAGCAGTTTTATACGAAATTATTAACTGAAAATACATTTCTCAAGTTCAAAGACCTACAACTTTTGAATAAAACAATATTTTTTAAATTCCGCACGTACTTGTTCTACGTATCCTATCTACGTATTCTAATGTAGATTGACAAGAATTTTTGGTTTTTGTTCTTGGTAAAAAATTATGGATGCTGAATGTCACGCCTAAGCGCCTAAAAAAAAGATAACAAAAGAAAATATTAGTAGTCGGCCATTTTGTAGATCGAAAAATGAAATATCTATATTTTCCAACAGCTTGATATTCATACTAAATAGATGTGTAATGAATTTCATGAGTGAATCACTTTTTCACGCGAAAAAAATTGTTAAATTCGCACATGATTTTATACCCATTACTGTGGCCTAACCCCTTAATGGAGATTCTGAAATTAATGGCTTACGAATGGAATAGCGCCAATCGCCTTTATATTTTTTCGTATTTTATAGTAAATCCTGAGTTCCAACGTATACCCTTTCGGAGATTTTTACGTATTACCATCCCCAATTTAACCCTTTCCTATCACTCCCTACCCGCACTTCGCTAACCTAACGTTCCGTCTACAGCAGTCTTAAGATACACTATACCGCATTTACCGGGGATACGGAGAAACTGTGGAAAACCCGTACCGGTAAAATCGGGCCCCATATTCTTCTGATTCTCTGGTGCACAGACGTATCTACAGCCAAGGTCTCAGAAGTATTGGCCTTCATCACTGGTTGATGCGCTAGGCGGTCACGGCTAAGTGGTCACCGCTCCGAGTATCGACCCTGCACAGCACTGCTTAACTCGCTGTACCGCCGGAGCCAAACCCTGACATCTGCCATTATCGGTTTTGCATATTTTATATTTTTCATATCGATTTTATGTATAATCATTTATCTTTATTACTATTATTTTGTCATTCTCATCACTATTGTCGTAATGATTATTATTATTTATTTCCATTAACAGTAAATGATTCAATCATTTGATAAAGATTCTGAAAGTAATTGCTCTTAAAAGCGTCAATCGCTTTTATGTTAATCGTTTATATTTTATTTTTTCAAATTATTTTCATATATGTATGTATAAGTATTTAATTTCATTAGTATTATTATTGTTATTGTTGTTGTAATAATTATGATTTAGTTCCATTAATTATAAATCACTTGCTAATTTGGTAGTAATTTGATGATGATGCTGAAAGTTATTGATAAAAAAAATTGAATCGTGTCAATCGCTTGTATATACATATATATGCATGTACATGTACATATATATATATATATATATATATATATATATATATATATATATATATATATATATATATATATATATATATATATATATATATATATATATACACACACACACACACACACTCGGAGCCACATGCATACATATGTATGCGTATGCACTTTCGATCTCGCTCGATCGTCCTCTCTGAGTCACATCACCTGAAAATTCCAGCGATCGGCGATCGCCGGTGCGCGCGCACGCGCACCTTCACGCCTTTTACTCGCAGCACCATTATTTTAGCTGGATCCCGTACATATGAACGAAGTGTATTTCGTATGAATACGCGATACGTCGAATAAAAAGGATCAGTAAGAATGGGGTGAATAAGATAGAGAGAGCGAAAGAGAGAGTATAAGACTTGACGAAATGAAAGAAGAGAAAAAAAGAAAAGCGTTTGAAAGGAGATTGCTTTGATATTCGTTATACGTGTAAAATTCGGGACTAACCTGCAAGTTGCAGCAGCACGAGGACGCAGATCGCGGCGATCGAGATCCCGCTCGCTGCCATCTTCGCGATTATATTTCTCGCCGACGCGCACCGATCTCGATCGCACTATCGATCGATCGTCTACGAATGATTTCTTCAGATTCGCGTTTACGATCGGGAGTTCTTCAAAAACACTGAAAACAAAAACCACTCTGGCACGCTCGTCGAAGTTTCTCCAAAGTTCCGCGGTACACTTTTGCAAAGTGGAGGGGAGGGGGATGAGGTAAAAAAAAGACGCTAAGGTTAACGAGAACTAGCTTATCGCTACAGGGCGCGTAACATCGAAGAGAGAGTGAGACCGCGATGAACTTTTGCTCGAGGAGATCTCGCGGTGAAAATATCCCGTACACGCTCACTCGCTGTGACGATCGTAACGTCACACTGGCCAAACTTGGACTACGCGCCGGGGGAACTCGGGTCGGGCGCTCCGCGCGCCGTCACTCCCCACTCTCGCGACCTCGGTCGATCTCGGATGTTTCCGCGACTACGCAACGCGCTCACTCTATACACGCTACGATGTGCCGCGTACCCGATGAACACGGCCCCGCACCGTATTATCATCGTTCGCAAAGGTGTGCACGCAGCTCTCTACGCACACGAGACTGAAAAATGGCTCGTTGAATTCCAATAATACGAGTATAAATCTCGTGATTTGACTTATTTTTTCTCCCTATGCCGCTACGAGGAATTATTATTTTTCTCTCTTTCTCTAATTAGTCAGTGATTCTTCGCTGCAAAATAAATGGAAGAAAATAATCCGCACTGTAACTCGTCAGGCTTTTTCTTTTATCGAGTCGACGAACTGTTGAGCTAACCCAAATAAACCCACTAAAAGAGGCGAACCCAAACGATAAAAAAAACCCGGAGAAGCAAACCCAAAAATGTCCCTAAAATAATGAAAACCGAACAAAAATCCCCCCAAAAGAAATCCCAACCAAATAATCGCAAAAACAGACAACCCAAACAAAATATCCCAAAAGAAAAGAAAACCCAAACAGAACAGTAATTAAGGTAAATGTGCCAATTATTGAACAGCTAAGGATCTGGGGGATTGAATTCGGTGAGAAAAAAATATAAAATCAAGAAAAAACCATCGCTTTCATGTTGAAATGATACTTTGATATTTTTACTTTCGAAAAATCACCCCTTAGATTGTTTTTAAATGATTTCACATGAAAAAAAAAGAATAACAATGTGAAGCATGCAAATGTCCCAATTATTGAACACTGGAAGTGCCTATGTCCCTAATATTGAACAGGCATGCCCCAGTTATTGAACACTCTCGAGAATTCTTTTTCCGTTCTGAAAATATTATTTTGGGTACAATATTAAGAAATAAAAGCAAAATCAAACACTTAAATAATCTTTGCTTAATCATGTAAAAATACAAAAATATATATTTAGTCTCTTTTGACAGGTTTTTGGTTCATTCGCATTTGGTTTATTTTTGCTTTTCAACTCGAACTTTATTTAATATTTCTTTTCAGCTTCCTCGTTTTTATGTTCTGTTTTTGTTTGATTTTGTCGCAGCTTGGCTCCCTGAAATATCGGAGAGCAAAAAATATTGATCATTACATTCGTATTTTTAGGTTACATTTAGATTATATTTTCTTTTTACTTTTCTTTTTATGTTTATTGCACGAAAATACAAATAAAAAATATATACGACGATCTTAGAGTTATTATTAAAAGAATAAAGGTAAGTTTATTCAGGTACTTACAGTTTTTGTTTGAATAAATCCGATTCACACGATCTGTCACACGTTAACTGTCTCGATGTTTTGATGGGTTTAAGGGGTAAGGCCACTGTAAATTTTGCCAGACAAAAATTTGGCCATCGAAGGTCAAATGTATGGTGCTGGGATTGCAGACTAACGGTAAATTTTTTTTTACCTTCTTTTTTTTATTTTTTCCAATAAAAAACTATTCGCAAAACTTTAAACGCGTTTTTCTCGAAATACGGTTTTTCAAAATGGCACGCAGCATCACTCGAACAATTTTCATTTTTTTTACTTGAAACTTTGACCAGATGTGAACATTAACATTATCTTGAGAATGTCGATCGGGATTTTCAATAACTTTATTTATTGATTTTTTATTAACAAAAAACTAGCCGTTTTTTTCGTCAAAAATCAATTTTTTTTTTCAAACGCACGCCAAATCCACAAAAATTGATACTTTTTAAAATCCGATCGACATTCTCTAGCTATAACCCTCTAGATTGATGGTTTTTTTTTTTGTTCTAGATTCAAAAGTGCACCAGTGGTGCTGCGTGCCGCGGAGCCCTGCAAGCAAAACATGCCCCGGGAAGATAGCTGTGGAACCGCCATTTTGTTTTTTTTTCTGTAAAAAAATTTGATAATAAAGTTTAATGTATGCCCGATAACACCCTTAAAAGTTTTTTTTCAATTACCTTCAATTTTGGAAGCAAAAAATTCGTGAAAAAACCTTTTTTTTTGGACCGTTACAGTGGCCTTAGGCCTTAATGACGCCATCTTCGAGAATTCGAGTGTTCAATAATTGGGACACACTGCATTTTCTATGTCCCAATGATCGATCACCGTATTTTTTAACAAATAATTAATTTGAAAAAAATTTAATTGTTATTAGTAAGAAATTTTCTGAGGAACCTGAAACGCCTTTACGTTTTGAGACGCGACAGTTTTTGAATTTTTTATGCCCTTACGCATGAAGCGGCGCGTCTTAGCAAAAACGATAAGCAGTTACCACGAGACGTCAAATCGGGTCACCGTTGCTTATTAAATAATTTTTTTTCTCTATTAATTAAAGCTTTTTTTGCACAAGTAAGGTAACATTTCGATAGCTAAAAGTTCCATGTATGTAATGAAATTTTTATAAATAAGTAAATGCATGCAGGTGAATGAGAAATAATAGAAATACAAGATAGTGTTCAATAATTGGGACCTGTTCAATAATTGGGACATTTACCTTAACCCTCAATCCGTGAAGGTATTTGAGGCACCTTAAACCCGTGAACCTGGGTCGTTTTCGTTTTTGCACTACCAAACCAACAATTGTCAATGAAAAAAATCCGAAATAATTCATGGTCAATCTTTAGGCCGTACTTCTAAAGGGAATGCGTTTTTTTTGTTTCTTTTTTTAATATATTTTTTTTTAAATCGAATATTAAGCAACCTGCGAAGAAAATGATTTTGGGCAGGACGAAAACGACCCGGGTTCACGGATTGAGGGTTAATTCTGGCACAAAATGTTGTATAAAATCCCAAAAAATTCAGATCGCACAAAAGAAGTTTTTTTTAAAAGTAACTTATCGTGAACTTTGGTACCCTAACCCAAACAAACCCACAAGAAAGAACTTCCCATTTATGGCGATCTGATCGATTTCCGGATCGCCCCGAAGCCTCGAAAAATTGGCGCTTTTGTCTAAACTTTTTTTTTCCTCAAACATCTCGTACCGTTTTAAGGTAGTTCTGTAGGTACACGTATGAGCCAAAAGTTTCGGTCGAAGCGTTCAGTAACATCCAATGCCTATACGATGCTGTTGATTGTAAATTTTTGAAAGAGCTTGTACCCTCTACAACAGTGCGAGTTTCCTGCAGTCATAGCGTTGAGCTTCCTACGAGCCGTCTTTCGCGAAATATTTTACATAAATAAAAATCGATCAGCAACAATAATTCGCTGTCGAACGACGTCGGATCGTCGATTTACAACATCTTGTCAACAGTTTAAATTGCATTCTCTGTAACAAAGACAAATACATGCATAAATACATGCATAAATTGAACAAATAAAATTTGTTTGCAGAATAAATTTATTTCACATGCGACTCAGTATTACTAGAATTCGGGGGGAAAAACACGCTTCGAGTTCCCAGACCACTACTGAACGGTCAAAGTTTGTCATTTTTTTTTAAAATCAATCCCACAATAGTACTGCGTACACGTGTGTTTTTATTCTGAAATTCTAAGATCCGTTTAAAACCTATATCGAGAAATGCGAGCAAACTCCTATTTGTTTACATGTTAGGTATAGGCATCGCGTACAAAAGTACCCATATTCAATTGCAATTATCTCATGAACTAAACGGTGAATCGATTGAATTTTTGGGCATCAGTCCATGAAGGTCATATCTACACCATAGGGATCGTCCATTAATCGCGTGAGGTTTTTTGGCCACTTTGTGAGCCCCCCCCCCCCCCCATAGTCATGTGGGGTCGTCCATAATTTACGTGAGGCTCAAATAAGGGGGGGGGGGAAGAGGATTTGGATAACAGAAAGAAAGGGGGCTCAAAAAGTGACCAAAAAATCTCACGTGATTAATGGACGATCCCATACTTAGATTTCAGCCAATTCCTAAGATTTGACCAAAACTACAGAACTACCTTGAAGGTATGAAATGTTTCATGCCGCTTAAACATTTCATGCCGTCAAACGGTTCATTTTGATTCGTGGAAATAACCAATTTTTCCACGACTTTTGTGTAACGTGATCGCACGATACGTGCGATGGCACGACGTTGTGCAATATTTATTAAGAAATACGAGGTTTTTGTTTACCGTGGAATTTAGTGAGATGAGCGAGGCGACGAGCACAGCTCGGAAGGTATATCACGCGGAGTCACGTGATCTCTATTATCTATGGAGATTACGATTCGACGAGGTAGAAGGATCCTTTGTAGTGGAAATACATATGGGTCATTCTCTCGGAATAATCATTTTGTAGGACAACGAGATTTATAAAAATTCATTATTTCATTTAAAAATTACGATTGCCTTCGGTTCTTTATAAATTCCGTTCTAATCGATATAATGTAATTTGAGAGATTTATCGTGATCAAAGAAATATCAGGGTCAGAGAAACGATTCAAACCTTTTCCTGTTTATCAAGTTTTTATGGGTTTAATAATATCTTCTTCTGAAATACCGATGTATAAAAAATGTTGCGAAAATGGAAAGACATGGATACAAATTGTAAGAATTGTAAGAAATGTAAAGCTAAAGAGAAGGGGAAAGGGAGTATAGATGTAAACACCCTTACAGGGTATACCATGGAATAAAATACTACTACTACTAATATCTTCTTCTCCTTTTCCTTTAAATATTAATCTCGCTTTTCTTTGTTTCAACTTCTCTTTCCCTACAGGATCCTGTTTAAGTCTTTCGTATCTCCGTGTTTTCAGCTTCCCTTTTTCTACGGAGACTTTTTTCTTCCGAAAGCGGTTTGGCAATAATGTAAGAGAATCATTTTTACGTAACCTCATGCATATACCACACATGAGTAACCAAGATGGTGTCATTCCTCTGGCCTGGAGGAATGACGATTCAAACGGCTTTTTATGCACAGCGCGGTATGGTACGTTTTTCTAACCTCAAAATCTGGCGGTGAGTAGGCGTCTAAAAGTTTCACTTGACGAGGTAAAGAGGGACTAGGTTCGATTCCCATATAGGCGAAATATTTTCTTCGAACAAAAACATTTCAGCAGGCCAGGGAATGACGAATTACGATACAAAATCATTGTAGTGGAACTCTAAATTAAGTGGTTCATTCCATTTTGGATTTTTGAAATATTATATGCATTTCTTTCTGATCAGGCAACCTAATAGGGGCCTGACGAGGCAACCCGGTTAGGCCCATATGTGACGCAACGTTACATTTCCTAGTAGGGCCCTTTCAGGCTGCCTTATTAGTGCCCTACCAGGGCAGTCAGGCAGCGTGATCGGGCCCTGATTTGGGCCCCATCGAAATTTCTATGCGGGATGACGCCCTCGCCTGTGACACCACCTCATAACACACAAGGTCTGTGGAAAAAGCGTAAATCACAAAAAATCATACGACACAATCAGTCTCTTCGGAAAAGTAGATGTAGAAGGCACTGCTTTGCTGTCAACTAGCGGCACCCGTCACACAATATATGAAGTGATTTACAGCTATCCAGAGGAATGATTGAGAAAAATGGTTACAAAGTTCCGTTATTTATTGTGAGATATCTGGGATTATTATGTGTTTAAGTTTTTCAGGGAGGAATTCAATAAAGTTACAATGGTTTCGAGGAATGTTTTTGGATTTTGAGTACCTCGTCAGCTTGCTCGTGTATATAGTTGATAGTTAGAAGTCTGGATAGTTACATTCTTCTAGAGTCTATCCAGACTTTTACCTATCTAGAAGTCTGGATAGACTTCTGGATAGTTACACTTCAGATGAATGTTCATACTCAAATTACAGAAAACAAGGAGAACGACGAGTATCTGCCAAATCGGTTGTGTAGGAAGATTTCGAAATATTTCAAACTGTTGTACTTTAAAAAAAAACCCTACAGTCATGGAATAGCATCTATTAAAAAAGTCAGATTACATGCAAAATGATCATTTCAGGAGAATTACCCATAAATACTCAGCAAAAAAATTAAAGGAACGGAACATTTAAAAAATTTTTTTCAGTGATCTTCGAAATGCCGTAACTCCGTGAGAAATTGTCGTACCGGGGGGGGGGGGGGGGGGGGGCATTTTGAAGCTTGAAATGGTTACTTTAAGAATCTTGCGGACAATTTTTTTTTAGTACCACGCTCTGCGCTGTCATAAGAAATAGCGAAAAGGACATTTTTTCGAAATTTTTTGTTTATTCAAAAGCGTCTATGAGCTCAAAAAAAATTCCTGGTATAATCAATGCTGGGGTCACGGAGCGTGGTTCTTTAGCTTCAATTTTATTTTTCTTTTGCTCTTTGTACGACTATTTGTTGCTGAGATATCGCCGATTGAATGAAAAGTCAGCTTTTTTCTTTGATCGTCGATATCTCATGAAGTGATAATCGTACAGCGAGAGCGGAAGGTGGGTGTTGGAAACTTGAATGAATCCTCTATAAGTGGCTTTGGGTATTTTAGCGGAATATTTTTTTTCTAAGCTCAATATTGATTTGAAAAAGTACAAAAAGATTAATTGTTCGGCCGTTTAGAAAATCCAACGCCACTTTGCAAATATTGCGAAAATGACCGATATTTCTATGTTTTTTTCTAGCTCAATGCATGCTCAAAAACCCTGTAAATTTTCAAATCGATCGGTTGGACCGTTTTTTTTACCCGAATCGTCGAAGTTTTGTCAAGAATCGAAGGAACACTTTTTTGCTCTTTAAACATCAGGTAATGAAAATTAAGACGAAAAAAAAAATCGATGTTTTTCTTACAATTTCGCATTGTCTACTCATCGAATGTCAACAAAAAATTCAAAATTCAGGTTTTTCCCAAAATTTTGAATTTTTTTTTCACAAACGGTCCAACCGATCGATTACAAAATTTACAAGGTTTTTGGGCATGTATCGAGCTAAAAAAACCTAGAAACATTGGTAATTCTCGCAGTAGTTGCAAAGTGGCGTTGGATTTTCCAAGACGGCAAAAAAGTCATCTTTTTGTACTTTTTCACATCAATAATAAGCTTAGAAAAAAAATATTCCTCTAAAATACCAAACGGTAATTATAGAGGATTCATTCAAGTTTCCAAAAGCCACCTTCCGCTCGCTGTACGATTATCATTTCATGAGATATCGATGATCAAGGAAAAAAGCTGACTTTTTATTCAATCGGCGATATCTCAGCAACAAATAGTCATAGAAACAGCAAAAAAAAAACGAAATTGAAGCTAAAGAAGCGCGCTCCATGACCCCAGCACTGATTAAGCCAGGACATTTTTTCGAGCCCATGGACGCTTTTGAAAAAACAAAAAATTTCGAAATTTTTTGTCTTCCCGCTATTTCTTAAGCTAGCGCCGTGCGTGATACTAAAAAAAATTGTCCGCAAGATTCTTAAACTAAACATTTCAACCTTCAAAATGCTTTTTTTGCCGCCTCGGTACGACTGTTTTTCACGGACTTACGGCTTTCCGAAAATTACTGAAATAAAAAAAAATGTTCCGTTCCTTTAATTTTTTGCCGAGTGTATATATGCGTGCGTGCGTGCATGCGTGTATGTGTGTGTACATCTATGTATATATAAACACATATATACATAATATTCCTGATAATTATGAGCGAAGCCCTTTGTAACTAATTCAGTTTAAGAATAGATTATTATTATTATCAAAATAAATTTCGTCGTTGTACTAATACTGTTATTATTAGTAAATACGAGCAATACTAACTACCAAATATTTGGTAGTGATCCGAGATATTTATATTTGTATCATCGATACTGACCTTAAATGACCTTGAACGACTTTGAAACCCTGATGTTTTTTCATGCGGCTTGAGGTGCTCCATAAGACTGTTAAAAAAAATGTATCATTCCATTAAAAAAAGGGGAGGTGACCTTGACGTAGCTTCAGCGCCTCCACCGATAAAAAAATAGGGTGGTCCACTATGACGGCCTTCTCGAACACTGAGACTTTTGTCTGAAACATTTTTGGATATGATCAATAGCTCGAGTGCTATTGCTCTGTAACACTTTATGTGCCTCACCCTGTATATCTGCTACGTCTCCGTTCATACCTATATATGTTATCGCGCTCTCCGTTTTGTCCAAACAAACAAACGCAAACAAACCTAAACAAACTCAAAAACTATTGCGCGTCGCCAAAAATGCCGTTAGGGATTGTCTTAAAATATTAAAAGGAAGGTTTGTGGAAAATTCCAGCTCGACCGAGGGGCGGGGGGGGGGGGGGGGGGGGTCGAAACCTCACCCAACAATATTATTACTATTACTACTATCATTTTTCTGATTATTGTTGTCGTTGTTTTTGTCAGATTATAACAACTTATTGGTATTTTCGTTATTGAACTAATATTGTTATTATTCATAAATAATAACAACAGTAGCAATAATTAGGATGATAATAATGATAATTTATATATTTTTTTAATTTATATTATTATAACGATAATTATATTATTACCATTTGTCTTGGTTTGGTTTTTTTCCTTACACTAGACCAACAACTTATTGTTATTATTATTGACGTTGTTTTACTATGATATGTGTTATTATAAAGTAATAATAACAGTAATAATAATCGTGATGACGATATAAACAACAATTCTTTTTTTAAATGTAATCATTGTAAAGATGAGAGTAACATATTTACCATTATTTTTGTCGTATAGTCTAAATATGAAATATTGATTATAGCGTACATGACGTTGGATATGGTCAATAATCTGATTATGTTGACTCGAATGGTTATTCATAATAATTACAATTCAAAAAAACGTAAAGTATGAATTCTTTCGTTCAGGAATCTAATGCGATATACAATATTTTAGTAATTATTATTGGAGACTTTTCTTGCTAAATTAATTACTGGTACAATTTTTTATCCTCGGTAAGGCTTTGATCGAAATGTTAATTTGCGAAAAATGAATTGAGACAAACCCAAAGAAGCGTATAATTAAACTAATTTTTTTTTATTCTCAACGTATTTTTGAAGGGAAGTGTCGCATGGTGAAAAAAATGTGGCCTTGTATGCTTAGGAATTTGTGCTTCGATCGTATCTCGTAGAAGCCGTGCTTTAAAAAAAAATGTAGCCCACGGAGGCGCAATTCCGTTTGTAAATTACGTGAAATAAAAATTGAAAGATTGACGGTTAGAGGAAAATGGAGTTTATATACGTACAAATATTTAAGGTATACACAAAAGTAGGTAATAAAAAGAGACTCGGTTATCTCCGATAAGAATAAGAGATAAAAATACATCGCTATGCGAGAATAATTGTAAAATTAATCAAATCGTCGTTCCATGTGGCCTGATTTTTTAAAATAGTTTTTATTGTTAAACATATGGGCTGAATTTACGCACTAAATATCGTGGAAATGAATAAAAAGAATGATTATTCGATAATTATTAAATTATTTTTTATTTCTTTTTTATTGAGATTCGTATACTTTTATTTTGATAATTTATATAAATGGAATTTTTATATGAAAAATTTACATTTATATAACATTTGAATTTAAAACTATAATAAGTAAAAATTGCAGAAAATTATAATTTTATATAATAAGTTTATACATTATATTTTTATTACTTTAATATTTTTATTAAAATTAATCAAAGGCATAAAATTATAACATTTTAATTCAATTAAAATTAAAATGACACTTGAATTAAAAGTCTTGTTAATTTTTTTTTTAATTATTATTTGATTACGATGATACCAAATTATTGTTTTACTCGTGGTTTTCGTTTATTATATTGCCATTGTTTATTTTCTATACGAGTAATAGAATGTTATTTTGTTAATATATTTGCCATAATGGTAATAAAACTTTGAATGTAGTTTTATCTGAAGTTCAGAAAATTCAGCTTAATAATAGTAAGATGTAATAGGACCAGTGTACTGATATAGTGGTTAGCTAGTCCAGTCGAGATAGGTCTAAAATTCCGTTAACCTGGAATTAATTCCGGGCTTCGATTTTCTTTTTTTATACTTGGGAGGAGGAGGGGGTGGTTGGTAGTGTAAATCTCGATTTTCGGGAAAATCCCCCCGGTGCGTTTGCCGCCATCTTGAATTAAAGAGGGATTTTTTTTTGATAACTCGCTTATTTTCAACCTTAGAGTGAAAATGATGGTATTCAAAGTTGTGGGAAATGTAATTCCCCACAAGTTTGGTGATTATAATTTTTACCCTAGGATCGATATTTATAGAGTTAGACTGCTAAAAGGGGTAAAAAACGTTTTTTAAAAACTTATCTCGTTTATTATCAAGTTTATTGTGAAAATGGTAATAAATAATCACATAGGACATTTTATTTCCTTCAACTTTGGTTATTAGCATTTTTACCCTCGGATCAATATTTTCGGACTTATACTTAATTTAGGAGTGAACTTTTTATTTATGTTTAGTTATTTCGTTTATTATCAAGTTTATCGTAAAAATGGTCATGAATATTCAGGCAGGGGATTTTATTTCCTTCAATTTTGGTTATTAGTATTTTTACCCTAGGATCAATATTTTCGGACTTATACTTAATTTAGAGGTGAACTTTTTAGCAAGTCCAATTTAGTAAATGCACCGGGGGGATTTTCCCGAAAATCGAGATTTACGCTACCAAACCCCCCCCCCCCCCCCTAAGTATAAAAAAAGAAAATCGAAGCCCGGAATTAATTCCAGGTGAAATCCTATTTCGACTGGTAAGCGTGCTTGCCTCTAAACTAGAATATGGAGAGGTCGCGGGTTCGATTCCCAGTCTCGTAGTCTCGGAGAAAAATAAATGCGGGCATGACTTCAGTTGTACACGTATGTCACGCACGCGGACGGGTACGTGTGTGTCGTGTGTGTATGCCTGTAGCCCGTGATTTATTTCTCGACGAAACGCTACCAGCTCCAAAACTGGGACCGGTTGTTCTGGTATAGGTTTTCCGCAGTTTCCCTATGCCCATCGCAGAAATAGCATGGTGCACTGCAATACAGAGGGGGAAGTCGGCTGCGGCCGGTAGGTGGGGATGAGAGGTGGAAATGTTATAAAATGTTATGGGGATGAGATGGTGGAAATGTTATAAAATTGAATGAAATTAATAATTAAATTAAACCAAGCACAATGGAATCTACGATCTTTTTTTAAATGATAGTAAGACGTAATAAAATTTCGATTTTAATTAAATGTTACTTCTTCTAATATGCAGTTTGAAACAATATATTTTAGAAATTCTGACACTGACGAGACGTATATTATTAAGTTATTATTGAACAATACTAGTTATAATCTGTAATCTATTGCGGTCTCAATTAATTTCTGCGTTCCAACGTGTACCCTTGCGGGTTTCTACGTACCGCGAAAGCCGAACCCCGACGGCCCATCCACCAGTGTCTGTCTATAATACTAGTTTTATTATAACCCGGCTATATAATCATTATTTTTAAAAAAATCCTTAAACAATAATAATCGTTGTGAAATAATGGTTAAATAATGATAACTATTAAATAATGATTGTTATGAAATAATTGTTGAATAAGAATCATTATTTAATTATACAAATAGACATCAAGATAATTATTAAATAGTACAAATAATTATCAAAATTGTCATTAAATAATATTTTATTTTATTTTCCGTAAATATCTTTTTACTTTTGATAAATGTTATCTTCATTAGCCGTATTATCAAAAAAACTATAAACGTTTTTTCTACGTGGTCAACATTTTCCGAATCTTTTAGCTAATGTTTACTATTTTATTGACATAAACGAACAAGAGTCATTTTTATAAATAACTATTTTATCGACATATTACTATTAAAAATAATAACACTAATAATACGGGATTGAAAATGGCGGCGGTAACAGAAACACGTGTGTGCCGGGCGAGCATCCGAAAGTACTAATAATACGTAGATACTAAATAATAACACTAATAATAAATAAATACTAATAATCATATTTTTGTAAAAAGCTTTGTGAAAAAGTTGTGCAAATAAAACTCGATACTACTACTAATAATCATATTAATAATACGTTAATAAAACATTGAATTACTAATTTGTATTTAGTACTATTATTTTATTACAGTAGTAATGAAATACTATTTCCCTAACATTTACATAAAATTCAAAGTACCTTGACAAAAGGAAGTCTACTATTGAGAAATCGAACATTTAATAAATAACACAAGACTTTTAATATTCAATCTACATGTTTATATTCCGAATTCATGTGATTGTAAATAAAGTATACTAACTCAATGAGTTCGTAAAAGGTGACGACGACGGTCGAGGACGTCGGTCCTTAAGGGCCACGAGCGACAGAAGTGACGAAGATTTAAAGACGTCGAGGCTCGAGTAGATTGATTTTCCATCTCCTTTTTTTCTTTCCTTTTCTTTACAACCAATTCATAAAGTCGAGACAGAAGGCGAGACTTCTACGAGCTCGAGTGTGCCCCTCTCGCTTACGCTACAAAGAGTGGCCTTGTGTTACGAAACATTTTATTTTACGATTGTTTCGTAAATCACACGCTCCGGAGTCAAAAGTATACGCAGCAAAGGAGGAATGAGTAATGGGACCGGGATAAAAGGGAAAAAAAGATCGAAAAAAAAAACACGAAACAAAAAGAATAAAAAATCAAACGATACGAATCCGCGTTGGGCTCGAGAGTCTCGGGCAACAATTAACATCCCTCGAAATTGTCTTCCCTTTGTGCGGTTCCGGGTGAGAGACCGTGGCAAATTGAGGAGAGCAGGCGGGGAGAGGGCCGTACGATGAAATGCGGAAGGAAGCGAGCGAAAGAGGTGGGAGAGGAAAATTGGGAAAACAATTCACTGAGGGTTTCATTCGTGACTGTGAGCTGGGAGAGAATTGCACAAAAGCGCTACGAGAGAAAGAAAAAGAAGACGAAACGTAAGTTAAGGTGGATCTGGAAAAGGAAGGATATATGTGTCGGATTCTCAGAGCTGCATTGTTCCGAAAGTACATTTAATCCAACCAAATGTTTATTGTACAGGCCGTGAGTACGCTTCGAATTTGACTCAATTTTATTCAACCTGAATTACCTCTGACCCTACTTCACCCGACTTAGGTTCATTTAACTTAACCCAAATTCGCGGTACTTGACATAACTTGACTGAACTTGAATCAATTTGACTAAACTTGAATGAGAATTAACTTGGTAGAGCTTGAGTCAACTTGGCTGAGCTTGAATCAACTTGGCAGAGCTCGAATCAACTCGGATGAGCTTTATTCAACTTGGCTGAAGTTGAATCAACTTGAATTTTAAACTTTAATCAGAATCAACTTGGTTGAACTTGGGTCAAGTCGGGTGAGCTCGAATCAACTTGGCTGAGCTTGAATCAACTTAGCTGAACTTGAATGAGAATCAACTTGGCTGAGGTTGAATCAACTCGACAGGCCTATACTCAACTTGGATGAACTTAAGGTATTCCTTTCACGAACCCAAATATTTTAGATTTAACTGATTTTCGCCTATAACAAAGTAAAAATACATCCCAGTATACTGGTAAAATTTCAAGCCAACTTGCCGAACCTTTAACGAAACACTACGGCCCTAATAATCGTCTCATTTATACGGCACTTTATGGACATGTCACTCCGGCCACATTTCTATCTAATAATTTATACACTAAATAACTCTAGATGCCTGATTTAAACTGCTCACAGGTGTGAAAAAGTCTAAAGATTCCGTAACGACAATAAAAACAGAGGGTCACCGAACGTTTAAAGAAAATATTAATATTAAAAATTGGAAAAATGGGACTAGCAGAAGAATTTTCGTAGCCGTGACGTCTCAAATAAATGTAAAAATGTCTCAATCTACTAAATTTGCGCGACATTTTTTATTCTAGTTTATAGTTGTGTATAATAATCCATTATAACTTGTGTTTTTATTAAGCGCAATTGTAATTTACCGACGATTCGGAAGGCCCTGCTTATGCCCCCACAAAATACGGACCTCCGTGAAAGGAATACCGTAAATCATTTTGGATAAACTTGACCCATCTTTGATGGCCTTTATTTGAGGGGTGACATGCAGTCAGAGGCGTGAAAAAACGAGCATTTTCAATCATTTTTTTTAATAGTAATTAAGTTTGTTTCACAAAAGTGGTTACACAGACTTTTTATGTTATAGTTCAACTTGACTTGTACGAATTTTCGAAGAAAAATATTGATTATTTATAAGAATATCGCCATCTTTGTCGGACCCCCTTCGGCATGTAGTGCTTGGCGGTGACCATCATAAAATGTTACTGGATCATCTGAAATTGAAAAAAAAAAAACAAAAAAAATCATTAGTTTAATTATAAATCTAGTCCTTAATCGAAGCTTTTTTTAAAATTAACAAAATGGCGGCTTCCGACAGATAACTTTCAATTTTCGACAAAAAAAACGCTCGTTTATTGTTTTAAGAAAATAGAAATTTTCAACAAAAATGAAAATCCTTCGATTAAGGACTAGTTTTTAGTGCTATCAACAAGCACACCAAATTTCATTAAAATCCATCAAGTGGTTTTTTAATTATAGTGGTCACCGACTTGCAAAACATAGTTTCGAGAAAAACGCGTTTGAAGTATTTCGATGTGGATACGGTATTATTATGTTCGTAACATTTTGAGCTCGATGGATGAAGCTAAACTTTTTTTAAATGTTTTTTGATCCGCTGTATCCGAATATCACAATTTTTTGCCGAAAAGTCGAGGATTCAATTGCTTATGGCCAATTGTTAAAACAATTTTATTAAAAATACAAGTTTTTCGGGATGATTTTTTTTTAATATTTTGAGCAATTTTAAAACGAAACTATTCTTTATAAAATGGTGCTAAAGTTCATATTTTTTGAGTAATAAATTTTTTGAAAATTTCTGAAAGAGTTTTCCAATTTACACTTGATTTATGTATATAAATACTGATAAAAAAATTACATCGAATCATCAAATCCTGGCCCATACAATAGGGCTTCTGCCGATGTGGAAGCTTCCAAAATATCAATTTGTTGTTGTCTTCGAAGCCTTCCCGGGTATTATCGTTTGCGCGTTTGTCAGCCGCTACCTGCCATGGGGACCCGACGCCCCTTCACTAATTGCGGAATATTACGGAAACTATTCATCGGATTGACTTGAAATTTTCAGGGAATATTTTCGAAACATCATACTTCAAGAAATAATTCTTTTTAACTCGATTTTTTTGAAAATTCTGACTGCATCTCACTCCTCAACTTGGCGAAACGTGGGTCAACTCGAGTGAACTTCAACAAACTTGGCTATACTTGAGTCCACTTAGCCCTCCTTTACTTCATCCGACTTGGCTAACTGATGTACATTCGATACGATTTGATTGAGAATCTACTCGGCGTTCCTGTACTCAACAAACTTCCCCCAGCTTGGCTGATGTTCACTAATTGTTAGCTAGGCTGAACTGAGCCCAACTCGGTGGAATCGACCGAACTTGGGCGATTTTGGCTTAATATGGTTAGACTTGGATTCGTCTTGGCTCAACTTGACAGTAGTTCTTGGTGCCACATCGAAGAACGTCGAGATGATCCCAAGCTCGCTTCAAGCTCCACTCAAGCCCAGGTGCCAAAATTCAACTCAAGTACCAGCAAGGCACGTTCTCCCTATTAATTTCGACCTTGCGTCAATGTCGAATGGCTCCAGATCCCGGAGCTTTCCCTCTCGCCCTTTGGTGCCCCCCCCCCCCTATCCTCCGTTGGCGTCCGGAACGTCCGAATCCGTTTCGATTTCGGCTCCTCGCAAACGCAAAAAAAAAAAAGAAAAATTGACCTTTCGAGTCGCAAAATTCACACGGATGTTCGAGGATTCGTCAGCCCGATTATTGTATTCTCGCCGGCCAAATGACACGCTACTTTCAATACGATGACAAATTGAGTACGAAAGGGGCGAGAGGAATAGGACGGGAAATAGGTGGGTGGGGGGATGGGGGGGGGGGGGGTGAGCTTCGCGAAGCTCGGCGACCTCGCTCGGGGATGCTGCGCCGGGGTGTCGAGTCCGAGGATTGGGGTGGGGTCGAAGGAGGGGTGGGCAACCGAAATGGGGTGGGAAGGAGGGTGCGCAGGATACAGGAGAAGAGAGAGAAGACACGGTGGAGGAAGAGGTCGGAGATACAAGAGGTAGAGGGGTGCACGAAGATGACAAAGGGTGGGGGTAGAAAATGAACGCCGTCGACGTTTCTGTGTATCGGGGCAGGTTCGCTGGCGCCCGGACAGCAGTCAGCCAGACGGGCGCCTACGTTCGCCTGGAAAGGGTTTTCAAGCGCCCTCTCTCTTTCTCTCTCGATCGCTTCCATTCCCGCCTCTCGCCCTCTCTCTCTCTCGCTCTTCCTCTGTCGAGGCCACGGACGCGTGGCTAAAGCTCACTCGGGTTGAACGTGGAGAAGCGCGTTCTATACCGCTGTCGGGTGGTTAATAAAGTAAGACGGGAGTGTGACGTCGGAGGCGGGTGGACGCGTCTCGCGACGCACCGGCCCCAGATACGGCGAGAAAAATGCGAGAAACTCAGATGTATACTGGTATTAAGGAGAACGAGAAGCGAGGTCACGGAAAAAAAGCAATGGGAAAAATAACCACCCCTATCACCCCTCCACCTTTTACCCCTACCCCCCCCCCCCCCCCAGTCCTCGACCTCAATAGAGAAGCGAATAAAAAATTGTCTGTGCGGATACTGAGTCAGGCAGTTGTCCGAAAATATTTTTCCCTGCGGGTCAGATGTTCGGCGAGGTTTTTCTTAGTGAATTACCTTTGGTAAGGGGCTAGTCCACTCTGAAGCCACGAAAAAAGGCTATTTTCGCGATTTTTTTTTAGGATTTTATAAAATGTATCAATATAAAAGTTGTTGGGCTTGATAAATAGTCTTGAAATACATTTAAAAAAAATTATTCATTTTTATTCATTTTAAATACAAAAACTATAGTTTAACGTAACACCTCAAAAATAGGTGGGCTAGGTAGCTACACCAGCTACAAAATGACCCTCGGATATAAAGTTTTATCAAAAAATAAAAAAATGGCAGATGAGAAACGAAAAAAGTATTTTAAAAACGCTTTTTTTCCGCAGTTTTTCACAAAAAAAAGAGTAAAAATCAAAATTTTAAAACCATCGAGGGTCATCTTGTTGCGAATCATGTTTACAATATGTGGTTCAAATTTTAGCGATTTAGCCCCTTAATTTAGCGATATTTGGAAAAAGTATTGGTAAATATTCGGAAGTGTCACTCCCGCTAAAAAGAGGCTGTAAATTTTTTTTAATAAATCCTTTATGATTATAAAACCTTATATTAAGTTATATTTTAATGGCGCATAATGTTTTTGGGTTTGTTTGTTTGGTTCGATCCAGATTCGGGAGCATATACACAAAATATTGAAAGAATATGGCGCGCTCCTCGTGGTAATATCCCAAAATTCGGACGACGTGATCTTTAAAAAATCATTAAGAAAAATATTCATTGACATTGTTTTTGTTGATGCGCTGCCATAATAATATTAAATATGATGTTTTTTAACAGTGAGAAACCACACAAAAAAAGTCAGCTCGATTCTGACAGGAGTGACACTTCCGAATATTTATCAAAGTATTATATTGTACTGTTCAAATGTTTGCATATTCACTGACCAACGTTTGGTGAAGATGGTCTTTGGATACTCGATGAATTATTCATTTTCATGAATATAACATATATTTTTATCGTTTGCTAAATAGTACTTGGGAGATATTGAAAATATCTGTCTGTTAACAAAAGAATATTCAGCATATATTGAAAATACTCGCCAAATTCCCAAATAATATTTAGTAAAGCAAAATGATTAGCCGTGTGCTAAATAAACAACTCCGATTTGCTAAATAATTTCTAGTAGAAGTTAAACACATTTTACAATTCTTCGAACAATATTGACGTGATATAGACAATATTTAGCTACTCATTAAATAATAAAATTTGAATTTACTAATTAATAATATTTGTATAATTATTTAACGATCTACTAAATACTACGTAATAAATACTAGAAAGATTTGCCCATTTACTAAATAGCATTTGCCACATATTGCGAATATTCACCTACTCACATAACATTTAGTAATTCGTTTTTTTTGTTAGACTTTTTAACTAGAAAATATTTACTAAGTACATACATTGAACACATAATGGCAATAATGAGAGCAAAGCAGGCGTCAAAACAGGTTATATTTTGGAAGATGACCCGATGACAGTGTCCTCTAGCGACGGCATCAGTGGGTACAACGAGAAAAAAACCAATTGAATCAAAAAAATATATTGGTTGATCTAAATAAATGTACTGTTGCGGAGTGCCACCGATATATGAGATTGTTACAATACTATAAAATATTGGAAAATGTGATTGACTTAAATAACATATTATTTTATTTGAGAAAGCTCTTCTGTTCTCTGAATATCTACATTATCCTTCGAATAAAATTATATTCTATTGAAATCATTCTATATACAATCCGTAGATGTATTGGATGAAATAATTATGCGGTTGCTACAAACATTTTTTGTTTCGTACAAAAATATAATCAATAGAATTAATGATTTCTTTACTATACCGAAACGAATATGCCATGGGACGTAAGTTTTTCAATTTGTTTTAAATCTTAAATAAAAAGTGAGCATTAGAATGATCATCCACGATAATAGTTGAGAGAATATCAGATATCCAATGGAATATCCATGAAGAGAACATCAGATATTCAACTGATCAGAACAGATACTACACTTGAATGTTAGCCACAGGCCAAGAAGCGATACTCTATACTCCTCTTTGAAAGTTTCTTTATTCAGTCTTTGCTTTACAATGTTTTTTGTATAACTTTTGACTTAACTTAGGTCTATTCCTGCCTGTTTTATTCAGGCTAGGCTGTTTCTATTTGCTTAGCTATTGTTTTGGTTTTCCCTCTTGTTGCGAGAACGTGGTTGATTTATAATTATTTTTGAGTAAAAATTGAAAAAACCTCTTTAGAATATTTAGCGATACTCTTTAGAGTTTCTGCAGCATTTAAGGGGGGATTGTCTTTTTTTTCGCAAAATTTACCGCTTTTTGGGAATTTTTTTGTGAAGAAAGTATACAACGGAAAACTTGTGAAACTTGGCATATAGTTTTATTGATCTGTTTACTACATACAAAAACATTTTAAAACAATTTCATCAAAAAATCCGCCTCTCACCCCCCTCGACGCGCGATGGTCCTTTTTTGATGGTGTGCACGATTTCTCAAAAACTATTCAACCGATTGCCTTCAAATTTGGACAGAATGCTCAGCTGACATCCTTTTATCGTTTGATGAAGCAAAAAAGCAATACGTTTAATAGTTTGTTATTTATAACAAAAAATCGATCAATTTTTTTCGAAAAATCGATACTTCAAGTTCAAAACGTCACCAAATCGTCAATTTTTTTTTCCCTTCATCGAACGATAGCTATATGTGTCTAAAGTAAAATGCTTTTTGGGTTTTTGTTGCAGGATGAACGTGAAGGCTGTAATCGTGCACACCATCAAAAAGGACCATCGCGCGTCGAGGGGGGTGGGAGGCGGATTTTTTGATGAAATTGTTTAAAAAATTTTTTGTATGTAGTAAACAGATCAATAAAACTATATGGCAAGTTTCACAAGTTTTCCGTTGTATACTTTCTTCACAAAAAAATTCCCAAAAAGCGGTAAATTTTGCGAAAAAAAAAAGACAATCCCCCGTTAAGTAGATTTTCGGTTCGCGCTACGCTTACGAGAAACGACCGCGCGTCCGGCTCCTAGCGGTTACTCCGAGAACTACGGGTTTCCTCACACCCATAATTTCGGTGGCACTCGGCCATGACTTGGTTGAATTTCTTCAACCAAGTGTGCAAGAAACAAATTCTACTTTCGCATAATTTTTGAACTAATTCAGATTTTTGCTTAACATTTTTCAACAAAAATAAAATATTAATATTTTAACGAATAATGTACTTAAAAATCAATATCGGATATGGTGAAAACAATAAAATAACATATTTACCCAATAGAAATTGTATTCGAATCAAATGAGCGAAATTCAATCTTTCTTGTGTTCTCGAATCAACAATATTCATGTTATGAATTGAAACGCTTTTTTCGTTCGTTGCAGAAATTCCATTCAAAACTATATAATTTGTTCGCGACAATTTTTTAGATAGTTTCAATAATATATTATTCTCGGCTAACAATATATCTTTTGAATGAAAAAAAAAACTTTCAATTTTATCATGTTATTGAAGTCAATAGCGTTTTGTTTGGACTAATAAATCCGATTATTTACACCAATAATTTTACAATTGAATCAACGAAATTTCATTCACTAACACCAATGATATTCGATCAATGATTTTTTTTCTCAGTGCACTGATCCTCCACCACTGAGAGTCCTGTATGTGAGACGGGTATACTCAAATTCGCTCGTCCTTTCAACAACACGTACCCGATGTTTTCGTGGTTTTTTCTTCCTTCTTTTTCTTTGGTGTCCCCCTTTCGCATTCTTTTTACCCTCGTCACCGTAGCGTCGACGTTTGCCGTCGCCTTCTACATCGTCGAACTATCGATTCTCGTGCTTCGTCTTCTCGCTCCGCCCTCCCCCCTCCTTTTGTCCTTATTGTTCCAATATTCCCGCTGTCCTTTCCGCCGCACCGGTTGCCAAAAACTTCGTTCCTTCTCAGCCACCGATTCTATTTTCCTTTCTACGTTTTGCCAGCCCGCGCGTACAATGCTGTCGGGGGGTTTGGGTCACGAAACCAAATGAACGAAATAATTCGTTTTTGAGAACTCTGAACGAACGGCGCGTCAATTATTGTAGATAAAAAACGGTAATGAATTTACGAACACACCTTAATGTTTTTCTGTCGTGCTAAGGTGTACCTGTTTTTTTCTTCGTTGCGAAGTTAAAGTCGTGGTGTACTCGGTTCGCCGCTACAACGTGCAACGCGCTTAAGCTTCTTTTTTCCCGCATAAAATAGAAGCATTGTGAAGCTCTCGCGATCTATATATAGCTGGCTCTTTTCCGTTGTTAACCCGTTCCGCTTTTTTTCCTTCTCCTCTTGCACGATATAGGCGGAAAACGTACGAACGTACTCGGGCGTGCACACCGGAAGCGGAAAGTTTAATTCCACGTCAACTGTGCGCGACTCACTCTCTCCCTTTCTCTCTCTCTCTCTCTCTCTCTCTCTCTCTCTCTCTCTCATGAAACATTTTCTTGTTTCGGCAAGTACCACCATGTATCTCTGGATCAGCTAGAACACGGCGTATGTGCACCGAGGCCGCTCGTGCTTTGGCTTAATAATAAGAAATAAAAACAAGCCTGATGACAACGCTGCCGGGACGCCTGGTGCGGGAAACGTTTTTATTGGGTCGCATAGAGATATTGCAGAGTAGCGAAAATATTTTTCATGATACGAGTGCCGTAGTTCTCTTAGATGAGTCTTGGTGATGTTTTTAGTGGTTTCCCAAAAGAGCCCTGTAGCCTTTTTGTGGTATCCTGGAAGGGTCTTGATACTCTCTTTTTGGTGTCCTGGAGACCTGTTGGTACTCTTTTTGTGATTTCTAAGATAGTTTTTGGTACCGGTTTTGTGGTGTCATAGAAGCGACTTGTGGCTTGTTTTGTGGGGTCCTAAAAGAGGCTTATGGGACTTCTTAGTGGTGCCCCAGGAGAGATTTGTGGCTCTTTTTTGTGATGTCCTAAAAGACGCTTGCGGCGTCCTAAAACCGTCTCGAGACTCGTTTTAAAATTGTCCAGGGTAGCCTACGTAAAGTTTTATAGTTCCCTAAAAGAGGCTTGCAGTTCTTTTCGCATAGACCTAGAAGAGGCTTGTGGGCCTGAATGGCGGTTTCCTTAAAGATCTTAGTGGTCCTTTTTTGTGGTGTCCGAAAAAGCCTCGTCGTTCTGATTTTCCGATAAAAATTTGTAGCTCTTTATGTGATTGCCTAAAACAGCTCCGAGACGTATTTGTGGTGCACTCAAAAAGCCTTCAACTTCGTCTTCATGGTTCGCTACGAGAGCCCTGTGCATCTTCCCGATTATGCTATGGTAGATCGATCGTTCGACTATTCACTACACTGAGAAAACAATTTATTTCTAGTAAAGAAATATATTTAGTTGGCACTTTCATACAAATATTTATTAACAGTTACCTAATTTGTTAGTCGTTAAGGAATATTCGTGTTCTTATGGCAACATTTTATAGCCATATTATTTCTTTGGAAATATTTATTTGATCACTTTTATTTCGTTCAACTCAGTAATCTCATGGTAATCGAAAAACGAGTTGAAATTGTGATATGATAATACAGTTCAAAGGAGAAGGGATTTGTTCAAAATTAATATATTTAGATTTGGGGCCGTCGGCGTATAGTTGCAGCGGCTATCCTGTGTTCAATGCAAATGAACATGTCACAACAATTAACTGATCTTCATTCAAAACGACTATCTCGGCCGCATTTGAGCCAAGAGTTACACAGTCGACGCGACAACTTCTCTATTCAACGTAAATAAGGATTTATTAAGTATTAATGAATCTGCATTTGAGATGTAGGCCCAGTAGTTCTTTGAGATAGCAGTCGTCTACTTATTACAAAATGAATATTTGGTAATAATTGAAAAATCTTCAGTTGAATCCAATATAGCCCTGTTGATAGTAAGCAAATAACTGTTAAAAAATCGAAATCATGATTTGTTATTAGTTAACAAATCTGTACTTGAGCTAAGTATTGTACATTTGGAAAGATCGTTTACTTTGTACTCTACCATGGCCCTTTATCGCATAAGCTCGTTCGTGCGCAGACGCGACGTACATACGGTGGAGGTACACTGGAGACTGTGCATGACCGCATGTTCACTTACCTAGAGGATATCAGTTTGTGACCGTGAAAACGTGAATTTATTCTCTGCGCCGATGGTATCAATTAACGATTTGCTTGTTTTGTGGGACCTGCCAAATCTTTAGGAAACTTCCGAATATAGAGAATATTAAATTATACATTAGCTATCATATTTGTTGTCCTCCGATTAACGGACTTGCTACTTGTAGAGGACAAATCGTTGGACAACGATTTGTCCTCACATTCATCTGCCGAAAATCAATAAATGGCTTTCTCCAAATATTCATGTGGTAACTAGGCACACGAACCTTGATTAGTGTGCCTAGTGCGCCATTTTGTAACACCTTTTTTTTTAATACTAATTCTGCTACCAGTGCTCAGAATACTCATACAGATTGAGAATATATATCTTTTTTTTCAGTTGCATACAACATCACCCAAAGTGGGCGCCGATGGAGGCGGTTTTCGGCGGACCATGTTGTAAACAAATAAAAAACTACATGAAAATGTTTAAAATAATTTTTTTTAACCGTAGATACATTCTCAAAGGAACAATAAATGCATATGTAAAATTTGATCAAGACAGCTTCATGGGTTTGAAAGTTATTCCAATCCAAAAATGACGTCAAAAATCTCGCTCTAGACCAGACTACTGCCTCAAAGTACCCATTTCTTAACTATTACCAAATCTTTATTTGTGACAATTCAGAGGCTCAAATGAATGATTCATTAACTGTAAGGAGATAATTATTCCACCATATCCAACTTTACCATTTGTTAATAGTAAACAAATCCTGGTACATAGAAATATAGTGTTTTCTCAGTGTAGCACCAAATGATTATTTGGACAAAGTCATGCATTGATTGTGGGCAGGTGAATGTGCAGTTGAATCAATGAAACACTAAAATGCTAGTGGGCAAGTAGCCCACTAGCATTATGATGTTACATTGATTCAACTGCACATTCATCTGCCCACAATCAATGCATGACATTGTCCAAATAAACATTTGGTAACTATACACGAATCTTGATTGGTGCGAATATAAAATATCGTTCACTCAACTATCTTTACATCTAGGACAACTTTTCCACTGATCTCATTGAATAAACGCCTCGGTTATAGGAAACAAGTATTTATAGTATATTAATACGGAGCATTGGGTTAGGCCAACTGTACATCTATTGGCTGTTAGAAACGGGTATGTTCCATTAAAGTACCGATTTCTTAACTATTACCAAATCTTCATTTGTGGAAATTCAGAGGCTCAAATGAATGAATCATTAACTGTAAGAAGATATTTATTTCGCCATACCCAACTTTACCATTTGTTAATAGTCGACAAACCCTGGTACATAGAAATATATTGCTTTCTCAGTGCCACCGGACCCTCAATTCAAGTCCTCAAGAAGTAAATGCAGTTCACAAATTTAGCACTCAGATCATTACGGTCCTCGTGGAATTGGCTGCTGCAGCTTCTCACGCTCTACCAACAAGAGCCAGCGGCCTCATCATCAGTCTCGATTCTTCTATTTCAGAAACCATGGCTCGCTTTTGGCTTTGGCAATTCAAATGGTATATGGCATTGGGAATGCGTTGTTGCTCGTTGTATTTTCGATTGTCACCTCGATAACTTTGTCAGCAGTCTGAAACTCACGTACATACGCGGGTATTGTCCTGGACAGGCTGCGTCTTGATCCTCGATGGAGATCGAGTGCCAAGGGCGTATCACGTGATCGATTTAATCCGGATCACTCGGGCCCGGGCTAGTCCGGCCTCGTAGTGGATCTCAATTCTCTCCGCATATACTCGAATCCCTTTTGCACACAAAGCGTATTATACTCGATACGTTATATCTATACCCAAAACCTAGGCGCATCCAGACGAGTATACCGGATACGTTCGTATGAACATGTGCGATGAGTGTCCAGCGTGCGAGGATTGATCCGGGACAGATGGAAACGGCGCGGAACGTTACAAACCCGCGTCAATACACGTAAACGCGAGCTCCACCAAAATTACATACATGCGTACACTGGAATACAATGCTTTTATATGCGTATGGAATGCGCGTTGAGAGAACCCTCGGACGTATCTCTGCTCGCCCGTACCATTGTGTCTCTTCCTAATCCGATTATACGGCCCATTGAAGTCAGAAGTGCGATCTTTTAAAAGGGGCCAGCTTAATACGCTTGTTAAACGCCGTTACATATATATATATATATATATATATATATATATATATATATATATATATATATATATATATATATATATATATATATATATATATATATATATATATATATATATATATACACAAACGTGTGCGTGAGTGTGTGTGTGCGTGCGCGAAATGGGGAGCGCGCAAGAGCGGGTAAGGGCTAGGACGGAAGAAGGGAAAAATATACGCGAAAAAGACATGACATGTGCGTCTCATGGGGTGGCTCCGCAGAAATCGATATCTTCCGCGGCGCGGATGCTACAACCGCGGACCACATAAGCGCGACCCCCAACTCCTCGGCACAACACGTTGAGCGTTAAATCCTGCTCTGTTGACGATCCGGTTGGGATTGGCAGGATCCCTGGAGGTGTCCGACCCACGCTCCAGTCTACAAGTTCTTAGGCCTCTGTGGGAAGGCATTGGCACGTGTGCCTATTTGACTTCCAGTTCACCCAAGACTGGTGGTGGATTGGGATTGTTTGAGGCACGTTCAATTTTTTTCTTTTCGATAAATCGTCAGGTGCAGGATACCCAGGATCTTTAACGGCAGGGGTATGCGCTTTCTTGAATGGACTCCCAAGGTCCCCAACGAACGCGTAGCAATTCCTTCAAGATGCCCGGGTTTGCTATTGAAACTTGCAGGGTTTGTTTGAACTTCTCCAGCCCTTCGCATTAAAACGGTAGCCGTTGCAGGATGCTGATAATTCCAAATGGATTAGTAGACTTTCCTACAGAACGACGAGTCTCTATTCGTGCCGCAAGGCCAAAAAGATTGCCGGGCCTCCCACGGTGAGGTACGTTGCATTGCTAGCTTTTCAGGACCGGCATTGAAATGGTAAGACTTCCAGGGAAACAGAAAGTTTTTCAGTTCGTGTGGCTATAGTTGGCCAGATTATCTATTCCAGAAATAATGAAACTGTTACAGTTAGAAATATAAGCTAATAATCAAAATAAGATTATCCATACTTCTGTACGACTTACTCATATTGGAAACGTAAGTTTGACGAAAAAAAATGTTTATGATGGTTTGGTAGCCAATGTTGGTGATAAATTAAAACCGTAGACTAAAAAACGGAGAGAGATTAGCTATCCGTCACCTAAATAAGCCGAACAGACTCATCTATCGGGGAAAGTTATTTTCGGAACAAAAATAATTGAAATAGGTCGCAGAAATCTGTAAAAATAAGAATGAATGCCAACGGCATGCGGTGTTCCCAAGCGCTCGTCCATCTAAGTACTGACCGCGCTCAATGCTGCTTAAGGGGGGATTGTCTTTTTTTTCGCAAAATTTACCGCTTTTTGGGAATTTTTTTGTGAAGAAAGTATACAACGGAAAACTTGTGAAACTTGGCATATAGTTTTATTGATCTGTTTACTACATACAAAAAATTTTTTAAACAATTTCATCAAAAAATCCGCCTCCCACCCCCCTCGACGCGCGATTGTCCTTTTTTGATGGTGTGCACGATTACAGCCTTCACGTTCATCCTGCAACAAAAACCCAAAAAGCATTTTACTTTAGACACATATAGCTATCGTTCGATGAAGGGGGAAAAAAAATTGACGATTTGGTGACGTTTTGAACTTGAAGTATCGATTTTTCGAAAAAAATTGATCGATTTTTTGTTATAAATAAAAAACTATTAAACGTATTGCTTTTTTGCTTCATCAAACGATAAAAGAATGTCAGCTGAGCATTCTGTCCAAATTTGAAGGCAATCGGTTGAATAGTTTTTGAGAAATCGTGCACACCAGTTGTGAAAAAGCTGTTTCGAGAAAAACGCGTTTAAGGGGGGATTTTTTGATGAAATTGTTTAAAATTTTTTTTGTATGTAGTAAACAGATCAATAAAACTATATGCCAAGTTTCACAAGTTTTCCGTTGTATACTTTCTTCACAAAAAAATTCCCAAAAAGCGGTAAATTTTGCGAAAAAAAAGACAATCCCCCCTTAAGGGGTGAGATGCAGTCAGAGGCGTGAAAAAACGAGAATTTTCAATATTTTTTGCAATTGTAATTAAGTTTGTTTTACAAAAGTGGTTACACAGACTTTTTATGTTATATTTCAACTTAACTTGTACAAATTTTCAAAGAAAAATATTGATTATTTATAAAAATATCGCCATCTTTGTCGGACCCGCTTTGGCATGTAGTGCTTTGCGGTGACCATCATCAAATTTTACTGGATCATCTGAAATAGAAAAACCAAAAAAATCATTACTTTAATAATAAATCTAGTCGTTAATCGGAGCTTTTTTTCAATTAGCAAAATGGCTGTTTTCGACAGATAACTTTCGGTTTTCGACCAAAAAATCGCTCGTGTATCATTTAAAAAAAAATAGAAATGTTCAACAAAAATGAAAATACGTCGATTAAGGACTAGTTTTTAATGCTATCCATAAGCACACCAAATTTCATCAAAATCCATAGAGTGGTTTTTTAATTATAGTGGTCACCGACTTGCAAAACATTGCAGTTGAGCTCGATGAATGAAGCTAAACTTTTTTTATGTATTTTGATCCGCTGAATCTGAATATCACATTTTTTGCCGAAAAGTCGAGCATTCAATTGTTTATAGTCAATTGTTTAAACAATTTTTCAAAAAATTAAAGTTTCTCGGGATCAATTATTTAAAAAAAACATTTTTGGCAATTTTAAAACGAAAATATTCTTTATAAAATTTTGCTAAAGTTCATAGCTTTTGAGTAATACATTTTTGAAAATTTCTGAAAGAGTTTTCCAATTTCACACTTGATTTATGTATAGAAATACTAATTAAAAAATTACTTACATCGAATCATCAATTCCTGGCCCATACAATAGGGCTTCTGCCGATGTGGAAGCTTCCAAAATATCAATTTGTTGTTGTCTTCGAAGCATTCTGCCTTCTCGGGTATTATCGTTTGCGCGTTTCTCAGCCACGTCTAACGTTGAGAATAGACGTGGCCCCCTCACTAATTGTGGGATATCCCGGAAACTATTCGTCGGATTGACTTGAATTTTTCCTCAAATCAAATAAATACTACTTTCCGATCACGAAAACCTCTTATTTCGCGACTGTGATACTAATGCGCGCATGCGCACTTTGCGCTTCAACGCAACGGGTCCGACAGTAGGCTGCTCGTCAGATGTAGCTCACGCATACGCTTACCATGTAGCTTCTTCCTATGCCAATGCTTTTGGCACAAGTGTCAGTGTTAGCTGGACGATTATGAAGAATCCTATTAGATGTTAAGAAAAACTCTATTTGTCGGATATAAAACACCTATTTCTTCTAACTTATATATCCTATTAGATGTTAAGAAAAATTGTTCGTAAATCTTAAACATAAACTTGAATAAAAAAATTTCTTAGCTGTTAATAAAATCGTAGTAGGTCGACATACAAATGAGAAAACTTATTCGCCGGGAGACAAACTTCTTCGTCCTTAATAAATCTTTTTCTAATAAATCTTTTTCTGAGTGTAGATGTGAGTCAGTAAGGAACTTCTTTGCTTGCGGAGCTTTGAGATTCTTTCGTTGTTGTATATTTCGGTAGAATTGAATGTTACGGGGGGGGGGGGGGGGGGGGCGTTTATCAACCCTTTGCACTCAAGAGGTGACCCTCGCTCACCACTTACTATCCGAGCGAAAAAAGCGTGTAGTACAGAGGTTTAAGTGCTGCTTTTATTTGTTTGTTCATTAACTGTGGGTAACATTCAATTCCAAGATTATGCAGATTAGCATTATTGGGTAACTGAATCGTTACTGAATTAATTTTGAAATTTGTTCCATTCAGTCTTGTGAAACAACAGCTGATGTTCCTTATATGTTTGTTCGAGTTCAATTGGATTATTTAATGTTTTGTTCAACTACTACACTGATAGCATTATGATCACTATCTTATGGGATTGACAATAGTTCTTTTGATACACCAATTGTCGCGATGGTCAATCGGCAGTCAGCTATAAAAGTATCCAGGTACGAATCACCCCCTCGGAAATGACGGAAAGTCTGACGTATACAGTTGCGCCTTATATTCGTTTTCATTAGCACCGAGCCAGAGATCTAAGAATACTTCACGCGAGTTATTTACGTCGTTTTTTCAATTTGTGTGCTTTGCGTTCAAGTCTCCGGTGAGGATGTAATAATTTTGGTGTTCGTTTAATTTTAGCGATTCAAAATATATTGCTATTTAGAGATTCCCTCTAACTATTGCCAGGCCCATAGGCTGCTATTACAAACAGATTATTATTGCGTGGTAAGCGTAATTTGAGGATGTAGACCTCTAGAAAAGTACATTTTTTCAGTTGTGGTAAAACAATGTAGGTTAATTTCATGTGCTTTTTCAAAAATAATTGGACCAGGATATAGAAATCCGTGAAAATAAAAATGAATGCCAACGGCACGCGGTGTTCCCAAGTAGTTGCCCATCCAAGTACTGACTGCGCCCAATGCTGCTTAAATTCAGTGATCGGACTTCGTATCTTCGTCGTATCTTCAAGTGAACAAAAAAATATATATATTAAAAAATTATACAAAATGAGGACGCTGGAGTGATTCTTGCGTAGCATGTTGAATTTAAGACGCTCTGCGTTACGCAGTATAACTGCCGCAAATATGAAAATGACATTTTTTTAAATTCTATTATTTTACATGAGTATAACTAGAGAAATACGTAAGGGATTTTGAAAATATTAAGTTTTGTGTAATTGGCAAGCATTTAAAGTCAAACTCAATTTTCCACGAAAAAAGGACAATCATTTATTAATAAATGATATTATAATTAACTCATGGAAAATCCCATAAGTATTTCTCCTTGGAGTGTTATTTTATACATGTGTTCAAAATTTGGAACAAACAGGATGAAAAATGTTGGAGTTATGCTCGGTGCCGTTTCGAAAAATTGTGTTCCGAGAAAAGGGATTAAGGGATCCCTTAAAAGAATTTTTGGCAACGCGCCATAGTATTCGAGCCGTCGATTTTTGAAAATTATATTCTTACTGCGCCCCTACTATATCGATAGCGAACAGGCTCAGTTCTGGCAATACCTAAAGGGTGTCTGAAGATGACGTGATATTTTTAATCGCGCCCCATTTTTATTGTGGAGGGCATACAGTACTAATCTTTGACGACTGGCATCAGGAAGTTTTGAAGTTTAGTCATGGAGAATACCACGTACGAGTAACGCATTGAAATGGTTATTTGTTGCATTGTTACTGCATAGTTATTGCAGACGAAGTTTCGTGGTCATGTTATCTCGTGCCGTGGCCATGTGAATCGGCCACCAAGATCGTGCGAATTGACCCCATTGGCCTTCTTTCTTTGGGGTTTTCTGAAAAGAAAAGTGTATGCCAATCATCCGCAGACTATTCCGAAACTCAAGGAAGGAATTGGACGCACCATTAAAGCCTTAGGCCACAGTAACCGGTATAAAATCATGTGCGAATCAAATATTTTTTTTGTCGTTATGAAAAAGTGATTCACTTCTAAAATTAATTACACATCTATTCAGTATGAATATCAAGCTGTTAGAAAAAATATATATATTTTTTTTCGTTGTACAAAGTGGCCGACTACTCGAAACTTCTCGAAACAGCTTTTTTCCAATTGGCGTGACAAATAACTTCAACAATTTTCACTCGATTTACTTCAAATTTAAAAGTTATGTGCCTAATTGCATTTCGCAGAGAAGTACGTACAGAATTTCTGATTAATTGAAAACTTTTCATTTTATAAGCAGTTTATGAGCAGTTATGACGAAATTTTTCACTGAAGATTCATTTCTTAAGTTCAAATATCGACAACTTTTAAATAAAACAATATTTTTTAAATTCCGTACGTACTTCTCTGGGTATTCTAATGTAGATTGACGAGAATTTTTGTTTTTTTGTTCTAGGTAAAAAATTGTGGATGCTAAATGTCACGCCGCGGAGCGCTTAAAAAAGGTGGCAAAATAAAATATTAGTCGTCGGCCATTTCGTACACAAAAAAAAACATATTTTTTCTAACAGCTTGATATTCATACTAAATAGATGTGTAATTAAATTTATGAGTGAATCACTTTTTCATACGAAAAAAAATTGTTAAATTTGCACATGATTTTATACCCGTTACTGTGACCTTAATCCTCAATGAAATTAGTCGGCAATTATGCCAGAATGTTATTGAAAATGGTGTCAAAAGAGCGAACGTTTGCAAACAGGGACGTGACGGCCGTTTTTTGGATATTGTGTTCCACACCTAACCTCCATGTTTGTACCTTGTATTAAAATAATAATATTCGTAGTTTTATTAATAAATTTAAATGTCAGATCATTTTGAGACACCCTATACACACACACACACACACACACACACACACACACACACACACACACACACACACACACACACACACATATATATAAACTGCGAATATTATATATATATATATATATATATATATATATATATATATATATATATATATATATATATATATATATATATATATATATGTATGTATGTATGTATGTATATGTGTGTGTGTGTTACGGCGCGCTCCGCTATGTGTGGATCTTCGACTAGTGTAGAGAGTGTGCTTGTGGTATGTACGGTGAGGGTGTCCACGTAATGCTGGTATACTGGCGGTGGCGCGGGTCACCTCGGATATGTGTGTAGAACTGTGGGGTGTTGAGACACTGGTGTGGGCGCATGGCACCTCGGATGTGCGTGTGGAATGGTAGGGTGCGTGGAACACGGGTGTAGGCACGGGTCAGCTCGGATGTGCGTGTGGAATGGTGAGGTGCATGGAACACTAGTGTGGGCGCGATCACCGCGGATGTACATATGTAAGCGTATGTGCGTGAAATATTGAGATAGGCACAGATTATCATAGAGTCATGTTTTTGTTTTTCCACAGTTTATTTTTTCGAGGAGTCATAGAATTTTGCAGTTCAATTACCAGTATTACATATTTTTGTCGAATTTAGGAAAAGATTGTTTTCTATAGTTCTAATTTCCTCGCTTTTTTGTTTTTAATTTTTTTGGATGTTGTCTTATTTTGGGAGGAGGGGGGGGGGGGTGACGAAGATCCGCACAAAGCAGAGAGCACGATAATATATAAAAGTGAGGCCAGAACTAAGCCTGTTAGCTATAGATAGTGTAGGGGCGCAGTAAAAAAACAACTTTAAAAAATCGATATCTTGAAAACTATGACGCGTTGTCAAAAATTCTTTGAGGGGATGTCTTTAAACATAAAGATAAAGGTATGCGCCAAATTTCAGATCGAAATTCGGTTTCCGCTTTTCGGAAGTATAATGTTCTTACAGTGCGCAACTAACTTTCCGGGTTTTTTTACCAATAAAAAATCGAAAATTTCAAGACAAATACAAAAAATGGTTCATTCGAAGTATTGTCCCTCGCTATTCACAAATTTTTGCCATCTCTCTGGCAATACATAAATACCGCGACGATAAAAAGACGCGTCTTTGGACTGAAATCATTCGTCCAACCAATTTTGTACTGCATCGTAATTGGTCAAGTGTTGCCCACCGAAGCCATGCAAGGGGCCAGGTCTGGCGAATACAGCGGGTGCGGTAGCAGATCCCATTTCAGTGTTTTTATGGTGTCCTGGACGATGGAACTGCGATGGCACTCAGCGTTATCGTGCTGCAATATCACACCTTCGTGTCTCTTGTCCCATTCTGGCCGTTTTTCGAGCAATGCCTGGTTCAAATTGATTAGTTGTTGTCGGTAGCGATGCCCATTGACAGTTTCGCCCGGTTTCAGCGCTCGTAGCACACGATTCCTTTCTGGTCCCACCAAACGCAGAGCATTGTCTTTTTTCCGAAGCGATTTGGCCGTGCCGTCGATGTTGACGCTTCGCCAAGTGAAAGCCACGATTTTCTGCGTTTGGGATTCTCGAAATATATCCATTTTTCATCACCAGTAACAATTCGATGCAGGAAACTCTTTCTGTTCTGCCGCAAAAGCAACATTTCGGAAGTGACTCTTCCATTTTCCATTTGTCTCTCAGTCAACTCATGCGGCACTCACTTTCCTTCCTTATGAATTTTTTCCATGGCGTGCAAACGTTTCGAAATACATTGCCGAGTCACATTTAATGCCTCGGCAAGTTCATCTTCTGTTTGAGTGTCATCTTCATCCAATAACGCTTGCAGATCGGCGTCCGCAAATGTTTGCGGTCTTCCCGAGCACTCCTTGTCCCCAGTCTCAAAATCGCCACTTCTGAACCGCTTGAACTTCACACGTTGTTTTTGATGGTATATGTTCGCCCCAGGCCTCCTCAAGTTACCGACGTGCTTCAGCTGCTTTTTTTTTTATAGGTTAAAGCAGAAAAGCAATGCTTCCCGCAAATGCTGTTTATTTGGCACAAACTTTGACATTTTCGAGGTTAGAAAAAAGGTCGTTGTGTTGTGATATTTGTTTATATTACGACTGGGTATTCTTAACAGATGTCCAAGCTATAAAGACACCCAATATCAGACCAGTATGCCGACTCCATGTGTCGCTAGCGCCACCCATGTGTGAAACCCGGGAACTTACAAGGAACATCCCTCAGGTGACACCCTTCGATTTTGTTGAAATTTGGATATGATATAAAGCACCGAAAAGTAAGCGATACGTATTTTTTTTATAGGCGGAAAAACGGTTTTAAGGGGTGAAACCACCCCTCGAAAAAAGGCATCTCTAGGGGTAATATAGCAATTTCACACACAAAGAGTCCACCGATTTTAATGGACTAAAAACGAAAATTCTTCTAATCCGAAGCAATGAAATATTCACTATAGTGACATTGCAAAAAAAATGAAGGGTGAACCACCCCTATATTAAGAGGTGGTTTCACCCCTTAAAACCGATTTTCTCGCCGACAAAAAAAATACGTATCGCTTACTTTTTGGTGCTTTATAATATATCCAAATTTCAACAAAATCGAAGGGTGTCACCTGAGGGATGTTCCTTGTTAGCTGCGCACCTAGTACTAAGGTATTCAATCAGTTCTCCCATTCTAATTCGAAGTTCATTAGCATTCCAACTGCAGATTTGTAGTCTGTCCAGTCTGTTTCTAATTTGCCTGCCAAGTCAACAAATACTTGGAACTTTTCTATCGGTGAGCGACATTGCTGTAATCACAACCTTCTTTTGTCATTTGCAGCATCGAGTTGATGTTGCAAATCTGGTTTATTTGTTTTATTTCATTTGAGAGATCCATGCATTCAGTCTGCATTATATTTGTGCCACATGTTTATTTTCTTACTATGATTGGTCGTCGGATGATTTCTGTTTCTTCAATGTGATTATCTTGTTCGACACGTCTCTTGCGAATCTCCCCGATATTGGCTCCGATTTGGCTGAGGTTTGATCAATATGCACTGCATTGTGAAACTGTTTTTCTATCGTATGTTAGCATTTTTCTGCTCGTTGGTTCCCGAATGGATATTTACTCGTGCTCGCGGTGTCACCCGGGCAAGAGCCGAACGAGAACGAACAAGAAATGCTGCATTCAGCGTAGTATGGTCGTTGGCTAATATTATACGTCTTTGGATTTTGACCAGATTAGCTTCTCGGGAAACGATGAAACCATCACGGTTAAAAATATGAACAAATATGAACAAATAGTAAAAATAAAAAGATAATCCATACCTCTCTACGACAAGCTTATCTATAGTGTTAATATTTTGGAGTAGTCGTAGCGGAATCGTATGATTGATGACAAAATTTTTTATAATGATTTGGTAGCCAATGTTAGTAATAAATTAAAATCATAAATACAAAAACAAAGACCGATGGACGACGCATCACCTGAATAAGCCGAACAGATAACCCGTCTATTTGAGAAAAGTCATTTCGGATTACATGGTTCCCAGGTCTCCCTTAAGAATCCGAGGTTTTCCAATTTTTCTATTGGAACCGTAAGCTTTCCTATAGGATCCCTCAGATCCCATTCTAATCATAGAACAATCTGCAGGATACCGAGGCTTCTCATTGACACAGTAGTTTCCCACAAAATTCCCAGATTCGAGTTGCTATTGTAAGTTTCCTCAACATTGTCAAGTAACCCATTGAGAAGTCGAGTTTACGTGCCAGCCGCCTAGTATGCTTGGTGAACAAGGGATCACAGCTGATAGGCTAATGCTCAATTGCGGGGGTTCATAGAACACCGAAAGACCCAGCAGACTCGAATTTCGACCCGGTCATAAATAGCAGTCGGGTGGAGGGATCTTGCGCTTATGCACCAATGTGCCCGCGGCGCCTACCACCCTTCTGCTTCGAGGAGAAAAAACACTTTTAGTGATCAAACTCGATCACTTCACTAAGGACAATAAACGCGAACAAATCACGCGAAGCAATCGGAAAACGTTGAGAATGATTTGTGTCCGTTTCCCGCTGTGTATGTTTAATAATAGCCTGAATCTCTTTTAATCCCAAAGTGCTCATAGACTTTCCCCCTCGTTCTTGCACAACTATATATTTCTGTCAGACGTTGCAGCGATTCGGAACCCGGGATTGCGGAGCTCTGCCCGCCGGCATCTTGTTACGCTCGAAAGCATACGCGTTTATATGTGTGTGTATCGTCATGCTATGCCGCTCGGTAAACTACACCAGGGTAGTATGGACTGTGCAAGGGCGAGAACTCAGCTACGTACTCGAGGGGTTGCACTCGTTCGTTTACAAGGCGACCCGGGGAAATTGATGAGCAAACGTTTCTTGAGTTATAGCACGGACCACGGTCGAGCACATGGAGAAACTTCGAGTTTTCAAACGAGTATCGCGGGTCCATCACCTAACGCAATTATTTTCAGCTGAATGTAACCAGCTGACCCGCAGGAGTACCCAATTCCATTTGCTAATTAGACTTTAATACGATTTTCGTTTGGATTAAACGGACTCGAAAGTAAAGACGATAAGGGGGAGGAGGTTTGGTCATTGGGAATCGGTGGATAGATTCCTGTGAAGGACTTGCTTGGCCTCTTGGTCCAAAATCGTTAACGTGATAGCACAATTGAACAAAAAGAAAAGTCTTATTCTACATGCCCTAGATCCTGATTGCGATCGCATTTCAGGGTTGTTCCAGCGAGGTCTGGTCCAGCTAGGGACCCTGGGTCCTCTTGCACCACTGCACCTTCATTCGCATCTTCAATGCCATCGTTTGTTCAATGGAGTTATTCAGGATTTTTAAAAAGGGGTCAACGGAGTCGATCTAGGGGTATGGCGTGCGGACCATCTGGCAACACTGGTCGCCATCTCTGTAGTCGACGGACCACAGATCCTGGATGGTAAAGGTTTGCTAGCTCACGAAGCTTTTTGGCAATGATCGCCTGGACGATTCGACGTGCTGGAACATTACCAAAAAAGTGCCCAAGTGGGTTAACGTCGTCGCGGGAAATCGTGTCGCCCTGTCATGCTGTTCCGTAACGCGAGATAACGATACTCCACTTGGCGAATGACGATCTGGAAAGGAGACGCTTGAATATTCCTACTTGATGCTTCGCGACAAAGTCCCTCCATCTTGGAGCTCCAATAGGGAATGGAAATAGGGGGGACGTTCTCTAGCAGATCGTACGTGACGTGACGAGTAAGCATTGATTCCTATTCAGTAAACGAGAGAAAACAAACAAAGCCCTAGATGGTATCGATGTTTAGCAAACATGATATTAGGTCCAGCAATGACCCGAACGCTTCTATCAAAGCAAATTCGACATCTCCATGCTCTGCGTTGGTGGCTACGATGCCTTCGACTCCCCAACCCCGGCATCCCCCCTATTCGATGATAGCTTTGCAATCAAAGAGCCCAGGAAGACCCGTCAGCTGCATTGAGCTATCAAGACAGCTCTCTTACGTTTGCGACGGCCTTGAACCACGTACAGCAATCGGGGTATTCGGCATAACACCATATTCAACTCGAGGACATAATATTACAGAAATGTAGCGTAAAGCTTAGCCCTGCGCTGCCATAAGGTGTATCCACCCGTCTCTTTCTCTTTTGCGGGCATTGCACCTCCGTTCCGATATAAAAGTGTAACACGCTGCACTTCTCGCTGATGTGAGCTTCATGTTCTAGCTTCAAGGCAATTCTATGTCCGGGGATGAGACGCCGTTGCTACATCGGTACACCCCGCGTGCCTCCGGCACCATGGTCGTATATACGCACTTATACTCTCACCCCCCCCCTCCAGCCTGCCAACCTGCTATAGCCAATGGCCCCAGGCTCGTAGGTTATTTATTACCCCGAACGTCGAACGTGCATCGATATACCGTGTATAGATTGATGTACCGTGATAATTCGTTGTACACGCATGCACGTAGCTGCAATATGCCACCGTGGTTGGATATCTACTTTCTCTTACTCTCTCTCTCTTTCTCTTTCATATGGCTGAGCGTTCAATGGAACACACCACCGTGCACTGTTTAGATCAGAAATGGGCAATGGAATGAAGAATCAATTTCAAACGAGTTTGCAATAAGCCTAGTGGCACTGATCCCCAGGTGTTCAACCGAGTTTCAAATGGAGTGATAAGCTTTTTCGGAAATTTGCGGGGTTGCCCATTGGGGTAATGGGAGTCTCTGCTGCCATCACAGGGGCACTGTAGAAATGAAAAGTTTTTCTGGGATGTTACCAAGTTTTTCATTGGGATGATTGACTTCCTGCAGGATACCCAGGATTTATTACGAAACCGGCTTAGATTATATTCATCAGATGCCTAGGGAATTGCCATTGAAAGGGTAGCTTGGTAAATACAGAATCTTCGAAACGAACCAACTCTAATTTTGAAAATTCAAAAAAAAATTATCCTCGGCAAAAGTCTTCAGCCTACGTATGCTCATACGTCGTATCTGCGTATCCGAATTTCTTCCTCCTTTTTCGTATCAGCTTTTCAGTCCCCTCGCTCGCGATTCTGTAGGGTGTGAGGTGCCTATGAAATTCCTACTATGCCTCCGCTTTTATCGCGCCTCTTTCCTATTTCGTGCCACCGTTGTCACACCCTCGGCATCTCTTTCTGCCACCCTCCCTCCGTCAAACCCGATCGGCAATATTTTATATTTTACGCTTATTGGCCGGCAATATCCAGTCGCCTGGGTTCGCACCCGGAGAGACGCGAACCCTACGAAATGCACATTTGTACCGCGCGCAGACATTCGCGAATACACGAAAACTCCACATGCCGCGGTAGTAAGGACCTGGTCGTTACCAAACTTTTGCTTTGGCCCTATGACATTCGATTTTGTGAATTCTTCGTTTTACCTACACGGTTTATTTTCGCCAATTCTGAAATGAATTGCATTTGAATAAATTAAAGAATACAGCTTCCTGAGCAGGGAGGGGTCCCGGAAGGTATGTGTGTTTGTACATATATATGTATATCGAGAGGCTTCAACTCTAATTTACAACACGTCAGAGCTGCGAGCTGAGCCATCGCTCAGCTACGCATATCGCGGAAAATGTATACATAATTCATAGAGCGTCGAGCGAGAATGAAGGCAGGGTGCTATGTACTTTTATACGTGTACCCTTGTCCCCTGGTTTATATTGCCAGGCTGTGTCTTTGCTTGCCCATGTATTTTATATTCTTCTGTGCGCTTTGGGATGCATAGTTATTATCGTAGTGGATCGTCATGTGATGAATATATATATATATATATATATATATATATACACGTATGTATGGAGAATGTATATATGGCGTGCGTATAACTCAACCGCGGAACAAGAACCGCTAGTGTCCTGGCTTCTCGCAACTTTACTATTGATCCTAGGGCGCAGAGGAGTCTGGTCACATCCGGGTACTGAAAATCTGAAGGTCTACGTACCTATCGAGGAAAGCAGGAGTGGGGAAGTTTCGAATAATTTGCGAAGGATTTCAATACGAATCCTTCAAAACCGTATTTCAGCTGCCAGATGACGGAGGTACCTATCTAGTGATTCGCATTATCTGGAGGTTTATGAACCGCGCGCGCATATATATGGATGGATCTCGATATCCTGAAATATTTTAATGAGCTGAATGGTCGTTCGTTATTTTTTAAGGGGTGAGATGCAGTGAGAATTTTAAAAAATCGATTTTTTTACATTTTCTTAAAGTATGATGTTTCGAAAATATTCCCTGAAAATTACAAGTCAATCCGATGAATAGTTTCCGGGATATCCCACAATTAGTGAAGGGGCCACGTTTATTCTCAACGTGTAGACGTGGCTGAAAAAGGCGCAAACGATAATACCCGGGAAGGTAGAATGCTTCGAAGACAAAAAAATTGATATTTTGGAAGCTTCCACATCGGCAGAAGCCCTATTGTATGGGTTAGGAATTGATGATTCGATGTAAGTAATTTTTTAATTAGTATTTCTATACATAAATCAAGTGTAAAATTGGAAAACTCTTTCAGAAGTTTTCAAAAATGTATTGCTCAAAAACTATGAACTTTAGCAAAATTTTATAAAGGATACTTTCTAAAGAAGATACTTACTAAAGAAAAACTTTAATTTTTTGAAAAATTGTTTTAACAATTGGCTATAAACAATTGAATGCTCGACTTTTCGGCAAAAAATTGTGATATTGGGATTCAGCGGATCGAAATACATTAAAAAAAGTTTAGCTTCATCCATCGAGCTCAAAATTTTATGAACATATAATACCGTATCCACATCGAAAAACTTTAAACGCGTTTTTCTCGAAACTATGTTTTTCAAGTCGGTGACCACTATAATTAAAAAACCACTCCATGGATTTTGATGAAATTTGGTGTGCTTATTGATAACATTAAAAACTAGTCCTTAATCGAAGGATTTTCATTTTTGGTGGAAATTTCTATTTTTTTTAACAATAAATGAGCGATTTTTTGGTCGAAAATCGAAAGGTATCTGTCGGAAGCTGCCATTTTGTTAATTAAAAAAAAAGCTTCGATTAAGGACTATATTCATTATTAAACTAATGATTTCTTTTTGGTTTTTTTATTTCAGATGATCCAGTAAAATTTTATGATGGTCACCGCAAAGCACTACATGCCGAAGGGGGTCCGGCAAAGATGGCGATATTTTCATAAATAATTAATATTTTTCTTTGAAAATTTGTACAAGTCAAGTTGAAATAAAGCATAAAAAGTCTTCGTAACCACTTTTGTAAAGCAAACTTAATTACTGTAAAAAAAATTATTCAAAATGCTCGCTTTTTCACGCCTCTGACTGCATCTCACTCCTTAAGGGGGGATTGTCTTTTTTTTCGCAAAATTTACCGCTTTTTGGGAATTTTTTTGTGAAGAAAGTATACAACGGAAAACTTGTGAAACTTGGCATATAGTTTTATTGATCTGTTTACTACATACAAAAAATTTTTTAAACAATGTCATCAAAAAATCCGCCTCCCGCCCCCCTCGACGCGCGATGGTCCTTTTTTGATGGTGTGCACGATTACAGCCTTCACGTTCATCCTGCAACAAAAACCCAAAAAGCATTTTACTTTAGACACATATAGCTATCGTTCGATGAAGGGAAAAAAAATTGACGATTTGGTGACGTTTTGAACTTGAAGTATCGATTTTTCGAAAAAAATTGATCGATTTTTTGTTATAAATAAAAAACTATTAAACGTATTGCTTTTTTGCTTCATCAAATGATAAAAGGATGTCAGCTGAGCATTCTGTCCAAATTTGAAGGCAATCGGTTGAATAGTTTTTGAGAAATCGTGCACACCAGTTGTGAAAAAGCTGTTTCGAGAAAAACGCGTTTAAGGGGGGATTTTTTGATGAAATTGTTTAAAAATTTTTTTGTATGTAGTAAACAGATCAATAAAACTATACGCCAAGTTTCACAAGTTTTCCGTTGTATACTTTCTTCACAAAAAAATTCCCAAAAAGCGGTAAATTTTGCGAAAAAAAAGACAATCCCCCCTTAACACGTTCTCTGCCAAGAAGATCACCGGTGACCGGACCCTGTCCTGTATCGAGCCACCACGTAGACCACCCGTGACCTTAGAGCAGACCAGATTTCGAAACGGATTTGTGAGAACCCTGCTGCTAATCGAACCCTAACTGATATCAGAGTTTAAGTTTTCACCCATCGCATCAATTCCCACCAAAAAGTTTTTATGTCATTTTTCTCATTTATATTATGGCAGAGAACGTGTTATGTCCAACTTATTTTGAGTATCAGTCGAAATATTTACGAGACCGAAAATTCCAATGAAAAACCAACAATGATCGATAATTTATAAACAATGAAGAAAATTATAAAGTTCCGAAATCGGGAGTAAGATTCGAAGGAAAAAACGACATATTTTCGGATTGCAGTCGTTGGATAAAAAAATGGGGCCAAGCTTTGCTGGAGAGGAGGAGAGACTCACGCGTGCCAACGCAGCAGCGGATAAAAAAGCTTCCTCGACTTCTATCGAGCCAAGCGAACGGAAGCTTGCCCATCTTGGTACGCGCCCATTGCTGCTCTAGATTTTTATTCTCGACCGCCCCCCCCCCTCACGCCTCACCGAAAAGACCCGTTCGTAGACTCTGCGTCGTTGAAAATGCGCCGGGACGTCGCTCGACGTTGAGAAAATTCGTTGACCCTTGTAACGACGTCGCGGCGCCGTTAACCGCCCCCGGGGAATGACGTAGACGTTGAATTGAGGATGCTGCGTTGCAGCAGTAACGTCATAAGGGGCGTCGTAAAACTTCCCTGCGTGAAATTGATCAAAAACCCCTCATTTTGGAAACATTATTTGGTCGTGTTTTTATAGTAGAATTTTTTTTCTGTTTTTGGAATATAAACGTATATGTTTTTTCGCAAGGTCTTGCGGTCTCGTTCGGAAAATGAACGCGCCCCTGCGGTTGCTTTCCTTGTAGTTAAAGAAAAGTGAAAATTTAGTGGAGCGTAAAAAGAGCAATTTTTTGTCAATATTTAGTACAATTTTGGAACGATCGGAGATTTTTTATATTCAAATCGTCGAGTGGAGAGAAACATGCCATAATCGCACTCTCTAGCTTGCCTAAGGAAAATGAGTACATGGAATTAAAAAAAATCACTGTCCGAAAGACCATTTGTGGAGCTTACGATCGAGTCGTTACTGCATCGGCAATCGAGGCTCTCTTTTTACCCTCGTATTTTTATTCCCTTCGTTCTTGCGCGTCCTCACGCCTCGTGTCATTCTAAACGATTCATCGGGTACCTCGCCGAGTACCCGATGAATCTCGACGGCCTCCTCTTAGATTTCCATCACGTAAACAACTTGTCAACGCTATCTTCGTTATCGTACTGACGTAATTTGCGCGATGAGGCGTGAGACTGACTCGTCACGACAATTTTTATGCTCCCATCAGATCGTTTTTTTTTTCTCCGTTTCGTTTGCTCTGGTAAAAAAATATAATTGCGTTTCGACATTTGCGAACTCGGGTACTCTACTGACTATTTACACGTTTCGATATTATTTTCTTGCATGGTGGATTTGATTGCTAATAATTTGTTATCAATTAAGAGAATTGTGACAGAAGTAGATCGTGTGTGTATATATATATATATATATATATATATATATATATATATATATATATATATATATATATATATATATATATATATATATATATAGGGTATCCCATTTTTATTTGACACCTGATTTTTCTTGAAAAATACTGCTCCGATCAAGTATTGAGTATAATGAAACTTTTAGGGTTCAAAGGGGGGTTAAAAAAAATAGTCAAAAATTGAAAATAGTGACGTTACGATAGCCGAAATATTTTTTAAATGGGATTATGAATGTTTTCACCAAAAAATTTGTCAGGCCAAAACTAACAACTTTTGTAGGAAAAGTTTTTTGACAACGTTCATAATTTTTAGGTTAGAATACTATTTTTTACTATTTTTGCGGTATCCAGAATGTACCACGAGGAGGTAAAATCTTTGGCATCCCTAGTGTGCGTGTGGGTACGAGTTTGTTTGGGTTTGTTTGATAACGAGTGACGAGCCGCAGAGACCTAATCCCAAACAAACGCAAACAAACTCACGCCCACATACACACGCACACTTACACTAGGGATGTTGAAGACTTTACCTCCTCGTGACGTTTTGGATAGCGCTAAAATAATAAAAAACGGTATTGTAACCTAAAAATTATGAACGCTATCACGTTTCTTACACAAGTTGTTAGTTTTGGCCTGACAAATTTTTTGGTGAAAGATAATGCATGATCCCACGTTTTTAAAGAACATGTCAGCCATCTTGACGTCGCCATTTTGAATTTTAGACCAAAAAAGATTATTTTTTTACACTTCCTCCTTCGAACCCTAAAAGTTTTATTATACTCAATACTCGATCGGAGCCATATTTTTCGAGATAAATCAGGTGTAAGATTAAAATGGGACACCCGATATATATATAGAAAAACTTTAGCATTCCCGTCCAAATTCTCTCGATCAAAAGTCCATGGTGAGTACAGCAGAGTAAAAATAACTAAATTTCGGATACGAAACACTCCTGAAAAACTTCGATCGTGCGTATCCCGTCATTGGAAAAAAAAACTATCAAAGATGCAGTTTGAAGTGGACTCATGGAATTTAATGCAATTAAAAAAGTTTTTTTTTCGGAGTGTTTCGTATTCGGAATTTAGTTACTTCATTTTGTTGAACTCGAAATGTAATTTAGGTTCTTTTTTCGAAATGCTAATTTTTTCTGGACGCAAAAATACGCTATTTTTTCGAAAAGGACTTGAAAAAATATTACATGGGAAGGTCGGGTATAGCGCCGGACGGCGGGTACCCTCGGCCACTATAAGTTCTAAAGAATTATGCACACATTGAAAACTAAGCAATACGTCAAAATGCCCGCAACGACATCTAGTCGCATATACGTATTAGCGGTGACGCGACCACCGACCGAACGAGACGTTATAATCGTTAAATTGCCCGTGACAATAATTTCGTCTGCGCTGTTGCCCTTTTGAATTCAGTTATTGTGTATTAAATGTAAGTACTTCACCTTGATGTATTTATGATCCTATAAGATATTCAGCCTAGTTTATGAGTTAGGTTATATATTGATATTGCTTTGACTGCTATTGTTGCTATAAGTATAAACACAGGAATTAGGCGGTCGGGTAGCACCGGACATGATGTCGTCGGGTATCCCCGATAATTTTTTTAATGGAGGAATTTATTTCTTATGGAGAAAGTTCCAACGAATCAGATTTTTTACCGGCCATGATGACGAATATTGAACAGAAACCAGCCATCACTGAAAATATTGCAAATCAGCCAACCATCGACGTAACATTGCAGTCATCAACTAAACACAACCAGCGGCTTTTTACGAGTCTCACATCTCACCCATCAACCAGCCGCAATACGCAGCCAATCATGCCGATAACAACGCCAGAAACTACACGATCTGGTGCAGATGGATTGCTCAAACATGCGACTGGTCCAAATGAACTGCTCAAACAGTTGTGCCCTCTTTCAGATGTATCTAAGAAATGGCTAGTGAACCGCTCAAGAAAACCACAAAAAAGTGAAATTTTAACATCGTCGCTTTTTAAAAATAAGATAGCAGAGAAAAATAAGACTACAAACAATAACTACAAGGCGGCAATTGATAAAAAAGTTAAAACAAAACCGAATATTCCAAGTTTCACTCTAGAACTAAGAGATCGAGGGACAGAGTCCATCATTTGCGGAGAAACCTTTAAGGACGTACGGTGATTGGAGCGAGTTCAAGATAAAAGCCCGATTGTTTTATAGCATTGTCGAGACCTTCGTCCATGCGTATGCGGAGTTTCCACGAGATTTACCGTACACTTTCCGAGTTATTAATTGTTAAAGTTGGTGAATTAGTCATACGTAGACGACAAAATGTGCCTGTCCTCTCATATATCGATTTTTTTGTGCTACTTGGAGCCAAGAAACACGTAAAAAAACTGATGGTTGCGTTCGTTGAATCTTTGTGAACGATAAGGCACCTTGAATTGGAAAGCTCATCGCAGAAATAAGCAAATAAATTTAGAAATAAAGTCGCAAAAACCGAAGTTTTCGGAGAGCGAGACTTCTCGTGACGTAACAGCAGCCATCTTGCTCGACGTGTGGCAACGCCGGATACCCGCGCAAATTTGATTCGTCTATCGGATATTTTCAACGCGAATTAAAAATATGATTGTGCGAAGCCGTACATTTTTTAATGGATTATAAAGGGCCTTTCGTCGATATTTACTTGAAGTTTTTTTACGTACAGCAAAGGCATCTCAATTTTTCTTGCGACATGTACACATACAACGCATCTATATATAAATTCAGCATGGGGGAACCGTCATATAAAATAAACGTTCCTTTTCATACCTGCAAATATTGTGAAAATTGGGAAAGGAAAAAATAACATAACAATTGATGAAATATGTTTTGACTTTGGACAGATTGGACATTGGACATTGAGGTTAACTTCAACGCGACGTTTTTTATTTGCAATCGCAATATTATCTTTTCATTTTCGAATTCTTGTCCGTCAGAATCTACATTTGTCTCTAAACTGGACTTCAGGTACAATCCCGGTACTCTTTTGATAAACTTCCACAGTATTTTCATTCTCCATGTTAACCGGCTACAAAAAATAATAAGCCGGGCGCGTGGAACCGATGACAGCCACCGAAAATGCGACGATGCTAAACGTCAACGATATGGCGTACTACTGAAGTCGAGTAGTAGATTATTAAGGTTGTTTCCATATTATAAAAATAATAGGAAACTCGAAATTCAATACTTCAAAAATATTTCTCGAAAAATACGCCATATACATATATCTAAAACGTGGCGGTATTGCGGCGTGAAATAGACTCTTAGTTTACTAGCATGGTCATCACCGTACCTCCTTAAAGAAGACTGGATCCAGTGTCATAAATATGTACGTCGGGGCTACCACGACAAACAAATTAGTTGTCATAAATTAAAGACTAACTTTGAGGCTTTGCTCAAGCTAAGATAATGACACCATCTGATTGTTACTTAGTTCTAATTATGAAAAATATGTTTCATTTCATGTTGAGTTAAAAAATAAGCATATCATTCTGTTGATTTCTGATATTTCATGAGTTTTATTCACGTGCCCGTGGCTACCCGACCTTCCCCTATCATATTTTTCACGGACACAACATCTCCGCGCCAGACCCTTTGAAAACACATCGCCACCTTATAATTGTCACCACGTGCATTGCTATGGACAATGTGTGATTGACGAAGAGAATTGAAGTGGAAAAAGGGGTTGGGAAGATTGACATGCCATGAAAAGTACGGTAATTAATGGAGATCGGATGGTCCGTGCAGTCGAGAAGAACTTCAAATGTCAATTAAAACGAGTAAAAATCCAAGCCGGATGCCGAGGGGTGAATGTGTCAGGGTTTCCGGTGAAAAATCGGCTCCGAATCGAATTTGTCGGAGTCCCCGGGGACTTTCGACGCGATGCGTTAGCAATTGGCGAGTTAACGAAGGGTGTCCGGGTATGCTGAGATTATTAGGAACACATAGCCGGATAAAGGGATCATGTCGGGGGTACCCGGTCGAGGACGCGTGCACGCACCCGAATTGAGCGCATAATACGTATTGCTGCGGAGGAGTGTAACGTGCACGTAGTGGGTAGAGAAAGAGCAAGATAGAGAGATAGAGAGAGGGGGGAGGGAGAGAGAGAAATTAAGAAAGACAGCCGAGACAAAAGATAGACATTAAAAAAAAGAATTACGTCACGAGACAGTATAATTGGACACATCAATCTGTGGTCGGAAGGATTCCCAACCTTCCGCACACCACTTTGGACCAACCCTTTGCTTCCAACCTCCGGGAACGTCAGTCTACATACACGTTCACGCGTATTTGCAAAACGATGGAAATCCCTTGGGTTTCTAGCACTGCGTGCACGACCGAATGCTCCATGAAATGTAGTCATAGCGGCGTAGCAGCTCGACAAACACGGAGAGTATCATCGACCGTAGTGAACAACCATAGGACTGTGGAGACATCGCGAATGATACCACGATTGCCTAGGATCGTGCAACCTGTTGGACTACGAAAAATTAAAAATGTTCCCGTCACGAGCTTAGCGGAAATGTATATTTTTCCCAGTGCCGCTTTCCGGCAGTTACCCTCGTTCGACTCAAGAGCCTTGTGGGACGAAATGAAACCCTTTTTGAGGTAACAAAAATCGGATCGGGCCCGCATTCGAGTGTCCTTTTTTTCGTGAAAACCTCATGAGTTCTGTTTCTCTTGCTCTTTTGCGGGGTTTTGGTCAAAGCAATACAAGCCTTTTGTTTCGATACAATTCATTTCCTTTATTTATACCAAAAACATTCGAGTTACTATTTTTTTTATATATTTTTTTTTATTGTATCTGCTACGGCGAACGCTTTGCTAATTGTAGCTTCCATGTACAGGGATTTCCCCTTTTTACATTTCCCACCATTTTCTCCAATCCACATCCCTAATCGACCACCACCTTGCGGCCGCAGCCGACTTCCCCCTCTGTATCGCATTCACCATGACATTTTCTGTCATGGGTATAGGGAAACTGCGGAAAACCTATACCAATACAGCCGGTCACGAGTTCGCTTCCCAGCCTCGGAGCTAGTCGCGTTTCGTCGAGAAATAGCTCACATTCAAGTTACTATGCTAGGCTTACGTTCTACGTAATATTGGTTTATTAATACGAATACATATTAGCCATTTCAGAAGTTACGTGAAAATGTGAAAATTAAAAAAAAAATGGTTATTTCGAAATTTTCAACTCCACGTGAGCCCTTAACTACACTCGAACAGGTCGAAGTTGCCCGTTTGGTAGGGTATTAGCTACTAGCGGCTTACTGTATACTGTATACTGTACTAGCTACTAGCGGCTTACCTACTAGCGGCTTACTGTATACGCCGGCAGTCGATTTGCCTCTGCCGCTAATCTTTCGGCGCTCTCGTACTTCTCTAGATAGCTGAGTGCTAGACTTTGGGGGCTTTTTGAGTTCCGCTCTACCCCCCTTTCCTTCTGATTGCTTCTGATTTTCTTCTGATCTATTCTGATCATATTTTCGTTCCATATATGCCAACATTATTGTAATATTGATATTTTTCGACTCCGCACATTTACAATTTTTTCTTATTGTTGCTGAAGCCAAAATCGCTTGGGGTTCAGGAAAAGCATCTCAAGCTCTTCCCAACGACATCTCGATCGTCTGCCTAGCTTCACGTGTTCGCGAGATAGGCTGCCCGCAACGCACACTGACAAAACATTCTATTGATATGAACTAATAGCGTCTTTTTTATTTGTGTTTATTTGAATTAACTAGATTTTTCGTAGAATCAATTTTTTCCTGGTGCATTCCATTATTGAAATTATTCACTTTAAATATATTTATTTATTCAAATAAAAATGTTCAATATCGTGCAATAACTAAATAGTTTATTTAATCCCAATAAATCTGTGATTCGGTTTCATCTGCTAAAAAACAATTTAGTTGAATCCACTAAATGGATCTATTTAATTTTTTAAATTTAAATTCAATAGAGTTTTCGTAGAGTCAACCGTTTTTATTTTTGATTGAATGGTCTGTCTACTGCAACACATATATGAAAGAGGTGTGGGGGTAGAGAGGGTGGAGAGAGAGGAATTGTATGTGTGTGTGTAAATTATGTTAGAAAAATATATAGCATGTTTATTCGATAAATTTCTCTCATTATCACAATGATATTAACTAATTGATATAGTTTATGTGATACAGCAAATAATTATAGGAATTCAGTTGGTCCCTTAGCCATATCTACGACTAAGATGATACAAGCATTCGGTAGCATAGGGGCAGCGTGCGTAGCTATGAGTCGGTAGGTTCTAGATTCGATTCCCATATAGGTGAAATATTTTCTTCGATAGAAATCATCTCAAAAGGCCAGGGAATGACGAATTACGAAACAAAATCGTTGTCGTAAAACTCTTAATTAAGTATTTCATGTTATTTTGGATTTATGAAATATTTTATGTATTAGTCCACTTAGATTTACAGTGTACATTGTAAGCAAATAGAGATTTAGTTGAATCGAATTATTATTTATTCAATGTGAATATATTCGATGTTAAAAAAGAATAGCTGAAACAAAAAAATATATATTTGAAACAAATAAGATCGGCCGTGAGCCATGGAAAAAACCTATTTGATTTGAATAGATCCTATTTAAATTAAATATTTTTTTGGCAGTCTATGCGTACCCCTATATTTCCGTCTCTCTCTTAAGTAGCCTTCAGAACAAAAGATTACGCTGCAGCCGCTGAAGACCTTATTTGATACAATGTTACAGATGTAACCTTTCCGAATTTTCCCGCTTTGTTGCCACCGGTTCTTCGGTCACTGAGTTATCGCGTCCTGAAATTCGGCATGATTTTGTTGCTGCGTAAATTTTGATTTCGCTACCAAACGTAACTTACAGACGCTTTCACAACAATATATCGAGGGTAAAAAACGTAGGGGCGTCGCTAGCATTATCTGGTGGGAATGAAAATGCGAGATACTCAATATGAGGTTGTTTTCGGTTTTTTTACCTGGCAGGAATTTCAGTGATCATGGAGACCTGAAATTCTCCATAATGGATCCGTACAACAAACACATTGCCAATTCCCCAGATAAAGCCCGGCTCGTTCGAGCACCCACGCGAACCCGGAAATGCAATTCGACCCTACGTTCAACAACCGGCAGCAATGCAGTTTCGTGAATGCTTGAGCTGTACTACTGGGGCCGCGAGTACATGTAGGTCCACATTCGGCCTCGCTCGCTTTTGTGCCGCGAAGCTAAACCACACGCATTATCGATCTACCCCGAATTACAGCCATAGTTATAATAGCAACAACAATTAGGCACATTTGGCCGTTCTATTATTTCTTGCCACGGTCCGTGAAAGGATTCATGACAATGGGATTGTCGTTATAACAAAAAGTAACAAATAATGATAAACTTTTGATGTTATTGTAATTCTCGAGTTATCATACAAATAACGAGTACTTAAAGTACATAAATAAACAATAAAATAAACGGAGTATTATTGTTTGTTATCTATTAGTACGTTTTATTATAACTTAATATTTATAATTGAATTATAATTTGAGGGTATAAATTGCATTATAATTCTTATACAATAAAATAGTAAATATATGACAGAAATTTAAACGAATTATAGAAATTTATATAATGAAGGTAGGCAGCAATATAGCAATATTACGTAATTCAGATATAATTATATGATTGTTTTGATAATGAAAAATAATCAAGTGCAATGAAAAAAATATTAGATGCAGTCCAGAAACATAAAAAACTAATTTTAAAAATTCACATTTTTATTAAATCTCCCGGAATATTTTTAACCTTTTTCAAAATTCATATTATGATGTTGTATTATTACTTTTTATTGTTCTTTTTAATATATTTAATCATGGCATAATTTATTATTTTTTATTCATATTTACACAATTCACGGGGCCGGGTTGAAATTCCGAACTGTGAATGCTCCGATGGATTAAAATTCCTAATTTTAATGTTCCGAAATTACAAGTTTCGTCAAGATCATGCCAGCTAAAGTTTACACAGTTAACTGTAAATTATGTAGAACGTATAACATTGTCTAGACGAATTTCAAAATTAACGTGAAATCACTTCTTAATTAAAAAAAAATCTTCAAATAATTCGTCGATTTATTGAAAATTTTGAAACTTTTAAAACTTCCATAGCCAAATTATTTTGACGGTGTTCAGATTTTCGGAGTTTTGGTCTTTCGTATAAAATTCTTTCGGAGTTAGTATTTTTGCGGAGATTTGAGCGTTCTGATCATTCGAAGTTCGCAATTTGAACCCGGCCTCGACCAGATTTTTCGGAGTTTTGGTCTTACGGGTAAAATTCTTTCGGAATTTTGCTCTTTCGGGGTAGTATTCTTTCGGAGTTTTGAGCGTTCTGATCATTCAAAGTTCGGTATTTCAAGCCGGTCCCCAATTCACATATTCATTTATACGAAATTATACACATATCACGAATTTATATAATTCACATAATTTATTATTAAATAATAATAATTATTATTATTGGTATGATTATATTGAAGTAGTTTTTTTTCTGAGTACCAACGTATACCCCTGCGGGTTTTTTCGTATTGCCCTTCCCTATCACTCCCTACTCACACTTCGCTAATCTAACCTAACGTTCCGTTGCGGCCAGAGCCGTCTTAAGGTAGTACGAGCGTGCAATCTTGATTTCTATAGATTTTGTTCAAATTTTAACCAGACATTGTTCATAACATTATGCATGTTTGAGTGCAATTTCAGAACAGTCGACTATTTAGATTGGGAAATAATATGTTTTAAAATTGCAACTTTGGACACTGTAGGATCTGCACTGAAATTTAAACAGAATAATTTTCCGTAGAAAATATTTGTCCCCTATAATAAGAAGACATATGGCAACACCGCAGAACAGTATTGTTCAATATTTCGAGAAAAAAAAATGATCGTTCCTAAAGTTTAACATTTTGTCGTAAAAAAATATGTGCATTATAAATATTAATATTTTATATTGATTATGTTATCTTCATTAACAAATAAAAGTGTTGGTTCATTTATAACTCATTAAAAACTTTGTTCGATAAAAAATTACTTCCAAATAAAAATTTGTGTTGCAGTATTATTTTAAATATGCCACGCAAACTCACGTCATTGGATACGTGGAACGATGCGGTGTTGCCATATGTCTTTTTATTATAGGGGACAAATATTTATTGCGGAAAATTATTCTGTCTAAATTTCAATGCAGAACCTGCAGTGTTAAAAGTTGCAATTTTAAAACCCATTGTTTCCCAACCTAAGTAGTCGACTGTTCTGAAATTTCACTCAAACATGCATAATGATATGAACAATGTCTGGTTAAAATCTGACCAAAGTCTATAGAAATCAAGATTGCGCGCTCGTACTACCTTAAGGGGTTACCCCCACTTGCGATTTTGGAAAAACCGATTTTTTTATTGCATTTTTTTGAAGTATAAGTATCTGAGAATATGTCCTGAAAATTTCAAGTCGATCCGAACAAAATTGACTGAGATATGAGCGTTGAAAGAGAAGAATTCGCGTTGAAAGAGCGTTGAAAGAGAAACTTTAAACGCGTTTTTCTCAAAATGGCATTTCTGAAGTCGGTGACCAAGATTACTCGAACACTAATGAACCGATCTTCTTGAAATTTTGCAGGCTTATTTAATACATAAAAATGTAGTCTTTAATCGTTCGATTTTTTTTCGAAAAAAATGGTCGTTTTATAGCCAAAAAACGGCCGTTTTTTTTTCGTTAAAATCGAACCATTAACTTTGACTGTCCGCCATTTTGTGAAAAATGAATATATTTTAAAATCCTTCGATTAAAGACTGGTTTGTACTTATATTTGACTAAATCCATCCGCATTTTTTTTCAGATGAATCACTTCGCCGCAATGTTGGTCACCGCAAACCGTGTATATAAAAACATTATTTCATTGACGGCCATTTGCCACTAAACAATGTAATATTTTTCAATAAAAAAATTACTGAAAGTTCTTCAAGATGTGTTCTTTAAGATGGTATATTGATCGATTAAAAAAGTTTTGCAGTTTTCTTTAAAAAAATTCATGAAAAAGGCCGTTTGTTGCGCTACAAGTGGGGGTAACGCCTTAAGGCCTTAGACCACAGTAACGGGTATAAAATCATGTGCGAATTTAACCATTATTTTCGTATCAAAAAGTGATTCACTCATTAAATTAAATACACATCTATTTAGTATAAATATCAAGCTGTTAGAAAATAATATTTTTTTTTTCGATGTACAAAATGACCGACTACTCGAAACTTCTCGAAACAGCTTTTTTCCAATTGGCGTGACAAATAACTTCAACAATTTTCACTCGATTTACTTTAAATTTAAAAGTTATGTTCCTAATTGCATTTCGCAGAGAAGTACGTACGGAATTTCTGATCAATCGAAAACTTTTTATTTTATGAGCAGTTATAACGAAATTTTTCAATGAAAATTCATTTCTTAAGTTCAAATACCTACAACTTTTGAATAAAACAATATTTTTTAAAATTCCGTACGTACTTCTCTAGGTATTCTAATGTAGATTGACGAGAATTTTTCTTTTTTGTTCTAGGTAAAAAATTGTGGATGCTAAATGTCACGCCGCGGAGCGCCTAAAAAAAGATAACAAAAGAAAATATCAATAGTCGGCCATTTTGTACATCGAAAAAAAAAATATATATTTTCTAACAGCTTGATGTTCATACAAAATAGATGTGTAATTAATTTTATGAGTCAATCACTTTTTCATATGAAAAAAATTTGTTAAATTCGCACATAATTTTATACCCTTTACTGTGGCCTAAGGCCTTAACTCGAAGTACCGCTGGAGCCAATCCCCGGCCATCCACCAGTGTCGGTTTATTAAAATTATTGTTATTATGACTTTGTATTATTATTATTGTTATTATGGGTGATAGCGATATTTATTAAGGTTCTCCAATATTATTATTATCGTATGATTAACCTTTTAAGGACGAAAGTGGTCGATAAATCGACCATCCAGGGGCACATAATATTTGAGCAAGGGGACTCACGAAAATCAAGCACCCAAAGGCATCACATTTTCGCCACATCCACGTTGTTGATCCTGGTTCACGCTAAGAGCGAAAGTTGGAGTATTTCTGAAAATAATGCACGATTTTTCTGCAGTCTTCTTGTGACATACTTTGGGCAATGAGTATGTTTACTGACGAAGCTTGTTCTATAATAACTGGCGTCCTTGAAATATTCGCCAGGATGACATTTACAACATATATCTGCTATTTTGTCGTACTCAGCGCATCCACAATGTGAGTATATAAATGTTGAGGCCAAACTAGCAGGGAAACAAATTTGACCTTGAAATGGCGATTTTCAAGGTCAAGGATGCCACGAGGATTTTTCATTATTTTTCCCGTATCCAGCGCATCACATTACACAGGAATACGCCTTCAAACTTTTTTTTAATGAACTTTGGTCGGGTGGTGGTTTGGGGTGGTCAATATATCGACCAGCAGTTAGGCTGGGGACTCCAATTGAGAAATTCATCGATTTTATTGATATCTTTCATGTAAAAAAAAGCCGATTTTAATGGAAATTTCCTCGTTCTTAAAAGGTTAAGCATGAACGATACTGCATTTCATTTCCCAATAGATGATAATTTTATTCAATTCGTCCGATCAAACATTTAAGAGGAACAAATGGTTTATCAACAATCGTCATTAAAACCGAAGTTTAATTACGGTAACTCTTTGTCCAGAGGCTTCAGTCGTCCGGGCTCGTGGCTCTCGTTGCAACAATTTACGATGAATATGATATTATAACACACGTATCAACGGACCCGAGACAAGTGGAGGCCTTTGTAAATTTGCCTTTGAAACTGCTTAATGAAGCAATCGACGAGTCGATTAATAATAATGTCTCCGCTTTTTTATGGCTCGTATACTTTTTCTGCGTTGTTATTTGCACTTTTTTTTGTTTTCATCGTTTTTAATTAGCAAATGCCCCGGGATCGGGCGCAATTAGTCTGGTGGACGTCGAATCGATGCCCCGGAGCCACTGGATCTGCGGTACAGTAAATTGTCAGCGCTCGAAAGTTGGCACCCACCACATGAACCGCGAAAAACGTTCGAAAATGTTTGTTCGATTCGTCGATTTTTTATTGCTTTTTCGAAATTTACTACAGCGGGAAGTGAATAATTTTCAGTATGTTTGCGGGCGTTTGATTTCGCAGAAAGATGCCGAACTATTAATTAAATTATATCTCCGAAGAAGTCACTATATAGTTGTCCTGCTTGTAAGTAAATAGTAAACTGGATAGTGAACTGTATAGTAAGCAGTAATGTAGACAGTAAACTGTATGTAATGCATCTAGTGACTAGATAGGAATATAGATAGTAATCTGACGAGTGACCAGATCGCAAATTAAGGGGTGAGATGCAGTCAGAGGCGTGAAAAAACGAGCATTTTCAATGATGTTTTTTATAGTAATTAACTTTGTTTTACAAAAGTGGTCACACAGACTTTTTATGTTATATTTCAACTTTACTTGTACACATTTTCAAAGAAAAATATTGATTATTTATAAAAATATCGCCATCTTTGTCGGACTCCCTTCGGCATGTAGTGCTTTGCGGTAACCATCATAATATGTTACTGGATCATCTGAAATTAAAAAAACAAAACAAAAAAAATCATTAGTTTAATAATAAATCTAGTCCTTAATCGAACTTTTTTTTTCAAAAATTAACAAAATGGCGGCTTTCGACAGATATCTTTCGATTTTCAACGAAAAAATCGGTCGTTTATTGTTTAAAAAAATAGAAATTTTCAACAAAAATGAAAATCCTTCAATTAAGGACTAGTTTTGAATGCTATCAATACGCACACCAAATTTCATTAAAATCCATCGAGTGGCTTTTTAATTATAGTGGTCACCGACTTGAACAACATACTTTCGAGAAAAACGCGTTTACAGTTTTTCGATGTGGATACGGTATTATATGTTCGTAAAATTTTGAGCTCGATGCATGAAGCTAAACTATTTTTATGTATTTTGATCCGCTGAATCCGAATATCACAATTTTTGGCCGAAAAGTCGAGCATTCAATTGTTCATAGCCAATTGTTAAAACAATTTTTCAAAAAATTAAGGTTTTTCGGGATGAATTGTTATTTTTTTAACATTTTGGGCAATTTTAAAACGAAAGTATTCTTTATAAAATTTTGCTAAAGTTCATAGTTTTTGAGTAATACATTTTTGAAAATTTTTGAGAGTTTTCCAATTTTACACTTGATTTATGTATAGAAATACTAATTAAAAAATTACTTACATCGAATCATACAGCATTCTGCCTTGTCGGGTATCATCGTTTACGCGTTTGTCAGCCGCGTATATACGTTGAGAATAGACGTGGCCCCTTCACTAAGTGTGGGATATCCCGGAAACTATTTATCGGATTGACTTGAAATTTTCAGGGAATATTTTCGAAACATCATACTTCAAGAAAATGTAAAAAATCGATTTTTTAAAATTCTGACTGCATATCAACCCTTAAATACTATCTAGTGAAGTTAGAACCCCCGATGTTGGAATGACTAGTAACTATAGATTTTTAATCTATAGGAAGGAAGCTTCGAAACTACATATGCAGATGCTGCTGTCGTCCTCTCTGAGTATGTCCAACCGAGTTACTTATCGAACCAGCTTCGTATGTGCTACTGGCTACTGCAAACAAGGGTCGTCCTGACTTCCAAATGCAAATTTTCTTTTTTATTACTCGACGTCTATACACTACCGCGTCTCTTGATCATGCCTTCGTATCAACCACTATTTTTGCAATAAACAATCCAGCTGTCGAAGCTTCGGATTCGTATCGTCATAGGCGCCACTTGGAGTTTCTATCTGCTCTCCCTGAATTCCGCAAAACCACCGCCAGAAACGTATTTGCCCAATAATTCGACGCCCTCCTGTGACGAATATCACTCGTCAATAGGTGGAAACAAAGCTATGCCGACAACTGTGCGTCACTTGAGTCCGTCAACTTTACTGGAATTGCCAATAAATGTAACTTTTGTGTCGCGACGGTACACACAGCGAAGCGCAATGAAAGCCATTCCCGGTCCATTGGCACGTGAAGGGGATTCACCATCACGCTCAATATACACACACCCCATAAATATATATAACTACGCGTGTACGAAACGTACGCTGGAGAACGAGACACGAAGCATAACACAGAAACGAACACGCGCGCGCCCGCTCGTATTATCGACGAGATGAGTCCCGGGACACGGAATACGAGAACAGTGGGGTCCTTTGTGCCGTGGCAGCGGTGGCTGTACGACGAAAACTCTGTGAAACAGAATGAACGTACCAACCGCACACATCGTACTGATCCGGAATTCGGGGCAAAACGGACCGTTTCGGGTAATATGGACCCCCCTTTTTAAGGCGTTACCCCCACTTGCAGCGCAAAAAAAGGCCTTTTTCATGAATTTTTTTAAAGAAAACTACAAAACTTTTTCAATCGATCAATATACCACCTTAAAGAACACATCTTGAAGAACTTTCAGTAATTTTTTTATTGAAAAATATTACATTGTTTAGTGGCAAATGGCCGTCAATGAAATAATGTTTTTATATACACGGTTTGCGGTGACCAACATTGCGACGAAGTGGATCATCTGAAGAAAAAAATGCGGATGGATTTAGTCAAATATAAGTATAAACTAGTCTTTAATCGAAGGATTTTAAAAAATATTCATTTTTCACAAAATGGCGGACAGTCAAAGTTAATGGTTCGAGTTTAACGAAAAAAACGGCCGTTTTTTGGCTATAAAACGGCAATTTTTTTTCGAAAAAAAATCGAACGATTAAAGACTACATTTTTATGTATTAAATAAGCCTGCAAAATTTCAAGAAGATCGGTTCATTAGTGTTCGAGTAATCTTGGTCACCGACTTCAGAAATGCCATTTTGAGAAAAACGCGTCTAAAGTTTCTCTTTCAACGCTCTTTCAATGCGGATTTTTCTCTTTCAACGCTCATATCTCAGTCAATTTTGTTCGGATCGACTTGAAATTTTCAGGATATATTCTCAGATACTTATACTTCAAAAAAATGCAACAAAAAAATCGATTTTTTCAAAATCGCAAGTGGGGGTAACCTCTTAATAATTCGTGCGAATTATTCGATTGCTGAAAAAAAATCAACACCAACTTAACGCGATAAAATTAATGAATAATATGAACCCGAGATAAAATTAATGGAAGAGTGAGTTTGAAGAAGGAAGCGAGTTTTAATATTTATCGGAAAATTGTAAATTCTTTCGGAAGGTCTCGTTGGAGATAATATGTTTGCCTGTTTTAAATTTTGATCTTGTCAGTCCGAATGAGTATTTATCGTACGGGCATGCTTATTCCTTCGAGTGCACACCTCCGCCGCCAACCTATAAGTGCATCTTGGGTCAATCTGACCCAAGGCGTTTTTCAAATCGTTGTATTCCGGTAAATATGCATTTTTTGTTTTTTTTTTTTGTAGAAACGTTTTTTGTAGTAAATTCTCCATATTTTATGGCCCTAAATTTATTTTTTGACGAAAACGAAAATTGAATTCCGAAACATTCATTCAAAGTGGGGCATACGTTGAGAAATACGTACTTACACGAAAAAAATCACTGGGTCACAACGACCCAGTGTGCACTCGAAGGGTTATATATAACAAATAAAAACGATAAGCGATATAGAAAAGCAAATGTGTGAAAAAATTGATTATTCAGAGAATATGGATACAGGAATATAGAAAATAGTATACCGAAGGGCAAATTCGGGACAAATTCAAAAACAACAAACAAGAAACTTCTTGGGCTTCCAATATTTCATTTTTTGTATAATTCTACTATTTTCACCTACACTTTATCAATGAAGGTTTATGTGAATGGTGTCTATCGAAAAAATAAAACTAATACGATAATTTTAAAAAGTCAAACCTATACGTGAACAAAAACATAAAACAGCCTAATCCCACATTTTTTATTCATTCCTTTGAGTATTTCGAGGCCCCCGCGATTTTGTATGCGCTGAGCATGTTTCCCAAATTCACGACGGGGCCATTTTGCCCCATCGTTTCTCGTAATGTATCGAATGCACTCTCGAACCTCGGTTCGCTGCACCAATAATTTTTGTACTGTTGAGAGCACCGACGACTCAACGCCTCGCTCTGGTGTGGACGAACGCACGAATAAATAAAAAACCCTAAGGGGAAACGTTGAAGAAAGCGAAAGGAACGAAAGGAGACCGCGATGTGGCGTGGCGCAAGAAGGGTGACACGAGTACATAAAAAGGGCTGGGAATGCAGAAGAAAGGAAGGAAGGCAAGAGAGACGTAATGTGTTTATAAGACAATAAATATTATAACGTGAAACTTAGGAAACAGGACACGACAGCATCCTTTTTCCATTACATATGACAAATCGATAAACAATATTTAGGTCAAAAGAAAGTCCTGAAGGTCTGCGTCAGGGAATTCTACAGAAGTGGATGTTTTGTTTTACGTAAAAAAACAACCATCTATGAGAGAACTTTGTTCGAAAATTTGTAAGGTTATGGTGACCTAGTGCACAACCCTTAAGTACCTTTGCACCTACTCCGCGACGGTTTAAAAAACTGCGCAAACGACTCATGTAATATGAATCGGCGAATAAAAGTGTTTGAAAAAAAGGGGAAGAAATACATCAACGCGGGGATCGAATGAAACGAAGTGCGATATTGAGTGTCGAAGACGTGGTTGGCGACGTGACCGGAGAGCTTCGTGCCACGAAGTCTAAACACCTCAGCATGGCTGTATCGTCTCGACAATATCCAGACGCCAATGCATCAACGCGATACGTGTTTGTGTTAGAGATATTACGTTGTTGTACGTGGGGTTCGCGGGATATACGGTGATGAGAATTCGGCTGGTTCACGAAGTCCTCGTGGAACCGTTGTCGTTTACTCATTGAGAGTAACGAAAACATTTATACTCGTATGGGCGGGTGCTATGTGCCATATATGTGTCGACATTTATATGGGGCAGTTCACGTGGAACTTTGATTCCAAAGCCCTAACCATTTTTTATTAGTATGCATCTTTACACTCAGAAAAAAGATTTATTAAGGACGAAGAAGTTTGTCTCCCGGCGAATAAGTTTTCTTATTCGTATGTCGGCCTAAGATTTACTAAGAATTTTATTATTTTATTTACTAAGATTTACTAAGAATTTTTCTTAACATCTAATAGGATATACAATTTAGAAGAAATAGGTGTTTTATATCGGACAAGTAGAGCTTTTCTTAACATCTAATAGGATTCTTCATAATCCCCCAACTGTTTTTTTTTTCGAGGAATTGTGTCATTTCGTCCGTCATTATCTTCTCACTCGAACGTTTTTTTTTCTCACTTTATATTCTTACTTACACTTAAATCATTCCTCACTTTTGAGTTTTTCAATTCCGAAACGCAACACTGACAGTTGTGCCAAAAGCAGGGGCATAGGAAGAAGCTACATGGTAAGCGTATGCGTGAGCTGCATCTGACGAGCCCGACGGGCAAAGTGCGCATGCGCGCATTAGTATCATAGTCGCGAAATAAGAGGTTTTCGTGATTGGAAAGTAGTATTTATTTGATTTGAGGAAATATTTATTCAAATGTTCTATTTTAAATATGGCATTTAATTGATGTGAAGAATCGGCATGTAAAAAAACATATTTAGTGACGCCGAATAAATGCTGTAGTTGCAATCACATAAAAACTGTCTCCATACGAGTAAACATTTATTAATTTCCAATAAATTATGTTCTAATTTGCCAATTTATTAGAACATGACAAATCTTTTCTCTGAGTGTAATATGTTATTATATGAAAAGAGACAGTCGACACGTATTTTGTTCATTTTACCGATTTATTCATTTGTCGAGTTTACAATTCTTCCTCAAACTCTACGACTTCGGACCACAATACCTCGGAAATTACAGATAACATACAAAAAATGACTCATACCGTTTTCTCCCAGTTTTTAACGGGTTTTCAGAAACAAAGATATTGCCAATTAGGAAAAAAAAGATTTACTGTGGATTAAGGGGTTAGGCCACAGTAACGGGTATAAAATCATGTGCGAATTTAACAATTTTTTTCGTATGCAAAAGTGATTCACTCATAAAATTAATTACACATCTATTCAATATGAAAATCAAGCTGTTAGAAAATATATATATATATTTTTTTTCGATGTACAAAATGGCCGACTACTAATATTTTCTTTTGTTATCTTTTTTTAGGCGCTCCGCGGCGTGACATTTGGCATCCACAATTTTTTACCTAGCACAAAAAACAAAAATTCTCGTCAATCTACATTAGAATACCTAGACAAGTACGTACGGAATTAAAAAAATATTGTTTTATTCGAAAGTTGTAGGTATTTGAATTGAGTTGTAGGTATTTGAATGAATTTTCAGTGCAAAATTTCGCATGAAACTGCTCATAAAATGAAACGTTTTCGATTAATCAGAAGTTTCGTATGTACTTCTCTGCGAAATGCAATCAGGAACATAACTTTTAAAATTGAAGTAAATCGAGTGAAAATTGTTGAAGTTATTAGTCACGCCAATTGGACAAAAGCTGTTTCGAGAAAAAAGCGTTTAAAGTTTTAGGTACTCTATGGCCGTGCCAGAGGTGGGCTTCGTTATATGCTCAAAGTTGGTGAAAAAAAATTCGTGCTATAAACCGAATAGTAACTTATTCTTATGATAATAAAGCGACGTTTTAGCGAAAAAAATCGATTTTTTGAAAATTCTGCTGTGGCCTTACCCCTTAACGCTACGCATACATGGAGCGATGTTCCTCAAAAAGGCCAAATTTCATTTTTCAGATGCCCTCGCTTTCAATGCTATGTACAATTACGAACATTTCGGCACCAAGCGCAGAGAGAACCGATTTTTCATAGGAGATACAGCTATTTGAAATTTAGAAATAATGGAAAAATTGCATTTGAAATATCAATATTTAAAAAAAGAAAGTATCGAGTTTTTATTATTTTTATTACAGATTACCATAACAATGTATAATGGATGAGAAAAAGATCGTTGCCTACTTCGATCAAAGGTCAATTACTTGCGAACTTAAAAAAGGTGGACGTCTTTAAAAAAAAATCGGCGCACTACGGCCCAGCTCGACAACTCTCGATTACTCGAGTTATGGGCAGTTCAAGAGCAAATGGATCGATCAGAACCACACTTAGCGCACTGAACTCGGGTTAATTCAAGTTGTCATACCGGGCTTTAGTGATTACTTTCGTCACTAGTTGTATTAAGGTTTTCCGGCGCGATAATTTTTCTTTTCTTCACATTTATGTATTCCGCCAGGCAAAATTTCTTCATTTATTAAGGGGTTAGGCCACTCTAGAGGCCGAAAAAATAGGCTTTTTGGGGATTTTTTTTTCAGAAAAACTACACAATAAATCGAGATTACAAAAAAGGGTGTTTATCATACATATCAGTGACTGTATACAATATTTTTTTTTAAGCGATTAATTTCAAAATGGCGGCTGTGCAACGTTTATCTCAGAACTGCATTTTTTAAGTTGGCCGGAAACATAACTCAGACAATTTTGAACCGATTCACTTGAAATGTTGAATATATCTTGTAAAAAAACATTGTCTATGAAGTACGTAGGATTTTTTTTAAATTGCATACATAATTTGTTATTAACAATTATTTGACGATTTTTTTGGCAATTTTTTGGAAAGTGAAAAATTTGCCTAAAAAATCGTCAGATAATTGTTAGTAACAGATAGTTAGTAAAAGATAATTGTTAATAACATAATTGTCAGATAACAATTATCTGACGATTTTTTAGGCAAATTTTTCACTTTCCAAAAATTTGCCAAAAAAATCGTTATATAATTGTTAATAACAAACGAACTACGAACACCCTTATTTGTAATCCCGATTTATTTTGTAATTTTTCTGAAAAAAAATCCCCAAAAAGCCTATTTATTTCCACTAGAGTGGCCGAAGGCCTAAGGCCTTAACTTGCTGACCGAATTGTTTGATTTGTTTCTCTAGTTGCAGTCAATATGCGACGAATTTCATGAATTTTGCTTAGACACCTCTGGTTTTGGAGGCCAGCCCCTTCTATGAACATGTGCTTGACACGCGTTACTTAGGCCTTCAAATTTCGGTGGTCACATCAACTTGCTCTGGGACAAGTGGTGATCCTATGCGGCGTCCGAGGTCCCCGAGGACACATCTACTCAAAAACGGTAGCCCCACTTCCCGATGTGACGTTCTGGCTAGTCGCACGAGCGCTTCTAACTTTCCAAGTGTTCCGACGACGCTTTTTCCCCGCTTATTTTTTTGCCCACTTCTTGGAGGTCTTGCCTCACCTCCTTGCGTTTCCCACGCTTGCCACTCTCATTGACATGTGCCTGATAAGCGTTGCGTTGCATGTTTGATGATCGGTGTTGACATCAGGCTGCAGTGGGACAAGTGGTGATCAGATGGTTGTGATCTCCAAGGGGAAATCCACTTGAAAACGTTCGCCCGAGTTGCCCATGTTTTAGGTTTAGGTTTCCATCAAAGTGTTCCAATGACGTTTTTCCCTCGGGATCCTAATCCGATCTAAGATCGGGAGGAACAACGATGACAGGAAGAACCGGAGGAATGCACCCCTGTCTCGTAAGCTCATGTATATTCTATACCTAGTCGCACGCACCCCATAAAAAAACCTAGCATCCCTGAACCTCCCTCTTCAATATGACTCTGCCCGCAATAACTTGTTTTTCTCGCCCCGGCCACATCGTTCTCCATTCTCCGATGAAAAGCATCCTACCATTCCAGTTGGCTCGCATTCACTTGCATTATGCAATACATCCACACACGATGTGTGTGTCTATATATACTTAACAATGCAGGGCGATGAGCTTGGAGGAAATAAAAATGAGCATCCAGTACACGTCCTGCTCATAATGATCTATAAATTCACTAGTCTGGATTCTCTCCCGTCTTGAATGGGCCTTCGTTTCAATGATGGATGAGGGAGCTGCTTCTTTTTTTTGGCAAGTACAACGAACGCTTCTGGAATACGAACCCGTGCCTCGGACATTTCCTGCTTCAATAACGTGCCATTTTCTCAACGCACATTCAGCAAAATTTTTTGGCCTTAAGGGTCGACTAACGTAATGAGTCAAATATATTTTTTTCACTGCGTTACTAAATAATTTAATTAGTGCACTTACAGTCAATTAACCATGAATTTTATCAGTATATTCGTTTATTAATACTTCTTTAAATTAATTTGGTTACTCGTCAAAAATAAAACAAAGTTTATTCAGTATTTAACTAATTTATTTATCTATCGGCGTGCTTATTAAACGTTCATAGACATTTGTTAAGCTACGTTTGGTTTTATTCTCTTCATCGAGTAACTTTAAATTCTATCATTTTTGTTCAATAATATTAAATGTTATTTATTCATTTAGTCAAACTCAATTTTATTCAATTATTTATTTGCATCCAATTCCATTTATTTATTTAGTTACATTTAATTGTATTTATGTATTTAATTACGTCGAACTTTGTTTATTCATTCAGTTATGTAAAACTTGGTTTATTTATCTACTTACCGAGAGACTATTCACTATTAAGTGAGGTGCGGAAGAGATCTCCGTGTGAAGTCGATTTCATATGATTTTTGTGATTTCATAAACGATTCGAGCTATTTTTAAAGTCATGTGATTTCACGTAATTTCACGTAATTTCAGTTGATTTCAATTAATTTCACGTAATTTCAGTTGATTTCAGTTGATTTCATTTGAATTCATCAACTCAGTTTCAAGCGATTGCTGAAATCATTGGAGGGAGAAAAAAGCTCAAAAATGGTTAAATTTCTCTTTTTTTTATTATTGACTAATTTTGAGACTCAAATTTGAATTAAAAATTTTTTGAATTAAAAAAAGGGTTTAAAAAAGACACAGATATAGATATTAAAAGAAATGTTTAATTTTTTCATTTGTGAGAACGTGCACATTCTTTCGGATTTTTACACGAAGAGACGTTTCTTATTTTCTCATTAAATTAGACGGTGTCTAATGATCGCTTCGGTTTGTTATTCTTCAATTTAACGAGGTACACCAGCTTCATACAATGTTGCCATGCTAAAGAATACTAAAGAATATATTCACCAAATTTTATTGATCTATCGCCATTTTGCTGAAGCTAGTGTACCTCCTTAAATACATTCAAATTTGAAAAGAATAAAAAATCAATTTAAGATATACATACCTTCAGTCGACCTTCAGTCGAACTCGAAGTCGAACGCAACGCAAAGTGAGGCAAGATTTTCAACAGTTTTGTTTTCACAAATAATTATCTCCTGGTATATCTCTCTGCATGCACTGGCGTTGAGCCGCAGACTGACTGCTCGAACGCACGGACAATGGATTATGAAAAATCATAATAAAATTTCCTTGTTTCGAGAACCAGATGATTTCTGGCGATTTCCTGAATCAAGTGAGTTCGTGCTGATTTCAGACGACTTTAAAAAATGTAAACCTGATTTCAAGGGATTTCAACTACATTCGAATAATGGTGATTTAGTAAGACGCTTCGCGATTTCAGGCGATTTCTTGTAATTTCGCATTCGATTTCGAACAGAAGTGCTTGAATGATTTCACAAGTGAATAGCCCCTCGCTACTTACATTACATTTTATTTGTTTACTTAAATCAAATTTTATTTATCTATTTATTTACATCACTTTTTAAATATTTATTTCGTTACATCGAATTAGCTGCCAAGTTTTACATGAATCAATAAATTCTGTGCAAAATGACTTTGCACTTGGCCGTGCCGAGAACCATCTCGTCACCAATCGAGGTTAAGATTTTTGCTTACTCCGTACGCGTCCCTCGTTTTTCGCTTCGCATACGAATAAAGGAGGCGCCGAAAGAAACCTCGCGTTGCTTTATCCGCTCAGGCAATCGGCTCATTTTTGCGCGCCGACAACGCCGCCCGGTGTATAAAAGCAAAGAAGACACGGAATTGGAAAGAGGCTTTTGGAGGTTAAAACGGGTGCGGGGGTGTCAAACGAGCACGGGAGCGTTTTCCTCGTAGTCCTACCGTGAATATGACAAAAATTTCAATAACCCCATGAGAGCGGGAGGAAAGAAACGCCGGAAAGACAGAGAAGCCGGAAGAGAAGCGGAATGTTCGCCTTATTTCCCATTCAGGCGCGCTATCGCCTCAACAAGGAGCTTACGTCGCTCGACAACACGAAATAAAAATGCCACAATCCTCCCGACTCAAACACGAAACGACGCCACTTACGCCCTTATTTGTCGGAAGAGCTGGAAAACGAGAAAATTCCGGAAGAGTGATGCGCGACATGCATGCGACGAAAATTTACGATTCTCTTACATATTAGACGAAAAGAACGAGAATTATTCATATGCATTAATCCCCCGTCGAGCCGGGACAATAACGAGAAAAATGAAAAATGCGAGGTCCTCGCGGTTCAAAATGACGTCAAAATGTTTTTAGTAACGTGACAAAATGTACTTACACGCCTGGACGAGGCGAGTGATGCGGCCGAAAAGAGTATTCCTCGGGATCAGTGGTGCCAACTCCTACAGAATGTTCCCCCTAGGAACAACTTCAAATCCCCCTAGATGTCGATGAAAAACCCCTAAAGTTTTCATTGTACACCCTGTGTGAGTACTTGACTTACTTTGCAATCCAATAAAACTCGCGAGCAGACAACCAACTAACGGACACAACCTCAACGTTACAACTGGCAACGTGAAAACGTTGAACCGTAAAAGTAAAAACGGAATTCTCTTGATCAGCAAGTTGTTGGTCGTAATTCGAAAATCGAAATAAAATTTGAAATAAAATACGCAATGAGACAACAAACTAACGGACACAACCTCAACGTGACAGCGTGAAAACGTCGAACAGTAAAAGCAGTAAAAGTGAAAACAGAATTCGTTGGTCTTGACCTGCAAGTTGTTATTCGTCGTAGTGCAAAATTCAGCCACCAGCGCCACTTGTGTTGCTAGTACAAGACATGAAGTATGGCATTGGTGTAAAACATTTTGAAAGGCAATCGATTATAATTGAGCATAAAGAAAAGTGATCCTTAAATTTAACGTTTAGTTTATAAGAAATATTTATTGCGAATGAAAGATTCTTAGCAGGAATATGGATTTCGAATATGTAAAATTTATTATTGCGCACATAATTTTGACGATCGAACGAATTGACCTATTGCAATTTCCGATCGAATTAATTGAAGATACAGTGTTTTCTTTTTTTTCACTCTTTTTTCAAGATATACACTTTAATTTCACGCCCTCAAAAAAGTTTCTTAAATAATGTACCCGCTAAAAAATCCCCCTAAAGAATAGCCCTAAATAAATTTACCCCCTAAAAAAACCCCTTCACATTTTGTTTCCCCCTAAATTTGGGGGCAAAACCCCCAAGTTGGCATCACTGCTCGGGATACGATCCGTCGGAAAGGGAACATAAAATGTCAACCACCTGTGCAGAGCCACTTTAAAAGCGCCAATTCCTGACACTAGAGGCGCTTCAGTATCGCAGCTCCCCTTTCGGCACGGCGATGAACTTGGACGTATCAAAGATGGGAGGAAAAACATCAGTCTGCTATTTCATAGTGTTAAATTTTACCAGAGTCGCTCCGAGTCAATTGATATCCCGAGGGTGAAATCAAACGAGCGTAACTTTGTAAGTTGCTAGTCGCGTAATCTACGCTGGTATAACGTCGCATGGCACAAACCGGACTCTTATAAGAAACCGAAGGCAGCGTGAAGTACGCGAATAACAACTCACAAAATTACGCGCATTTGGCCTCACCCTAAAAGTAATAAACAACGGGAGGGAATGTATCGGTAGTGGGGGCTGGGCGATGCCACGACGGAAGTGCGTCATGCCAGCCATCTTGTGGCGCTACTTTTTACGACGTTTGTAAGCGCAGCCGACAGCCGCTTATTGCAGTCTGCTGATATTACGGCGTCAGAGGCGTCACATAATATAAGTGAAGTAAAGCTCAAAACACTGCAATTAAATTGCGGTGCATTGCCAGTCTTGTGGAATAACAACATCAGCTAAAACTTAGATCATACTTCCGGTATCCCCGTCATGCTGCAATGCCGAAAAATGATCGAAATTGCCCAGGTAGCAATTAGTTTACCCAGGTTTCAAAATAGTTGTCTATTACATGTCCAAATGGGTGCCAAATGTCCGCTTGGAAGTTACCTATAAGTTATCATGTGTCCAACAGTTTTTTTTTTGGATGGTTGACTTTAAGATAACTTCCGGGTGGACATTTGGCACCCTTTTAGCCGACTTTTGGACAACTTTTAAAAAATTGCTACCTGGGTGAGCAACGGAGAGCGGCTAGCTTGAGGCGGCACATTTATTACTGGACCTGCGTCTAATTCACCGTCTTACATACAGGTCTTAGAACGACGGTGGTGGGGGTAGGCCCGCTTAGTGTCCGAGGCGCTGCTGTCGCGGGTGTCCTTCCTTTATAAACTTTATCGTCAAAAACGTGTTTGTGTGTTATGAGTACCGAAATCACCTGAATAAAACATAACAAAAGAGCAAAAATTATTTCCTCTATATTGAAATCACTCACGAGGTTTACAGAAAAAAAATCGCTGAATGGGAATCGAACGCAAAATATCGCGGTTTCGAGTTCGGAACTGATACAGTCGCCCAAACTGTTTTCTTTAGATTAGGTAATAAATATCGTTCATATTTATCGTGGTCGCTTGGATTTTTAAATTTTTAATGATTTAGAGGCGGATGCGATTACCATTATTGGAAAAGTGTTCAATAAACTTTTTAAACATGTTCTTTCGTATCTAGCATATACAAAAGTGCGATCAATATATATGGTTAGGCGCCACGGCACTAGACACCCCGACACTATGGACGAACCTTGCGGCGTAAATCGGAATTCACGAACCTTGGTCACTAAACGGGCCTACCCCCTCCATCGTCGTTTCGAGACCTGTATGCACGGTCTTACTTACAGGGCTTGAAACGACAGTAGTGGGGGTTCACTTAGCTTCCAGTTTTTGCTTTAATTTTCGGATGCATGGTGCGCATAGGAAAGAGGGTGTCAGTTTTTTTTTGTAAGAAATATCCATTACACGGAAAGTAAACATAAAACTAAGTATAAAATTAATAAGTACATGCTTAAAAATATAACCAAACCTATATTAACCGTGTGCAAAACTCAAGCGACTATGATAAAAGTGATCCATATTTTGTTCTTCGTATTGCGATGATAGTTGAACCTGAATGGTTGCGCTGCACACTCGGAACCCGAAAGTTCTCGATTGTCACTGAATCAAATTGTTAATAACAGTTATTTAGGCATATCCAACTTTTTTATGCGCGTTACGATTTTGAATTGTTATACGGACATACGCCTATTCGACGAAACATTTTATGATCGGCTCAGGTTGGTCTCGTGACACCCTCCGATCACAACGACAGCGTCCCCGAAAATGGCTCCAACAGTGATGGCGCTGAGGTGCAGCAGAGCCCTAAATATAGCAACATATTGGTCGACGAGGTGAAAGTGATCGGATGAGTTTCTAACCTCACGACAGACCGAGCGTGACAGCAAACGTCAAAATTTCCGCCGATCTAGGCTCGATAATATCCACATGACGATCAGAATAAAAACTCTTCCAAAAGCGAGCAAAGATGAGTCTTTTGTTTAAGCTTACTTAATATTCCGACTGAAAACTTTATCGCCTGTGAGTAACTATGCTTTATCTGTACTGTATGCGTATCAATCAATCACCGTATCACTTCGTCTTAAATTTTATTATAACTGTGAAACTAAAATCGATTTCTTTTTTTTTTCGTAAACGATAGATCTATATGTGTAGAATATTTCCCTGAAGTTTCGAACCAAAATTCGAAAATCTTCAAAGGTCCGTCAATGCTGTGCCTCACCACTCAGATTTGGAGGGAGAGAAAACTTCAAACCCCGTTTTCTCAAAACTGCCTTTTCGGAATTTGAGTGCAGGATTACTCAAAAACTATTAAGCCGATTGAGTTGAAACTTGGTAAAAATATTGATAATATTGGCACCTTCTACTTGACGAGAAATGTTTTCGAAAAATTCGAACAAAAAACACCTTTTTCATCCAAATTTTACAGAAATTTTGCGTGATATGGTGATTTTTTTGTAAATGCGCGCCGTTCTCTTCAGTTTGAATTCTCTTCATTCTAAGGGATCATCAGTGTAAAATTGTCAAAAAATTGATATCTTTTCCATCATCCGATAGTTAGACGGTTGTAAACATACTGTTCAATTTTTGGGACGAAATTCGAATAATTTCGGTCGCTACAGCCTTTCTTAGAGAAAGTGATTCGAGCAGCGGCGTGAGACGTCGAAACTTTAATCGCGTATTTCTCGAAATATCGTTTTTCAAAACGGTGTACACTTTCAAAGGAGGAGTTATCAAGCTATTTGTCTTAAATTTTGACATAACATTCTTCACGCCATTTTTTATCTTGTTATGGAAGCTTTTTTTTTAACTTCATATTTTTTTACCGAAAAACTGTCAAAAAAAACTTCGTTTGATACTTTTTATCAAACCACCGCCATTTTGTCAATTTTGATTTTGAAAAAGCCTCCATAGAGCAAATTAGCCGCTCTCATACTGATTAATAATATTTTTACAAATTTCGCTTCAGATAATATTTACGGCCACAACCGTGTAGACTGTGGCCCCACTTTCGAAGACATTTTCAACCAATCAAAAAAATGTAAAAATTTTTTTTTTAAAGTTTGGAAATTTATTTTCTGTTCTTCACGAGTGCTTTGATTTCACATAAAAAAAATCAGACTGATTAGCGTGAGTTAACCATCGGAAAAAAATCGCGAAAATCAGCTATTTTTCGATCCGTTACACAGTGATGATCCCTTAATTACTGTCAAATAGGAACTACATATGTTGTAACTGACAAACAATGTCGATTTTTTTTGCAAATCAATGTTTTTCCCGACCGTACGTTTCACCTAACTACAACAACTATTTCCATAAAAAAAAGTCGTCATCTTCATCTATAATTCTCACAGATGGCAGCAATCAAGTTTCAAAACAAAATACTCAATACACAAGTAGGAAATGCATTTTAAATAACAGCTATTTGACGACATTTGACCGATCACGAAAATGACCCTTCATTTACAGCACTTTTCAGGCCAGTGGCTCGGTGGGGGCTATTCAGGAGATTTTTAGGAGGAACTAGCGATGGTCTAGGGGGAAGCCGCCAGAACCATCTGGCAGCACTGTGCGGAGGCGATCTCGCCGCTATGCCAGTTGAAGAGGTCGCAGTACAAGTCCTAAGGTACGAAACTGGCACTAAGCTATTCCTTCATGAGCAGGGAAAAGTAGCAGCGGTTTATTAACCTACTAGTTTTATCAGCATTCAGAGAATAGCGAGTTGAATCACCAAACCGATCCTAGTAAGTTACCGAAACGCTGCAGGTTTTTATGAACTTACTAATTGTCACTAGCGTTAGACCAGTAGCATGTTGAGTCACCATAAAAATGCTAGTAAGTTACAAAAACGCAACTGCTGCTCACTGCCGATATAATGGTACCCTTAGGCTAGTAATTGGAGGACAGAAAGAAGTAGCAGTGTTTTAATAACTTACTAGCATCGTTTTCGTGATTCAACACGTATTTGGCCCAACGCTGTTCACTTCCTAGCATCGGTCTAGTGATTCAACGTGCTATTAATTTACCGACCGCTAGTATTTGCCTCAAAGTATATGTTATACCAAGGCATAATGAAATCGATCTATCTAATTTACCCCACAGCTAGTAATTTACTGATAAGTCACTAAAACGCTGCTGATTTTTGCTGCCCATGAAATAATAGCCGTAGATTAATCCTCAGTATAGAAATAAATCAGCCCACGTACTTTTTTTTACTTATTTACTCATAAATCCTAATTGGGATTTCGGCACAATTGTTTTACTAAGAACGCGTAAAAATATAGAGAATAACAATGATCGGTAAGAAAACGGATTTTTTCGAAAATGCTGCACGTACGCAGCCCCAAAATTTTGAAACGTAACTTTCCGGCCCGCCGTGGGAAATATCAAAAGATAATTGGCCAATCCGTCAATCAGGAGACGGGTTCATGCCCACCCGCATGAAGACCCTGCCTGATTGAAGAAAGAAGAGGGGGGGGGGGGGGGTTCAGGCTCGTGCGTAAAAGTCGCCACCCATGTTTCTCCAAGGAGGACGCGCTTGGTTGTGGTCATTGAGATCTTCCTGCGCTCGACATATAATGAATCCTGGTAATCTTACATGCCGATTACCGTATTCAATGCGTATATTTATAACTCGAGACTAAACATGGCAATTCTCCTAATTAAAATTGCCGATCCTTTGCATTCGTGTTTCTCGAGCCTCTGGCTCTCCCCGTCTTTCTCCTATCCGCAATTTTAGACGGGCCAATTAATGGGAATATCAGAATCAAGAGAGGCAATGTGCTCATGCCGGAGACTGCTCGTTTCCTGCTTGACTGTTCTTTCTCTCGTCCCTCTCCCACTCTCGTTCTCGTTCTGCAGCGACCAGCAGGGGGCAGCACACTCGAAAGAGCACCAATTCGCATATTAGCGGGAGTACCGTAATCGTGCTCCACTCCTTGTACTCTGTGGTACATACGATATATCTGCAGACATAGATACCGGGTGTCCAAAACAACAACGATACGATGAAATATCTCTAGAACAGGAGCTCTGCTTGAAAAACATTTTGAACACAAGTTATACAGTTTCGTGGGACGAGTACGATGGCCGAATTGTTATATCTGCTACTTGAGATAAATTTGAAGGCCAAGGTCAAATGAAGGTCGCTGCCAGTTTTCCGTAGACTCTCGCTACATTTCAACAGCATATTATTGCTCGGGGCTCAAAGGAAAAGTCGACCAACAAAGATTTGCCATTAGCATGATTATTAGTCCTAGTATTAATTACAGAGCGTGGGCGAGGCTAATTAGGTCAGCCGAGTGGACATGCTAGTCGCGATAAGTGCGAGTCGCCATTACCCCAAACCCTGCAAGATTCATGCGGAATTTTTCTCAATCACCATTATCGTTCTTGAGATATTTCGCCGTTTTTGTTTCGGACATCCCGTATATGAGGACATCTATTTCCACTTGACATTACATTGCAGCTGTAGCAACCTAAAGCCGCCCGTTCACTTCGACGAGATGATGATGAGCTCCGAGCAATTACGCGCTCTCGCGTCATACGTTATCAAGCAATCAGCACAACTGTGTATACATTAGGGGTGAGTTGCGCAAAAATATATACGGGTTTTCTTCCTCGTGTTCTTTTCACTTTCTCATCTGAGGTGTCTTTCTGCGACACGAAATTTTTCGGTATCTCAATGTAAATAGATATATATATCGATATCGTCCGTTGTCGGAAGGTCAATTACTCATTCGCTTGAATAGTTTATTGCTCGTTGGGCATACTTTTGTGCAGGTTAGGATGAAAACTATGTTCGGGCAACCTAACCTCGCCTTTCTTTTCTCTCATCTATTCAGCCCGTCGCATTTTTATTTATTATTGGTTCGGTTCTTTTTGTTGTAGACTACGGTAGAAATTTTCATTATCCTGATTGGCAGTTTTTCTTTTTTATTTCGTGAGTAAGATCTTAGATCGTTAATTATTCAAGGCAAGATACTTTTGTTGGAGGTTATCATCATAAGCTGAACGACCTGAAGGATGCAACGCATAAACGACCAATCGAACCGCACGACTGACCTCAAGGTCCCCTCGTAATCCCCTTGTCGATCAGTACGAGAATTATGTCGAAAACAGTTTGGGTACTCGAAGACGGAAGAAAAAATTCTTAAAATTATGATGATCTGACTATAGAAACGTTCAATAGTTACACATTTCCTGCGGTCACCTCGGAGAAACAATTGAATAATGACCATCTTTTTTTCTAATGAATTAGTTTTCGGAATGTTTGGAACATTGCTCAATCTTTCCTGTTATCTTTACCAAACCCGTTTTCGCGATGAAAATGGATCAGGCAGATTGCTGTACAGGAATTCAAATAAAAAATTCGGGTATCTGTATAGTTTTGTATAGTACAACATAGTTTTGTATCACATTAAAATATCGTCTTTGCTTCGGAAAAAAAACGTTCATGCATGCGCACTACGATTTTCGACGCGGAATTTCGTGTCGATTAAGGGGCTATACCACTTTCAAAAAATCGATTTTTTTTGCCTTTTTCGACCTTTATACTTTCAAGAATATCATTATCACTTATATCATTTTATCTCGCAAAAATCGGTAGTTAAATTTTTAATCGCGTTTTTCGCGAAATGAGATTTTTCAAATTTGCTGACATTGGAACTCAAAGAGCAATTATCCGATTGACTTGAAATTTGAACTGAGTACTCTTGAATATATTTACTCTACAATGACGTAGGATATTTTTTATTGGATGAAAATTGACAATTTGGCATTGAAAAAAAACGACCATTTTATAGGCAAGAAAACAGACGTTTTTACATAACTACGCCATTTTGTTAGATTTTTATATTTTTCGAAAATCCTACGTCATTGTACCGGAAATCCCTTCCAGTTCAACGACATTTTGTCCTTTTTCAGTTTCAGCTACTCAATCGGCCGGAATCATGTCAGCAGTGGAGGAACTTTTTTTGGCGCCTCCGAAGGCAGCGCATAAGTCGCTTGGATCTCAATATTTTTCTATGAAAAAATGATGTAAAATAGTTCAAATATAGCCAAATATATTCGTAATTTTCCGAAACATTTAATTGAGTACTTTTCTTCCAAAAAATGCCCGAAAATCACCCAAATTTTCAGCGTTTACACTGGTATAGCCCCTTAAACTTACGCGAATAATTTGACATTTTCACTAGGTGAAAAGAACCGTAATAGGGTAAGCTGTCCAGTTTTGTAATTTTCGTCCAAACTAAGAACCATAATAGACCCCCTGATTTCTGTCGAGTTACCCTGTATGTGGAAGGCGTTGGAAATACGCGGTTAAAGGAAAAGTCTTAAGAGTTCACGTACACTCAACGATGTTGCGGTGCTCGTACATACGTTTTCGCTACATTCACCGAGTGCAGGGCAAACGAAGTTCCCGCGCGCTTATACGTTCCGAGAACAAGTACTCGAGAAAGAGTGCGGTGCCTGCCGGCCGCACAGACTGCTAGAAATTTACTTTCATTTTTTTCTACCAGTTTACGGGTACTTGCCCCGAGTACCTGGCACACTCGTCAGAAATGTAGCTCCTCTAACCGTTTCCAGTGAGCATACGCGAGTCATGTGCTCCAACCAATGTTGACCGACTGCCTGAGGAGTCTGGGAAATCGAAGGAGGTAGAAAAGTGCCACCCGATGACTATTTAGGCCGCAGATTTCTTCGGGGTGTTTAGGTTACGTTAAAAGGTACGAAATTGTGATTGGAAGAAAGGTCAGTAAAGGTAGAAGAATTTGAGAGAGATAGAAGAAGGCATGGTACATAATACGGGCACGAGAAGGCGCGCGCGTCGCTAGTTCGATCTATTAGTGGCACGAGGAGTTTCGGGAACGTGCGAGAATCATACACGACTCCGTCGGTAAAGACGTCCACATTTTTGGAACACTTCTTAAAAACGTCTGAGCTGCACCTCGATATTCGGGTTTTTACGAAAAATATGCAGATCCACTTTCTATAGAAATGTGAAACCGAGACAGGTTAGGTTATCTTTGTGTTGAGCTGATCGCCAATCAAAGTAGATCAACGCCAGCCCTCTGGCACTGCTGGGCATACTGTGTCCACCTTAGAGTGAGGCCAAATGAGCGTAATTTTGTGAGTTCGTGAGTTGTGATTTCATATAAAAGTCCGGTTTGTGCGACACGAGGCCGCAAAATAGGTTGAAGGAAGATGGAATAATTGCGCGACTCACAACTCACAAAATTACCCTTACTCTTATTGTCACTCTCCACGAGGGGCGCTAGTAGTCAGCCGCGTTCCCTCCACTCAGGTCGCGGAACCTCTGCATTTGACGCATTTGGATGATTAATTATTAAACCATTAGCATTCCAGAGCTGTTTTTTACAAGGGAAGGGATAACATATTTACACATATAAAGTATTATTGTATCATAAAAATATTTACTGAATGTAAACGAATATCAATTATTTAATAGAAATTAATTTATCATTACGTTAGACAGCGCTTGGATAGGGTTTTTCTTATCCAGATTTTTTTCTCTGTGTTCAGACGTCCAAAATAGTGCTGCATTTGCATCGTTACGTAATGCTGAATTACGTGTCAGAAAACATTATCAGCATGTTCCTTGCATGGAAAAGGGAGTTGCTGGTACTTATATAAATCCTCTGATTGATAGGGTCTCTTAAAATGACCCCTATCCCTTACCGTAAATAAAAATCCTACGCTTTTTGATCGCTTTATTTAGTTCTACCTCACCCCGTGGCGCTAGTAGGTCACTGACAATATTCTTATTGCGCAGGCGCGAGGCCCGCACGGCGTACTTAACCATCCCGACGCCGAATACGAATATTTTAACGTTTGGAGCTTAAGCCGTGGTGCGGTATGGATGAGATTACCAAAATTACTTATACTCGTGCGCTAAGGCCGTGTGTTGTGCACGGTTGTACCTCAGGGTACCCGCGCAACCCTGAAAAGTTGCATTTTTCACAATACTAGCCGATCCTCGCAATCGAAGCTATAGAAAGCTTCGAATTATGTGTGTGCGTGTGTGTATATATACATAGCACCTGCGCGCGCATCAGAATTGTTCGAGAACAACTCGAAGCGCTGCAAGTGGCAGAGCAGGACACTGCAAACAGAGGATATTTTGCGTAGCAAAAATTCTGAAAGATGCCAGCCCCCTGCCCTCGCTTCTCGGGCAACCCTACAACGGCGACTATAGCGGCCGCTACAATATTGAAAAATGTTTCCAAAATGCAACCTACCCCTACTACTCGAGTTTCAGGACCTGTATGTAAGACCGTGCTAAAAACCCGCGGAAAATGAAAGTACCGGGGTGCCGGTGTCAAAATTTCCCAGCGCGTGTCATATCGTCTCAAGCACTTCATCACGAATGGTTACGAGCTGCACACATCAAAACGTTCGTTTGCAGTCTGCGTCCCGCTATCGTGACAAAATTCCAAAGCGCGGGAAGAACGTAATAGAATTTCTGTGTTATCCTTAATTGTCCGGATTAATAGAAGGGTTCGAACTAATTGGCTGCGGTGAGGACACACACGTGCTCGCGGCGCGTGTACAGCGAGCTTGCAAACCGCTTCCGTAGATGGACCCCTCGACGCGGGCACTTTAGTCTGCCACTCACCTTCATCTCGTTCTCCCAGAACCGCATCGTGCACTATAGAGCCCTTTGAAAAGTACACCTGCCGTGAGGTCCAGGAATTTTAAGCACCGAGAACTTTCAACCCCCATCGGACTGAATTTCCTGGAGCCCTCGATTTGCCCACGTGACTTCGGTGTACGAGGGCGAACATTGAATAAATTGGAAGAGGTCGCCACTGATGATTATTGAGTTCATTGATTCTCCGTACTAAAGCTGATCACACACGCTTTTGCATAGCATAGCATAACGTAGCATAAGATGGTTCGACCAATCACGAAGATCGATGCACGTATATATAGTACAAAGCATAGTGCATAACGTCGACATTTTACGTTGGGTTATGTCACGGTCTTACATACAGGTCTAAAAACTTGTCGGGTGGGGAGTGACTTAGATAATGATGCAAAATAGTAGTTCTCGCTTCTGCCATCTGAAGCGCTGCTACTTAGGGGTAAGCCAATCAAACACAGTGCAGGCCCGAACAGCTGTGTAATGGCGCAGACTTTTCAAAATAAACAATATTTTTAAGAGCGATATGAACGGAAAATTTTTCAGTTTTTTAAACTACTGATCCTACGGTGAGAATGACAATTATTATTTCAGTAGACTGCATTTTTCGTATATTCGAACGTCTGTTATTTTTCAATTTGGTTTTCTGGCCATTTGAGCAGATGGGGTATGAACAAATTCATACGGCCAAAATGTTTTCCTTTCTTTCTTCATAAGTAATCTTTTTTTCCTCGTAGATTGCGTTCTTTGTTTATTGGACAACTTTTATTTTTATTTTTGCTTTCTTTATAATGTTAATGTGACCCTGGAATTAAATATAATGGAATAGGAATTAAAAAATAATAAACGCACTGTTTATGCTTAGAAGACACCGTTTTTATTGCTTTGTGAATTTAGCGAGATTATTATTTACAAATAATTGTTTTCGCCGTTTTCTCATTTTCGACGCAATTGTTCGTCCTGCGGAACTTTGAACACACACCCATTTTTAGTATCATTCTTAAAACTTTTTCAATACGATTTCCAACAGTATGATGCACACTTTAGGCATTTTCCGAATTCAATCGACCGTTTTCTTCCTTTCAACACTACAACGGAACATAATAAGACAATTCTGAGACTAAGGAGATTATCTATTGCTGTATATCTATATGTACGAGAAACCTACGTGACAGCGCTTCCAGTGGATAGATGAGGAAGTAAGGAAACATGTTTATTCACTGGTGCTGTATTCTAACCTCTTTCTAGTGAATGGACATATGGGCTCTGTGCGGATAATTCTCAAAGTAGAGTAAACAATTTAGCTAATCTGCTGAAAATAGCTGAATTAACCATTGTTGAGATATGACAATGTACAATTTGAGAAATGTTATAAAATCAATTCAATCGTTTTTTTTTATTTTCGGAAAAACTTAATTTTTTATTTCTCTATCGAAATAAACTTTGGTTTTTTTTTAGAATTAAGATGCATAAAAACATTGTGTATTTTCTACGAAATCGTAATAACGAATATAATACTCATATTTATAAGAATATTATCATTATCGTGCAACTTAGTGATCGCCGAATCAAGCATTTAATAAAAATAAATCGTTTTGCTTGGCAGCGTTCGTCTACACTACACGTCCCTTCACTGGCGGTTGAGCGTCCATTTACTCGTCATTTGACTGGACCACCCTATTTTTTTTATCGGTGTCGGCGCTGAAGCTATGTTAAGGTCAACTCCACTTTTTTAAATGGAATGGTACATTTTTTTTCAACCATCAGGTCTGGAAACGGCCACGATATGGTAGGCACGCTAAGCCACTTTTCATTACATTTTTTGCCATTGCTGTTGAAGGGTGTGCGACGAGGACAGATAGCGTCTGCCTGTCTCTCACTCTCCTCATCGAGGCCCATGCGCCGTTGACCTTACCCCCTGCCCACTTTATCGCATATTTGATAGGGATATGAATTTTAAAAAACCAAATGAATAAATAAGGCCTTCATGATTGATAGGCACCATCGTAATTGAGGCCACCTGCGAGTCATATAAGAATTCTGTGGAGCCCAAGCAGCTGTGATTAACATAAACAAACTTTGTTCAAAATTATGGAGTCGCAGTTTGGCTAAATGGTTAGTAGGTACCAAGTTTCGTAACCCAAACTTCAACATTCGATTTTCGCACAAGATTTTTCTTATCTTCAGGTAATAAACGTGTTTATTAATTCAAATACGTTAGATACTGTTTTTATTCGATCTTTTATTACTTTTATCCAGCCCTTTCGTTTTGTGTACGTATCGCGCACGACTTAAGCATGTCGACGAATTTTTTGCAGATACATTGTAGCACCAAATCAACTTCCTTATCTGCAATAATATTATCCAAACTCTCGTGTAACTAAATGTAAATCTCGTTAACACCATCTTAACGGGTTCCACCTAGTTCGCGGCCGGAAAAAAGAGATGTTTGCGTGATTTTTTTTTTGCGAAATCGGTGAGGGTTATTAACTTTTTTTCGTGGTTAAGGGTATTATTTCAAGTATCTTTGACAATTTTTGTTATTGTTAAAGTTACTGTTAAAGTTATTGTCAAAGATACTTCAGATGATTGGGAACAAATCATCTGAAATGAAAAAACCAAAGGAATTTAGTTTTTGCACCGTATTATCTAGTCTTTAATCGAAGGATTCAATAAAATGATGATTTAAAAAAAAAATGGTCGCCGATCGAAAGTGATCGTCGAAATTTCGGTGAAAAAAACACTATTTTCTTTTATATAAAAAAAGTATGCATTGAAAAAAAACTTTCGATTAAGGACTGCCTTTTGATATACATAAAATGCTCGTGAAATTTGAAACAGATTGATTTAGTTGTTTTTGAGGTATTTTGGTCACCGATTCTGAAAAAGTCATTCCGAGAAAAACGCATTTAAAGTTTTACGTTAGGTATATATGTAGATAAAAGAGCGCACAACTCCCCCAATTTTCAATGGACCGACTTAAAATTTTCAGATAATATTTTTGAAAGGTTATATTATAAGAATCCGTCGAAAACAAAAAATCGATTTTTTTTAAATTCCAATTAGGTGTAACCCCTTAAGAGCATGAGGTAATACACGGAGCAAGGCTATCTTTCACATGGCAATACGAGAAACAATAAGTGGCAAGGGGGGAACGATGAGATCGCAGAAGATCGTGGGTGGGGGGCACCCTCCGATAGCAGCGACGCATGTGGCGGCCAGCGGAATAGAAAGTGGATCTCGTAACGGTGCCTCACGGCATCATTAAAATCTGACTTCGTTTCCAGAGCTGTATGTAAGACCGTGGTTTGCATGGGTTCGTTGTGATTTGCTTGGACTTCCCTGAGTTTATTTTTATAAATATCGTTTTTTTTTCAAAATTTCACCGATATTTTTAACATATATTCTACCAAAACGACAAGAGGTTCCGGAAGTAATTTTTTCACCTCGAATTCTCGAAAAATCAGTGATCCAACTGTTCTTCCGCCCCGGCTCCATCGATAAAAATCCCGTAAGGTATTCTTCTCGGAAACGATTGACATTCCGGGAAAAACGGGACTCACACCTCGTTCATTTTTCGACGGTGGACAGCGTGAGAGTCTTGTTTTTTCCAAAATATTCATAGCCTCGGAGAAAAATGTGAAACGTATGTTAAGCTGCGTCTCTCACGCTCGTATACGTGACGCGTGTAACATCTTCCACTCACCCTTAATCATGAAAAACGACACCTTTCGTATCTCTCCGAATTCGGTCATTGCTTTCCTTCCGCCGTTGACATCTCTCGGAGGCTCTTATTCTCATCTACTGTCATTCGGACATTCTTTGAGGCGACACTTGATTCAGGGCAAACGCCAGGCCTGCGAAGGCCTGTGCACACGATATGCGTCACGCCCAATGCGATACGATAATAGAATTTTCGTGTAATCCTTGCGGTTATTTCCCCCGTCCCCCCGCCCTCGAAGTTGCAGAAGGAACTCAAAAGGCTGTACAGTACTTTAAGGGACCCCCTTTGGGACGCAATGGTACCGTGTGTAGGGTCACCCACGTACCGGGCATATACACGTCGCCCGTATCGTATATAAACACTCCGGGCACGTGTATATATAGCACTTACGAAAAAGCCCCTGGGGGTTAATTGCTCCGTGTTTTGACGCGAGAGTTATCGGCGGCCAAGGGACTTCCTCGGGGCTGCCCTACATGCCGCCCTTAAAATAAGGGTTTCCCGAGTAGCGACCGAAAGCTCTTCCTTCGATCGTCCTCGTCAATAAATAATTGGCAATAATTCCTGGTGACGCAAAACCATTTTTTTCCTACTCTGAACACTGCAGGCAGGGAAACGACTCTCCTCAGGGGCTGTTACCGAAACCTAGATATGCAGTCCCAATAATGAACGATTCCTTCAATGAGGCCAAGCAAACGAACAAATGTTCCATTATCATTGGCGTAGCCAGGAATTTTTTCCAGGAGGAGCCTAGGAGGGGCCGGCCCGACAAAAAGACTAGTTTCGTTCACAATCATTTTTTTTCAACATAAATTTACATAACAGTCTATGATCACGTAACATACTTTAAGTATAAAACTCGCTTTAATCAGACGTTTATATTAACATATTAATGCTAGCATGAACAGGTATCAAGCGATTTAAGGTATTTCAAGAATTTGATTAACATCATCTCTTGGAGTACTTTAAAAAATAATCATCTATCTTTTCATTGTCCTTCAATTCAGTTACCAGTCTTTAAACTTCACCTCCAGTAGGTACTCAATCGAATAAGACTTAGTTTTATTTTTTTTTCTGCTAATTGGCCCAACACTTTTGTACTGGAATTTTGTTAAATAACGCCATTCTCTATGTTCAACAGTGACATATAAGAAAATCGTTTCCGATTGATTGTGCTTCTAAGCCTCATTTTTATCCGTCTCATGGCAGAAAACTTCTCTCACAGCCGGCGTAGGTCACTGGGAGTACTTTTGCTGCTTGGAAAAGTTTATATAAATTAGGGCAGTACTAGTTTTCTATATGCTTTCTTCAACTTTCAGCATTTATTTCATTATTTTTAAAGTATGTTTTTTATGACCATCGCTTCAGCTTCTAAGGCTGACTATGAATTATTAAGATTTTTTATTATGATTAATGGCATTCTCTTTGTTTTGCATATCCAATTAAAAAATATGTCAACTACATGAAGGAAGGGTAGATTCTCAAATCGGCGATTTAGATTGACAATAAAAATCAACATTATAAATGTTGATTTTCCAGTATGATTCTGATTGTGTATCGGCCGGCAAATCTAATGTATTGGTTTTACCCACAATTGACTTGATTGTGAAATTTGAATGTCTATTTAATTTACGTAATAAAACCTACTTTTTATACAAATTACGAAATTACAACGAAGGAAATAGTTCAAGTTTTATTAAATTATTCAACTATGCTTGCTTGGGTGAAACTTAATTTGAATAAATCGATTATTTGAATCAATTTTTTTTTCTCGAGGGGGAGGGGGCGTGACCACCCCTGCCCCCCTGGCTACGCAATTGCCCATTATCGATACAAGTGGCTATAAAGACGTTTCGACAATTTCAAATTCGAAATATTCGAAATCTCAAAAATATGAATATTTTTCTGACCCTAAGCTTGTCAGGATGGAAGTCCATTTTTGGGAAAAGGCTGTTCATTATCTGTTCCATATTTATCGATCGCTCTCGAATCCGCATTACGATGACTCAGAATACACAGTGTGCATCGGGTAGTCAGGTATAAATTATATGTAAATATTACGAACATTTATGATCAGCCCCGGGATCGTCGACGTAGCTGTATGGGGTGTACACAAGGAAATGGGTTTATCATTCCGATTATATTTCAACCCTCTCGTGGAGTTTGCGATGTGGTCAATTCGCGATAATGAAAGGGGAAGTGGAGGGTTACGGTTGGAGAATCGATCGGTAGCCATCGTTCGAAATTGTTAATCAGCTTACGTAATTGTGGAGTGAATTTCAAGCAGACCGGATAAAGCGACGAGACAATGGTGGGAATTTAAAAAAGAAAGTATATAATGACAACAGTACGAGCGAAGAAATATATAATCCTTAAATGAAGCGTGACACAAAATATATGGTTCCCTCGTATATACACTCGGGGCTTGACAAAAGTGAGATAATGCTCGGAGGGTTCCGCAGACTAGAAGGGAAATCATTAATCATCCGTGTCTTCGTAAGCGGAGAAGACGTTCGCGAAATTGCGCCCGCATAGGGAGCAAGTTTAAAAATCATGGAGACTAGAGAACGGAAGCCTGAACTCGGTGTTCTCATCCGTCGGTTAAATTGTGAGAAACAAGTTGCGCGGCTGTTTATCTGAATCGATATAATATTAATACGTGTACATCTTTTGGTCAATGTATAGGAGATCTATAGGGATCTATGGGGTTCCTAACCTCAAATTATGAAGGTGAGCTTGTAGATACCAGTGAACTTTTTACATGTTTCACTACGGTCGCAGATTGTCTGGATTTTTAGCGATCTATCCCTAATACACATCGAGTTATGATTACATTGATACTAATGTTGTCATTTTGCGATACACGGAGCAACAGTTTTGAAGTTACCTGTACATGAGATGGTGCATGAATGACCCATGTGCAGGCTGTATTCGGTGAACCTCCTCAAACGATAGAAGTTCCCGCTAGTCAGACCCCCCAATTTCCTTAGCCCGGTTAGACTTGGCTGATGTGAGCTCTATCGAAGTCCACTAAAGTCTAGAGAGACTCAAGTCTATTAAAGATACTCGCTCCCCAAGCCTTGAATCTCCCGAACCAGCTCTGATGTAGGCGGAAACATTGCTTGGATTGGTCGGTTGCTAGCGATTGATTAACCGAAACAGACATACATGCCAAAGGTTCATAGTCGCTGCTAAATAAAAACGCATGTGTCTAAACAGACCAATGGACAGAAGAATTCCTGATTTCAACATTTCTTTAGCCTGGTTAGACCTGGCTGAGCTCTACCGGAGTTCAACAAAGTCTGGCAAAGCTCAAGTCCGGCAACGACACTACGAAACTATTCAAGTTTTCGAGATAGCTTTCAAGCCAGCCATGATGCAAGCAGGACAGTGCCTGAGTTGGTCATTCAGACCTAAACGGATCATCCATGCCAAAAGTTCTATTCTTAAATGAAGAAGAACAGATCTGGACGGTAGACACAGTAATTCCCGATTTTACGGGGTACTTTTATCATGAAGCCCTATTTTTCCTACGTCAATACTATCTACATAGGGTTATGAAGGGTGACTCTCCAGTTGGGTGCAACCCTCCAACGGAATCCAAGTGTCTTTTTCGCGTAGTGTCTCCCTCATAGCATTTCATTCCTTCGGGACTGGAGGTGAATAAGTGCGTAAGAGAAGGGGTGGTCGCACAATGGAACGGCGGGCTGCAATCATTTACCTAGCATCGAGCATAACAATTGATTACTTATTACATGATGACGATACAAAAATTTGAATGTGATGAATGCGAAATACAAAAATTTCCGAGCTGAACCCAGCCATTTTGCAAAAGTTCTACAGGATACGAGAACAGAGATCTGTTCCCGTGAAATCGGCTGCTCCGGTTGATCTCCCGTTACCCAAACGTAGAATACATGAATAGTAAACGAGGCTGGATTGCGCTGTTGGGTAGGAATACAAGGGAAAGGTGAAAAAGCTTGCGGTTGATGCCGTTGGAGCAAGCCGTGAGGCTCGTGCCCTCGGGCGTTGGAGAGATCCACCACTGTTAACACTGGGTAAATACGAAATGAAGTTTGTTAGCGCAGTGTAATTCGATAGCGACAGGATTTCATGTCGTAAGTTGATTCGCCCAAGTCGCGAGGGAACGTGGCTGAGGGAAATGGAGCTGCAACGTGTACCTGCACACCACATTTAACGGATATGGACAATCTGATGTTCAGAAAATGTGGATTGTTTCGATATGGGATAGTGGAGGTCAACAGCGGATCAGCTGGCCAGAAAGTATGCATTCAACAGCTGATCGGACCAATCAGCAGACCGGATAGGTCGTGTTTAATAACTAAGTAGACTGTTCAATCGATCACGTAAAATGTGTAGCCCTTTTCCAAAAATGTCTGAGGCCCAAAACAGCCACAGGTCAAGCTTTCTACATGGCTAAACACATACATATTAAAAGGTTCGCATCTAACCCCATTATCGTGAAACTGGACGACTTCATGATGAAGTTCAACCAGTGTTGTTGAATCCTAGCGAATGTACCGTCTCTCGTCTAGGCGTCCTCTTGGTTATTCTCAGTATCCTCATTTGCCGTCATAAGTTATTAAATGGATAAATCAAAGAATGAGACGCGTAACAGCATTAAAGGGAGATATACACCTAGGAGCCGAGAAAAGGTCATTTTTGTGAATTTTTTCAAGGAAAACTATTTGAAATTGCGGATTGGGGTTTTAATTATCTAAAAGTATATACATTCAAAAATATGTTTAATTTTCTTTATTTAAAAATATCAAAAATATACAAAGATATTGTATGATCCTTGGAGCGTCGTAAAAAAATCTGCGTATACGGTACCCACTGGCGTTTCTTCAAAGATCATCTAAAAAAAAACCAAAAAGATTATTAAATTAGATACTACAATCTAGTACTTGTCGTACCGATTTTGAAAATATCGATTTATGACAAAATGGCGGACGTTTGAACATAAATAGTGATTTTTGGGCAAAAAATTAGTTATTATTTTGCCTATAAAACAAAAAGTAAGTAACGGAAGAAAAATCCTATGACAAGTATTAGATAATGGTGTATAGAATAACCTCAAGGCAATCGGTTTATTGGTTTTCGAGATATTTTGGATACCGATTTTAAAAACGTGTCGGCTCGGGGCCGCAAAACACGTTTCACTTTCTCGGCTGTAACTGCCTTATTTATCGAAATATTAACTTGCCGTTTTCACCAGATATTCTGGAGGCCTCAAACTTCAAGAAAATGCAAAAAAATCGATTTTTTCGACCATCCGGGTGTATATCTCCCCTTAAACGGAAATTGCGTACTCTCCGCGAGCATATTCAAACCACAGCGATATACACGCGATAGCAGCATCGCCAGTCATTGACTTTTCTCATGGCATTGACTTTCCACAAGAACAAGATGTCAGGCGAATATTCCACGGAAAGTCGCAGCACGAAAATCAAACAGCAACTCGATCAACAGACTCCAAAAACTTTACGCTAGCCATCCGCATGGAGACAGAGAAGTCTGCATGATCCGACCCGTTAACCAGAGCGGAGTATGAAAACATCCAGCCTGTCCGAAACAAACGGTCGCCGCGCTATCGTAAACAACTTAGTGCGAATTTCGGCCACACACCTCATGTGCGTTCCGTTAACAGAGCGAAATTGCCCCTTCCATCAGCGCCATAATTTCTAAGAGGAGAAACCAAACATTGTCTCCCACTCACTCGAAAAATTCGCATGCGAACCCAGAAGGGTCAGTGTGCAAAAGGTCGAAGCAGTCTCCCATCAACTACCATCAAATCAAGTTCTTCTATCGAGTCTCAATCCCAGTCTCCCGACAACCTTTATCAAATTCAGAGCTCAGTCTTCCTTCAGCCAACATCGCATCAACTTCTTCTGTTGAGTCTTAAGGGGCCAGTCCACTTTGGAGCCACAAAAAAAGGCTATGTTCGCGATATTTTTTGAGAGTTTTATAAAAGATATGAATATAAAAGTTGTTGGGCTTGATAAATAAAGTCTTGAAATATATTTATTTTTAATTTAATTTGTTTTATTTATTTTTAAGCACAAAAACTATAGTTTAACGTAACCCCTCAAAAATAGGTGGGCTAGGTAGCTCCATCACAACTCGGCAACGGCTTGTCTGAAACAAAAAATCAGAGTCCATTAGATTCAGTATGAAACCAGCTACAAAGAGACCCTCGGATATAAAGTTTTATCAAAAAATAAAAAAATGGCAGATGAAAAACGAAAAAAGTAAAAAAACGCGTTTTTCGCAGTTTTTGGCAAAAAAAAGTCAAAATCAAAATGTTAAAACCATCGAGGGTCATCTTGTTGCGAATCATGTTTACAATATGTGGCTCAAATTTCAAGAAAATCGGTTTATTACTTTGAGAGATACGATGGAGCTCGATTTTGAAAACGTTGTTTCGAGAAAAACGCGTTTGAAGTTTCTACTATAAAAAACTCTTACCTAAACTTAATCGGCAATTCCTGCACCATACAAAATCCCTTCCGATTGCTCATCATCGTCGATTTTTTCAAGTCTTGCTTGTTTCCGATTTTTTGAAATTTTCAAAGTGGACTGGCCCCTTAACCCTAACGAATATCTCCAATTAACCTTCATACGAACAGTCTTAATTTTTCGAGTCACAAAAGTTTTATTTGACACTTGTATAATTTCTATCATCGGTCCGTGACTATCAGTCTCAATTCATCAACCTCGCGCGCCTTTCATATTTCTATCCACGCATATGCCCGTCGTAGTAAACACGTCGAGTATACACACGACCAGCGTAAAATCCTGCGAGCGTCTTACCAGCGAGCGCACCAGGCCAAGAGCGAAGGTCCTTGTAACGCAAGTGACAACAAACATCCACGCGAGTGAGCGAGCGTCAAACACAACCAATCTCAGCTGACCATACCTTGTTCTTTTTGTATCATTCATCGTAGGCCTGATCGCTTTAACCCGTCTAGTAATCTTATAATAAATAACATAGTGTCAATCGTACACCAATTCTGTCATATTATTATTCAGTACCGAAACCCCGCGTTAATTCCCTAATCCTATTCTTGCCCACGCAATGCGTGGGCAAGAATATAATTTTTACCCTCCTTCCGTGCTATTGCGCTAGGCGTAGTCAACAAAGAGGGAAACGAAAATATTATGCTCTCATCCCTTCCGGATGCGACAGTGTTGCATTTAGATAGCTAAGCTCGCCATTTCATCGAAAGCATGAGTACTAAACTACTTTTCAGTAACTAAGTATCAGGCTACTAGAAAGTCGAATAACCACAGTTTCTAGTTTCTATCAAGCTGTCTAATCAAAGCGAATTGGCCCATAGCAGGTTAGTACATGGCAGATTGGTCACCAACAAGTTGAAATACGGCAAATTGGTACATGGCAGGCTGGTATATAACAGGTTGATACATAACCATGTACCAACCTGCCCAGTTCTCCAATCAAAGCAGGTTGGTCCATCAGAGGCCGATACGTGGCAGATGCATGTATCAGGCTCAAATTATAATAGGTCGGAGCACTATTCAAGAATGCCTGATCTTTTCAGCATTTGTTTTCAAATTGACGATTGGGTGATAGCAACTTGATTCATGTACTAGCCTGCCAAGCTGTGTAACCAAGACAGTTGGGTCTATGGCAGGTTGTCCCATGTACCAAACTGCCCAGTGGTCCATCCGGGTTGGTTTTATCCAGATTTGTGCATGGGAGATACAGCCAAAGCAGCATGGCACATTGGTCCACGGCACGTTGACGCACAGCAGATTGGTCCGCCTAACAAGACACGAACCCATCCTAAATGAACGGACAAATCGTCGGCGGTTCCATATCCGAAAGCCACATACCACCAAGACACCATCAAATCTTACGGTAGTGAACTCCAACACCTGGAATCCTATGTTCGGATGTCGAGAGAGGAATACTTCGACCGAAAAGGTCGGAGGTGTATCATTGTGGTCTCTGCATACAACCAAATTTGGTGACTCAGAAGAGGAAACAGGGGTTGATCATTCGTACAAATGGATAGCAGTGGATCATGAGAAATAGTAGAAATAGAGAAATAGAAAGAAATAATAGGAAGATACGGGGCAATGGAAGGAACTCACACATCCAAAACGCGGTAACCTATTATACGTGTGATCGTTCTTATAATTTTTTTTTGTTTCGGGATAAATGGGCTTTTCGCCAGGGTCGCTCGAGCTGTGGAGCTTTAGCTCGCTCTTTCTCTCATGTTCCATGGGGGTTTCGTCGTTGTCATGGCAACCCCGTAACGCCATTAACCAGGCACGGGGATTCCCTAGCTCGCTTTCTCTCAAATACATTCTCCCTTTTCCACGGAGTTTCGCAACTCGGTCCTCCCTTTTCCTCTCGTATTCGCACCCTCACTCCCCTCTCGCTCTCTCTCGCTCTTTCTTTTTTCTCTCTCGTGAGCATCCAAGCTACACAGGACGCGGGACTCTCGCAGAGCATTTCGAGAGTCCCGTGAGTCCTGTCCTCCGAACGAATGGGTGGAAAGCGTGTGTGTGTGTGTGTGTGTGTGTGTGTATGTGCTCAGCGAACACGGAAAGCCGCGGAACCATATCTGGGAGAGACGTAAAGTGAGAAAACCCCATAAAAATAAATAACCCTCGGAAACGAAAACGAACAGTGGGCACCCGGAGCTTTTGCCACGAATATCATTATTATTATTATTACGAAAAGTTTGTAGCATAACGCGTCGCGTCGCAACCTTTGCTACAAAACAAGAGAGCAGAGGCTCGCCTTGAAAAAAAAGCAACGTGAAACTCGATGGGGTATCTTTGCTCTCTTTCGTGGTAGCTCAGACTTTGCATCGAACGCCTTTTTTGGCAGGGCGTATCTACGGTGCTCTCTGCCTTTTTGGAACGGCGAAAAATATCGATACATGACCAAAGAAGTTGTAGCTAGGCAAGCTACATGATTATTTTTGTTAAGCTTGGGAACCGAGCGCTTTCAGGCGGACCAGTACTTGGATGGGTCACCGCTCAGCCGGAATGAAAAATCTGTTGTTAACTAAACGACAGACTTATTCAGACATCACAACATTGAAAAGTTTATTTGGGTCTGTTTCGCTTTTACACCTCGCTCCTCCAAGCACCGATAATTGCCAATATTTAACACGTCCAGTTTCGTCAGCTGAATAATGAGAAGAGGGTATAAACGACACGACGAACTCACGAGCAAACAAGAGGTAGTTTCCGAGCGTCCTGGAACTCCGTGAGGACGCATTCACGAGGGGAGGAGCAGTTCAATTTATAAAAACCGGCCTGCTGTTGGAGATCTCGTACTGGAGGCCAAAAGATCGAGGGCGCACCTAGCGGGGGGGCCTCCATTCTCACCCCGATACCATAAATTTCCGTTTTTTTCGCGCTTCTCCTCGTCCGAAGCTTTCGGCGATAGCAAAGGAGAAGGGAAAGAAGATTGTACTTCTGTTTCTACTTCTTCACTCTATCTCTCTCTCTTCCTCTCTTTTCTCGGCCTCTCTCCAGTCGATGGCGTCGCGCTGACTGCGATGTGAGCGGTTAGGAAAAGGGCTCGGAACAATTACAAAAGTTCGCGAAGCTCGCACCAACGTGGGAGACGACGGTGCAGGAAAGGTAAAGAGAGATAAAGCAGAGGGTAGAGGGATGAAAGGAAAATACCAGCGGAAAGTGTCCTAAGTAGGTCGCTAGGTGATAAATTCAATCGCAAAGGCATTGGGATCGGACAAGTCCGTTGTGCGGCCTTTGTGCCCAATATCCAACCTGCAGTACGTTCCGGAACTTCTATCTCGTCCGCTGTTTCCGGGCTGGACTATTTCTGCCGGCATCCCAATATACGACAGGTAATCCAATCACGAGGACTTCCGCTAGCCTCCATTACGTAACGTCGATACATTGAGGTTAGGAACATCAGCCGCTAGATCCATCCCCGTAAACTTACCAAACAGTGCACGCACATGTCTTGTCAATATTATAAAATGGTGGCATCTCTTTGTACAACTCTCTGATTGAATTGGTAATAAGACGAAAATACCTGCAGACTGCAAAGTCGAGAAAATACGTATTCAGCAGTGACGCTTGAAATAGACGGACCAATTTTCCCCAATTTTTTTTTCCTGACACGATGATGACGCTCCAATTGGTCGCACCACAGCGGTGGATATTCCGGCATGGGGTGGCCTAATTCGCGATTTATGGTATCACTTAAGGGTCCCGCGTTTCGAACGAGGCGAAAATAAGATGTGTAGGTTGGAGAGGATCGATAGGAAGATTGATTGCCTAAAGAGGCCGGAGGGTTATTTAGATGGGACTCTTCAATCCTAAAGGCGTAGAAAAATGATGAGCAAGCAATGTGCAAGATTCTAGTTTGCAAGACTTTTTATCGAAAATGTACGTCAATACTATGATGTCGTATATTGGTGGCCATAGCTGTTTTAAATGTAAACTTAGTATCGTAACTGCACGTTTAGAAATTTATCCAGTCATTTAACCCTACAACTCAGGACTTAATTTGTTTACCTTCCAACGCATGATTAGGGTCCGAACGCACCCCACGCTTTTCTTGATCATAAAACCAGTCATATGCTGATGAACACACTTTCTCATGCGAGGTTTTCTTCTTTTTCATAAGGAAGAGAATAGTGTTAAAGTCTGATTTTATTTACATTTAGTTAATGAAACACCCATTCGAAGACTGAAAAACATTAAAAATCAGCAAAAAGCTCATTTTTTAAATAAACATTTGTAACTTTTCAACAGTTCAACCGATCTTAAAATCTCAAGCGGTGTTTTGAAGGGGAGACGTCAGACTACTAGAAAAAAAATTACTGTCGCTTTATTCAGTTGAAAAAGTATATTTATTTGGGCCATTGAAAATGACGAAGATCCGAAAACCAAAAATTGTGTTTTGAGAGTTTCTTTTGTTATAAATTCGTACAAAAAGATAAACTGACCTAATAGGATAAAGTAATTCAAGCTTCCTCGTCATCTTCTTCATCGTCCGAAGAAATAGCCGGTGCGTTAAGCCTCTCTCTTTCTTGCAGTGTATCGATAACCTCTGATACAGAGCGCAAATTATAGCCTCGAGACATTATCTGTACAATTTTTTTTTAACTAGGATTGTTTATTCCAATCCGTAAATAATATATTTGAAAATTATCGTCAGATTACGTAATAATATATATAAAATGCTGATTTGAATATAAAATATAAAATTAACTTACCGTCACAGAAGTTAAACGTCAACTCATGACTGGGGTTTATACAAACCCCACGTACGATTTCGGAACACAATGCGTGACAGCCAACGATTAACTAAAGCTGTAATCGACCTGACACAACTCATAGACCTTCGCAAGAAATTATGGCTCAGATCAGTCGATAATATTGCTCGCTAGTTCAGGAGCGTAGTTCAAAGTTCGCGTGGGGTGCGCTCGGACTCCACTCATGGGTTAAAAAGTTATTGCATAACAACACGGTTTTCAGAAAGTTCGAACTCCTTTGAAGACCTTTCGCAAATATTCCCAAAATTTAATTAAAAAACGTAGGCTTTTTGTGTGTGCAAAAATTCGCTTATGCCATAAAAGATGTGTTCTAAATGCCATTTGTCTACGTTTTAGAACATTCTGAATATTTATCCATTGAAATAACGAGCGAATAAAATTTCTTTCCCTGAAAACAAAGCTTCGTATCAGAAAGCAGAAAATTGGGTTGATTTCATCAATATGTAAACTGGGGGCCATGCCGATTAATCGGCCGATATCGCCCACCCTCCTAGCACGTAGTAATGGCAGGGGTAATGTAGCCGTGAATTTAAGCTGGACCACTAATCCGCAGAGTCCGCCGATTACACGGTCCCAACGGTTCGGCCCACCATCCTCGGGTTCGCCGATCGTCCCGCCCCCTGTGGTCTCGCAACACCATCAAGTGTGTCTCGCTTCCTGCCCGTGGCTGTTCTCTTCTGCTCTGCCCATGATCGACCTTTTACCGCTTTCGCATCGAAATTCGCTCACCTACGAACTTTGCTATTTTGATAGCTCGGACGGAACCACGCTCTCCGCAGAGACTATCATCCCCCGTTTTATACGCCAATACGTGATGTTTCGAAATCTCGTTGGATATAACTCGGGCCAGGGGGGATCGAGGTGGAATAATAAAGTAGAACGGAAAATGCCGGGTCATTTGCGGGTGGACAGCCTGAAGTTGTTGTATGAAGGTTGGAAAGAGTCCGAACTGTGTACTGTGAAAGTAGCAACAAGATGGCGGGTAGTTGGCGATGGGATGGCGGATAATTGGCGATGCGATAGCTGAGTTGCGTGGATTGTGGGGGGGGGGGGGTATGAATGTCAGAGTATAGGAGTCCAAACTCCATAAGGGAAGCGGTTCAAAGAAGCGTTCCAGAAAATGTAAAAAGTTCAGGTAAAAAATGTCACCACCAGCGGCGCGCCCCGATAATAAATGACAGACCAATATAGTCATAGCCAGACCACAGAGTCAAAGTGACCGCAACACACCGATTAACCCTAAAAAAGAGATAACTGAAAAGAAGCGACGAAAGAACTAGTTCATCTGTAAAAATAATCCTGAAAATATTTTTCGTAATTTAATTATTGTGGATGGACGAAAAACGACACTGTAGGACTTAAAAAGACTGTAAAATGGAAATATTATCAAAACGATATTTTCAATGACTATAGCTATCAAAAGATATTATTCTGATCGTAGGAAAAAATATTCGAAGTAATTGCAACAAATATTAGGTGTACAACTTAATTCGATCCATTTTTTCAATTAAAATACGCACTCATTTGAATGATAAAATGAATTAATACATTAATCAAAATATTGTCCATCGCTAGCCACTACTTTTCCCCATCTTTCTGGTAATTTATGAATTCCGTCGCGGAAGAAGCGTTCATCTTTTGAAGCCAAGAATGAATCGAGCCAATTTTTGATACCCTGTTGTGACGTGAAGCGTATTTCAGTCAAAGCGTTCTGCATCGATCGAAAAAAATGGTAGTCGGAAGGGGCAAGGTCTGGGCTATAAGGCGGGTGAGGCCAGAATTTCCCTCCCGATATTTTCCAAATAGTTTTTAACCACAATAGCAACGTGAGGCCGAACGTTGTCATGTTGAAAGATTATGGACTCGTATCTGGTCGCATATTCTGAACGTTTTTCGGCTATAGCTCGCTTTAAAGGGATCAATTGTTGCCTGTAGAAGCCTTCCGTAATGGTTTGATCAGGTTTTAGTATCTCATAGTGGATCACAGCCTTCTGATCCCACCAAGTACAGAGCATAACCTTCATCTTCAAACTTTTTCGGTTGACCCGAACGCTCTTTGTCCTTAACACTAAAATCACCACTTTGAAACCGTCGAAACCATTCTCTGCAAGATTTATCCTACGGTGCAGATTCACCATAAACTTCCACAAGCATTCGGTGGGCTTCAGCTGCACTTTTCTTCCAATTGAAACAAAAAATCAATACTTCCCGCAAATGGTGCTTATTTGGGACGAAATTCAACATTTTCACCGCAGTAAAAATTAGACTTGAAGCGCAAAACTCAAACGTCTGTAAACGATATTTGGTTAAGAGATGTTGATACTTCACGATACAGCAAAAATCAGCTGTTGCCGTCAACCATTTATCTAGAGCCATCTTTTGAAAACGGACCGAACTAAGTTGTACACCTAATAATATTCAAGGAATTGATAGATAAGTAGCGAAATGACCAGATTGCCAGTGAATGAACGAAATGACCAGTAAATGGACGCTCAACCGCCAGCGAATGGACGTGTAGTGTAAACGAACGCTGTCAAGCAAAACGATTTGTTTTTATGAAATGCTAGATTCGGCGATCACTGTGTTGCACAGTAACGATAATATTCTTATAGATATGGGTATTATATTCCTTATTACGATTTCGTATAAAATACACAAAGCTTTTATGCATCTTAATTCTAAAAAAAACTACCAAAGTTTATTTCGACAGAAAAATACAAAATTAAGTTTTTCCAAAAATTAAAAAAAACGAATGAATTGTTTTTATGACATTTCATGAAATGTACATTGTCATATCGTAACAATAATTAATACAGCAATTTTCAGCAGGTAAGCTAAATTTTTTACTCTTTTTTGAGAATTATCCGAACAGAGCCCATATGTCCATTCACTGGAAAAAGGTTAGAATACAACACCAGTTTGCAAGAAATCAAAGATTGATTCTTTCTCAAGTAATAAAAGTAATACGATCATAACTTATAAAAACTGTTGTTTTCGCATTTTCAACACCTACTCTGCATAGCCGTATCGTAACTAAGTTGCGCGGTGTGCACCCAAAAAAACTCAAACAAACTAGGAAAATTCCGTGTAGCGTTAAAATTCGATATTAAACTGAGAAATCGATTTTAACAATAACTCTGTTTTTTTTTGGTAAATTACAGGGATTTAAGTTTTTATCGAAAATTCATATGCTTTGCTAATTTTTAATATAAATCAGCTTTTGTCCATTCACTGGTCGGTTTGCCCTGACGAAGTAGGGAGCACGGATATCATAAGTATGCGGAAACAGAAAATAAGTCACAGATGTAAACAATTAACATAAAGACTGTGACTATCTTAGATTACAAATTATTTCATATTTTACATATGCCGATAATGAAAAACACTCAAAAAGTATGCAAAATTTAGATAATGTATACATGTCTTGAAGTTTCGCTAAAAAAGTATGATTGGCTTTTAATTTGCATACCCTATTTATACTTTACACCATATTTATATTGCACACTGTTGACCAACTACGAAAACAAATTGAGGTTATGTTCCTGTCAATACCAGACACATACACATGGAACACTTATCTGTTACAATTTTGTGAACACTAAAACGATACAAAGTTACACTTCTGTACTCTAACCTCCACGCTTTCGCCATTTGTCAGTGTGCTGGAAGACGAAAGGAGCTGGTGTGTTGTTTGGATCCGACGTGTTCATCAGGTCCTTTGAATTAAAACTCTCCGGCGTTTCGTATGCAGCGCATTTCCGGAATTTCGCAATTCAATATGAAGGGCCAACTGGCATCCTTTAGCTGCATCCTCGATGAAAATGAAGACACGTAGCTAGGGAATGGTAGAAGGGAACGGTTCACGACACCAGCCGAATTGTATGTCGTTTCTGCTTCGCTCTCTGATTACTTTTCTTTTCAGCGCAGGCAGCACAGCGAAGACAATCGTACTATAAAAAGAGCCCTGAGCGGGCCACCCCTCTATCCTTTCATCGCTTATCTTTGGTCCCGACTAGTGGCATCTGTCCTGTTTCTCAGCTCCACGGCACGCCGATAAGCGCGGCTTTTCTTCGAGCGACACTTTTTTCTCAGCCGGTTGGCCCGCGCATGAGTTCAATCCTGGGAGACTAGACGGTCTTGGAGATCCAAGATGTCCTCTTTTCAGGCGTTCGTCGTCCTCGAGAGAAGGAGGGTATACGAATACTGGTGAAAAACTCGCTCGCGCTTCCATTTGCAACCCGCCCCCCAGAGGATACTTACATGGACATATATACGAGTATAATTTGCACTTTCTTCAAATGAGTACGAATCGGGCAAGTTACCCTACCAGCAGATTCGCTAATTACCCAATCATCACTTTCTCCTGAGCCCATCGTACTATCATTTGTCCTTCTCTTCGTGGTTCATTCTCTTCGACACATTAGTTTCATTTCAGCAAGCATCTGTACACCCCATAGCTATTTTCACGTTTCTTCTTCCAGCCCTCCGCGCCCTATCTCAAGCCCTCCTACCCAATCATCATCGTCGAATATCCTAGTGGTGTACACCACTAGGGTATTTCATTCCTATATTGTTCCCAATCATCATCGTCTAATACCCTAGTGGTGTACACCACTAGTATACAACATACCACTAGGGTATTTGACGGATGATACTACTATGAATTAAATGATGGTATCATTTGAATGATAGTACGATGGGCAAACCGAAAGAATTTGCACGGCGTCAAGAATGAACACCTATATGGTACGAAGATCCAACACTCTGCAACTTCCTCTCCTTATTAAAAAAATTTGCCGCATAACCACCCACATTTCGAAGCTTTTTGATTCCTCTCTGATGTGTTATGATGGCTGGTTTCAGGTAAATTGGTGTAGGGAACGAACGGGCGATCGAAGTATGTTAAGCAATGTCAATTGTCTTAAACAGTAGGTTTTATTAAATTCAGCAAGAACTTCACAAAGCCTTATGGAAAGGATTTCATCAAACACGGTCTAGCTCCATAGCAAGTTTACAAACTGTTGAGCTTTTTGACGACGCTGATGGAATCTTGCCACACTGCCGTTTGTTCATAGCCCGCCGGCATTCGATAAATAAATATATGGAAAATATCCACCTGCTGATATCTCTCTAGGGATTATGGGAATGTGAAAGACTAGGCCATCATAAATAAATAAGTCGACGGAGATGACTAGAAGGCGTTGGTGTTTTTCTTGATCCAGTCCTTATAGTGATACATATTCGTGTAGACGTCAGGGAATCCACGACCACATGGTACTCCAAAGGACACAGTACCGATTAGTTCACCTTTATGAACGAGGGGACCGCCGCTGTCACCCTGAAAAACGAAGGAAACATAATGATCACTTGGTACCTTGCGATGAGAAACTGAGGGACCCATGAGCAGCTCTGAACTTCTCTTGGTGAGGTAGTTATGACCAACTTGGTTGGCTAAGATAGTCATGATCATCTTGGCTGACCGAAATAGCCATGATCATCTTGGCTGGTTGAAATAGCCATGATCATCTTGGTTGGCAAATATAATCATGACCATCTTGACTGACTAAGGACATGTCCATCTTGGCTTCGCAACCAAGATGGACATGTCCGCCTTTCGACGGCCTGAACGTATCAGTAACAATGGTAAGGCGAGGGGAAAGTGGCCGTGACTACCTCTGCTGGGAAGGTTCTCATGACCACATTGGCTAGGTAAAGTTATCAGGTTCGGGCAGGGAAAGTTTTGCGTAAGCAGAAGCCCCAAGTGACCTAAGTACTGACCTGGCAGACCCCAAATCCAGTGCCGGTGTGCGTGCAAATCTGATGACGGAACAAGGTAAGCTTGCCGAAGTGTTTCTCGCACTCTTTGAACCCAAGAGTATGAAGAACAACCTTCCTGAGTTTGTAGCTCGGTACCCGATGGGCGGAACTTTCCAGGCCCCATCCAGTGGCGATCGCTTCAAGTCCATTGATCGGTTCAGCCGTTGGTAAATTAACTTTATTCACCGTCTTGCTGAATACCAGGTCGGATGTTAGCTGTGGCGTTTGAAAAAAGCAATTAGATGGTTAGAGCTAACAATCGTTTTGAAGTGTTTGGATAACCCAAATACACCTATCGACACTTGAACTACGGTAGTTTGGTATCGTACTAATTGCCACATGACAAATCAATGACTCCCACTTGCCCATCGGGGTTGCAACCAGATGAGCAAGGTTCGTGGATGGCTCAACTTACCTCAATCACGGCGATGTCGTTGGGAGAGGAGACCACGGAGGTGTTGTATTTGTCATGAGCGATAACAGATTTTACAGGGTGAGTTTGACCACCGAAACTGAAGATGGTGCCTGTAGCTACCCTAAGATCTGCGTGTGGTGGCTTTAGGACACGGTCGACACAATGCGCCGCCGTCACCACCCAACGCTTCCCGATTATTGAGCCACCGCAAATGTGACGGCCACGTACCCTGATTGACACCTGATATGGGAACTCCCCTAGCGCAACCTCAGTGCCACCTCTAATTCTTTGTGGTGACCGCGCATCGCTCACTGTGTTTCCCGGGAACGAAGAAAAGTTTAATCATTGATAATATGGTATAGGAAGTTCCAGGTGGCGCCTCTGGTGGAATAGATCCGAAGCTTTCGTAGGTGAATTAGCATATGACCAAACCCATTCACTTGTCGCAATTCAGTATATCCGATCGCAAAATGGTTGAAATGATAATTGGGATCTTTCATCCCTTTGTGAAGCAAATTACCCACAATTACTTTGGATCTCGACCACAAGGCGTTGAGAAAGAACCCGTGGTCAATGAATTTACTCACCACCAGCCACAATAGCCACCGTCAGTAGTCCAAGCAAGTGGTGTAGTCCAAACATGTCTCTGCTTGATTGGTAACTCTGATCGTTATGATGATCATCGAGAGATATCCACATATTTATACGCGGAAGACCTCGTAACGATTTTGACAATAACAACGGGACTGTTTGTTCAATAAAATGGAGCGCGATAAGAGAAAAGTTATTTTATTCATATCCTGTTCGTAAGAGCTCGTCCCAAATAAAGCGTAACAGAATGCGGTAAGTCTCGGTACCTTGGACAAACCCGTGCCTGTCTCGACAACTCTCTGTTTGTTTAAACGACCCAGCTGTGTTTGAATCCGTCGATAACTCATTAATCATTCATTTTTGCCTCGGTTGGTTTGGATTTATTATCTTTGCGTGTTAACTTTCGCATCATACCGATTGTTGTTGTTGTTTTTTTAATGTTTATTCATGACGCTAGGTCATCAATTTTATCGTGGAGGGTAAATGTCCCCGTCTGGTGATCTCGCCATACGTTACCAAGCATTATTTTCCAAGGCGGCAATATGCAAGTTTCTAATGTCGTTTCATAATTCACAATTCGTTTTTTTCCTAACGTTTTTTGGATAATGCAACGTCGAACATTGCTGACCATGGCTATGACAAATATTAAACTTCAATCGACTTTGTGTGTACAGCAATTTAACCAAGAATGTTAAATTGAAAGAAAGAAAGAAATAGCATGAAAGGAGCGTTTTCAAAAAATTAAATTAAGAAGGTTTAAGAATTAAGAAAAAATTAAGTACGGTAAACAAGATATTACAAACTTTAAGACAGTAATGGTGTTAAAATATTTGCTTTCTGGACATTCATACTTCTTAGAAATCTGATATGCTTTAGCGATTTCCACCAAATTCAGTACTAATGTACTTTATGTAATACTCTACTCCTGTACAAAAATGTAGAGGATGAAAAACATACTTTTGAAAATTTAAACTTTTTCACGCGTTTTCGCAAATCGGGTAATTTCGTATCAAACGAATTGAGAGATCACGGCGCTATGAAACCATTTTCTGAAATTGAACGTCCTCTTAAAATCTCAAGCGTTTTTGGCGATTTCCACAAAATCATTTAGAACATACCATGCATTTAGAACATACTATGATAAAATGTATTGGTGCAAGATTGCGGCATATCTATTTAAATATAGAAAATTCAAACATTTTGAAGAAGGAGTCCTTGGATCGCGAGAGTCGCTTTCATAGATCGGCCTCGCACCTCGCGATTCCGAAAGGAAGGAATAGCTTACAAGGAACATCACTTAAGTGTCCACCGCCGATTTTGTTGAAACTCACATATATGATAAAGCATTGAAAACTATTAGACACGATTTTTTTATCTGCGAAAAAATGGTTTTAAAGGGAAAACCACCCCTCGAAGAAAGGCGTGTCTAGGGGTGGTTTTGCAGTTTCACCCAGAAGCAGTCCACTGATCTGAATGAAAAAAGCTAAATTCTCCTAATGTAAAGTGATGAAGAAGCCACTAGAGAATAATTGAAAAAAAATGGAATTAAGGGGTGACACGCCTTTCTTTGAGGGGTCGTTTCCCCCTTGAAAATGTTTTTCCGCAGATAAAAAAAATACGTGTCGAACAGTTTTCAATGGTTTATCACATATATGAGTTAACAAAATCGGAGGCGACACTTAAGGCGGGATATACATTCACACCGGAAAAAAATAAGCAATGTTGAGGGATTTTTTAAACTAAGAAATAATTATTCTCCAATTATAAAATTCAGGTATACTTTAATAGTATATTTAAATATACGAAACCATTTTTCAAATTAATTCATCATTAAAATGGCGGAGCTGTGGCACAGTGTTACAGCAAGGTCGCCTCGGGAGTTGCGAATCGGCGTGCAGTCTAGCTTCCCGTAGACTTTGATTTGCAAAAAAGTTCGAAACATTTTTTCAGTTAGATCACGTATAGTTTCTATGTGACGGTGATAAAAATGAAGAAAATGCAAATTTGAGAAAATGACACGCATTTACAAAAAAAATCAACATTTCACGCAACATTTCTGTAAAATGTGGATTGAAAAAGTCGTTTTTTTTTTTCAATTTCTCAAAAACAATCCTCGTCAAATAGAAGGTACCAATCTTATCAATATTTCTACCAACTTTTAACTCAATCGGCTTAATAATTTTTGAGTAATCCTGCACGCCAATTTCGATGATGCAGTTTTGAGAAAAACGCGTTTGAAGTTCACGCCCGCTCCGAATCCGAGCGGTGAGGCACAGCGTTGACGGGCTGTAACGTTTGAAGTTTTTCGAATTTCGCTTTGAAACTTTAGGAAAATATTCTACATTTATAGTTCTATCGTTCAAAGAGAAAAAAAAAGAAATCGATTTTTGATCGTTGTAAATATATATCCCGCCTTAAGTGATGTTCCTGGTTAGTAATTTTTTTATGACTTGCTGTACAACAAATACGTTCTATTGTATCGGCAACTAATTCCACACGTTAGATTTCAAAATATCTGACGAATGAGATTTCGAGGCAATCCTTCTAGGCACATGTCGTCACCAGATAGCGGCAGGCATAGAAGGCGATGAGGAGTAGGAAACAACCCTTTCCGCTGGGTTTTCATTAGAAAATCCATTGTCGAAATCAACTGAGAAGTTGTTGTCTATCGACCACGAACCGTAGAAGATCGAAATGTATAAAACGAACTTGTGGAGGTTATGTTTGATAATAATCCGCACATCATCCACTAAAAAAAAGATGGCTATCGCTTCCTCAATGAAGCTCAAAAATTGTTTTAAGATAGCGAAGCTAATAAGGCAGCTTGTTCAGTCAAAAAAGTTTCATAAAACCTGCAATGAGGAACAAGGAACCGTCATTCTTCAAGGGGAACTATAAATAGAGTGCAACCCTTTTTTCAGTCGAATCGGGTTTATGGAAAGCGGAATAAGCAACGAGGAATCGTCATTCCTCAAGAAAATCTTCTAATCTTCCATGTGCCCAAATTTACATACGGAGCCAATTGGTAGCCCTCTTTTCGCATAATAAGAAAAAAGCTTGACAGGCAATGAACTTCAAAACGCATGTTACGTGTGTAAGCCAATGGCCATTTTTTTATTGATCGATTCCATATAATAAATAAATATTGGGGGTTAATTAGGCTAGAATGGGGATCCGTTGAGATGGCAAATAGTTGTCCACTGCGAAAAACGGGCGTCTCAAAACCTAAGATGTAGTGGTGTGCTTTTTGATCCAGTCCAGAAAGTAGTGAACGTTGGTAAAGATATCAGGAACTCCGCGTGCGCAAGGTTGGCCATAAGACACGATTCCAATCAGCTCATTGTTGTGGGCGAGAGGACCACCACTGTCACCCTACAATATCGAGAAAACGGTTGACGACATCCTCATGAACCAGGGATCCACATTAAAGGCAAACAAAATATTGGAGTCTTCGTAGCATCCGATGATAGAAACGCCATTGGTTATTGCCTCGAAAGAACATTCCATTGTCCTTTCCAGGGCCGCCATTTGCTCTTCAGCTTACGTCCTCCAAAACTGTACACTAGTTTGTTCAAAAGTCTAAAATATTTTAGAAACTAAACTCACCATGCAGACACCCCGTCCGGGTCCGTGGTGAGTACAGATTTGAGAGGGGCTTAATCGGAATTGCGGGGCGAATTGCTGGCAGATGTTGTGTTCGAGAGTGTTCAGGTTGACCTTCAGGAGTTTCTCCACAACCTGCCGGTGGTGATGGCTTTCTAAACCCCATCCCGTGGCGACTGCGTTCTTTCCGCTCTTCGCCGGCTCAGTTGGTAAATTGATTTTGTTCTGATGTTGGTCGAACTTAATATCCTTAGCTAACTATTAAGGGAAATAGAACGGAACAAACGATTATTTACGTTCAACACGGATTATTTTTTTCATAGCCGTTACTTTCCGATATAACAAGTTCGTTTGGCTTTCTTTGGGTTGCTTTGCAAGCATGTACACTTTGCACGTAACGCTTGACAATAAAAAAAAGGTCTAAGCAGTCTTCATGCCTTCGATCCTTATAGATTCATTCAAGTATGACGTATGAAGTATGTATTTTTGGAAATATTGTCAATTCCTTGGCGCTCTACTCACTTTAACGATGGCGATGTCATTATCGGCGAATTTGGTGTAGCCTGGGTGCGCGACAACCGACTCGACGACATGGCTCTGACCTTTGGAACTGAAGATGCTACCGGTCGTAACGGTGATGTCGGTATATGGTGCTCTAACAACTCCAACGATACAGTGAGCTGCAGTGACGATGAAGCGCTTGCCAATAATGGAGCCACCGCAAAAATGTTTACCATTTCGCTTCAGTGACACCTGATAGGGAAATTCAGTAGGGGCTGCCTCCGTTCCACCGACGATTTTTTGAGGTGATCTAGCGTCTGCCACTAATCAAACGCCGTTATTGTAATCGATGTAGGATTCGTAATTTCTGACTGAGTCTGATTGGGTTCAATGTACTCACCACTGGCGACCACGGCTAACGTCAGGACAGCGAAGAATTGGTGTAATCTCGACATTTTTCGGCTGATTGGGCGGTTTTACTGGTAATGACTATCGGTAGAGGATGCAGGTTTTTATATACGAACTGCAACACCCAGATTCTCATGCATACTTGTTGATGAGATCGTATTCATGAAAGAACCATCCCAATCTCCGCTTTTGATGACCCACCACCCACCTACCTGCTTTTTTAGCCCCTCTCCAACCATTCACCTTGACGCGTACGAGTGCATCAACCTGATCGCAATGTCCTTCACAGATTCTGTTGATTTTTTCAAACAGTTTTCATAATCAACAAAGATCGCGATGTTTCTGAAAAATAAACGTCACAACTTCCACACGCAACTAAGTTACGCTTTCAATCTTTTTGGCATATTTTTACAATTGAAAGTTACAAGGCTTCGGCTGCTCAAGGATAAGCGACAAAGGAAAACGTATCGATGGAACTTCTTGCTGACATTGCATCAGTAACAACTTCAAGTACGATAGGTTTATCACGAAAAACAGGATTTGGTCATGTAATGCAAAATATCCGGAGTTCTTCAAGCGTTCCTATTCGTAAGGGCAGCTATTGTTATCATCGACTTCGTCGCTCTCCAGATCATAGATCCTCAAACTTATCTTTGATCCTCAATCCTCCGGCTGCCGCCGTAGGGTATTCAAATCCTCAGATGATGTCTTGAAGCCCTCGGCCTTAAAACCGTAAAGGGGTGAATTAATTCCCACGATTTTTGGGATATTGATAGAGCGTACCTCAAGATTCCTCGGCTTGATGGCTCGAGGCCCTCGGCCCTAACGCCTAAAAGGAGCACTATCAGTTCCTCAGATTTGGTGTATTTTTGGTACTCCGATAGAGTGTACCTCAAAATAGGCCAAAATAGGCAAAATTCCTAGTCTTGTGGGCCTCGAGGCCCACAACCCTATCGACTAAAAGCCACCTTTTCGGCTGTCAACTGTCAACTTTTTTCGGCTCGAACAGCCCGCGCCCCGCAACAAGCATACTAAAAACAAACAACAACTGCTGTCGATGTGTGATAACAAAGCTAATTTATTCACATCCGGTGGCAGATAATAGCGCGCCATCGAATCGACGCGTCAAGTGTTGGCAGAAAAACACAATCGAATGTTTTGGTAGCTTGAAATACGTTTGATCAAACACCTGTGTTTGGTGCCAGCGCCGATGGGTTCTGGTGGATGACCCGAATGATTTCGTCACGATTGAGACTTTGTAATCTTTCGGCGAGGAAGGTCATGCATCATACACGATCAATATTGGTAACTTCCTTTGTGCTCTGCTGCTCTTTCTTTGTCTCTCTCCCTCTCCGTCTTCCGTTGTGAATTAGGGGGAATTGGAATTCTATGACATCGCCGGATGTGAATTTTCCTCTCCAGTCTGAGCTCGCCCCGCTCAGCTATTGGGGATTTACAAGAAGCGAGAAAAGAATGGAATGAGATAAAGCCGAAATGTCAACGAACGAGCAGAGTGGAAATGATTAATGAACATCAGTTCAAATGTGGATTATACTTATATGTTATACATATACACATATGACGGGCTTAAGCGCGGATATATGTACCCTAATTCAATGGAGTCCGTTCGCTTGCAGCTCTTCGATACCTTTTATATATGATATATTAACGATCCCTTGGCTGTTTCCGAAGGGGCACCCCTTGGGTGCGAAGTTCCCGATTGCCCTTTTGCCGCCCTTCCACATACGCACGATTCCCAAGTCCCGACAGAGCACGTGGCTGGTGAGGGTGAAGATTGCAGGAACCCCCCATGCAGCCTCTTCGCTTGAATCTTTTTCGCAAGGTCATCCGTAAGGACCGTCCTTGACTCCGCGATACGAAGGGGCATGACTTCTTGGCTCATTTTGCAGGCCGTTCGTAGGCTTTCTTGTTCACTCCGCGTTTCATGAGCCTGCTTTAACTGGACAAGTCGGTTCAAAACCTGTTGATAGTCCGTTCTTGCCCTCTGTTGAATGCCCGTTGCCCTCTATTCGTTGCCTTCGTTCGATCGCCCGTTGCCTCTCTGAATGCCCGTTGCCCTCTATTCGTAGTTTTCCTCAATGAATCATGAAGACTTGCTCCTTATTGCAGCTTTTACGGACATTCTTCGAGTGAACGAGCTGCCTTTTCAGTTCCGTTATCTCCAGACACCCCGCAAGCTTCATTGAGGAAGATTCGACTTTTTTAGTGGATGACGTATAAAAGGTTATCAAAAATGACCTCCACAATTTCGTTTTGTACAGTTTCGGTCTTGTGCGTTTCGCGGTTGATTTGCAACGATTTTTTAAATTACTTTCGACGATGGATTTTGGAGTGAAGACCTAGCATATAGGGCTATTTTCTCTTCTTCTCCTGCTATGGCTGAGGCCATTTAGTGACGACATATGCTAAGGAGGATTCCTTAAAAATCTAATGCGTGATATCGATGGCACATTTTTCATCTTTCATCTCCCGAAGAAATACGCCAAATGGAAGAAAACGGAGTACAGTAGAACCTCGATTACCCGAATTAATTGGAACCGGACATCGTTGGGATAATAAAAAATTCGGGTAATCGAAAATATATCTCGGATTTCCGGGAAAATGAACACATAATATAAATAGTATCGAAAATTCTCTTTATTAATCCAACGAGCCTAAATTCTTTATTTCATAGCAACTAACAATGAATAAAGTTTCATTTTTTTTATACCACCACTACTTATGCAGTGAAATGACAATTGCGATTTAAAATAATGATCAATTTTTGGCTGTCTCATAGTTGTTGCCCGTTTGTTGGCCGCTGAGTCTCGAATTCGTTTCAAGAACAGCAGCTGTGTGGGACTATTTTCTGGTTGGGTTTCAAACTATTCCAGGGCGTTTTCTCGTTTATACATACAATGTATATACGATCTGATGTATGAAGTTAGATATATAACTGAGAAAAAAAGACCATCATTGAGTGCGGATAATCGAACGTAAGGATAAGGCGCGGATAAATCGCTGAAGCGTTCGGATTCTGGTAATCCGAAAATTCGGATAAACGAAAATTCAAGAGTTCGAAAATTCGGATCATCGAGGTTCGAATAATCGAAGTTCTACTGCATTATTGCAACGTTTTCGGGTGATTTCGTATTTTTATCACATCTGCCAGCATATATATTTTTGTTTTCTTTAAACAAAAAAAATATTTACGTGCTGCACAAGCGGTCTCGTGACGAGAGTATTATTGTGTCGATTTTTCGCGTCAACTTGAGGAAAAATGGACTGCGAATGCTCAAACAAAGTTGTCATAACATTAAATGAAATATAAGTTCTTTCATTAGTGCCATACAGGTGGAATCAAGGTCATTCGATATTTGGCATCGATTAATCACTGTTAATGGCGAACGGACTTGAGGAAAATCAAGCCTCCGACCGTAACCAACGTAAAAAACCGAAGAGATAAGGACGTACGCACATCGACAAATATTATCTTAAGCGTAATAAAAAAATACTCGCGATTTTCTATATACATATGTATAAAAGTCAAAACAATAACGTGAACGGTATACGTGTGCGCGCGCGTGTGTATGTGTGTAATATGTTTTTTGGATATATTTGATCAAAATAATGTCCAGAAATCGCCACTGCGATGATAAGTTTATTGCGGAAAATATTCCCTGTGGTGAAAAACAGTGGTCTCTCTCTTTAAAAGCTCAGCAGACTGTCAAACATAATAATAATCTAGGAACTTACTAGTTGCTACTAGTATGTCCTTTCACCAAACTAATCCTAGTAAGTTACTAAAATGCTGCTACATTTTCTTTCCCATGAGACCTTGGCACAATGGTTGGAGGTGTGCCATCAGCCCTGTATGACCTGATCAAGTGATCGCACTGAGCCACCTTCCGTGATATCCTACCAGTCCTACAGGCTCCAAAAAGCGCAATAGTAGGCTGCAGTAACAACAAATCCTCGTATCCTACTGTAGGGATTCCCTACGATGATGTCACCCATGATTATCTAGGTATGATAAGGTGGCTCGGGTTGATCGAGTCCAAGCCTTGATTCGCACCACCAAAAACAGTGGTCTCTCTCTTTAAAAGCTCAGCAGACTGTCAAACATAATAATAATCTAGGAACTTACTAGTTGCTACTAGTATATCCTATCACCAAACTAATCCTAGTAAGTTACTAAAGTGCTGCTACGTTTTCTTTCCCATGAGACCTTGGCACAATGGTTGGAGGTGTGCCATCAGCCCTGTATGACCTGATCAAGTGATCGCACTGAGCCACCTTCCGTGATATCCTACCAGTCCTACAGGCTCCAAAAAGCGCAATAGTAGGCTGCAGTAACAACAAATCCTCGTATCCTACTGTAGGGATTCCCTACGATGATGTCATCCATGATAATCTAGGTATGATAAGGTGGCTCGGGTTGATCGAGTCCAAGCCTTGATTCGCACCACCTTGATACATCGATACTCTTAGTGTAGGGGCTGTAGGCAATAATGCCGCGACGTTTCTATAGCCTCTTTGGATCGCGTCAGGCTTCGCTACTCCCCGGGGAGCTGCGTACTCACACTTGGTGAGTTCCTCATGCACAACCAGTCGTGGCACTCTACGCTATACTTTCATACGTCTCACCCAGTCGCTCCCTCCCACCGAGCTATTTGGCTCGAGAGTTTTCCACCCTAAGCACAAAGAAGGAGACGGCGAAGAGGGACGCTGGTCCCTTCTGATAGAAGATCGGATGTGGCCTTGGCCGGGGCCATCGTCTCTAGTAATTCGTATCTACATCTTTCTCCCTCAATACGAAGCTAACTCTGTCTCGCTTCCAGCTCCACTCTAACGAAAGCCGCCTCCCCCTAGGTTCTCTTCCCTTCGGCTTTCCAAAATCGATTTTGGCCCCGGGACCGCGCCCAGCATCACCAGGCCGAAACAACCGTTGCGGACTTGTACTGCGTATAGTATTATCCTACAGACCTGGAAATGGTGATCCTCTTGCTCAGTGCTCAAAGTAGAGCCCGACATAGGTTTCAGTAAAATAGTCGCCAAAAGAGAAAATATTTTTACTTCGACGAGTGCCGTATGCGCGGATCATGAAACTCCAGCTGCACATCGTAATTCCATTCAATAGCAGCAGCATTTTAGGAACTATCCCTGTTATTAGGATCCTAGTAACTGTCCAGTTACTCCCAGCATCATAGGCCAACAGGTAACTATAATAGTAGGAATATTCGCCCGATGGTTGTTGAACTAATATTAGCAATAATTACTTATTTGTTGAAATACTACTGCTATTTCACTGTAAGCACTTTTGAAACTGTCTAGTGAGTCCTATCATTTTTCGAATACCGCAATCGAGGCTATCTAAAAGGTATTGTAGTAGTGCTATAAAGTGCAAAAGCATTTTAGTCATTTTAGCTATACTGATTAACTATTGGTTTTTTCCTTAGGTACACGCTTTTCGCGTTTGTTACCTATTCTTTCCCATCATTATGACCGTTCTTTCTTCTACTGTTTACTCCTTTTTTCTCCATCTTTCTCCCTGTTCCCCTCTCTCTTGCGGCCGCAGCCGACTTCCCCCTCTGTATTATATTCATCGTGACATTACTGTCATGGGTATAGGGAAACTGCGGAAAAACTATACCAATACAGCCGGTCATCGAGTTCGCCCCCCCCCCCCCCCCCCCCCCGTCGTAGAACTGGTCTTATTTCGCCGCGAAATACCGAAAAAAAACATTTCACCACGAAATGTACGCGACTGGGATTCGAACCCGGGAGCTCCCGGGCCGCTGGTAAGTGGCGAGCACGCTAACCACTAGACCATCGCACAGGTCTATACTGATTAACTAGATATTTACTAAAGTAATTGAGCACCTACCAAAAACCGTAATTATTAATTACGAGGATGCTTCAATTTGATACTTGACTACATGCTTTTACTAAATATTACCTTACTAGGTAGTTACTAAGATTCCAATGGCATTATAGGAACTATCTAGTTACTCAAATGACGAGTCCGTAAGGTACTAAAGTAATGCTACACTGACGTTAGGATTACCAGATGGTAACTAACAACTAAAACTAAGATACATGATAAATAGTTCAGATGAAAACTAAAACTAAGATGATTAATATATAGGCTTAGACAATAACTAATATTATACCAATATTAGTATGCTAACTAATGCCAAATTAACACTAGCCTTACCCTAGAGTAGCGAATAAGACCATTAGATAATGGACTGCTGTAAAATCTAACGAAATAGTTGCTCGAACTCAAAGTATTTACTAAAAACTAAACAAACCTAATGACTAAAATGTGCATACTCCAAAAGCTATAGTTTCGTCAGAATATGGTTACTAAAATGTTAGGAGTAATTAGATATTGACTGAGGCGTTTTAGTGAATATCCAGTTATCTTAGTCTTTGGTCAATGGGTACGGAAGCAATGCGTGGATAACTGTACTGCGTTCAACAAAAGAACGACACAGCGCCGCGCAACTTTGAGCGACCTGTGGGTCGGGTGGGGTAAGTGGGGGTTACCGCTCAGTAGGTAGCACCGTAATATTTGTGGAGAGCCCGTTTGGCAACGTGGAGAAGGTAAATAGAGTGGCGCATTAAACGGGATCTGACCATATCGGACGAATTTAGGTTTGGGAGCGTATCGTTCTCTCGATGAACGCAGTTTAAACAGCTACTAAAATGCTTCTTCTTTCCTATACGGAGGTGGCTCCTGATTTTGGTAAATTAGTGTGAGCCATAGTTAATGTGAACGAGCAGGGTCACAGAAGATTGTGCTTACACCTCGACCAAGCACTGGTTTGTTCCTCGCGGCATACCACCTTACCTTCACGCCCTTTGTCCTCCCGTTGAGCAAAAGCCCTTCCTCGGTCATTAAGAAATAACTCAATGACCGCGAACAGGAAGAACCGAGAAAAGTACAACCCCTGGAACTCCCTGAGAACTCGTTCTCGGATATATCCCTCACTTCTGACCCCCGGACCACTTTTCTCATAGAGCTCTTGCGCTGGTTTTCTCGAAACTTCGCGCGCTGATGCCTCTTTAGCCTTTCCATTGTTTGCTTATTCGAGTTTGAGCTTAAGCTCATTTCTCTGACTCGAAACAGTGCGAACGCTTTCCTCGTGTGCGTTACGCGTGCGTTACGTGTGCGTTACGCGCTGCCAGTCGCCAAAATAATTTGTATTTGCTCCGTCCGTGTATATGTTAAGGCTTTAAGCCACAGTAACGGGTGTAAAATCATGTGCGAATTTAACAATTTGTTTCTTATAAACAAGTGATTCACTCATAAAATTAATTACACATCTATTTAGTATGAATATCAAGCTGTTAGAAAATTTTTCTTTTTTCGATGTACTAAATGGCCGACTACTAATATTTTCTTATGTTATCTTTTTTTTGGGCGCTCTGCGGCGAGACATTTAGCATCCACAATTTTTTACCTAGAACGAAAAACAAAAATTCTCGTCAATCTACATTAGAATACCTAGAGAAGTACGTGCGGAATTAAAAAAATATTGTTTTATTCAAAAGTTGTAGGTATTTGAACTTAAGAAATGAATTTTCATGGAAAAATGTCGTTATAACTGCTCATAAAATGAAAAGTTGTCGATTAACAAGAAATTCCGTACGTACTTCTCTGCGAAATGCAATTAGGAACATAACTTTTAGATTTGAAGTAAATCGAGTGAAAATTGTTGAAGTTATTTGTCACGCCAATTGGAAAAAGCTGTTTCGAGAAGTTTCGAGTAGTCGGCCATTTTTTACATCGAAAAACAAATATACATTTTCTAACAGCTGGATATTCATACTAAATAGATGTGTAATTAATTTTATGAGTGAATTTTATGAATCACTTTTTCATACGAAAAAAATTGTTAAATTCGCACTTGATTTTATGCCTGTTACTGTGGCCTAAGGCCTTAATGCGCATATGAATTTGCAAGCTAATTATCTTCGGGAGTTTCCACTCTCCCGTCGGGTTCCTATGGTTACACGTACCGCGAACAATAAAGCGCACAAACACCGCGCATCATATCACCTCCGGGTTATTTGGGGTGCGAAACCCGCATAGAGGATAGAGCACTTTCTTACATACGAGTCTTGAAACGAAGGCGAATTTCAGTGGTGGGGGTAGGCACGCTGGGTGTACAAGGCGCTGCTGTCGGCGCGTGTCTTCCCCCTGGCCCCTTAACCTGCCGCGTCTATGATTGTTAAACATAACCTATAACCTAACCTAATTTATGAAACTTGAGCGGGCCACCGTCGTTTCAAGACCGTCGGATAGAGGGAGCCCGAAATACGGAAGTAGCAACATAATCATACGAACGCTGCCATCGCTGGTTTCTAAGTATAGCGTGGCCATGCACGAGATAAATAAGCTTATGTGGTTAATTGGAAAATCAATGAGTGTGGGATTGAATGTAGCCATACTTTAAAATCGCATTGTTTATCAACACATGCATATTAACAATGTAAATTAACAAGTGTATACATGTAGCCACTTGTACTGATGAGGCATTGGTTCGTTTGGTTTCTCTCGTAGACACGGAAGCGTTCTTCACATCACTGCCTCATTCATTACTATCGCACTTCAGTCCGTATCTTAACGACCGCATTGCCGTTATTAATCTCGATTTTCATAGCCTTAAAATGATGGCTCACCGAGTTCGTACTTCTTCTATCATCCGTGATAGTAGCGGCCATTTTTTCTCGAGATTCGCAAATAACTTCAAAGGTTTTGCTATTCGAGACACCGATGCTAAAAAGGCTAAATTCGTGATCATACCTCTCATCTTTCGTGGTCAGTCTCCCAAAGAGTTTGCTGGGCCACTTACTACATTGTTTCACGGCGACTTGGACCTTTCGCGTCGGCTCACCCTTTCCTATGGTAACGACATGTATATCCCTGTTTATGTGAACAAAACGTGATTGGCGGGTGTCGCAGACTCCACTGATATTAGCGCACATCGATGTCCCTTTGTGGCCACAGGGTAGCGCGCACTCTTTCCACAATCATCGCATATACGGTAAACGCGGATTAACGCTTGGGTGACTCCTCCGGTAATTGTCAATTAATATCCCAAGCCCCTCGTCTGTGCGGGAACCCAAGTATGGGTCTCGCCAATATTCCATTTAAGGCTCCGTTTAACAGCCGATTGATAATTTATGCACGGGAGCATTTCCGTCGAATACAAAGGCTTGATCGAGCGAAGCTCCAACGATCCCGCGTGCTTGGAGGTTTTTTTTTGGTCACTTATGTGATTTGAAAAATTGTACCCTGGCTAACCACAAGGGCCTAGGGAGAAAAAAAACTCGGTGACCGTATAACGAACAATGGGAGGTGTCGGGTTGTATACGGAGCATGTCATGAAGACTAGAGTCAATTATAGTGAGACACCGTATTGTTAGCACGTCGACACCTAATGATCATACGGTATTTTCCTGCAATATCAAAAATCCCCAAATAGATTTAAATAATCTGCGTCCCGTATCGTCTACAAATACATTCGACATTGGCCACCAGAGGCTCGCCAGTTGACGCTCACACACCTTCTTTGAACCAACCGCGCGCCCTCTGTCAGCCACGATTTGTACCAGACCTTCTTTAACGTCCCGCCATTCTTTTCCACGTGCAATGCAACTGGAATTAACGCATTTGAATAATAAATAAAATACACCATAGCCTCGGAGGTTTCCACAAGACGCCTCACACATTCCTTATACTATCCAAATTGCCCGCCATCCTTGCTCGTTCCCCGTCCACGGCCATGTACTTAATACATACCGGTGGATACTTAAAAAGTTCAGCCGAGTTTTACACTGTGTGCCAGGAAACGTGGAACTAAAGTTTTTAATTTGACCGCAGCTTCGTACACCGGAGGTAAATTCTGGCGCCAGCACGATATGCCGTTATTACGGGAGGTCAAACTTCGCGAACCACCGCAAGGTAGCGGGACGAGCAATTTTTGGAACATGAGTTTAGCGTATCCAAGTGTTGCCAGATAGCCCACAGCCGCAGACTTATTTCGGTTTTTACCTTTAAAAACCATGTATAGCCTCCAGCGAACAAGTTGTGTCATTGACGATCCAGGAGGCCACGATTTGCGCAGTGAATTGAAAGTGAACTCTAAGACATTCGTTCCCAATTTTTCCAATAATCGAAACCAATGCACGTGTATATACAATTCGAGGTTTTTTTGGGTTACGTCACATACTCCATTGTAGATAGCCGACGTTAAAAATATGCCCTGAATAATGTTTCCATCCATTTGCCGCCTGACGCGAAATAAATACCCTAAACTTAGGAAGGAAAATCGTTAATACGTGTTCCGTACTTCGCCTCGTTGCACGCGAAACATGGCGACAATCTAGCGGGAGTAATGCTATTTTTCGGTACGAGTCGGCAAAGTTATCGTTTTCATAATTCAACTTCGCACGGGGATGAAACGAGAAGAACAAGACCTAGGGAAGGGTGGCTCGAAGCAGCGTGGCCCTTGCAAGCAGGCGGGGACTCGGCAGTTCCGAATGGGCTTTGGTTGTGCGCGAATCGAGCGTGGATTAGCCCGGAAGATTTAGAATGATCCTCCCGTGAGATGGCAGTCAGGCGCGGACTCGTTAAACGCCTGATCCGTATTTATGGAGCCTATTCGAGATACCTTTTCTTCCGCTTTCTTATTTCCTACCCCAGACATTTTCCCTCCTAGTGAGGCTTTTCGACACTATACCGCGATCACTATCACGGTAGTGATCGCAGCGCCACATAGTGTTGAAACCTCGCTAGAAAGGAATATTCCCAGGGAAAATTTCTAAATCAGTAGAAAATTTGTCTCAATTTCCGAATCACTAGGGCATTTTTCTATAGAGGGGAGGCCCGGACGTTCCTGACTTTTTTCTTTAAACTTCACACAGTTGTGGTGATCCATAAAGACCATACCTTTCCTTTGTAGATTGCTAAATAACTACGAAACATTGACGCATTAAGGAAATCCAAGGATTATTTTGACAGGACCATAACCTTAATTTGTTTTCGATATTAAGGGGCCAGTCCACTTTGAAAATTTCAAAAAAATAACGATTTTTTTTACTGTTTTAGAAAGTACATACATTCAGAAATATTGTGTCAAAATGTTATCAAAATCCGAGCTCTCTAAGTATTTTTTTTTACTTGAACGTCAGGACCTCATTTGCTCCACCTGAGCGTATAGCGCGCTCGGCCGACCCATCAGCTTTTTAATCCTCAAACTTCAAACGCGTTTTTCTCGAAACAACGTTTTCGAAATCTAGCTCTATCGTATCTCTAAACCTAATAAACCGATTCTCTTGAAATTTGAACCGCATATTGTAAACATGATTCGCAACAAGATGACCCTCGATGGTTCTAAAATTTTGATTTTTACCCTTTTTTTTGCGAAAACTGCGGAAAAACGCGTTTTTGAAATACTTTTTTCGTTTTTCATCTGCCATTTTATAATTTTTGATAAAACTTTATATCCGAGGGTCATTTTGTAGCTGGTGTCATACTGAATCTAATGGACTTTGATTTTTTTGTTTCAGACAAGCCGTTGCCGAGTTGTGATGGAGCTACCTAGACCACCTATTTTTGAGGCGTTACGTTAAACTATAGTTTTTGTACTTAAAAGTGAATAAAAATGAATTAATTTTTTTTAAATGTATTTCAAGACTTTATTTATCAAGCCCAACAACTTTTATATTCATATCTTTTATAAAATTCTCAAAAAAAAATCGCGAAAATAGCCTTTTTTCGTGGCTCTAAAGTGGACTGGCCCCTTAATCGAAAGTATGCAATATAAATACGGGTATAATGAGAGGTATAAGGTGTGTACAAATTAAAAGTTATCAATGTTTTTAGCGTAACTTCAAACCATGTACATGCAATGTACATTAGTAATACATTGCTGGTGTCTTTCGTTATCGGCATATGCATGCTACAAAATAATGTATAATTGAAAGAAGTACCAATCTCAATGATATTTGCATTACCTCTGTAAATGATTATTTTCTTAATTTTTTAAATACGTACGATTTCTGTGCTCGTGCTTCCGGTATGCCATCAATTACGTCGATGGATCCTCACAGTGTAACATTTTCAAAAAATCGATTTATTTGTTGCATTATTCCGTAGTATGGACGGTTATAAACATGCTGTTCAATTTTTGGGACAAAATTCGAATTATTCCGAGTGCTACAGCCTTTCTCAGAAGAAGGGATTCGACCAGCTGCGTGAGACCTGGCGCGGACAGACGCGTTTTTCTCGAAATCTCGTTTTTAGAAACGGTGTGTACTCTCAATGGAAGAGTTTTCAAGCTATCCGTCTCAAATATTTGAAATCTTCATATTTTTTTAACGAAAATCTGTCGAAAAAATATCCTCATTCGATACTTTTTTTCAAACCGCCGCCATTTTGTCAACTTGGATTTAAAAAACCCTCCATATTATCCATCGGATAATATTTCCGGCCACAACCATGTACACCTTGAGGAATCCTTATTTGCAGACATTTTCAACCGTTAAAAAAATGTAAATAAAAAATAAATAAACGTTTAACCCTTTAACTGCCATTGTAGCAAATATGCTACGTTCACTTTGACCCCGTCGGTAAAAGCGTAAGGACGCTATAGCGGACAAGCCACTTCACAGTTCCATCAATCTATGCCAGATGTAGCTGCAAATGCCGGGATAGCTTGAAATTCAAACGTAAACATATGAATTATGTTAATATGGCAACAGTGTTGTCGTGAAAATTTCGGACGCTTGCCCCAGCATTTGATGTGCTGCGCGTTTTTTGTCCAAAAAAGTAAGTAATTGGACATTCATGAAATATTTTTTGATAGAATTGTGTAAAGGAAGCTTGACTGGACGAACTAGGCTGTGAAGATTTTTAATTGAATTAGAATAGTTCGAACCGAGCGGGTGAAAATGTTAGTAGCAAATTTGCTACAGTCCGAAAATACTACTTCCCAGGCCCTTATCGACAAAGTTATGGTTGGATATTCATATGTAACCCTTTTTTAGCTATAGTACCAGAAAAAATGATTTCGAGCCATCCAGAAATAGACGTGGCCGTTAAAGGGTTAAACATTTATTTTCTGTTCTCCATGAGTGTTTTGATTTGACATGAAAAAATCAGGTTGACGCCAAAATCAGCTATTTTTCGACCCGTTACACTGTGATAATCCCTTAAGAAAAACGGTTTCAGGATTATTTTTATAAATGAATCAGTCCCTTTGTTGCTTCTTTACAATTTTTACTTTTTTAGGTTCGATCGGCGTAGCGCAGCCACATTCACGTTGTTACCAGTGTTGCCAGAGTGAGCTATCGTTTGGTACTAGACGGCAGCGCCAAACCGTAACAACTTTTGAATTTCCGTACTAAATTGGCGGTTATCAATGTTTTTCGTGGTTTTCACCAATGTGTGAGTTTTTTTCTCATTAAGGTACTGAAATAATGAAAAACGTGATAAATTTACGGAAGGCGTACTGACGTAATAAATACTTTGTAAACGTACGAGATTTAGTACAATTGTACTAAGCTGGCAACATTGGTTGTGACCCGGCTATTACCGTATTGGTGGGTCACGTGTTATCGGAGCGACGCTTGTGATGAAATGTTGTACCGGAACTCTTCACATTTTCGTGGACGCTTTGTCTACCGCTTTCCCTCTGGAGCTTGAACTCTTTCGTTATAGACTCCATACTCGCTATTTTACAAAACATTTTTCTACTAAATCCATCATGACGAATGGAGTAACGTTTCCATTATTCGTTGCCGGGATAATAAATAACGTGGATCGAACTGGCGAGGTTTACCGGCATTTTTGGAGCAAACGTCAAAATTACACTCACAAGGAACATCCCTCGGGTGACACCTTTCAATTTTGTTGAAATTTGGATATGTTATAAAGCACCGAAAACTAAGCGGTACCTTTTTTTTTAATCGGCGGAAAAACGGTTTAAGGGCTGAAACGCACCCTCAAAAATAGGGATGTTTTTCGTTTTTCGTTTTTCGTCGATAACGTTTTAACGGTACGAGATATTTAAAAATTTAAAATTGCAACAATGTTTATTTGTTTGTGCACTATACATTGGAGATGAGAACGATAACGTTATCGACAAAAAAACGAAAAACACCCCTATTTTCGAGGCTTCGTTTCACCCCTTAAAATCGTTTTTCCGCCGATAAAAAAATACGTATCGCTTACTTTTCGGTGCTTTATAACATATCTAAATTTCAACAAAATCGAAGGGGGTCACCTGAGGGATGTTCCTTGTCAGGTAAAGTGAACGACACACTTCGCGCTATCGTAACCCTTCGAGGGTGCTCCTGTCCGGGCGAAACTTCCCGGCGGACTCGACTTATAAAGCGACGAGCAATTTCCACTTCGTGCGCGAAACTCGAGCCTCTCGGAGCGGAGTTTAGCGCAGGATCGCAATTTTACGCCCCCTTATTCCAGTATGGTATATAGGCGCGAGCTCGAGGGGGCGAATCTCATGCTCGTGTTAACCCTTAAGCAGGTGCTAACGATAATTCCCCGTGTACGCCCGGCTCGAAATTTAATATTAACCAGGCCCAGGCTCCTCCGTATGACCACGAACATTCCAAGTTTCAAGCACTATCCGGTCTGCGCTGTATTCGTCATTAGACGATGAAAGTTTCGCATACTCCCGCACAAACTTTAATAATAACAATATTGACCATTTTCTAGGAGCTAAAGGTAACGCAGGATGGATCAAGTGTCTTGCATCGCGTAATATCTCTCCAATCTCTTCAGCCATGCGCGCCAATAGAACTGCAACTGGGTCTCGTCGAGCTCGTAAACCGTCGATTCATACCCCATGGTATAGGCTATCACGAGCAATCCCGATTTTATCTGCAAGTAAAACATTTTTTTAATACTTTCCCCTCCCTCAGCACTTCAATTGACTCATTTCGCTTTCGAGTTTGACGAAAACTAGTTTTAACTTATGCAGGAATTGAATTTACGAACGGTGGACGGCTCTATTTTGAAATAGTTGACTATGGGAACGTTTGAGAATATTTGGATTTTTTTGTGCGTTGTAAAGGCAGTCAATCAGCCGAGGAAGTTGAATCCAATAATACAAGTGTTACCGACTGCCGATACGCTTGTTACCGGCTGCGGGTAACACGCCGGTTACCGATTGCCGGTGACAGCGGCAAAAAATGTACCGACAGTTCCGCATATCGCGGTTAACCGAGTTTTACCTTAAAGGGATAATTTTTATCCGTATTCAATGCTCCGATGTACGATGCTAACTGCATCGGCGCGTCGTACATTGTACCCAACCCGTACTTCACCCTCTCCGATTTCTTCCAGTCGATAAGGCACAATTTTCCCCTGAAATAAGGATTTTCTCAAATAACTTACAAAAGTGACTATGGCGTTTCTGGACTCCGCTTGTACTGTGCTAAGAATACCGTCGGTCGATAACAGAACCACTCAGTCGATAACACAAAACTGTGATCTTTCCTTCAAACCGGAAATACCGGCAATCGGTGAGGCCGTGTCCGAGCTTACCTGAACGTGGCAACACAGTCGATTACGCCTCGGTAGCGGAGTTCGTCATGAACCACGTGCGATTCAAGCGCTCTGATCTCCGTCACCTCCTGCAACACGCTCGCAATACTCTTCATACAGGGTTTAATCGTATTCGGCACTTCGACTGGCAATTTTCTGAGCATACAGTCGATCGAGCGATGAAACAACTTTCCACTTTCGAGCAAATCTGAAAGAGAGAATAACCGTTCATGCAGTTACTTCTTTTTTACAGTCCAAGCCAACCGTTTTATTTTTAAGGATTCGCAGCGACTAGCCATCGTCTATTATTTCATTTTTATATTATTTCTAAACAAACACATATCGATATGCCTACGTAAATAAATATCAAATCTATGTGTTCATAAATACGGTGGCGTTAAAAATTAAAGGAACATGAAAATTTTCCTTTGCAATCATTTTTTGAGCACGTGTATCTTCGCGAGAAAATTATCATCGAATAGTTTTATGATCCGAGGTCGGAAAATGAGTTTCTTACGAATTGTTCGACATATTTGACGTCGATTCTTATGTAAGAAAGATTCGAGAATTAAAATGACGACAAATTTTTTTTTTTCATTATGCGCATATGTATATGTCATTTTTACTACAATTTTGTTGCTATTCTGTTCTGTAATACCATATGTGTGTGTGTGTGTGTGTGTGTGTGTGTGTGTGTGTGTGTGTGTGTGTGTGTGTGTGTGTGTGTGTGTGTGTGCGTGCGTGCGTGCGTGCGTGCGTGTGTGTGTGTGTGTGTGTGTGTGTGTGTGTGTGTGTGTGTGTGTGTGTATACATGCATTTTTTATAAAAAATTCGCTTTGTCTTTCAAATATATACGAAAAGGTAGAATTTTTTCAATTTTGTTGCTATTCTTGAAAATTGAAATAAAAATTCTATTTTTCCAAATATATTTGACAAAAAAATCAATATTCTGATTTTTTAATCCTGTAATAATTGTTTTTTAAGAATTGAAATGATAAAAATGCCACTGGGAAATTATCCATATTTTTCAAGGACTTTTTGAAATACATAGTTTTGAATTCAGAATGCCTAGATTATTATTATTATTATTATTTTGTGTATGTGAGTGTGCGTGCGCGCATGCCCGTGTGTGTGTGTGCGTGTGTCCGCGCGCGCGTCTTTGGATATACAGACGTCCTGATCTGCCTAGAAAGCATTGAGGATTTTTTGTCTAAAAATTGAGTCGCGTACAATGTTAAAAAATGAATATTGTAAGAACCCAAGCCGTCCTGGATTTTCCTGAGGCATTCTTCGAAACAATGGTATATGCGCTGTGATAATATGAATTTTCATATTTTATTTGAAGGGAACCAAAAATGGTAATGGAGGGACACACACACACACACACGTGTGTTTGTGTGTGTATTAGCTGTAACAAAGATATTATTTTTGAGGAAAACAGTGAAGGAACGCGCGCGCGCGCGCGCGCGCGTGTGTGTGTGTGTGTGTGTGTGTGTGTGTGTGTGTGTGTGTGTGTGTGTGTGTGTGTGTGTGTGTGTGTGTGTAGATATAACTTGAGTTATTGCAGAGCACTCGTCGCAGGAAATATGTAAAATAGAATTCAATCCCATTCGGGTTTCCTTCACTGTTTTCCTCAAAAATAATATCTTTGTTACAGCGAATACAATTTAAACTGTCGGCAAGATGTTGTAAATCCACGATCCGACGTCCTTCGACAGCGAATTTTTGTTGCTGATCGTTGAGGTTATGGTTATTCGCATCGCGTTTAATTGTGGCAGCATTTGCTTGACACATGGCTGCCACAGTAAACTTTGCTTTGTATCGCATTTGGGTTGACATTTTCACGCTTTTATTATTTATACAAAATATTTCGCGAAAGACGTAGGAAGCTCAACGCTATGACTGCAGGAAAATCGCGCTGTTGCCACGATTACAGCGCCGCTCTCTATACGAGTATGAGACCTATCTTTGCATGACGTGCGAATGTGTGGGACATATAGAGGGTACAAGCTCTGTCAAAAATGTACAACCAACAGCATCGTACAGGCATTGGATGTCACTATACGCTTCGACCGAAACTTTTGGCTCATACGTGTACCTACAGAGCTACCTTAAAAATGAAATATGTGTAGAAATTTGAATGAGTGAGATGAGGTTAGGACTACAGTCAGCTGTTGACTTCCTGTCACGTCTCTTTATGTTGACTCCTGTCACGTCTCATCGTGGCAAGTGATAATAAAACCAATACCGGAAGTTCAAATTAAACTTGATATTACATAAAAATTAGGTCAATAAGCGTAATTTTGTCTAAGAGCATTGGATTACAAGTGCTAAGTATGTGAATCTGATTATTTTCAAGAATCTGACGGATTTCCATTATTATATACACTTTAGTAGCGACCGGAAATTGGGGTTTTGCATCGTCTCGGAATTTCTTTCTCAAAAATACGCAATTTTAATATTTTTGTCTCTGTAATGAGGACAATAACCGACTCTGAAAATTTACGAGACGATTAGTAATATATTTAGTGAAGCTAAAAAAAATGAAAATCCTATGGATTGAAGCCTGGCGATAGGATTACCTTAACTCGAAGTACCGCCAGAGCCGAACCCCAACCGCCCATCCACCAGTGTGGTTGCTCACACTCACACTCACACACACACACACATACACAGTGACCGGCAAAAAGGGACCGCCTCATCTTCCTAATTTTTATTCCAAATATCAGAAGAAATATTTGAAATAGCGGTGATGTTTTTTGCTACCTTTACTCTCCAATGACTTCGTTTTAATGTATGAAACAAATTTCTACGTTATTTTTGTTGGGTCTAGTTTTCCGTAATATTTTTCGTTCAAGTATAGGACAAAAAAACGAGACCACATTACAGTGTTGATGTTCGGCATGTTCTATTACTTCGCTGAGCGAAATTTGTCTATATTTTGTTGAGCTTCTTGTACGTCCTTGTAGTGTATGCTTGCTCCATTCACCGGCTCATTGTTCAATTGAGAAAAATTCAATTGAGAGACTGGTTCTGTTGGGGACAAGGAAGGAAGAGGAAGGAAACAGGCGACTATGGATCGAGGCGATTCTCGCATCGTACGGGAATGCAAGAAAAATCCATCTTCAACAGTATGGGCTATTCAAGAAAATTTTCAATTAAATCTGTCGTATAGAACAATTCGGCGCAGACGTCGTGAATCTAAGTTGCATCGCTAATCTGCTATCAAATTGCCTGTTATTAACAAGCGCAATAAAAATAAACGTTCCCAATTTGCAAAAAATGTTTGGACAAGCCAATTGTGTTGTGGAAAAAGGTTTTCTGGTCTGACGAGAGCAAATTTGAATTGTTTAATCGACAAAAAGACTACGAGTGTGAAGAAAAAGCGGGGATAAATGCCAGGAGCGTCACGTACAGCAAACTGTGAAACACGGAGGTGGTAATAATATGATTTGGGATTGCTTTGCTTGGTCGGGAGTAAGCGAATTAGTGAAAATCAAAGACATATCGACTACGGATAAGTACATTGAGATCCTCAATGAAAACTGGAAAACGTCTGGAATACAGCGAAAAAAACACAACAATTCGTAAAATCCAACAAGATGAAAATCCTTGAATGGCCTCCACAATCACCTGATTTCAATGCCATAGAAAATCTATGGTCAATTTTGGATGAAAATATCGACAAAACAAATGTGACCAACAACGATAATTACTTTGCGGCACTGCGTAATTATTGTAGTATGGTATGTTGTATGGTAGTATTCTCCAAAGGTCATTGAATGAATACTACCTTCAAAACCTCGTCGAGAGTACGTCACTACGACTCCAAGCAGTGGTAAAGGCTAAAGGGTCTATACTAAAAATTAACGGTGGTGATGGAAATATTTTTTCTAAACTGTCTTGTATAAAATGAAAAACGATCACTTTTTTTGTCCATAAGTATTTCCTAGTATTTTGGTATAATCAAAGTCAAACTTTATTCAATAAACTTGCTTTTTTTACGATTATGAGGTGGCCATGTGTTTTTCAAGTGTCCGGTACAGGGATTTTGCGACTGAGATAAAAATATGATTAAAAAAGGTTTTTCGCGTTCTCTTCTTCTAAATACGAAAGGCTCCCTAAAACTTTTTTTATACGATTAAATTCCATTTATCCACATTAAAATGCATCTTTGATAATTGTTTTCTCAATGACGGGATGCACAAAAAAGTTTTCCACGAGTGCTTTGTTTGCGGACTTTAATTATCTTCATTCTGCTGTACTCAAAATGAAATATAGATTTTTTCCGGCTAAAGGTAAGCATCTACAGGTCTGTATCGAGCGCACGGCGGTAATTCCGACGCAATTTCTTGAAGAGGCAATGCTGCAAATCCGAATGCTGTGGATACAGTGGATTTACCCCCTACGCCTAATTAATCCATTTGATGGGATCCATCGGATGGATTCAATGTAGACCTGTAGATGCTTACCCCAATACTACTCATATTTTTTTCAGTCGCAAAATTTCTGTGCCAGACCCGTAAAAAAAAACGTCCACAAACACATATACATATATGTCCCTTTTTGCCATTTTTGGTTCCCTCTGTATAAAATATTGAAGTTCATATGATTGTAGGACGAATCTCGAGTATCTTTCTTTCCAAAAATGTCTCAGAGAAAGAGTGATTGTCATTTTTGCGTCGGGCTTTACCCACGTTCATACCTTTTCTGTACTCGTTGAAGGCCTCCTCTCCCAATGTCGCTGTCATTCTGGCTGCCCACAATGCCAGCAGTTTCTTGGATCTGTCCGACATGGTGGCATTGAGGATCCTCGTGACGCTCGGAAGGTTTTGGTGTTCGAGATTGTCCATGGTGGAAATAGAGAGAATTTTGGAGTTTGGCCATGGTGTGTCCTGAACAAACTCGCCCTTCGGAAAGATTGGCACTTCGACAGTCTCACGCGAAGATACAGATTGTTTTGTGTCTTTACCCGGATGGGTACGCCCACACGGAGGGACTTTGGACATTTGACATTGAACCTTGCGGCCTTGAGGACCTTTTTCTTCTATTTTGCGACCTTGGGGAGCCTTTTTTGCGACCTTGCGACCTGGAGGAGCAATCTTTGTAGCCTTAAAACTATGGAGAGCAGTCTGTGCGACCTTGAAGCTTTCAAGAACCCTCTGAGTGATCTTACGACCTAGAGGAACTGTTTCTGCGACCTTGTGATCTTGAAAGACCATCTCTGGAATCTTGCTGCCCTGAGAAACCGTCTCGGCGACCTTCCGACCTTGAAAATCCGGCTCTGAGGTCTTGCGGCCTTGGGAAACGGTCTCTGGGATCTTGCTACCATGGGAAACGGTCTTTGGGATCTTGCGACCTTGGGAAACGGTCTCTGGGATCTTGCTACCTTGGGAAACGGTCTTTGGGATCTTGCGACCTTGGGAAACCGTCTCTGGGAGCTTGCAATATTGGAGAACCGTCTGTGAGACCTTGTGGCCTTCGGAAACCATCACCGGAAGCTCGTGTTCTTGAAGACTGGTCTCTGGGACCTTGCAACCTTGGGATGCAGTCTCTGGATCCTTGGGACCTTGATAAACCGTCTCTGGGACCTTGTAGCCTTGAGGGATTGGCTGGGATAGCTTGCGGCTTTCGGAAGCATTCTCCACGGCCTTCAATCGTACCGGAGCCGGAGCAATTCGTTTTCTGACTACAGCAAACCGCGGTGCGCATTCCTGAGGGATTTTCTGGTCACTGGCACATCGAATGATTCTCTTGACGGATCTGGGCAGCCAGAGAGGCTTGACGGGTCCTCCCAACTCTTCCTTCCTTCGCGCTTCTGTACCATTGACGGATATTTTTCCGATCCTCTTCTCCTCGTCTTTTTCGCTATTCTCACTCACACCGCTCACGCAAATCCTTCGCAAACGATCATTCGACACTCGCATCATCCACGAAAATTCCGAATCCCCGTCGTTCGTCGTCGCGCTCTCGACGTTACTCTCCGTTTCCGGTGATGAGCTCGTCAACTTTTCGCGTCTTAGCCTCAGCAACTTTTCCTTCTTCGTCTCAAGCAACGCGCCGAAGCATTGCTTCTGTTCACGCATTAATCTCTTCATCGTCTCACCTTTAGTGAATCTTCCTCTCACCGTTTGCAACAACACTCTTTCCGGGTTGCAAATACTCGATCGCAGTCTCACGGTTTTCAACATTTCGCCAAACGTAAGAACATAACCTAGCACGACGCTCCACTCGACGGATTGGCCAAACAATGTATACCGGATTATGCTCGTCGTCTGCTCGAATCTAATTCTCGCGTTTTGGTTATTTTTTTGTTATTATTTATGTCTCGACCTATTTTTTTAATAATTGATTAATATTATTATTATTACTACTATTATTAATGGTTACACTTCATCACTACCATTTTATTTATATTCATTCTTAAATGTTCATAATGTCCTATCAGTGCCTATCACCATTATTATCTGCAGTATTTTTTGTCAATGTGTGTGGGTGTGTGTGTGTGCGTGTGTTTGTGTTTGTGTATGCGATGTGTGTGTGTGGGTAATCTTGCGTGGACGCAAGATCGAAAAAAACCGAAGCGAACGATGAAGGTTGAAAATTTAAATACGTAAGGTCGACATGCGATTATTCGTTCCGTTTGGATCGTTGCATTACATACAAATCTTATTTATTATTATTTTTCGCACACCCAATCCATACATACATATCTATATAGGTCATCTTTGTTGACAATCCGAAATAATGTATTAGATAACGGTTACATTTCGGTAATAATCAGTGTAAGCATGGTAATTCTCCACGACGGTAAAATAACAGTGGCTGAACTTTCATTTGACGACGTGAAGTAATATCCTTAGATAAGTACGTGGTGGTTTTTCTAAGCAGAGATAAGGGTTTTTAAGCTGGATTTTACCATCGGTGAATCGAATGGGGGTTGTATGTGAGAGGCTTCTAGGAATTTTCTGTTTGTATGGAATCTTGATAAATTATAATAACTAGTAATGAGATAAGGATCATCCGCTACCCAAAAAACCTACAAACTGATATCATGATTTTATCACGATGTGGTAATCACCAAGGACGCGAGAGGCAAGACAAATATATACTGACAAAATGAAGAAAGCGCCTCGAAGATTTTATTCATCCTTCGTTGCGCATTAACGAGTTCCAATTGAATGATCTGAAAAGGAATCGATTCGGTCACGAGTGAAAAGTGTAATTACGTGAGAATTTGCGAACATTAACATGACAGCAATCATTTAACGAACGAATGTATGTTTGCGTATGCATAGCAGCTCTTACTCGTGTAAAGAACGATATTTGTGATATTTTTCATGAAGTTATTTGATAGTATACAACTTTTAGCGAAATCGTAGTTTTCATATGTATGTATGATTTACATTCATTTCTTTATATATGTGGACGCTTATATAGTTCATTTTATTCATAGAATTTTTTTTTTACTTATATTCAAAGTAGATAACTTCATGCGAGTGAAACAGAAGAGAGTTTCAAATGAAGTGGCGCCACCTGCATTGTATAATGCGCATCAATTTTACTTTCGGTATCTATTTTTATATTCCACCTAGCTCGTGGCTTGATAAAAGAGGAATTTTCGGGAATTTGTTTCAGCAAAACCTGTGGAGTTTTTCAAATTTTGTTTTACATCAAAGAATATGGTTTTAAATATCTTTTACAATCTTTGTATTGAAGAATATTTGGAAATGTCGTAGATATAATGGTTTCTGCAGACCACTGTTTGAAAAACGTCCTTCGCAGTGACCACAGCTGCTCGAAAATAATGTATCTGAAATAAATAAAAATCAAACGTATACTATCGTTGTGAAGCTCAAACGCGGCGTAACAATGTATGTAGATTTGCCAATGTGCATGGACTTGTAAAGTTCTACATGATAACTACGTAATTTGTAATATCAAAATCGCAGATGATTAGGTTATGTATGACCCAGAATCATTCAGCAATCACTTATATTGCTCGTCAAAAAGAAAACATACAGGCCCATTCGAAATTGTTGGATAATCAATAAGGTAATTTCAAGAAAACGAGAATGAATGCAGTTGAGGATTCCGCATTAGAGTTCCGCAAACACGAAGCCTCGGTGAACCAGTCTCTAGAAACGTGTTGCAAGAAAAAGCCCTTATGCTAAACAAACAATTGCGTGGTTCAGAACATTTCATTGCCAGTTCACGACGGCTCTCACGTTTTAAACAGAGACACGGTATTCGCGAACTTTCTATACAAGGGAAACGTTTGTCATCGGACATTGGTAAAAGTGCAAATTTTAAACGAAGTTTTTATCGACTTTTACTGGACGATGGCTACGACTTGAACAATGTTTATCATGCTGACGAAACCGGTCTAGCATGGAAATCATTGCCAAGACGCACTCTCGAAGGAAGAGAAGAAAATACTGAAGGACCGAGCCACTGTAATGACTTTCGCGAATGCAACTGGAAGTCACAGAATAAAGTTATTGGTGATTGGGAATTCGAAAAAGCCCCGTTGTTTGAAAAATGCCGTGAATTCGCCAGTGACTTATCGAGGCCAAAAAAGTGCGTGGATTGATCGGTCAATCTTTTAAGATTGGTAGAGGACGGAATTTCTTCCATCGGTTACATCGAGGAAGAGTGGAGCAAATGAAATTTGTTTGCTCTTATTAGACAATGCACCTTCGCACCCACCGCTTGAACTTTTAAACGCCATCGAGAGAAGATGCTCAGTGCTGTACTTCAAACGTCATGAAAAGACAGTATCGAAAAACTATTTTGCGAAACCTCCTTTCGGAAGAATCAACAGATGGCGCAGGCATCATAGACATGAATGTCCCTAGAAAGTGGACAATTCTTAATTGCTGCATAACGATCGCCGGAGCATGGGATGCATTGACCGAAAGCACGCTAGCAAATGGATGGAAAATTTTGCTCCGTGACTATTCTGCACCTTTCATTGCAGAACCTGCGGATGACTTGTCACGTTTGCAATTGTAATGCAATTAAATAGTGACCCATACTCGCGAGACGAAACTGAGGAATAGCTCCGGATAGACGAGACTCAGCATGGGAAGAACTGTCGGATAAACAAGTTGTAGCGATTGCTTGCAGTGAGAAACGGCCAGAATCTGTGATGGGTGGAAACGAAGAAAATGAAAACAGCGATGACGACAGATGATACAAGATATGCCGGCACCACTCGAAGTCTTATCGGAGATGGACACCGTCTCTCGGTGGTACGTCGGCCGATGGGAGACTTACCTGAAGACTTTAGAAGTCTTTGCAAAATGCTCAATGATGCCACCAAGTACAGTATTCGAGGATAATCTAAAATTTCAGCAACAAAATCAATGAATGTTTTTTTTTAATCGTTGAAATGCAGTCAATCCGTTAATAAAACAAAATAATGCACAGAGTTTCAATATTTGAAACAACCCTTGAATTTGTATGTATTCCTTTATTATTCATTTGTAGAGATTTACAGTAACAAATAAACTAAAGCACTAAATAAATTGCCATCCAATCAATATTTATAATTTCAGTGAAGGCTACCACAAGAACAGGTTAGGATGATAAGTGAGGTTAGGATGATAAGTGAGGTTATAGCTACGAGGAGGCGGTTGTAACTACATACTCGCAGATGGTAATAGCTACGAGCAGATGGTCATAGAGTGGAGGTTTGGGGAAAGACGCATTGGATAAATAAGTGGTAGACTTTTCGCAAAATAGCCGGGATTGCAGAATAAATGGGGGCAAAATAGATGAGAGTTAACTGTACAGTTTTTTTTAGAAAAAATAGAAAACTCAACGTATTTTGTGGGCTAATCACATTACGCTTATGGAAAGCTCCCAATCATTTTTCGGTACATCATGTATTGATATGTGCTGAAAAAATGCTACCACGAAGCTGAGGAAATAGGTACGGTTCGACTAACTATCAGCCTCGAGGCGAAGCCCCGTGAAAATGGGGATTCACAGCACCGGAGAAAAACTATTATTTTTTATCGCGAATTTGTGCGAAAATCAAGCACACAAAATATTAAGCTGCGCAAACATGGCAACGTCGTAGACGGCAAAAATTTTACCACATTTTTTTAATGTGGATAAGGTATCCACATTCGGTAGTTATACTCGGAGACCACTACTTGGTCAGCATAATTAACGCGGAGTATTATTTCTCCTCATTCTCTTAAATAGTAATAATTACTTAATATTAGTTAGAAATCTATATCCAGAGATGATGAATTTCTAGAAATTTCTAGGAAAAAACAAAATACAATGAATTTTTTTCAAACATAACAGAATTTCTTCGAATATCGGAAAATTATTAAAGTTGTTGATTTTGTTTCTTCAAATTATAGAATTATAGTTTCATTATACATTTTTCCTTTCCAGCGAAAGAATTTTTACTTTGAACGACATTGACTTTTGACGTCGGGCCGATTTGGAGGTTATAAACAGGGCGCGTATGTCTCTAACTTCACGACACTTCTGCCAACCTGATCATTATCATATCTCACGATTTACGATGTTCCCAATTCATCTCGCTTCAATTAAGCGAGAAAATATTATAGAAAATAATTCGACAAAGTAATAAAAACATTTAATGTAATCATCGAATGTTAAAAAAATGCGTATTTCTATAAATAAGTGCTAAAAAATGGTTCGAAAAACATACGTTTAATATGACGATTATTTTATAGCTAACTGTTGGTAACAGTCAATTGGCACTATGCGTATGCATAAGGCACTCCCCTCGTACTTCAGCCCGAACGGCTAGACCCCATAACAACCTTAAGGTTCACCGGTTCGCGGAACCTACTTATAGTCCATAACTCCCTCAATTTCAAACGAATCGACTTAAAATTTTCAGAGCATAGTTTTTGAATGTTTTATTTTGCGAATCCGTCGAAAACCAAACATCAGTTCGAAAATCTAAACTAGGTGTAAGCCCTGAAGGAATTGTGATATGAGGTTACATCTTTTTATTTTGTCATAACATAGCTTTATAAAATCCCATTTATCAATTTCAAACAAAATAACATAAATGTTCAAAAAACAGGAGACCGTTTGCCCATGGGCAAAATCACGTGTTTCTTATGTAGTAAATAATCCAGTCGAGATAGTGGTAAACGCTGGTGTAGACGTCAGGATAACCGTGGCCACACAAGAATCCCCAAGATATGATACCTATAAGTTGACCATTGCGGGCGAGGGGGCCGCCTTCGTCGCCCTGAGAAAAATAAAGAGATGGCAAATTAAAAATCAATTTTTCTTATTCTTTTGCTTCTTCGGAACTTGAGGTGTACAGAATTCGGCGCCACACCCACCGTGCAAATGCCGACGCCAACGGCGCCTCGAGTACAAATTTGATGGGTCCAGATGACGCTAGTACCGCGCAATATGGCGTGACACTCGGAAGCACTTATCGTATACACTTGTGCCTTTCTAAGATCGCGGGCATAATTGTAAGGTGGCGCCACGGCTCCCCAGCCGGAAACGACCGCGACAGCCCGGGTAGGTGGCGGTGCGTACGGCAAATTGATTTTGTTTTGAAATCGTGTGAAGACTATGCCTTGAGCGAGCTGAAAGACAAGACCACAGGAGATTTTATCACGAAGAGGGGATAGGGGTTGTTATTTTTATAGAGAACTTGACCGCGCGAGCCTGGTGGTGGAGGATTGTACCAGTCAAGATGGCCGACGTAATGCACTTCACCAAAGTTAGCAACGAAATTCCGTAAATAGGTGGCGAAATTTACCAACCTACTCAAGCCTTGGCCTCTTTCTCGATTTGCGTTCATAAAATTTAAACACATAAGCCGTGGCGTAGCGTGGATTTTTGCCGCCGGGGCTAACCCTAAATTTGCCGCCCCCCCCCCCTCCCTATTTTCGCAACCAAGTGCTGCTCGCCGCCGCCGCCCCACAGCTGCGCCGCCCGGGGCCATCGCCCCCTCTGCCCCACGCTACGCCACTGCACATAAGGCAAAACAATCTAAGAAATTTCAAAAGATTCGATCCAGATATTTTTTTAGAAAAACTGCGAAAACATTGCAATGGATACCTTTACTGGCGAAACCGGGTGTCACTTTATCGTAAGATAAAAAAAAGGGGATCATATATTCAAGGTAGACAAGTCATCTCTCTCAAATGCGTATTTATATAGGTAAGTAGCTTGAACTTAAAAAACACTCACCACAATCAGGGCGATGTCATTGGGAGCACCGGAGACATACCGATCCCAGTTGGCATGATAGAAAATTTGTTTAATTCGATGAGTTTGACCCTCGTTGACCCTGACTGAGCCGGTGACTACGAAGAGGCTACCGAAGATGGGCACTTTTTTAACGCACCTCGCGGATGTTAGGATGTGACGATAGCTCACGATGGCACCCCCGCAAATATGTCTACCCTGGTACCTCAAGGAAACTTGGTAGGGTAATTCGCCTGGATCGGCCGGAGTACCGCCGACCACTTTTTTCGGTGGGTGGGCTTCAGTAACTGAAATAAGGAACAATTATAGTCGATAAGGCCGGAACAAAAAAGTTCTACTGTAATGTGTAAATGTTTTACACATTAGATTTGGTAAAAAAAACCAATTCCAATAGACGTGTTCTGTACCTCGTGATGACAACTTTCGTCATCGTTAGCTAGCGACAGCCAATAAGAGACCCCCTTTCTTCTGTAATCGTGCATGCGATTGGCTGTTGCTAGCTAACGATAGGGAAAACTGTCGCTACCCACTTACAGAGTAGGCCTACAGGGCCCTAAATGCAGTTGGTTTGCAGTTAGCTAGGCTGTAACTAAGATATTAGCAGTCCCCAGGTATTTAGTACGAAGTGGTCCATAACATTAGATACTAGCGCCGTTCGGTAAGCGTCATTACTACACCTTGCCATTGACTAGATCGCGGTGCAAGACTGGTTACTTACGTGCCACGATAAGGGCAATCGCCAGTACGACGAAAAATCCGTTTCTTCTGTTCATTGTGGCTTGTCTCGATAAATAATTATGTTCTGCTTTTGTGCGACTTTATATACAATCGTAGATCCTTCCATATGATAAACGATTACGTGTACGCACATATTGCGGTGTCCTTGTATCAAAAACGAATTTATTCCAACCGCTCGCATTCCTGAATCCGGCCTTAATCCATAAAGCAAGCAATTCCATTTACATGAATCCTTTCATGGGCGGTACAAACAAAAAGCGTTGCTCGGGAACGCCCCCTACACGTGCAGCACGTATTGCGTGCATTCCCAAATTTATAAAAATATGATATGGATATTAATATTAACATTTGAGAAACGCTTCCTCGAAATTTAACCAATCAGTTTTGTTTCAATATTGGCGTGCGAATTTCTTTTTGTGCGTCGTCGATTGGAAGGAATCCCGATTACGGTCTTACATACAGGTCTTGAAACGACGGCGGGAATAGGCCGGCTAAGTGCTCAAGATCAAGGAGACTAAATACCAGGAGACTAAACTCCCATGCAGACACTGAAAAAGGCGTCCCCGAAACTGGCTCCCACAGTGATTGCGCTGGGGTGCAGCACAGCTCTAAATATAGTAATATATTGGTCAACGAGGTGAAAGTGATCGGATGAGTTTTTAACCTTACGACAGACCGAGCGTGATAGCAAACGTCAAAATTTCTGCCGATCTAGGCTTTTTGAAAAATTAGAAAAAGAACTTTTTTCATCCAAATTTTACAGAAATTTTGCGTAAAATAGTGATTATTGTCTAAATGCGTGCCATTCTCTTCAATTTGAATTTTCTTCATCATCACCATCAGTGTAGAATTCTCAAATCAGTGTAGATCTTTCGAAAAATAGTTTTAATTTTCAAAAAATTTCTGCAAATCATCAGTGTAGAATTTCTAATAAATCGATTTTTTGCATTATCCGACAGTTAGACGGTTGCAAACAATTACAATTGCTGTTCAATTTTTGGGGCGGAATTCGAATAATTTCGGTCGCTACAACCTTTCTTCGAGAAAGGACTCGAGCAACGGCGTGAGAAGTCGAAACTTTAAACGCGTTTGCCTCTAAATTTCGTTTTTTTAAACGGTGTTAAACTCTCAAAGAAAGAGTTTTCAAGCTATATGTCTCATATTTTGACATAACATTCTTCACACCATTCTTTATCTTGCTATGGAAGCTTTTTTATCTCCATATTTTTTTACGAAAAACTCGAAAAATAGGCTAAATTTGATACTGTTTTTCAAACCGCCGCAATTTTGATTTAAAAAAAAGCATTCATAGCAAGATAGCCGTTTTCATACTGGTTAATAATCTTTTTACAAATTGTGTTTCAGATAATATTTACGGCCACAGCCGTGTATACTGCGAGGACTCTTTTTTTACGATAAAACATGTTCAACCGATAAAAAAATGTAAAAAAATCAAATAAACGTTTAAAAATGTATTTTCTGTTCTTCATGAGTGCTTTGATTTGACATGAAACAATCAGACTGATTAGCGGGATTAAATCATGGAGCAGGGCGTGTAGCCTAGATACAGGAGGCTACACTCGGCCTTTCTACTTGTCCCCAAAAACGGTATCGAGTTAGGATGGCGCCGGGTGCTCCAGAGCCCTAAACATAGATATACGCAAAACATGGGTCTGATCTAAGACAGATCACAGTTAATTACCAAACTTTCATTCACCTTTAAGGCGGTAAATACAATTAGACAGGAAAAAATTAAGTAATTTCAAGGGACTTTTTAAAATAAGAAATAATTATGTTACATTTATCAAACTGTAGGTATACTTTAATAGTATATGTAAGTATACAAAAAAATTTTTTTGAATTCATTTATCATCAGTGGCGGAGCTGTGGCAGCGTGCTGCAGCAAGGTTGCCGCGGGAGTTGTGAATCGGCATGCAGCCTAGCTTACGATAGACTTTCATTTGCAACAAAATTCAACATTGTTTTTAGTTACAACATGTATAGTTTCCATTTGACAGTAATTAAGGGATTATCACTATGTAACGGGTAGAAAAATAGCTGATTTTCGCGATATTTTTCGATGGTTAAATCACGCTAATTAGTCTGAATTTTTAATGTCAAATCAAAGCACCCGTGGAGAACAGAAAAGTAACTTTTAAACGTTTATTTTATTTTTTTTACATTTTTTTATCGGCTGAAAATGTCTTCGAAAAAAAGGAGTCCTCATGGTGTACACGGTTGTGGCCGTATATATTATCTGACATGAAACAAAATTTGTAAAAAGATTATTAATCAGTATGAAAGCGGCTATCTTACTATAGAGAATTTTTTATATTCAAGTTGACAAAATGGCGGTGGTTTGAAAAATAAGTATCAATTTTAGCCAATTTTTTTCGACGGTTTTTCGTTAAAAAATATGAAGATTAAAATTTGTACCAAGTTCCAATTCTATCAGCTCAATAGTTCTTGAGGAATCCTGCACTCCATTTACGAAAATTCCGTTTTAAGAAAAAGGGGCTGAAGTTTTCGATCGCTCCAAATCTGAGCGGTGAGGCACACCATTGACGGGCTGCAACGTTTGGAGATTTTCGAACTTTGGCTTAAAACTCCAGGAAAATATTTTGGATATGAAGATCTATCGTTTGAAGAGAAAAAAAAAGAAATCGACTTTAGTGTCAGAGTTATAGTAAAATTTAAGACGAAGTGATAGGTGATTGATTGATACGCATAGAGTATAGATAAAGCATAGTTACTCACAGGCGATAAAGTTTTCAGTCGGAATATCAAGTATGCTTAAGGTAGGTACACGTATGAGCCAAAAGTTTCGGTCGAAGCGTATAGTAACATCCAATGCCTATACAGGGTGTCTAATATTGACCAGAACTGAAATTGCATGACATTTAAGGATTTTTAAGGCAAGGAATGGGGATTTTTTCATGACTCTTAGTATAACTTTCCGCCATAGAAGTATACTGAATAATTCTACAGTGCGACCGATTTTCTAAATTTATATATTTTTATTTTGCTCATTCAAACAGATGTGTGTTGTATGCCAATTAAAAGTATACGGAATAAACGAAGTCACCAAACTGAACCATATGTAGTAAAAAATGTGAGACAAACATAATTTCAAGATTGCTGTAAAGAAATATATTTTGGGAACATCCAGAAAAACATTACATACATTAAGGAACTTTGAGTAATATCATCTAGTCGTTTTACACGAATAACAAAGAAAAACTAATATGTTGAGATAACGAATCATTTTCTTTTACTTTCTTATATTTTATTTTCTATCGATTCGATATTCGCTTCTCTATCGACAAGTACCACAAAGTTAGTTCATATTGGATAGACTCAACGGGGCCGGGTTGAAATTCAGAACTTTGAATGCTCCGACGGTTTGAAATTCCGAATTTTAATATTCCGAAATTCAAGATGGGGCCGGGTTAAAATTCCGAACCTTGAATGATCAGAACGCTCAAAACTACGAAAGAATGCTACCCCGAAAGAATTTTACACGAAAGACCGAAACTCCGAAAATCTGAACATCGTCAAAATAATTCGGCTATGGAAGTTTTGAAAGTTTAGAAATTATCACTAAATCGACGAATTTTTTCAAGATTTTTTAATTTATTCAGAAGTAATTTTGCGGCAAATTAAAATTTGTCTAGACAATGTCATACTTCTACATGATTTACAGTCAACTGTGTAGACTTTCGCTGGAATCTTGACATGGGGGCCGAGTTGAAATTCCGAACTTTGAACGCGCCGACAGTTTAAAATTTTTTATTTTAATGTTCCGAAATTACAAGGTCCGTCAAGATCATGCCAGCGAAAGTCTACACAGTTAACTGTAAATGATGCAGAACGTATAATATTGTCTAGACAAATTTCAAAATTGGCGTAAAATCACATTTTAATTTAAATCATTCTTGAAAGAATTCGATTTATTGAAAAATTTGAAACTTTTAAAACTTCCATAGCCGATTTATTTTGACGGTGGTCAGATTTTTGGAGTTTAGGTCTATCGTGTAAAATTCTTTCGGAGTTTTAATCTTTTGGGGTAGTATTTTTTTCGGAATTTTGAGCGTTCTGATCATTCAAAGTTCGGAAGTTTAACCCGGCCCCGACTCAACGATAATTTTTCACGACATTTCATGACTTTTTCAGGGTCGAGTGTAATTTCATGACATTCAAGATTTGTCATGACTTCTCAGGTCGGTAGACACCCTGATAATGTAACGGACAAGCAATTACACGTTTGAAATAATTTTGGCCCTGAAAAGGGCCGTTGGTGAGTGCTTCACTTTGAGCTTGTATACTTCGTAACAGCTTTGGTGCCTTCGCTTACGGCGTGTTTAGCGAGTTCACCGGGCAACAAAAGTCGCACGGCGGTCTGGATTTCCCGAGACGTAATCGTCGATCTCTTGTTGTAGTGAGCCAATCTCGATGCTTCGGCAGCGATTCGCTCGAAGATGTCATTAACGAAGCTGTTCATTATGCTCATTGCTTTGCTCGATACTCCCGTATCAGGATGAACCTGCTTCAACACTTTGTATATGTAGATAGCGTAGCTCTCCTTCCTCTTACGTTTTTTTTTCTTATCACTTTTGGTAATGTTTTTCTGCGCTTTGCCAGCTTTCTTAACGGCTTTACCACTTGCTTTAGGGGGCATGGTTAACGAGTTAGAGAAGTTCACAGTTTACGAGAAGGTGCAACTCCACTGAAGAGAGCTGAAGGATGATTGAGGGACTGCCGGCGAAGTTACGCAATTTAAGAAAAAACCATACCCACCGGCGCTCCAATGGGATTGTTTCAAAAGGTACGGCCGCCCCGAGGGGCCAACGCTACGATGGTCGCGTGTGACCATTGTTTTGTGGCTACGGCCGCTTTGCCGTTCGGCAGGGCGAGGGTCGGAAGAATATCTTCCAGCGCACCAATAGCATTAGACGCTGCGGTGATCATCGTATATACGCACCTCCCATTGGTCCGACGGTTGGATACTATGCTGTATACAAATACAAGTAAGAAAAACGCGAAGTAATAAAAAATGCGCTCGAAAAAAGAATCGTCGTTTCATTGTCGACAAAATTATAATTAAGGTAGTTCTGTAGGTACACGTATGAGCCAAAAGTTTCGGTAGAAGCGTATAGTAACATCCAATGCCTATACGATGCTGTTGGTTGTACATTTTTGACAGAGCTTGTACTCTCATATGTCCCACACATTCGCACCTCATTTTCCTGCACTCGCAGCGTTGAACTTCTACAATTCGTCTTTCGCGAAATATTTGATTTAAATCTTGAAAAAGCGTGAAAATGTCAACCCAAACACGATCCAAAGGAAAGTTTACAAGAAAAAGGCGCTTGCTAAAAGACTGAAAGTCCTGGCAGCCATGTGTCAAGCAAATGCGGCTAAACGCGATGAGAATAACCATAACCTCAACGATCAGCAACAAAAATTCGCTGTCGAAGGACGTCGGATCGTGGATTTACAACATCTTGCCGATAGTTTAAATTGTATTTGCTGTATCAAAGACATTTTTTTTAGGAAAACGTGAAGGAAACCCGAATGGGATTGAATTCTATATTACATATTTCCTGCGACGAGTGCTTGCAATAACCCATGTTATATCCACACACACACACACACACACGCGCGCGCACGCACGCATGCACACACACATGCGCACACACACTATTGTATATAACGCGAATAAATACATGCATAAATTGAACAAATTAAATTTGTTTGCAGAATCAATTTATTTCACACCTCTCAGAATTACTAGGAACTCGGGGAAAAAACACGCTTTGAGTTCCCAGACCACGTGCCGATCAGCTGGCTGCAGCGTACACTGTTGCCATTCCGTTACAGATCATTGGACCCGAGTTCAGTGTGGGATTGAGAGGCCAGTTCACTTTGAAAATTTAAAAAAATTGAAAGCAAGCAAGACTTGAAGAAATCAACGATGATGAGCAATCAGAAGGAATTTTGCATGGTGCAGGAATTGCCGAAAGAGTTTAGGTAAGAGTTTTTCATAGTATAAACCTCAAACGAGTTTTTTTCGAAACAACGTTTTCAAAATCTAGCTCCATCGTATCTAAAACTAATAAACCGATTCTCTTGAAATTTGAACCACATGTTGTAAACATGATTCGCAACTAGATGACCCTCGATGGTTTTAAAATTTTGATTTTTAATTTTTTTTTGCGAAAACTGCCAAAAAACGCGTTTTTCAATTACTTATTTCGTTTTTCATCTGCCATTTTTTTTTTATAAAACTATATCCGAGGGTCATTTTGTAGCTGGTGTCATACTGAATCTAATGGACTCAAATTTTTTGTTTCAGACAAGCCGGTGCCGGGTTGTGATGGAGCTACCGAGCCCACCTATTTTTGAGGCCTTACGTTAAACTATAGTTTTTGTACTTAAAAATGAATAAAAATGATTAATTTTTTTAAATGTATTTCAACACTTCATTCATCAAGCCCAACAACTTTTATAGTCATATATGTTATAAAATCCTCAAAAAATCGCGAGAACAGCCTTTTTCGTGGCTCCGAAGTGGACTGGCACCTTAAATTGCCACCTTTCATAAGTCGATATCACCAAAACTAAACGGTCAAAGTTTGTCATTTTTGAAAAATCATTCCTACAATAGTACTGCGTACACGTGTGTTTTTATTTTAAAATCCTAAGATCCGTTCACAACCTACATCGAGAAATGCGAGCAAAGTCCTACCAGTTTACGTATTAGGTATACGCCTCTTGGATAGCTCTAGTGGCGTGGCTCGGTGGCAGATTCAGGCAACTCGTGGACGTTCGACTCCGGTCAGCTTTGCGGTTTACGTATCAATTTCGTTAAAGTGGGCTCTGTGAAATAAATAATAAACGGGTGTTGTGGGGTGCAAAAAATCCCAATCTCGAAATCGGTAATTCACTTTTTATTTTTACCGGGAACATTATTAGAATAGTGCAACGGTTTTTATATTTATCAACTTATTGGTTCTCACTAAGGTGATTCCAGCATTGCGGTTGATCGGTTTTCGATTACGTACATTCGTTATTTATAAAAATGCAGACCGCCTCTACATGTTTGCATCCTCGAACCGATAAGCTAGCCGTGCAGGTACATTCTGTTCTTTGTATCGTACGATCTAGGTTGACCTGTACAACAATCAATTCCTATTGGAAAGGGTATATAAAGATTGAGAATGCACAAACAAAAAATGTACACAAACATGTAGACACAAACAAGAACTTCAAATTAAAATATACAGTACCCAATATTTATTACAGTGTTAGGGTATGAAATGTTTTTAAGTAATACGTGTACTAAAGCCAGCATAAATAAAAATAGAAACAAGCCTGCAGAATGTTCATCTTCGCATGCCCCACTGGAGTCCGAGAAACCCGAACAAAACTCGTAAAATCCATTTTCTCTCAATACTTTCGAGAGAAAATATTTTCTTCACGAGTATATCTCAGAAGTTCTTAACTTTGACGATTCGGTCAGTGCATAGACAGATGTCTCGGCTAATTGGCTATGGATTAAAAAAAGCCATCGACATACGACTATTTTGCTCAGAGTAATGATGGAATATCTGAATGAGGCCCCAAAAACCCGAGTGTGGCAAGTATTCCCGGAAAAAAAAGTGTCGCATCCAAGGGTTAATCATGTTTAATTTTAAATCTTGCATCAACATCTTTAGAGAATCACGCGCAAATTATCTTTTATTTCATTGTTTTTCATCTATGATATAAATATTATTAATTAAACATTTCATACTCATTCTTAAGAAAACCTGTCATTTGCTTATGCTGTTATGTAGTGAAATAAAAATGCGTTTTAGTAAATCAATTTCAATTACCAATATACTTATTCCTTCATTATTCCTAATTCTTTGATACGGAGATACATCGTTTTCCATTTGTTTTACATGTATGGTTTTAAAGTTGCTCAAATATATTTTTTTATATTATTGTTTAACTGTTAATTGATCTCATAATTAATGCATACCTCTACTTATACATTGTTCGGTGGATTATTCACTCTATTCTGTGGTATTACTTTCCCACGGACAACTCCTTCAACCCTAGCTGTATCACGGATTTCGACGACCTCTTAAGGTAGTTCTGTAGGTACACGTATGAGCCAAAAGTTTCGGTCGAAGTCTATAGTAACATCCAATGCCTATACGAACCTGTTGGTTGTACGTTTTTGACAGAGCTTGTACCCTCTATATGTCCCTCAAACTCGCAAATCATGCACAAATAGGTCTCATGCACGCATAGAGAGCGGCATTGTAATCGTGGCAACACCGCGATTTTCCTGCAGTCATAGCGTTGAGCTTCCAACAATCCGTCTTTCGCGAAATACGTTATATAAATTTTAAAAAGCGTAAAAATATTAACCCAAATGCGATACAAAGTAAAGTTCGCAAGAAAAAAGGCGCTTGCTAAAAGACTGAAAGCTCCGGCAGCCATGTGTCAAGGAAATGCGGCTAAATGCGATGGGAATAACCATAACCTTAATGATCAGCAACAAAAATTCGCTGTCGTAGAACATCGGATCGTGGATTTACATCTTGCCGACAGTTTAAATTGTATTCGCCATAACAAAGACATTTTTTTAGGAAAACCGAATGGGATTGAATTCTATTTTGCATATTTCCGGCAGAGTGCTCTGCAATAACCCAAGTTATATCTACACACACACTTATAGATAAATATATACACTAAGCGCAACAATTAAGGGATCACTATTTTTTCGACGAAAAATAGCTCTTTTTCAAACCACTGTAACTCGGTGAAAAAATGAAAAAAAAAGCATTTTGTAGTGTAAACTTTCGACTTTGATAATCTGATTATAAATAATTTTTTTCGTTTCGTTGAAATAAAGAAATTCGTTGTTAAACAAAACAAAACATAAAATCAAAAAATTTGCTCGTGTTTGACAAGGTACACGGGGAAAAGAATTTTTTTTTCGAAAATCTGTTTCGACCATTCGAAAGCTTGTATCTTTCCCAACAATTTGGTTTTTTTTTCAATTTCTGTGCGATTTTTTTAGCCAAGTTATCGCAGCTTTACGAAAAAAATGCATTTTTCAACTTTGACCGGTCATAACTCTGGTCCAAATCATCGCACAGCATCCAAACCGGCATCGTTGGAAAGCTTGGATTTCCCCCTACAAGACTGTTTATTTTTCGTATTTTTCAGAAGCCGTTTTCAACATTGTAAAAATGATTGTTTAAAAGTGTGTAAAATGCCCATTTTTACACTTTTTTGTTTATCATGTTATAACATTACAACAAATGCAGAGACACCAAAGGTTTTTGCGTTTTTTATTAGTTCAGGGTATGTAGAAATACTCTACCAAATAGCAGATCGCTGCCTTTATTCTTTATTCGGGTTGCAACCCCGTTCTTTTGGAGAAAATCGAGATCCGTCAATTTTCACGAAAATCGAGGTTTCTCAGGTATCAGCGCGGGGTGAAATTTCGCGAAAAAAAAATCAGAAAATTACGAAATTTGGTATTCAAGGGTTTTCGAGGTTGCTGATTGCGAATCTGGGATAAAAAAGGAAAAATTCAAAATGGCGGATACAAAATGTCGGACCAAATGCAAAAATTCTTGCAATCGGGCGAAACTCGATGTTTGGGGGTTTTCGAGGTCATTCATTACGGATCTGAGGTTTAAATTGAGGATCGCTAATTCGAATTGAATGAAACTTTGCATTTCGGTTCGCCATATTGGACCCGTCGATTTTTTTTTATTTCTTCGACCTGAGATTCGTAATTAACGATCCCTCAAAACCCGCAGATTACCGAGTTCCATGCGATTTCATTTAATTTCTGTATTTCGGTTCGCCATATGTGATCTGTTAATTTTGTTTTTTATTTTGAACTTGAGTCTTTTCCCCGTACTTTGAGGAATACCCCTTGAATACCAAATTTCGTAATTTTCTGATTTTTGTTTTTCGAGAAATTTCACCCCGCGCTGATACCTGAGAAACCTCGATTTTCGTGAAAATTGACGGATCTCGATTTTCTCCAAAAGAACGGGGTTGCAATCCGAATAAAGAATAAAGGCAGCGATCTGCTATTTGGTGGAGTATTTCTACATACCCTGAACTAATAAAAAACGCAAAAACCTTTGGTGTCTCTGCATTTGTTGTAATGTTATAACATGATAAACAAAAAAGTGTAAAAATGGGCATTTTACACACTTTTAAACAATCAGTTTTACAATGTTGAAAACGGCTTCTGAAAAATACGAAAAATAAACAGTTTTGTAGGGGGAAATCCAAGCTTTCCGACGATGCTGGTTTGGATGCTGTGCGATGATTTGGACTAGAGTTATGACCGGTCAAAGTTGAAAAATGCATTTTTTCGTAAAGCTGCGATAACTTGGCTAAAAAAATCGCACGGAAATTGAAAAAAAAAACCAAATTGTTGGGAAAGATACAAGCTTTCAAATGGTCGAAACAGATTTTCGAAAAAAAAAATTCTGTTCCCCGTGTACCTTGTCAAACTCGAGCAAATTTTTTTCATTTTTTCTCCGACCATTTTTCACCGAGTTCAGCGATTTGAAAAAGGGCTATATTTTGTCGAAAAAATAGTGATCCCTTAATTGTTGCGCTTGGTGTATAACACGAATAAATACATACATAAATTGAACAAATTAAATTTGTTTGCAGAATAATTTTATTTCACATCCGTCTCCGAATTCTAGAACTCGGGGAAAAACACGCTTCGAGTTCCCAGACCACGCGCCGGTCAGCGGACTGCAGCGTTCTCAGTTGCCATTCCGTTACAGATGGGTGGACTGGAGTTCGGTGTGGGATAAAATGACCACTTTTCATAAATCGATATCTCCGAAACTAAACGGTCAACGTTTGTAACTTTTTTAAAAAATCAATCCGACAATAGTACTGCGTACACGTGTTTTTACTTTGAAATCCTAAGATCCGTTTAGAACCTCAATCGAGAAATTCGAACAAACTCCTGTCGGTTAATGTGGTAGGGATAGGGATCGCGTACAAAAATATCCATATTCAATTCCAATTATCTCATTAACTTAACGGTGAATCAAATTGAAATTTTTGGGTATCAGTCCATGAAGGTTATATCTACACCAAACTAAAATTTCAGCGAATTCCTAAGATTTTACCAAAACTGCAGAACTACCTTACGTAGAAAGTTTTTTTTTCCATGCGCGTACTACTTTGGGATATCATTTATAGCAACTTAATCGTAATAATAAACTCCCGAATTAAACCATGATTATAAACTAAAATCCAATGATAATGAACAATTATGAACCCAATGAAACTTGTCACTATAAAAAATCGTATTGTGAGAAGATTGATATTAAAATGACTCGTCACTTCTGTTCGTCAATAGAACTAGAATCACTAGGGAGTGAATCTACGAAAAAATGTTGGGCCCTGAAAAGGGCCGTTTAGGAGATGGTGAAAGTATGTTTCCGAAACTTGGATTTAACCACCGAAGCCATAGAGAGTACGGCCTTGGCGTTTCAAAGCGTAGACAACATCCATCGCCGTGACGGTCTTCCTCTTGGCATGTTCGGTGTAGGTGACTGCATCTCGGATAACGTTCTCTAGGAACACTTTGAGGACGCCACGGGTTTCCTCGTAGATCAATCCGGAAATACGTTTAACGCCGCCCCGACGAGCCAACCGACGAATTGCGGGTTTCGTGATGCCTTGAATGTTATCACGAAGAACTTTCCTGTGGCGCTTTGCTCCTCCCTTTCCCAATCCCTTACCGCCCTTTCCGCGTCCAGTCATATCGTCAGTTAGAAGGATATAGCGCAGAGATCGACCTAGCACCGGAGAATGATGATATGCAAACTTCCACGCGCGTTTATATACCAGTTGCTTACCCTCTCCACTTTCCGCTGACCAATGACGTTTCTCTCGTCGTTCCGGGAGAGCTTATAAGTCTTCCTACCAATGTGCAGATCACATAAAGTCAGTGACACTCATTCGACAAAGTCAGGATCTCTCGTCATGGCTCGTACAAAGCAAACTGCTCGCAAGTCGACTGGCGCACAGTAGGAGAAAAGCCCAAAAACCTGGCCAAAACCCCAAAAAATAAATTTTCGAAATAGGGTCAGTTGAGTAGTCATTCAGGTAGAGGACTAGTAACTGCATTCTATTGTGGAAGGGAAAGCCCTTTAAGTGTATACCTGCGCCGCAGCGTCAGTTGGCAGTTAGTGTTCGTGAAGAGTGTACGTGTCACGCGCTGAACAGACGAAAATAACGCTGACTTCAAAAACCCATAACTTTAAAGTGACGGGTTTAATTTCAATTCTGCACCATGGATACGACTTCTGGAGGTATGTAGAACATGTTTTTACATCGGTTGAATCTAAAGTTTATGTATAAATGATTGAAATGTACTATAGCCTTCGGCATAAATAAAATTGAATAATTTTGAAAACTTATATTTTCAACGGTCCGAAAAGTTATATATTTTGTCACATTTTGCAAAGCTCCTAGTCTCGGCCTTTAGTTTAATGTATAAGCTTACGAAATTTACAAGAGTTACCTGTGGAAAACGTGCGTCTTGTCCGTTATGATTTTTTTCGCATCGTGCGGTAGCCGAGCGTGCACGCGGCACTATTGAGCAGCCTCTGCGCCTCTACCTGAGAATGGGTGAAGTAGCATCATAACGGACAAGACGGCTGTTATACGCTTGAAATAAATTATTTTAATATATATGTATGTGTATATATATATATATATATAAATTTTCTGTGATTTAATTATGATATATACGTATGCATATATATATATACATATTAAAATCAACCACATAAAAATTTCTTAAATATGAATGAAATGTTATAACATTCAAATAAAATATTTGAATATATATATATTATATAGTAAGCAAAGCTTTCTTTTAACCAAATCCATGTCAATATTTTCTGTCTAATTTTCTTAAAATTATTTCAATTATTGCGGTTATTTATTTGGTAAAATAATGTACATTGTTCAAGTTTTTGTATTAATTGAAAATTTTATCTTTTCCTTTAACACCAATTTTCTACAACTTTATGTCTTTATTACAGGATCCGGTTACAAAGAATTGGTGCTGACAAGGAAAGAAGTATTTCTGATAATCAGCGAGCATTTATCCGATAAATTCGCTTCCTTGATCGAATTTATGGTAGAAAAAATTTCCAAGGACACCGGACGTACAGTTGTAGTGCCTGAGGACTCGAAACAGACTTTTTCGATACTCTTCAATCAAATGAGAACGAGGTGGCAACAAGCTCACAGAAAATCCTGTGTATTTTTCAAGAAGAACGGTGAATGGCTTAGCAAGCAGGTATGTTTTGCCGCACCTACAGACACTGTAGTAACAAGCCCGGGTAATACGGGCGGCTGCCCGTCCCTTGAGTTTACAATGTCCAGTGAAAGATCTAAACGAAGGAAGACCCAAGATATTCGTACATCGTTCAACTCGGTCGAGTTAGCATACGCTACTCAGATGGGCCTTCGCTCTTCAGGACAATCCGACGCCACAAAAGTTATTAAGGACGTAACAATGACGAGTCCTTTAAGAGCTTCCAAGTATCGTAAAGCTTACTCAGCAACGGATGAAATTACTTTATCCGAAGAGGCTGCACTTTCCGCTATGATTGAATATAAATTCTCCAAGAGTACTTACCAGGGAATGAGAAGATTAGGGAAGGAAAATAACTGTAAGCTATATCCGTCTTACGAAAAAGTGATGAAAGCAAAAAAGCGTTGTTATCCACCACGTGATGCAATCAGGATTACAGAGAGTAGTGCAGAAGTCCAACTACAGGCACTATTAGATCATACAGTTGAACGTATTTTACTCGTCCAAAATGTACTCATTGAAAGATTGACTCCAGATAATGTTCGTAAAATGGACTTGATTTGCAAGTGGGGTTGCGATGGAAGTTCTGGGCAAAGTGAATATAAGCAGACGTTCAGTGATGACAGCAAATCTGATGCGCATGTATTCTTTACTTCAGTCGTGCCATTACAACTCGTGTGTTATGATCAACAATCGAAGGAAGAAATAGTTGTTTGGAAGAACCCCAGACCCTCGTCTCCACGATTTTGTAGACCGCTTAGACTACTGTTTCTACGCGAAGACACAGAGTCAACACTTAATGAAGTCCAAATTGTTGAAGAACAAATAAAGTCACTTCGTCCATTCGAAAGTGTAATAGATGGAAAAGAAATCTCCGTAATGTACAAGTTGTTGTTCACCATGATAGATGGTAAAGTTTGCAACGCTGTATCATTGACGAAATCTGCTCAACGGTGCTATTTGTGTGGAGCAAACAGCAAAGATTTTAATGCCATCGACACTGTATTGCAAAGGGAAATCAATGAAACAAATTTGAAGTTCGGATTGTCGACGCTGCATGCGTGGATACGGTGCTTCGAGTATTGCTTACACGTGTCTTACAAACTCGGCATTAAAAAATGGCAAGCTCGAAGTGCCGAAGAAAAAAAAATTACCCAGGAACGCAAGAGGGCCATTCAAGAAGGATTCAAGAAGCAATTGGGTCTAAATATCGATCGCCCAAAGCCTGGATACGGCAGCAGCAATGATGGCAACACAGCTCGGCGATTCTTTGAAAATTCGACGGTTTCCGCTGCGATAACGGGGGTCAACGAAGAAGTTATTAAACGCTTGTACGTAATCCTACAAGTTATATCGTGTGGCCACGAGATAAACTGTGAAAGATTTGAACAGTATGCTATTGAAACGGCAAGAAAGACCGTTGCATTATACCCTTGGTACTCCATGCCTACTTCGGTGCACAAACTATTAATTCATGGTCCAGTGATAATAACTCATGCTCTATTACCAATCGGCCAATTATCCGAAGATGCTCAGGAAGCTCGAAACAAAGACATCAAACGATATGGAGAAGATTTTGCGCGAAAAAGTTCCAGGGTTAAAACTATGGAAGATGTTTTTCATCGGCTCTTGGTTACTTCTGATCCGTACATTTCAAGTGTCAGAAGACTACCACAGAAGAAGCTGAAGAGTTTGTCGCCGGAAGCTGTAGCGATGTTGATCGCTCCTAAAGTGACTGCTGCAGCAGACGAATTTTGCGCCGAGATTGAAGCCGTGCCGGGAGTTGTAATGGATACAAACTCGGATAATGATTCTGACTCCGACTCCGACTCCGATTACGATTTTGATTAAGAATAAAATTTTCTATTTTTGAAACGTTCCGTATGTATTATGGAAATAAAAATAATAATTGCGTAGAATACACAGTTCACGTTCATTTTATTATGATGATTTTTTTAAATATATTAATTTATCTATTTAGCAGGATACTCGGCCATTTTGTTTATAACAATTTGCTGTAAGCTCTTTGTTGCAAGTTATAAACAATAGATATCGGATTGGTAATCAGCGACCTTGAAAACCCGTATATACCAATTTTTGTCAACATCTGGTAACTTTTTAACGTTCATGTCGGCCATATTGGATCGGCCATTTTTTTACGATAATTTGGCTTTCAGATTCGTAATCAGCGACCTTGAAAACCCCTGTAAGCCCATTTTCATTCCCGTCAAAGGTCATTTGAGGTTTTGGCCAGGTTTTTGGGCTTTTCTCCTACTGTGTGGCGGCAAGGCTCCCAGGAAGCAGCTGGCAACTAAAGCAGCACGTAAAAGTGCACCTGCAACCGGAGGTGTCAAGAAACCCCATCGATACAGACCTGGAACCGTCGCTCTACGTGAGATCCGTCGTTACCAAAAGAGTACTGAACTTCTCATTCGCAAGTTGCCATTCCAACGTCTCGTTCGTGAGATTGCTCAAGACTTCAAAACCGATCTACGTTTTCAAAGCTCTGCGGTGATGGCTCTTCAAGAGGCCAGCGAAGCTTACCTAGTCGGTCTTTTCGAAGACACAAACTTGTGCGCAATTCACGCAAAAAGAGTCACTATTATGCCGAAGGATATCCAACTGGCCCGTCGAATTCGAGGAGAGCGTGCTTGAATGGTCACCCTCTACTGCAAAAAACGGCCCTTCTTAGGGCCAACAAAAAGTAACGTGGGTCACCGTTTGGTCTCAAAATATGATTAGAATGAAGTACCTTGCCTACAGATTTATGAAGAATAATCTAATGTACCTATAAAACTCCTGTTTAGCGTATATGATCTGTGTTATAACGATATGAATAATTTCCCTCGACAATAGAATATAGTAAATGATTATGTGCGTAGCACATCCACCGCAATCCAAAGATCTTCAAGAGGAATGTTTGCTTCAATGATACGGCTGAACTTTGCAATTAAGTTATTCCAAACTTCTAAAATATCAGTTTCACTTCGCATCATGTACACCAATTATGCTGCAACCAACCCAGTCGAGCTTATTTTTTTAAATAAATATTAAAAGTTATATGACTGAAGGGATTTGTTTGAGACAGTGAACTACACTGATAGATATTTTTTAAAGTACGGTTCACACTAAAAACTCGGCTATTAATGTGTGCACGCACGATTTTTACTTTTATCCGTAACGATCATCGTAGACCATTTTGGCGAGCGTACGTCGTTGAAGTGTTTACTCAGTAGCATGACATCACCGCGTTCATTCCATAAATTTGTCCACACTTGCAATTCATTCCCACATCTTCGAACATGCTATCAGCAATGGTCAAATTCCGTGCAGAATATAAAAATGATCAAATGGACAAAGAATACTAAAAAAATTAACATAGACATAACGTTAGTGAAAAAAAACGAGGGACACGAAGCGACTTTTTTGTTTCGGATGATCCATCTCCGAGATTACATCAACAGCGCAAACCTACAATTATTTAGGACATTTTTTTAACCACCATTTTCGTCTATAAATAGTGGCTTATATAAATGAATAATTTTTTTTAATGTATTTCGAAAATGTATTTATTAAGTGTAACAACTGTTATATCAATATCTATGATATAGACCTATCAAAAAATCATGAAAATAGCCTTTTTAGCGTCTAAAGTGAGGAGACCCCTTAATAATATTTCGATATTCTAAATAAAGACAATATGTCACGAAAAAATTCCGCTCTATTTTGTCTTTGCCTAGAAATTTCTAGAAAAATATAATTTCTGAACATAGTTATTAAATCAATATGTAATTATGGGGCCGGGTTGAAATTCCGAACTTTGAATGATCAGAACGCTCAAAACTCCGAAATAATTTCACGAGACCGAAACTCCGAAAATGTGAACACCGTCAAAAGAATTCGGCTATGGATGTTTCAAAAGTTCAAACATTTCCAATAAATCGACGAATAGTTTCAAGAGTTTTTGTTTATTAAGAAGTTGTTTTGCGTCAATTTTGAAATTTGTCTAGACAATGTTATACGTTCTACATCATTTACAGTCAACTATGTAGACTTTCGCTGGCATGATCTTAAGGAGGTACGGTGATTGGAGCGAGTTCAAGATAAAAGCCCGATTTTTTTAATCGCATTGTCGAGACCTTCGTCCATGCGTATGCGGAGTTTCCAGGAGATTTACCGTACACTTTCCGAGTTATTAATCGTTAATGTTGGTGAATTAGTCACACGTAGACGACAAAATGTGCCTGTCCTCTCATATATCGATTTTTTTGTGCTACTTGGAATCAAGAAACACGTAAAAAACTGATGGTTGCGTTCGTTAATCTTTGTGATCGATGAGGCACCTTGAATTGGAAAGCCCACCGCAGAAATAAGCAATAAATTTAGAAATAAAGTCGCAAAAACCGAAGTTTTCGGAGAGCGAGACTTCTCGTGACGTAACTGCAGCCATCTTGCTCGACGTGTGGCAACGTCGGATACCCGCCCAAATTTGATTCGTCTATCGGGTATTTTCAACGCGAATTAAAAATATGATTGTGCGAAGCCGTACATTTTTTTGATGTATTATAAAGGTCCTTTCGTCGATATTTACTTGAAGTTCTTTTACGTACAGCAAAGGCATCTCAATTTTTCTGGCGACATGTACCTATACAACGCATCTATATATAAATTCAACATGGGAGAACCGTCACATAATATAAACGTTCCTTTTTATACCTGCAAATATTGTGAAAATTGGCAAAGGGAAAAATAACATAACAATCGATGAAATATGTTTTGAATTTGGACAGATTGGACATTGGATATTGAGATTAACGTCAACGCGACGTTTTTTATTTGCAATCGCAATATTATCTTTTCATTTTCTAATTCTTGTGCGTCAGAATCTACATTTGTCTCTAAACTGGTCTTCAGGTACAATCCCGTTACTCTTTTGATAAACTTCCACAGTATTTTCATTCTCCATGATAACCGGCTATAAAAATAATAAGCCGGGCGCGTGGAACCGATGACAGCCGCCGAAAATGTGGCGATGCTAAACGGCAACGATATGGCGTACTACTGAAGTCGAGTAGTAGATTATTAAGGTTGTTTTCATATTATAAAAATAATAGGAAACTCGAAATTCAATACTTAAAAAATATTTCTCGAAAAATAGGCAATAATCAGTCCATAGAAATAATTCGTCGATTTATTGAAAAATTTTAAACTTTCAAAACTTTCATAGCCGATTTATTTTGACGGTGTTCAGATTTTCGGAGTTTTTGTCTTTCGTGTGAAATTCTTTCGGAGTTTTGATCTTTCGGGGTCGTATTTTTTCGGAGTTTTGAGCGTTCTGATCATTCAAAGTTCGGAATTTCTACCCGACCCCGTAATTATTACTAATTGAGAGAATAAGAACGAATAATATCCGTTGTTAATAATTCTGACCGAGTAGTTTGAGGTTCTCGGGTATAATTACTAAATATATTTTTTACAGTGTATACACTATAAAAAATAAGCGTGTTGCCAGTGTGTTGAAGCAACACACAACACGCCTACAACGTGTGTAGAACCTGGTTAACGCGTTGAAACAACGTGTTTTACCCATTTTCTCCCGAACAACACACTTAATGTAGGTACACGCGACTCGAACGACACAAAGCGTCGTAAAACAACTCACTTGCACGCGTGTACCACAAACAACACGCGTCCAGTGAGTCGATACGACAATATGCCGACTTCATAACCTCGCTATATTATGGACGCACGTGCGAAAGAGTTTTTTAATTACGATTTGTGTTATTTTAAAAGCTAAACACATAAGTTTTTCCTCGTCGAGCAGACCTACATGAGTGGCGAAAATAATTTGATCTGTGAAACCATGGTAAGTGCAACACTCAGTTTATTGACGTATATATAAAATAATTTTTTGGTAAAGGGTCGATGCGAAGAAAATTTTTTATTCTGTGCGGATCAATATTTTGTTCGTTGCTAAGAAAAGTTTCTGACCAGAGTGCTGAAAGATCCTTTTTAGGGGCAAGGGGAAAATTCAACTCTATGCGGACCAAGTTTTCTGTTCGGTGAGAAGAAAATTTTCTGGACGGATTGGAGGAAATTTCTTGTTCGAGGCAAAGCAAATTCTCTATTTTGTGCGGACCAATTTTTCTGTCCGGATGGCAGTACATTTCTTGTTCAGGGCAAAGAAAATTCTTGATTTTGTGCAGACCAATTTTTCTGTCCAGAGCAATGAACATCGTCTGTCCGGAGTGAAAGAAATTCCTTGTTCGGGGCAAACGCATTTTTTTATTCTGTGCGGACCCATTTTTCTGTCCAATGCGAAGGAAAATTTCTGTGCGGAATGGAGGAAATTTCTGGTTCGGGGCAAAGGAAATTCTTTACTTTGTGCGGCCCAATTTTTCTGTCCACACTGTAAAAACAAGCGCGTTGTTTTAACATGTTTTGCGTGTGTGATCTTGTCGCTCTTTTCAACACGGTAACGCGTGTGTTGATGTCGTAACGACACATTTTACGCGTGTTCTTTCAACACGCTTCAAGTGTGTTTTAGCAAGTTCAAAGCGTGTTGTTTCGATACACTTTAGGCGTGTAAACGCTTGTCGCCAAATTCAACACGTTTAAAATGTATTGATGGCTAAATCAACACACTTTTTATGTGTACTTGCAGGGTGTCTACCGACCCGAAAAGTCATGAAAAATCTTAAATGTCATGAAATTACACTCGACCCTGAAAAAGTCATGAAATGTCATGAAAAATTATCGTTGAGTCGGGGCCGGGTTAAACTTCCGAACTTTGAATGATCAGAACGCTCAAAATTCCGAAAAAAATACTACCCCGAAAGATCAAAACGCCGAAAGAATTTAACTCGAAGGACCAAAACTCTGAAAATCTGAACGGGGCCGGTTTGAAATTCCGAACTTTGAATGATCAGAATGCTCATAACTCCGAAAGAATTTTACACGATAGACCAAAACTCCGAAAATCAGAACACCGTCAAAATAATTCGACTATGGAAGTTTTAAAAGTTTCAAATTTTTCAATAAATCGACGAATTATTGCAAGAATGATTTAAATTAAAAAGTGATTTTACGCCAATTTTGAAATTTGTCTAGACAATATTATACGTTCTGCATCATTTACAGTCAACTCTGTAGACTTTCGCTGGCATGATCTTGACGGACCTTGTAATTTCGGAACATTTAAATAAAAAATTTTAAACCGTCGGCGCGTTCAAAGTTCGGAATTTCAACTCGGCCCCCATGTCAAGATTCCAGCGAAAGTCTACACAGTTGACTGTAAATCATGTAGAAGTATGACATTGTCTAGACAAATTTCAATTTGCCGCAAAATCACTTCTCAATAAATAAAAAAATCTTGAAAAAAATTCGTCGATTTAGTGATAATTTTGAAACTTTCAAAACTTCCATAGCCGAATTATAGTGACGATGTTCAGATTTTCGGAGTTTCGGTCTTTCGGGGTAGTATTCTTTCGTAGTTTTGAGCGTTCTGATCATTCAAAGTTCGGAATTTAAACCCGGCCCCATCTTGAATTTCGGAATATTACAATTTGGAATTTCAAACCGTCGGAGCATTCAAAGTTCTCAATTTCAACCCGGCCCCGTTGAGTCTATATCCAATATGAACTAACTTTGTGGTACTTGTCGATAGAGAAGCGAATATTGAATCGATAGAAAACAAAATATAAGAAAGTGAAAGAAAATGATTAGTTATCTCAACGGATTAGTTTTTCTTTGTTATTCGTGTAAAGCGACGTGTGTGTGTGTGTGTGTGTGTGTGTGTGTGTGTGTGTGTGTGTGTGTGTGTGTGTGTGTGTGTGTGTGTGTGTGTGTGTGTGTGTGTGTGTGAGTATGTAGGTGTGTGGGTGAGTCGGCGTATTATCTACATTATTGAATACAAACAAAAATTATATTTTTGAATTACAGTATTTATTTTTCTTTTACCTTATCAACGCACAAATCGACTTTTCATGTTCCATTTTGTAAAACTAAAACACCTTTAAGGCGAGATATACATTTACAACGATAAAAAATCTATTTCTTTTTTTTCTTGAAACAATTGATCTATATATGTAGTATATTTTCCAGAAGTTTCAAAACGAAATTCGAAAAACTTTAAACATTGCAGCCCGCCAACGCTGTGTCTTACCGCTTGGATTCGTAGCGGGCGAAAACTTCAAACCCCTTTTTCCCATAACTGCATTTTCGAAATTGACGTGCAGGATTACTCTAAAACTATAAAGCCGATTGAGTTGAAACTTGGTAGAAATATTGACAATATTTCTTTTACTTGCGAGAATTGTTTTTCAAAAATTATTTTAAAAACTACTTTTTCAATGCAAATTGTACAGATACTTTGCGTGAAGTGGTGATTTTTTGTAAACGTGTGCCATTCTCTTAAGTTTGCATTTTCTTCATTTCAATCACTGTCAAATAGAAACTATACACGTTCTATCTGGAAAAAAATTGAATTTTTTTACAAATCAAAGTCTACGGAAGCTATAGACTGCACGCCAATTCACAACTGCCGCGGCAACCTTGCTGTAACACTCTGCCACAGCTGCGCCACTTTGAACTAATTATAAAAAATTGTTTTGTATAGATAAATATACTATTGAAGAATACCTACAGTTTGATAGATGGAGAATAATTATTCCTTAGTTATAAAAATCGCCCAAAATTGGTTAAGTTTTTCCCGTTTGAATGCATATCCCGCCTTAATGGTTGCATCAAAACATGAAGGAAAAAGATTGAATAGCACTGGAAGATATGCAGTTTCCCACGCGAAGTAGCTTCCCATGACAGTCGACGACTTCCCCCGACAGTGCCCAACATCTTTTCCGATTCATCTGTGAGCTCTGGTAATATCATGGGATTTCGTATGGTCCCTGGTCCAATCGACTTGGATTGTGACATGTGTGATGTTTTAAATTTCTTATGCTGTCCTTTTTTCGCATCCGTACTCGTTGCTAGTTATTCCACATCCTGAAAAAGTATGATAAATTATTAAAGAAGTATAAAAACATTTGGCTGTTTGTACTTTGATATATAGTGAATCGAGAAATTCGTTGGGAAGAAAATCGCTATTCGAACTGATCAGGAAATCTCTAAAGCACTGAATAAAAAGTTTTCTGCACAGCAATTAGAAAACGCAGTGAGGAGGATATTTGTATGGAAAAGAAAATTTCGATTTGCAGTGAACAGAACATTTTCTCCAAACAAGGAATCTCCTATGCTCCGAACAAACAATTGTCTCCGCACTGGACAGAAAAATTGGTCAGCACAAAATAAAGAATTTTCTTTGCCCCGAACAAGAAATTTCCCTCACTCCAAACAATTTTCTTCGCCGTCTACAGAAATATAGGTCTGCACAGAAAAGAAAATTTCCCGTGCCCCGAACCAGAAATTTCCTCCACTCCGCACAGGAATTTTTCTTCACACTGGACAGAAAAATGGGTCCGCACAGAATAATAAATTGCGTTTGCCCCGAACAAGGAATTTCTTTCACTCCGGACAGACAATGTTCTTTGCTCTGGTCAGAAAAATTGGTCCGCACAAAATAAAGAATTTTCTTTGCCCTGAACAAGAAATTTGCTGCCATCCGGACAGAAAAGTTGGTCCGCAGAGAATAAAAAATTTCGTTTGCCACGAACGAGGAATTCCTTCCACTCCGGACAGACACTTTTCTTTGCCCTGCAAAAAATAAGCGTGTTGCCGGTGTGTTGAAGCAACACACAACACGCCTACAACGTGTGTAGAACCTGGTTAACGCGTTGAAACAACGTGTTTTACCCATTTTCTCCCGAACAACACACTTAGTGTAGGTACACGCGACTCGAACGACACAAAGCGTCGTAAAACAACTCACTTGCACGCGTGCACCACGAACAACACGCGTCCAGTGAGTTGATGTGACAATATGCCGACTTCATAACCTCGCTATATTATGGACGGACGTGCGAAAGAGTTTTTTAATTACGATTTGTGTTATTCTAAAAGCTAAACACATAGGTTTTTCCTCGTCGAGCAGACCTACATGAGTGGCGAAACTAATTTGGTCTGTGAAACCATGGTAAGTGCAACACTCAGTTTATTGACGTATATATAAAAGAATTTTTTGGTAAAGGGTCGATGCGAAGAAATTTTTTTATTCTGTGCGGATCAATATTTTGTTCGTTGCTAAGAAAAGTTTCTGTCCAGAGTGCTGAAAGATCCTTTTTAGGGGCAAGGGGCAAATTCCATTCTATGCGGACCAAGTTTTCTGTTCGGTGAGAAAAAAATTTTCTGGACGGATTGGAGGAAATTTCTTGTTCTAGGCAAAGCAAATTCTTTATTTTGTGCAGACCAATTTTTCTGTCCAGTCTGTCTTTTTATTCAGAGAGAATAAAAAGTTTTAGAGATTTCCTGATCAGTTCGAATAGCGATTTTCTTCCCAACGAATTTCTCGATTCACTATATATCAAAGTACAAACAGCTAAATGTTTTTATACTTCTTTAATAATTTATCATACTTTTTCAGGATGTGGAATAACTAGCAACGAGTACGGATGCGAAAAAAGGACAGCATAAGAAATTTAAAACATCACACATGTCACAATCCAAGTCGATTGGACCTGGGACCATACGAAAACCCATGATATTACCAGAGCTCACAGATGAATCGGAAAATATGTTGGGCAGTGTCGGGGGAAGTCGTCGACTGTCATGGGAAGCTACTTCGCGTGGGATACTGCATATCTTCCAGTGCTATTCAATCTTTTTCCTTCATGTTTTGATGCGACCATTAAGGCGGGATGTGCATTCAAACGGGAAAAACTTAACCAATTTTGGGCGATTTTTATAACTAAGGAATAATTATTCTCCATCTATCAAACTGTAGTTATTCTTCAATAGTATATTTATCTATACAAAACAATTTTTTATAATTCATTCAAAGTGGCGCAGCTGTGGCAGAGTGTTACAGCAAGGTTGCCGCGGCAGTTGTGAATTGGCGTGCAGTCTATAGCTTCCGTAGACTTTGATTTGTAAAAAAATTCAATTTTTTTCCAGTTAGAACATGTATAGTTTTTATTTGACAGTGATTAAAATGAAGAAAATTCAAATTTAAGAGAATGGCACACGTTTACAAAAAATCACCACCTCACGCAAAGTATCTGTAAAATTTGCATTGAAAAAGTAGTTTTTAAAATAATTTTTGAAAAACAGTTCTCGTCAAGTAAAAGAAATATTGTCAATATTTCTACCAAGTTTCAACTCAATCGTCTTTATAGTTTTAGAGTAATCCTGCACGTCAATTACGAAAATGCAGTTATGGGAAAAAGGGGTTTGAAGTTTTCGCCCGCTACGAATCCAAGCAGTAAGACACAGCGTTGGCGGGCTGCAACGTTTAAAATTTTTCGAATTTCGTTTTGAAACTTCTGGAAAATATACTACATATATAGATCTATCGTTTCAAGAAAAAAAAGAAATATATTTTTTATCGTTGTAAATGTATATCTCGCCTTAAAGGTGTTTTAGTTTTACAAAATGGAACATGAAAAGACGATTTGTGCGTTGATAAGGTAAAAGAAAAATAAATACTGTAATTCAAAAATATAATTATTGTGTGTATTCAATAATGTCGATAATACGCCGACTCACCCACACACCTACATACTCACAAACACACACACACACACACACACACACACACACACACACACACCACACACACGTCGCTTTACACGAATAACAAAGGAAAACTAATCTGTTGAGATAACTAATCATTTTCTTTTACTTTCTTATATTTTATTTTCTATCGATTCGATATTCGCTTCTCTATCGACAAGTACCACAAAGTTAGTTCATATTGGATATAGACTCAACGGGGCCGGGTTGAAATTCAGAACTTTGAATGCTCCGACGGTTTGAAATTCCAAATTTTAATATTCCGAAATTCAAGATGGGGCCGGGTTGAAATTCCGAACTTTGAATGATCAGAACGCTCAAAACTACGAAAGAATACTACCCCGAAAGAGCAAAAGTCCGAAAGAATTTTACACGAAAGACCGAAACTCCGAAAATCTGAACATCGTAAAAATAATTCGGCTATGGAAGTTTTGAAAGTTTCAAAATTATCACTAAATCGACGAATTTTTTCAAGATTTTTTTATTTATTGAGAAGTGATTTTGCGGCAAATTGAAATTTGTCTAGACAATGTCATACTTCTACATGATTTACAGTCAACTGTGTAGACTTTCGCTGGAATCTTAACATGGGGGCCGTGTTGAAATTCCGAACTTTGAACGCGCCGACGGTTTAAAATCTTTTATTTCAATGTTCAAATTACAAGGTCCGTCAAGATCATGCCAGCGAAAGTCTACAGAGTTGACTGTAAATGATGCAGAACGTATAATATTGTCTAGACAAATTTCAAAATTGGCGTAAAATCACTTTTTAGTTTAAATCATTCTTGAAATAATTCGTCGATTTATTGAAAAATTTGAAACTTTTAAAACTTCCATAGCCGAATTATTTCGACGGTGTTCAGATTTTCGGAGTTATCGTTTTGGGTAGTATTCTTTCGGAGTTATGAGCATTCCGATCATTCAAAGTTCGGAATTTCAAACCGGCCCCGTTCAGATTTTTGGTCCTTCGAGTTAAATTCTTTCGGAGTTTTGATCTTTCGGGGTAGTATTTTTTTCGGAATTTTGAGCGTTCTGATCATTCAAAGTCCGGAAGTTTAACCCGGCCCCGACTCAACTATAATTTTTCATGACTTTTTCAGGGTCGAGTGTAATTTCATGACATTTAAGATTTTTCATGACTTTTCAGGTCGGTAGACACCCTGATAATGTAACGGACAAGCAATTACACGTTTGAAATAATTTTGGCCCTTAAAAGGGCCGTTGGTGAGTGCTGCACTTTGAGCTCGTATACTTCGTAACAGCTTTGGTGCCTTCGCTTACGGCGTGTTTAGCGAGTTCACCGGGCAACAAAAGCCGCACGGCGGTCTGGATTTCCCGAGACGTAATCGTCGATCTCTTGTTGTAGTGAGCCAATCTCGATGCTTCGGCAGCGATTCGCTCGAAGATGTCATTAACGAAGCTGTTCATTATGCTTATTGCTTTGCTCGATACTCCCGTGTCAGGATGAACCTGCTTCAACACTTTGTATATGTAGATAGCGTAGCTCTCCTTCCTCTTACGTTTTTTTTTTCTTATCACTTTTGGTAATGTTTTTCTGCGCTTTCCCAGCTTTCTTAACGGCTTTACCACTTGCTTTAGGGGGCATGGTGAGCGTGTTAGAGAAGTTCACAGTTTACGAGAAGGTGCAACTCCACTGAAGAGAGCTTAAGGGGGGATTGTTTTTTTTTTCGCAGAATTTACCGCTTTTTGGGAATTTTTTTGTGAAGAAAGTATATAACGAAAAACTTGTGAAACTTGGAAAAATTTTTTAACACTTTCATCAAAAAATCCGCCTCCCACCCCCCTCGACGCGCGATGGGCCTTTTTTGATGGTGTGCACGATTACAGCCTTCACGTTCATCCTGCAACAAAAAGCCAAAAAGCATTTTACTTTAGACACATATAGCTATCGATCGATGAAGGGAAAAAAAAATTCACGATTTGGTGAGGTTTTGAACTTGAAGTATCGATTTTTCGAAAAAAATTGATCGATTTTTTGTTATAAATAAAAAACTATTAAACGTATTGCTTTTTTGCTTCATCAAACGATAAAAGGATGTCAGCTGAGCATTCTGTCCAAATTTGAAGGCAATCGGTTGAATAGTTTTTGAGAAATCGTGCACACCAGTTGTGAAAAAGCTGTTTCGAGAAAAACGCGTTTAAAGTTGTGAGTACAGTTTATGGGACATATCGAGTATTTACAGTATTTTTAATCTAATCTGCTATGCCAGGGCCATACAGGATGCCTTCCTCGGCTTCGAACAACTCATTCAGTGAAGCAGTTTCGCTTCTGCGCCTTGTTCGAGCCTCTTTCGTTGCTTCGAGGCTGCGTCTCGTTGACCTCTCTATCCGCTGCTTATCTCGCGCATCGACGAATATTGATGCTTGCTGGCCAACGACGATTCCAATCGTCGTCATTGTTTTAAGGACTGCTGTAAAGCCTTCGTTAAAAATCCCTGCGGCCAAATAAGCCGCGATGTCGATCGTTTTCGCGCCACAGTGAAGGTGTTTAGGTGCGAATCGCCAAACGGTTGCGTTGAAGCTTTCGTTGTTGTTTACAGTATCGCCACCTAAACACCTTTCCAGCAAGTCTCTCGATGACAAATCAATGTAAATCGGCTTAATAGCATTCGCGACGTCTTCATGCAGTGGAGCTTCGTGATCAAATTCGTCCAGAGTTTTTTCGGCTTCGGCAATGCGCCATTTGCACCAGCTTTGTGACCCCGCGGGACAGTACATATGCTGAGGATTTTCATTCTTCGAGATCTTGTGGTAGAACGTTGCCCACACAGCATTGTACATCTCATCAACAGAGTCTGGATGTCTTCTGATAGCCAAACCGTAGAAAATTGTTAATTCTTTTATCAATTTATCGGTTAATTTTCCTTTTCCTCCAAGTTTTTTCGTTTTTTGCACATTTCTCAGTCGCGAGCCCATACGCTTCTCAACGTGCCCGACGCATTCCTTTTTCTTCACGATCAAATCGTCGCCGTAAGGTTTGTCTTCCAACAAGGCTTTGAATGTTTTCGTGTCGCCATCGCCGATGTATTTCGCGTACCGTACTTCATGCATTTCCCAAGATCGTCGGAACATGTCTTTGATCGCGTCCACTTCCATCTTTCCAGCTGACCCATCGTGATTTGCCGTACATTCACTGCTGTGTTCTTCGAACCAATCGTCGTATTCTTCGGTACCGGATTTTGATTGCTACCATTTACAAGCGTGACAGTAAGACGATTTCACGACAAGGTCAACCACTTTGCTTGAATATTTGCCGATGAGTGTCGTGATTCCAAACAAGGAACTATATCCTCGCTTCTTCCATGTTCCGGCTCCCGAAACACAAATATCTGTCTCTGGATTTCCGTGCTCAGCATTCTTCGCTTTCTCTTCTTTCACTGCCTTTTTCGCACACAGCTCCCATAAAGCTTTGGCTCCACTGTAAATGTTCTCCAAGGAGGCATAGTACAAGGTTGTGCTGAAACCTTGGGATATATCCATCAAGCCACAAAATATATTTATACCCTCTCTGCCTACTCCCAATAGTCTCATCACAAAAACCATTCTCCGGTTTATCTCACACGATTTGTCATCGACGAGAGGACAGGAATTAATATATTGCACACGACACTTGCACTGCACAACTATTTTAAAACCCAAGCCGCGAGAACTGGATTCGCCAAATTTGATCGGTCCTTTGCATTCCTGACATATTACGAGTTGCGAGATTGCAGAGAAAACCGATAGAAACGCGATAATGCGATATCCATGACCCGGGTCCGTAATTATTTCTTTGTCTTCCGCTGTCGACAGTTTCTGGGCCGACGTACTTGCAAACGTCGTTTCCGTTTCTCGGGTGTGAATATTCCCAATAAATTTCCTTTTTTTCGGTCTAGCAGCACGACTATGAGTATCACTTTCGCGTTTCCGATCCATGATATATACGTCTGTTACCAGTAAACTCTCGTTCGAGACTGAGCGACTCTCCACCGAATATTTCGATCTCGCACGACCGTTAGGACTCGTCCTTCATTGAATTAAATGCCTATTGTATGCTGTCCCGTTATTTTTATGGTCCGCCGAGCAACAGATTCGGGCAGCTGCCGGGCGCGCCGATGATGGAGGGACTGCCAGCGAAGTTACGCATTTTAAGCAAAACCATACCCACCGTGGCTCCAATGGGATTGTTTCAAAAGGTACGGCAGCCCCGAGGGGGCAGCGCTACGATGGTCGCGTGTGACCATTGTTTAGTGGCTACGGCTGCTTCGCCGTTCGGCAGGGCGAGGGTCGGAAAAATATCTCCCAGCGTACCAATAGCATTAGACGCTGCGGTGATTATCGTATATACACACCTCCTATTGGTCCGACGGTTGGATACTATGCTGTATACAAATAACAAGTAAGAAAAACGCCAAGTAATAAAAAATGCGCTCGAAAAAAGATTCGTCGTTTCATTGTCGACAAAATTATAATTAAGGTAGTTCTGTAGGTACACGTATGAGCCAAAAGTTTGGGTAGAAGCGTATAGTAACATCCAACGCCTATACGATGCTGTTGGTTGTAAATTTTTGACAGAGTTTGTACTCTCATATGTCCCATACATTCGCACCTCATTTTCCTGCACTCACAGCGTTGAACTTCTACAATTCGTCTTTCGCGAAATATTTGATTTAAATCTTGAAAAAGCGTGAAAATGTCAACCCAAACACGATCCAAAGGAAAGTTTACAAGAAAAAGGCGCTTGCTAAAAGACTGAAAGTACTGGCAGCCATGTGTCAAGCAAATGCGGCTAAACGCGATGAGACTGACGATAACCTCAATGATCAGCAACAAAAATTCGCTGTCGAAGGACGTCGGATCGTGGATTTACAACATCTTGCCGATAGTTTAAATTGTATTTGCTGTATCAAAGGGATTTTTTTTAGGAAAACGTGAAGGAAACCCGGATGGGATTGAATTCTATATTACATATTTCCTGCGACGAGTGCTCTGCAATAACCCATGTTATATCCACACACACGCACGCACACACACTATTATATATAACGCGAATAAATACATGCATAAATTGAACAAATAAAATTTGTTTGCAAAATAAATTTATTTCACACCTCTCAGAATTACTAGAATTCGGGGAAAAAAACACGCTTTGAGTTCCCAGACCACGTGCCGATCAGCTGGCTGCAGCGTACACTGTTGCCATTCCGTTACAGATGATTGGACCCGAGTTCAGTGTGGGATTGAGAGGCCAGTTCGCTTGGAAAATTTAAAAAAATTGAAAGCAAGCAAGACTTGAAGAAATCAACGATGATCAGCAATCAGAAGGAATTTTGTATGGTGCAGGAATTGCCGATTGAGTTTAGGTAAGAGTTTTTCATAGTATAAACTTCAAACGAGTTTTTCTCGAAACAACGTTTTCAAAATCTAGCTCCATCGTATCTAAAACTAATAAACCGATTCTCTTGAAATTTGAACCACATATTGTAAACACGATTCGCAACTAGATGACCCTCGATGGTTTTAAAATTTTGATTTTTATTTTTTTTTTGCGAAAACTGCCAAAAAACGCGTTTTTTAATTACTTGTTTCGTTTTTCATCTGCCTTTTTTTTTTGATAAAACTTTATATCCGAGGGTCATTTTGTAGCTGGTGTCATACTGAATCTAATGGACTTAGATTTTTTGTTTCAGACAAGCCGTTGCCGGGTTGTGATGGAGCTACCGAGCCCACCTATTTTTGAGGCCTTACGTTAAACTATAGTTTTTGTACTTAAAAATGAATAAAAATGATTAATTTTTTTAAATGTATTTCAACACTTTATTTATCAAGCCCAACAACTTTTATAGACATATATTTTATAAAATCCTCAAAAAATCGCGAGAACAGCCTTTTTTCGTGGCATCGAAGTGGACTGGCACCTTAAATTGCCACTTTTCGTAAGTCGATATCTCCAAAACTAAACGGTCAAAGTTTGTCATTTTTTTAAAATCATTCCTACAATAGTACTGCGTACACGTGTGTTTTTATTTTGAAATCCTAAGATCCGTTTACAACCTATATCGAGAAATGCGAGCAAAGTCCTACCGGTCTACGTATTAGGTATACGCCTCTTGGATAGCTCTAGTGGCGTGGCTCGGTGGCAGATTCAGGCAACTCGTGGACATTCGACTCCGGTCAGCTGTGCGGTTTACGTATCAATTTCGCTAAAGCGGGCTCTGTGAAATAAAGAATGAACGGGTGTTGTGGGGTGCAAAAAATCCCAATCTCGAAATCGGTAATTCACTTTTTATTTTGACCGGGAACATTTTTAGAATAGTGCAACCGTTTTTATATTTATCAACTTATTGGTTCTCACTAAGGTGATTCCAGCATTGCGGTTGATCGGTTTTCGATTACGTACATTCGTTATTTATAAAAATGCAGACCGCCTCTACATGTTTGCATCCTCGAACCGATAAGTTAGCCGTGCAGGTACATTCTGTTCTTTGTATCGTACGACCTACGTTGACCTGTACAACAATCAATTCCTATTGGAAAGGGAACATAAAGATAGAGAATGCACAAACAAAAAATGTACACAAACATGTAAACACAAACAAGAACTGCAAATTAAAATATACAGTACCCAATATTTATTACAGTGTTAGGGTATGAAATGTTTTTAAGTAATACGTGTATTAAAGCCAGCATACATAAAAATAGAAACAAGCCTGCAGAATGTTCATCTTCGCATGCCCCACTGGGGTCCGAGAAACCCGAACAAAACTCGTAAAATCGAGAGAAAATATTTTCTTCACGAGTATATCTCAGAAGTTCTTAACTTTGACGATTCGGTCCGTGCATAGACAGATGTCTCGGCTAATTGGCTATGGATTAAAAAAAGCCATTGAAATACGACTATTTTGCTCAGAGTAATGATTGAATATCTGAATGAGGCCCCAAAAACCCGAGTGTGGAAAGTATTCCCCGAAAAAAAGTGTCGCATCCAAGGGTTAATCATGTTTAATTTTAAATCTTGCATCAACATCTTTAGAAAATCACGCGCAAATTATCTTTTATTTCATTGTTTTTCATCTATGATATAAATATTATTAATTCAACATTTCATACTCATTCTTAAGAAAACCTGTCATTTGCTTATGCTGTTATATAGTGAAATAAAAATGCGTTTTAGTAAATCAATTTCAAATACCAATATACTTTTTCCTTCATTATTCCTAATTCTTTGATACGGAGATACATCTTCGTTTTCCATTTGTTTTACATGTATGGTTTTAAAGTTGCTCAAATATATTTTTAATATTATTGTTTACCTGTTAATTGATCTCATAATTAATGCATACCTCTACTTATACATCGTACGGTGGATTATTCACTCTATTCTGTGGTATACTTTCCCACGGACAACTCCTTCGCCCCTAGCTGTATCACGGATTTCGACTACCTCTTGAGGTAGTTCTGTAGGTAGACGTATGAGCCAAAAGTTTCGGTCGAAGTCTATAGTAACATCCAATGCCTATACGAAGCTGTTGGTTGTACGTTTTGACAGAGCTTGTACCCTCTATATGTCCCTCACACTCGCAAATCATGCACAGATAGGTCCTATGCACGCATAAAGAGCGGCATTGTAATCGTGGCAACATCGCGATTTTCCTGCAGTCATAGCGTTGAGCTTCCAACAATCCGTCGTTCGCGAAATGTTATATAAATTTAAAAAAGCGTAAAAATATTAACCCAAATGCGATACAAAGTAAAGTTCGCAAGAAAAAAGGCGCTTGCTAAAAGACTGAAAGCTACGGCAGCCATGTGTCAAGCAAATGCGGCTAAACGCGATGGGAATAACCATAACCTTAACGATCAGCAACAAAAATTCGCTGTCGTAGGACATCGGATCGTGGGTTTACATCTTGGCGACAGTTTAAATTGTATTCGCCATAACAAAGACATTTTTTAGGAAAACAGTGAAGGAAACCCGAATGGGATTGCATTCTATTTTGCATATTTCCGGCAGAGTGGTCTGCAATAACCCAAGTTATATCTACACACACACTTATATATAAATATATATAACACGAATAAATACATACATAAATTGAACAAATTAAATTTGTTTGCAGAATTAATTTATTTCACATCCGTCTCCGAATTCTAGAACTCGGGGAAAAACACGCTTGGAGTTCCCAGACCACGCGCCGATCAGCTGACTGCAGCGTTCTCAGTTGCCATTCCGTTACAGATGGGTGGACTGGAGTTCGGTGTGGGGTAAAATTACCACTTTTCATAAATCGATATCTCCGAAACTAACCGTCAATGTTTATAACTTTTCTAAAAATCAATCCCACAATAGTACTGCGTACACGTGTTTTTACTTTGAAATCCTAAGATCCGTTTAGAAGCTTCATCGAGAAATTCGAACAAACTCCTATCGGTTTACGTAGTAGGTATAGGGATCGCGTACAAAAATATCCATATTCAATTGCAATTATCTCATGAACTAAACGATGAATCAAATTGAATTTTTGGGCATCAGTCCATAAAGGTTATATCTACACCAAACTAAGATTTCAGCGAATTCCTAAGATTTTACCAAAACTACAGAACTACCTTACGTAGGAAGTTTTTTTTTCCATGCGCGTACTACTTCGGGATATAATTTATAGCAACTTAATCGTAATAAACTCCCGAATTAAACCATAATTATCAACTAAAATCAATGAACAATTATGAACCCAATGAAACTTGTCAATATAAAAAATCGTGTTGTGAGAAGATTGATAGTAAAATAACTCGTCAATAGAACTAGAATCACTGGGGAGTGAATCTACGAAAAAATGTTGGGCCCTGAGAAGGGCCGTTTAGGAGATGGTGAAAGTATGTTTCCGAAATTTGGATTTAACCACCGAAGCCATAGAGAGTACGGCCTTGGCGTTTCAAAGCGTAGACAACATCCATCGCCGTGACGGTCTTCCTCTTGGCATGTTCGGTGTAGGTGACTGCATCTCGGATAACGTTCTCTAGGAACACTTTGAGGACGCCACGGGTCTCCTCGTAGATCAATCCGGAAATACGTTTAACGCCGCCCCGACGAGCCAACCGACGAATTGCGGGTTTCGTGATGCCTTGAATGTTATCACGAAGAACTTTCCTGTGGCGCTTTGCTCCTCCCTTACCCAAACCCTTACCGCCCTTTCCGCGTCCAGTCATGTCGTCAGTTAGAAGGATATATCGCAAAGCTCGATCTAGCACCAAAGAATGATAATCTGCAAACTTCCACGCGCGTTTATATACCCGTTGCTTACCCTCTCCACTTTCCGCTGACCAATGACGTTCCTCTCGTCATTCCGGGAGAGCTTATAAGTCTTCCTACCAATGTGCAGAGCACATAAAGTCATTGACACTCGTTAGATAAACTCAGGATCTCTCGTGATGGCTCGTACAAAGCAAACTGCTCGCAAGTCGACTGGCGGCAAGGCTCCCAGGAAGCAGCTGGCAACTAAAGCAGCACGTAAAAGTGCACCTGCAACCGGAGGTGTCAAGAAACCCCATCGATACAGACCTGGAACCGTCGCTCTACGTGAGATCCGTCGTTACCAAAAGAGTACTGAACTTCTCATTCGCAAGTTGCCATTCCAACGTCTCGTTCGTGAGATTGCTCAAGACTTCAAAACCGATCTACGTTTTCAAAGCTCTGCGGTGATGGCTCTTCAAGAGGCCAGCGAAGCTTACCTAGTCGGTCTTTTCGAAGACACAAACTTGTGCGCAATTCACGCCAAAAGAGTCACTATTATGCCGAAGGATATCCAACTGGCCCGTCGAATTCGAGGAGAGCGTGCTTGAATGGTCACCCTCTACTGCAAAAACGGCCCTTCTTAGGGCCAACAAAAAGTAACGTGGATCACCGTTTGGTCTCAAAATATGATTAGAATGAAGTACCTTACCTACAGATTCATGAAGAATAACCTAATGTACCTATAAAACTCCTGTTTAGCGTATATGATCTGTTATAACGATATGAATAATTTCCCTCAACAATAGAATACAGTAAATGATTATGTCCGTAGCACATCCACCGCAATCCAAAGATCTTCAAGAGGAATGTTTGCTTCAATAAAACGGCTGAACTTCGCAATTAAGTTGTTCCAAACTTCTAAAATATCAGTTTCACTTCGCATCATGTACACCAATTATGCTGCAACCAACCCAGTCGAGCTTATTTTTTTAAATAAATATTAAAAGTTATATGACAATGAAGAAATTTGTTGGAAACTGAACTACACTGATAGATATTTTTTAAAGTACGGTTCACACTAAAAACTGCTATTAATGTGTGCACGCACGATTTTTACTTTTATCCGTAACTATCATCGTAGACCATTTTGGCGAGCGTACGTCGTTGAAGTGTTTACTCAATAGCATGACATCACCGCGTTCATTCCATAAATTTGTCCACACTTGCAATTCATTCCCACATCTTCGAACATGCTATCAGCAATGGTCAAAATCGGTGCAGAATATAAAAATGATCAAATGGAAAAAGAATACTAAAATAATTAACATAGACATATCGTTAGTGAAAAAAAACGAGGGACACGAAGCGGCTTTTGTTTCGGATGATCCATCTCCGAGATTACATCAACAGCGCAAACCTACAATTATTTAGGACATTTTTTAACCACCATTTTCGTCTATAAATAGTGGCTTATATAAATGAATAATTTTTTTAAATGTATTTATTAAGTGTAACAACTGTTATATCAATATCTATGTTATAGACCTATCAAAAAATCATGAAAATAGCCTTTTTAGCGTCTAAAGTGAGGAGACCCCTTAATAATATTTCGATATTCTGAATAAAGACAATATGTCACGAAAAAATTCCGCTCTATTTTGTCTTTGCCTAGAAATTTCTAAAAAAATATTATTTCTGAACATAGTTATTAAATCAATATCATGTAATTATGGGGCCGGGTTGAAATTCCGAACTTTGAATGATCAGAACGCTCAAAACTCCGAAATAATTTCACGAGACCGAAACTCCGAAAATGTGAACACCGTCAAAAGAATTCGGCTATGGATGTTTCAAAAGTTTAAACATTTCCAATAAATCGACGCATTGTTTCAAGAGTTTTTGTTTATTAAGAAGTTATTTTGCGTCAATTTTCAAATTTGTCTAGACAATGTTATACGTTCTACATCATTTACAGTCAACTATGTAGACTTTCGCTGGCATGATCTTAAGGCGGTACGGTGATTGGAGCGAGTTCAAGATAAAAGCCCGATTTTTTTAGTAGCATTGTCGAGACCTTCGTCCATGCGTATGCGGAGTTTCCAGGAGATTTACCGTACACTTTCCGAGTTATTAATTGTTAAAGTTGGTGAATTAGTCACACGTAGACGACAAGATGTGCCTGTCCTCTCATGTATCGATTTTTTGTGCTACTTGGAGCCGAGAAACACGTAAAAAAACTGATGGTTGCGTTCGTTGAATTTTTGTGATCGATAAGGCACCTTGAATTGGAAAGCCCACCGCAGAAATAAGCAATAAATTTAGAAATAAAGTCGCAAAAACCGAAGTTTTCGGAGAGCGAGACTTCTCGTGACGTAACTGCAGCCATCTTGCTCGACGTGTGGCAACGCCGGATACCCGCGCAAATTTGATTCGTCTATCGGGTATTTTCAACGCGGATTAAAAATATGATTGTGCGAAGCCGTACATTTTTTTGATGTATTATAAAGGGCCTTTCGTCGATATTTACTTGAAGTTCTTTTACGTACAGCAAAGGCATCTCAATTTTTCTGGCGACATGTACCTATACAACGCATCTATATATAAATTCAACATGGGAGAACCGTCACATAATATAAACGTTCCTTTTTATACCTGCAAATAGTGTGAAAATTGGCAAAGGGAAAAATAACATAACAATCGATGAAATATGTTTTGACTTTGGACAGATTGGACATTGGATATTGAGATTAACTTCAACGCGACGTTTTTTATTTGCAATCGCAATATTATCTTTTCATTTTTTAATTCTTGTGCGTCAGAATCTACATTTGTCTCTAAACTGGACTTCAGGTACAATCCCGCTACTCTTTCGATAAACTTCCACAGTATTTTCATTCTCCATGATAACCGGCTACAAAAAATAATACGCCGGGTGCGTGGAACCGATGACAGCCACCGAAAATGCGGCGATGCTAAACGTCAACGATATGGCGTACTACTGAAGTCGAGTAGTAGATTATTAAGGTTGTTTTCATATTATAAAAATAATAGGAAACTCGAAATTCAATACTTGAAAAATATTTCTCGAAAAATAGGCCATAATCATTCCATACAAATAATTCGTCGATTTATTGAAAAATTTTTAACTTTTAAAACTTTCATAGCCGATTTATTTTGACGGTGTTCAGATTTTCGGAGTTTTGCTCTTTCGTGTGAAATTCTTTCGGAGTTTTGACCTTTCGGGGTAGTATTCTTTCGGAGTTTTGACCGTTCTGATCATTGAAAGTTCGGAATTTCAACCCGGCTCCGTTCAGATTGTCGGAGTTTTGATCGTTCGGAGTAGTATTCTTTCGGAGTTTTGAGCGTTCTGATCATTCAATGTTCGGAATTTCTACCCGACCCCGCTTTGAACTTGCTAAAACACACTTGAAGCGTGTTGAAAGAACACGCGTAAAATGTGTCATTACGACATCAACACACGCGTTACCGTGTTGAAAAGAGCGACCAGATTACACACGCAAAACGTGTTAAAACAACGCGCTTGTTTTTACAGTGTAATATTTGTTGTGCTTCATTTTCGCACAAATGCGCTATTAAAAACATCAATAATTTGATAACGGTACTGTGAATCCTCATTTTCACGGTATTTAAGGGTTAGTCCGATAATTAGTCTAACCGTACCTATTTTTCAGCTCCGTGGTAGCATTTTCTTTTTATTTTGCTAGGTATACTCGACGTATTTTGCCTACAAAATGCGTCAAATGACCGATTTTTTCTGGAAAACGGTACTGCAGATCGTATCCAAACTGGACAGGATGATCAGAAAAGGGATTATAAATTGCCAGAAAAAAATGCAGCTCGGAAGTAGTCTTTTGTCCTAACCCTACAACAACCTTAAGGAGATTAGAGCAGTCCAAATGAGTCAAATAACGCTTTATGGTTTTTTTTTCAATGAACCTGAAGAAAATGCATACAAGGTATAGTTTTATTCCGTAGATGGCAATTTTTCATCAAATCCATAATTAAATGGCAGAATTATGCATTTTAATATTTTTATTTCGTAAATAAGAAAAACTTCAGTATTATTACCAATTTGAACAAGTATAACATTATCGATGATTACAATGAAAAAAAATCTGTATCAGCGAATGTTTTATATAACTCAGGAATAAAATGTTGAGTCAGTTATAATTATACCTACTTATATTTGCCACGAGATTATTTATTACTTTTAATTAATAGAGTGAAATTTAACCAAATTAACCACTGCAATTTAACAAATTCAAAAGGGCTCGCCTCATGCCCCTCAAAATGAAAGGAATACCTTGATAAGCAAAATATTTGATCGGCTCTACGCCGTGTCCCGTACAGCTGAATCACCTTCTGAATCATTGATTAAATTACAGTGGCGCTTAATAAAAAGAAGTCACAATCAATCACACTAAACGATAAACTGGAGTAAAAAACTAACTATATTTTGCCCTTTAAACACCATTCAAAGTAACCTGTAAAAGCATGTAAACCATTAGGTTCACGCTCAAAACCGTGAGTTTCATTTGGAATATTTTTTACGGTAGTTCGATAAATGTTAAAATGAGACCTTTTACACAATTAAAACGCAGGTTTCCATGTGAAATTTGGCCTCTTTAAATTAGTGAAAATTCGAATACGGATGAATGCCTTCGTAAGAATTAATTGGTGGCCCTTATAAGGGCCGTTGGGTTTTGAGAGTGACTTAAGTCTTCTTCTCCGTCTTTTTTGGCAACAAGACTGCCTGAATGTTAGGCAAGACTCCACCTTGAGCAATAGTGACGCCAGAAAGGAGTTTGTTCAGTTCCTCGTCATTGCGTATGGCAAGTTGGAGATGGCGAGGAATGATCCTAGTCTTTTTGTTGTCACGGGCGGCGTTACCAGCCAACTCGAGAACTTCGGCGGCCAGGTATTCCATCACCGCAGCAAGATATACGGGAGCTCCAGCACCAACTCGCTCCGCATAGTTGCCTTTCCGAAGAAGGCGATGTATTCTTCCTACAGGAAACTGGAGTCCAGCACGAGTAGAACGAGTCTTTGACTTGCCCTTGACTTTGCCACCTTTTCCACGACCAGACATGTTGATTATTAGTAAGGTTATGTGATACTCGGAGTCAGAGACCCGAATGATGTTTTGGAGGAAGCGTCCCCTTATTTATAGTCCTATGGGTTCAATTGGCTCACCAATCGCGGACGAGAGCTCGGAACGCTTGGCACCGCCGCGTCTGATTGGCGCGGCGGTCGGTACGAGCCGCAGTCGCCCCTCCCGGCTGCTAAACTTCTGTCTCCATAATCGCACCAGCATCGCCCGGCAAACTACGAAATCTACCAAGGAAATAGTTTTGTTCAAGTAGAAATAAAATAAAAACGCTTGAAGACGGCGATTCAAAGAAGTAATGCTCGAGTAATGTAATGAGGGTATCGGACACACGATAGTGATAATAAAGGTCGGGAAAAAAGATGGTATACCCATTAACAGAATGATCAATCCTTAAGAGAGGACACCACTGTAAAATTTACGAAAAATCGTTTTTTTGTAACACTTTAGTGATAATTTTGAACCTTAAAAAGTATTATGCGTATTCGTTTGTGGCTGAAAAACTGCTTTAAAGCGGTTTTCGAGTTGCTTTTGAGGGGCGTCTCCGAGCACTGGAAAGATCTTTCGGCGATGCCACGCCGGTAAACGCAAAACCGGCTACATAAAATACCGTCTAAAAGTTTGATCTTGAAGTAAAAACCGTTCTCAACTTGGATTACGTAACCCACCGACTCAAAAAGCGCCCACGCTTCTCAAATTCACTCGTGCATTTCGTTTCTAGCGGGTACCGGAAACTTCAAACACGTTTTTCTCAAAACGATGTTTTTGAAAACGACACGCAGCAGAACTCGAACAATTTTCGTCCAATCGACTTGAAATTTTAACTGTAGCTTCTTAGATTGCTTTAAGGGGCTATACCAGTGTGAACGCTGAACATTTTGGCGATTTTCGGGAACTTTTTCGAAGAAAGTACTCAATTAAATGTTTCGGAAAATTAAGAATATATTTGATTATATTTGACCTATATTACAATTTTTTCATAAAAAAATATTGCGATCCAAGCGACTTATGCGCTGCCTTCGAAGGCGAGAAAAAAAAATTCTTCCACTGCTGACATGATTCCAGCCGATTGAGTAGCTGAAACCGAAAAAGGAAAAAATGTCGTTTACCTGGAAGGTATTTCCTGTAAAATGACGTAGGATTTTCGAAAAATATCAAAATCTAACAAAATGGCGTAGTTATGAAAAAAGTCTGCTTTCTTGCCTATAGAATGGTCGTTTTTTTCATGCCAAATCGTCAATTTTTATCCAGTCAAAAATATCCTCCGTCATTGTAGAGTAAATACATTCAAGAGGACTCAGTTCAAATTTCAAGTCACTCGGATAATTACTGTTTGAGTCAAAATGTCAGCAAATTTGAAAAATCTCATTTCGAGAAAAATGCGCTTAAAGATTTAAGTATCGATTTTTGCAAAATAAAATGATATCGATACAAATGATATTCTTGAAAGTATAAACTGTCGAAAAAGGCAACAAAAAAATCGATTTTTTTAGTGTCACACTGGTAAAACCCCTTAACAGTCAAATACGAACGTTTTTTTGGATTCCTTGAAAATTGTAAACAATAGATCACTTTTTAAATGAAAATTATGGTCGAAAAAACAAACTCTTTTTCAAACTCGTCTCTATTTTTTTCAGTAATTTTTTATTTCCCTCCGTACTTGACTGCTAAAACTAATATAACTAGGAAAATATTTCACGCTTAGCTCCAGGATTAATTTTATGACAGTTCTACAGCGTGCCACAGAGATGGTTGGCTGAAAACCAATAGTGCTATAGCGACTCGTGCGCTGCCACTTTGTATTCTTCGGGCAAATAATTATTTTCTACATACTTTAGTAGGGTAAACCGACCAGTGAATGGACGAATAACGACACTGTAAGACTCAAATGGACTGTACAATGGAAGCATGATTAAATCGAATTATTCGATGGCTATAGCTACCGAAAGATATTATTCTGATAGTAGGAAACAATATTCTAAGTAATTGCAGCAAATAATATTGAAGGAATTGATAGATAAGTAGTGAAAAGACGAAATCACCAGTGAATGAACGAAATGCCCAGTAAATGGACGTGTAGTGTAGACGAACGCTGTCAAATAAAACGATTTATTTTTATCACATGCTAGATGCGGCGATCATCGTGTTGCACAATAATGATAATATTCTTATAGATATGAGTATTATATTCGTTATTACGATTGCGCAAAAAATACACAAAGCTTCTATGCATCTTAATTCTAAAAAAACTACCAACATTTGTTTCGACAGAGAAATAGAAAATTAAGTTTTTCCAAAAATAAACGAATGTATTGATTTTATGACAACATTTCATGAAATGTACATTGTCATATCTTAACAATAATGAATTCAGCATTTTTCAGCAGATAATCTAAAAGTTTCACTCGGCTTGGAGAATCATCATAACAGAGCCCATATGTTCATTCACTGGAAAGAGGTTAGAATACAGCATCAGTGAATAAACATGTCTAATATGGACCTATTATTACGAATTTATAACGGATTAATATTATTACGAATTTAAACTTTTGGCTCATACGTGTACCTACAGAACTACCTTAAGGGGAGATATACACCTAGATGGTCGAGGTCGAGGATTTAGAAGCTATGAACATTCCGTCGACCGTAGAAGACCTACACCAGGGAGGCTAGAGTGGGAGGAGTCCGATCTCTTATGGAGAGACTTGAAAAAAGGGGCTACAAAAATGTGGTCAAACTGGGATGGCGCCACTATTGCTAAGACCTCGAGAAGTGAGCTGCGTGTGACAGAGACGGAAGAAGTAAATAATGAGAAGTGAGCTGTGCGTAAGGCAGCATGATACTTGAGAAGTAGGCTGCGTGCGAGAGAGATGCAAAGTGATATATAGCCAGATCGCGCGCAAAAGTTACCCCCACTATAGCCTCTTGTGCGCCCATTACACAATCATAGTAGCGCGTGTCGGTGAGCGAGCGACGCTCGGACATGTTCGGAAAGAGCCGAGCGCGCCGAAGTTTCCCGACCGCACCTTCGGCAGCTACACCAACACATGGACGCTGTGGTCGTTCATGTGCGGCCAAACCGAAACGAAGGCTTCGAGGGAAAAAGCAGTCTGAGCACGACTCGCGCGTGACGTCATCCGACGGAACGCGCGAGGCTTTTGCATGATTTCAATGCTTATTTAGCTCTTGATTCTCTGCGTTTTCAATGTATACAAAAAAATGTATCGCGCACCCTAATCGCTTATTTTTTTAGTTTATACGTTGATTCAAATATAATAATAAATCCAAATTACAACTTATATGTCATCTAAAAAATTGTTTACGCTTTACTCACACCCGTCCTTATGCCAAATAAATTATAATTCATAAAAGTAAGCGGAAATATATTTATATTCGTATTATTATATTAATTCATCAAGCGATAAAGCATTATCCCCAGAAACTAGCCAATCATCCATCTGGCCGCCAATCGTCAGTACCAGAAAGTGCATATTCTACAAGCGATGAGATGGCCCCGTTGGTAGCGTTCTCGGCTTCGGTCTGAAGCGGCGCGGGATCGTTCCCCGCGCTCAGCGCTTTTTTTAAAATTATTATTGCCATTAATTCTTATTTAGTTTGTACGTTAATTTTAATGTAATAATAAATCTAAATTACAACTTATTTATCTTCTAAAAAATTGTTTGCGCTTTACTCACACCCGTCCCTATGCCAAATAAATTGTAATTTATAAAAGTTAGCGGAAATATATTTATATTCGCATTATTATATTCATTCACATATACTATCATCAAGCGATAAAGCATTATCCCCAAAAACAAGCCAATCATCCATCCGGCCGCGAATCGTACCTTACGAGAATGAATATAATACTACGACTATAAATATATTTCCGCTTACTTTTATGAATTACAATTTATTTGGCATAGGGATGGGTGTGAGTAAAGAGCAAACAATTTTTTAGAAGACAAATAAGTTGTAATTTACATTTATTATTACATTTAAATTAACGTACAAACTAATCAAATAAGCGGTCGGAGTGCGCGATAAATTTTTCGACACTAAAATATAACTAATTAAAATAATAATGATAACTAATAAAAATAACTAATCAAACAAGAATTAATAGTAATAATAATTTTAAAAAAAGCACCGAGCGCGGGGAACGATCCTGCGCCCCTGCGGACCGAAGCCAGGAACGCTACCAACGAGACCATCCCATCGTTTGTAGAATATGCACTTCTGGTACTGACGATTCGCGGCCGAATGGTTGATTGGCTTGTTTTTGGGGATAATGCTTTATCGCTTGATGAAAGTATGAGAATTAATATAATAATACGAATATAAATATATTTCTGCTTACTTTTATTAATATTAATTTATTTGGCATAAGGACGGGTGTGAGTAAAGCGTAAACAATTTTTGAGAAGATAAATAAGTTGTAATTTGTATTCATAATTATATTTAAATTAACGTATAAACTAAAAAAATAAGCGATCAGGGTGCGCGATACATTTTGTTTTATACATTGATAACGCAGAGAATCAAGAGCTAAATAAGCATTGAAATCATCTAAAAGCCTCGCGCGTTCGTCGGGTGACGTCACGCGCGAGTCGTGCTCAGATTGCTTTTTCCCTCGAAGCCTTCGTTTCGGCTTGGTCGCACATGAACGTGCTCAGCGTCCATGGATTGGTGTAGCTGCCGAAGGCGCGGTCGGGAAACTTCGGCGCGCTCGGCTCTTTCCGAAGATGTCCGAGCGTCGCTCGCTCACGGACACGCGCTACTATGATTGTGGGATGGGCGCGTAAGAGACTAGAGAGGGGGTAACTTTTGCGCGCGATCTCGCTGCACTGCTTGCTGGGATGCGTATTCGATCCTCTTCCATCCCTCTTACACGACATCGATACTCAGCTTACTTCTCGAGGTCTTAGAGATAGTGGCGCTATCCCCGTTTGACCACATTTTTGTAGCCACTTTGAAATGCACAGATCGGCCTCCATGCATAGATAGGTCTCATACTCGTATAGAGAGCGGCGCTGTAATCATGGCAACAGCGCGATTTTCCTGCAGCCATGGCGTTGAGCTTCCTACGATTCGTCTTTCACGAAATATTTGATATCAATTTTAAAAAAGCGTGAAAATGTCAACCCAAATTTGATTCAAAGGACAATTTACAAGAAAAAAGGCGCTTGCTAAAAGACAGAAAGCTGTAGCAGCCATGTGTCAAGCAAATGCGGCTAAACGCGATGAGAATAACCATACCCTCAAAGATCAGGAACAAAAATTCGCTGTCGAAGGTCGTCGGATCATGGATTTACAACATCTTGCCGACAGTCTAAATTGTATTCGCTGTAACAAAGACTTTTTTTGAGGTAAACAGTGAAGGAAACCCCAATGGGATTGAATTATACTCTACATATTTCCTGAGACGAGTGCTGTGCAATAACCCAAGTTATATCCACACACTCTGTCTTGTGGTGTGTGTGTGTGTGTGTGTGTGTGTGTGTGTGTGTTCAGACAAAAGTTTCAGTGTTCGAGAAGGCCGTCATACTGGACCACCCTATTTTTTTTATCTGTCGAGGCGCTGAAGCTACGTCAAGCTCAACTCCATTTTTAAAAATGGAATGGTACATTTTTTTTCAACCATCTTGTGGAGCACCTCAAACCGCATAAATAACATCGGCGAGTCAAATTCGTTCAAGGTCATTCAAGGTCAATATCGATAATACAAATCTAAATATCTCGGATCACTACCAAATATTTGGTAGTGATCCGAGATATCTAGATTTGTATTCCATTTGAATAGGCGACCTTGAATGACTTTGACCCCTGATGTTTTTTATGCGGCTTGAAGTGCTCCACAAGATGGTTGAAAAAAATGTGCCATTCCATTAAAAAAAGTGGAGTTGACCTTGACGTAGCTTCAGCTAATAAAAAATCGCAATTATTGACGTTAAAGTACCCGTTATGTAACGGCATGGAGGCGCGGAGTTCTGGCCAGGCGTTACGGTCCAGCTACGCGGCGGGAGGGGGGGGGGGGGGTCAAAAATTGGGAAATTTGGCGTTACGTAATTTGTGTAAGCCCCCTAATGGTAACAATGACGAATCTCATGACGAAAATATAAATAGGCATTGTTATAAATTAATTAAACTTCAACTCTGAGTTGTATAAAACGACCACTGACGTAGTTTTCTTTTTCTTAATAAACATCGGTAATGTTATACTTTCGCCAGTTGGTAGTGACCCTAATGTTTTTTTTATTCACGTATTAAAAATATTGACTTCGCTCGGTAATAGTTGATTTTAGGAAAAATTAGCTTCTACAAATGCTAATTTACGAAGCATCCGTTCCGCGCGCAACTAGTATCTACTTCCAAATCTGTCATCAATGCCAAAAAAGAATTGCTCAACATCTAACTGCGGCCTTTTCTTCATAGGAGATTGCAACAGACACCCACTTTGAGATCCGGAATAGCGGCAGTCATAAAAATGGTCCTCAAAGAAGATGGAGAGCTCTCGCAAGGTTTGGATCAAAGGCCAGAGTTCGCAAAACGCGTCAGATGCGGTCTGTGTGATCAGAGTGATCATAAAACAAAAAACCAGTGCCCGGCATGTAAGAGGGCAATGTGCACCATGCACCGAATGTATTTATGTGTCGATTGCGGTAAGTCCGAATAATGTAATGTTATTGAAGGGAAAAAATATACGTTTTCAATTAATAATGTGCCGTAGGAGTTTTTTTTTTCATTTTTCACTACCCCGAAAATGCTTAAATTCAAACCTCCGAATAAATATACTTTTTGGAAAGTTGGTCGACACTATTTTTTTCGCATCTGCAATCCGGTGCAATAATTGTTAAAAAAATTATTTTCCTCTCCAATTGACTTTCAACAATTTTTTGTTGTTATAAATTCGTGTAAAAATAACCGCTTTCGAATGATGCTAATCTCGTCTCTGTAACATAAGAAATCGCGGCGAAATTCCATTTTCCATGACTGAAAAGCGTATCCTCTTTTTGGAGCCATTTTTCACCCACTTAATTATAAAAAATCCTTCCGTTCCAAAGTGTACATGAGAGTAGGACCCTTCTCGATTAAAATACTGCTAATTAAATTGTTTTACGATAATTTTATAAACCGGAAATTCCTTGCAAAAAGGTTTTGCACACTTCTTTAGTACACTAAGAGACATGTTATCAGAGATTTTCAAAGCTTGTACATGCAATATTGCATTAATAATTAGTTATTGAAAGAATGTCCATTTTAGCTGGTTTTTATTACTTTGCAGGGGAACTAATGAATCGATCGCTCGAAATCCTCATTTCGCCAACTTTGAACGCGTGGGAATAATAATCACGTACAAATCGAATGGTGAAAAATAGTAGGTTTTCATCTGGGCTATCAACCCTACGAGAACATCCAGGTCCCGTACTACTTATGTAAATTGTGAATGGGCTCATCATTTGTATGCAAAAACGTTTTCATGGTCTTGAAAATTGTTTATTTTTTTTTCATTTCGGAAATAAATTTTCCATCATCTCATACTCATTGAGTGGATATTTTTTAAACGAATAGGAAAAAAGTTCAATGAAATCGATATAAAAGCTCCATAAATGGAAAGAGAATGACTCAAATAGATAGTCCACATCGGAACCCCTATCACCAGGAAACTTGTAGATGCGAGCGAGAACGCACTATTACCCCAAGCATGATAAAGCGCCCGGGTGCGAGAGAGCGCTCGGTAAGATCACAACGTCAGTTGTATTCGTTTACGTATATGTACACGGCACCAGAGTGCCTGGGATTAGTACTAAACGGATCGCAGAAAAATCGTGCCAGACGTGTCCATAAGCCCTGTTCTTCCATGTAAATCAATGTTCTCTGGTAACATTCTTGGAAACTAAAAAATTAGAGTGGTTTTAGCGGACTCGTCATAGGATTAGATGACTCGTTACATAAGTATGCGAAGAATGAACCTTTGTCAAATAGTTTTGGCCCTGAAAAGGGCCGTTGACGGATGGAGAAAACCGTTTACGCTTTTTTCTCGGTTTTCTTTGGCAAGAGGACGGCTTGGATATTCGGAAGAACGCCACCCTGAGCTATGGTGACGCCCGAAAGAAGTTTGTTCAATTCCTCGTCGTTGCGGATTGCCAGTTGAAGATGACGCGGAATGATTCTAGTCTTCTTGTTGTCACGAGCAGCGTTTCCAGCTAACTCAAGGACTTCAGCTGCCAAGTATTCCATCACCGCAGCAAGATATACGGGAGCTCCAGCACCAACTCGCTCGGCATAGTTGCCTTTACGAAGTAGGCGATGTATTCTTCCAACTGGAAACTGAAGTCCAGCACGAGTAGAACGAGTCTTGGATTTTCCCTTGACTTTGCCACCTTTTCCTCGGCCAGACATGTCGAATGGAAATGAAGTTGAACGAATAAAATAGGTACCCTACGGTACGTTGGTCGAGACAGGATTGATGATATGCGGACATACACCTAGTGTTATATACAGCATAGCATCGAACCGTCGGACCAATGAAAGATGAGTACACACGATGAGCACTTCAGCGGCCAATGCTATTGGTGCGCTGGAAGGTATTCTTTCAACCCACCCACTTCCGGGCAACGAATTCAGACGTACATAGAAGAGCAGTTCTGAAGGATATTTTGTGCCGATTTTATTGGGGAAATGTCCCCCCAGGTTAGTTCTCGATTAGCGGCGCTGCTTTCTCTTATAGGTACTATGTGCTGGGAACACGTGCGATCGTTCTCACTGGGAACACGCTCGCGCTCTCTTGCACCTTCTCGTTTCGCTAGCGCCTTCTCGTTGTTTCACTACCGTAGTCTTTTAAAAAATATTTTTTGAATTCTTTTCGACCCGACTCGGCCTTTCGTAAGTGACGGTTTCTCGGCTATCTTTCGACCTTTGAAAATTGCGCGCGCAAATTATAGAACTTTTAAAAATATGTCTTATACATTATAAACGTGGAAAGGGTTGAAAAAGATTAATTTTTTAGTTTTCGAAAAGTTTCGTACGATATTTTCCCGCAAAGTAGTGTCATTTTTTGCTAAAAAATACAAAATTTAAACATGCAACGTATTAAAAAAAATGTAGAGTTTCAGAGGAAATGTCAAAAATATAAGAAGTTGAGTAAGCTTATACTAGGTCGCTTGGAATTTCTTCCGAATTTTTGTTTGAGATATTTTTACGTACGCCAATCAATTGTTTGGACGATTCTACGAGTTTTGGCATTTAAAAAAATCAAAAAGATGAAAAAAGAAATTCTGAATAATTCCATGCGACTTTAAAGCCGAAAAAAAATTCTCCTCGTGGTGTTTTATCGTAAACGCCATACTCTTCGAATTAAGGTAGGTCTGTAGTTTTGGTCGAATCTTAGGAATTGGGTGAAATCTACGTATGGTGTAGATATGACCTTCATGGACTGATACCCAAAAATTCAATTCAATTCACCTTTTAGTTCATGAGATAATTGCAATTGAATATGGGTATTTTTGTACGTGATCCCTATACCTAACACGTAAACCGATAGGAGTTTACGCGCATTTCTCGATTTAGGTTCTAAACGGATCTTAGGATGTCAAAATAAAAATACACGTGTACGCAGTACTATTGTGGGATTGCTTTTAAAAAATGAGCAACTTTGACCGTTTAGTTGTGGAGATATTGACTTATGAAAAGTGATAATTTTATCCCACACCGAACTCGGAACCATCTGTAACGGAATGGCATCAGTGTACGCTGCAGCCAGCTGATCGTCGCGTGATCTGGGAACTCGAAGCATGTTTTTTCCCCGAGTCCTAGTAATTCTGAGACGGATGTGAAATAAATTTATTCTGCAAACAAATTTAATTTGTTCAATTTATGCATGTATTTTTTCGTGTTATATATATTTGTATGTGTGTGTGTGTGCGTACTTACATATTCAAGAGCATGTTAAAAGTTAGTGGAAATCGTTTTTTGGGCTTTAAAATCCTTAAAAATTGGAGTTAATGCACCTTCGGCAACTAAGGGACGCGGTAACAGGAAAACCGCGAGCTTTGCGGGGCTATTTGAGCTTTCGCGCATACAATCGCTGTATATGAAAAAGCCGCTTCGTGTCTCTCGTTTTTTTCACTAACGTTATGTCTATGTTAATTTTTTAGTATTCTTTCTCCATTTGATCATTTTCATATTCTGAACTGAATTTGACCATTGCTGATAGCATGTTCGAAGATGTAAGAATGAATTGCAAGTGTGGACGAATTTATTGAATGAACGCGGTGATGTCATGATACCGAGTAAACACTTCAATGACGTACGCTCGCCAAAATAGTCTACGATGATGGTTATAGATAAAAGTAAAAATCGTGCATCCACAAATTAATAGTCGAGTTTTTAGTGTGAACCGTACTTTAAAAAATATCTATCAGAGTAGTTCGCTGTTTCAATAATATTTCTTCATTTTCATAACTTTTAATTTTTATTTAAAAAAATAAGCTGGATTGGGTTGGCTTCAGCATAATTGGTGTACATGATGCGGAGTGAAACTGGTATTTTAGAAGTTTGGAATAATTTAAGTGCAAAGTTCAGCCTTTTTTTTAAGCAATTATTCCTTTTGGAGATCTTTTGAGTGCAATGAATGTGCAATGCACATAATCATTAACTGTATTCTATTAAATGTTGAGAGAAATTATTCGTATCGTTATAACACAGATCATATACGGTAAACAGGAGTATTATAGGTACATTAGGTTATTCTTCATGAATCTGTGGGCAACGTACTTCATTCACATAATATTTTGAGACCAAACGTTTATCCACGTTTCTTTTTGTTGGCCCTAAGAAGGGCCGATTTTGCAGTAGAGGGTGACCATTCAAGCACGCTCTCCTCGAATTCGACGGGCCAGTTGGATATCCTTCGGCATAATAGTGACTCTTTTGGCGTGAATCGCGCACAAGTTTGTGTCTTCGAAAAGACCGACTAGGTAAGCTTCGCTGGCCTCTTGAAGAGCCATCACCGCAGAGCTTTGAAAACGTAGATCGGTTTTGAAGTCTTGAGCAATCTCACGAACGAGACGTTGGAATGGCAACTTGCGAATGAGAAGTTCAGTACTCTTTTGGTAACGACGGATCTCACGTAGAGCGACGGTTCCAGGTCTGTATCGATGGGGTTTCTTGACACCTCCGGTTGCAGGTGCACTTTTACGTGCTGCTTTAGTTGCCAGCTGCTTCCTGGGAGCCTTGCCACCAGTCGACTTGCGAGCAGTTTGCTTTGTACGAGCCATGACGAGAGATCCTGACTTTGTCGAATGAGTGTCAATGACTTTATGTGAGCTGCACATTGGTAGGAAGACTTATAAGCTCTCCCGGAACGACGAGAGGAACGTCATTGGTCAGCGGAAAGTGGAGAGGGTAAGCAACGGGTATATAAACGCGCGTGGAAGTTTGCAGATCATCATTCTTTGGTGCTCTCTTGACCTCTGTGACATATTCCTCTAACTGACAATATGACCGGACGCGGAAAAGGCGGTAAGGGATTGGGAAAGGGAGGAGCAAAGCGTCACCGAAAAGTTCTTCGTGATAACATTCAAGGCATCACGAAACCCGCAATTCGTCGGTTGGCTCGTCGGGGCGGTGTTAAACGTATTTCCGGATTGATCTACGAGGAAACCCGTGGCGTGCTCAAAGTGTTCCTAGAGAACGTTATCCGAGATGCAGTCACCTACACCGAACATGCCAAGAGGAAGACGGTCACAGCTATGGATGTTGTCTACGCTTTGAAACGCCAAGGCCGTACTCTCTATGGCTTCGGTGGTTAAATCCAAATTTCGGAAGCACACTTTCACCATCTCCTAAACGGCCCTTTTCAGGGCCCAACAAATTTTTTCGTAGATTCACTCGCTAGTAATTCTAGTTCTATTAACGAACAGAAGTGACGCATCTTTTACATTGACAAGTTTCATTAGGTTCATAATTGTTCATTAATTTTACATTATAATTGTTTAATTCAGGAGTTTATTGTTTCGATTAAGTTGCTATAAATTATATCTCGAAGTAGTACGCGCATGGGAAAAAGCTTCCTTTGTAAGGTAGTTTTGGTAAAATCTTAGGAATTCGCTGAAATCTAACAGGGGAGGCCACGACGTACTACTTAGGTGTTCTCGAGAAAATCGCCAGAGGAGTCTTACGCAACCAATATCTACCGGTGCGTAGCGACACTGAGCACGAGACGGCGGCGGTCAAGTGGTTAACGTTCAATGTCCGTAATCGCTGGATCGAGTCCCGCTCATGTGATTTTTTTCCAACACTGGTCATATTCTTTCATATATACTACAATTCAAAGATAATACAATGAAAAAATACCTGTATTTGCATGAATCTTTATCGAATTTCCAATGTTATTTGGCTGCTTACTAATTTTTATTATTACAACAGCTATTATATTTATAATTATCGACAAGTAAACGACCAAACGAATAAAGTTTTCCTCAAAGTGTATGCCTGTCGAGATTTGCGAAATGCCTTATTTTGCGAAAAGGAGAAAAGGTACTAAAATGAAAAACGCTTCCGGGGTGCGTTTTTCTAAGTATAATAAGTAACGCTCAAATGATTTATAAGGAGATCGTACATAAGATAGTGATAATTGAGTAAAATCGGGAAGAAAAAAACTACACTAATTAACATAGGTTATTAATGCTTATAACTGGAAGAACAAATCTGGAACTCGACCAGCGCAATCAGCAAGAGTGGGGGAAGCTCAACGTATGCCAACCGCCGCGCCAATGAAACGCACCCAACCAGCGCGCCGACTCATTGGTGTGCCGCTCGGAGTCCAACGGCTATAGTAGCGGTCGGCCGAACTTGAGCCTCATGCAACAGTGAAAGAAATTTAGAAGACCTTTAAAAATACAAGGCCCAAAAAAGGCCCAGGTCCACATAATATTCAAAATATTGTATTGAAAAACTTACCACCAATAACACTACAACAACTAACAAATATTTACAACGCATGCTTCAAAAATGCATATTTCCCAAACCAATGGGAACACACAGACGTGCTAACGTTCCAAAAACCAGGCAAAGACAAATTATTTCCACAGAACTACAGACCAATAAGCCAACTCCCAACATTAAGTAAAATATTTGAAAAAATAATTCTTAACCGGCTCAAAACCTAGGAAAAAGTTTTTAAAAAATAAATAATCCCGGAGCAGTTTGGATTCATATCCGGGCACAACACGGGACAACAATTAGCCAGGGTAACAAGTCACGTAAGTAAAAACTTTAACCTTAACAAATCAACAGCAATGGCACTACTAGATATTTGAAAAGGCCTTTGATACAGTATGTCATAAAGGAATAATCTACAAACTTCACAGCCTACAGATACCACTCTGCTTAATCAAACTTCAAAGCTACCTACAAAAACGTACATTTACAGTAATTACAAATGGAGATCAATCAACGAAACGAACAATTGTAGCAGAGGTGCCCCAAGGCTCGGTCCGCGGACCCGCACTATTTCTATATTATAAAAATGATATTCCTAAGTCAAACAAGACAGAAATGGCCTTATTCGTCGACGACACGGCAATTTACACTACCTCATGGACGAAAAAAGAGGCGCAAAAAATGCACGAAAACATGTAAACCTAATAATAGACCATTTCGACAAATGGAAAATTAAAATGAATGCCAATAAAATAGAACTGTTTTTCTTGATACATAAAAAGAAACACGGAAACATACCACCCTTCCAAATGGAAAATGTACAAATAAATCCATTGAAACATGCCAAATATCTAGGAGTCATACTAGATGATAAGCTAACGTTTACAAAACGTATAAAAGAAACATGTAACAGTACACGAAAAATAAAAAGCGCCCTATATTACCTACTATGTGAAAAAGCACTCTTAGCATTAAGAACAAATTAATAATATACAAAACAATCATCAAGCTTATCATTCTATATGCATCATTAGTTTGGGGAAACACAGTAAAAACGACCATAAAAAAACTGGAAACAAAACGAAACTTTAAAAATGATTACAACAGCAACAAGTGGCACAAGAAACTTGCAAATAAGACAACAACTACAACTTAACGAACGAACTAAGCAAAGATATACATAGAACAACGAACAGTTCTACACAGAAAAAATAAAGAACATTACATTACTAAATGAGCTATAAATCATAGCCAAACAAACACTACGCTTCAGAACAGAACACAAACTTCCACTTCGATATTTCGTCTTGGTCCGATCTTTTATGTTTCGTAGGCCCAAGCGGTAGGGCCCATCGTTGTTAATGCGGACCGTCGCAGGTACTTTAAAATTCACCTCGGACCAGTCGTGAACTTAGTGCTTCTCAAAAAGTTCGCGTACCCAACAGGTTCTCATGCAACACCTAATGCACCTTCACGGAAGAGGAGACATTTTTTTTGGAAACCAACATATTAATCGTAATACGGAAAATAATGGAGGGCGTAGTGCCAGTGCCCAAAAACTTTTTAGTGTGAGCTCAGATAAAATGAGTTGGAATCCCCTGTTGACCTATAGGTTTATTGAATTTCGGGTCCGAAAGCCCGTAAAGAGCAGCAGCAGGAAAATCGTTTTCACGAGGAAACCGAAGGAATACTGTTTGGCGCTGAAATAGCAGATTAACCGGTAAGACGTCAAACTTATTTCGTTTTCTCTTGTTGAAACTTTGGGCGCGTTTTTCTCGAAACTGTATTTTTTATAACTGCTGGAGTGATTACTCAAAAACTATTCAACCGATTTTTATGAAACTTGTCCCACATATTCCTTGTACCATCAGTTTGTCGGTGAACCTAAATAATATTTTAATTAAAAAAATGAAACATACTTTTGCTCTTAAATATAGCAAAAATGTCATAAAGAATCACAAAATTGATTTCATTAAGCTGTCATTTCGTGAAATTTGCATACATTTCCAAAATCCTGCTTCAACGACAGCGTATGGGTGTTACCTTTAAGACTCATTTTGATGTTTTGTTTCAGACAATTACAGCGCGAGGGAGAATTCCAGCAGTGCGGAACTTTTTGAGCGACTTCCTGTGAACATCGATGTACACGACTGGCAATTTGCATTTTGAAAAAATAATAAAATATTTGTGAATACTTAAAATATCAAATAAAAAACACACACAGTTACCAATTTCCATGAGTATTCGGTACATTAAAAAAATACGATAAAACTAATTTTCACCTTCTAGTGGTCTCCCCCCTTAATGGAGAGGTGGCCAAGGAGCCGACCGCCTATTTTCTGTGAGAGCTTTGTGAAGCCAGTTTAGAATTTTTTGAGTGAATAAATGTTTTGGTTTGTTTGGGTTTAAAACTGTTTCTTATTCCATTGTATAGGAATATTTCGTAAGATTTCAACATATTGTAATATATTTATGCAAACAAGGTGGGGAAAAAATCGGAAATAAAAAAAAAACGGAAATGGAATAAGGCGGGCACGTAAAAGGGGAATGACTCCGTACGATGGTACTATAATAAATATTTTATGCAAGCGATTGAATAGTTTGTTTTTTTGCTTCATTCTGTCATTCCAATAATACATATCTGCAAAGTAAGATAGCATTTTTAAAGCAATTTATGAGCTGTTGCTAGGGTCCACGCTTCGTTTAGAAAACATAAAAAATTTTGCACGTTTCAAGGCGCCATATTTTGAACGCATTGTTGAACAGAATTATTTTTCCGTGAAAAAATAACGTTCATTATCCACGTCGAAATAAATCCCAATTATGACTTTTTTGGTGTTAATAGGTCATTATCGGCCAGTGGTGTTGTTTAAAAGTTGGTTGGGAGAGTAAGAATAGGGATCAACATTTACAGAAGGAAAGATGACCTTGGAATCAGGTTGACCTTCACAAATTAAACCCGATATACATATTTGGCGTCACGATACGGCGCGTCTATATATACATGTATATAGACGCGCCGTATATATACATATATACAGGACTACTGATTATTGGTCACGCTTCCGTGGAAGGCTTGCAGGCCATGCCTGCCACTATAAAATACCCCAGTAATGCTTTATGCAAAAGAACCATATTTGGGATATTTTTTTCAGCGAGAGGAAGAGAACTTTAAAATTGTATTTAAAAAAAACTAGTATGGCATCAAACTTTTTCATTTCACAAGCTTTTATGTAACTTGTGATATTTTACCCACTTCCCGGCTATTTAGAGCTCTGAAATTTTGCAAACAAGCTTCTAAGAGGTGACAATGCATGATTCGACTTAAAATTAAAAAAAAATCATAATATGCTTTTCTGTGTGATGAAAAACAAAAAATCGATATTTCACCCTCTTCTTGACTACTTAGAGTTCTGAAATTTTCCAAAAACGCATCTAAGAGGTGACAATACATGGGAAGTGCATGAGAACATATAAATTGGCTCCAAGTGCCCTCGATCGCACAATCGTTAAAAGGGTCCAATATAGGTAAAATAGGTTAAAAGGTAAGGTCCAATAGGTGGTGAGCCAACATCTATGATAGATGCCACCTATCACAGTTCTCCAGGATGTCTCCTGACAACCAACCAATAAGAACACAATTTCGTTTGGAAAGATGAATCCTCCTTTGCAAAAATTTCAGAGCTCTAGTAAAATCAATTAAAGACTAAACAGTAGAAAATAATTTATAGGTAATTTTTTTTAAACAAGCTTTTGTTCAATGTAATGAAAAGTGAAAAAAATTTTGTTTGCCAAGTCACCTATATAATCTTTAACTTACACAAGTCTGTTAACACGTCAACTGTATTTAATTTACTGTAAAATAACCTTAGAGTTCTTTAGGGGTCTTCTCACTTTAGACGCTAAAAAAGGCTATTTTCATGAATTTTTTCGATCGGTTTATATTATAGATATTGATATAAAAGTTGTTACACTCAATAAATACACTTTCGAAATACATTAAACATTTTTTTAAATGTATTTATGTAACCCAAACAAACTTTAAACGCGTTTTTCTCAAAACAACGTTTTTCGACGGCTTGTTGATAAAATCTTCGAAACTACTGAACCGATCCTTATGAAATGTTAACCACATATTCTTTACAGCTATAGCTATAGCGCATATCAAGTATTAACATTTTTTTAACATTTACTATTTTTTTGCCAAAAACGGTGAAAAAAACACGTTTTTTGTGTTTTTTTCGAAAAATGTCCGCTATTTTGTTATTTTTGCATATATCAAAAATCGTATGATATGCGCTATAGCCATAAACATACTGAATCTAAAACCGTTCGATTTGTTTTGGATGATCCATCTTCGAGATTTGATAAACAGTGCAGACCTGCAATTTTTAAGACATTTTTTTAACTGCCATTTTCGTCTATAAATAGTGACTTAAAAAAATAATAATTAAAAAAAAGTATTTATTAAGTGTAAAAACGTTTATATCAATATATATAATGTAAACATATAAAAAATAGCCTTTTTAGCGTCTAAAGTGAGAAGACCCCTTAAATAAAAATCCTACAACTGAGTATAAACGTGTGATAATAGTTTCTCTACTTACTATTGTGCCAAATTAAATACGGTTAATGAAACTGAATCGATCAAGTTATTAAACATTTGAAAAGTTGAGCGCCACAAGCTTTTATTTATAGTCACATGGTGACTTGGTAAAAAAAAATATTTTCTACTTTTTAGTATATTAAATAAAAGCTTGTTTTAAAAAAATCGTAGTTTGAGGACAGAAAAAAAAAGAATTATGAACAATACAATAATAATCTGCTAAAAATTTTGAATTAGGGGTCAAAATTAAGTTTCAAATTAGGAGGGGGGGGGGGGGGGGGGGAATAATTATTCTTATTTTATTGTTGATAGCTCTTTGTGACTATGTCCTAAAACTACAAATGATAAAAAAAGTTTGATCTCATACAACAGTTTTGTAAATTAATTTTTAAAGTTGATTTCAAAGTGAGGGGGCGGGGGCACCTCACTTTAATAAAAATAATATCTCGGAAATGGAAAAAAAATAATATCTCGACAATTCACCTTTACATAAAGCATTACTGGGTTATTTGATAGCGGAAAATATGTCCTACAAACCTTTCGCCGAATCGTGACCAATAACCAATAGCCCTGTATGTGTGTGTGTGTGTGTGTGTGTGTGTGTGTGTGTGTGTGTGTGTGTGTGTGTGTGTGTGTGCGCGCGCGTGCGTGTGTGTGCGTGTGTGTGCGTGTGTGTATTTATCTAAGAAAAATATAACTTGGTCCTGGTAAACGATGATCCGTTGCAGATTAAATATAATTTACCGGGTTCTATTTTTTTTCTTTTTCATTATCAATCAAGAATGCATCAGTTCTTTTATACTTTACATATATATGGATATACATTAATAAGTAGCATTCTCTCAATTCGCAATACAAGATGCATCGACTACAGGAAAATAAATCGAATGGTTTGTTGAAAAAAAACTCGTATCGGCCAAATTGTACGAAACAGTTTTTCAAACTTTCACAATGGAACCACGGACTTCAATACAGTTTTATCAGTAAGACGGAAATCGCAAGATAAAAAAATTAGCCACTACAATGCAATTGGTCATTGAACGGACGGTTTTGTGAGTATTCGAACACGTAAAAAAAAATAAAAAGAATGGATTTCCGAATCTTATCGATTTTATCGTGATAAGAGTGTCCCCCTATCGGACATTCAGGTTCAGAACACAGTCGAGTACATGACGCATTTCTTAAAACGTACTCAGTGAGTGATATAAAGTGGCGAGGGTATCAAATCCTTTTTTTTAATTCTCCAAATGCAAAATTTCGGTGATCAGACAACTCGAAAAAGTTATTTGCCGGATCTTGATGATTATCAAGATCAGGATTCGGATGTGGAAGATGAGAAAGATCGGGGGTATGTAAAAAAATTCATGGGAGTTTTCGGTCTGCTTGTCAATTCCTCGTATCGAATTGGAGACTGCACAACACGCACACCCACACATACACACACGGGTATAATAAACACGCCCAATAAACATGTCGAGTAATATAATAAACACATTAATCGGATGATTGTATTACGTGTCAGAGTAACTTATTTGCGGAGAAAGCAAAATAAAACGACGAGGAGACATTGTGTAAATCAATTGGGGCACGTATGTTTCTTAAGGGGTAAGGACACTGCAGCGGGGAAAAAAATAAGTATATCTTGGAAATTTTGTTAGCGGGACAATGGAATTACTCAAAATACTGAAAAAGGTCCTTTATTGTACATATTATAAACTGTATAAAGTATTTTTTTCAAAGTAATATAAAATAAATTGGCGGCTGCACAGCTTTTCTTCGACGAAGCCTTTTTTCATAGGCGCGCGGCCGGACCAACGGCACCTGCAATTTTTAATTTACAGTGAATGAATTTTTTTTCTTTCCATTATTCATGTGAATAGCTACAGAAGTACGTAGTATTTTTTGATATTTCGATTTTTGCAAAAACAACGCGTTTTTTAAATAAAAGTTCAATTCTCCAACTATTCTCAAAAAAACATCCTTCAAAAATTGTTTATAAAAAAAAAACGATGTAATACATCGAGAAAATCCTACGTACTTCTATGCAGAATGTAATTGTGAATATACAGTTAAAATTTCAAGTCAATCGGTCAAGATTTGTTCGAGTTATGAGTCCGGCTGACTTGAACTTGGGGCTGCGCCAAAATTCAAAATAGAAGTATTTAGACATTTTTCCCACCTTAATCCTTTGAGTATGTCATTTTTAAGATATTAAGGCATCTTTTATGAAAAAAAAATCGATTTTTTGAAAATACTACAGTGAAATTTCTACCCCTTAATTCTATTCAAATTCATTTTTAACGAAAAATTCGCCGTTTCCTAAAATCTCAATGCGTTTACCGACTTTCGTCGAATTCGATAGCGATTATTTCTTGACGAAATTTCATTACTGTGTGGTCATTGTAGAGCAGTGTGGGAAAATTCTCGTGAGTTATAGTGAAAGCATACATTTTTCTATAAATTAAATGTTTTCAAAAATTCGAAACCCCTTAAACGATTGTACATAACTGTGAATTCAATATAAATGCTTTTCAAGAATATTCTGTCCCAACGAAACTTATTTACGTAAATTAGCAATTTTCATATTTTTCTTTAACTCTTTCACACCGGACGGGAAATATGCTGTCCCAGTCCGGAAAAATTTTGAAATTACAGCTGGGACGTTATAGGATGTGTTAGGGGATGTTATTCGTCGTTATGGGATCGTTTATGCTGTATTGAAAGGGTCGAAACCTTTCGCCGTATTGAAAGGGTTAAATCTAAAAAGTGGTTTTCTTCTTGTCTTTTTTATTTTAATAATGACAAAATAACTCTATTCGATCATTTACATTTAGTAGTTTATTACTTTATCATTAATTGATTAATTGAATTGCAATTTGTTACTACGTAATTACATGTCCGATTTTCAATTATTTATTAACTAGCACGGTATGGCAGCTCAATTGAATTAATATTGAAAAGATTAAAATCGTAGAAATAAAACAAGAAAACTGGCAATTTCCCGGAAACAACTGAAATAAACGTAAACGATAAATTAAAAAACGTGTGTTAAACCTTGTTGAACAGGCCGGACGAAGAAATTCAGGGCTGGGACATTTTCAAGTTTTTTCCAACAAGAATAAAAACCGGCTCAAAAGCAGACACGAGATTTTTCGATCGTGCCGCTCAAGTAACGAAATTCGTATCATACTTCGTTCTCTTCGCGGTTATACTGGCCGGTGGAATTATCGCCAAGGCGACGATAATATTCGCCGTGTCGCAAATCGACGACAACGGTCCCGTGGATTATTGCGATTACAATGATATCGGTAAGAGTGTGAATGTAGGTTCGCGAGCAATACGGCCAATAAGGAGTGCCTGAATTTGTTTTAAAACACGTCAATGTTTTTTGTCTCAGAGGGAAGACCTTCGGACAGGGAGATGACAGCCACAGTGCCAACCCAGTACCACGTCGGCTGGTACTGGTGCGTCATTGTGGCTTTCGCACTTCCCGAAATTCTAGGCATCATCAAGGCAACGCATCACTGGCTATTCAAAAAGCGAGTTGTACCGCGAAAAGTCGATCTCGCGTTTCAATTCGTCATCGATACTCTCCACACGGTTGGGTTGGCTCTTTTGTTTCTCCTTGTCCTGCCGGAATTGAATTCGATTCAGGCAGTTGTGGTCAGCAGTTGCACTTGCTTTGTGCCAGGACTATTAGGTATAACGAGAAATAAAAGGAAATACATTTAACTTGGAGTATGACGAGCGAGAGTAGGAGTCCAAGCTGTGTACTTTGGGAAATGGCAACGAAATCGAGGAAAGTGGGTGCTTCGATCGTTAAGTTGCATGAATAGTAGGAGTAAAAAGCTGCCCCTATGAGGAAGCAAAACTGTATGTAATTCCGAAAATTGGTTTGTAACTATCAAAGTTCCCGACACATTCTTGCTTTGAAAATTGTCTCGGTGTTGATATCGCTTTTAAGGGGCAATACTGGTGTGAGTGCTGAAAATTGGGGTGATTTTCGGGAATTTTTTGGAAGAACAGTACTCAGTAAAATGTTTCGGAAAATTGAGAATATATTTGGCTATATATTTAACCTATATTACATAATTTTTTTCATAGAAAAATATTGAGTTCCGAGCGACTTACGCGCTGCCTTCGGAGGCGCCAAAAAAAGTTCCTTCACTGCTCGCATTATTCCGGCCGATTGAGTAGCTGAAACCGAAAAAGGAAAAAAATGTCGTTAAACTTGAAGGTATTTCCTGTACAATGACGTAGGATTTTCGAAAAATATCAAAATCTAACAAAATGACGTAGTTACGAAAAAGAGTCTGTTTTCTTGCCAATAAAATGGTCGTTTTTTTCAATGCCAAACCGTTAATTTTTATCCAATCAAAAATATCCTACGTCATTGTAGAGTAAATATATCCAAGAGCACTCAGTTCAAATTTCAAGTCAATCGGATAATTGGTCTTTGTCAGCAAATTTGAAAAAGTTACAATGTCAGCAAATTTGAAAAATCTCATTTCGAGAAAAACGCGTTTAAAGATTTAACTTAACGACTGCCATTCGGGGAGTATTAGAGATACGGCCTTGACATTTTTACAGGATGTTCTTGAAAGTATAAACTGTCGAAAAAGGCAATAAAAAACGATTTTATTAGCTACCAGCTAAGACTCCTATTTTCCACGCATCGAAAAATAATAATGATTGATTTCCGCACAATTTGTTTCACCAGCTGTATTCTCGCGCAACAACCGACAATATTCTCGTGGCAAAGCGTGCGCCCTGCTTATTGGAGATATCGTCGCGTTCGCGGGCCAAGTCTGCGGCGCGATAATCTGGTTGTACCCCGATAACAGAGTGAACCTGACGATCCAGACTAGGTCGATTCTCCCGGTTGCTCTGGTACTGACTTCGTGTCGCTGGTGGGGCAATTACGTTTCTGCTTACAGCAGCTTTGGTAAATCTTAGGTTACGACGAACTTCTGTTAATATACTGCTACCTCTTCACCAGAGTTCTAGAAGAGTTCTTAATTATTATATCGTATTGTATTTTCAGTGCCCAACGCCTTGCGCTTTTTACATGACCGCCTTATATTTCCTCCATCATCGTTACATCGTCATAGTCTTACAACTACCTTGACCTCTATTTATATCTATATAAACCCAGCTTTCCCTATGTCTTGAATCTCAATTTCCCTTATAACTCCTTACACGCCCTCCCCCCTCCCGACTTTCCGTCCTTCCTTTCCTCTGCAACTGTCTTTGGAATTTAGCGAATTCCCTTGAATAAACACAAACTTCTCTTCTAATTTTCCCTTCTACTATTTCCACTATCCATTCTCGCACTTCGCTTCCTGTTCTCTCTATTATCCGTGCCCGCATTTTCTCCACACATTCCTTCTTGATACTCTTCCTAGCTTCGTCACACTCCCAAATATGTGTTATACTTTCCTCTTCGGTAGCGCATACCCCGCACATCCAGTTTCTAAATCCTTTGTTCCCTACTTTTCCTAGATTCACGGGAAAAAATGGACATATATAAACATAAATAATCATGTATGATCTTGTCATAAATGATCATGAACGAAATTTGCCTCTATAATCATATATAGTAATATTAGCCATATATGATCACATGTAATCATATATGATTATATATACTCATATACTATTGCATATAACGATATATAACCATGTTCAGTCACACATTGATTTGTAAACACTGAAGAAAAAAATTCGTTCATCCATCCAATATTCAGTTGGTTTAACAAAATGTATCTTTAAATGCGTTCAATTAGATTTTTGATTGGCATAACAAAACAGTATAGTCGGTGGTAACATAGTATAGTGGTGTGAACAGTAGCTTATTTAGCATGTCTGAGCAACTGTTAAAACAACAAAAATTTCGAGACAACAAAATGCATTTTGCACATTCAACGATTCGTTTTCTCAGTGTGCATACGCATAAATAAGAAATTACGAGAAAACACATTTTGTATTTTTATAAAAATTATATTGTCATGTGTATCGCAAATTCAGTATGTATATATATTGAGCATAAGATTATTTGTATATTCTTTCATTAATAATAGTAATGATGTTCAGTCTGAAAATGTAAAAGGTTATACAACTTTTCATAAAATAATGCACCGTTCATAAGGCTTATACATTATTATTCAACTCAGCATCCAAAGTAACATATCAGCCTTGATAGAAATATTTTGAAATACAAAAATACTTTACTTAAACAAGGATTTATCCTATATGAGATCAAAATAGTCTGTAGTGGTATTATATATGGAATAATATCCATGGTCATATACGTTTTCGTTATTATATCCGTTCAAATATGGTTGTTGCGGATAATTGCGATTACATATATGATTATATATGACATCAAAATAGTTTGTACATCATATATAGGTTCATATACATGGTCTCATATACAATTATATACGGGCTTCGGGGGGAAATGCAATTATATATGATAATATATAGTACATGTTGTATCATATGTGAGTTCATATATACAATCATATGTTCATATACGAGTTCAGAGTACCAACCTTTGAACATACGTGATCATATATGGGCATATATGGTCCACACCTAGAAAAAATAAATACTATACATGGTAATATCTCTACGTATATGATCATTCATGATGTCATGTTGAGGCATATATAATTGTATATAATGTTATATATGTGTATAAATAATGATATATGTTTATACATGTCTATTTTTTCACGGGTTCCCACATCTCAGCCTGACCCATTCTTCCTTCAGCCCCCTTCTGATACCCGTGCAGTCCCAGTATGCTTCCCTCTCGAATCTCGTTTTAATTTGCTTGTATAACTCGTTGAACGACGTTCGATCAAATTTTGCCCATGCTTTTTGCAAGTCTTGTTCCTTCAGCCTCTCCACCCTTCACTGAGTGGCTTTTTTCAATTGCTGGTTATTGCTCCCGCCCTGCCACAGGAGGTCTATCACTCCGCCGTTGCAAACTTCCCCCATGGCCTCCTTTAATTCTTCCCCCCACCTCGATTCGTTCCTGCTCTTTATTCCTCTCATTTCCTCCGTTAGGAATATTTTCGGCCACCTGTCCTTTATTTCCGGGATTTTCATTAGGTACTTCCCTGGTCTTCGCCTCGCTTCCACGTCGACACGTTGTCTCCCATAACCGTTTTTACCGAAGATCCCTGTAATTTCTCCATTTCCTCCCTTATTTATCATCACCATATTTCGATTCCGTACAAAGTCCTCGTTTTGGCTAGAAAATGTATGAGTTGGAATCTCGACTTCCTTTCATCGATCCTGGCCCATTCCATGACGCCCCAACTGCGTTAACTGCTTTCCTCGCTTTCCCAGTGCCTTGAGGTATTTCTCCATCGTGTTTTTTGTGGAGAACCAAAAGTCTAGATACTTGAACTTCCTTTATTCCTGGATCTTATTTCCCTTATATTCCCAACTTTCGTCTTGCTTCTTCCTGCCCCCTTCATGAATACCATTATTTTTTATTTCCCCTCAAAACGCTGCTTTATTATTATCCGCTATAGAAGAGCTGCTATGTTGAGCTCTTTGTTGACATATTTGCCAGTGCTGAAAAAACCGAAGAGTCGCGGAGAGGCGTTGACGTCTCTTTGATTTTCAGGACTTCAGTTTCCACTTGCCTCACATCACAGAAAATTTCCCCTATTCTAATAGAGGAAATTTTCTTTGATGACGTTGGTGTCTTCCATGTTAAAGTGAGAAGTTAAGGGGCTATACCAGTGTGAACGCTGAAAATTTGGGTCATTTTTGGGATTTTTTTTAAAGAAAAGTACTCAATTAAATGTAAGGGAAAATTAAGAATATATTTGGCTTTATTTGACCTATATTACATCATTTCTTCATAGAAAAATATTGAGATCCAAGCGACTTATGCGCTGCTTTCGGAGGCGCAAAAAAGTTCCTCCACTGCTAACATGATTCCGGCCGATTGAGTAGCTGAAACCGAAAAAGGAAAAAAATGTCGTTAAACTTGAAGGTATTTCCTGTACAATGACGTAGGATTTTCGAAAAATATCAAAATCTAACAAAATGACGTAGTTATGAAAAAGAGTCTGTTTTCTTGCCTATAAAATGGTCGTTCTTTTCAATGCCAAATAGTCATTTTTCATCCAATCAAAAATATTCTACGTCATTGTAGAGTAAATATATCCAAGAGTACTCAGTTCAAATTTCAAGTCAATCGGATAGTTGCTCTTTGAGGGACTGGTGCGATGGTCTAGTGGTTAGCGTGCTCGCCACTAAACCAGCGGACCGGGAGGTCCCGGGTTCGAATCCCAGTCGCGTACACATTTCGTCGTGAAATGTTTTTCTTCGGCATTTCGCGGCGAAATAAGACTAGTTCCACGACTGGGGGGGGCGAACTCGATGACCGGCTGTATTGGTATAGGTTTTCCGCAGTTTCCCTATACCCATGACAGAAATGTCATGATGAATATAATACAGAGGGGGGAAGTCGGCTGCGGCCGCAACAGGGGGGAACAGGGAGAAAGATGGAGACAAAAAAGGAGTAAACAGTAGAGGACAGAACGGTCATAATGATGGGAAAGAATAGGTAACAAACGCGAAAAGCGTGTACCTAAGGAAAAAACCAATAGTTGCTCTTTGAGTTACAATGTCAGCAAATTTGAAAAATCTCATTTCGAGAAAAACGCGTTTAAAGATTTAACTAACGATTTTTGCAAGATAAAATGATATAAATGATAATGATATTCTTAAAAGTATAAGCTGTCGGAAAGGGAAAAAAATCGATCTTTGGAAAGAGCCACACTGGTATCGCCGCTTAAAGAATGTGGTTATTTTCCTACGAACGCCAGGGTCGCTGCATGGGTAATAGACGGGCGTGTGTTCCACTGTACAGGTTTCATTCGATTTTTGTTCCGGGTTAAAAAAAGACTGGAAGTTGGCAAAGGCTTAACGCACGGATTCTCAGCTGTCTGGAGGATAGTGGTCTTTTTGGCCTCCGCAATTCTGATAGCCTTCAATAAGGGTATCGAACTGAACAATTTTTTCGATTTGAGTATCCTTACCGGAAAATACAACATTTCGCTCAACGATGGGTCACGCATCTCGTCATCATCGAAAATGGCGTATCAAATTATCGGTGATGTATCAGCAAATAGCAATTTGGGATATTTCACCGTTGATTCTTATCTCTTACCACTCGTGGTTCTCGTCGTACACATCGCATCTTCATTCTTCACCTATTCATCAGGTAGGATACCCACATCTTCAGCGTTGCGCATTCCACTGATGGCAAAACGACACTTGGTCACTAATCCGGTTTTAATGTTATCAGGCAAATTCGCCTACAGGACGATGATGCAGAGTTACGGATTTGCCTTACCCGTGACCCTGATCGTACCTGCGACTGTAGGCGCGATTATTCTGATCTCCGCCACGCGCAGCAGGGACACGTGTTTCTTTCACAAAATAATTCCCGATTACGTGTTCTTCGCCGTTCCTGAGAGTTTCGGTAGTTTGCCCGATTTTCTGTATCACTGGTATCCCTGGATTTGGCTGGTTACTCTGCTGTCCCAGGCCTGGATAACCATGCACATTTGGTTACCACACTCCGAGAGACTCGCAGCCACCGAACACATATTTCTACTGCCAACGTACGATTCGCTGATCATCGACCAATCGATCGTACTCAACAGACAAATGGACGAGATCCCTGGTGACTGCCCCGTCCCGGAGGTTCGTATGCCTTGAATTACTCCATAGCTTATGAAGAAAAGTTGTTTAGGATTAAGAGGAGGTACCTGAGTAAACGGCGAGAAAAACAGGTAAACTTCGGGAATTTTTATCTCAAAAACTAATGTTTCGATTGGATCCGGGTTTTTTTTATTGGAAAATATGTACATTGAAGTATGTTTAGGAATTTTTTAAAATAAATTCGTTGGCTGGAAGCGATTCAAACGCGTTTATCTCGAAACATAGGATTCAAAGTTGGTGGCAGATGTATCTCGAAAACGGCTTGTCCGACTTTGTCCAAATTTGGATACAATATTCTTCGATAGTTTTTCTCGTTCGCCACGTAGGATTTTTTTGAAATTTTCATTTTTGACGGAATTGCGACCGTTTTAATTTAACATTCGTTTTTCGTTCGCAATTTCCCACGATTTTGGATTGCATACACATTGCATAAAAAAGCAATGTTTCCATCAAATGAAAACTCCCTACGTGGCGAACGAGAAAAACTATCGAAGAATATTGTATCCAAATTTGGACAAAATCGGACAAGCCGTTTTCGAGATACATCTGTCACCGACTTTGAAAACTATGTTTCGAGATAATCGCGTTTGAATCGCTTCCAGTCAACGAATTTATTTTAAAAAATTCCTAAACATACCTCAATGTACATATTTTTCAATTGAACAAAAACCCGGATCCAATCGAAACATTAGTTTTTGAGATGAAAATTCCCGAAGTTTACCTTTTTTCTCGCCGTTTACTCAGGTATCTCCCCTTAAATCATACTTAAACTTGCATCGACGATATCACTAACTTCAATGATATTTCGTGGATTATTTATAAAGCACTTAATCATGGCCTGTCCATGATTGGATTCTGGAATAGGCTAAGTGTGTCCCTAGTGCATTTCCGTGCATAAATTCACTGAGAATACTAGAGAGCTGAATTACGTATACTGAAAGTTTATAGGTCGATTTAGACATACTAGACATAAAATGGCAACAGGTTCCCTCAAAGGAAATCAAAGGTTTGCTATGTAGGATTCTTGCATTCCTATATAAGAATCTACGATTAATGATAGGGTCAATACTACAGAAACGGGAATCTATGATTCCATAAATGCGAAACCAAGATTCCAGGCGTAGAAACCCCAGATTTCAGATCCAAGAATCCAAGATTCTAGACAAGAATAAAATATTTCTGATGTGAGAATCCAGGATTCCAGGCATAGGAATCCAAGATTCCAGATCCAGGAACCCAAGAGGTATTCGGAAGCAGGAATCCAAGATTCTAGCGCGAATGAAAGGTTTTTTTTATCGTTTAAAGTGTGGAAACCCTGTGTTAGGTTTATTTACACTGTCTGTAACATTTACAGAGATACCAATAACGATAACAATTTTATATTTTTAATTTACATTCAGTGATAAACTTATGGATGATAGTGAGCGCAATCCGATCAGTTGCCGTCATAAATGAGATCGTGGAGAAAGGTGCTCGGTAGCCTCGCAAAGGCCATAGTAAGTAGAGAAAAAACTGCCCCCGCAATTTTCTCCAGCGAAATTAGGAGTATATTCTGAGGTATAAAAAAAAATGAATTTTTTTTAAATAAAAAAAAAATTCCGGAAACGCTTCAGTGGATCGATTCGATTTTTTTTGGTACTTGTTACGATCAAACGTGTTACGAAATAAAATTATAGAACATCTTGCGGAAGATTAAGGTTTAAAAAAAATAATGTTCCTTGTTTTATTTTTTTTACTATAATCCACTTGGGGTATAATAACGAATTTTTTTTCATATAATCTTTGGGCACCTTATTAAATTATATAATTTTTTCAAAATGATCGGTTTGGTACGCCACAGTGAAAAAAAAGAAACACACTTTATTGACATATTTTAGTTATATATCTATATAACTAAAATATATCAATAAAGTGTGAACTGAGCGAAATTTTTTAAATATAATCTTTGGGCACCTTATTAGATTATTCAATTTTTTTTAAATGATCGGTTTGGTACGCCACAGTGAAAAAAAAGAAACACAATTTATTGACATATTTTAGTTATATATCTATATAACTAAAATATATCAATAAAGTGTGTTTCTTTTTTTTCACTGTGGCGTACCAAACCGATCATTTTGAAAAAATTGAATAATCTAATAAGGTGCCCAAAGATTATATTTAAACAATTTCGCTATTGTACCCGAAGTGGATTATAGTAAAGATAATAAAGCAAGGAACATTATTTTTTTTCAAACCTTAATCTTTCGCAAGATGTTCTATAATTTTATTCCGTAATAGGTTTGATCGGAACAAGTACCAAAAAAAAATCAAATCGATCCACTGTACCGTTTCCGGAAAAAAAAATTTATATTTAAAAAAAATTCATTTTTCTAAAACCATTGCGTTGACGGGGATGAAATTTTCCGAAAAGTTGTTTATTTTTATACCTCAGAATATACTCCAAATTTCGCTGGAAAAAATGCGGGGGCAATTTTCCCCTACTTACCCGGCTATGGCCTTTAGTTTTTCTATCATAGTAGTTTTTTGTTCAATGTACTTTTCACAGTGCCAGAGGACGTGATCTATGTCCTCATTGGCAGGGCCACAGGTGCAACTAGGGTCGTCGACTATGCCTATGCGAGATAGGGAAGCGTTTAGGTGGTAGTGGTTAGCTCAAACACGATAAACCCGAGAAATAAGCTCGCGGGGATATTTCGTCCCTCTGTACCATGGGTGACAGGACTCCTTGTAGTAATTTCGAAAGTACTCTCCGCCTTTTACATCAGCCTGGTTCTTAATTTCTAAAACAGTGTTGCGTTTTTCTTCGGCCTTGAACATCGGTCTTAGATCTGAGTAAAGAATACGATACTCGCGTTCCTCTAATTCGCTAGCATTATTGGCGAGTCTATCTGCCTCCTCATTCCCTTCGATCCCTTTGTGAGCCGGAATCCAGTAAAACAAAATTTCGCTATTCTGACTGTTATCCTTATTGTATTCCCAATATTTTTCTTTAACGGATAGAGTGTAAGGATTAGTTTTTGCCAATAGTTTTGAAGAGAGATCGTTGAGGATTCGGCTTCGGTCCGGCCAATGTAGGTTTTCTAAGGTCGACGATGGAAATAAAGAGTGTTTTTACGTTTCGGCCCTCTGGTTCGGGTCCTCTTCAGAATTTATATTTTTCTGTATATATAGTTTTTAAGATTTTAGCCTCTGTAATATTTTAGGCTCTGTAATAGTAATAGTTTTGAAGATTTTAGGCTCTGTAACGAGCTGTAGGAGTCGGAGAGAATGAGAAAGCTGTGTTCCTCGTACTGAGAGGCAAGATCAACAACAAGCTTGAGAGCGACGCATTTGGCAGTAAGGACCGAGGCGTCTTTATACAGTTGAACGGATTTTCTGTAGCCTAGATAAGGGCAGTAACAAGCTGCGCCCACGTGTTCAGAGCCTGGGGCCTTTCTTCCGTCCGTGTAGATACATAATTTATCTGAGTTTCGATTGATGACTTCTGTGACGATCGTGTCATTAGCATTGCGAGCGGGGAAATGAAAGGTTTTTGATATGGGAAATCAAGATGAAACATTGGAATATAAAATTCCTGTTAGGAAATCCAAAATTATAGATAAAAATCTGAGACACCAAACACAGGTATCAAAGATCCCAGGCATATGAATCCAAGATTCTATGGATAAAAGTCCATGATTAGGGACATAGGAACCCACAGTTGCGTGAATAGGGATCCCACGGCGCTGCACATGGAAAATCAAAGGGCCGACGGCACCAAATGCAATTTTCAACAAATTGCAGACGCTGGGAGCAGCGGAAGAATCCGGCGCCAGTGCGATTTATTCGAACTGTTCGTCCAAGAGTGGCCTGTCGGAGCTCGAGTTGAGCGATCGCGTTACGAGAATTATAGTTTGTGCAACAATGTGGCACGAAACCGAGGAGGAGATGACCGAGTTTGTAGGTAGTATACTCCGTCTCGACATGGACCAAGGCTCGAAGCGCTTCACCCAAGGCTATTACAATATCCGCATGCAAGATTATTACGAGCTCGAGAGTGAGTCGAAGAAAACGCTTTCCCACACATTTTTTTTTTTCTTAACTTGCTCATACTTGGGAACAAAAAACACCACATTGTCGTTTGAAGCTCACGTTTTCTTCGACGACGCATTTCGTTGCATGCACGGCTGCGAGGGTAGATGCAAACACAACGAGAACGAAACCCAGGTGAACGATTACGTAATGACGCTGATCAACACGATGCAAAAGTCAGTGGAGAGGCTTCACATACTACCGAGACCACCCACAAAGTATCCATCGCCTTACGGTGGTCGCCTGGAATGGAGTCTGCCCGGACAAACACGAATGATAGTGCATCTCAAGGACAAGAACAAAATAAGACACAGGAAACGCTGGAGTCAGGCGAGTCGCGCTCATTAGCGTAGTTTCTTAAGGGGTTAGGCCACTCTAGAGGACGAAAAAATAGGCTTTTTGGGGATCTTTTTTTAAAGAAAACTACAAAATGAATCGAGATAAAAAAAAGGGTGTTTATCATACATATCAGTGACTGTATACAATAATTTTTTAGAAGCCATTAATTTCAAAATGGCGGCTGAGCAGCGTTTATCTCAAAATTGCATTTTTTAAGTTGGCCGGAAACATAACTCAGACAATTTTCAACCGATTCACTTGAAATGTTGAATATATCTTTAAAAATACATTGTTTATGGAAGTACGGAGGATTTTTTTTGATATTGCATAGTTTATTTGTTATCAACGATTTTTTAGGCAAATTTTTTGAAAGTAAAAAAATTTGCCTAAAAAGTCGTCAGATAATTGTTAATAACAAATTAACTATGTAAAATATTTTTAAAAAATCCTATGTACTTCCATAGACAATGTATTTTTCAAGATATATTCAACATTTCAAGTGAATCGGTTGAAAATGGTCTGAGTTTTGTTTCTGGCCAACTTAAAAAATGCAGTTTTGAGATAAACGCTGCACAGCCGTCATTTTGAAATTAATCGCTGTAAAAAAATTATTGTATACAGTCACTGATATGTATGATTAACACCCTTTCTTGTAATCTCGATTTATTTTGTAGTTTTTCGGAAAAAATCCCCAAAAAGCCTATTTTTCGGCCTCTAGAGGGCCGTAACTGGTATAAATCATGTGCGAATTAAACAATTTTTTTCGTATGAAAAAGTGGTTCACTCATAAAGTTAATTACACATTGATTTACTATGAATATCAAGCTGTTACAAAATATATATATATTGTTTTTTTCGATGTACAAAATGACCGACTACTAATATTTTCTTTTGTTATCCTTTTTTTTAGGCGCTCCGCGGCGTAACATAGAGCATCCACAATTTTTTACCTAGAACAAAAAACGAAAATTCTCGTCAATCTACATTAGAATACCTAGTCAAAAGTTGTAGGTATTTGCATGTAAGAAATGAATTTTCAGTGAAAAATTTCGTTAAAGCTGCTCATAAAATGAAAAGTTTTCGATTAATCAGAAATTCCGTACGTACTTCTCTGCGAAATGCAATTAGGAACATCACTTTTAAATTTCAAGTAAATCGAGTGAAAATTGTTGAAGTTATTTGTCACGCCAATTGGAAAAAAGCTGTTTCGAGAAGTTTCGAGTAGTCGGCCATTTTGTACATCGAAAAAAAAATTCTAACAGCTTGATATTCATACTAAATAGATGTGTAATTAATCTTATGAGTGAATCACTTTTTCATACGAAAGAAATTGTTAAATTCGCACATGATTTTATACCCAATACTGTGGTCTAAGGTCTTAAAGCCTTTCGAGCAATCCGTGATCGGACAGCAAGACTCCGCCACGAGAGTAGCTCAAAACCGTCTTTGATTCAGGTTATGTACATGTACTATCTTCTGGGACATTTGCTCATGGACACGCCCATCAGCCAGGACAGAAAAGAGGTTATCGCCGAGAACACGTATCTTCTGACGCTGGACGGCGACATCGACTTCCGGCCTTCGGCGGTCAAAGTGCTCGTTGATCTAATGAAGAGGGACAAAGATCTTGGGGCCGCTTGCGGTCGCATCCATCCCATTGGCACTGGTAACATCTCCACGACCTAAAACAGCCCCCCCCCCCCCCAATCCATGTGTTCTACTTTATGGCCAGGATGTATTGCACCAACACTTCCAACATCGATCATCTGATCGTTTCATCCGACATCAAGTTCATTGGAAATTTAACCACGCGTTTCTATCGTTTGGAAAGTTGCAAAAGTCAACTTTTATCCTATTTAATTTTTTCATAAATGTTCACAAAGTTGTAAATCGTATTCAACGTTCTCAACAAGAAATTCAACGACGACCTTCTTACGGGTTTCAATTCAATAACTGTGCCGTGTTGAAGATCTGATAGGAGAATAAATTCAATGCCCCAAAGGTCCGATGGTATGGTTTCAAAAGTTCGAGTACGCGATTGGTCATTGGCTGCAAAAGTCAACGGAGCACACGATCGGCAGCGTGCTCTGTAGTCCGGGCGCTTTCTCGCTGTTCCGCGCCAAAGCTCTCATGGAGCACAACGTGATGAGAAAGTACGCGACCCAATCAACCGAGCCAATGCACTATGTGCAGTACGATCAGGGCGAGGACCGATGGCTCTGCACGTTGATTCTCCAAGTTGGTTATCGCGTGAGTATATCGAACGTGGTATCCGTCAGAATTGACAATCTGATAACATTCATGCACCATCAACTGATCACGCAGGTGGAATATTCGGCGGCGAGTGATTCATACACTCACGCACCCGAGACTTTTAACGAGTTTTACAATCAGCGGAGACGTTGGATACCCTCGACGATAGCGAATATATTCGACTTGCTTGGCACGTCGCAGGAGACGAGGAGAGTCAACAACGACATTTCCTGGCTGTACATCGTGTATCAGTGGGTCTTGATGGGTACGTGTTATCGAGCTTTATTGGGATTACAGTTTTGGATCGTGCTGTCGTTTTTCGGGTTCCGTAGTCAAACAAGGTACCCTTGTAAGGGTCAGTATCCACCGAAGTGGAGAGGGGAGGAGGCGCGGAGCGTAGTGGGCAGTGTTTCCAGCACAGTCGTGTATACAGGTTTGAGCCAGTGATGCCAACTCCTACAGAATGTTCCCCCTAGGACCAACTTGAAATCCCCCTAGATGTCGATGAAAAACCCCTAAAGTTTTCTTTGTACACCTTGTTTGAGTACTTGACTTACTTTGCAATCCAATAAAACTCAACGTGAAAACGTTGAACCATAAAAGTAAAAACGGAATTCTCTTGATCAGCAATTTGTTGGTCGTAATTCGAAATTCGAAATAAAATTTGAAATAAAATACGCCATGAGACAACAAACTACCGGACACAACCTCAACGTGACAGCGTGAAAACGTCGAACAGTAAAAGCAGTAAAAGTGAAAACGGAATTCGTTGGTCTTGACCGGCAAGTTGTTATTCGTCGTAGTGCGAAATTCAGCCACCAGCGCCACTTGTGTTGCTAGTACAAGACATGAAGTATGGCATAGGTGTAAAACATTTTGAAAGGCAATCGATTATAATTGAGCATAAAGAAAAGTGATCCTTAAATTTAACGTTTAGTTTATAAGAAATATTTATTGCAAATGAAAGATTCTTCGCAGGAATATGTATTTCGAATATATAAAATATATTATCGCGCACATAATTTCGACGACCGAACGAATTGACCTATTGCAATTTCCGATCGAATTAATTGAAGATACATTGTTTTCTTTTTTTCACTTTTTTCAAGATATACACTTTAATTTCACGCCCTCAAAAAAGTTTCTTAAATAATGTACCCGCTAAAAAATCCCCCTAAAAAATACCCCTAAATAAATTTACCCCCTAAAAAACCCCTTCACATTTTGTTTCCCCCTAAATTTGGGGGCAACACCCCCAAGTTGGCATCACTGGTCTGAGCACACCCTTATATTCCATGTACCCCAAAGTGTGCCGCTATCCGAGGCGCTTTTTTCCCAGACTGGCCGCAAAACCGTGGAGCGCTGTAATTTCGAAGGCCTATGTGTGACAGTGGCGTAGGTTACGCGCAGCCCCTTGACACCGGTAGATAAATGCTGTTCGCAAAATGTCCTTGCCGCACTGTGGCGCTAGTAGTCGTGTGACAGGCATGCATATATATGTATATTGCGCCGGTGTTTCGAATATTTTACATGAATAAAAGTCTATTGATATATTTGGAATGATTTTCCGTTCGAACACAATAAATAACGTGGCAATAACGATAACAGGCGAAAGCCACGAAAGTATCAAATCGTTCACCTGATCGAAGTATTTAGAGCTGAAGGCTGTTACATAACAGCCAACGCCAGATAGTGGCGACTTCAAGAACTAAAAAGTCACGACAAAACGCGTTTTCGTTTATCGTATAGGAATAGTAGAGCAGTGTCAGGGGGCTGGTTACGCCACACTACGCGTATGTCATGCTCCGTAAGCACCTTATAAGCCAACAGGCATCTTCTTCGGCCTCACTTACAATTAGAGGCACAGATTTCTTTACAGAGTGCCCAGATCTGTGTATACGACCATGGTTTCCACCAAAGCGAAATACTATTGATTATTTACAAGACGCGCTCCTCTCTGCTGCTTTGCGTGAGTAGGTGCTCGAGGTGCGGGTTTTCGAAGGATTCTTTCCCCTGTATCTAAAACCGAAGCGATGTTTTCTTTCGCGCCATTCTTTATTTTCATACTCCACTGGTGAAGTATCGAGCTTTGAAGTGATGTGCGCTGTAATTTGTCATCCGTTGGATGACAAATTAAAAATCTTTGTGTAGTAGCATTTGATTTGAACTTTCGTTGAAAATGTTTTCGGTTAAGCTACTTCGAGAAATTCAGGGAAGCGGAGAACCAAGTTATCGCCAAATTGACTCGATGGAAATTCCGTCAGGCCCCTTCATTTTGATATACATTCAGACGGGAAAAAATTAAGAAATTTTGAGGGTTTTTTAAACTGAGACATAATTATTCTACATTTATCAAGCTGTAGGTATACTTTAATGGTATATTTTGGTATACAAAACCATTTTTTTAAATTCATTTATCATCAAAATGGCGGAGCTGTGGCAGAGTGTTACAGCAAGGTTGCCGCGAGGGTTGCGAATGAGCGTGCAGTCTAGCTTCCCGTAGGATTTGATTTGCAAAGAAATTAAACAAAATCAGTTAGAACATGTATAGTTTCTATTTCAGGGCAGGTACCTGAGTAAACGGCGAGAAAAAAGGTAAACTTCGGGAATTTTGATCTTGAAAACTAATGTTTCGATTGGATCCGGGTTTTTTTATTGAAAAATATGTACATCGAAGTATGTTTAGGAATTTTTTGAAAGAAATTCGTTGACTGGAAGCGATTCAAACGCGATTATCTCGAAACATAGTTTTCAAAGTCGGTGCCAGATGTATCTCGAAAACGGCTTGTCCGATTTTGTCCAAATTTGGATACAATATTCTTCGATAGTTTTTCTCGTTCGCCACGTAGGGGCTTTTCATTTGATTGAACCATTGCTTTTTTATGCAATATGTATGCAATCCAAAATCGTCGGAAATTGCGAACGAAAAACGAATGATAAATTAAAACGGTCGCAATTCCGTCAAAATTGAAAATTAAAAAAAATCCTACGTGGCGAACGAGAAAAACTATCGAAGAATATTGTATCCAAATTTGGACAAAATCGGACAATTTATTGTTATAAAATAAATAAGTTAGAATTTATTTTAAAAAATTCCTAAACATACCTCAATGTACATATTTTCCAATAATAAAAAGCCGAATGCAATCAAAACATTAGTTTCTGACATAAAAATTCCCTAAGTTTATCTGTTCTTCTCGCCGTTTACCCAGGTACCTCCCCTTTACAGTAATTCAAATTTTAAAAATGTAAATTTAAGAGAATGGCTCGCTTGATACATGGCCTTAAAGACCAGCACAAGTAACTTTGTCGTATGTTATTTGAAGCCTCCTTAATAATATATCAAACATCGAACAAAGCCCCTCTTTACTCCGCCTGTACCATAAGAGTATCATGATTACGGGTTATTGAACGAAATCTAAATTAGTATGCAACAAATGATTGTGGTCCAACGTCCACAATTAATAACGATTAATAACTGACTACGGAACCCGGCGTTGTGTGCGTTCCGCGACATCCTTGGCAACTTTTCGTATTTAATGGAAGCAGGATGCTTCTTATCATTCAGGTAGTACCGTGCTCGGACCCGGTACCATTTTTCTCATGCTGGTGGGCGCGTTCGTTGCTGCTTTCCAGATCGGCAATTGGATCAGTTTCGGTTACAATTTGATCCCGATTGCGATTTTCATCGGCGTATGTATTGCGTGCGATGCTCGAATACAGGTAGGCCAAATTCGCTCGACGATCATATTATTTCGCCCACCAGGTTTCGTCTGTGACGAAGACAATTTTGGAGAATCGATTTTTTCGTGGAAGAGGTAAAATGATGGAGCGATGTGCGAGTTTTTTGTTGTTGGAAATATGCTCAATGATCACTCAATGACGTGGTCACTGCGTGAATTTGTCATTTGGGATTGTTAAGGGGCTGTACCCATGTGAACGCTGAAAATTTGGGTGATTTTCGGGAATTTTTTGGAAGAAAAGTACTCAATTAAATGTTACGGAAAATTAAGAATATATTTAGCTATATTTGACGTATATTACATAATTTTTTCATAGGAAAATATTGAGAGCCAAGCGACTTATGCGCTGCCTTCAGAGGCGCAAAAAAAAGTTCCTCCACTGCTGACATGATTCCGGGCGATTGAGTAGCTGAAACCGAAAAAGGAAAAATTGTCGTTAAACTGGAAGGTATTTCCTGTACAATGACGTAGGATTTTCGAAAAATATCAAAATCTAACAAAATGGCGCAGTTATGAAAAATTCTGTTTTCTTGCCTATAAAATGGTCGTTTCTTTCAATGCCAAATATTCATTTTTCATCCAATCAAAAATATCCTACGTCATTGTAGAGTAAATATATTCAAGAGTACTCGGTTCAAATTTCAAGTCAATCGGATAATTGCTCTTTGAGTTACAATGTCAGCAAATTTGAAAAATCTCATTTCGAGAAAAACGCGTTTAAAGATTTAACTAACGATTTTTGCAAGATAAAATGATATTGATATAAATGATATAAATGATAATGATATTCTTGAAAGTATAAACTGTTGAAAAAGGCAAAAGAAAATCTTTTTTTTTTTTAAGTGTCACACTGGTATAGCCCCTTAAGGGCTCTGTCTACTTTGGATGCATGAAAAAAACGCTATTTTGATCAAATTTTTTTAAGAATACTGTTATGTTTATTGATAGAAAACTTGTTAGGCTTAAAAAAAACATTTGTAAATTAGAAAGTATATTTATTGATTTTAACCACTTTTTTAGTGTGAAAATGCCGGGTAAACTAGAGTCCTCAAAAAGTAGGTAGGTGTGCGCTGTTGAAAAAATCTGAACAACGGCCCATCTGAAACAAAAAATTGAAAGGTTTTAGGTTTGATGTGACAGTGGCTATATCCCGTACCTCTAATATTAATTTATATGCAAAAATAACAAAATGGCGAACAAAAATATTTAAAAAACGTGTTTGTTTGCATGTTTTTTGCCAATAAAAATAGAAAAAATTAAAATTTTGCAATAATTATGGTACGGGATATAGCGATAAGTGTACAGAATATGTGGTTAAAACTTCATAAGGATCAGTTCAGTAGTTTCTGAGATTTTTTCAACGGGCGGCTCGAAAACGTTGTTTCGAGAAAAACGCGTTTAAAGTTTTAATTTATAAAAAATCGTAAAAAAATCTGACTTACACTTAATCAGCAATGCCTGGACCATACATAATTCCTTCTGCCTCTTCCTGTAACTCAATTTTTTGCGATTTAGGTTTTTTTGAATCTTTAAAGTAGACGGAGCCCTTAAATAATTCAATATTGTAGTTGATGGTGGCAAGCGTGATCTCGGCGTTTTACGGACTCGTGATGGTCATTGTGCTGGTTGGCATAATGCTACAAATAGCGGAGGACGGTTGGGTCGCGCCGAGCACAATACTCTTCTTTGTGGTAACCAGTCAGCTGGTAATAGCGGGTCTTCTGCATCCGCAAGAATGGACCTGCCTCCTTTGCGGGCTCATCTATTACGTTACTGTACCTTCCATGTATATGCTGCTCATCATATTCGCCCTCTTCAATGTGAACAACGTCACCTGGGGTACCAGGGACTCCAAGGCCCCCGGTGCGGTAAGTATCATTATACTTATATCCGTATTCGTTTGCAGCTTTCATTCATATTTCCTGCAGCCAGAAAGCGGCGTTTTTCGGGAACTTTTTCAAGGATTTTCGGGACAGTTTATCTTCAGGGGGAATCAGGGAAGGAGTTCTATTGTTCTCAGGCAGTCTTCCAACTTTTACACCAATATTCCGTTCGAAAACGCCACGATTACCATAACAAATTTCGACTCGTGCACTTAAGATTATTATTTTTTTTACCTGACGGTATTAATATCTCGTTTTCAATGTTATGTCAATGTGGACTTTTTCGGTTTTATTTATATTTCTAAAAAGTTAATACATTTGGCAACAACACACTGTATCGCGAGTTTGTTTTTTCACGGTTGGCACAACTTATTCTGTTACCACAAGCATCAGCGAATCATTGACAAAAACAAAACATTACATTTTTTTATTAAATCGAATCAATTTTTAACGAAATATGACAAGTGTTCGAAAAAGGTAGAAAGGAAAATTTGTAACTAAGGCAGTGTACAAGGAACGGTTGAAAGAATTTGGAAATGAAATTGCTCGAAAAAAAAGGTTATGGATGACACATCCAATTCTTTTCGAATACAAGGGAATTGCATTGTGATTGAACAATATTTTAGAATACTTACGTGCTAGAAAAGAAAAATCTATTTGGGCTAGAATCATATATTGAAATTTCTCAGTATTATAATAAATTAAATATATAATTTCTCTTTAAACGATTATTTGCCGTTCAATTTAAACGGGCGCGCGACTTAGCACGTGACGTTGCCAGACGAATCATTTAATTTTTGGGTGACATAGTTGACATAATAGGCTGAGTAGTTTGACGGTTCTCCATAACATTCTTAACTTTTTTCAAACTATATCATGCGTAAAACTGCCGATCAGCGATGGGTGCAGGGCTGTCCCTATACTAAAAAGCGTTTTTACAATTGTAAATTTTATGGAAACGGTGCAGACGAACGATTTAAAATTTGGAGGGTGCATTCAGTATACCACAAAGAATCTATTGTATAAATTTATATAAAATGGCAACATATCGTCACTTATCCGAAAACTTCTTTAAGGGTAAATTATACAAAAAATACGGAAAAACAACCGTCGTATTTTATTTATTGGTAGTTTGACTATGTCAATTTTATTTATTTAACATTTAATTATTCGAGGTCGTTTGCGTTGTTTGGGCGTTGATATTCAAACAAATAGATACCCAGAAGAATTACGATAAAACATTTTCTCAACTGGTCTGCATAAGCGCTTTGCCCAAAAAACCGGCCGATTGTGACGACGAGGACGAAATTTTATATACAGTTAATACATAGTCTTACCAACTTTTGTTTAATGGAAAAATATTGATAAACCATGAAGTTATTACCTTTTGGTGTTGGTGCTTTTGGCAACTAGGACCATCTTAAATGAAAAATATACTTTTAGTATAATAATAAAACTATCGAACGATCATTTTCGAAGTACGTTTTAGAAATTTTGCTAATTACGAAAAGTGCCAGATTTAGAAGATAATGTTCGATGTTCGATAAAAAAAGTTTAAACATACGTTATTAACAAACGGATAAACGTTTTAAAAAATCATCCGGTCATGCGATAGAAAATGTTATCTCTGAACTTAAAGTGAACTTTAAGTGAAACGGACGAATAGATTTTAAGATACGACTAACATCGTTTCATAAAACATGATTTTGAGAAAAACGCTAAAGAAAAAGGGGTATATCGCAGTGGGATGGTTCGCTGTAACGCAGTGGACGAACTGACCCTTCATCAAAACCGGCATGACTCGGTCAGTTTTAGAAATTTGTACAAAATCTATATTGCAAATTAAAGTTACGACCCCATGCTATAAAACTCTCCAATAAAAATATCATATCTTTTTAATTTTAAGCTTATGCAGACCCTTTTGAGATTTGAAGTGTCTCGAAAAATTAAAGTCGATCGGAAAAAAACTTCAGCCAAAAGTTACCTATTTCCCAATGAAACTGTCTACAGGCAATGTTTATAAATACCACGAGAATAACTGTAAAAGAATTTAAAAAATTCTTAACCGCCGTGTACAGCAAGGAAGCGGAAAACCGGACGGGGACCGCACGCGAAACGAAAAAGGCGCGATCGGCGATCGGTTTCGTAATGCGAGCAGCGACAAGAGTCGTGGAGCGATCGAATTTTCGTTGGCCGGTTTGTTTAAGTGCATCCTGTGCACGCAGGACGACAAGTCGGACGAGGACAGCAGCAGGAAATTTGACGCGATATCCAACTCGTTGGATCGAATCAGTTCGCGACTGGAGACGATTGAGAGGTTAGTCGTGATAATTCTGTTTTTTAATCGAACGTTTAAAATCCCTGCTACGCACACCAAATGTTCCACGGACTACCGCTATCCCTAGCAGGGTAAAGAAAAGGGAATGTATCGGTAGTGGGGGGTGGGTGCTCAGTGGGATACTAGACGATACTGGAAGTGCGTCATGACAGCCATCTCGCGGCGGCACTCTTCACGACGCTAAAAATTATAACGTACTTCCCGTATCTCCGTCATGCCGCAATGCCAAAAAATGGCTGAAATTGGACGCCAGTGAGCGGCCATACTGAGACGGCACTTTTTGTTACTGGACTTTCGGCTAATTTGCTCAGCACTGTGCGCTCCCGCCTGTTTCCCTTTACTCTCACCCATGGAGATTTAACTCGTTCTCAAAGTTACGAATGTTAGTGTTGGCGCTGCGGTCATTCGTAATTTACTCTACTTATGCTATGCTATAGTTCATATGTATATAAAATATCGGATCAGCTTTTAGGGCGGATGACTAACCAATCTAACAATACTTAAGTATCAATGTTATGAAAAAAGATTAAGTGCAACGCTGATTGGTGCGAATACGGTATTGATGAAGCAGTGCAACTCTTTCAGTGACTGCACGCTAATGCGTAGTATTTTAGATTGAACAATTAACTTTTTTGTTCTCGTACGCAATTTATCGGTGTACAAGAAAAGAGTATGTATAACAATACTTGAGTCTGCAGATATGATTAAATTTGTACAGAGGGTCATTGTTATTGCCTTCAAAATAGATTTTATCTTAAAATGCTCATGTGACCATTATGAAAACGAATAAATTCGTTGAAAGTATTATGCTCTCACGGCCGATCTGTTGTGAGGTCAGAACCTCGTCTGATCACTTTCACCTTGTCGGCCGATACATTACTATATATATGGGTCTGTTCGATCGACGCGCCATCCCTATTATTTGCATCTTCGGGTACACTTTATTCGCCGTCTTCCCATTAGTCTAGCGCTTGCCCCGTTATGAATCCCGCTTTTCCGGTACAAAATGGCGGATCTAACCTGTACGCCGATCTATTAGAGATCCGGGCAGAAACGAGACGCCGATTAATCGTCGGGGCGACGCATTCGGGCCGAACAGAACGAACGAAGTTCCTCGGCCAATAATTGGTCACAAGGTCACGGGCACGGACTCCGAATTGTATACGGATAATTACACGGACGGTCAGGAGGAGGACGACGACAGTTCGGATAGCGAATCGGACGTGTACAACGATGACTCGACCTTCGGATCCTCCAACTTCCTCATCTGTCCCTATTGGCTACAGGATGAGAGGTTGCGGAAGGGAGGAGTTGAATTTTTGTCACGCGAGGAGGAAACCTTCTGGGAAGGCCTTATCGAGAAGTATCTGCATCCCATCGACGAGGACAAGAAAAAACTCGTAAATTACGCTTACTTAAGCATTGATACACAGGTTGGGAAATACCATGGTACGGGTGTAGTTGCTTGGCGAAGCACATTTGCATAGTTCCCTTTGTGACCGCCCGTGTCGTTGCGAACTGCTGGCTTTTATGAGGGTGAGGCAAAGAGTGCGTTCGACTTGGGGTGTCGCTTTCAGCATGTGTGTGCATCGCTCAGGTCGTTCGACTTGGCGCTAGTCGTGCTTACAGAAGCATTTATGATCTCACGGGAGACGTCATTATCGCTGCTATATTGTGCTTACAAACGCTTCTTCCAGCGAGGTAGCCAAAGTGTGAGTATTAAAAGCGCATTTATTGTCGAAACGAACGTCGCTTGAGCACAACGAACACAATGATTTACCAGTTCTTTGTGAGAACTTTTGGAAAATGACAGCAACAGCATCACTGAAGCTGTTTTCAGCTAATTCGGGGGACCCGATGTCTTCTAAAATAACCTCCTCGACATAGTTTCGGATCCGAAGTACGGGATTTGATTTAAGGGAGACATCTAAAAATTAGGAAAAAATGTTCCCATTCTATCTCTTCATCACTACCATTGTTTATCAGATCGTAATCTGCATCACTATCAGTTTTATTGTTAATTATTTCAAACAACTCGTCACTAATTTGAAAACGAACAAAAGCTTCTGCTGCGTCCGCCATCTTGGTACCATTAATGTCAACCTGACCCTAGAATTGGACTGAGTTCTCTGCATGATATGAGCCAAGTCCGGAGAACGGAATAGCTTCACAATTTGTGACGCAAGCGCAGGGCGCATCTACTCATCCTTATCTCTGGTCGTGTTCGTTGGGTCTCATCATTTTGATACGAACAAGTGCGCATGCGCATAATGATGGGCAACGCGCAACTGCGCAATGAAACGAGTCATGCGCGAAACGAATGACTCGTTTCATTGCGCAGTTGCGCGTTGCGCATTATTATGCGCATGCGCACTTGTTCGTATCAAAATGATGAGACCCAACGAACACGACCTCTGTCACAAAAAGTGCAAGTGAGACATACGCCAGCATCATTTTCGCTATTGTATTCGTGTTGTGGCCAGAAAAATAATATCTATATATCATTTGTTGATTTTCCAATAATTGGTACAATTATTTTTCTCGGTACATTAATTATAATGCTATAATATAGCGATCGCTGTATTATACTCAGCTAATGATTCAGTAATGGGATTTCATTTTCAAACGAGCGATAAATTGATCTTCACTAACCGAAATTATGAAGTGTGTGAGTGGGATAATTCCATTATTCACATATACTTCAACTTACATGTTTAGCAATACAACAACTCGTTTTCTGATTGTGAAACCTTCTTCAGTCTTCGGCTAAGCCAAATAATGATAATAATAGGAGTTGGTCTCCTTAGTACTACTTCGTGTCGAAAACAAATAAAGGTTATGTTCCTGGCCAAATAACATATCGGACGAGATCTACATCAGCGCTGTTCGAGGAGAACCCTTATTGGTGGACAGAGACCAAATATCTTAGTTCTGTCTTCACTTCAATCAACCGGTAGATTTAAGCAAACTTAGTGGCCAAGTCTTGAACTCCTGCTTTTGATTCTCCAAACGACTCTGTCCACCTCTAAAAACCGCTGGAGTTTCTACACTTGTTCGTACAGCCCCGCGCTGTCAAAAAAGGAACCATTTTTGCATCAAAACGTCCTTGACTTAAAGGTGCGGCCTCATGCGGTCGCTCGTCGCTCGTTTGCAGCGACAAATTTTGTCACGTGATATGTAGCGACAAAGCTGAAAATGTTGAGCTTTGTCGCTGGGAAAGGAGAGTGAGCGATACAAGTCGTAATCGGTGCTCTGTGAGCAATCTGTTGACACTGATCAACCCACTTTTGATACTTGTAAACAAACGACATCTCGTCAATTTCCGAAAAAACACTATTATATTTTTATTTTTATTCGCTCCGATTTCTTTCACTTGTATCACTACCACGACTGCCACTAAAGGAGGTTAGGAAATCAGCTTTCGAGATCATTCCTGCAAGCAGCCATGTTGACGCTGCTATTCGACGAGGCGACATGTTGCTACTTTTTTAAGTCGCGGGAAATTCAAAATAGGGTCACGTGACCAGATTTATCGCTGCAAACGAGCGACGAGCGACTGCATGAGGCCGCAGCTTAACGCGAAGTAGAAGATGTACCACGTGACATATGGGTGCGAGAGAGATAGCTTAAATTTTCGAACACAGATTCCTCAGAGATGAATAATATTTAGGGCAAAAGGAAATCATCACGCTCTGCGTCAGGAAATTCTCCAGAGCCTAATGCTTTGCTTTTCCTAAAAATGTAACCAGCTATGAGAAAATTGGTTTGGAAAATTTGTGAGGTTATGTAGACCTTCTACATGCCCTTAAGTTTGCATTGAATTTCAAATAATCCGAACGAATCTTGAGACATACGAAATTGACTCGAACTACACTTTCAATTTCTCACCAACAAGTTTTAAATAGAAGTTCGGATTAAAACCTAGCTTTCCACTCGAGTATACAAATCAGCAAGTCGACTCAACCCGTAACTTGTCCTTATTTGCGACTAGATGTAATGCACTAAAATGAACTTTGCGTTCCAGGCAAAAATAGCAGAAGGTCTGAAGGACTTGCGCAACGAGTACGTTTTTAAATTTTTCATGCTGAACGCACTTTTCGTACTCGTCGTGTTTCTCATGCAACTAAACAAAGACGTTCTCCACCTGGAATGGCCGCTCGGCGAAACGTACAATATTACGTACGTCACTAGTCAGAAGGAGGTATGTTAAAGCCGCTGATTTTTTCTAGCAACAGCCTATTTTGATTTTATTTTTAAAAATTCCTTTCGATCTGCGTACATTTTTCGGGTAATTGAAAAAATGATTAATTATTCATTTAATTTGATATTTGTTTCAAATTTTTTATTTTGTTCTGAGGTAGGGAAAAAAGACTAAGTGCGCCTTTTGCGTGACTATCAATGTCATATGGAGGGCAACGTAAAAATTTCAAACACAAAAACTGAGCGATCGTCTATCCGAGTATTGGCCCGGGTTGATACTGCGTGACATGGGCAATCGCCCTAACAGCATCAATTTAATATTAAGCGTAGAAATCGTCTTTTTAGCACAGAGAAATAATAACGAGTATGCCCATGTATAACCATGTTCAATTTCGCAGGTGCAGATAGCCAAAAATTACTTGAAGCTCGAGCCGATTGGCTTTGTTTTCATAATCGGATTTGTCGTTATTCTCGGGTTACAATTCATCGCCATGTTGTTTCATCGATTCAACACTTTTTCTCACATACTCGCTAATACCAGTATCGACTGGCCGTGCTGTAAAAAAGTATGTAGAAAAATGCATGTTCACGGAAAAAAATAAGGTAATTGCTTGTTCGATAGGATTTTTTACCGTTATTATTTTTTCGTCGGGAAGCCCACGGACCCTAACGACGAGGCAGATTTGGAAAAACACGTGGAGGATATCGTTGACGGACTGCACAAAGTTATCGAGGATCACGCAGGATCTTGCGTAGTTCGAAGAAACAGTACGATCGCACCGGGGAAACGAAAGACGGTCCAGGAGCTGGTTGATTCTCGGGACAGGCGGGTCAGATTACCAACGAGCCTCGATAATCTGTTCCGTAGAAATTTGAATGATTCCCGCTCAGGTAAAGCCACAAAAGTAATTTCATCCGGGCGCATCGTCTCATCATTTTTCGCTGCCCCTATTTGCTTTCGGGTCGCCGATTTCTCCCAACCTCGGTAGGAGCGAAACTCTAAGATCGATCGGTTCGGAATATTACGCGTATCGATCGAGTTATCTCGAAGATCAATCGAAATATTTTGCGTATCGATCGACACATCTCGAAAATCGATCTCGATATATTCCGCATCGATCAAGACATCTCGAAGATTGGCTTCTATATCTGTAAATCGATTGCATTATCTCGAAAATCGATCGTGATACGAACGATTTTATAACCTCAAGAAAAAGAAGCCTCCAAAATCGATCGAGATATTTTGAATATCGATCGAGGCGTCTCGAACATCGAATTAATCGATCGAATATCGATCGAGATATCTCGAGGATCAAGGAACACATGAATTCGGTGCTTCAAGCAATTCCGTTTCACGGTTCGTTCTAACCAAACATGTACCTGGAATCCGCTATCGAACCGAGCGTCACAAATATTTCGCAATCGTTTCGTCTCTTCGCCGACAAATATTCTCTAAACAAATAACCCATAACCTGCCCGTAATATTTCATATTTCAGAAATGTCTCGATTCATGTCGACGCGAATGCCGCCGAGTGTAGTGGAGGCTTTCGAGCGCAGGCACTCGACGATGGTCACCAGCCAAAGACCCACGCAAAGCAGTAATAATAATGCCAACGGTTATCGTGGCGAAAACAACATTGCCGGAACGCAACTCGGCCGGAATTCGATCGCCCGCGAAGACAGTTACAACTACGACAACAAGGCTTTTGTCTCGGACTCCTACGACGAGAATCCTACCAGTAGCGAAGTTAATTTACCGCATCGTCCGAGTCATGTCTCCTTTCACGGAGGCGATCAATGAGAGCTCTCGCTCGTGCTCCTGAAAATGGCGCGTGCAATCGGAATAGGCGCCGCTCCGATTTAGTATTCTTATTTTTATTTGTTTTATTAAAGTGTGTCTCCAGGAATGGAGAACTTCGCACAAGTTGAAGCTTCTAACGAGAAATTACTAGAAATCCAATGAGATATCTAGAGACTTTTAGATTGGAACGATGGTTCCAGTAACGATAGTTCTAGTGACATCATTATTCTAGTAACATTTGCTTACACCGCTTTTTCTTAGTAACTTATAGTTACATACATTTTCCAGAAAATTCTAGTTACATTGTTGTAGCAACTTCTCATTATACAGTTTTAGTAACTTCTAGTTACAACGATTCTAGTAACTTCTGGTTACCTGATCCGAGCACATCTAGTCTATTAATTTATATTTTCTAGTATCCTTTAGCTACCCAGCTCTAATAACGTCCAGTTACCAAGCATTATACTGCCAGACTAGTAACTTCTAGTTAGGAACTAGTCTTTGGAACGTGTATACAGTTCCTCAAGGATGTTTGCCCTTACCTCGCAACGCATATTTCACAAGCAGCCTCTCACAACCGTTTTCTCAGACTCATACCCGTATTCATAGTCTCTCGTTATTTCAAGGATAAAGGACGCCTTAATGAAGGCTTCCTTGAATCTTAAAGGCGTCCTTGTTTTATAGTCACAATGTGGCTCTCCCTTCCAGAAGGAAGACATATTTAGGGATATGTGATTGCTTATGGTGATAAAACCGGTGATAGAAGCGCCATTCGGCTTTATTTGAAACTAACTCAAACTGCTTGGCTGTCGATTGTCAAGCAGCCATCGAAATCTATTCACAATTTCCTCAAAATCATCATCAAATTCATTATCAGAATTGTGTAAAAAATCGTTGTTTATTATGCCGAGTAATTATATGCAAAACTTCTGTACGAATTTCCACGTGGTTTTAATTATTTATTGAGGTTACGCCGTACACTGAAACACTCCGATACGTTTTACGTGGTTTCAATTGCTTATTTCGATTACGCTGTGAATTGTGATACGTCTCGGAACTGTTTACGAGTTCCAACAGTTTTTTTGTTTAAACTCCGTTCACTGCGATACGTTTGGAAACTTTTTACGTGCTCCACTTTTAACTGTTTTTGAGGTTAATCTGTAGACTGGTATGTGATACACGTAAAAACTGCATAGACGCCAAGCGCAAGCGCAAGCGTTAGTCATATGAAAGGAAACAGCCAATCACAGTACCGAAGGTTTCCTCAAGGAAGCTCGAGACCTGCCCTGAACGAAGGAGGCCAATAAGGCTCCTTGTTCTGTCAAGGACGGTCTATGAAACGCAAAATGAGGAACAAGGAATCCTTGTTCCTCAAGGAAGGACTATGAATCCGGTTATCAGTCGGAGGCTAAGGTCATGTATCGCATGCTCCGACTGCTTCGAAATTTCGAACCCCAACTTGGACCGAACAAAACAATCAATTGCGAGGAAATTTATTGTGTACATGCGATATTGTTGCAGAAAGAGCATAACGGTCGATATTTTGCTAAATTTTAAGAAAAAATATTGCAGATTGTTGTTACCATACGATGAATTGTGAATTACCAACGAACGCACAGAATTCTTGCATATTTTAGAACTTCACAGTGTAAAGTTAAGCTCTCGACAGAGAAAAATCACACATTTTGAGCGTCGTTTCAACTGGATTTATGGAAAAATGACGGAGAATATGGAATTTAGAGTTTTTCACATCAAACTAGCAAAATTATAGCAACGAACATGGAGACTAGATACAGGAGACCAAACTCCAATGGGGAGACAGTGAATACAGTGTATCCGAAACTGTGAAAAATAGGGATGTTGCGTCGATCGAACGGGCCCATATATATACAGTAGAGCCTCGATTATCCGAACTAATTGGGACTGGGCATTGTTCAGGCAATCGAAAATATATCTCGGATTTCCGGGAACATCAACTCATATAATATAAATAGTATCGAAAATTCTCTTTATTAATCCAACGACCCTAAATGCTTTACTCGTTAGCGATTAACAATGAATAAAGTTTCAATTTTTATACCACCACTACTTATGCAGTTCAATCACAATTATGACTTAAAATAATTATCAATTTTTCGCTGTCTCATAGTAGTTGCGCGTCTCGAATTCGTTTCAAGAACAGCAGTTGTGTGGGACTATTTTCTGGTTGAGTTGCAAACCATTCCAGGGCGGTTTCTCGTATTTACATACAATATATATACGTTCTGATATATTAAGTTACATATAGGCAATAATGTATTTTGAAAATATCTCGAAGTGATAGGAAACAGCTTCATTAGAGAAGAAGTGGGGGATACCCTAGAGCGAGACCTTAAGTGAGAAGAAAACCATTATTGAGTTCAGATAATTGAACGTTCGGATAAGGCGCCGAAGCGTTCGGATAACCGAAAATTCGGATAATCAAGGTTCTACTGTAGTAATCACGGTTTTACATACAGGTCTGGAAACTTCAGTGGAAGGGGTAGGTAGGTTATTGAAGAGAGTTGGTAGTTTACTAGTCGCCACTAGGTTCGTTGCGATCAGAATACCCGTTGGGGCGCGGCCGGGGGGGGGGGGGGCGCTCGGACCGAGACAGCACTAGTCGGCCATGCTTCTATCTCTCTATGTCTGTCGCACCTTCATGTTCGTTACGCGAATATTTTTTATGAGTTAGAAACACTTTTAAAAGGACCAGGACAAGGCGTTAGTCCTGTCAGTTTCGATTAATTCAGTAAAAAAAAAATATCCTAATCGTAATCAAGCGAACAACCTTTCTAAATCCAAGCGAGCGTAATAAGCACATACATACGATTTTGCAGCTGCCACATTGCATGTGAATTTGACGGAGTGGTTCCGTACTCGCCTCATACTTGTGTTGTTGTAGGTTCAAAGCCACTTGTCTCATTTTTTTTCTTCCATCCCTCTTTCCCGTGTTTTTTTATACAATTAAATAAAAATAAAAATGCAAAAAATTCTCTGATATTTTTTATTTTTGTACGTGCATTTTTTCATATCCAGCAAAATGAATCTCTTCAAATTTTTTTATGTTGCATCTTCATGCGCCGTACCGCGCACCACTTCACCATTTTGAAAAAGTATGCTTTCAATTGATCGAAAACCTACTGTGTCCAAAACGCAGAAAAAACAACAGTAATCAGCGGCACACGTTTTCAACCGCTCACTCCGTTGCGCGCCGTATTAAGGTTATGTATGTCCGGGTTCCGGAACCACAGCGACAACTAGTGGCGGCGCTAGGATCGAAATTTGCCACGCTAGACGACGCATCTGTTCGCGGCTGTCAACATTAGCGTTTCCAGACCTGTATGTAAGAACGTGGTAGTAATATTTCGGTCAGCGAGGTGAAAGTCAAGAAGACTATATGGAAGGAGTCCAATCTTCGTATGGGGAGACGGTATAAGAAACATCCGTAAATTCGTCCGGAAACATGGTGCTGAAATACGAGCTGTAGGCGTCGTTCGTGTCGTTCGTGTTGTGTTCCAAAAATATAGTAATACAGCCAGCGCACAGGGTGAAACTGACTGTCATGGCGGCTAATTGTTGATGCTTCTCAAAAAAACACCTACCGTGCACTAAGATTACTTGCTTGCGACGGCGACTTTGAAAGAGTATCGGACTAGGGAGTTCATGTATGATTTCGTCTAATTAGTTTAATGTAATAAGTTGTATGACAATTTTTACAAAGTTCTTAATTTTTTTAAAATTACGATCAATGTATTATGATTTTGTAAATAATTTGTATAATGCCTTTTTGGATGGTCAAAAGGAACCATCAACCATCAATAAGCACATTAACGTTAATTGCTTTTAGGAATCACTACCGTTTTTATTTGCGTTATTATGAATCTTATAACAAATGCAATCAATAATCAAACTAATTTACCGATAGAAGGCATAACAAATAGTTTCAATAAAAAAATAATAATTCCAATTATAAAAAAAAACTACGAGGCGAGAATCGAAAGCAGTAGCTCGCGCGGTGCTATACAGTTTTTTTTATATTGTGCGTAAAATTAAACTTAGCAAACAAACGCATCTCAGTAGTAGTTAGATTGTAGACTTTGGGCTGTTGTTATCAGCATCTTTGAGTCTTGATATTGTTTTAATAAATATAAAATGTAAAATGATGGCTCATGGTGGCGGTGAGTCTTGTGATCGTGCGTGTCGCTTCAATTTTTTCGATGAGTTGTCGTGTTCTAATTTCTCTCACTTTATGAGCGTTTGCATAAGAACTTGTAGTATAGGCATCGCTTATAGTTGTCTGGGTGATCTGGGTTATTGCAATTTGCACAGCAGATGAGCTGTTTGTCTGATGAGTTTTTTAAAGTGCATGTTCCGGTTTCATGTGAAGCACTACACTTGACGCAGTGGTATGCTGCAATTTACACTCGCGTGTCCCATTCGCTGACATTTTCTACATACCTTACACACTATGATCTCGGCCACCTAACCACATTTGAATAGAATTTATATTTACGTCGGCTATAAATTGTTATGGCCTTTTTAGGTTTTTTTTTCGTTATTAGGTGGGCATTTGCACTACGACTTAAATGTAAACATCTTAAGGCACTACTACAGCTACACGAAATTTATTTATAAAATGAATTAAGGTTAAGAAAATTAAAATGTTCAGCCTATGTGACAGCTAATGACAACACAGATAGCTGATAACAACGCAATATTCGCAAACATAAATGTATCTATAGCACATGGTCACTAGCTTCCGCAGCGCCGCTTATGCGGAACCTTGTTTCAGGACACTTTTACGGACACGCCAGAATACGGAGATTGGAGTCCTTTCCTATAGTCTCCTTGGTGAAAGTGATCGGACGAGGTTCTAACATCACAATAGACCGTTCGTGAGAGTATACTACTCTGAAAGACTTTATTCGTTGTTTCCAAAATGGCCACATGAGAATTTGTGCAAAAAAAACCATCAAAGGCAAAAAAGCGACCTTCTTTAGAAATTTAATCATATCTGCAGACTCAAGTTTTGTAATACATACCTGTTTTTGTACTCCGATAAACTAGGTACCCGAACAAAAAAATATTCATTTTGCAATACAAGAAACTACTCATCTGCATGTAGTCACTAAAAAAAGTATCCTGTTTCATTAATACTTTATTCGTGCGAATGAAGAGATGAAGCGTATTACTTCATCTTAAATTTAATTATAGCACTGACACGTAATTCAGGTTAAATAGGTTAGTCATATGTCCTACAATCAGAGTCGATATTTTATATACATACGAAATACCTATAGCATATTACCTTCGAAAGACCGCAGCGCCATCATTAATATTTGTAGTTTTGAGGACGAGTTGAAATGCCCAATTCGGACTCCTGTATCTAGTCTCCATGGTAGCGACTTAGCGGCCACTACAGATATTAAATCAGGGAGGCTAGAGTGGGAGGAGTCCGATCTCTTATGGAGAGACTTGAAAAAAGTGGCTACAAAAATGTGGTCATACCGGGATGGCGCCACTATTGCTAAGACGTCGAGAAGTGAGCTGCGTGTGACAGAGACGGAACAAGTAAATAATGAGAAGTGAACTGTGCATAAGGCAGCATGATACTTGAGAAGTAGGCTGCGTGCGAGGGAGATGCAAAATGATATGTAGCCAGATCGCGCGCAAAAGTTACCCCCTCTCTAGCCTCTTACGCGCCCATCACACAATCATAGTAGCGCGTGTTCGTGAGCGAGCGACGCTCGGACATCTTCGGAAAGAGCCGAGCGCGCCGAAGTTTCCGGACCGCGCCTTCGGCAGCTACACCAACACATGGACGCCGAGCTCGTTCATGTGCGGCCAAGCCGAAACGAAGGCTTCGAGGGAAAAAGCAATCTGAGCACGACTCGCGCGTGACGTCACTCGACGGAACGCGCGAGGCTTTTAGACGATTTCAATGCTTATTTAGCTCTTGATTCTCTGCGTTATCAATGTATACAAAAAAATGTATCGGGCACCCTGATCGCTTTTTTTTAGTTTATACGTTAATTGAAATATAACAATAAATCCAAATTACAACTTATTTGTCTTCTAAAAAATTGTTTACACTCTACTCACACCCATCCTTATGCCAAATAAATTACAATTCATAAAAGTAAGCGGAAATATATTTATATTCGTATTATTATATTAATTCTCATACTTTCATCAAGCGATAAAGCATTATCCCCAAAATCAAGCGAATCATTCATCTGGCCGCGAATCGTCAGTACCAGAAAGTGCATATTCTACAAGCGATGAGATGGTCCCGTTGGTAGCGTTCCTGGCTTCGGTCCGCAGGGGCGCGGGATCGTTCCCCGCGCTCAGTGCTTTTTTTAAAATTCTGATTACCATTAATTCTTATTTGATTAGTTATTTTTATTAGTTATCATTATTATTTTAATTAGTTATCTTTTAGTGTCGAAAAATTTATCGCGCGCTCCGACCGCTTACTTGATTAGTTTGTACGTTAATTTTAATTTAATAATAAATCTAAATTACAACTTATTTATCGTCTAAAGAATTGTTTGCGCTTTACTCACACCCGTCCCTATGCGAAATAAATTGTAATTCATAAAAACTAAGCGAAAATATATTTATATTCGCATTATTATATTCATTCTCATATACTATCATCAAGCGATAAAGCATTATCCCCGAAAACAAGCCACATCCATCCGGCCGCGAATCGTAACTTACGAGAATGAATATAATAATACGACTATAAATATATTTCCGCGCTAGCAATTTTGGCAACTGCAAAGTCAATCGAAATAATTAGCGGTTGAATTTGGACAGCTTTACAACTATAAAGTCGACCGTAAAAAAAATCCTAATGGTTGATTCAACGGTTGTTTAACCGCGGCCATTTTGTTTTCGCTGGATGGTTGTCTCACTCCGTCGCACAATCTGCTGCGGATATCGCCCCCCCCCCCCCCCCCCCCAGTGTTTGATGACTCAATTCTCCGCAAATCATCAACTTAATTATCAAGACAGTATAATTTGATTAATCATTAAATATATTGCGTCGAGTCAACCATCCAATCAACCGCCGAGTTAACCATCGAGTCAACCATCCACAGAAAACGCAGGATGGTCGACTTTCAAAGATGCACCCACAGAAAACGCAGGATGGTCGACTTTCAAAGATGAACAGTTGAGAAGCTGTTCAAATTCAACCGTTGAACTTTTACGTTGACTCAACTGTCTTGTACAACCGGTTGACCAAAATGACAGGGCGCTTACTTTTATGAATTATAATCTATTTGGCATAGAGACGGGTGTGAGTAAAGCGCAAACAATTTTTTAAAAGATACATAAGTTGTAATGTAGATTTATTATTAAATTCAAATTAACGTACAAACTAATCAAATAAGCGGTCGGAGTGTGCGATAAATTTTTCGGCACTAAAAGATAACTAATAAAAATAATAATGATAACTTAATAAAAATAACTAATCAAACAAGAATTAATAGTGATAATAATTTTAAAAAAAGCACTGAGCGCGAGGAACGATCCTACGCTTCTGCGCACCGAAGCCAGGAACGCTACCAACGGGACCATCCCATCGCTTGTAGAATATACACTTTCTGGTACTGACGATTCGCGGCCGGATGGTTGATTGGCTTGCTTTTGGGGATAATGCTTCATCGTTTGATGAAACTATGAGAATTAATATAATAATACGAATATAAATATAATTCCGCTTACTTTTATTAATTATAATTTATTTGGCATAAGGACGGGTGTGAGCATGGAGGCTAGAGTGGGAGGAGGCCGATCTGTGCATTTCAAAGTGGCTACAAAAATGTGGTCAGACCGGGATGGCGCCACTATCTCTAAAACCTCGAGCACGAAGCTGAGTATCGATGTCGTGTAAGAGAGATGGAAGAGGATCGAATACGCATCCCAGCAAGCAGTGCAGCGAGATCGCACGCAAAAGTTACCCCCTCGCTGGTCTCTTACGCGCCCATCACACAATCATAGAATCGCGTGTTCGTGAGCGAGCGACGCTCGGACATCTTCGGAAAGAGCCGAGCGCGATGAAGTTTCCCGACCGCTCCTTCGGCAGCTACACCAACACATGGACGCCGAGCTCGTTCATGTGCGGCCAAGCCGAAACAAAGGCTTCAAGGGAAAAAGCAATGTGAGCACGACTCGCGCGTGACGTCACCCGACGGAACGCGCGAGGCTTTTAGATGATTTCGATGCTTATTTAGCTCTTGATTCTCTGCGTTATCAATGTATACAAAAAAATGTATCGCGCACCCTGATTGCTTATTTTTTTTAGTTTATACGTTAATTTAAATATAATTATGAATCCAAATTACAACTTATTTATCTTCTAAAAAATTGTTTACGCTTTACTCACACCCGTCCTTATGCCAAATAAATTATAATTAATAAAAGTAAGCGGAAATATATTTATATTCGTATTATTATATTAATTCTCATAGTTTTATCAAACGATAAAGCATTATCCCCAAAAGCAAGCCAATCAACCATCCGGCCGCGAATCGTCAGTACCAGAAAGTGTATATTCTACAAGCGATGGGATGGTCCCGTAGGTAGCGTTCCTGACTTCGGTCCGCAGAAGCGTAGGATCGTTCCTCGCGCTCAGTGCTTTTTTTAAAAATTATTATCACTATTAATTCTTGTTTGATTAGTTATTTTTATTAAGTTATCATTATTATTTTTATTAGTTATCTTTTAGTGCCGAAAAATTTATCGCACACTCCGACCGCTTATTTGATTAGTTTGTACGTTAATTTGAATGTAATAATAAATCTACATTACAACTTATGTATCTATAAAAAAATTGTTTGCGCTTTACTCACACCCGTCTCTATGCCAAATAAATTGTAATTCATAAAAGTAAGCGGCCCTGTAATTTTGGTCAACCGGTTGTACAAGACAGTTGAGTCAACGTAAAAGTTCAACGGTTGAATTTGGACAGCTTCTCAACTGTTCATCTTTGAAAGTCGACCATCCTGCGTTTTCTGTGGATGGTTGACTCGATGGTTAACTCGGCGGTTGATTGGATGGTTGACTCGACGCAATATATTTAATGATTAATTAAATTATACTGTCTTGATAATTAAATTGATGATTTGCGGAGAATTGAGTCATCAAACACTGGGGGGGGGGGGGGGGGATATCCGCAGCAGATTGTGCGACGTAGTGAGACAACCATCCAGCGAAAACAAAATGGCCGCGGTTAAACAACCGTTGAATCAACCATTAGGATTTTTTTTACGGTCGACTTTATAGTTGTAAAGCTGTCCAAATTCAACCGTTGATTATTTCAGTTGACTTTGCAGTTGCCAAAATTGCTAGCGCGGAAATATATTTATAGTCGTATTATTATATTCATTCTCGTAAGTTACGATTCGCGGCCGGATGGATGTGACTTGTTTTTGGGGATAATGCTTTATCGCTTGATGATAGTATATGAGAATGAATATAATAATGCGAATATAAATATATTTTCGCTTGGTTTTTATGAATTACAATTTATTTCGCATAGGGACGGGTGTGAGTAAAGCGCAAACAATTCTTTAGACGATAAATAAGTTGTAATTTAGATTTATTATTAAATTAAAATTAACGTACAAACTAATCAAATAAGCGGTCGGAGTGCGCGATAAATTTTTCGACACTAAAAGATAACTAATTAAAATAACAATGATAACTAATAAAAATAACTAATCAAATAAGAATTAATGGTAATCAGAATTTAAAAAAAAGCACTGAGCACGGGGACCGATCCCGCGCCCCTGCGGACCGAAGCCAGGAACGCTACCTACGGGACCATCTCATCGCTTGTAGAATATGCACTTTCTGGTACTGACGATTCGCGGCCAGATGAATGATTCGCTTGTTTTTGGGGATAATGCTTTATCGCTTGATGAAAGTATGAGAATTAATATAATAATACGAATATAAATATATTTCCGCTTACTTTTATGAATTATAATTTATTTGGCATAAGGATGGGTGTGAGTAGAGTGTAAACGATTTTTTAGAAGACAAATAAGTTGTAATTTGGATTTATTGTTATATTTAAATTAACGTATAAACTAAAAAAAAAGCGATCAGGGTGCCCGATACATTTTTTTGTATACATTGATAACGCAGAGAATCAAGAGCTAAATAAGCATTGAAATCGTCTAAAAGCCTCGCGCGTTCCGTCGAGTGACGTCACGCGCGAGTCGTGCTCAGATTGCTTTTTCCCTCGAAGCCTTCGTTTCGGCTTGGCCGCACATGAACGAGCTCGGCGTCTATGTGTTGGTGTAGCTGCTGAAGGCGCGGTCGGGAAACTTCGGCGCGCTCGGCTCTTTCCGAAGATGTCCGAGCGTCGCTCGCTCACGAACACGCGCTACTATGATTGTGTGATGGGCGCGTAAGAGGCTAGAGAAGGGGTAACTTTTGCGCGCGATCTGCCTATATATCATTTTGCATCTCTCTCGCACGCAGTCTACTTCTCAAATATCATGCTGCCTTATGCACAGTTCACTTCTCATTATGTACTTGTTCCGTCTCTGTCACACGCAGCTCACTTCTCGACGTCTTAGCAATAGTGGCGCCATCCCAGTATGACCACATTTTTGTAGCCACTTTTTTCAAGACTCTCCATAAGAGATCGGACTCCTCCCACTCTAGCCTCCCTGTGACGGTCCTTCCAATCCGACGGAGTCTCCAGCCTGTCTACAAGCCTGTGACTGTTCTATGCAAGTCCGACATAACCTACAACAACCCAATCTCCATAAATCGTGTCAATTCGTCGTACATGGATAATTATTGTTAACCGTATAAATTCGCCGGAAAGGAAAAACGAAAAAGTCTGTGAGTAAAGTAACGATCTCAAAATCGACATGACACCTCCGATGGAGAGAATTCAAATTTTGGAGACTATCGAGAAGGACATAATCGTTTGTTTACAAAGCGCAGGTAGGTTAGGCTTTCAATTTGTTTACAATTTTTCGAACATATATATATATATATACACATTCGCCAAAACAACGTCGGTAAAGTTTTTTCAATCGTTCGAAAATATTTAGAAACATTGAATTCGATGAAAAATTATTAAAAAAATATTTTTCACAACTTTTCGACATCGCCTCGTTAGAACCGTATATATATTTTTTTCATTCAATTTGATGTTTGTTTCCTTACATTGTTTATAATGTAAGCTTTTGTTGTGTTTTCGTGTTTTTGCTAACTACCTTTGAAGTTCAGAGTTTTTTTTGTGTATTTTTCACTTTTTTCTTGTAATTTTAGTGTTCTCCAAATTTTTCCCCGAAAATGCAAGCTCCGATAATTTTTGAAAATGCTTGACATATTCAATCAAAGGTCAAGCGCTGATGGAGCTGAGCAAAGAAAAATCCAGTCTGAAACAAGCCGAGGGTCAGACGCATCAATTTTTAAAGACCCTGAGCCACGTCGAATCCAAATTGAGCGAACAGATCAATTATCTGACCCAAGTCTCGACAGGTAAATTATACAGATAGCGGATATACTTATTCTACTATGCAGACGCCATTATCATTTTGAGAAAATTAGATTACATTGTGGGACAATCTTTTCGAATTAACATTTTTTGTGAATTTTTCCATAAACAAATGTACGCAAATGATAAGCTAATATGAAAATGGAATTTGTTTAATAAAAGAAAAACGAGAAGTAACCAAACGCGAGGAAACTTCAATATATTTTTCAAATTTCTTTGGCTTCCTTTTTTATTTGTCGCTGGTGGGACAATTTCTTTGAAAAATAAATCGAGAAATAAAACTATTGGGAAACAAGAATACTTTTTTGTTTTTCGTATGTATTCATCGAACAAACTCCATTTTTCAATGTTTCTTTATTGGTTGGCAGAAATCATTTTCAAATAGAGTCTGTTCGATGAGAAATAAAAAAGTATTTCCATTTCTCGGAGTTATTCACTCAATGGAGCAAAATAAGAAACGAGCACCAAACAAATTTAACGAACATATCAACATTTTTTGGTTGTGATTACTTTTCGTTTTTCCTTCATTAAACAAATTCCATTTTTAAGTTACGCTCTTATCACGCGAATTTATTTATCTCCATGAAACGTTATGTCCATTCACTTTTTTATTGGTTATACAATAAAACGTTTTGCCACATGTTTTGGAGTTCTCAACGGTCATCCGACCAAACGCAACAACACGGTGTGTTTCCGGCTGACGAACGTACAAAAGATCGGAGAGGGATGGCACTACCCTATTTATTATTCAATAACTTATCTCTCTCTGAAACTCTATTTTTGCACGATTCTTTATTAATAATATCAATTATATTATCTTGATTAATTTTATTATTTTTTATTAATTATATTAATTAATAATTGATAAAGAATTTTTTTTCTAAATAACAGTTTCTTCAAACAATAAATACAAGAGATAAAAAATCTATTTTGCAATTGAAAGGAGTCTATAAGTAAATTTCTCGGTTCAACAAATTCCGCGAAACCCTCAACAAAATCAAACAACCACAAATTCGTTTCTGTTAATTTGCTCCGTGAATTTCACGAAATTGTCACTTTTTATTCAACTGGTCGTACCCATTTACTTAACGATTTATAAATCTTCTCATTCATCGCAATGAACAATAATTGTAGGCCAACCGCACGAGGGCTCCGGATACGCGAGTCAAAAAGTCCTGCAAATGGCTTGGCACAGACTAGAGCACGCACGTAGTCGAGTCAACGAGTTGGAGCGGTTGAAGAACAAGCACCTTTACGGGCACTCGAGCATAAGGTCGAGCCAGGCGCCGCCGGCTCCGCCGACTTCCGGGTCCGCGGCTGCTATTCAAATGGCTCAGCCCAACATAAGTTCCTAGCCTTGAAAAATGAGGGCGCGCAGCCAAAAAGTTCGCGCTCGAAAGTCTGCTCCACTCTCAACGAGTACCCCCTCGATGCGATTCATACTTTATATTTATTGTCATTACGTCCGATGGAATATAAAAGAAATGTACTTTTTTTCATAGATCAATTATTCGAAGCTACATTTTGCATAAATAAATTTTTCCAAGTACCTGTTCATTTACTTCGACGTAGTAAAATCGTAATATGATAATGTAACTAGTTTACACGTGTATAATCACTCAATCATATCCATGAAAATCAGTAATATATTGAGGTGAACATTGATCGACAAGAATCATCATTAAGAGTGATAATAAAGATAATTATAATGTTATTGATAGACGGTAATAAGAATAATAGTGCAAGAAATAATTATTATTACCGCTATCGTTATTATTGATGGCGATGGCGGCGATAATAGTAATATAGTTCTTGATTTCTATGTGGGTTTCTGGACAGTTCCCCTTTCTGTACATTGATGCCCTTTTACAAGTTTCGGTAATTTTGCAGTTTGAGGACTTTTCCGAAGGACGGGAAATTATTGTTTTGCCATGATAACTGATTAAGAGCTAAGTGATGTTAAGTGATTAAGAGTCCATTATAGTCAGTGATATTCCGTCGAGGAAAGCTGACATATCCCATTAATTCCATACGTTAAGGGGTTTTGACGTTTACGGGAACAAGGGACATAGTGACGCAATTACGAACTTTTCAACGCCTAAATTGGGAGTGGGGAATGGGGAGATTTGCAATAAAAACCTTCCTGAAGCGGAGCGATCACTTCCCCCTCCCCCCGCCCCCGTTAAAAGTTTGTCAAAATACACGATTTCGAAGACGAAACTGAAAATCGGTGAAAATTGTGTGGATGTGGATTTGTTTGGGGTTGTTGGGTGTGTGTGTGTTTGGGTTTTTTGTGTGTGTCGCGATAGTAATCAACACACACACGCGCGCGCGCTCGGACAAACACATACACCCCCCCCCCCCAAACAACCCCAAACACACACACACACACACACAACATTCACCGATTTCCAGTCTCGTCTTTGAAATCGTGTATTTTGACAAACTTGCAACGGGGTAGGGGGGAGAGGAGGAAGTGACCGCTCCAATAGCTCTTCGGCATTGTATTCACGAAGGTTTTTTTTTACAAATCCCTCCACTCCCCACTCCCAATATAGGCGTTGAAATGTCCGTAATTGCGCTATTTTGTCCCTCGTTTCCGTAAACTTCAAAACCCCATAACTTATGGAATTAATGAGAAATGTCAGCCTCCCCCGACGAAATATCATTAGTCGTGACCAATTAAAGCAGTTCATGGCAAAATCAAATTTTCGTTTTTCGGAAAAGTCTTCTAACTGCATAATTACCCAACTCCCTCGTTTTTTGTCAACACTTGTCTTTCGTTCCTCGTCTCCCTTATTCTTCCTTCCTTACCATGCATTCGAAGGCTCTCACATGATCCCACAATTCTTTCCTCGATATTCCTTTCATTTCTTTATTAATTTTTCCTATTAATGCCTTTCTATTGTAGCCGCGTCGCCACTTTTCCAAACCATCTACCACTTCTTCATTTTTTTATTTTATTTTGCCGCATTCAAGAATGTGTTCCAAACTTCCTTCTTCCTTCCTACAGTACCGGCATAGATTATCTGCGTATCCCTTGTTACCTACTTTTCGTATATTTCCGCATCCTAACCTGGCCCATGTTTCTTTAGTTCTTCCCTCTATGCCTTTCTCTTTCCAGTTCTCGTCCATTGCTATGTTGTTTTCGATTTTTATACTTCCAGCAATACGTCGAATGCTCAATTTTGCTTCAATCTTGTTGTATTTCATGGTCGATTTTTATTCGTATAGCTCTTTCGATTATTTTTCTTACCCCTTGCATATCTTCGTCTCTTATCCTTTGCCATATTGCTTTCAGTCTTATCTCCTCCATGGCTTCATTTTCAGTCCCCATTTGGATGGGTTTGCATTTACTATCGCTCTGGCTTCTTTTAAACACTTTTTCGGCCACCTATCTTCCGGCATTTTCATTACCTCCCATAGGTAGTTTACTGCTCTTTCCCATGCTTCTATTCCTATCCCTCTTATTCCCGCCTCCATTCTCCATATGTACCTAGGCGTATTGTCATTTATACTCATTGCCATTTTAACATATTTGCCCTGATACTTTCGTATTTTCTCCGTTCACTTCCACCCCCACGTCTCTATTCCGTACAACATCCCACTCTTTGCTGTCACCTGCATATGAGGCATGCTTTCCTTCTTAGACTGCCAATTTTTGCCCTTTTGCATACACCTCATACTGCGTTTATCCCTTTGCCTATTTTTCCCGCTGTGGTTTTCGTGTATTTCTCAAAAGTGTTCCCCGTTGAGAACCACACCCCAGGTACTTATATTCCTTCACTATTTCCAATCCTACCCCTTTGTATTTCCAGATTTTCCGTCTTTTCTGTCTTTCTCCTTTTTCAAAAATCATTATTTTTGTTTTATCAATGTTCAGTCAGCTTGTTTTTTTCCCACGTATTTCTCCAGTGATGCTCTCATTTTCCTTAGCTGGTATTTCTCTTCCTTGTCCGTCACACAGCCCAGGTCCAGTATGTCGATTTGCACGTTGACTGTCTATCCCGTGCTTCGGCGTCTCCCGAGGCTCGCCGAAGCTTGTCCTGGAAGTTCTGTATTTCGTTTGACCCGCTTTTACGCGGACCAGAACTCATCCGTCCTTTGTCTGTCGGTAGCCGTCAACCTGCACTTTCTCGGTACAAGGGTCAACGGTTTTCATCCCTCAGTGTGTCTAATTTAATAATTTACCGTTAAGTCAACATAAGTTACTGATTTTCAATAATAATAAACTATAGTATTAGAATATAGGCGTAATAATAATAATAATAACGTTCATTCCTGTTATTTTTGTTATGATCATATTTTTTTATCATTCTTTGTAATACCATAAATTACAACGATTAACAATAACAATAGTTATTAATTTTGCATTTAACTTTGTGTACCTTCAAAGTGGACTAGGGGTGCATTTGTTTTTTCTTCTTCGTTTTTCTTATCAGTCTCGAAAAAAGAGCTCGATGGTCGAAAGGCCGGAGCAGCAAAAAAAATAGCGATAACAAGAGAAAAACGGAAAAAAGTGAGCTAAGAAATATTTTTATTGGAAATATACGAAGCGTCAATTATCGAGGGAAAAAATGGAAATTGGTCCCTCGATGTTTCGTCAATGATTTGATGAATTGTCCGGAAACGGTGTTTTCTTTATTTATATATATGTGTGTGTGTGTGTGTGTGTGTCTGTGTATATTCGCTAAGGCACGAGAGCGGCGTCCTGGCTGGCGATGTTACGTTTAACGAGGGCGGCCAGCAACTGACGCGAGCGTCTCTCCTCGTCCAGTTGGCTCGTGATCTGCGACATTTTCAACTGCAAATCGGCGATGTTGGCCTTCAGGGTCTCAACAGTCTCCGACAGGCTCCTGCGTCCGAGATACACAAGGAGAACGATCAAGGATACGATTTCTTTTATCTTTCTTTTGAATCCGGTTTCTAGCTATTTTTTTCATTAGGGTTCCGTAGTCAGGCAAGGAAGCCTTGCAACTTCGTCGTGTCCGTCCGTCGCAGCCTCACAGTTTCTACAGTTTGAGACCTGGAGGCATGAAATTTTGCGAGTTTACGCTCCGGACGGGGATCTCAATTGATACGTAGGAACATTTTGAAAAACTTTTTTTTTACGGTTGTTCCTCTGTATTTAAAAATGGGAGGCATTTTTTGTGCACCCCATGGAATGGTGGCTCATTGGACAGGTGTTTCAAAGTCAAATTGAAGTTTTGGTTTTGACACTTGTCATTTTTGGGCCCCGCTTGCAAAATATCAAGCTTGAAAGTAATGTCCCTTAGCTTTACAACGGTTGATTTCAAATATCTGAAAAAATTGTAAGTTCTATGCATTGAAACTTTCGATTTAAATTATTAAGGGGTCTGCGTAAGCTTGATGTTTCGAAAATACGATTTTTTGAATTGCACAATTTTATAGCCCAGCTCTTAACTCAGATTTGCAACAAAGATTTTGAGAAAAATCTAAAAATCGGCATAGTTGTGACGATTTCTGTGAACGATCAGATGGCACATTGCGCTACGACGAACCGCCCCTCTGTGTTTTATCCTTTTTCTTTTGCTTTTTTCTCGAACACTATATTTTGTGAAACTTTGTAAGTCGTATTTCAAAATCTTTTCGTCCGATTCACTTCAAATCCGAAAGGAGCATAGACGGTGACATTTTCTCTCGTACGACCAGATTTTTTCATATGTTTATTCATTTGTTATTGATTGACAAATGATTGAATTTTTTGGGTAAAAAATCGAACGTTTTTTCTACATTTTCGCCGTTGTTGTAATTTTCGAAATAAAAAAATGTATCCGGCCATACGAAAGTTTTATCATTATTCTAGAAGTACATTTTTGCATATTTTTTATTTCAGATGAGCCGAGTTGCCGGAACAATCTACACCGATTGGCCACGCGGTATAGCTGGCACTTTGTTTAAATAATAATATGTACATTATTGATCAATATTTTTTAATTAAAAAAAAAAAAACTAAAATTTGGCAAGACTATGTATTAATTATCTGTGAAATGTCAACCTCGTCATCCCAATACTCTCATCAGAAAAACATATTGAAAATCAAGTTGTTTTTTTTGGCCCCAAGCTTATGCAGACCATCGCGAGATTTAGGAAACACGGAAAACCACTATTGACGCTTTAGAAAATTATTGCACGAATAAATGACTACGGAACCCTATTACGCGTGTTCAGACACCTACTTGGCAGATTTTTTTTTTCGTGTATATGCGTTTATCTTATGTTTTTTGACTTCAGAATTAGTTTCGGAGACTTCGCCGTTGTTGTTGTAGCGATTGTGTTTCATTGTTGGTGTTTGTTTCGGCATGTGAGGTGACCGGGTACGTACCTTTCTTCGCACGAATCCCAACGATCGACTCTACTATTCATTACGGATAAGCTATCATCGCGCGTTATATAAGTCGTCTCGTTATCCAACAGAGCTGAAAATTCATGAGCCCTTGTTATTTCGCCGTTCCCAATGACAGCAGGCCCTCGCTATTATTTTTTCTTTTCGGATCCCGACATTTTCTCGCCATTCGACCGCAATTTTATCACTTCTCATCGTTCATTATTATTATTTTCGTTGTTGTTCTCGTGGCCGTTGAAGTTGCACGTTTTATTTGTCCGGAATCGAGCGAAATTAAATTATCCGTTTTGAATGAGTAAAGGGACTGTTTCGCAACGATGTATCGTGATTCCTCGGAAATAAACCTCGATGTGCAGGGCTTGACGCTTCTGTCATTTGGGTTTATCTGATGTTGCGTCATTTGAGGGTTGTAATTGTATTACGTGGTAGCATATGAAATCGCACGCTGGCGATAGATGGCGTTAAGTACACTATTTTCTTGCGTTAAAATTTGGCAATACACATGATTTATAAAGTCCCATTAAGGCGAGAAATCCCTTTAGAATTTTCAAACAATCAATTTTTTTATTACATATTTCGAAAGTATGATACCCAAAGAATATACCGACCAAAGGAAAAGTCGAAATATTGAATATTTGCGGAGTTATCGCGTATAGTCTAGAGCGTAAACTTTAAACGTGATTACCTCGAAGCTACTTTTTCTAAAAGTGCTCGTGTTGTAGCTCAAAAAGTTATCGACCGCTTTGGGTGAAATTTTGGGAGGTTACACTCAGTAATATTATCGGAAGGATATACCTAAAGTTTGAAAGGTAGCGTGTAAATAAATAATTTTTTTGGGGTCAAATATGTCGAAAAAATGGTCGAAAATTCGAACTTTGGGGTAAAAAAGCTCCCAAATTTTCAATTTTGCACTTATTCATCGTTTTTTAGATATATCCTTCCCCTTAATAGTCAGTAAACGAATGACACTTATTAAATCTTTTTCAGATCAACAGAAAAAGAGTGACAACTGCAGCACTTTTCGATGTCGCGGAAAACAGGCGTCCGAAGACCCTTAATAACGCCGCCATTTTGTTGGTCATCACGAAAAAATATATTTTTTTTTCAACTTGACAGTTATAATAGACTCATGTCCAAATTTGAAAATGATCAGATTGCTTTATCCCCTCTAAAAAAATTCCCGAAAAATACCTATTTTTCACGCTCCTAAAGGGATTTCTCGCCTTAAAACGCCATAGGTAACGTTTGTACGACGCGTTAACATCACCGATTTCAATTGTCTCTACCATGGCAAATTTTATTCCAAATAAGTCACATTCGCGCCAAGTTACGCTCCACTATTTCCTGGCAAAGAAATCGGCCAGGGAAACGCATCGATTGCTAGAGGAAGTGTAGTCGGAACATGCTCCGTCGAGTACAACGTGCACAGAGTGCTTTCGTTTCCAAAGTCATGATTTCTCTATGCACATCAAGGACCGCGGAAAAACACCCTGAAGTTGTTTGTAAAACGAACTGCTGAAAGTGTCGGAAAGCATCACTGGGGACCGTTATCGACGGCAACTGATGCGTCTGAAGTGAGCTCTGCACGAGAAGAGGCCGAAATGGGAGAATTGCCATGATAAGTTGATTTTGCAGCCGACAACGCCAGGTCACGAAGTGAAGTCGCTGCTTACGGCTTGGGACTTCATTTCGTACGAAGGAATACAAAAAATGGCTAGATGACTGGATTGCCTCTAAGAAGCCGAATTCTCTCCGCGTGAAATTCGATCGTTGGCCGACAGATGGACCAAGCTTGTCTCTTCCGATCGAAAATGCTTTGAATAATCCTACGTCGCTTTCCTACCGAACCACTATCTTTTCTTTCACTCAAAAAAGGCCGTTTCATATGCAACCACCCAATAAATTCCAAGTACAAATGGCACATACAAATTTTAATTGTAATGCATTTTTATCCTGTTGCAACGTAATTTGTAACGTGTAATTGTAAATTGGAAGCATCGCAGTTTGCTTCCCGGGAAATCACGTTCGACGATATATATAGAAAGAGACAAGAGATACGTTTGTACACCTATGTGATCAGCTAATTCTGAAGTCATGGGAGTAATTCTGGGTTTTAATATCTCTCATGCAACAGAAACGCGAGCAATTGAAATGTCACAAATTGTAAAGGCAAAATTTAAAAAAAAACAACACACATCGAACAGAACAAAGTATTCTCGTGCGTTGCGGAAAAAGAAAGCTTCGGTTTTTTTCTAGTCACACATGCCTCGAGCATAATCTACGAATAAAAGGTATCTATATGTAATTCGACGATCAATCGAATGCGAGGAAACTTAAAAAAAATGTTATCGGAATATGAAAACATGCTTCAAAAAAATTGTTTTTACGAAAATGTCAATTTTTCGGGACGATTAAGAAGGTCGTGTTGCTTTTTTGAAATATTCACAGTGCAAAATCGTTGGAGATTATTTAAAAAAAAAAGGTTTCACGATCAAGTGCATGGGCGATCGAATGTTTCGTGTTTTTAACAACAAAAAGAAAATAATTTATTCTAAGCCGAATCACCAGAAACAACGAGTCGAAAAAAAAACCAAAAGGTAAAGGAGAAAACATCTTACCAGAATGCACGGTAAACCTGGCATTGACCGTCAGGCAATAACCCTCGATGACCTTCAATATTATCGCGTCATCCTCGAACTGACGTTCATCTGCGGTTACGCAAGAGATTGCATCAAATCTTTTTCTACAAGGTAGTTGAAAAATGCCCGAGCATTTGTAAATAGAAAAAATAATTGGTGAAGAAAAAAATAATTGTTATGAAAAAATGAAGAAAATTCGTGAATGTTGTTTATCCATAAAAAATTAATTATTCGTAAATAAATAAAGATACTTTATAAAAAAAAAGGTTTCAAAGAAAAGCAAGTAGTTTATTTGAAAAAGAAATAAATTCTTAAATGAATGAAAATAACTTGTAAATGAAAAGGATACTTCGTTAAAGGATAAAAATAATTCGTGAAAAAATTTTAACAAATGAAAATAATTCGCAAAATTGGCTAAATTTTTCAAAATGATCGAAATACAACGGCAAAAAAGGAAGGTACTGACTGAGAGTACGTGGCGTTCGTGCGGCTTCTGCGTTGTCACTTTTTCCATAAATCTTGAGCGAGTACAGAGGCGGCGCCGGTCGTAACGAAGCTAAACTCCACGGGGTTTTAATCCCTGGTGACGAACAATGTTCCGCTCCCGACGATTGGCCCTTTCCGTTCGACTGATTGCTCGTCTGCACGCAAAAATATTTGAAAAAAAAAGATAAAAAGAAAAAAGAATGCAATTAACGAATAATATTAAGCGACCGTGTCGGGAGAAACGGTTTGGGAATGTGACACCTGGCGGTCAAATACGGAGACACGATCCTTGGAAATTTCAAATAAAAGTCGGAACAATAATAGAGACAATGAACACTGATTCTTTTGAAACTGATGAAAAAAAAAATCACCGCCCTTTCATAACCTTCACGCAACTCGTTTCACGATAAAGAGAAACGATAAATTTACTACATACATATGTTCGTTAGGTAACCTCAAAATCGACTCGCCGTGGCGGTCGGCAAAATGAGCGGCCGAGCGAACAAAATGGCCGGTGGTGGCACTGCCGTCGGGGAAAACCGCGCGAAATTTCAATCTCACTCTTATACGAACAGTGTTAGAAATCGCGCGAAAATCACTGCGAATTTGGACATATAATTAAAAATGGCAATGATTACTATTATTATCATTTTCAAATATCAATGCGAATTCAATTATAATATTTATAATAGTAACACGTATTTAATAATCATGGTAAAATGTTAACAATTATATATCATATATTTCATCATAATAATTGTATTGCACCAATTTATAAATAACTGTACGTGCATCAATGTGCGTTGCATTTTTTTTCAATGTTTTTCGTTACTCAATATTTTGCCACCAGGTGTCACGGTCATTTTTTTCGCGATAGGCAACTTTCCGTTCCTATCCGATAAAAATCTTTTTTTCGCCGATCATCTTCTATGATTGGGACGGGGATGGGCATTGGAGGTTAGTACGAAAAATGTCACAGCAAAAGCATACTTCTCACAACATGGCTGTGGATCGTAGTAAAGCGTAGTCGAAGAAAATTCATGATTGTCAAATTAACGACGAAAAAAAAAACGAAAAAAAAAACAAATCAAGTGAGATATAATTAGTAGCGAAACTGTTACTCGGTAAACTCTCATCGAATACAAATCAATTACGCAGGATGTCCCGTTACGAAGGATATCCTGACGTTCGTTTTTTCTCGGGTCCCCTCCAAAAACCGGGACACCCTGCATACAGGGAGTACCATTTGTGTTGATGCTACCAAATATCCCGAGGGATGCACTTTATCATCAAAACTCTTCAGAACAAAAGTTTCACAGTGTCGAACAACAAAAATGATGGTCTCGGCAACTTTTACGGTTATTTCAAGGTCAACTTTTGTTTTTCAATTCGAACCGATATTTTTTATTTTGGAATAATTTTCTGCGTAAGTAAATGGGTAACTTCAGTTTCAAACGTTTTTTCTCTTTGAATTCAATTTTTAAAGATGTTTCGGGCTACCTATTTTAATGTCGAAAATCTCTTAAAGAATTGGTGTCGAACGGAAAAAAGTTACTGACTAAAGTTACCTACTATATCACGCGGAAAAGGATCCCGAAATAGAAAATATCGGTTTCCATTGAATAACTGAAGTTGATCTTGAGATAACCTTGAAAATATCCAATAAATGGAAAATAACCACGACCATAATTTTCGTTACTCAAAACCATGAAAGCTTGGTTGAAAACTTTTTCTTCTAAAACGCATCCCTCATGAGATATTTCTTCGTCCCAACTTGTCTAGTACACCCTGTACGTAGAAAGAAAGAGAACAAAAAACCGCAAAGAAAAACCAGCCATGCTATGGGGAGCTTGCCTTGTTCCGTGATCGCAGATATTCCCGGAATATCTTTCTTGAGCCACCAGTGTGCGTACAAGCCGGAAGTGTAAATTTTCTCCTGACTCGGAGGGGCTCCCGCGTGGGCGTTTTTCTCCTCGCTCGTTGCGTATCTACCGGGCCGTGTGCGGTTGTTCTTGACTTCCGTCAGCAACGGCACGGTATTGCGTTTGTCGTGAGGTACGTTTGCGCGCAAATTGCGCGTCGCCACGTTCGCTGGCACTTCCGGTTGGCCGGAAGTCGTGCAGGGCGAGAAATGGCTCTCGGCGTTCGCGAGTAAATTCTTTCCGCTCGTTCTTGGGGTCGAGCCGAAAGGCGAGCTGCATATACACTGATGCTCGTAATTGTCGCTCTCGGTGTCACTCGTGAGAAAGCCGCCATTTTGTCTGTCCTCGCCGAGCCTGTGACGATATCTGTAGCAGGCGGAGTTGAGATCCGTGGAATTCATGCGACAACTCTCGGCCATGCCGGAGTCGAGGGAATGTTGGCTCGTGGCCGGAAACGTCAGGAGATCGCCACTTCCGGTCTGCTTGATGGGTTGGTCCTCGTCGATGGCGACGAGATTGGTCACCGTGCGACAGGATCGCCAGGACTCGAGGGCTTCGCTCCAGTGCTCGAAGTCGTCGCTCGCGGCCTCGTCCCGAAGCATTCTTTCCCCGCTCACGTGACCCGGAAGGCTCCTCGAGGCGGCCGGAACATCCGCCACCTCTTCGTCGTCGTTTCCTCCTCCCGGAAACGACAACTGCGTCTTCGTCGTTTCCTCGTGATCCCACGCGTATCTTACGTCAAGCATAATCGTTGACTTCATTATCGAGCGTTTTTCCCTCACTTCCGGTATCGCGAGTATCAACTCGTCCGCATCCTCGACGCTCGAAGCGTTCTCGCTCGATCTTCTCTTCGGGAAAATCGCGTACGTGGTTATCTCGTTGCGTTTGCGCATCCTGACCGCACTCAAATCCGGCTTGTACACGTACTGGAGATAGAGGAGCCTCTTCACCAGCTCCGGGCTTATTATTTTTTTTCGTACTAGCCTCGCGTAGTGCCGGGACAAACGCCCGTAAACGGGACCCCGACACGTCGCAAACAAACTCACGTGACACGGTATCTCGGCCGTTCTCGGGACGGTATTCTCCTCCTGGCTCAGAAGCTCGATCCACTGCTGACGCTCGTCCCTGCTCGGACACGAGACCGCTATGCTCTCAATCATCGGGCCTGTCGGGACATCCGAACATCACGTCACTTTTTACTATTTATATATCGCATTAAATAAAATCGTGTTGAAATAATTGGCTCGTGGGTCGACGTTTTTGTTAAGAGAGGAATCAATTGTTCTTTTTCAAACCTTTTTCGCTAACATTTCAAATCCACATAATACTTTTTTTAAACCTCATGTTTAAGGCGAGAAATCCGTTTAGAATTTTCAAAAAATCGATTTTTTTAAACATATTTCGAAAGTATGATACCCAAAGGATATACTGACCAAAGGAAAACTCGAAATATTGAATATTTTCGGAGTTATCGCATATAGAATAGAGCGCGGGGCCAGCATGCGGTCAGGTAGCGAGTAAACTTTAAACGCGATTATCTCGAAACTACTCTTTCAAAAACTGCTCGTGTTGTAGCTCAAAAAGTAATCGACCGATTTGGATGAAATTTTGGGAGGTTACTCTCAGTAATATTATCGGAAGGATATACATAAAGTTTGTAAGGTAGCGTGTAAATGAATAATTTTTTTCAGGTCAAATTTGTTGAAAAAATGGTCGAAAATTCGAACTTTGGAGTAAAAAGCTCCCAAATGTTCGATTTTACACTTTTTCATCATTTTTTTAGGTATATCCTTCCCCTTAATATGTCAGTAAACGAATGACACTTATTAAATCTTTTTCAGATCAATAGAAAAAGAGTGACAACCGCAGCACTTTTCGATGTCACGGAAAACAGGTGTCCGAAGACCCTTAATAACGCCGCCATTTTGTTGGGCATCCTATTTTTTTTTTTACTTGACAGTTATAATAAACGCATGTCCAAGTTTGAAAATGATGATAAGGATCCAATCCGGAGTATCGACAATGTATCTTTTCGCGTTGTGGATTCTTCAGAATCGCCCTATCGACTTAGAGAATGTACCGGGGCTGATTTGCGCGGAATGGATCTAGATTGTGAATAGATTTTTCCCACCCGGCTAAAACCACTTGCTGATCCGCTAGAACGGCCCAAAGTCGGCCGGCCAGATATCGCCAATTTTTCTGAGCCTACTCCTCCGGATGTCGATTTCCGCGACTTTCGGGTGGCTTTTTCGTACAGAAGGAATTGAAATATCGGGGCGGGTTCAACGGCATTCTCTATCACAATATTTTTCAGAATTGGGGTTATAAATCCCAAATAGTTAATTAGCGGGCGATTGAGAAATAGCGCTTTTATAAACCGGCCGTACGGTAGGCGAAATAAAAAATGTCCATTTTTGAATTTCCAAAAGCCCTATCCGATGTAAAATTGATCGCCGATTTGAAAAATCTCAGTCCTGCTCGCTCAAAATTGCGTCTTCATAAAGATATTCCTAAAAAATCGCAATTCCGGAAAAAACCATGATAACCCCGCTTCGCGGTTTTCTCATCAAGCTTCCCATGACCGAATATTTGTAACGGCATTCTCTAAGTCTATCGAAATCGCTCCGGAACACTGGTTTTGAACCCTAATTGGTTGATTAGCGGCTGCGGTATAACCGATCGATGATTCGTAGTTTTTCGAAATGGTTTCTAAACCCAAACTACATTTTGTAACCTTGTTGTCAATGTTTTGAATCCGAACAAACCCGAACAATTTCTTTTAACCTTATTTCCAATGTATTGAACCCAAACAAACCTACGAAATTTTCTGTTTTTAACTTTTCAAACTTAAGCAATACTTCTTTTCTCTTTGAACCCTTTTTTTAAATGTTTTAAACCCAAACAATTGAATTTATTTTTACTTATTTACCGTTATTTATTGTCTTCAAGGTCCTCAAAAACGTTTGGGCTTGGCGTTTGTTTATACAGGGTGGCCTATTCGCAATGTCGCGAGCTTAACACGTGTGCTCCATTATTACTATCGTCATTATTGGTATTATTATGATAATCGACTAATTGCTCCGGGCAACGCACTTTCTCAGTTTAAACTGGGAAACATTCACCTACCCCCGGGGGTTGGGCTCGATTTTAATCTAGACCGGAACAATAAAGCTGGGCGGAACTCGAGGGTTTCTAAACCACCTCGGCTGCCGCCCAGTCAAGAGGCGAGAAAAATTTGACTTCGCTTTGCGATAGCCGCGCCTTCGAGCCGGAGGATGAGCGGCTACCGCAGTTCACAATTGTGTTAACTGACAAGGAACATCCCTCAGGTGACACCCTTCGATTTTGTTGAAATTTCGATATGTTATAAAGCACCGAAAAGTAAGCGATACGCATTTTTTTATCGGCGGGAAAACGGTTTCAAGGGGTGAAACCACCCCTTAATATGGGGGTGGCTCACCCCTTAATTTTTTATTTGCTATGTCACTATAGTGGATTTTTCATTGCTTCGGATTAGAAGAATTTTCGTTTTTGTTTCATTAATATCGGTGGACTCCTTGTGTGTGAAACTGCTATATTATCCCTAGAGATGCCTTTTTTCGAGGGGTGGTTTCACCCCTTAAAACCGTTTTTCCGCCGATAGAAAAAAAAAATACGTATCGCTATACGGACGCTACGATGTTCAAGAGCAATACGGACGCTACGATGTTCAAGAGCAATACGGACGCTACGATGTTCAAGAGCCCCCTTAAGATCCCCCTCATAAATAATATATGGGTGACCTCGTGCCCACATTCCCCAGGGACCTCGCTTCCTACCCGCGTACAGCTCGCAAGGCGACCGTTAGGGGTAATAGTGAGACGCAAAAGAGGAGAGGGCTGAGAAAATCTCCCTCGATAATACTTCTCCTATACCCCCCTATTATTATTATTAAAAAAAATTATATTAGTATTTTTACTGCTCTCATCATCATCGTTTTTTGTCTGATTATTACCGATTACGGGTTGTTATTAAGTAACGAGAAAATTACCCGATATTTCGAAAGCATTTCTGACGTCTTCCGTATCTGCAACCGCCATTACGTCGATACCGGTTAACGGTAATTTACCCTGAAAAATAACAAAAAATAATAATCATAATAACAATACCTATTATAACAATTATACTTGTCATAAACATGATAATTATCGTACTTACAATAATTACTATTATAAACATGACAATAGTACTAATCATAACAATAATTGTTATTATAAACATAATAATAATATTAATCTTAATATTAATCATGATAATAAATATAATAAAAATGATAATTATAACTGTAGCAATGATAAATAAGAATAATATTGAAAGTTGACCTCGTAGACGAAAGAGCTCATTCTCGGACTGGTGCTGAGCACCAACAGGGTCATCGGAAATAGAACGAAGTATCTGTCCCGTCTTTCGGTACCAACAGCGAGGGTTACCGGACCAACGTGAAGAATGTCACCGAGGGTGTTGAGCTCCTCTCCTTCCCAGCCCTTTATACCGCTCGTCAGCACGTGCAGTGCCAGCTCCCTTTGTTTTCTTGTGGAGGCGCATCGCTCCTGAGAGACGGAGAGAGAGCGAGCGAGTGAGAAACCTTTTAAGGGGTCCGCGAAAGCATAAAATTTGAGACGGTCATCTCATGTCACAGGTTAAAAAGTCGAAATTTTTTTTTTTTTTGCACAAATTGCACAAAATGTTTGCGTGTTATATGGACCCGGCATAGCAGACTAATGGTGAGTCGACATTTTCTTTGTGTAAATCGTACTTGAACTTTTTCAACGAGTTTTTCTCAAAACTGTATTTTTTCAAATTAGCTCCCATAATATCTCAAAAACTATTGAACGGATTTTGCTCATATTTTTATGGTAGTCAGCACATCTACAGCTCTCACCCGACCTAGAATATTTCTGATATCTGCCATAGTTTTTTTAAGCTAAAAAAGTCGAAACAAAAGTGACGATAGGAACTCAACTTTTAAAACCGTGCCAAAAACTCAATTCTCGATATTTTTGCTTCACTCTAGTTCCAATGTAAAAATCTAGTGGCACTGTAAAAATGTTAACAAATGTGCGGTGAAAATCCAAAGATAGTGTGTTTTAAAGAATGTAAATAAAATCCAAAAAAGCTAAAAAAAATATCTCTCACATGCGATGACCCCGTTAATAAATACAATTTTGTATACCATAGTTCTGTAGCCGAGTCTTGACCATAATTGGCAACGAAGAATTTGTAAAATAAATTTAAAAAACGCGGACTAAAATTTAAGGGTGCAAACCGAGATTTCCCGGTACACGGAAACGCTGCGCTGCGTGTCGCCCCGATCGGGATGATTCTTCTCCGTGTGCCTCTCCAGTTCCTGGAGCATGGCGGAATATTTGTCGAGTCTTCGGAATGGTTTGCTCAGCCCGGTCGTCATCACCAATATACCGGGTGTCACCGCGCCGCTTCGCTCCATAAACTCGTTTAGCTCGTCCCTGTAACATTTTTTTTTCCCCCATTATAAATCATGTCCCAATTTCAGACCGTACTCGCAAAACATTCCGTTAAGATTTAGCTTTAAAAAAAAAGACTCCGCACCTGTATCGGTCCAGAATGCAAACCGCTTGTGGGTGTCCGGCGCAGTAGGCGGTGTGAACGGCTTTGAGCCTCGGGGCCAGCATCAGAAAGAGATTGCCGACCCGGGCGTCCGGCCCCTGGGACACGGTTGCTTCCAAATTGCTCAGTAGACGCTGGTGCGCCTCGAGTACGTCGTACACATTGCCGATCAGTTGTTTGTACTCTTTCTTGCTAAGGCTGCGCGACGGGCAAGAGGAGGACGAGATACAATAATAATGATAATAATAATACCGTACATTTTTTTAAATAACGATTTCGATTATGATATGCATGGATAAAACGGATTATTTAGTATCTGTGTCATTATTGCGGTTCTATATTTATTATTATTATTATTGTTGTTGTTGTTGTTGTTATTATCATAGTAGTCTTCATAAAAGATAACATGGATAATCGTAATCTTGATATGTAATACAGCCCGGCCTCCGAATAAGAAACCAAAAGCCCCCAGGGGGAAGAGTTATTCTTATATATCGCATACCAGGCGCGCGCTCCGCGCTTCCTACCTCTGTCTGTCTCTCTCACTCTTTTCCGCATGCAATCCTCTCAACAAGAAACTCGCTCGAACGAGTTGCAACTTAGTATTCACATCGCCCATGCAAAAACGTTTTCGACTGCGCGTGGACATTTATTTAGCGAATTTTTATTTCACGTTAATATACATACTATTGAATATTATTGTGTACTACTGTATCTGAATTACTATTAACTGTCATAAAATGACCGAAACTGTAAAGAAGCGCAAGAGATCAGACTGTAGTATACAAGTCGAAGAAAATATTACAGAATCTGCGCCACAAGGTGATAATTTAGACAAAGAGCTTTATGTCCATATTGTTTTATCCCATTTATATAAAAGAAGAAGTCGATATCTCTGAGGATTCATCTTCAATGGCAGAGTTCGACTCTCTCGAAAATATTCCACCGTCAGTTGAGTGCGTTGCGAATCAAAATAATACGCAACAAGACGAAAAAGTTTGTCATTACGTCTCGGAAACTTTTACTGTTTTATATGAAAATCTTTAAACGCCCTTATCTTTGTTTTTATTTTATATGAAATCTTGTCAACACATATATGTATCTTTTTAATGAATACAAAAAATTTCTAATAAACTTGTAGATTTTTGTATATATCTTGTAATAATAATAATCATCATCATCTCATTAGAATAATAGTTATCAGCTTTTATGAAGACATCGATATAACAATATTCTTTGAATAATAATAATATCGTTGTCTCAATGACAATGACAATGATAATGTTTGTTATTAGTATACTACTACGCACGTCCTGGCTACACACGTCCTGGGTTCATTAATTATGACTATTATTATTGTTGTTTTTGTAACTGTTATTGTTATTATGATCGTCATTACGATGACATTCTTATTTGACGTTTCCAAAATCTAGAACAAGGTATATAAACTATATTTAAAAGAAACAAAATACTAAAATCCAAACAAAATAACAGCGCTTTTCAAAGAAATTATTTTAATAAAAAAAAAGTTTAAACCACTTTTTTAAAACGGACTGAGAAATATAAAATAATTTCGCCTAGCCCCATACAGATTCCGAACCGCATACAGATTGTCCTGAAAATTTGTGATTGTGACTTTTTAATAGCTATGAAAATACTTGTAAGATTTGTAAAGAAAAACGTGGGACACATGTAATAGATGATTGATGCATGAATAGTTCACCTAAGTCACTAACAATTTTATTACACTGCAAATGATATGAACTGTTGTGTGAGTTTTCTCAACGACAGCTACTCCTCTACCTACACTGCTTACTATTATTTATGCATGCGCCCCACGTTTTTCGTTTTAAATTTCACAAGTATTTTCATAGCTATTGAAAATTCACAATCATAAATTTTCAGGACAATCTGTATGCGGTTGGGAATCCATATGGGGCTAGGAGAAATAATTTTATCATTTTCAGTCCGTTTTAAAAACGTTAAAATAATTTTTTTTATTTAAATAATTTTATTATCTGCTTCTTAGTCTTGTGTGTGAAATTTTGCTTCTCCTTCTTTAAGCTTCGCGTGCGTTGGGGGGCTCTCTCCTTGACCATCGTAGATATCGTCACTAATGCACTATTCATTATTAATGTTATTATTATTATTATTTTTTAAATTCTCTTTTACTAAACTATATTTTTTATTTATTTTTTTCTTTTTTCTCTCTCTCTCTCTCTCTCTCTCTCTCTCTCTGTGATATACTTGCCTGTCTGTTTATCTGTTTGTCATCCAGATCTGAGCAATGTTTAAAATTTCAATTTCTAGCTCATCCGGAAGTTAGTTTAAAATCGATTGCAAAATTTGTCCAGAACAAACAAACAGACAACGAGCAAAGCAAGTTAATAAAAACGTGGTAAAAAAGGCTGCACTGTCTTTTTGTTCACTGTATAAAGATCTCTGCGGGATAAAGATGCAATTTTTTAATACACAGTATCAAAGAATGCTTCACTCCTAAACGCCTAAAAAAAAGCATTTTCTTTTCTCCTATTGAATACGTCTAACGAAAACTCACATATTGGCGGACTCAAGAGGCTGAAGAAAATTAGTGGCGAGACCCTGTAATTCTGCGACATTCGCTTTCTCCGAGTCGACAAGATCCTTGAGGACAATGTCGCGGTTTATGCGCTGATCCTTGACCGGTGATTCCTGGCTCTTTTCAGGTGACGATTTGACGGAGGAGCGAGTGGTATCTGCGGGAAAGGAGATGCCTGGAGTTTGTCCCTTAGTAAGTTCGGTCAGGACGCGAGAAAAATCCTTTGACGGGGGTATACCTGTGGATTGACACTCCTTGACGTAGTTTGACGGAAACCAGGCGGTCTTGTCGTTGAGCGTGCCCTCCCACCAGCCACCGTCGACAGTTTGCGTCACGGTGATAACGTCGCCCTTCCTGAAACACAACTTTTGCACCCGTCAAGGTTAGCTCTGAAGATTTCTCATCACTTGCCAGACCGGTATACTTTTTCTTGCGTCGGAAAGTTCGCCGGCTACAGCGGGAAGGGGCGGGAAGCTTGAGGATTGACGGCTGGAACAAAATGCTGATGATTGACGGCTGGAACAAAATGCCAGAAAAGGTACATGCATGTGGATGGGTATACGGATATGTCAGATGCTTAGAATCCCAAAGATTTTGCAGTCTTCAAACCGGTCTATCTGCCTTTTGACGGAACACCGTCAAAGGACATTGGGAAGCTATCTCGACTGAGATACTTTGGATCTTGTGGAATGTTGGGTACTGAGCGACTGGTGAGTGAATGATCCGTCGTCATGATATACAATTGGCATTAAATTTGGCAAGGAACGTCAGGCAGCTTGGGATTCGACAGGACTTTAAATTTTTCGAAAATTTTACTAAGTTAAATTTTGCAGAAAAAATTACAATGACTCATGACAAGAGCAAACATTATGATGACGGCAAGTGAGATTTCAATGTTGTACTAAAAACGCAAAGGATAACAATGTGAAGAATGCCAAAAAGAATTGAAGGAACTGCAAATTAGAAATTTTGACATGTGTCGTCCATTAATTACATCAACCCAGAACTCTCCCTACTTAAGGAGGAATTGACTGTGAACATTCTCGCCAAGAAAGCCCAGCGGGCCCCCACAACTTGACAAGGCAATCCGACTTGCATGCTCGACTTTATTCTTTCTCCTTTTGTCTCTACCAAAAATCTATTTTTCTCACATAATTTGAGGTTAAACGTGAATCAGTGTTATTTTGAGATTATTACCTCGTCGTTGTTTTTCCCCTTAAAAGAGAACAACGCTGTCACGATTTTCGGCGCATCGGATTTTGACATTTTGGGTAAAAAAGGACCGAGTTACGTGGGCACGAAACGGAAGGAAAACGAGAAGAGTGTGATAAAAAAAAGGCGAAAAAAATAGAGCAGAAAAGGAAAAAAACAGCTCAAATGCGATGAGTTCCCGATCTGTCACACGTCTACGCGCGTTTTCAAGGTTTTCTCTTGGCAGGTTTATAAATACACTCGCATCGTCTCAATCGCCGAGACGAGTCGTCCACGCCGTTCTCATTCATCCGTGATTTAACGACCGCGCAACCTTCGAACGATATATCGCGAGGTCACGAAGGGAGAGAAAGGATTTATGCACGGCGACCTGCAAAACACCGATTATTTCTTCGCTTTCGATATTTATTGTTCGGTAGAATTTTTTTATTTTATTTTTTTCGAGCAGACGATACGTCGCAGTGCGCAAGGGCAGCAATATTTGCAGGTTACGCGAAAAATGCACCGTGTACACTACAGTATATATAGATGGAAGGGCCGATATGAGGCGCGATGTATAGAGGTTCGTCAGCAGAGGCTTACCAGCAGCGCTACACGCGGGACGCGGGCTTTTCGAACGACCCAATCGCCGCGTCTTTTGTTTCTCACTAATAACCATTTATTACCGATAACGATCTATTACCGATAATGATCGATTACCGATAACGATCCATTACTGATAACGATCCATTGCCGATAACGATTTATTACCGATAATGATAAATTACCGATTATGATCAATTACCGATAACGATATTATTTCACCGGAAATATGGAATTCGTTCCACTTTTTTTTACTAAACATTTGAGTATTTCAAGTAATATATTTCAATTGTTGGTTGACGGACCGTTCTGCAAATGATTGTTGTTCACTTCATTGTCAATCAAGGCGTTCCTTGCAACTTCCTAAAAAGAAAAATCCAATTGGCACTGTGATTTAGACAACAAATATTAGATTTGTATAATTAAATATAATTAATATATTTTCATAACCAATTCAATCGCCGCCTCATAATCCTGTTCACACTGAACTATCAGGGGATCCTTCGAATCCAAAGAGCGAGTGTTTTGAGCACCACCTCTCGGATGTCCCTCGTGACCTTCCGAGTCGGCGTCGTGACGAAGAGATTTCATTTTCAATCTTATCTCACGATTTTTCGCCTCTATGACCTTTTCCCGGCGCGTTTCTCTGTCCAAAAACTGTTTTAAGTTGATCAGAACTAAGATCCGTGTTCCAATTCGGTGTTGACTGAGATCCGCCCGTGATTTACCGCAGTTAGAAGAAGCTTGTCATTTTTTTGATTGGTGGTAAGAGCTTCGGAAAACTCCAAGAGATACGTAGTTCCATTTTTGCCCGCGACCGCAGCGAGGCGTCCCTGTTCGTGGGGTCTCATGCAAGTCAACGCTTCGTCACATACCTGATAAAAGGACTCATTTGAATACATTTGTGGCTGCGAAGGTGAGAAGGCAGAAATCAGAGAGTAAGTAGTGGAAAAACTAAAAGAAGTGCTGGAATACAAAGGGAGAGGAGAACGAAGACAAAAATTCGAGAAACTGGTGAAGAATAATCCCGTCAAAGAGCTATTTGCGTATGTAAAAGAATTCGAAGTGTTGATGAAACAGGTAGCGCAAAGAACAGGGAATACCAATAAATAAAATGTAACGGAAATGAAAACACATGTACATAATGAGTAAGAAAAAATGTAAATAAGAAGAAAATGTGACGGGGGACCTTTGTGTAAACACCCTTTAAAGGTATACCCTGGAAATAAAGACATCAGAACCTCAAAGACCAATAGAAAATGCAAATTTAATTGATAAATTATGAAATCAGGTTTAATAATTAGCAAAAAATTAATTTTGTAGCTTTGGAAATGAAGTTAGGTAGACATTTTTTGCGCCGTCGTTCTGACAGCCATTCTACTTTACCTTGATGCTAAGAACGGGGGAATCCTGTTGGACAAGTAGATCCCAAACGTCGAGGGTACCGTCAATCTTTGTTAGAAAAAAAACCGAATACCGGGTTGTGCTCCATGCACCGCCAGTCAAAAGATCGCGGTGACCCCTAAACATTTTCAGATTCGTTTTCGAATTATATAAATCTATATGATTTTTTCCTCACCGACGCTGGTGGATGAGCGGTCGGGGTTTGGCTCTGGCGGTACTCCGAGTCAAGCAGCATTGTGCGTCGCCAATACTCGGAGCGGTGACCGCTTAGCCGTGCACCGGCTAGCGCATCAACCAGCAAGCGGAATACTTCTGATACCTTGGTGTAGATACTTGAGTTAAAGTCTGTGCACCAGAGAATCAGAAGAATTATAAAACTCAGCAAATGCGGTATAGTGTAGCTCAAGACGGCTGTGGACGCACCGGAAGTCAGGTTCGATTAGCGAAGTGCGGGTAGGGCGTGATAGGAAAGGGGTTCGATTGGGAAAAGTTATACTTAAAAACTCGCAAGGGTATATAACGTTGGAACTCAGGAATTCATTGAGACCCCACATTATTTTTTTTTAATTGCGCCTTTAAAAAAATGATTTATATTAAACTAGACAATATAAAAAAATCAAGCTTGACGTAACTTCCGTTTGTTTCTTTTGCATTGTATGGAAATGAACTGGAAAATCTAGATGACTTCTAGGTAATTTCAAAAGCATCTAGATTATCTAGATGTTGTCGAAAATGTTTCTTCGATTGCTTCCCAAATTCTAATTCAAATCTTGAATCCCCTAGACAATAAATAATTAAATCATGAATCAACTTGTCTAATTTAAACTCAGTTATTTAGATAGAATTCATTTTATCTAGATTATTCGGTTATTGAAAGTAATGAATTAGGATTTCGGAAAACTAATTGAAGAAAGCATGGCTGACATATGTAAGGAAAATGAAATTGATTTGTATTCTTTGCAAACTTACGGGGTCCAAGCGATCGACGATTCGCGGCAATCTTCAGACCATAGTCTGGCCGTCCAATCGCCAACGGTCAAAAAATTCTTCACGAATGTTGGATTTCTCTCAACACTGATAACTGGGCCGCACTGCACTCTGAACCTTGTCGCCATTTTTTCCCCCGGCGTTTTTCCTTTCCGGTTGCCGGAAATGACCATGCCTGCAAGTTCCTCGTAGCCAACACGGACGGTCGGGGATTCCCGTGAATTTTAATTGACAGCCAAAGCTTCTAGACTCGACTTATCAAGATAAGGAAAAAAATTCTAGTGGAGTATCTTTGAGTCGTTGTATCTCAGATTTTTGGGGTTATTTTCTAAAGTGCAGGCTCCTTTTGTACCACTTGAGTCGGTATGCTGAAAAAGTAAATTACGTTTACCATTTTCGAGGCCGCACATAAAACGCGTGCCGATCGAAGGCTCGAACTGCAACGCCGAAATTCCAGTCGCCCTATTGATGTCCTGCTCCTCGGGTTTGATCAAGTCGATCACCAAATTGTCCGTTGGCGTTTGTATCTTCCTTGTATCCCACCACTTTACCTACAAAATGTAATGTCGCCCGTGATTGGACCATTCCTCGGCACCCGTGCGAGGAGCGATTTGATTGGCCGGAAATGTGAAAAAGAAAAACCTGTCCGTCTCTGGATGCGCTGAAAAACTCGGTCCCAGTCTTGGAATTAATCCAGAGTACTTTGCCGCATGGATCTCTGTGGCTTTCCTCGATCAGACTCATTTCAACCGGCTCCGAACCCCTTCTCACGTCCCAACAAGCAACTTGGCCGGAAGTTAATCCACTCACAAGAGTATTGCTATCTTTCGGACTGTACTCCATCGACAGTATGGGACATTGGGGCTTTAGCGTTAAAAAGGGATTGTTTGGATTTTCTGGGCAAAAAAATCAGCCTCGCAAATCATCCTCGTACGAAAAATATGGCCGTTACGATTTCCCACTGATTATTTATTGTGAAAAGTCAAAGAGCGTAGATACCAGGCGACTGAACTCCAATGCAAATATATTGAAAAAAGCGTACCCGAAAACGTGACGCACAGTGGTGGCGCTGGGGTGCCACGGAGCCCTATATATAGTAATAAAGGGTGTCTCAAAATGACCTGACATTTTTAAATGCTCACAATTTTTTTCCTGGCGAACATAGAGTACTAATCTTTGACAACTGGCTTCAGGATGTATTGCGATCTAGTCATGGAGAATTACACGATCGAGCATGGCATAGCAATTGTTATTTGCTGCTTTGTTGCTGCATAGTTATTGCAACAAAGTTTCATGGTCGTGTTATCTCGCGCCGCGGCGATGTGATTTGGCCGACAAGATCGTGCGATTTGACGCCATTGGACTTCTTTCCTTGGGGTTTTCTGGAAGGAAAAGTTTATGCCAATGATCCACACACCATTTCGGAATTCAAGGAAGCAATTGGACGCACCATTAATGAAATGAGTCCGCAATTATGCCAAAATGTTATTGAAAATGTCGTCAAAAGAGTGAACGTTTGCAAACAGGAATGAGGCGGCCATTTAGCGGATATTGCGTTCCACACGTAACCTCCATATTTGTACCTTATGTTAAAATAAAAATATTCGAACTTTCCAAATAAATGATACGCTTTATTAATGAATTGAAATGTCAGGTCATTTTGAGACGCCCTATATATTGGTCGACGAGGTGAAAGTGATCGAATGAGTTTCTAACCTCACGACAGACCGAGCGTGACATCGAACGTCAAAATTTTCGCCGATCTACGCTCCATAATTTCCACATGACGATTTGAAGAAAATCTCTTTCAAAAGTGAGAAAAGATTGGTCTTTTGTGTAAGCATATACTTAATATTTCGGCTGAAAACTTTATCGCCTGTAGAGTAACTTATTCTATAATTGGCGACGAAAGAAATTTTCTTGTTCACTGAGAGTCTGGATTATAGGAATAAGTTTTTTTGTTTGTTATAGATGTTCCGAATAATATACCGTACCGCTTCAAGTGTACTGTATGGGTATCAATTACCGTATCACTCCGTCTCAAATTTTATTATAACTCTGACACTTAAACATGAATGAAGGTTAGGTGAATCCGCTGTGCTCTGTTTTACATCGGACCCATGTTTTGCGTACATCTATATATAGGGCTCCGGAGCACCCCAGCGCCAGCCTAACCCGTCACCGACTTGGGGACGAGTTGAAAGGCCGAGTGCGGTCTCTTGTATCTAGGCTCCATGTGAAAAGTCTTCGAAATTTAGTGTTCCTTAAGGTGCACGTGATCAAAGGAGTCACGTGGTTTTCGAATTCGTTACTACAGCACGATCTTATATACAGATTTGGGAACGAAGCAAGATTTCAATCGAGCCGTGAGGCACTGTTGCGAGATCCACTTTTTATTCCGCTCGCCGCCACATGCGTCGCTGCTATCAGAGGGTACCCCCCATCATCTCATCATCTCATGCTCTTCAGGATTTCTTTCACGAACTCGAATATTTAACAATTAATTGATTTTCGTCTATGATCAAGTAAGAATACATCCCCGTACACTGGTAAAGATTCTAGCCAAGTTACCGAACTTTTAACGATACATTACGACTCTAAAAAACATCTTATTTTTTACGGCGCTTTATAGAGACAGACAATAAAAATAGGGAGTCACCGAATGTTTGAAGAAAATATTCACAATTAAACTTAGAAAAATGTAATCAGCAAAAAAATGGGGATGTGCGGGTATACTCGAACTTTATCGAGTACCCGAGTTTTTCGAGTACTCGTCTCACATCGGGTACTCGATAAGCCGTGTTGCCGGAACAAAATATCAAATTTCGTTCCATAGTAGATAGCGCCACGGAAACGTACTAAAACGGTTGAACTGGACTCCAGCTTTGTGTTCTCTACCCTTCGCCGATAGGTTGGAGATCATAAGAAATAAAAGTAAATGATTTAATAATTTTAATATTTTTGTTATGTGTAGATTTACAATTTTTTCCAGCAAACTTCTTTCAAGGCACTCGCATTTCAGGAAATATCGAGATATTTGAATGTCGAAAAACTGAATAAAAGCAAGATTCTTCGTCGAATTTTTATTAATTATTTCTAGTGCTAACTGGTAATTTCGGCGATTCTTAATTTTTAATTCAATTTTTTTTAAACTCATCGAGACATTTTTAATTTTAAAAAGTCAAATGGAAGCTACATTCTTCTCGCTTCGAATTAACGCAAGGCGTTGAAACTGACTCACTCGGTGAGTTTTTCTGAAGTTTTCAGTGCCAACTGATCTTTTTGGGTTTTTTCTCTATTTAACCCTAGGACCCTACACATGGGTACCGCAAACCTCACATTATTAGTGAGGAATTCGATTTGTCAGTTCTCGAGCGTACGATTAAAAAAAAATCTTTCTACGACAGACAGTTCGTTAGCAGCGTTGATTTAAAGTGCTGGGGCGTGCGCAAACCCAGTGTAAGTTATTTGTTCCGTACAGATAGTGTAGGGCCCTAGATTTAAAACCAACGTTAAAAAAATCAAAACTTTAAGGCGTTTGCCGGAATTGAAGATATTTATTGTAATTTTTTTCCTTTCGCACATTTTTTAGTGATGCCAAAACGCAACTTCCCCGCGCTATACGCTACGATGCGATCCGCCAAAATTGGCGGATCGACAGACTGGTCAGAGAAAATGTAAAAATATGTCCATCAATCATTTTGATTTTCAGTAAGCTTGTTATTTGTTCATTTGGTTTTTTTATTCGTATCCCTATCAAATATGCGTGGGTAAGGTCGGGGCCGCATGTGCCTCGATGAGAAGAGTGCGAGAGACAGACAGAAGCTGTTCTGTCCTTGTCGCACACGTACCCCTCAACAGCAATGCCGCGCAGTGGCGAAAAATGTAAAACAAAATGGATCGGCAAAATGGATATAAGATCGGCGTACCCAAAATCGGCTACGCCATATCGTGGCCGTTTCCAGACCTGTGTGTAACGGCCTCTGCACACTGTGCGCGGTTTGCGATGAGCGATATCCAATGGGAGCTCAGGTATTCCAGAAACCCCCTGGGAAAGTGAAGCTCCCATTGGATATCGCACATTGCTCGTCGCAAATCGCGCGCAGTGTGCAGATGCCATAAGACCGTCGTCCATAGTGTGTCTAGTAACTTCACTTGAAATTCCACTCTGGTAACTTTCCCCTTGTGCTTTTGTTACTTGTGCATGATTCGGCGGGTGCGAAGAAGAGAGGAGACACCGAGTTAGCTGTGTCGGTAACTTACCGACATCCCAAATGTAGGAGCACGGACTATAATTTTTTGCTTTCTTGAAATCGGTGTTGCAGTAGCTCACGGCCAATCTCGTTCCTTGGTCGGGTGACCATGAGAGATGAGTGATCGGTCGTTTGAGGGATGCCAGGTCGCGATAAACGTTTACAGTACGGGAAAAGGCTCGTTGCACCAATGACGTCGGCTCAGTGTCTTGAAAGTATTGTTCGTATATGTTGCAGGCGTTGTTTTGCGATATACAGTGTTCCATTGGCTTCGTAAGAATAATTGAGTATTGAAGATGATATTTTTCAACTTTGGTCGAACAATATAGGTTTTTTAGGAAATATTTCGTCATAATTACGGGCAGTAGCTGTAGCATTGTGTGTATATACAATTCGTCCTTTTCTATTTTACGCCTGTATCGTACTGTTTGTTCCAAATCGTGCATGTTTATGTCCTTGGGCCAACCTCCCTCAACATGATGCAAGCCCGATTCTTTGAATGTTGCTGTCGTTGTATTTATCTGTGAAAACAGAAGGTTACAGCCAATGCATACATAACTCGAATAACATTCCCCTCCTCGTTCTGGAGAAATATCCGCCCTGCTGAGCAAAGGGCGGAGATTTCTGAAAAAATAGGCGTGCCCAATGCTCCCAACTTCGAGTCCATAATAGGTTAGTTTTTCTCCGGTGTTTTACCTGGTGAGCGGAATAACTCCTGCTGCATTGTGTTCCTTCGGACACCGGATCAATTCTGATGTAATCGTGCATCAACGTGGAATTCGGTTTGACGTCGATTTCCAGTTTGTCGCTTTCTTCGAAATTGCACCACTTCCCAAATTGACTTCTCGGCTTCACATACACACGCTCAGTCTCCATATTATATTCTTTATTATGTTGATGGAAAAATAGGAGAAAAAAAACTTCACGAGCTTCGTTCTTATTCACAAATTTGTTGCGAACTATTTGCTGGGAAACAAATGTAGAAAGGACGCGGGCGATAGAATTAGGGAAAGTTTGATCGATTACAACGGTATGTATACACAACGCTATGGCAACCGCTTTCGACTTGGGGCTAACCTCTATACGTCCGTTCGTACGAGCGTGGGAATGCGAGGATTGAGGGCTTGGGCTATCGTGAATATCATTTTGTAAGCCTCGCAATACTCCGCACTGGAATTATCGAAACTTTTGAGAACGTTCGGTAAAATATGGGAAACCAGTAAATCTATCAAGTTTCCGTGATAAAGCATCAACTGAAGACGCTGATTGAGCTCGAAGAAGGTCAACAGTTGGCGTTTGTTGGCGTATCGTATGCAGTGAATCCCCGTCGTACCTGAGGAACAATTTTTACAACAAACATTAATACGGAACGAAAGAAATTAAATTAAAGCTTCAAAAATCAAAACGTACTGGGAAAACTGTCGGGAGACGAACGATACCAAACTCCATTGGCCGACCACCCTCTCGGACTGTGACGTACTGGAATAACGGCTGTTTTCGGTTTTCGAAATTTGGACGGGTCGAATTTTTGTAACGGGCAAGATTTCCCGCGCAAATCAAGGTTGGCGTATCGAGCCGTTATCTCGTCGAGAGCTCGGTCGGTAAGGTCACATCGCGTTTCGTACAATTGTCGAAAGAGGGATTCGAAGCTAACAGTCAAATCGGCCAGTTCCGAGAACGTTGTTTCTCGTTGCGCGGCACGATTCTCGTTCTAGTTAGAAAGAACACGGCAGTGCTGTGAAGGTAGCTTCACTCTAATATCCGCTGGCCCTCTGCCGGGTTAGTACTCACCAGGCTATCCAACTCGGTAAGGAACTTATCAGCTGCACGCTGGCACCGCTTGTCAGTGCTCTCATTGGTCGAATGTTCTTTGCTCGTGTAAGAGTGGTAAGCTTTGAGGATTCGAACGATGGGACCGGGAATCCCGAATCGGTCGAGGCCTTCCATCAGATCGATCGTGGACCGTACTCGTTTGCTGACAATTCTTCGGGCCTCGACGCCGTGACATGGACAGTCGGCATTTTTATTGTCGAGAGCCGAAGATTCGTTGGTTGCCTCCACCGATACTTTTGTCATCAAATCGTTCAATTGTGCTATCGACGTTGTACAACCACTGAGGGTCTCGGACGTGCCGCTTAAGGGTGACAGATCCCTCGATTGCTTTTTTTCGAATGAAAATCCCCAAATCCACGGGTCCCGGAAAGGATATTTAAAAATACATTGTTAATAATTTTTTCGAGAAAAGTTAATTTTTGAATTTAATGATCTTCAGAAAATCGAAGTTAGGACTTAATCGAGAATGATTACTTTTCAATCTTTCTTAACCTCACCTTCGTGAAATTTGCGGGCGAATTCAAATCGACCATCGACTTAAAATTGCGCTGCAAATTTTTTATGTTGCACTTGTTGGCTGTTACGAAATTTTTCGTCGGTCGTGCTTTGGCGGACGCCATTGCGTTTCCGGCGGACAATTGCAGAAGCTTCTTCTGCGTAACGGTCTTAGATTTGAATTCAAACTTTTTTCCTGCGTTAAGTTCACTTTTGAATTCGACTTTTTTGCCCGCCATAACCTCTGATCCGGAATTTTGTCCTTTTGGTGGATCGGTTGAAGGTTTATTCTTTAGATCCAAGGATTTTGTCGATTTTTGCTGTTGTTCCGTCCCTTTGGATTTTTTCGAAACAATCTTTTTGACCGGCATATAAATTGCCTCGATATCAGGCTCCCGCGCCTTTCGTTGCTGTTTTGAAATGTTGGTCGCTATTTTTTCGCGCAATTCCTGAGCTTGGGCCAAGGCTCGGCCGATACCCTCAACAATTTCTGTCGCATGATTTTCCAGTGACGATTTCTATAAATCATCAAGGCAATATGCTTACCGGAAATAACAGATTTCGATCGACAATCATTTGATGAGGTTAGGTTTGCACCTCAAAAATTGGTGCATCCAATATGGCGGATAATACGCTTCAATTGTGATAACTGAATAACCTTAGGGGTCTCAATCACCGCGGGCATAAATTTGACATCGAAATTTCGAAATTACAAATACAATATGGCGGATTGGCTATATCGTTAAATCACTCTAAAAATTTCATAACTTGTCCGCTCTCAATGGAACTTTGTGCAAAGTTTTTTTTGGGCACAGGTACGAACGTTATCAAAATGAGGTCAGAATTTAAAACTTACGAAGTAAATACGGTGACATCAACAACACGCTAAGTACTATCGAGTGTTTTTCACAGGAGTAAAAATTGAGTAAAAGTCAAATTCAAACATTGATGGCAACTAGATAGAGAAGTCCAAACTCGGCATTTCAACTCGTCCCCAAAATTGCGAATACGTTGGCGTTGCGGTTCTTCGAGGGTAATATGCTATATACGGGTGTATCTTACCTACTAGTTTTCCGTTCGTGAGCATATAGGATGTCGCTTTCCAAGCAATGCGCTTATTTAAAAAACGTCCTGCGACAAAAATTGACCGAGATATTTACGAATAAAGTCCAACGGTGAGTAAACAATGGCACAGTAGTTTCGGCCCCTAAGCTAGAGCGGGCGCGGAGACGAATCCACGTTGGCGCAAGTGGATTCAAATCCATTGATTTTTGTTGAATTGAAATCAGAACTGGAAGTTCAAACCTTCAATTTTGAACGTTGGAATTTGAATTTTGAATTTAGATATTTAGATCTTTCCAGTAAACAATGGATAACGTTGGTTGACATTTTTTTATTTTTTTAAACTTTATTTAGACGACCGGATAAGGTTCAACACTCAAATTTACAAATTCCAAATTGAAACTTTAGATCCACATCCTATTTGCTTACGAACGAAAAACTAGTAGTTAAGATACACCCTGGATTTACATATTTCGTATGTATGTAAAATATCGGATGCGAGTGTAGGACAGACGCTTAACCCATCTAACCTCAATTAAGTGTCAGCGTTAACAAAAATTGAACATTAAATGATACGCTGATTGATACGAATACAATATTGATGAAGCAGTATGATTTTTCAGTGACTGCACGCAGATGCGTAGTTTTTTATGTTGTTCTCGCACATACTTCTTCGGAATACAAAAACGAGTAAATATAACAAAACGCGAGCCTGCAGATATGATTACGTTTCAAAAGGGGCTCACTTTTTTGCTTGTTGAATAGATTTTCACTTAAAATCCTCATGTGGACATTTTGAAAACAACGAATAGAGTCGATCAAAGTAGTATATTCCAGAAGCATGACCACGGTCTTACATACAGGTCTAGAATCATAGCCAAATTTCAATAATGCCGTGAGGCACCATTACGCGATCCATTTTTTATTCCGCTCGTCACCACATGCGTCGTTGCCATCGGAGGATGTCTCCCACCCACGGGCTTGTCTTCCGTCATCTCACCCTTCCCTCCTTGCCGCTTATTATTTCCCGCGTTGTCATGTGAAAGATAACCTCAGTCCGTGTATCATCTCATGCTCTTAAGACCGTGTTAACGAGAGTTACATTTAGTTACGCAGATTACCTCAATTACGATGGTGTTATCGATCATTTTGGTCTTCAGTAAGCTTATCATTTGTTTATGTGGTTTTTTTTTAAATTCGAATTCTTATCAAATATGCGATAACCTGGGCGGGGGTAAAGTCAACGGCGCATGCGTCTCGATCAGGGGAATGAGACAAAGCGAAGCTATTCTGTCCTTGTCGTACCCCCTCCAACAGTACATAGAATTCTATAGAGAAAAATAATCGATGTAGATTGAAATTTAAAAAATTCAATGATGATTGTGGTCATTTAATGATAAAAATAATCATAGTGTCGTACACAAAATTTAAATAGCGGTTTTCTGATTTCAAAAACTATGTGGACACTAGCGTAACAGAATGGCTAGTGTTGGATCCCAACCTACTGGATGGGTCACCGGCCGATTAGAGATGATTTTTTTTTTCAATTTGAAATTTGATTATTCTAACCATACCTCCAATTGGTTTCATGAAGCTAAATGAAAAAATAAATGTACACAAGATAGATCATCGAGAAATTTGGTTCCGCCGAAGTTTTAAATCTTTTTTTAATACGCAATTATAATTGTTAATTATAACAGGAGTTATTACTATCAATGAAATTTATTAAAAAACTGACATACGAATTAAAAAATAATTCATGTAAAAACAAAATTTCTCTCACATCGGTATTTGATTCACGGACCTTCAGCGTGTAAGTTTCAAGCATACGTCTGTGCGAAAGCGAGCGAGAAAGAATTATCAACACTCGTGATAGGGGGCGTACGCAAATTACATAACGCAATTGAGGGAGGGGGGCGTTACGGTCGACGTATGTTATCGGAGGGGGGTCAAGGTTTGCGTCACGTCACAATTTTAGAACTCCCAGAAATAGCAAAAATTTTGCATGTTCAAGTTTTGAATTTAAAACTCGCGCGCAATTATACCGCGGAAAGTTGACAGCTTCCCATACGAAATGTCAGTTAAGGGGGGAAGTCACTGTACAAGAACTTGCACAGTAGCTTTCCCACTTCCCTCAAGCGATATTAAAAAAAAAAGAATTGTTTTTTATAATTCTTTAAAGTACATATATTAAAAAAATATGTTGACAACATTTTTATACACAAGTCCGAAAATTGACGGAGTTACAGTCACTTATTATTTTGTGAAATATAATGAAGATGAAGAACCGTCATATCGCCCGCGACTAGATACTTCAAAAGTATCAATAATCTAGAGAAAAAACATAACTTCATATCAAGAAAAACGGAACGAAAACTTTGAACACGTTTTTCTCGAAACCACTTTTTTTTACCTTGTCCCAGCGAATACTCAAAAACTTATTTCCAATTTTCAATTTTTTTGTTTGACATTTTTGTAACCGCAGTTGTACGTAGCCGAATTTTAAAATTTTAATAATTACTATGTTTAAAGACTGCTTGAATACAAAGAAGGACTTTGAAAATAGAAAAAAAATGCCCAAACTGTCGGCATTTTGTAAAAAAAAAAAACCAAAATAAACAATTGCTACGCACAACGATAGCTCCATTTGTGTAGCTATCGATAAATTGTTGACTGTTTATTTACAGATACCCTTTCATAAAGATATCGATGGGACAATGAAGGGAAATGTTTTTTTGTCATCAAATCAACGCATGCATGTCGTTTAATTTTCACGATTTTTTCATAAAAATTCGTATAAAACTAGATGAACATATACTTCATAAAATGAGTATAAACCCGATCCTTTCATAATTAGTAATGTCTACGAAAAAAATCGCAATTATTGACGACGAAGGACCGGTTGCGTAACGGAATAGAGAGGGGGGGGGGGTTACGGCCAGGCGTTACGGTCCTGTTACGTGGGGGAAGGGGGAGGGGTCAAAAATAGGAAAATTCGGCATTACGTCATTTGTGTACGCCACCATAGGCTTGAGTGGAACAACATAAGAGGGGAGGGAGGTCAGCTGAAGCGTCCCATGTGTGCGGCACACCGATACAGCGCCGCGCGCTCTGCAGTCGTAAAGTGGAACTACTTTTTCTGTGCCAAAAGCTAACACGGACCCTGTTGTTCTATGTACATTTATGTTCTCTGGTATAATGGAACAAGATTATATTGCACAATAGTTCGATTTACTAAAATAAAATAATAATTCTATCACCGTGTTATAAGTACCTCCTTATGTTTCAATATGATACAAAACTTACCAGTTTTTTTTAAATTGAATGGCTGTACCCTAATCTGCCACGTGCTAAATCTTTGTGTTCTTTAATAAAATTTAATAACATTTATTTTTCCTGAACCTACCGCGTCCATGATTGTTAAACATAACCTATAACCTAACAAAATTTCATAGTCAAAAACGTTTTCGTGTGTTGCTGTGAAAGTACTTAGTGATCATTTTTATGTAATTCGTCGTGTTTGTGTTTAGTCAGAGTTCAGCTTACGAGATTGTTATATGCCTTCTCTGTCTCACACGGCACTCCGACACTATGAGCGAAACTTGCGGCGTAAATCGGAATTTACGCCATCACTTTCACCTCGTCGACCGATATATTACTATACACACACATTTATATATATATGGGTCTGTTCAATCGATGCGCCATCCTTGTTATTCGCATTTTCGGGTACACTTCAGTCATTGTCTCCCCACTGGAGTTTGGTGTTCTGTGCCTAGTCTTCGTACAAAAATTGCTCTCCTATTGCGGATACTTGCGATATTGCGAAAAAAAATAACATCAACAATGATTACACGAGACCGCCAATGCCTAGTAATATTTGTAATTTAATATTGCTCCGAAAAATCTAGCGTTACTCACGGAATCGCAGATGCAGCATTCCTCGCCGATTTCCCTCTCAATCATCGTTTCGATCGTGCATGGTTGCAAAACGTACCTTGCCTCGTTGCATTCGAATTCGAGGACGTTTTTGACTTCCTCGGTCGAGGACAAAATTTCATCGAAAAAATCGCTCAGGACCGACGTATTGAAGTCTTTTTTGCTCATTTTTTTAACAAGACGCGCAAACCTAACCCCAAATTATGTCGACGGGTTTCAAGCTATTTCACCGGATGTATTTTCCCACGTTAATTTCAGCAATGATCTGAACTTGTTGTGCCGACATTTTCTCAAAAATAGTCTCTCAAATAAGAAAATTCCTCATTACGAAGCGAACAAAGCTAAACACAGCAAAAAAAAGTACGGGAACCGAGGAGAACCGCCAGTCTCGCGAATTAGAATTATAGGTTAGAATCTCGATTCATTTTGTCAAGATAGTCTCCATTATTTCATACGAGTGACGCATTATTGTTTCAATCGAAGGCAGTTTTCAATGACGGACAATAATAATTATTATAATTTACAATTTCCATGAATAAATTAATGTTATTAATATAGGCGTAAAATTGATTTCGAATGAAAATTTTTCCCAATACTGCATGCAATGGTTAAAAAAACCGTTAATAATGTAGAACTTGATCTATTTTGACATTTTATTTTACTTTTAATCTCGGACCGATGAAAATAACTAAAATGGATAAATCGTATAAAAACTAATCATTTATGAATTGTCTTCTCTTCATATTATGATTGGTTTTTATGTTATTCAAAATTTTAATTCAATTAAACTGAGACAAATAAAGCTTATTTAGATTTTTTGGATTTAATTTATTCAGTTTAACTGACAATCGGCCAAATAGATCTTGTGTAAAGTTATTATTTCTGAATTCTAAATATTCCCATTATTCTCTTATTTATTTTTCAATTTTCATAAAAAAAATGTATTCTTTTGTTATTATTATTAATTATTCATTTTCTTATTATTCTGAATATGACGAATTAAATTATTTTTCAATGTCATTGTTATTATCAGCGAAGAGTTATTTCGCACGTAACGAGAAAAATATCGATTTGTGAAGGGACGAAAATTCGGGAATGGGAGTAATAATAAAAGACAAAGAGTTTAGAATAATGTCCTCGTTTTTTTTAAATACATTTACTCCGCATATATATATATATATATATATATATATATATATATATATATATATATATATATATATATATATATATAAATGAATAATATATAATGAAGACGAGATAGAATTTCGTCGATGATATCGCGATTCTCCACGTATATTTAATAGCAGTGGCTGCAGAGTTTCAGTCAGTCGGAAACTGTGATTCTATGGACATACAAATATATATATATATATATATATATATATATTTGTGCGTGCATAAATTAAATGCCTCGAAATGGAATTAAATGGGTTTGGAGAATGTGAGAACGCATTCCCCTACGGTCCCTGTTTTCTCCCTGTTTTCTCTGTCTCTCTCTTTCTCTATTCCTTTCCTTTTTGTTTTATTTTATTTTATTAAAATGCACAATCATTATGGAACAGGTGTCAAACCAGAGAAGACAAATAAAAGAATCTCAACTATCTTATAAAAATAAAAAGTTTTTTTTTCGTCCTCATATCTCTCTCTCTCTCTCTCTCTCTCTCTCTCTCTCTCTCTCTCATGTATACACACACTCGCGCGGTCGTGGAAACAGAATTTTTCTTCCTTTCGTCGCATAGTTCCGTTACTTAATTTGGTTCTTTATTCCCTTTTTCCCTTCGCTTTCGACGGCTTCGGTCTGATTTCTTTGATAAACAGCGTTGCGGGGGAGTGGGGGAGAAGGAGAAGGGAGACTCTCTCGACTGGAACGTACAAGGAGAATGAATGAAAAGAGAGAAAAAGAAGAAAACTAAAGATAGCGTGAAAGGGAAAAAGAGCAACAACGAATAACAAGGATGAAAAGGCAAAGAAACGCAAAAAAGAGCGCGACGATCGATTGCGGAAACAACCCAAATAACTTTTTTTATTAGAAATTTTTTCTTTTCATTGAAAAATTAGAAAATATTTTTCTTGTTATTTCAAAAATAAGAAAAACATTTGTTTTTACTAGAAAAAAAAATTTCAAACGTTTTCTTTCTTCGTTTAAACAAATTGGAAAAAGTTTTTCTCATCCAATATGAAAACTAATATTTTTAAATTTAAAAAAATGAGACTAGCTTGAAAGAGGGTGAGAAAGCGAAGGGGAAAATACGAGATAAAAGAAAGCGCGGGCGCCAAATACCGTTGAGACGCGAATTGGTGTGGTAAGTGTCGCAGCAAAAGTCACTGTTCCTCTTGTATATCGTTTAATGTCACCTCGATAATTCTGTCCTGTTTGACATCGTCAAGAGCTCCTATAGCTCGCTCTCTCCCTCTCTCTCTCTCTCTCTCTCTCTCTCCCTCTGTCACTCGTATCTTCTTTCCTTCTCTTCACCTTCTTCTTCCTGCTCACTCTTCGCCACTTTTCTCATCGTCGTATTATTCTTCCTCTTCGCGTATATAACGACGTTCTTGTCGCGCGTTTTTGCGCTTACAGCTCGTCCTTCCTTGGCACATCGTCGTCCTCGTCCTCCTCCTGGGCCTGCGATATTGAACGATTATTAATATTAAAGCCTTTTGCACTTCCGGACGTAGGTACGCGGTATTATTGTGATTGATATTATTATTATTCAGGGTTGTTACGCATTATTGACTCGGAAATTTCCCGACTTTTGCATGTTTTCCATACAGGTTTTGAAAAAATTCCAGATTTTGCAAATGACCCAGATTAGACTCAAATAAAGAACACTTTGTTTTCATCAAATATGTATTTTTTCAGTTAAAGACCCCAAGTTAAGTCTTGTTCCAACCGTACTAGTATTTGTAAACCTTCAAACTATACACAAAAATTTATATACGTAGAAATAGCAATGAATCATTATTGTGAAAAAAAAAAAACATTTTTAACCGACTTGAAAAAAAACAAAGGAAATTCTCAATTCGATCCTTCCATTGAAAAATTATGGTCAACTGGATAACATAATTTTTTTAAGGATAAAATATTTGGAAATGTTAAAAGTTAAAATAATTTTTTTTAAAAAGTGAAATTCGAAAAATAATTTAAACATTGTAAAGTAAAAAAAAATACATTAAAAGCAAATGCAAAATCTGTTCTTTATTATAAACAGAAATTTGTATGCCGGTGACAATAAATGAAAAATAAATATAAACACTTATCTTTAATAATAATGATGCAGTTGTGTATCGACAGATCGAATGCAAGTGTATAGAGCTTTACAGAAAATTAGTTACCAGTATTTTAAATGTTCAATGTTTGAAACTGACAAAACCTTTTTTGTTGTATATAATAAGGAATAATGTAAATGTTAGGAATATACAAAAATATTTATTTTCATACTGTTCACTTTTTGTCAAGTCGGTTTTATTTTTCGTAATTCTTGCAAAAAGTAAATTCTGATAAAACTCCAGAGAATTTCCAAAATTTCCCGAATTTTCCCGGTTTTCCATATGCGTAACAACCCTGTTATTATAACGATATATATAGTATACGAAGCGTAATGTAGAAGGTACGTTAGAGCGACACAAAACGGTATACGATTCGGAAATGATCGGGACCGCGGAATTTGTCGCAAGAACAATTCAGTACGATACCGTTTTTATGATAAATACAAATAGTATGTATCGCTCCTCCGTGGCCTAAGAAACGACGCTAACTCGATCGAGTTTCGATCGAATTAATAAACACAGGCCGTCGCAAAAGTATTTTATGTAAAAAGGAAACTGAAGAACGGATGGGAGGTTGTAAAAACCCGCAAGGGTATACATGTGGGATAGCAGAGACACTCGAATAGTTTTAGTATCCGAATACTTTTAGTATCCGAGTAGGAAAATAATACCAAATACATGTCAGATGGATATTCATTTTTTTTACGATAATGAATCCACCTCGATTCAGTATTCGTTCTGAGAATAAATTGTGAACCCAGTTGGATTCAGTATTCGTTCCGAAAATGAATAATGAATTCTACTGGATTCGGTATTCTCTTCAAAATAAATCATGAATACAGTTGGATTCAGTATTCATTCCAAAATGAAGAATGAATCCAACTGGATTCAGAATTCATTTCAACATAAGTAATGAAACCAAGTCGATTCAGTATTCATTCCATATTCGGATATCATCAAATCGAGTAATCTGGAAAAATTGACAGAGAACACGTTTATTCTATTGAAACATTATCGTCCGATTACATTACATTTACCCAAGGGAAATCGCGCTCTTAGTTTCTAGTAACTGAAGAAATGGGGCGAAAATCGTACATTAAATTTGTCCCATTTCCATTGTCCATTTTTCCAGATTGTTCAATTTGATGATATCCGAATACGGAATGAATACTGAATCGAGTTGGATTCGTCACTTATGTTGAAACGAATACTGAATTCAGTTGAATTGATTATTCATTTTGAAATGAATACTGAATCCAGTGAGATTTATTATTCATTTTCGGAACGAATACTGAATTTAGTTGGATTCATTATTCGTTTTCGGAATGAATACTGAATCCAGTGGGATTCTTGATTCATTTTCGGAACGAATTTTGAATAAGTTTCTTTATTATTCACGAATAAAAAAAAATTCGAATATGCCCAACCCTGTGGGATAGTCTACTACTACTAATTATGGATGCTGAAACTAAAAATCGTAGCGCATTTAAAAAAATTTAAACACTTCAAATCCAACATGGTTCGTCAGTGGCTGAGTATAGTTGATTGAAAAATGGCGATTTTGGCGTTTTAGCGAAGCCAACTGGGTTATGGGAAAAATTAAGATACCAATGTTGGATTTTCAACGGCCCTGTCCGAATGTGAAACCATATTTGATAAAAATTTTCCCGAAAAATCTTATTTTCGGTGAAACCATGATGGCCCGCCCCTCTACATTTTTCTTCATCAGAGCTTGTTTTCGTAGCAACAATTTACATAGCCGAATAAACCCAACGCAACGATCGAGTCTTAGGCCGAAAAAATTAATAAATGAATCAATTTGATTTACCTCTTCGGCGGCTTTTCCGTATTCCCCGCCACTCTCGAGGAACTTGGTGAGACCCTCGAGCGTTCTCTCGCCGTTGTAGTCGACCGCCTGTACGAGGGGCAAAAACAGGGGAATTTTGGTAAACGTATTTTTGGGTCGGTTTTCTTTTTTTTCGTTTATTATGCGTTTTCCCAGTTTATTACTTTCTCGCATTTTCTTTCTTGTCCGGGCATATTTTTATCGATTTTTTCCGTGTTTTTTCGACAATTTTCGTTCCATTTTTTAAAATAATTATTACTTAATTTTTTCTTCTCTTTTTCCATGCATTTTATACGGACTTTTGTTTTCTTTCCGTAATTTTTTATTCCATTTCTACCATCGTCTTTTTAATTTTCTCGTGTTTTTTTTTCTTCTTTGACAATTATTATCCTGTTTCATTATTTATTCAATCCCTTTTCGACATTTTCCAAACGATCTCTTTCGTTCTTTTTCTAATTATTTTTTTTGTTTTTATTATAATTAAATCGCACGTACCTCATTGTCGCCTTTCTTGTAGAGTTTTATGGTCGGGAAGCTCTCGACCTTGACGTCGTCGAGCTCGTTGGCCGTCGCGTCCATCTTGGCGATGACGACCGTCTCGCTGTCCTTGAACTTCTCGCCGAGCTGCGCGAGCGAAAAAAACGAAGACAAAAAACATTAGAAAAGGAGGGGGGAGAGGGAGAGAGAGAGAGAGAGAGAGAGCAAAGGACTCACGGCATCGTAAATGGGCACGAGTTGTTTGCAATGTCCACACCAGGGGGCGTAAAACTCGACGAGAACGTCCTTATCCTTGTTGTAAGCGACCTCGGCGAAGTTCGAGCCCACGAGTACCTTGACCGGTCCCGTTGCCCAATCCTCGGGGAGATCCTGCGTTAGGAGATGGCGCTTAAGTTTGCCGTCGCGGAAGTCGCTAACGAAAGTCTTGATATTGTCGCTCTCGATCTTCGGATTCTCGGGCTTGAATTTCGCCATGTCCTCCTCGAGTTTGATCGCTCGCATCGCCGGCACCTCGTCCTTCTTCATGCCGAAGAACTCGAGTATTCTCTCGTGATCGTCCTCGTCGGCGTTTATCGTCACGAACAGTACCTGCCGATCGAATTGCACAAAGGTCGTGAGAATGTCCATTGTTCTTTGGAATTTCAGTTTTTTTTTCTTTTCATAATCGGATATATGTGTGTGTGTGTGTGTGTACTCACAATACAACCGTCCATAAAAAAATACAAAGTTTCCTATATATATATATGTGTGTGTGTATATATACACATATACAGGGTGTCCCTCTTATCTCTGCCACCCGAAATAACTCGGTAATTATCGACATCCCAAAAAAAAATGTTCCAGACAAAAGTTGTACGGTGTGAAAGGGGCTATCAAATGCGACCAATTTTTTTATATATTTCCGTTGAAGCGCTGACGCACAGTGAAGGTCACCTCCACTTTTTTAAATGCAACGGTACATTTTTTTCAGCCATCTTGTGGAGCACCTCAAGCCGCATAGAAACATTAGGGGGTTAAAGTCGTTGAAGGTCATTCAAGGTCACCCATTAAAATGAAATACAAATCTAAATATCTCGGATCACTACCAAATATTTGTAGTGTAATCCGATTTAGATTTGTATCATCGATGCTGACCCTGAATGACCTTGAACAGAACACCTTGAACAGACGCCTGACCTTGAATGACCTTGAACAGACGCCTGACCTTGAATGACCTTGAACAGACGTCTGAACAGAAATAATAAAAAAATGTCGCATTTGATGGCCCCCTTCAAACCGTACAACTTTTGTCTGGAACATTTTCTTGTGACGTCGATAATTACAGAGTTATTTCGGGTGGCAGCGATAAGAGGGACACCCTGTATATATGCTAAAATAATCAAAACAAATTGTAATGTACAGAGTGTACCCATGCAGTTGTCACGATGAAATATCTTGAGGGATGCAATTTGGAAAAAAATGTTTTCAACGAAAGGTTCATCATTTTATCTAACGAAAATTATGGTCTCGGTTATTTTTTATTTGGTGGCTCAGTCAAGGTTATTTAGAAGTCGACGTCAGTTTTTCCATGAGAACCAATATCTGCGATTTCAGAATGATTGCCCGAGTAAAAAAGTAGGTAACTTATGCTCGAAACTTTTTTCCGTTTGATTCCGATTTCGTAAGATATTTTGCATATTTAACAAAATAGATGGCTGAAAATATTTTGGGAAAGTAAAGTCAGAGATAAAAGTGTCGACCAAAAGTTACCTTATTTCTTACGCAGAAAATGATTCTGGAATAAACAATATTCGTTCCCAATGAAAAAAAAACAAAGTTGACCTTGAGATAACCTCGAAAATTGCGACCAAATAAAAAGAGCCAAGGTCATATTTTTTGTTGCTTGAAGCTTTGGTTTGAAACATTTTTCGAAATTTTCCTAAAATGCATTCCTCTTGATGTACATCCTCGTATCAACTTAAACGGTACACTCTGTGCATGTTCATGAACAAAGTTTTACTCACGTCGCCGCGGAAGTCGGCGGCCGGCTTTCTGATTTCCTCGCTGTATTTTTCAAAGTCACCGTCCTTTTTGCTCAGGAAGACCAAGAGGTGTCTCTTGATCGCGCCGCTGAAGATCTTCTGCGCGGTCTCGTGATTGAAGTCGACGAGCAACGGGAGCGCGTGCACGGTGACGAATTTCTTGAGCGCTTCCGCGGACAGTTCATCCTCGAACGTTACTTTGCCCTCGTCGAACTGGCAATAAACGTAACGCAAATAAACATAAATGAGGGAAATTAGGAGCTAAGGGTACAAAACGAATTCATCGGGGCTTGGGATTTTGCTTCAAACTGTTGATAAAATGCGGCGAAAAATCGATTGAAAATTTGGTCGATTAATACCTTCTTGAAGAGGATAATCTGTCCGTCCTTGGCGGAGTATTCGTCGAATACTTCCTGGCTGCTGGTGATGCCGAAAACGTGATCGTCGGTCGATGCGGCCACCTCGAGATAAATCTTCGCCGCGGCGCTCTCCGAATCCTTAACGATGAAAAAAGCAACAAATAAAATACCTGACAGTTTTTTATATTCAAACTTGAACAGTTTTTTAAATATTTTTTAACGCAGTTTTTTAATCTTCGGCAATTCTCTTTGGCCTGGCGATTCATTTTTGGGGTTCTTTTTTTTTTCATTTTGAACATTTTTTACAAACATTTGAAGGGAAGGAAAAAATAATTTGGCTTGTTTTTTTTATGGAATTTAAAAAATGGCTCCGCAAATCGAACTGTTAATTGAGTAATAAACGAAAATAAATTTATGGTAAAATGTAGCGAAAAACGTTCAGGTAGTTCGAGTACCGATAAATAAAGCACGACGCTTATTATTCCGGACTATTTTACGATTAACCCGTTGAAAAAAATTCCCGATAAGTTGAGAAGAAAAAAAATCGGGCGGCTTGGAAAGTTAAGCTGAGAATTATTCGAAAAAAAAAAATTACGAAGACAAAATGTGATTTTTCCGTCCCAGAATACAATTAAAAAAAAAAAATTGTTGTTAAATCGGAATAGAAAAAATTCACGTCATCCGGGTACCAATGAAAAAACATTACGGATATTATTGCGGAATTTTTTTTACGAATTACTCGTTGAGAAAAAGTCCCGATAAATTCAGAAGAACAAAAAATGTGTGCAGCTTAAAAAGTTTAGCTGGGAATTTTCCGAAAGAAAAAACAAATTCCGACGACAAAACGTGATATTTCTTTTTCAAAATGCAAAATATAAAAACTAATTTTATTGTTAAATCGAATTCGAAAAAAAATCACGTAATCCGGGTATCGATAAACAAAGCCAGACTGATTTCTTTTTCGATCTTTTTTCTACGATTCGTTGTTGGGGTTCTTTTTTTTCATTTTGAACATTTTTTACAAACATTTGAAGGGAAGGTATAGAGTTTGACTTGTTTTTTTTATGGAATTAAAAAAATGGCTCCGCAGATCGAACTGTTAATTGAGTAATAAACGAAAATAAATTTATGGTAGAGTCGAGCGAAAAACGTTCGGGTAGTTCGAGTACCGATAAATAAAGCACGACGGTTATTATTCCGAACTATTTTACGATTAACCCGTTGAAAAAAATTCCCCATAAGTTGAGAAGAAAAAAATTACGAAAACAAAATGTGATTTTTCCGTCCCAGAATTAAATTTTAAAAAAAATTGTTAAATCGAATTAGAAAAAATTCACGTAATCCGGGTACCAATAAAAAAAACGCTACGGATATTATCCCGGACTTTTTTACGAATTACTCGTTGAGAAAAAGAAGTTCCGATAAATTCAGAAGAAAAAAAAACCGTGCAGCTTAAAAAGTTTAGCTGCGAATTTTCCGAAAGAAAAAACAAAACGTGATGTTTCTTTTTCAAAATGCAAAATATAAAAACTAATTTTATCGTTAAATCAAATTCGAAAAAAATCACGTAATCCGGTTATCGATAATCAAAGCCAGACTGATTGTTTTTTCGATCTTTTTTTCAACGATTTACCCGTTGCGAAAAATTGAGGAGCAAGAAAAAAAAGATCGTTTTGCCCAGAAACTAGAATTGAGAATTTTCGGGCAATATGTCTTGTGGTCTCTTGCCTTGAAGAAAGCGACGACGACGACGTTGTTGGAGTCGACGAGTTCGGCCGCGTCCTTGACGCTCTCGACGCTCTTGGCGGGCGGGCCGCTCTTCTTCTCGACCCAGGAGACGATGTCGGCCGCCTGGCGACCGCCGCCGTACTCGATGAAGTTTGGCTTGCGATAGAACTTGAGGGTCGGATATCCTCGCACGTCGTACTTCTTGGCGAGCTCCTGCTCCTGAGTCGCGTCTACCTTGGCGAGCTTGACGGGCGAGTTCTTGTCCGCGAGGGTCTTGGCGGCCTTCTCGAGCTCGGGAGCGAGAGCCTTGCAATGGCCGCACCAGGGCGCGTCTAGGGGCAACAAAACGTTCTCGCCGTTGTTACTGTATTCTTGTCCTTTTTTTCTTCTCTTAGGATAAGGCGAATCTTTTTGAACGGGGAGGGGGGGAATTCTGGTTTCCGGATTTTTGGAAATTCCTGGAGTTCAAAAAAATATTTTACAACTTTTTCGATTAAATTCAAAGAATTTTTACCGTTTTTTGATTTCTTACTTAAGAGTTATTTTTCTCGAAATAATAGTTTTTACAATATTGCTGAATGCTGTATTCCAATATTTCGTAAATTCAGCGTTTTTTAAATTACTTATTTTTGCGATTTATTCAAATTGTCCGTGTTTTTTCTCTCTTTTTTTCTGATTATTTTTTCGAACGTTAATTTCGCTGAATGGTGTTTTCAAATGTTTCCGAATACATCTTTTTTTTTACAATTATTTACTTTCTCCGCTTTTCAAATAAATTTTCCATTTTTTTATTCATCTTTTTTATAAATATTTTGGGAATTATAGTTTCTTCAATAATACTGTATGTGATTTTTTATTTTTGGTGAAATTGATTTATTAGACTGATTCTTAGGTTTTTCCGACGCTCTTTCCGATCTTCCATTTTTTTTATAGAATTAATTTTCACATTTTTTCTAGGGTTTTTCTCTCTTTTTTACGAGTTTTCCCGTTCCTGAACAATAAGTTCTATTTTTCGGAAGGATTTTTCAAGTTTTTAACTTTTTTTTACTACATTGGAGTTGTGATTATGTTGCTAATTCTATCGTTTTTGGGCATTTGAACATTTTTATGCAGGTTTCATTTTAGTCAAATTTGTAGTTTTTTTTTACTTTTCGATCGACATTTGGCCGATTTTTTCCCCAATTCTTCTGAATTTCCTTTATAGAATTTCCTAAAATTTCAAGTGTGAACATTTTCCGAAATTGTCAATTTTTTAGAATTTTTCCAAACTATTGTATTTTGATGTTCCCAATCTTCTAATGTTTTGAGGGATCCTAAAATTGGTAATCTATTTTTAAAAAACTGCGCATCTCAATTTTTTTAATACACCCATTTTCCATCATTATATTTTTCTCAAATTCCGACTTCATTCAACTGAAAATATTCCAAAATCCCTATTTTTTCAAAGCAATTTTCTGTAATTTTCTTACCAAATAAACATTTTTTCTAATTTACGAACGTCCATTTTGGGCAAGAAACAAGATCGAGAAAGAAAAGTACCACTCAGGCACAAAGATTTTCATTTTGTCGAGATTCTTGATTTGCCTCTTTCAAAATTATTCCGAAAAAAAAGGCCATGAGGGAAAAAAACGAGAAAGAATAAGGCGGCATTAGTGTTTTTTTCTTCGCCGCGTCCGTCTCCACCGTACAATAGCCAACCCTTCAACTTTTCCAATAATAATAATAACGCAACATTACGGAAATATTTCTTCATTGAACAAACCCCGTAGGTTGCTCGATTTAAAAAAAGCAGCAGTTAACCAAAAACCCCGTATGAAATTTAGGCCCCCCCCTTGCCCCCGGGGAATTCTCATAGAACAAAGTTTCAACGTCATTCGATGTTATGAAAAATGAAACAAAGGCCCGCTGCAAAAAGCATGTTCGATAATTGCTCCGGCACGTGTGTGCACACGTATAATTATCGACTGTCGTATGGCTCGCGATCTTCCACCGTATGCTCACTATACACGCGCCTGGTGCTCAGCGAGCGTCGTTTCCGCGTCGTTGAAGGAAAAAAAGCGCTAAAGAAGTGCAGGTATTTCTTTCGAATGCGTTAAAGTGGAAAACAAGTGAGTGAGTAAAGTTCATTTGCGGCGTAGCACGTTTCTCGATGACGTGTCGATTGCCATCTGGAAGGGGACATTTTCGGCCATAGCGAAGTGCCAACGATGGAAAAGAAAAATGTGCGGTAACCAACGTGAGGAGAGAAAAGCCGAAGTAATTATTATTGTACTCACAGAATTCGACCAGGACATAGTCGTAATCCTCGAGGACCTTCTCAAAATTGTCCTTCGTGATGACGAGGACACCGTTGTCGTCTTCGACCGCAGTGCTGGCGCGGGCGACCCCGACGACGTAAAATAACGCGAGAACGCAGAGCCCGGTAAACTTCATTTTTTCCTCGTCTTTGTCGATCCGACGCGAATACGATCAGTGAAGCGAGATAGAACGTAAAAAAAAATAGAAGAGTGGGTGTTGCCGCGGTGCGTACTGGTCGGTGGACGCGGCACGAATGAGGCTGCCGCGGAGCGCGAGCCGAGTGGATGTGCCGCCGTGGCAGATGAGTGACGCGCGGGCGCGTGAGACAGAACGCGTGCGTGGCCCAAGTGGGCGAGAGAGAAAGCACGAGCGAACAGGAAGCCGCTGGCGATCGAGGACCGAGACGAGGAAACGAGGCGGAGAAAAAATTGCTCGGTAGCACAGCGGCGACGCTCGTGCATTGTCGGCGCTTCGAATCCGCGTGGCGAAGCGTGGTCATCGCTCATTGGCCGAACCGAGCGCTCTCTCTCTCTCTCTCTCCCTCTTTCTCTTTCTCTCTCTCTCTTTACCGGACGAGCGCCAGAGCGAGAGGTCAGAACTGTTAGGTATCTTTTTTTTCGTAATTTGCAGCAATGGCGGAGCAGATTAAATAAATGTTGTGATTGAAGCGTCGTCGAATCGCCGATGAAACGGGATTGTTCGAATAATAATTATTTGTTAAGTTAATTGGTTCAGCGAAATTTGTGACGCGTGTTCCCTCTGGTGAGAATTCACAAACGCGGGCTCGAATGATGTTTTATCAGCTGCTGATAAGGCAGCGTTATGTTTTTTTTACTTTATTTGCACTCGGTGATTTAATGAATGAACGCGGCTTATTTTATGGTTTGTTATTCCTTGCTAAATTCGCCATTAATTACGACTATTCTTGTCATTATGACGTAAACGTCGAATTGCTCCAGTTCCGGTCTGCTTTTTTCGTCCTAAACCGGTTCGATAAATTTTTTAATCTTTAATTAATTTAATTTTAAAATTTAATTAATTTTTGTCATCTCCTGGGAGCGAATAAATCATCGCAATCACGTTTCAGCCTGTTTTGCAAAAATATTTTTATTTCGCGGCACCGCGAGTCGTTACGTGACGACTTGCCACTCGCTAAAGTTTTATCAAGTGCTGATAACACCGGTAAGATATTTGATATAATCGGGAATTACTATCGGATTTAAAAAGAAACTTTTTGTTTGCAAAGAATACAAATTCCAGAAAAACAAATTCAGGAGGAAAATCGAGGGAATGAAAATTCAATAGTGAACGAATAAAAATAGGGACAAAATGATGTTTAATGAATCTTTGTCGTAACGAATTTATTTTTCACTTGACATTTGAAAAATTGCGCGCGACGGTTGACGGGTATGGGCAAAAAATATTTTAAAACACTATATTTCATATAATGACGTTGATTTGCGAACAAAAAAATTAATCTGGGAAAATTCCGAAAACCGAAAAATTTAAAAAATCCGATAACGAAATGAACAGAAATGATTAAAAACGGAAATGTCGAAAATATTTTGGAATTAATAATCAGAACATTCCGGAAATTAGGAATTCTGAAAAGTTCTTAAAATCAAGAATTTTGAATAATAATGAAATCCAAAAAATCGATAAAATTTGTATTTTCAGGATTTTATTAATTACATTTTTTAAATTATTATTGAGGCTTAGTCTTGAGAATTATTCAAATTTTCTCGTTGACAAAAAGGTTTTTATTTATGATTTCGAAATATTTTGTACGTTACTAATGTTCAGAATTTCTGTTGATTTATAGTTATTAGCATTTTGATAAATAACAAAACGACTATTTATAAACCGAATTTTTAAATGAAATTGTTTCATTAATATTAGAATAATGATTTAAAAAATTTAATGGATAAATGCGGAATTTTAGAATGTTATCGATTTAATTTTTTAAATTATTATTCAGAACTCTCAGTCTTGAGTTTTCAAAATTGCTTTTTTCGAAATGTGTTAATGTTTTTGTTAATTATAAAAATGAAAAATTCGAAACTGTGCCAATAAATATAAATTCATAAATATTTTTAAAATTCCTGCTAAAGAGACGATTTTCAAAAATCGGCGAAGAAATGAGTAAGATCCGAAGAATTAAAAATTTTGAAACATTGTTTGCGTTGTTTGTTTCCAATAAATACAATTTTATAAATATTAGTAACATTTATGCCAAGGAAACATTTTCGAAAAACCGCCAATGAAATGAGTAAATTTCGATAAATATGAATTTTTTTTTAATTGTCATATTTCTAATAAATAGAAACGTCAAAAAATCGATTTTTTAAATTCTTGTGTTTCGACAGTTTCCTGTAGGGAAAATGGGAATATCGACCTGGGCCCTTGAAATATTGAACAGATGCCAAAGCCTCGGGACAATATTTCATAATCAGCAGGGACATAAGAAAATCTATTAATAGGGGTTTAGCATCTCAATACTCCATTGTATAACGGTCAAACGTGGAGTGACTCTGACTCGGAGAAGTTCTTTTCACGCTCGTCATTTTCGGATACCATAACAATCCTCCACCTGTTGAGCCACGTAAGATGTAACAACATGTGTATTTCGTTTATTACGCCTCCCCCTAGGAAAGAATCATATAAAGCAAAAATTTTGTTTCCTCAACTTCAATTATTGTTATGTTTTTTTACGGAGAATTATCGATTTGCGTGCACGTCAATTGTTTTGCATTTGCACAATTTGGGTCCTCAAAATATCCAATCTTTACGAGCTCACGCAATAACTTTTTCAATTTTCTATTTTTATTTAATTATTTTAAAGCAATTTTTTATTTTGCAATTTTTTATTTTAAACTAATTTTTAATAATGAATTATTATTTAATTATTCAATATCTTGCAGAGAAATATTTTTTTCGTATTTTTTCGAATGATTTTTTTCCGAATTTCAATTGTACCTGAATTTTTTTATAATTGGATTTGATTATTCGATTGAAGAAAGTGTATTTGTTCTTAAAGTAGAATGATGTTTAATATACTTTGGGTGTTTTTAGAACAATTTTTTATCCATTATTTTTTCTGATTTTTCAAAAATTATTAGATCTAATTATTCGATTGAAAAAAGTTCATTTGTTCTTAAATTTAAATTATGGTAATACACTTTGGCTTCAATGAATAGTTTCGCGGATGTGAGTAACCGATTTAAAAAGTGCTTTTATTTAACAGCCTTTTGAACTATTTTCTGAACTACTTTGAAAGATAATTTTTTCCTCCAATTAAATAAAAAGTTGTGCAAAAAATGTTCTTTTTTTTTTCAATTTAAAAAAGTAGCACGCAGACGATGAAAATGGTTCTTTTTTTCTCATACATTCGTTTGACCACTCGATCGTAAAATTTATCCTCAATTTTTGTATCCCCCCAGGCGGATAAAATATGTACAAAATAACGTCGGAAATACACACAGAGAGTGACAACTCGAGAGAAATTAATTCCGATGCAAATCGTGAGTATTATCTTGCTAAAGGAAAAAAAACTTCAGTAGCAACCCCAAATGCTGTGCTTGAATACTTTTTTTTCCATTTTAAAGCATTTGAAAAAACGCATACAATCGTATTTTTGGCAATTAAAAAACATTAGCTATTCAAGACGATAAAATTGAAAAATGCAACTCGGTTTTTGATATTTGAACATTTTTCTACTAATTCCATGGTTTATAAATTATTTAATTATCTATTGATTTACTTATTCGTCTGTTTATTTATTGATTTTCAAAATAAAGTAAACATTATTTTCAACGCGTAAAGTGGTTGTTATTCATCAGCTTATTAATTTGTTCGTCCGTTTATTTATTTATTTCCCAAACAGAGCATACTTTTTTTTTCATGTCAAAATCTATTTTTCACTGCACAATTATTTCACCAAAAAATTCCGATTCCTCGGTCCTCGAATTAAATTTTCAGTCTTCTTTCTTTTTGTCTTTTAATTGCAGATGTGAGCAGAACTTTTTCGTTCGTGTATCCGGAATTCTTTTCGGAGCAAAAAAATGAATGTTTGCAGTATGATGACGATGGGGATTTGATTTTGAGTCGGCCGAAGAGAGGAGACCTCGTAATCGGTACTTGTATCAAAGAAAAATGTATCTTCGAAATAATCGTGCAATATCCAAGAAATTCAAAGAAACTTTTTTTTCATTGTGAACCGGAGTAAGAAAAAATAAGTACTAAAATAAGCGGTGCAATAAAAATAAAAATAAAAAAATAATGAATAGATGAATGACCAAAATAAGGTATATAACAAATACTGGCTAAAATAAAATGAAAAGTCAACGTAAAAACGGATATTGAATCAGGACGGGCAATCAATAACCGAAATTCACTAAAAGTCAACAAGTAAAAATAAAATGTAACAAAAATGTATAGTTCCTTTAAAAAAAAGATGTTAATCTAATAAAAATAAATTTCACGAAAACTTTCTTTTCTTTTCGAAATCTCGGATCGTAGAAAAAGGAGAAAGAATTCAACAAAAAGTGTTGCAACAAATCATGAAAATAAATAAAAATACGTGAATAAATTATCAATAAAACTGCATAAAAGTAACAAATGACAAATAAATATGTACAATTAAACTGAAGTGAATAAAGTTAGAAAAGAAATGGTCTGCGTGTATGAAGTGTATATATACAAATTTAAAAAAAAATCAGACTTAAAAAAAAAATAACTAGGCCTACTGTTCTTTCCAGAATACAGCATATGCACGGAACTGAAGCTTGTAGGCTTGCAAATTTGGCGTGGCGCGCTCTTATTGGCCGATTACATTTTATCGCATCCACACTTGTTCGAAAAAAAATTTATTTTAGAGCTCGGCTCCGGTGTGGGACTTACCAGTATCGTGGCCAGTTTATTGGCTGGTGAAGTTATTTGTACAGGTGTGAATTATGACTCCCGCTTCCTTTCCCCTCTCTAGTCGTCACGAATATCCAAAATAATCGTTTTACATGAAAATTGTTTTCAATGATGTTTTACGGCCTACAAATAAATGAATAATTGAATATATATATTCAATATTAGAATATTTAATATACAGGGTGGCCGGACCATTGACGTCCAAAAATAAAATTTAGGTCCCTTGTATCGTGGGGTATCCGAATCACCCCCATGTATTTTCCACGACTTTTCATAGTTTTCGAGTTATTCATTTTTTTCTGAATTTTTGAGTATTTTCGACCTGACCAATTGAAAAAAAATCTAAAAAAAAGTAGAAGACTTTGTCGAGATTTTTTTTTACAACTGAATTTTCATGAGTAGTACTTTTATGCATAAAATAATCAGCTTCGTAACTGTGATGAAAGATATGAAAATGTTGGTCTAAAATGAAAAATTTACGTTCGGTAAATTATGACTTAAATTTTCAACTTTAAATTAAAAATCTAAACAGTTGACTTCATGGTTCCTAAGTAGGCCTCAAGAATGCGCCAGACTCTCAGCTTTCATAATCATTAAAAAAAAAGTAGTACTTAATAGGGCTACTTTGGCTAATATTGGCCTTCAAAGACAGCGAGGTGGAAAATTCTTAAAATTAGCCATCTGATTGAACAGAAAAAATTTGCCCATTTTATCGTTCCTAAGGTTATTTAGTTTGTTAACAAACGAAAAATGACTGCAGGGAAGCTAAGATTTAAACATTTGGAGGTTTATTTTTTTTAGCTTAATTTAAGTTTAATGAATTTTGCGCATTCCTGAGGCCTAATTAGGAACCATGAAGTCACCTGTTTAGATTTTTTATTTAAAGCTGAAAATTTAAGTAATGATTTACCGAACGTAATTTCTTTTACTTTAGACCAACATTTTCATAACTCTCATCACAGTTACGAAGCTGATTATTTTATGCATAAAAGGACTACTCATGAAGATTCAGTTCCAAATATATATATATATATATATATATATATATATATATATATATATATATATATATATATATATATATATATTGTAATTTATGTTTTTCTAGATGTCAACGTAGGGGGAATTTTAAAATTGATCGAGTCCAACTTCGAGAGAAACAAAAATATCGTACGCTCGAAATACAGCGTGATGGAATTGAATTTTTTGGACCCCAATTGGACGTGTCAATTGCGAGAAAAATTGAAAAACGCGACGATCGTTTTAGCCGCGGATGGTGAGTTATCCCTAAGAAAAATTCTTCAAAATTTACCAAAGTGCGGGGTATTGGAAATGTAGCTCGAAATAAAATAAAGGCTGAAGGAACAAAAAGTCACGTAAGAAATAATAATTGTTCAAGTCGAACGAGAACGTTTAAATATTTTTGAAAGAATCTTCTCGTTTTCGCAGTTATTTACGACGATGAAGTGACCGACGGATTTGTCCAGACACTCGCGAAATTGTTCGACGAGGACTCGTCGAGAACGGCCTACGTCGCTTTGGAAAAGCGTTACGTCTTCACGATCCAAAATTTGGAATCCGTAGCCCCGATGTACGAAGAGTTTTTGCGCTGCATAGAGCGACGGAACTTGAATTGGTCGATCGAACACGTGGGCACGAACTTTCCCCAATACTTCACGTACGAGAGGATCGAGCAAATGATCCTCATGAAAATTCGCAGCCGACGAGACGACTCGACGAAGAGCTGAAAAATTGTGAAATTGTCCTCATCGACTTTCGAGACACGACGAAAAAAAAATTAAAGAGGAGAAAAAAAGAAAACAAAAAATACAAGACAGTATTATGCGAATAAAGACGAAATATTCTGAACTACTCTTGTTTTCAACCGTTTCCTTTTTATGGCAGGGAAAAAATCAAACGAGACATTTTCCGTAATTTGAAAAATGGAGAAAAACGCGTTTTTTCCATCTTTAAATTAAAACGTATTTTTATTTGTATATTGAATATATTCAAATTATTTTTAAAAAGTGAATAAATTTTATATTTTCAATTTATATAACAGATTTTTCAAATTATTATATTGTGAGACAAAAATGTTGTCAAAATTTTATTTTGACAATTTTGTTTTTAACAAAATCGAAGGTTTTAGGGTTAAACATTTTTTAAATGATATATATATATATATATCATACATATATATATATATATATATATATATATATATATATATATATATATATATATATATATATATATATATATATATATATATATATACAGTGGCGTGCAAAAGTTTCGGGCCAGCCGATTTTTTTAGTAAGGTGATAAAATATTTAATTCCTGAACTCGTTAATCATTTCGAACTTTTAAGAGAGATATGATACGAATAATAGCCTGATATATTATTTTTTCGTACGGCGTATTATTTGTGTACAGCGTCGAACAAGTTTCGTCGGTGTGCAAAAGTATCGAGCTGCTATCTCGCCCGGCTTCGTACGCACAGTTTGTTTGCATTTTCTTTCGTACTAGTTTCAAAACATGCATGACAATGAAAAATCAGTATTATTTCTGCCGCGATGGCGAAAAACACGAATATTAAGGTCCGTAAAGTCGTGCTGAAAATTTCTCCAGAATAAAAGCGTTCTCGCGATATTGCGACTACTTTATCCATGGGAAAAGTACGGCCAATCGTATTATTCGTAAATATAAATTAACAAAATCGTCGTGTGGCAAAAGTCGAAGTGGTAGACCGCGAAAACCTACGCAATGCGTTGACAAAATGATGAAAAGGAAGTCCTCTATAGATCTACGAAAAACTGCAGCAGGCCAGTGGCGTAGCGTGGATCTTTGCCGCCCGGGGCCAACCCTGAATTTGCCCCCCACACTATTTTCGCAACTAAGTAAAATAACGGTAAACAAGTCTGTGATAATCTGTCAATATTTCAAAAGGATTAAAAATAAAACGTCTTTCTTAAATTGAAATTTTATTCTGCGTGTTTGTTGAACGCGAACTCCTTAATAAAATGGTCAATGTTAATTTGTACCTCTTGTTCGATTGCCAAGATACCTAGATTTGTTAGTCTCAACGTTGATATTGTAGATCTTAAGGGGTTACCCCCACTGGCGATTTTGAAAAAATCGATTTTTTTTATTGCATCTTTTTGAAGTATAAGTATCTGAGAATATGTCCTGAAAAATTCAAGTCGATCCGAACAAAATTGACTGGGATATGAGCGTTGAAAGAGAAGAATCCGCGTTGAAAGAGAAACTTTAAACGCGTTTTTCTCAAAATGGCATTTCTGAAGTCGGTGACCAAGATTACTCGAACACTAATGAACCGATCTTCTTGAAATTTAGCAGGCTTATTTAATACATAAAAATGTAGTCTTTAATCGTTCGATTTTTTGTTTCGAAAAAAATGGCCGTTTTATAGCCAAAAAACGGCCGTTTTTTTTCGTTAAAATCGAACCATTAACTTTGACTGTCCGCCATTTTGTGAAAAATGAATATTTTTTAAAATCCTTCGATTAAAGACTAGTTTATACTTATATTTGACTAAATCCATCCGCATTTTTTTTTCAGATGATCCACTTCGCCGCAATGTTGGTCACCGCAAACCGTGTATATAAAAACATTATTTCATTGACGGCCATTTGCCACTAAACAATGTAATATTTTTCAATAAAAAAATTACTGAAAGTTCTTCAAGACGTGTTCTTTAAGATGGTATATTGATCGATTAAAAAAGTTTTGTAGTTTTCTTTAAAAAAAATTCATGAAAAAGGCCTTTTTTGCGCTACAAGTGAGGGTAACGCCTTAAATAATTTGTTATGAATTTCGTGAAGCTTCTCTCACAACTAGCATTACTGAAAGCAGCTGTAAGGAATATTCGCAGCATTACAACAATGTTAGGTAGCCCTTCTTCAAGTTTGGACGAAAAAATAAACTTCAATAAGCCCAGTGGCCCGGAATGCAAAAGTTTTTTTGTACAGAGTGTTTTAGCTACGAAAGCTCGTAGACGCGCACATTCAAGGTTAAGGGGGGATTGTCTTTTTTTCGCAAAATTTACCGCTTTTTGGGAATTTTTTTGTGAAGAAAGTATACAACGGAAAACTTGTGAAACTTGGCATATAGTTTTATTGATCTGTTTACTACATACAAAAAAATGTTTAAACCATTTCATCAAAAAATCCGCCTCCCGCCCCCCTCGACGCGCGATGGTCCTTTTTTGATGGTGTGCACGATTTCTCAAAAACTATTCAACCGATTGCCTTCAAATTTGGACAGAATGCTCAGCTGACATCCTTTTATCATTTGATGAAGCAAAAAAGCAATACGTTTAATAGTTTTTTATTTATAACAAAAAATCGATCAATTTTTTTCGAAAAATCGATACTTCAAGTTCAAAACGCCACCAAATCGTCAATTTTTTTTTCCCTTCATCGAACGATAGCTATATGTGTCTAAAGTAAAATGCTTTTTGGGTTTTTGTTGCAGGATGAACGTGAAGGCTGTAATCGTGCACACCATCAAAAAAGGACCATCGCGCGTCGAGGGGGGTGGGAGGCGGATTTTTTGATGAAATTGTTTAAAAAATTTTTTGTATGTAGTAAACAGATCAATAAAACTATATGCCAAGTTTCACAAGTTTTCCGTTGTATACTTTCTTCACAAAAAAATTCCCAAGAAGCGGTAAATTTTGCGAAAAAAAAGACAGTCCCCCTTAAACTCTTCTTTGTCAATATCTTGAGGAGCTTGGTCGAAGTTGCACTCGTCGTCATCGACGCCCAATATTATTGCAGGCCTTAGGAACCCTGGCAGTTTGCCTAACTGTTCATTCATACCGGTTTTATAACCAAAAAACTAACCGTTGTTTTTGGACAAAATTCTGCTGACTTTCTAACCGTGTTTTTGACCACTACCCGTGTTTTGCTCAAGTTAGAAAGATGGTTAAAAAGTTGGTTTGAAATTCGAATTATAACCGTGCCGAAAAGCAACCACTTGTAACCAAATTTATAAACGTATTTATTACCACTATCCGCTTTCTAACTTAAGCGAATCACGAATAGTGGTTATAAATACGGTTACAAATTCGGTTACGAGTGGTTGCTTTTCGGCGAAGTTGTAATTCGAATTTCAAACCAATTTTCTAACCATCTTTCTAACTTGAGCAAATCACGGGTAGTGGTCAGAAACACGGTTAGAAAGTCGGCAGAATTTTGTCCAATTCCAACTATCCGAAAAATCGAACCGTTATCCAGTGGTTATGTAAACTGCCAGGGAAGGCATATTTTTCCGCAATATTCTGGAGCTGCTGGAACCTTTCTCGAATCTCAGCAATTACTCTATCTAATGAAGAAAACATTTTTCGTCTTAAATCATCTTCGTGCGATAAGTTAGCATCTCTACTTCCGTCGCCAAAAAAAAAAACAAAAACATGGATGATGTTCGAATCTTCCAATTAAAACAGACGTGAGATGAAAAATTGCATCTTGCACCAAGAAAAAAAAAGATTTACAGACCATGTTTGACAGAGGTTTAATTTCAATCGAACATCAGCAAGATTTTTCAAACATATTCGACGATAACCATCTGTAAGATTACAGTAAATTTGTTGAATGATATTTTCAATAACGTTATTTTTTTTATAGAAAATCACAATAAATATTTCATTATATTTACAATTTCGATATTATTTTTTGTCTAAAAAGTTCTATCGATTTTAATTGATAATTATTATCAAAATGTGGATAAAAGCAACGAGTATAAAATTAAAATGTCATTGGGCAAAAAAATTGTCATATTTTTAAAACAATACTATATAATGGTTTATTTTTCCAGATTTTTACCCAAGCACGAAGGACTTTAAATTCTCACCAAAACTCATTTTGGTTAGATTGTACGAGCGATGAGATCCTTAAGGTTTTAAACTCATTCCTTTACTATTCCTTCACTAATTTTTACAGTGGAAAACAAACAAGCTGGCCTTCTTGACTGGCCATCGCAATCGCCGGACTTAAATCCGTTTGAGCATTTGTCGCAAGGCCTAAACGATCTTGTTAAGGGGTAAGATGCAGTCAGCATTTTCAGAAAATCGATTTTTTTTTATTTTCTTGAAGTATATTTCGAAAATATTCCCTGAAAATATCAAGTCAATCCGATGAATGGTTTCCGGGATATCCCACAATTAGTGAAGGGGCGTCGGGTCCCCATGGCAGGTAGCGGCTGACAAACGCGCAAACGATAATACCCGGGAAGGCAGAATGCTTCCAAGACAACAACAAATTGATATTTTGGAAGCTTCCACATCGGCAGAAGCCCTATTGTATGGGCTAGGAATTGATGATTCGATGTAAGTAATTTTTTAATTAGTATTTATATACATCAATCAAGTGTAAAATTGGGAAACTCTTTCAGAAATTTTCAAAAATTCATTACTCGAAAACTATGAATTTTAGCAAAATTTTATAAGAAATACTTTCGTTTCAAAGTTGCCCAAAATGTTTAAAAAAAATGATTCATCTCGAAAAAGTTAAATTTTTCGAAAAAAATATTTTAACAATTGGCTATAAACAATTGAATGCTCGACTTTTCGGCAAAAATTGTGATATTCGGATCCAGCGGATCAAAATACATAAAAAAAAGTTCAGCTTCATCCATAGAGCTCACAATTTTACGAACATATACCGTATCCCCATCGAAAATCTTTAAACGCGTTTTTATCGAAACAATGTTTTTCAAGTCGGTGACCTCAATAATCCAAAAACCACTCCATGGATTTTGATGAAACTTGGTGTGCTTATTGATAGCATTAAAAACTAGTCCTTAATCGAAGGATTTTCATGTTTGTTGAAAATTTCTATTTTTTTAAAACCATAAACGAGCGATGTTTTGGTCGAAAATCGCAAGTTATCTGTCGGAAGCCGCCATTTTGTTTATTTTTTGAAAAAAAGCTTCGTTTAAGGACTAGATTTATTATTAAACTAATGATTTTTTTGTTTTTTTTTTCAGATGATCCAGTAAAATTATGATGGTCACCGCAAAGCACTACATGACAAAGATGGCGATATTTTTATAACTAATCAATATTTTCCTTTGAAAATTTGTACAAATCAAGTTGAAATATAACATAAAAAGTCTGTGTAACCACTTTTGTAAAACAAACTTAATTACTATAAATTTTTTCATTGTAAATGCTCGTTTTTTCACGTCTCTGCATCTCACCCCTTAAAACAAAAAATCTTTATAGCAAACCGGAATTGTGGAATCATTTGCGACATGAGTGGGAAAACTTGCCACAAGACCGGATCTCACAATTAATAGCGTCCATGCCTCGTCGATGTGCCACGGTTATCGCTGCTAAGGGCATGGCAACAAAGTACTGAGTCGAGCGGAGATCGAATCTCGTTTAGTTATTTTCAAAAAAAATTGAAATGTTTTCACACACTATAGTATGTGGCCCAATACTTTTGCACATTCGTTAAATAAAAAGTGATGGACAGTCAAATATTTAAGAACAATGTCTATGTATGTAATGAATCGTTTTCAAATATAAGTGAATACATGTTGTAATAACACGTTAATGTTCTCCCTGGCATCGTATTTCAATGTAATATGCCTGAAAAATAGGATGGCCCAAAACTTTGGCACGCAGCTGTATATATATATATATATATATATATATATATATATATATATATATATATATATATATATATATATATATATATATATATACATATACATATACACACACACACACACACACACATATATTAAAATTCTTTAATGGACGAAATTATTTAAAAACTTCGTATTATGGATTTTTCGAAATATTTTTTTTTATTGCCTGTTTCCATTGATTTTTTTTTTTCGAGCACCTGTTTCTTTCTGATCATTGAAAAATTGAATACATTTTTTCATCCTTTTCCATCAATTTTTTCCTAATGGAATTTTTGGAATTCTTTACTCAATTTTGTTCGTATAAAATTCGATTGAGCCCCGACACATTTTTTAAATCGTCTCCCCTTCATCGAAGAAAAAACCAACCAATTTCCGTATCCGGAAAAATAAAGGAATGAAAACCCGAAATCTTTTTTTCTCTCGTCTCCACTTTATTGATTATTTTCCTTTCCTCTGTCTATTTACATCCTAACCATAGACGATAATGTTTCCTGCGAATGGCGATGAATGGTGGGCGATCGGTCCGGAAGAACACGGAGAAAAAGAATCCCTCTTTCGTCTCGTCGTTACAATGATTTTTCGGCGATAATTCGTTTCTCGAAATGCTTTATCTCTTTTTTTCCTCCAATTTTTTTTCGAGAACGAGGGAATGAGTGAAAAACGGGAGAAAAAGAAATAATCATGGGAAATGCAAGGCGAAGAGGGAAAGATTCGAGATAAAATTCGAAAACACGAATTTCAGTGGGATTGATTTTTGTTTCTTTTTCGAACGACCCCGGGCAGTATTCGTAGTAGATTTATATTTATACACACGTGTCGATATCGACAAACAATTTACCGGATTTACTTTTCTCCCTTGGCCCTCCCCTCAAATTAGAGGTCCTCGGGGTTACCGTTTTTTTTTGGCGGTCGGTACAAGTTCGTAGTAAAAAAAAAAGGTACAAGGGGGGAAAATCAACTCTCCTCACGGTTCGCAAATTTTCCACTGCCCATCTCGAGTTTTACGAAGGCACTTCCACGCTCGAAATATTTGGTTGGGGAGAGGGGGGGGGGGGGGGGAGGCGAATACAAATTGCTCGTTTTTCGTGTAGATTTTTCTTAGTTGTTTTCAATTTCTTTTGTTTGCAAAAATGTACTCTGTTTTCTTTTTTTTCCATGTGTTATTTTAAGAAAGTTTGGATTTTCTTCAAGATTGTTTTTTCCTTTCTCACTTCAATCATTCATTTTTCCAAGTATACTTTTCGCTCTTTTTCTCGTTTTTCGGAAATTTAAGTTGGGAGACTTGTCCGAGCGTTCACTTTTTTTTCCTTCGAATTTATTAAACATGAGTTTTTCGAAATTGCACCGCGGCTTGTGACACTTTGGACCACCGTGTATAGTATACTTTCTCGCGAATTGTTGTTCTTCTCCCCATTTGACTTGAAGAAAAAGTCTATGTTGAGCGAAAGGCGACACAACGCGATCGTTGTGTCGGTCAAAAATAGGGAAGAGCAAATTCAGGGGGAGGATGGGACGCGAACGAAAAAGAACGGTAAATTCGAACATCGAGGTTTTTTGCTCGCGCGCACGGACACGTATACACGCGACGTGCACACGCGCACACATACACAGGCAAATGCACGAATACACGCACGAGCTCACATATACGAAGACACATTCTTGCTAAGGTTGTTTACTCCTCGCGTAGGTAATTCGTTATGTCAAATACAAAATCGAATCTAAGCTTCTAAGAATGAAGAAGCTCGCTTCAACCTAGTCGTAGATTCTTCTTTTTTTTGTTTCGTCAGTGTATTTTTCCTGTTTGCGGCTGACTTAATTTTTCGCTTCCCTTTCTCTTTTCTCCGACTATTCTTCTTCTTTTTTCTTTTTCTGTCCTTGTCCCAATTGATTCGATGTTTTTTTCCGTTCCTATTGTCCCTGCTCTTCTTATACTTTTCCGAATATCTTTGTTTTTTTTTCCTCTTCCTATTTCTCTTCCCTCTGTTTCGTCGTTTCATTCTTTTGTTGTTTTTACGACCTTTCCCAATTTCTTTTTACCTCCTCCTATTTTTCTTGTTCTTCTTTTTCCTCTTCCTGTACTTATTGTTCTTCCCATTTTTTCTCCTATTTTTCTTTGTCGTCGTTTCATTCTCTTCGTTCTCATTCCTTTTCCAAATATTCTTGTTCTTATTTTTTTCCTCTCCCTATTCTCCTTGTTCTTATTTAATGTCCTCTTCCTCGTCTCCTTGTTCTTCCCCTTTTGATATTTCTCCCTTTCTGCCATGTTCTCTTCCTCCCAACCGTCATTTCTCCTTCTCTTTCCGTTCAATTTACAATTCGCAACAATTACTGTACACGATAAAAGGAAAAGAAAATGAAAGGAACCAGACAAAGGGAAGAAAAATAATTGTAGGAATGAAACAAAAGGGAAGGAACTAGAGAAACAAGGACGGGGGAGAAAAGACTAGAGTAATAGTAGAAAAAAGTAGGGACATTTTGTCGAGTAAAAAAAAAGGGAAAAAGATTAAAAAGGGCTAGGAACGCGCGGAAGTGCAGCAATTTTCTCTCTCTCTCGCTCTCTCTCTCTCTCTCTCTCTCTCTCTCTCTCTCTCTCTCTCTCTCTCTCTCTCTCTTTCCGAGCACGAAATAAATACGTCTCTTTCCCACGAACCCAAACAAATCAAAGAGCACGAATTAAATGCCTCATACACACACATACACATACACTCATCCCCCCTCTCGCATCCTTTTCCCCTTTCCGCACGCATAACCAATATCTAATGAGGGTTATTCGCCGCCTGTTGGGCGCTCTTTTGATTGTTACTAGAACTACTACTACTACTGTTAATACTCGCGTTATTACTATTATTATTACTATTATTAATGTTATTATTATTATTGGGTAACGGATCGAGAACGAGTTTGCGTCGATGCAGCTCGTTCGGATTGTCAGTTGTCATTGATTTTCTGCGCACGGGGGTGGGATTCGTGTCCTCGTTCGTCCCGATCGCCGTTTGGCCAATCGAGTTTGTACTTTTGCGTCTGATCGGTGTCGGCTCGAGCTCCTCCTCCTCCTCGTCCGCCTTTTTGTTCGAGCTTGGCGGGCAGCGGGTGCCATTTTTGCAGGCCTTGGGGTTCGTGAGAGCCGCGGCGGCGGCGGCGGCGGCCATTTTGTTGTTCGTACCGATTATCATGCTGGCGTGTTTGCTGCTGACGCTGCTGTTGTGAATGATGGCATTTTTGACAGTCTGTGAGGTATTGTGGGGTGGTGGCGAGCCGAGGGGCATTTTCCGCCTGGCGTTAGCGTACGAGGTCTCGTTGTTGAAGTTTGTCTTGGCCGAGTTGGGCTTACTTCCGGTGAGGGAGGCGTGGAGGCCGCTCGTTATCCAGCGCTCGACCTGGGCCTCGTGGGACTTGCGTAGGACGCGCCTGACGTCACTCTCCTCGCCGCCCTCCTTCATCATCTCCTGCAACTTTTGAATCGTCTGGTAGAGCACGACGGGACTTATGAGGCCAAAGTCGAAGAGGCTGCTCATGTGGAGGACGAAGTTGCGATAGAGATTCTTCATGAGCAACTCCTTGCCCCGGGTCTCGAGGAACATCTGGCAGGCGAGCGGTATCTGACAGTCGCCCACGTAGCCGAACTTCATCACGTGAAGATTCCACATCTTCATCAGCTCCTTCTCGCCCTCGTTCACATCCGTGAAGTCGTCGATCATCATCATCGTCTTCGTTTGCAGCCACCTCGGGTCGTTCTCACCCTCCGAGTCGATGTCCAGCTCCTTCGGATAGATCGGCAGACACGTGACCGTGTGGTGGTAGAGCCTGGACCGGAAGCGCGAACAAGAACAGCGAGGAAGAGAAGACATTGGGGTTAGGATTTTTTTGAATTCATTTTCATTCGCTACTGACGACTCGAGAGGCTAAGGGGCCGGTCCACTTTGAATATTTCAAAAAATCGAAAGCAAGCAAGACTTGATGAAATTGATGATCAGCAATCAGAAGGGTGCAGGACGGTGCAGGAATTGCCGATTGAATTTAGGTAAGAGTTTTTTCATAGTATAAACTTCAAACGCGTTTTTCTCGAAACAACCTTTTCAAAATCATGCTCCATCGTATTTATAAAACTAATAAACCGATTCTCTTGAAATTCGAACCACATATTGTAAACATGATTCGCAACAAGATGACCCTCGATGGTTTTATAATTTTTATTTTTTACTCTTTTTTGCGAAAAACTGCGAAAAAACGCGTTTTTTTTACCTTTTTCGTTTTTCATCTGCCATTTTTTTTATTTTTTGATAAAACTTTATATCCGAGGGCGGTTTTGTAGCTGGTGTCATACTGAATCTAATGGACTTTGATTTTTTTGTTTCAGACAAGCCGTTGCCGAGTAGTGATGGAGCTACCTAGCCCACCTATTTTTGAGGCGTTACGTTAAACTACAGTTTTTGTACTTAAAAATGAATAAAAATGAATAATTTTTTTTTAAATGTATTTCATGACTTTATTTATCAAGCCCAACAACTTTTATATTCATATCTTATATAAAATGCTAAAAAAAATCGCCTTTTTCCGTGGCTCCAAAGTGGACTGGCCCCTTAAAATTGTTTTTTTTTTTTTTTCATTCATTTTCCCGCGAATATTTGATATATTGGTTCTATCGAAAGCGACCAACCTGTTGTGTCCGGTGATGTAAGGTCGCTGACTCTCGAATTCATTCTCGTCGAGTTCCAAAAATTCCGAGAGGCTCGGCCTCGTTCTCTTCGGCCGACAGACGAGAATATTCGTGACGCTGGTGCGCCGCGTCGGTCCCGATCTCGAGAACGCGACCCCGGACGGCTGGGATATCAATTCGTGGGGACTTCCGGCGTAGGAGCCGTCGTAACACTCGTTTATCGCCACGTCGATCCTAGCGCCTTGAGGTATCGGCTGCAACGATTATTATTATTTTGAAATGGACGAGGAACTCAATTTTAGTTCCTAGATAAAAAAATATGAAGAATTTATCCGCTCGAAAAAAATTAGAGATAACCTTAAAATCTCCGAAGAGCCTCCACCTACATGAACTACATCACTCGATGGCCGCCTTCGAACTGTGCAACTTTTGTAGGAAAAGGTTTCCTCTAAGTCTGACAGATTTGAAAATATTTCTACTGCTTGTAGTTGTTGCCTCAGTCTGTATATTGGTAATCATTTTGATAGGTTCGAAACAATGGCGGTATAGTAGTAGTCTTTGTTTTCGGGGTATACCCTTTCGGGGTGTTTACACATAGGCCCTCTCACATTCTCTTCTCCTTTAAAATTGTTCTTCCAAATTATGTCCATGTTTTTTTTTTCGTTTTCGTAACATTTTATCGACTGGTATTTCCTTGTCTCTGCGCTACCAGTTCTATCAATACCTCGAATAATATCGATAATCAGTGTAAAATGATCAAAAAATCAATGTTTTGTTGCATTATCCGATAGTATAGACGGTTATGAACATGCCGTTCAATTTTTGGGTTTGTTTGGGTTATTCCGGTTATTCCGGAGACCTGGCGCGTTTTTCGCGAAATGTTTTTCAAAACGGTGTACACTCTCGAAGGAAGAGTTTTTCTATCCAACTCAAATTCTGACACAACATTCTTCACGCCATTCTTTATCTTGCTATGGAAGCTTTTTTCTAATCTTCATATTTTTTTAAACTAAAACTGTCGAAAAAATAAGCTAAAATCGATACTTTTTTCTTTAACCGCCACCATTTTGTAAATTTTGATTTAAAAAAACTCCATAGCAAGATAGCGGCTTTCATACTGATTAATAATCCATTTTTTTTTAAATCGACAGCACTGAGCACCACTGACACTGACGAACATGCCGCGACTTTTTATACAGTAAGATGGGCTTCAGCAGACCACGTTTTAACTCCGAATCGACATTACGCGAAAACGCCGCGACGGATCGAAAATCTAATGACATTTTACCAATTAAATGTGATTTTTTCTTATCGGAGATAGGGTATATACGATACTTTCCTAAAGACGATAATAATAATAAATACATAAGCATCATTTCTCCAGCCCGTCAAATTTCATTCGATTCTTCGAGCCCTCGAAAAGTCGAAGCCTCGCGTCGCACTTACCACGTATGTGAATGTGAACCGCGAATGGCACAATTTGAGATGCTTGAGCAGTGAATAAAGTTTGCCGCAATCGAGGGAGCACCAAGGACAGTGAAGATCCTCGCACGCCTCGGTCTGTTGGCGGCTGTTATTATTGTACAAAAATTGATAAACGATTTGTTGAGTGGCACCGGCCGTGGTCGTGGTGCCGGTCGTGTCGATCTTCGGGTCAACCGGCACCGACATCTTTGACGGCGTCAACGGACTAGAGTTTGGCAGTGACGTGTTGTTATTGTTATTGTTGTTGTTGTTATTGTTGGCGACGGCGGAGCAACGATCTAGTTCCGCTGAAACGGGGAGAAGAAACAGGGAGGAAAGAAATTGATGTATTACTTGTAAGTTCAGCATATTGATTATTGATACGGTCAAAGTAATGTCGATATATTAATAATAATTATGATAATAACAACAACAATAAAGTCCATATAATAATAGCGATATCGATATAATGATTACAATATTAACGATATAGTAATGATAATAGGAATGCGGATATTATAATAATAATTGTGGCGATATAATAATGATAACAATATCACTTTGAGAACAGCAACAACAACAATAATACTAACAACATTATCGATAAAATAATAAATATATCGATAGATTACTCACAATAATTATATGTTATCAATAATATTAGTAGGGTGTAGTTCCGAAAAGCCCATACCGCTTTTTCCTTTGAAATTTTGTATACTTATGTATTTTGACTCGCCGAACACCACTATGATAATTAAAATTGGCGCAAATTTGATTTTCGAGATAAAAACTGAAAGAAACACGGTTTTTTGTAGTTTTATTTTATTTTAACAAATGTTGATTGTAGTGGAAAATATCTTCTACGAAAGTTGTAGCCCATCAAAAGACGGATAATTTCTGTTCTATACAAATTTTGTCTTGAATCATTATTTTCCAAGAAAATGGGACAATACTCCAATAAGTATATTTGGCTAAACTCGATTAGTTTCGATGTTATCCAAGTTGCCCAGCAAACCCACCCCGGTGTTCTACGCACCCCGCGATTCCACGTACCCATCCGAGATGCCCTGCACCCACCCCACAATTCAACATACCCGAGTTTGTTTGGGTTTGTTTTGATTGCTGTTTGTGTTTGTTTTAATTGGGCCCATATGCAGTGAAATGCGTAAGTAGATAATATCGAAACTAATGGAGTTTAGCAAAATATACTTATCGGAGTATTATCCCATTTTCTCCGAAAATAATTATTTAAGACAAAATTTGCATAGAACAGAGTTGGACGAGATTCTATTTATAAATGCGAATACGAATTTATTCACATCGTGATTTTCATGTGAATGTAAGTACAAATTTATTCATACTTCACTTATATGTATTCACATGCATGCATACAAATACAATTGTATTCACGAATATTCTGAACATACAAATTCACAGAAAAAATTGTGAATATTTACAAAAACTCCTGTGAATTAAAAAAAAATTCACATAAAAATCTGTGAATGCAAATGTATTGAAAAAATTTGAAAATACGAAAAAGTTCACAAAATAAGTTGTGAATTTTTTCGTATTTAAGACAAATAAAAATCAAATTCACAATGATTAGATTAAAATTGACGCCAAAACTGAGTTCTTACTTGTTGAGTTCAACACAGTTTTCTCTCAAAATACGTGAGGGCTCACTTGTGGTGTAAAATTTTAATATAATTGTCGTGAATTCGATATTAATTTTCTTCAACTTGAAGAAATTCACAACTCATTTTGTGAATTTTTTCATATTTATAATGTAATATTTGAAGCTCACAACTTTTTTTGCAAAAATTTCTTTGCCTCGACGCAATGTTTTCTCTCAAAATACGTGAGAACTCACGTTTGGTGTAAATTTTAATCTAATCATTGTGAATTTGAATTTAATTTGTCTTAGATACGAAAAAAATTCACAACTTATTTTGTGAATTTTTTTTGTATTTACAATTTTTCGTGAATACATTTGCATTCACAGATTTTTATGTGAATTTTTTTTTATTCACAGGATCTTTTGTAAATATTCACATTTTTTGTGAATATTCACAGTTTTTTCTGTGAATTTATTTGTATATTCAGAATTTAGACTGTTTAAGGGGGGAACTACGGCCGGAACTATGCGACTACCTTAAGGCATTTAATAATGTTAAGAAAAATAAGAAAAAGAGAACCGAGAGTACCGAGGAAGCCACGGAATAATGGGTCAAGGATATATATTGTAAATGTCTTTCTAATAGATAGTTAAAATGTGGAAAATTATTTAGATTAAAATCGAAAATCTATACATGGTATTATTAGAAATAAGTAATAATATAAAAGCGAGCTATACTGTATGGTTATAAGAAATTTGGACTGTAATAGAGAGAGGACATATGTACATACAAAGAGCGGAATGTAAAAGGTGTAACACCATACTATGGAAATAAACCTACTACTACTACTACTACTTGTATATTCAGAATATTTGTGAATACAATTGTATTTGTATGCATGCATGTGAATACAAATAAGTAAAGTATGAATAAATTTGTATTTATATTCACATGAAAATGACGATGTGAATAACTTCGTATTCGTATTTATAAATAGAATTACGCCCTACTCTGGTATAGAACATAAATTATTACTCTTTTGATGGGCTACAACTTTCGTAGATGACATTTTCCTCTACGATCAACATTTGTTAAAACGAAATAAAAAATCTACAAAAAACCGTTGTTTTTTTTTCAGTTTTTATCTCGAAAATCAAATTTGCGCCAATTTCAATTATCATATTCGTGTTCAGCAAGTCAAAATACATAAGTATACAAAATTTCAAGGAAAAAAGCGGTATGCGCTTTTCGGAACTTTATCATATTAATATACTAATTATGATAATAATATTCATAAATCGTTAATGATAACGATATATTACCAATATTTTCGATTTTAGCAACAAACTAGGAAGGAAAAAACTTTGTTATTATAGGAACTTTCCAACAATTAAAAAAGGTTCGTGAACGCTGAGGTATGAAACCCAAACAAACTCCGTTATTAGGAAACTTTGCCAAAATTGGAAAAGCCCCGTCAATGCTAAGGTCTAAACGAACGAAAACCAAACGAACTTCGTTATTGTGCAAATTTTCAAAAGCAGCGGAAAAAATGTTCAGGTACCAAAGTGCAATTAATCAAATTTAAAAAGAAGAAAAAACCGTTTTTTTTTAATACAGCCAAAGGGCGGAATCGAAAATTAATCGGTTGGTTTTTTTCTTCTTATTTTCGTTTTTAAAGAGCGCGTCTGAAGACATCGCTAGTTTTTAAGACGGTGTGAAAGTTTGGATTCCTTAACCCTTTGAAGCATAGGGGCAGTAGGTGACATACTGGTATGTCACCTACTTCCACTCTGTTTTTCTTGAATAAAAATTTTTTTTAGCTCATAACGACGAATATAAATGTATATTTAGGATGTTAGGAGATCGATTGTTACTACAATATCACTATTAAGGGCTTATGTTGCACTTAGTGGACGTTGATCATCACTACGGTACAAAAAAAACGTTTTTTAGACAATAAATGTAATTGTGCCTAATCTAGCAGGTAAACCATAGGCAAAAAATAAATTCAGAGACGTTTTTTGGGTCGCTGATTACGAATTCGAGCTCAAAATCCAGAAATTCAAAATGACGAATACAATATGGCGGACCAAAACCGGATATTTTACTGGAATTACTAAATCATGGGAGTTGCTCAATATGTTGATTCTGTTAGACTGAATTTCTAATAGAATTACGCTTTTAGCATTACCCGGACCTAACGGCGAGGACGTAGCGAGTTTCTAGCTCCATTTTTTTTTCACTTTTTAATTTTTTTTTGCTTTGTATTTTATATATTTTTTATATTATGTATTATTATAATATATTATAAAAATATGTTTGTATACTAGTTAAAATATATAAATAATTCTATATATTATTATAACCCAAACAAACAATTTTTGCATTTGTGGTCTGCCATATTGGATCCGCCATCTTGAATTTTTAATTTTTGAGTGCAGATTTGTAATCAGCGACCCCGAAAACCCCCGAGTAGCAACTTTCGCTTTCATCAAACGATTTTTGCATTTATGGTCCATCTTGGATCCGCCATCTTGAATTTTTAAATTTTGAGTGCAGATTTGTAATCAGCGACCCCGAAAACCCCCGAGTAGCAACTTTCGCTCTCATCAAACGATTTTTGCATTTATGGTCCGCCATATTGGATCCGCCATCTTGAATTTCCAAATTTTGAGTGCAGATTTGTAATCAGCGACCCCGAAAACCCCCGAGAACAAAGTTTTGAGCTGATTGCACGTAAGGAAAAATTATGCTTCAAAGGGTTAAAGGTTCAGATTACCGGGTCGATTCTCCTTGTTGTCGCCGCTGGGCAGCGGTCTGAGGAGGGTAGGCCTGTCGACCAGCCCGTGACTTGGCTCGCTCGTCCAGCACAGCCGGAACTTGAGGGTCGGTCCACGACTGAGCACCTCGAAGGGACCGCACTCCTTTATGTCCGCGATCGTTTCCCACGAATTGTGCTTCTTCGGGCTCGAACGAACGCTCGTTTGTACTTCCTGGAGGCCGAGCTCGTAATCGCCGTCCGTCAAGAGACAGCGATTGTGCTTGTCGTAGACGATGAGCTCCGAGCCGTAGAGCTTCGCGTCGTCCCCACCGCTCGGCTTGTTTATCGCACCCGACGACGATTTTCGTCGCTTTTGCGCGGGCTCTGGAAATTCCGGGGACAAATGCAGAACATTTTTTTATTTAATTTTTGGAGAATTTTTACGGAATTAAATTAGGCAAAGAAGACTTATGGGGTTCGAGTAATTTTTTTCGGATATTTTTCGGTCTCACTTTTAAGGGGCTCGCGTACAAATTTTGAAAATTTAGCGAGTTGTGATTATTTGTGTGAAGGGTTCGCCACTGCGTCGCGGCGAACCGCCTCACTGCGATTTACCCTTCTTTGTCGTGAGTTTTTTTGTGAAACTGTGTTTTATGAAACGGAGTACGTCGTGTCTGAAAATTTATTCGGTCGATTAACTTCGAATTCGGATAGAGCATAGTTTATAATGAGTTATATCGTACGGCAGGACGATTTGTTTTCACATGTTTATCCATTTGTTAACAACTAATTATTAAAGTTGTTTTTTCAGGTCCGAAATCGAAGTTTTTTTACAGCTTGACATTTTCGTAATTTTCAAAATGTTAAAAAAGTAATTGCGTTTGGTTTTTTTATTTGAGATAAGCAGAACGGCCGGAATCATGGCAGCAGTGGAGCACCTCTTTTTATATGTGTGTTCCTGTTGGGCGGTGTATCTCCGACTATATTCCATATGACTTCAAAAAATCCACAAAGTTTGTTTAAATGTTAATAAAAATGATATACAATTTATAAATTATTTTATTTTAATGGTTTGTCAAAAAAAAAAAATACCCAAAAAGCATTAAAAAACGGCCTTCACACTAGACGACCCCGTTAAAGCAGCCTCACCATGTGCTTCTACAAGCAAACGATGCGCCTCAGCTGCAGATTTTTTCAAGTTAAAAATGTAAAGAAGAGCTATAAAGTTCCCGCAAATGACGCTTATTCGGCTGAAAGCTTGACATTCTCGCGCGAAAAAAATTATGTGATGCTGATACAAAATCGCTAATACTTTAAGGTTATGGTCTTGTTAGATGTCCAACCTTACGATATGACGTTTTACATCTGACAATTTCAACCATAACCTCCGGGTGGGGCCATCTTTTGTCAAACAGCAGAGACTTATTCGTACTCCCAATACTATTATTATACCAAATACTAGAAGTAGATTTTTTAATTTTCATTTCAGACGAGCCTAGTTGCCAGATGCACCTCCACCCATTGACCATGCAGCAACGACGGGACTTCGTTTGAATAATAACACCTTAATCGTTTATCAATATTTTTCAATGATAGCAAACATTTCAGTTTGGCAAGACTATGTATGAATCGTGTGTAAAATCCCAAACTCGTCGTCCCAATACGCTCGGCGAAAAAAATATTGAAATTTGACCTGATGTGATACTTCTCGTACAGAATGTCCCATTCAAGTTGGCACGAGGTAATATCTAGAGAGGAATACATTTTAGAAAAAAAATGTCTCCAATAAAACTTTCACACTTCCAAGCAACAAAAAATCTTGGGTATTTTGTTGTATCAATTTTCAAGGTTTTTCAAGGTCAACTTGAGTTTTTTTTTCATGGGAACCAATATTTATTATTTGAGAATTATTTTCTGCCTGACAAAATCGGCAATTTTTGTCCGAAGCTTTTTGTGTCTTCTTGTGTTTGCTATTTCTACTGTTCAACGATCGTGGATTGGCGTGAAAAAAAAATGGTTTACCGTCTAAATCACAGTTGTGTATAAGGCAGGCGTTGCTGGACGTGCAATAAACCCTCAAGAGGAGCATATACGTTTTCGCGATGTGGCCGTTGTTCAGGCTGAAGGATTCATTCGGAATCGAGATAGTTGGCGCTTTCGGGGGCGGCTGATTTTCCGAAGGGTTTATCGGAACTTCGCTAGTGCCGACCGAGACCTACGGACATTTTTTCTTTGTAATATATGTATATATAATTGTAGCGACGTAGGAACGCATAGATGCGCAAACAAATCCTTCGAAGATTACCAGGGAGCAATGAAAAAGCGAAAGGATATAGTTTACTTCGAAAGGAAGAGAATCAAAATAATTTTAAAATGCGGAATGATCATTTTCAAAAAGAATACGAATTTTCCTTCGAAGAGAAGGGAGTTTAAAAAAAGCGAAAAGATAATTTACAAAGAAATTGAAAGTTTTCGACAAAAAGAAAGAGACGAAAAACGGAAAAAAGTTTTAAAAATTGCCGTGCAGCCACAGAAATGAAAAAAATACATATAAACAAATTTTCAAAAAGAGGGGGATTCAAGAAAAAATAATTAAAAAAATTTCTTCACTGAGAACTAGAAGAAAAAACGGAAACGAAGATAAGAAAAATGTCCTTAGAACGGAGGATAATTTTGAAAAATAGAAATAAAAATGTTGTTTCAAAAGAATATGATTTGAAAAATTATTTAAAAAGTCTTTCCAAGAGCATAGAGGGGGAAAAGCCAAATTTTTCTTCGAAAAACGGGGGAGGGCTAAAACACAATGATTTTGTTATCCTTCAAAGAAATGAGAATAATTAAACAAAAAAAAACCATATTTAACATATTCCTTCGAAGACCCAAAAGGATCTTTATCATTGTCGATTGAGGTCGTGAGATCTCTATCAATCAATATACTTATTTCCAAGGTATGCCCCCGTTGGGCATTCACAAAGTTTCATATAATTAGCTTATAACGTCTAACTATTAACTAACAATATTCTCCGCAAACAACTGGACCAGTCTCTGTGCGTTCCTTCCGCGGCCGCCTTACGGTTCCCTCCTTATAATTCGCTCATTTTTCGAAGTTGTTTATGTATGTGGAGAAATCCTACCAGACCTACCCTGACTAGTGGGAATTAGGGGGCCAGTCCACTTTGAAAATTTCAAAAAATCGATTTTTTTAACTGTTTTCGAAAGTACATACATTCAGAAATATTGTGTCAAAATTTTATAAAAAATCCGAGCTCTCTAAGTATTTTTTTTCACCTGAACGTCAGGACCTCATTTCGTCTACCTGAGCGTATAGCGCGCTCGGCCGATCATAGTATAAACTTCAAACGCGTTTTTCTCGAAACAACGTTTTCAAAATCTAGCTCCATCGTAACTCTAAAACTAATAAACCGATTCTCTTGAAATTTGAACCACATATTGTAAACATGATTCGCAACAAGATGACCCACGATGGTTTTAAAATTTTGATTTTTACTCTTTTGTTTTGCGAAAAACTGCGAAGAAACCCGTTTTTTACTTTGTTCGTTTTTCATCTGCCATTTTTTTTTTTTTTTTGATAAAACTTTATATCCGAGGGTCATTTTGTAGCTGGTGTCATACTGAATCTAATGGACTTTGATTTTTTGTTTCAGACAAGCCGTTGCCGAGTTGTGATGGAGCTACCTAGCCCACCTATTTTTGAGGCGTTACGTTAAACTATAGTTTTTGTACTTAAAAATAAATGAAATTTTTTGTTTTAATTTTTAATTAATTTCAAGACTTTATTTATCAAGCCCAACAACTTTTATATACGTATCTTTTATAAAATCCTAAAAAAAAAAAATCGCGAAAAGTCTTTTTTTCGTGGCTCCAGAGTGGACTGGCCCTTTAATTTGCTTCTCGTCTTCGTATGAACGCAGGTGAGTTTCTCCTTAGCTGTAGCAGGATGTCTAATTTTGACCCGAACTGAAATTGCATGACATTTAAGGATTTTTAAGGCAAGGAATGGGGATTTTTTCATGACTCTTCATGACTATGACTTTCTGGCATAGAAGTATACTTAATGATTCTGCAGTGCGACCGATTTTCTAAATTTTCATATTTTTAATTTGCTCTTTCAAACAGATGTGTGTTGTATGCCAATAAAAAGTATACGAAATAAACGAAAAGTCACCAAACTGTACAATTCCATATGTAGTAAAAAATGCGAGACAAACATAATTTCAAGATTGCTGTAAAGAAATATATTTTGGGTACATCTAGAAAAATATTACATACATTTAGGAACTTTGAGTAATATCGTCTAGTCACTTTACACGAATGACAAAGAAAAACTAATATGTTGAGATAACGCATCATTTTCTTTTACATTCTTCTATTTTATTTTCTATCGATTCGATATTCGCGTCTCTATCGACAAGTACCACAAAGTTAGTTCATGTTGAATATAGACTCAACGATAATTTAGTAGGGTATAGTAATTCAGGCAGACTGGTAATTTTTCATGACATTTCATGATTTATTCAGGGTCGAGTATACTTTCATGACATTTAAGATTTTTCATGACTTTTCAGGTCGGTAGACACCCTGTGTAGGATCTTTTTCATTTACCTCGCCTGTACATTTTCTACCCCCAAATTTCTACTCCGTACAATATACCGCTCCTTACTAGTGCTCCCATCAACTGGACCTTCCGGTTCAAGCTATCTACTCTCGCCCCCTTACCCAGCCCCCATTCCATGTTCATTGTTGTGACTATTTTTCCCTCCACCATTCGCAGATGCTATTCGTACGTATTGCCCGACGACAGCCCTAGGTATTTATATTTCTTCACTATCTCTAGTTTTTTTACCGCAGAACGCACGCCATCTTAATATTTTCGATCACGTTCCCTTCCGAAAAATCATAATGCTCCCTTTCTCCCCCTTTGACCGTTGATTCGTGTTTTGCCTATATTTCCAGTGCCCGAAGTAGTGCTCAGTCCTCCCGCGTCATCGGCTAGTAATACGATCATCCGCGAACTTAAATTCGTAGATCTTTGTCCCGCCTATAACTGTGCCTCCCACGTTTTTCCTCTGCCAGTATTCCGCTGGGTCTTCTATACAAAGATGGTGAATCTTTGATTCAAATGTTGTCGTCATTTCTTCCTCCGTAATTGCCGCATTCATCGTTACTTTATATATTCTACTGATCGTGTTTAATACATTTCCGTTTATTGCCAGCTTCTGGAGCTTCTCTATCATTTTCTCCGTACTGACCGTATCGGCTGCTCGGAAGTCAACGAACGCCGTGAAGAGCTCTCCACCCTTATACTTTAGCGTTTTTCGTACTCTTTCTCTTCGAAATCCCGGCGCGCTCTCCCTCCGTTTGCCCATTGCCTCTATCCAGTTTCCTAGTCGTTTGTTCACAACGTTTGCCAACACTTCGTAACCCGTGTTCAACAGTGATATTCCTCGGTAGTTTTCCACCTTTTCAGTACCGTCGGCTTTATGAATTGGGAATATTAGCTCTGCTTCCCATCCTTCTGCTATTCCTCCATTTTCTGTAGCTCATTTATAATCCCCGTAAATTCTTTTTCCTCTTCGCTCTGCCATTTTTCTATAGCTCGCTTATAATCCCCCTAAATTCTTTCGCCTATAATCGCTGTGCCGGGCTTCATTCTCTTCAGTATTTCTCTTATGTCCCTTTCTTCAATTTCTCTAGTTGCTACCTCCACTACATGCCTGCCTCGTTCGTTGCGTTCTCCCTCATTTTCTCTGGCCTGTTCTTCTCTGCTCGTGCTTCTCCTATCCTCATTTCTTTCGTCGAAAGAGCCAAAAGTCATACAATTATTTTTTAAATTGATAAACAAAAATCGCAAAAAAAAGAGAACGATAGGAAAAATCCTTCGTGTATCGACATCGGTCACGTCACGCCTATAAAAACAAAAACAAAGAAGGACCCTAATAACAACACTTACCTGCATTATCGGAGAGCTTACGTCCTTCCGTTTCTTGTGACAAATTTTCAGTAACAGCGTTTCCACCTTTACCGGATCTTGCGAACTCTCAACTGTACAACAAAAACGAAAATTTAAACTTTTTGAATTGATTTCTAGTTGAAAAAAAAGAACAATTAGAGGGAATTATAAAATTGAATCAACGATTTTTTGTTTTAAGGGGCCAGTCCAAATTGAAAATTGCAAAAAATCGAAAACAAGCTAGACTTGAAGAAATCGACGATGATGAGCAATCAGAAGGGATTTTGTACGATGCACGAATTGCCGATTGAGTTTAGGCAAGAGTTTTTCATGGTGTAAACTTCAAACGCGTTTTTCTCGAAACAACGTTTTCAAAATCTAGCTCCATCGTATCTCTAAAACTAATAAACCGATTCTCTTGAAATTTGAACCATATATTGTAAACATGATTCGCAACGAGACGACCCTTGATGGTTTAAAAATTTTGATTTTTACTCTTTTTTTTTGCGAAAAACTGCGAAGAAAACGCGTTTTTTAAAATACTTTTTTCGTTTTTCGTCTGCCATTTTTTTATTTTTTGATAAAACTTTATATCCGAGGGTCATTTTGTAACTGGTGTCATACTGAATCTAATGGACTTTGATTTTTTTGTTTCAGACAAGCCGTTGCCGAGTTGTGATGGAGCTACCTAGCTCACCTATTTTTGAGGCGTTACGTTAAACTCTAGTTTTTTGTTCTTAAAAATGAATAAAAATGAATATAAAAAAAATAATATATTTCGCTTTATATATATATATATATATATAAATAATTATTTATTAATATAAATTAATATTTTAATTTAATAAATTAAAATATTATTTATTTAATTTATTAAAAATTAATATATTTCAAGACTTTATATATCAAGCCCAACAACTTTTATATTTATATCTTTTATAAAATCCTCAAAAAAAATCGCACAAATAGCCTTTTTTACGTGGCTCCAAAGTAGACTGGCCCCTTAATAGGAAAAAACGAATTAACAAGGCATTAAAAATGATTCGCGAAAAGAAGTTAACGAATTTTGCAATTATAGTTCAACACTGACTCGAATTGATCATTCAAAATTATTTGAAATGTGCCCGAACCAATTTTATCCGATGGTAAGTTGTAAATTGACTGGAATCAAGTTTAGTTACCATTTAAACGTCGTTTTTTTATTCGTTAAACATGTTCCCTCCTTGTCATAAATCCGAAATAATTTTTTTTTATATTCGGTAAAAAAATAATCCATTTAACGAATAATTTCACCTTTCTTGTCGTAAAAGCCTAAAAAGGTTAGAGTCATGTAGCCGCGCACGCCATTTGTCTGTTCCTCGCTGTTCTTCGATAGCAATCTCTCGAGGATCGTGTCGATTCTGAATCCCCGCCTTGATTTGTGTGTTCTCGACATGCGTTGTCGCATGTACGACAAATTTCTGTATAGAAATATTGGCTGAAAAAATGAAGAAAAAAATGTAAAAAAGGTATATATAGAAAGAGAGACAGAGTATCGATTTTCCTTAACGCAAGAGAAAGCCGCGCTATTACTTAAAGTAGTAGGAGTAGGTATTCGTTTATTAGATTGCAGCTTAATTTTTTTCTTTATATGTTGCAGTTAATGCCCCCAGGCGCGTGTATCAAATAGCTGCAAACGTGGCAACTGTTGCTTATTATTATCGTTATTTTTATATGATAATTGCATTAATATTTCTGACATTAGTGTTACTTTTATTGTAATTTTCACAATTAAATTTTCACAATTAAATCACAATTAAATTGACATACATTGTGCAGGTGCGTATATCATATTTGGTGCCTGGTAAATTATTTCCAACGTATTTTTTTTTAAGGTTTAGAATAAATTACTATTATTGTTGTCGTTATTATTATTTTCCACGCATTTGGTTGAAACTATCCCATCAAATAACGTTCGAATAAAAAAAAAAGCAAGTTTTGTTATTAGCATCATTATTTTAATTTCCACCGTGGTTAATTTTTATAAATATTATTATAACAATTTGAACTTTGATCACAATTAATTATTCGACGATGATTATTGTTCTCCGGAGTTTCAAGCTATACCCTTGCGGGTTTTCACGATTGGCCTTCTCAATTGAACTTTTTTCTAGCGCTCCCTAGCTGCACCTTGTTAATCCAACCTAAGTACGATGATTATTGTTATCATTATTTTGATTTTTATCATAATTAATTATCTATACTGATTATTATAATACATTTTTTTATAATAATTGATTATTCGTACTATGGTTATCATATTAAAATTTTTACCATACTTAATTATTAGTACTATAATTGTTGGAGGATGGTGGTTCCAACGTAGAACAGAACGAATGTGCTTGTGTGACAAGATACTTAAGTGCAGTTAACCAAACTATGTGAGCAAGACTGGAACGGCCAGCAGAAAGGTAGTACTATGATTGTTATTGTTATTTAAAAAGTCATAATTAATTAAGTGAACTGTGATTATGATTATTTTAATTTTCATCATAATTATTAGTACTATGATCATTATTATTATTTCAACTTTTATCATAATTGATTATTATTACTACTAAAACTACCACTATTTTTGTTTGGGTTTGTTTTGGTTTTCCCATCAATATTCCACTCAATTGGTGAAAAAATTTCGACGAAGATACGTCCGAATAAAGTTATTTCTTTGTCTTTTTTAGTATTATTTTTATTCGTTATTTAGAAGAATAGAAAGAAGTTATTCTCTTTCGTTTCGTTAATATTATTTTTATTCGAAATTCACTATGATTATAATATGTATTGTTTTGAAATTTTCAACGCACTCACCGAAATCTGATTTCTCGTGCGTAGAAATCGATAGATTTGTGTGGGTTCTGAAATACAAGGGAAAAAAATTAACAACGATATTAGCACGTACACAGGTATGCGTGGGTTTCAATATTGAAAAAATAAAATAAAGGCATATATATATATATATATATATATATATATATATATATATATATATATATATATATATATATGCGTGTGCGCGCGCTCGTGTGTAGCCAATGACTTTCGTAAAACGGTCGCCAGATGGCGGGGAGGTAGTTTCTTTCTCGCAGCTGCTGGATAGGTCGGGGTTCCATAAAAATACAGGCGGTAGACGCTAGAATTCGATCCTTCTGTGATTCAGAACGGGGCATGATGACTCGATGTGGCTCGTTTGTTTTAAATTTTATTTAAAATACGAGAAGCCTGCAGCGGCAATCTTGTTACGATTTCGCAGGCTATACATCTCTGATCCCGTTCTTTTCTAATTTCAAACAATTTTCAATAGATTTAAAAGCTAAGCTTTTACTTTTCTATTTTGCTGTTTTATTCTTCTTTACATGAATGTAATATGGACTGCTTGAGAAAAGCATCATTGAAACGATAGAATATTACGTTGTATTTAGAAACGAAAGAAAAAGAAAGTTTGCTTTTTACTGGTTTTTAAACACGAAGCAGCTTGCTATATATATATATGTGCGTGTGAAAAAATATTTACAGGATTTCACTGTTATTTTGGGTGACAAAAGAAACCATGAAATGCTGTCAACATCTTTTATGCTTTTTTAAAAAACCAACGAAATCCGGTTACCGTTTTATTGTCACCGAAAAATAACGAAAAACGGTTAAAAATTCATCAAAAAAACAAATCGCGTTAACATTTCTTTCCATACAGAAACAATGGAGTCGCGTTGATTTTCTACCAACGAAAAACAATTAATCACGTTGACATTTTTTAACCGAAAAAGGGCAAAATCACGATCCCTTTTTATCTTAAAAAAACAGCATTAAAAAAATTCGTCACCCACAATAACACCAAGATTGCGTGAAAGATCTTCCATATTCCTACACACACGAGTGTACGGGGGAGGGGGCGAAAACAATGAAAGAAAACCAGTAGTACGGACTACTATTATTCGTTGCAAGACAATAAGTACGAGACCTCGAGGGCATAATTCCGTTTCTTTCTATTTCGTTTTTCGTCCGCCATTTTTCGAATTCCCCATTATTACGTCCGCAACGGAAACGCGATGAGAAAAATGATGTTTCGATTCATCCATCGCTCGACGAGGCCTAACTTACCGAGCGGGAGGGCAGCGAGAGGGACGAGTGGCGAAAAAAAAAAAACACGAGCGCGGATCAACAAAGGACTCCTGACAACGGGAGTTTCGGCCTCGACGGAAATAAAAAGGAGAAAAATTGATGAAGGAGGGAAGGAAGGAAGGAAGAGAGAGAAAGAGAGGGACCGAGAGAGAGACGAAGAAAAACGAAATTTTTTTTTTTCGGATTTCGAGGAATAAGTGGGATGAGGGTGGATTGGGGTGGAAAATGGTCGAATGGGCATAACGTGTGTTCGCAAAAATTATGACAGGTGTCCGCGCGCAATTGGCATAATCGCGGTGGGAGGTAAGTGACCCGACGCGCGCCACCGCGCCTCTCTCTCTCGCTCGCTCGCTCGTAATAGGGTTATGTTAGGTTTTCATCGTATCGAGACCAAGAGCAACATTCGTCATTTTGTTGGAGATTGGGCAACTCGGGGCAAAGACGGAATACACTCACTTTCGAAAGCTTGAAGGAAGAGCTCGTGATCCGCTTGTATTTGATCCATTCGCGGAGCTTTCTGCCCGTCCAATTCTTTGTCCCGTTTCTTTGGCGGCATTTTAACGTTTTTTTTTGTCTTCGGCGCTCGAACGACTCGCTACTCTATAGCGGTGAGGAAAACAATCGAAACAAACGAAGCGGAAAACAGAGGGGGATGGGGGGAAGAAGGAAATAAAAAGAATCGAGGAGAGATCCCGCACAAGTTTCTACACGTGAAAAACGTATTCGGCGACGAAAACACACGCACACACACCGCCGCCTCTCGCGCGGAAAACTGCTGCTGATCGGCGGCGCTCTCGCGAGGCCGCGTGCGTCGCGCACTCTCCCGGCCGAGCTACGAAGCGGCCGCGCGCGCGCTGTATTTCCCCCTCCAAGCCGCAGGCCTCAAGCCATTCACGGCTCGCTCATTGGCTGCGACGCGCCGGACGACACGCTCGGGACTGGCGCGAAGCCCTGGGATATTCGAATCTTAAGCATTGAGACTGTCGGGTCTCTGGACGAAAGGGTTAAATAGCGTTACTATGGTGAGGTTCACTTTGCAGTTCAATTTTATCGTGTGGGGTGCGTGACGGTGGAGATTTTTCTAGCTACGTAAGAGTTCCGTTCATTTAAATGTGTCGTTTTGCAGTTATTGGTAACTTTTTGAATAATTTGGATATGTTTAGCTTCACTTGTTGACGAACTCAGCCCCACTCTCTCCTGCAGCTTCGTTGAAACACTGCGCGCCCCTCCGCTTCACTCGCGGCATCGGGCCGCGCCGGCCAATGGGAACGCTTTATTCGTGGGTGGCAAAATGCGCGGGAAGTTTGAAATTTTCGGAGGGATTATGTTAAAATGGATAATTCGACAACCTCGGTGCACCAACGCAAGTAAACGTTTTCGTGCCCAATTTTTGTACGTGATTTTTTCTTTCACCGTACAATCGCAACCACGGAATGCCGATAACATTTTTTTCGTACACAAACCACGTAATAGTGCTAATATTTTTTACTTACAACAACAAGGAAATCGGCTTAACCGTTTTTTTCGTACGAAAACAACAAATTCGTCTTAACATTTTGTTATGCACAAAAACAACGAAATAGCGTTAACATTTTTTTACGTAGTAAAACAACAAAATGGCGTTAAGATTTTTTTCACGTGCAAAAACAAGGAAATAGCGTTAATAGCAAAAAAATGAAATACCATTGAATTTTTACCTGCGACAACAACGAAATACGGTTAATATTTTGTCGTACAAAAGCACCGAAATGGCGTTACCATTTCTAGGGTTCCGTACCCAAAGGGCAACACGGAATCCTATTAAAGACACTCCGTCTGTCCGTCGGTACGTCACGGGTCTCTAGCTCGTAAACGGATTGAGTTACAGGCCTGAAATTTGGATATTGTGTGTAGAACGTTGACCTAAAACCGAATATTCAATTAGAAATTCAATTAAATTAAATTTCATACGGGTCCCATATACGAAAAAGGAGCAGTTTTTTTCTTACCCTGGCTGTGGGGTGTCATTTTTTTAAGCTCATTGAGTAGAGTACACATATATTTTTTTTTTAGGTTTAAAAATAAAAAGATGGGGGCTGTCAAAGTTGTCAGTTTTATACCATTTTTGTTGCGCGGTCTATCTCAATAACTAAACTAGTTAGGAATTTGGAATTTCTGTATATTATGAACTATATACTGTACGGTGCATAATATACAAATGTATTTAAACAACAAATACTGAAAACGCCGATTCATGATGTAGTATCTAAAATATATAATAATTTATTGTATACATAATACAAACGCGGATTCGTAATTTAGTATGTAAAACTATTTATCGTATACATAATACAATAAATTTATAACGAAAATATATAAAATTATTGTTATTTGAATATTTTCAATACCAAATGACCTATCACGGAAGAAACGAGATTGCTAATTAAAAAAAGACTGTAGATTGCATAATTAATTTATATTTCTTTGCCTCCTCTTTTTTTGCGAAAAATGTGACAATATTGGCAATTGGCCGGTGCCGACTCCAAAACAAGTCATTTGGTATTATAAATATTGAAATAACAATAATTTCATATATTTCATTATTAGCTTACAGCAGGAGTATACAAATCTTTCTTTAGCTATCATCACCCCATATGGTTTCAGTTTAGTACTAACTAAGAACTAAGACAGAAAAAGAAACATTACCCAATTAAATATCTACTTTAAAAAAAGTTAATTGGTTATATGTACGAATCCCTAATAGAGCGAGGCCCGACTCGCACTTGTTTACTTATAAAAACAACGAAATAGCGTTATCAATTTTCCTTTCAACTACGGAAACAACAATGTACCGTTCACATTTTCTTTTTAACGTACAAAAACAACAACATGCTGTTAATATTCTTTTGACGTACGAAAAAAAAAAATCACCCTGATTTTATTCACCTACATAAGCACCGAAATTCCTTCAGTTTTTTCTATACGTGCAAAACTACCGAAGTCACGTACAGAACTAACGAATTTCAAAATTTCGCGCGCTTCCCGCTCAACGCGCGTGCATTGGCCGCGAGTCGGCCAACGAGCGCGGGCCGGCCGTGAAGAACGAGCGACCAATGGGGAGCCCCCGAGCGCGTAAACATTGGCTCGACGGTGGCGCGGCTCAGATTCACGGCAGTTTTGATCGGCTGCGCCAGCGTACGGACGTACCTCGCGCAAAGTTGTGTCTCTTTTTCTCTCGAATTGTCTCTTCATCATGGAGTACGTGGGTACGTGTAAAAAAAACCAAGACAATACGAAATTCATCCCGAAATATCGTGATACTTTTTACACTCGATAAAATTGACTTTTCTCGCATGAGTTTCCGACAAAAAATCGTTTTCACGGGAGCTCGAGTCGAACGATCGGTTGTTAACGACCGAACGATAATCGCCAGCAATAAAGTGTGCAAGTCAGCCCATAACAACAATGATCCTTTTCATTCGTTTCGAATATTTTTTTGCTGCCTTTTTTTTCTGCTTTTTATCTTCTATCGAATCTTCGAGGCGAACGAAAAAATCGATACATTTTTTAACTTTTTCCAACCCTTCAAGCTGGCCACTTTTATGGGTTAGGTCGCGAATTATTAAAAACTGAAATTTTCTCAAAATTGACTTTTTTGGGGGACGAGGAATTTCGCTGAGAAAATAAACTTGTGTATATATGGTATAGTTATTTATTTCCGAGTATACCCTTGCAGGTATTTCCACAGATCCCTTCTCCGTACATTGATACACTTTTACACGTTTCCTTCTTTGTTTTGTTAACATTTGTCTTTTGTCCATTTTCTCCTTTATGCTTCCTTTCTTACCATGCATTCGAAGGGTCTCATACTCGCACAATTCTTTGACCGGTTGCCCTTCAATTTTTTTAAATTAATTTTTCCTTTTGGTGCCTCTCCGTTGTAGCTTCCTTGCCACTTTTCCGAACCATCTACCGCTCATTCATTTTTTTATTTTATTTTTCGAAAATTCAATTATGTGTTCCAGACTTTCTTGTTCCTACCTACAACATCGGCGTAGAGTCTCTGCGTATCTTCTTTACCTCCTTTTCTTTCCTTTTTTACATGTTAACCTAGCCCATGTTTGTTTAGTTCTTTCCTCTGTGTCCTCTGCTCGGAACTCTTCTATTTCTAGACGTTGTTTTTCAATTTTTGTACTCCATGCAATACAGTAGAACATCTATTAAGCAGGGTGCTCGTGGCCGAACCATCCATGAATAACTGAAACCACGGTTAATCTGAAATAAATGTTATACAACTTTTTATAATTGTTAATACAATCTCAATTTTATTTTAGTGTACGAATGATTTCGTATATATAATGATAAGCATACACGCTTTATTGCAGCGTATTGTACTCTTGGTTCTCAAAAAATATAGTTGATTTAGTTTGTTTTTGGTTTGGTACTTGATGTGAGCTAACATGGCTGAACGCGTGTACGAGTCGTTTGAGAGATGCCCGGTTAAGTCAATTCACGAATGACCCCACCCTGGTTAATCAAAGTTTTACTGCACATCGAATTCTCAATTCTGTTCCAGACTTATCATATTTTCTGGTTGGTTTTTAATCGTATAGCTCTTTCGATTATGTTTCCTATTCTCTCTGTCTCCAGTCTCCAGACTCCTTTTGAATGGGACTGCATTTACATTGTGCGTATGTATTTATTTATTGGGTAGTTGCATATGAAATCATCCGTTCTTGAGCGGTAGAAAAGATAGCGATTCGGTAGAAAATCAACCAACTGTCTTGTTGACCGCAAGCACCGTATCAATGTCTGGAGATGATGGCGGGCCGGCGGGTGCTTCCTACACACGGCCTGGCGTCGTTCTGCTTCAAAATCAACTCATGACGATTGACCCATTACAGCCCCTTTTTGTGCGAAGTTATCCTCAAACGAATCAGTTGCAGTCCATAACGATCCCCTGTGCTGCTTTTCGACGCTTTCAACAGCTCGTGATATACAACAGCCCTCCTTTGAGTGATTTTCGGCTGTCATCACTGTCCATAGAAAAATTATGACTTTGGAAGTAGCTGATGCACTCTTTGCTAGTTGTACTCGATGAAGCTCATTCTGTGTTCCCTTCCTCTAGCGAACGCTGCCGTTTCATGGTCCATATACTTCGCTAGAAAACAATGGAGGATGACTTGGCACAAATGTGACTTATTTGGAACAAACTGAACAAACAATTTGGACAATTAAAATAGATTATGTCAGAGTGTAGCACAAATGTCATCTATAGCGTTTCAGTGGAGCTCTGTGCATACCTCATTGGGTGTATGGCCAACTTTTAGTTTGAGAAAAATGGGGGGCTAGCGCCATCTGTTGCCAGAGGGTGGCTTCATATGCAAAGGAGTGATAAACAAACATTCGTAAAATAAAGAGATAAATAAAGTTTTGCGAAGTGAAAATTCGACTAGGATATTATTTAAATATTGGCTTTTACGAAAAGTCCGCGCCGATTTTCGGTAGATGGGACATGAAAAATTCGGCGCGAATTATTTGGATAACTCAACAGGTATACTGATAAAATTCTGCAAAATGAAAGTTCGAGTTGAATGTTCCGAAACATAAATTCAAATTAAATTTCCCAGAACAAGAATGTTAACAAATGTTTTTTAAGGGGGGATATACATTTAGACAGAAGAAAATAAGCAATATTGACGGATTTTTTAAACTAAGATATAATTATTTTACAATTATCAAACTTTAGGTATACTTTAATAGTGTAATTAAGTATACGAAACAATTTATTAAAATTAATTAAATATCAAAATGGTGGAGCTGTGGCAGAGTGTTACAGCAAAGTTGCCGCAAGAGTTGCGAATCAGCGTGCAATCTAGCTTCCCGTAGACTTTAATTTGCAAAAAAGTTCAAACATTGTTCAATTAGTATACGTATAGTTTCTATGTGACGGTAATTAAAATAAAGACAATGCAAATTTGAGAACATGGCACACATTTACAACAAAAAATCAACATTTCACGCAACATTTCTGTAAAATGTGGATTAAAAAAGACGTTTATTGTCCAATTTTTCAAAAACAATTTTCTTCAAGTTTAAGGTACCAATATTATCAATATTTCTACCGCGTTTTAACTCAATAGGCTTAATATTTTTTGAGTAATCCTGCATGCCAATTTCGATAATGCAGTTTTGAGAAACACGCGTTTGAAGTTCACGCCCGCTCCGATGCGCATCGTTGACGGGCTCTAACGTTTGAAGTTTTTCGACTTTTGTTTTGAAACTTTGGGAAAATATTCTAGACATATAGGTCTATCGTTTAAAGAAGAAAAAAAAAAGAAATCGATTTTTTGATCGTTGTACATCGAGCCTTAAACGAAGATCCTAATAAAATCTTTATTTTTGCTAAAACACAAAGCCAATTGAAATTTTTGAAAACATTAATTGAACCGTTTAGTATAAAAATGTCCATGAAAAAATTCCAAAACATCCATTAAAATTACATTTTCAAAATATCAAATAAAATCGTTCCACCAGAAGAAATCAAACAAAATCTTCGTAAACAAAAATTTCATACTCATCTTCCGGAATATTTCCATAATTCAGATAAAATCTTCACAAAAAAAAATTCGATACGAATCTTCTGAAATCATTCCAAAATCCCCAAAAGAAGAAATCGAGATGACCGATTACCGAAATCGAGATGAAATTTTCTCATATAAAAATTCAATTTCGTAAGACTTGAGTCTTACGAAATCTAAATAAAATCTTCCCGAAGAAAGAATTTTTGAAAAATCTTGAACATTCAATACGAATTTTCCGAAAATTTTCCAAAATCCAATTAAAATTTTTCCAAGAGTAGAATTCGAAAATGGGATACGAATTTCCCGGAAGTCTTAAAAGAATCCAAATAAAATCTAAAATCTCGAAAATCAGATAGCACTAACTATGCAGAAGCAATACGAGCCGAATGGCCGAAAAAAAATCGAAAATGACAATATCGTTGCGCAGGTATAGCGGAGGGCGAAAGCAACGACTGTCGCACCGCGTCCAGCCACGACGACACCACGGACAACGCCGAGGCGAGCGACGAGGCTACGCGCTCCAAGAGCCAGTCAGAGTCGAAGGAGAATGCGGGGGACGCAGACCCCAAGGGGAATCCGGGGGTGGCAGACTCCAAGGGGAACGCAGGGGAGGCGAGCGAGGCGAGTCCCGGTGCCGCCTCTACGACGAGCGAAGGTCCTAAATCCGTTATAGACTTCAAAGTGATCTACAACAAGCAGAAGATCGACGTTAGTTTCGATCTGGACGGGACGGTCGCCGATCTCAAGACTCATCTACAAAATATCATTACGGTGCCAAAAGCGATGCAGAAAGTTATGATCAAGGGTTTAGCCAAAGACGAACAGACGCTCAGGAGTTTAGGGCTTACGAATGGTAATTGACCCGCGCGCGCGTGTGTATGTGAGAAAGAGAGCAATGACGAGGTAGCAATTTGTGATTTTTTTAATATGCTCGCTTTTTCTATTCAAACGCATTTTTGAAACCCGAAATGATTAATTTTTTTTGTTGCCAGGAAACATATTTTTTACCTTAAAACAATTTTAATTTTCTTTTTTCGAGATTTTTAAAGTAGAAATAATGAATTCTTTGTTTGCTTTAAAACATTTTTTTTACCTCACAATAATTTTAGTTTTCTTTTTTTCAAGATTTTTTCAAAGTAAAAATAACTAATCCCTTTTTGCTTCGACACATATTTTTTTTACCTTTTAATAATTTGTGATTTTTTAATATGCTCGTCTTTCCTACTCAAACGCATTTTTGAAACCCGAAATGATTATTTTTTTTCTTCTGCCAACGAACATATTTTTTACCTCAAAACAATCTTAATTTTCTTTTTTCAAGAATTCTTTAAGTAGAAATAATTAATTCTTCGTTTGCTTTAAATCATATTTTTTTACCTCACAATAATTTTAGTTTTCTTTTTTGCAAGATTTTTTCGAAGTAAAAATAATTAATCCTTTTTTGCTTTGAGACATATTTTCTCTACCTTTTAATAATTTGACTTTCAATTTAATACCTGTTTCCAACGTGAAACAATTAAAATTTTGTTTGGTGGGCGATACTTGTTGTTCATTTGGAAATTTGGATCAATTGATTTTTTTCATTTGCAAATAATGTTTCTTTTTGTACTGGAACAATGGGAGGAAAAAAATACATGTACTTGAAATTCTTTTAAAAGCTCTTTTTTACTGGAACATTATTTGTCTCCTTTTCAAAGACTTATTTTTCAAGTTACAAAATCCGTAAAGTTATTTGGTTCATTCTGTATTTTTAAATATTCGGAAACAAATGTTTGGAACGATTTTTCTTTCCTAAAAAAGATCATTTCCGTTTTTCTTTGATAATTTCTTTTTGATGAACACAAAATGAAGAACAATTTTTTTTTTCGATAAACTTTTTCATATAACTAACCCAAACGACGTCAAATTATGTATACACATTGTTATTATTTTAAACATTTGTCTCGTCCAAAAATAATTTAAAAAGTTTCTTCGTCAATTTTTTTTCTCCGCGTTTTTATTTTCGGACAATTTTTTCATACTCGCCCATTTATTTTTTATTTTTTTCTCAATTGGAAATAAAAAACGAAATTCTTGTTTTCAGGGTTAAAATGTTTTGACAGAGATTGAAGATATTCACAAGATTAAATCAATTTTCCTTTCTGAATGTTTGAAGGTGCCAAAGTGATGATCGTTGGATCGAAGCTCGACGACGTACTGGCCGCCTCGTTTCCGACAAAGCACGAACTCCAGGACGAAGCGGCCGCGGTCTCGAGCAAGGAGCCCCTCTCGCGACAAAAAATACACCGCAAAGTACTCGACAAAGGCTTACCCGAGGACGCGATGCCGGGCATTCTAGAATCCAAAGTAATGCCTTTGCCTTAACGCGATGCCCTTTTCACGTTCGTGTGAATGCGACTTCTTATGAATCTTCATTTTCACCGTTCCTTAAAATCCCAACAAAATTTCCAAAAACAAAAATCCAAACAAAATCTTCATAAAATGAACATTCGAATTGAAAAAAAAAAACAAACCGAATGAAAATCCCTCAAATAAAAAAGAATGGATAAAAGAATCTGCGAGCTGTCCACGCGTATTTGCGTGGTGCGTCGACCTGACGAGATCTTGTGATCCGCAGGAGCCGCTGCCGGACTTCCCGCTCTCGGGAATGATGAACAAGCTCGGCGGCAAAGTCAGGCTCACCTTCAAACTCGAGCAGGATCAGCTCTGGATCGGCACGAAGGAACGAACCGACAAAATACCGATGAACTCGATAAAGGGCGTACACAGCGAGCCCATACACGATCATCCCGAATATCACATGGTGGTAAGGACAGAAAAAAAAACAAGAAAATAATTCACCTCGCGCCATCTATTGCCAGAGGATGGTTTCATATACAACCGCGTAGTACATTTTTCTTGGTATAATAAAAAGATAAATGAATTTTTCTAAAATCAAAATTCGTGTTTGATATTTTCAACATAAATTATGCTAATCGATTTGTCCAAACTAAAAATTCAAATTGAATTTTCCTAGGTATAGATTTATTTAGCCATTATTGTCGCTTGGGCTTGAGAATTTTACATCAATTTACATCGGTTACATGGTTCTCTCTGATACTAGGTGAAGCTGCTGTACCTTGATACATTTTGCGTTCAATGATATATAAAACTGAAAATATGAGACATATACTGATGAAATAAATTTTATCGTAAAGGGCAACTGATAGGGCTCATAATATAAATGACACAAAACCAAAGACAAATATTTTTATAGTTGTTACGCAATTAAAAAAAAAGTGGGATGTTGAGCAAGGTACAACATTGCTGATGTACCTTGATCTGCATATGTTGTACCTTGATCACAGTGAGAATTCAGTCAAATAAAAGGCAATTTTTTGACAAATTTAAAAATTATTTACGTTTTTTAAGTTTATGATGTTTATGGTATCTTTATTCAACTTATGTAATAACAGAAATCTGTATTTTAACAAAAAAATATTCACCAAACGTATGTTTTTTCTAACTTCTTTAGTTTCTAAGTTGAAAATATAGAGAACTATTAGGTTTTTCTTAAATTATAAATTGGGAACTTTATAATCAAATAATGCTGTTTTCTTCTTCTCTTAAACTAATTATTGTTCTTAGATGTTTCTTGCGCGATAGGTAAGCTAATATTTGTTCATTTCAGGAACAGAATAGAATCCCCCCTTAGAATTTGTTTTTTAAGCTTTTTTTATTTTCTCTTCAATATCTGACCAAGCATATGAGTTCAAATATTTTTTTTCTGGCCACCTAGAACAAATTAACGGGGCCGTCTAGTGTAAAGGCCGTTTTTTAAAGCTTTTTTGGGTAATTTTTTTTTCGACAAACCATTAAAATAAAATAATTTATAGATTGAACATAATTTTTATTAACATTTAAACAAACTCTGTGAATTCTTTGAAGTCATTATATAGAATATAGTCGGAGATACACCGCCCAACAGGAACACATATATAAAAAGAAGTGCTCCACTGCTGCCACGATTCCGGCCGTTCTGCTTATCTGAAATCAAAAAACCAAACGCAATTTTAATCGTGAGACTCGAGGCTCTACATGAAACAAAAATAAAGTTAGAATTCCCAAAAAATAATTTTTTTTACGCTTTCGAAAAAAAATTCATTTTTCCGAATTTTTTGGGGGGATATATAGCTGATAAAAAGAAAACTAACGAAGCAATCTTAATTATTTTAGTTCAACTTGTAGTTATATATGTACTAAAGATGCTGTATAAATTTGAGCAGAATCAATCAAATAGTTTTTCAGATATCATGGCAGCAGTTTGAAAAAATCGTGTTTTGAGAAAAACGCGTTTGAAAGTTGTTGTATATAATTCATAATAAAACAATGGTCTCACCATTAATCTGCTATGCCTGGACTATAGAGTAAACCATCCTCTGCTTTAAAGAAGTCATGCAAGCCCGTTTTCTCTTCTTTTGATCTGACACACTAGATGATCCCCTTAAATGATACCATCATGTTGAAAGGCAGAACAAATACCAATGTCCGTTAAGGTTTCCCTCGTTTCGTGCAAACACTAAAGCATTATCACGACATCCCAAATATATGTACAATGCCGATCGGAAAATCATCTCTAAAGATATGTGCTGCATCTTGACCACGATCAAGGTACAATTGTTGATGTTTACTCACACATAAAAATATTGAGGTTGCGTTTGGCTAAAATTAGCCTAATACGTCTTGAACGCTAATAAAGTACCTCCCTAAAACAGCGAGTTATGAATAATTATGTAGCTAACAAGGCAAGTTATGAAGAAAGAAAGAAAATCTTACTTTTCGGCGCAAAAATTTCAAAATCGAGTGACTGTTGGCAAATAACTTTATGCCTTCTCAACACGTCACCGCACCATAAACAAATATCCGTAAAAAGGGCGGGAACATTTTAAAAAGTTGAGCGGATCAAGGTACATAGGGTGTCAATGTACAGCAGGTTCCCTTACTCTTAAGTCTACGTTATAATCTTGTCTTCGGTTTACATTAATCTCTTTTTCCTTATAACTACATTTCCATCATAGATTATCATCTTTTACCCTTTGTACTCCTTGATGTGTCTAGTCCGCATCTGTCCTCCAACATTCTTACGTATTCACATAGTACGGGCTCAATTACGCCATTTAGCAGCTCATTCCATCCTATTTTCTTTGCTTCTATGCAGAGTTCATCCACGTTCATGCTCATATCTCCGCTTATCATTTTTCTTAATATCTCACTGCCTTATGTGCTCTAAATGATTTTTTCCCTTGCCGCGGTCTGCACGACTCTTCTTTAAACCCTTTATTTCCTTCTCTCCCTACGTTGCCACACCTCATTCTGGCCCACTATTCTTCATATTCTCCTTTTATTCTTTTCTGTTGTCAAATCTTCTGACTCAAATCTTCACCTATTCCTATTCTTAGGAACGACTCCTCATCACCTATTTTTCTAAACGCATTTTCCATTTTTCTACCGCACTTGGAAGGATTCCCATTTGCGCAGTTCCTCATTTCTCCACGTAGACAAATTCTTGGCCATCTCTCGCTATCCATTTTTAGTATGTTTAATATGTAGCCACTCGCTTCTACCTCGATTTTTCGCGACCCAATCTCCTTGAAATTTCCTATACGAAAAATCAAATTGAATTTCCTAAAATGAAAATTCCAACAAAAATTTCCTGAACGAAGACCCTACAAAATCTTTTTGTTTTTCTGAAACAAGCAGACAAGTCCATTTTTTGGAAACAGTAATTGACCTGTTTAAAACAAAGATGCCAACAAAAATGTTCCGAAGACATTAAAATTACATTTTCGAAACACCAAATAAAATTTTCCCAAATCAGAAGATCAAATAAAATCTTCTCAACAGAAGAAACCCAACATAATCACCTCGAACAAAAATTCCATACGGATCTTCCGAAATTCTTTCGAAATCCAAATAAAATGTTCGCAAAATAAAAAATCCAGTAAAATTTTTGCAACAAAAATCCTATGTATCCGAAATTTTAGGAAAATAATCGGACATCTTCCAAAATCAAAATCAAAATTCAAATAAGATCGTCCCAAACAAAAATTTAATAACAATCTTCCAAAAATCTTACCAAATCCAATCCAACATCTTTCCAAGATTACAATTCAGATAAAATCTTCCTAGTGAAATAAACAGAATATTTCGGTCGCAAAAAACCTCAAAATTACGATTTTGGCGTTTTTTGCGAGACTGGCCGGATGGTGAGCAAAATTCAATTTTTGGTTTCAACGGATCCCGGTCCCGCCCGCTAAAAATTGATAATTCATCAAAATATTCCCGAAAAGCCCTCTTTTTTTTTACTTCGCGATGCCCGCCACTCTCTCCCCCGTGCTTTTTCTTATCGGGGCTTTTTTTTCAGGCGCTTCAATTGGGAACGACGGACGCCTCGAGGTATTGGATTTATTGGGTGCCCGCGCAGTACATAACAGCCATAAAGGACGCGATACTCGGAAAGTGGGGCTATTTCTGATGAAAGAAAAAAAAATAGATTTCGAAAATAAGCCCAACAACCACAATACGATACGAAAAAAAGTGAGACACAAGGCGGACCGCGGCGAACGGCGAGGGGCGGGGATCGAATCAAACGAAGCTTTTCGCGAAGCGACTGAAAAATAAAAGGCGAAAAAAAGAAATGCGCGGAGCTCGATTTTAAACATCGAAGAGAACCACACTGTGCTAGTCACGCTTTATTTTATTCTTTTTTGTTGACATTCTTTTTTCCTTCTCGATCGTCGAAGCAAGATCGACGAGTGTAAATTAATCCAAATTTTTCTGGCGCGTACAAGTCGAATCGTTTCGGTGCTGAATTCCGCAAGAGAAAGAAAATAATCTTCGATCTTCGTTAATCGATAATAGAAACAAAAAGTTTTAGCGTTTTTTATCAAGAGGGCCGGGAAGAAGAAAAAAGAAGCGAAAAATACCATCGGCATGAATTATTCGAGAATACTCGAAAAATATTGAATATATTCTTAGCTCCGGCTTGTTTTTCTTTCTCGATTTATTTGGTTTACAAAGATATTTATCGGAAAATAATTCTCAGTGAATCGACGACAAATTTTCTGGAGAGGTGAAAAAACAACAAACTGAACGATTTTATTCCGAGCGCTTTTACCTCTTCTCTCTTGTTTCTATATTTATTATTTAATTTTATCGTATTTTGCCTTTTTTATATTAAAAAGGAAGGTTCTTTTCCTTTTTTTCCCTAAATTAAAACACAATTCTGTTGCTTTTTATTAATCGAAAAAACATTAAAAACATGTTGCATCAATGAAGATTGTTTATTTTTTCTTTTCATTTTTTCTCCGCTCATTCGCCATTGCGATCGCTTCGTTGTGACATCAATCTCGGAGAAGGTTACCATTTTTTTGCCCTTTACGTTTCTGCAATATTTTTTCGTCCTTTTTTTTTATTGGATGAATTTCGGGCGCGGAAAAAAGAAAAATTGGCTGGTAATTTTGGGCACTTCGCGATGATATAAAAATGAAATACTGATTTTTCATAGTAATTATCATTATTATTATATGTACGTACACATATACATACTTTATAAAACAATAATAATAAGCTTGTAAAAAATGTAAAAGCTATTAATCGAAAAATTCGTATTCCAACTCGAGAGAATTGAGCGAATTTGAAAATTAAGTGGATTTTCGATTTTTCCGCACACGCGGTATTTTTTTTACGCATTTAAGTTTTTTCGTTTTCATCGTCTTGGCTTTTCGATTTCGTTCGCGGAAACGAATAAATAATTCGTTCAGCCCCATCTCAAACAATTTTGCCCCCGGATTTCCGCGAAAAGAGAAACAACAAAATACATTTTTCCAACAGATTTACGCGTGTCGCGAATTATTGGTCTTGCTCGATTTTATTGTGAGAATCGAAAAAGCTATTTTTTTTTACAATACGTGTAAGCGTATTATTTGGAATTTATTTGTTCTTTTTTTTCTCGCTCTAAATTTCGTTTATCTCCTGTTGCCTCTTTCCCTTCTATTTTTGTATATTTTTCAGTTTTTTCCGTCAATTTTCGTTTAGTTATTTAATCATTTCAAATTCTGATCATTTTTTCCATTTTCCATTTACAAATTTCCATACAAATTTTGAATAGAACTTTTTAAAAAATAACGAAATTTGAAGGAATTGGGATCGAAAATTGAAAAAAAAAAACAATAAAAATTGAAGACACGTTTCATTAATTTTTCATCAAATACCGTTTATTAATCCATTCAAAATTGGTTAATTGAATTTTTTATTCATTCTTGAAGAAAAAAATTAATCAAACTTAGAAAAAAAACGAAAATTGAACTTATAAGTAATCAAAAATTTTGGAAAAAAATTAATATAATTGAATACAATTGGCATCCATTTTTTTCTTCAATTTCCAATTTTTTCAATTGTCGTTTATTCTTATTTAATTTCCACTCATTTTTGTTTTTCGTTTCTTCCCTAACATTTCGTTGAATTTTTTCGCTCTTATTATTGTCGAGATTCTCGTCTCATCGCGGAGTAACAGAATTCCTCGGCGCATTTTTATTTTCTTAAAAAAAAAACCAAACATTTTAGCCTCGACTCGGGGCAGAAAAGTCCAACGACTCGCGTGAAAATGCGCAAGGGGAGGGGGGGGGGGGGGGTAATACATGCTTTTGTGATATGGCGAGAAAATGGCGGTCGGGGAGGGAGGGGGGTGCGGTCACGTGACGGAAAAACAAAAAAAAATGATCTAGGTACGAAGTATTTCGGTGATATGAATTGTCGCACCTAAATTAATTAACGATAAGTGTAGAGAAACAACGAAATTCTTGATGGGATGAAAAATATTCTGAAAAACTCTAGCAGTTCTTACAACGGCCTATAGCCACTAGAAAAAAAAAGATTATTATTGTTGTGATTAAATATTTGTATTGATTATAAAAAAAACGGAATGGAAGGCGTGATTTGGTTTGTTTGCTCGCTTGTTTTGTTTGTTTTTAATTAGTAACATTGACGAGCACAATATAACAGAACTTAAATTATTTAGACTATGATAAGATGTAAATTAGGTTTTTATACCGTGTATAATATGTGTATGTGTGTGTGTGGGTGTTTGTGTGCGAGACGAGGGAATATCAATTGTGGCGATGAACGATCACATCCGGAGCGTCCTCTTTTTCCGGAAGGAATAAACAACCGGTTTGCGTTCCTTTTTTTTGCATACGACTTGTAAGTTGCGGTTTCGCGATTGCGAAGCGGCGTAAATAAAACGAATCGAAAAAACAATCAATCAATAAAAGCGATGGTCTTGTCAAAAATCGTGATGGCCGTGAACAACTGTGCGTGAAAGGCAACGCATCGCGCGGTAAAACTTGCCGGAATTGAAAAATATTCGTTTTTTATTCGGAAAATATTCGATTTTCGAATTGTTAAATGCTCTATTTTCGAATTAAAAAGCATACAGTTTGAAAATTGGAAAATATTCAGCTTTCGAATGAAATACAAAAACTTTCTGAATTTTTCATATTTTTTCAAAAATTGGACAAAATAGACCAAAAAATTACAAATAAAAAAATATACATTTTTTACTTATAATTTTTTCAAAATTCATTTTTTTAAATTACAAAATGCGATGAAGAAAAATTCTCAATTCAATTGCAGAAATAGACGTGTAAAAAAAAAATTACGGAATCTTTCATGCTTCTTTTTCATCGACCCTGAAATATGGCTCTTTTTTTCTTTCATTTTTTCCTAATTTCTCCTGTGTGTTTTCTTATTTCTGGTATTTTTCAATATTTTCGCAATATTTTCATTTCTTCCAATGAATTTTTCGAAATATCGCGTCTTCCTCGTTTTCTTTTATTTCTCCCCGTTTCCGTATTTTGGCTTCTTTTTCTGAGACTCCGAATTTTCCGTAAATTTTCCTTGCGTTTTGCCCTATTTTCCTCAATATATACGTTTTTTTTCTCGAAGCTTCAGATTTTCCGGGCATTATCCATCAATTCCTCCTTTCCCTCGAAATTCTCGTATTTCCGCTCACTTTTTCAGTCATCGTTTCGGATCTCTCTCGCTCTTTCTCGGAAAAAAACGAGACGTTCGTCAATCCGGGGAAAAAGACGGAGAGACACCTACGCATCTGTTTGTCACGTTGAGCGACCGGAAATTGCTCGTTGCATATGCTACATGGAAATTCGTCTCTGGTGGAGTGAGGGAAGTTCGTATCTCCCAGGCTAAGCAGCGAGAAGGTCGCACGCGATCTCCCTCGAGATAGTTGTCGTATGAGCGAGCGAACAGTACGTGTCTCAGAAAGAGAAAGTTTGTTTATCCCGACACGACAAATCTCTTATTGAATTATCATTTTCCGATTTTTTTGCGTATTTGATAACTGAGGGTATTTCGACATCTCAGTCGATAACTCAGCCCATCTAATTTATCGACGGTGTTTCCCTCGCTTGACGGTAGATCGCGCATCAAGGCCGTCGATTTTTCTCTTCAATCGAGGTGAAAAATACCTGCTTTTTCTTCCGTCCCCGCGACACATTGACGGGAATTTTTTCTTATCGTTGGGTTGTTTACGGAACAGTGCGACGAATTGGTGCGCGATTTTGATTTAAAAAAATTAATATCGATCGGACAAAGCATTCGTCGATTCGGAGACTGTTGTTATTATTATCGTTGGAACTTGCGACTCCTCTCAACGTGCGCGCCGACACGCGCCTCATTACCGTTCAGATAACACGAGATCGAGACCATCGTCTGGCGCTGTTTTGTTCTCTACATTTAAATACCTCGATCTTGTTTTTCGTCGACGCATATTTTACGAGAAAAAAAATTTCAAACGAATTTAAATAGAAAGTCGATGTTCATTTATTTATTTTATGTGGAGCTAATATATTTTGGAGACTGCGTACTCGATTCTTTCTCTCTCTCTCTGACGAATTAAGGGAAAAATGATTTAAAAACGTGTATAAAGATTTGCGGGAAAATATATAAAAAAATAACATTTATCTGGAAAATGTAAAATTGGCGAAGTGAAAAAAAATAAACATGGAAAAAATGAACGAAAATTAAGTTCGACGAGTAAAAATGACTAAAAATGAAAACTGATTTGCAGATGTGAAAAAAATGACGGAATAGACGACAATTGAATTAGAAAGGTAAACAATTTACAAGAAAATGAATGTCACGTGAAGATTTGCGAAAAAAAATTTAATAAGCTCGAAAATAAATAAAAGTACCCATAAATTGTTAATTTCTTTCTTTTTCGAAGAAAGATAATGCGTCGCCATTAAAAAAAAGGCAAAATATAAAAGAATGTAGAGGAAGTACGAAAACGAGTAAAATAATGGACAATGGATTAAAAAGAAAAATTCTACTAAAATAAAATGGCGAACGTCGATCAAAAAAATTGACCGGAAATGAAAAATACCAGTAAAAAACGTAGGAAGAAAAATATACTTCACATTTTAATGTTTTTCGACTTTTCGACGAGTATTAAAGAATAAGCAAAAATGGTAAAAATATTAAAGATTGTAAGAACGAGGAGAAATTGTAAAGATTGCTCCAAAATTGACGAAAAAGCGGAACATGTGAAAAGAAAATGACAAAAATTGTAAAAGTTGTAGAAAAAAAACCGCGTAATCCGCTGGTTCGTCAAAAATCGCGATAAAGACTTCTCGATCAAAATCTCGCCGGAGATGGAGGAAAAAAAATTGCAAAAAATGGAGACAATTCGCGCGAGTTTTTTCGAAGTGAGCTCAACATTTTTGGCGTTCGGCAATAGTCTCGAGGATTTGCAGACAGTCGTAAAAAAAATGGAAATGGCAGAAATCAAGGATTCGAGGAGATTAAGGGGTTTGACCTTGAAAAGAACAACAATAATCGCCGCGATATTTGCGATTTTATTGTCGATATTGGAATTCGGTATTTTTGAAAGAATCGTGAAAATCGGACGCGAGAGGCGTTGCTTGCTGGCGAACAATTATTTCGTCTGGGAATTTACGAGGCCCGTGTCCAATTGCGATTTTTGTCGTGACGTCAATGAGCCGATAATTTTGAAAAATTTGACGAGGCGCGAATTCGAGTTTTGGGCTTATTCGTCGAGGCCGATAATCGTGAAAAACGCGACCGATCGTTGGCCGGCGCGAAAAATATTCGACCTTGAATTTTTTCGACGCGTCTATGAGAGCGTCGAGGGAGACGAAGCGTACGCCACCCTCGAGGACGATTGTCAATTTTTGCAATTCAAGAGCCGATTTTATCGTTTGCGCGACGTCCTCGAGACGAGCCGGAAAAAAGATGGATATTCGGGCTTTCAAGAGCCTTGGTACGTCGGATGGAAGAACTGTCATCACGCTGTACTTGAAATTGTCAATCGTTTCTATGAGAGTCCCCACTTTCTTCCGGTCGATGCCGAGATACCGGCGACCAATTATATTTTTCTCGGATACGAACAGGGAGCTGTCATGCACGTACGTTGCAACAGTTAAGCCTTTTTTTTGAGTTCTCTTTCTATCATTATATCTTTAATTTTGTGGATTTTTTACATTTTTATTCTTTCTTTGGAATTTTTACTCCATTTTTACGGATGTGTTTCACTTTGAGTCGTTTGTGATCATTATTTTTTAATTGAGAAATTGAACTTTGTATTTTTATGTTTTTCCCGCTTTCGTTCCTTTGATAATTATTTTCTGCATTTTTGTGGCTTTCTTTAATTTTCGTTCTTCATAACTTTATTCTCTATTTTTATGAATTCGTTTTATTTTTATTCCTTCTTCGTAATTCTTACTTTTTATTTTTATGGATTTTATACATTTCCGTTCTTCTTTTATTTTTTCCATTCTATTCCTTTTGATAATTTTTTTCCCCCTTTTTTCTAAGTATTTTTAATTTTCATTCTTCTTTTGTCATTTTTACCCTGTATTCTGGGTTAATTTTTTTCATGTCTGTTCTGTCTTTATTTCTTTCTCTATTTTTATGATTTTCAAAATCGTTTATTAAACCTTCGTCTTCTTTTTCCAATTTTTATAGAAAAAAAAACTGTGGTCTAGAATTATCAAATTTGCTTTGCTCCACTTTTTTCCCACGCGAGTATGCTAGAATCAGCATTTCCTAAGATCTCCGTTTATTGTTTTTTTTTCCTTCTTTTTCGTAACGCAGCTCGACTACATTCCTCGTTTAATGTGGCAAGCGCAAATCCGCGGTAGGAAAACGTGGACGGTGGCGCCTACGCCGGAATGCGAGGACGTCTGCGGCTCGTTCGATTTCACGGTCGATACGGGCGACATCGTACTGCTCGACACGAGAATTTGGTATCACGCGACCCGCGTCGATAACGGGCTCTTCAGTCTGTCGATAACGTCGGAATACGGCTGAACGGATAAATAAGTGGAGCATAACGGGCGATTTCGTCGGTAAGGAAATTTTTTTGCGGGCTAACACGATTTCGTCGGTGAAGAAAATTTTACGGAGATGAAACACACGACTCCGTCGGTAAAGAGATACATGGAAAGCTTTCCGTAGTTGTCGCGAATATAGCTTTCGTCTCACGACATTTTCTCCGACAAATATCGAAAAAATATAATTTTCCCAATGTTTTCTCAACATTTAGTAATCGTAAGTTTGCGTCGCAAACATTGGTACGAAAAAGCACGAAAAAATGAAGTAATCGGTTTTCAGCTGCAGATTCCATCGTTATCGACCGATGTAACGTTATCGGCAGGGTTTCCAAGCCGTGGTTAGTAGCCTAAAAAAAACGGCGTTGCTTTCGTACCTCAACTTTTTCTCCACGAAGAAAACGCCTGGAAGATCGCGCCCCGGTCAAAACAAGTTCCCAACTTTGGAAAATGGCAAAAAAATCGTATCTTGACGATTAATGCGGCGTTTCAAAGCCCGACCGATTTGGCACGCACGCGTACCGGGCTCTGCGAGAAGCTCAACGAGGGAGGGCATAAACCTCTTGAAAGGACACATCCGAAAACGTGTCCTGAAAGGCAAAAAATCGTTTAAAAAATCGGCAAAATCGGTAACATTTTTTTCTCTCATTTGCAATGCGCTGCGTGTGTTTTTATGCTTTGTTCTTGTTTTTTCCTTTTATTTCTGCGTATTTGTACAACAGTGGGTACGGTGATCGAGGCGGTACATCAGCGTTGCGTAATTGCTCGTAATACAAATTCGAGTGTATGTCTAAATATGTATACAGTTAATAATAATATTAATAATAATAATAACAACCATAATAATGTACAGTAAAATTAAAATTCGAAACATCTGCCCTCGGAAATTGTGTGAAATTGTTTGTCTTCCTTCTCTTTTTTAAAACATTTCTCTCTCCCTCTTTCTTTCTCTTTTTTCTTTCTTATGTTTCTCCATTTTCGTTTTCTTTTTCGCCTCGCTTTCGTTTCGATCGAAAAAACGAAACGAACCGAAAAACCAGAAAAATCGAATGATCCTACGGGCGAGGTAAAAAACGACAAAATGAACAATTCTTTTTCGTGTTTTTTCGTGAAACGTTAAATGCAGATTTCAGTAGCGTAAAAATTGAGCGACAAAGATCGCAGGAAATGCACTTTTTTGCTGGACATCGAATATACAAAACTACTACGAAAAAAAAGACGAAAAACGAACAGAAAAATAAAACGAAGAAAAAAAACAAGGGTAAACAGAAGAATGAAACGACAAAGGAGAAAAATAATGAAAGTCGAGAAAAATAAAACGAAAATAAAAATAAAAGTAGAGGAAAAATGAAACGAACAAAAAATAGGTACAATGCTATCGCGTGAGCATTTAGAATACTTTTTTTCTTCTTTCTTGCCGGTCTCTCTCTCTCTTTCTCTATGCTTGCCCTATTCTTTTCCTTTCTCTTTTTTCATTCTCTCCTTTTCATTTCGCCCTCTCTCTCATACACTCTTTCTTTCGCTCTCTCTCTCTCTCTCTCTCTCTCTCTCTCTCTCTCTCTCTCTCTCTCTCTCTCTCTCTCTCTCTTTAGACAAATCCAGCCTCACTGGTCCTTCTTCTCCGTCGCTTGCTGGAAACTCGGCGGACTTTCCTACAAAAAAAACATTATTTTTCACATAAAAGAGAAACAAAAAAATTTTACAAAGCGCGAAAACAGGGCAAAAAAAATATCACGTCGCAAGCCGACTAAATTCATTGTATTATTCATGTATCGCCTACTTTTTATTCTCTTTTGTATATATTTACTTTCGGTCCCGCGTTATTTCGTCCGATCGTATAATTTATCACCGATTTGTTGTCCGAAAATCAAGAATGCGATATTTTAGGAAAAACATACGTTTTTTTTCGGCGCGCACAATTATTAGTCTGCAGTACGACCGGACGGCAAAATTTATCACCGGAGACGAGACGCCCGTCTAACGAGTTTCTTTTTCCTTCCCGTGGCCGTTGATATTTCCTTATTATTCTCTTTCGAAGCAACATCGGTTTTCATTGCCGATTAAGATGAAATTGAATAATTTTTCGCTCGGCCAAGAGTAAAAAATTCTAGCCGAAAAAATAATGAGTGCGACAGTAACAATAATAACTACAATAATACTGATTATTATGTATATTATCGTGGTATAATAAAAATAATATTAATAATATTATTACTATATTATTACGATGTAGTAACAATATATAATAATATTATTAACCGACACTGGTGGATGGGCGATCGGGGTTTGGCTCCGGCGGTACTCCGAGTTAAGGCGTTAGGGCACAGTAACGGGTATAAAATCACGTGCGAATTTAACAATCTTTTTTCGTATGAAAAAATGATTCACTCATAAAATTGATTAAAAATCTATTTAGTATGAATATCAAGCTGTTAGAAAATATATATATATTCTTTTTCGATGTACAAAATGGCCGACTACTCGAAACTTCTCGAAACAGCTTTTTCCCAACTGGCATGACAAATAAGTTCAACAATTTTCACTCGATTTACTTCAAATATAAAAGTCATGTTCCTAATTGCATTTCGCAGAGGATTACGTACGGAATTTCTGATTAATCTTGGACTACTCATTTTGTGAGCAGTTTGTGAGCAATTATAACGAAATTTTTCACTGAAAATTCATGTCTAAGTTCAAATATCTACAACTTTTGAACGGGACAATATTTTTTAAATTCCGTACGTACTTCTCTTGGTATTCTAATGTAGATTGACGAGAATTTTTGTCTGTTTATCCAGGTAAAAAATTGTGGATGCTACATGACACGCCGCGGAGCGCCTAAAAAAAGATAACAAAAGAAAATATTAGTATTCGACCATATTGTACATCCAAAAAAATATATATATATTTTCTAACAGCTTGATATTCATACTAAATAGATGTATAATTAATTTTGTGAGTCAATCACTTTTTCATACGAAAAAAATTGTTAAATTCGCACATGATTTTATACCCGTTACTGTGGCCTAAGCAAATAAGCAGTGCTGTGCATGCCCATACCCGGAGTGGTGACCGCTTAGCCGTACACCGGCTGGCACATCAACCAGTGAGCGGAAGGCCCATACTTCTGATGCCTTGGTGTAGATACTTGAGTTGAAGTTTGTGCACCAGAGAATCAGGAGAATATGGGGCCGTCTATACCGGTACGGGTTTTCCACAGTTTGCCCGTACCCCCGGCAAATGCACCATAGTGTAGCTTAAGGGTGTCGACTAGTGTGTCAGATCAAAAGAAGAGAAAACATAGCCGGGCATAGCAGATTGGTGGTGAGACCATTTTTTTCATTATGAATTATATACAACAACTTTCAAACGCGTTTTTCTCAAAACACGATTTTTTCAAACTGCTGCCATGATATCTCAAAAACTATTTGATTGATTGTGCTCAAATTTATGCAGCATCTTTAGTACATATATAACTACAAGTTGCACTAAAACAATAAAGATTGCTTCGTTAGTTTTCTTTTTATCAGCTATATAAACCCCAAAGGAAATACGAAAAATTGCATTTTTTTCTAAAGCGTAAAAAAAAATGATTTTTTTCGGAATTATAACTTTATTTTAGTTCCATGTAGAGCCTCAAGTCTGAGGATTAACATTGCGTTTGGTTTTTTGATTTCAGATAAGCAGAAAGTTTGTTTAAATGTTAATAAAAATGATAAACAATTTATGAAGTATTTTATTTTAATGGTTCGTCGAAAAAAAAATTCCCAAAAAAGCATGAGGATTTAGAAGCTATGAACATTCCGTCGACCGTAGAAGATCTACACTATGGGCCTGGTATCGATGATTTCATGCAAGTTGACAAGTTTCATGATTTATTCATTCCCAAATTTTCAAACGCGTTTTTCTCAAAACGACGTTTTTCACATCGGTACCCAGAATTTCTCGAAAACCAATGAACCGATTGCCTTGAGGTTTTTCGTGGTTATTCTATACACCATTATCTAGTACTTGTCATAGGATTTTTTTTTCCGTTACTTAGTTTTTGTTTTATAGGCAAAATAATAACTAATTTTTGGCCCAAAAATCACTATTTATGTTCAAACGTCCGCCATTTTGTCATAAATCGATATTATCAAAATTGGCTATGACAAGTACTAGATTATAGTATCTAATTTAAAAATCTTTTTGATTTTTTTTTTCAGATGATTTTTGAAGAAACGCCAGTGGGTACCGTATACGCAGATTTTTTTACGACGTTCCAAGGATCATACAATATACTTGTCTATTTTTAATATTGTTAAATAAAGAAAATTAAACTTTTTTTGAATGTATATACTTTTAGATAATTAAAACCCCAATCCGAAATTTCAAATAGTTTTCCTTGAAAAAAATCACAAAAATGACCTTTTTTCCGGCTCCTAGGTGTATATCTCCCCTTAAGGTATTTCTTTTGCGCAGGGCCGTATTTTTTCGGGCATAAAGAGCGCCCTTCTGAATCATTGGTAAATTACAGTGACGCTTGATGAAAATAAATCACAATCAATTATAATACCCAACGACAAACTGGAATAAAAAATTTCGCGCTAATTCAGTAGGTTTTTTCATTTTTATATTTTCTCTGAAAAGTCGCCGCTACGAAAGTTCTGCTAGTCACATTTTTTATAAGATTTATCGTTAATATTGTATTTAAACATTCGGTGTCCCCCTGTTTTTATTGTCGTTGCGGAAACTTTAGAATTTTTTACACGCATGAGCAGTTTATATCAGGCATCCAGAGTTATTTGTTGTATAAATTATTAGATGGAAACGTGGCCAGCGTGTCATCTCCATACAGTGCCGTATGCATGAGACGATTTTTAGTCGTATTTTTTCGTTAAAAGTTCAATAACCTGGCTTGACATTTTACCAGTATACCGGCATGTATTTTTACTTCGTTATAGACGAAAATCCGTCAATTGTTAAATACTCGGGTTCGTGAAAGGAATACCTCAAGACGACTGTGGACCCCGAAAAATAAACAATAAGAACAATAAGAATTATTGTTGTTATTATTGTTGTAGAAAAATGGCTACTACGTCTGCTATTAATAATAAGAATAATAATACTGCAAACAAAAGTAAAAAGATGTCCGCGAAAAATAACGAGAAGCAAAACAATGCTTATTGTCATTATTAAAAAGGCTACTATTATTGTATATGACAATAATAGCAGCAACAGACAGAAATAAATATCTCTCGTAAGAAAACAACAGTTTTTATCATCTATTGTGGCTGTTGTAAAACAATAATAATAACTTTTAATATTCATCGTGCCTGATAATATTTATAATAACAATCCTACGAATTGCTACATCCGTTGAAAATAATCTATTATTGTGTAACAATAACGGCAATAGTTATATTATTGTCGGCGTTGTTATTATTTTTTTCAATTATTAGCTCCGAAAAATAAATTCCCCCGATAATCATCATGATAAACGCGAGTAAGTTTTCTTGTTGATGAAAGTCAACGATAAATGTGATAATATGTGACAGAAAAAAATTGTATCGATAAAAAACCCACTATTATTGGAATTAGCAAACACTCCGTCGTTTGTTGGAGAAAAGAAACATTATTCCGGTAATCGACGGGAGATAAAACTTGGCGGAAATAGAATTCAATGATATTTACGAAAAATGAAAGAATAAGGAATGCTGGCAAATCTTGAGAATTGTGACGGAGTATCTTTGTTCCAAAAAAGGTTGACGAGTATAATGGAGCCAAATATCGAGACAAACTCTATAGTTTTCGGGTTTGGTCGGCGATCGAGCATATTATGAAACTGGCCTTGAAATTTTACACCGGTCCTTTCGGGCCCAACGGCGCACAAATAGTGCCTGAAAAAAAGTTCAAATTCTTTCCGAAGTATTATATTACTCGTGTCGCAGCATCGTTTGGAACACTCACATGGTTAGGCGCAATTTTTTTCCTTGTGGAAACGGCTCGACGAAGCGTTTTTTAAAGGATTAAAATGGAAGGACAGATTGACGTGAAGGAAAAAGGCTTGATAGAAAAACTGTTTTTCGTAGTCCCGATAAAAAAATAATAATTTTTCTCGATTCCGGAAGTTTTTCGGGAAGAAGAATTCGTTTATAAATTTTTTCCATTGACGCTTTTTTAGAGACAGCTATTTTGTTGTTATTTTTCAAATTTTGTTGCCACGATTTCCGATCTCAAATTATTTCGCAAAAATCGGATTTTTCCTTTGCTGTGCAATCTAAGTTTGGCGTAAATTTGACATTTTTTTGCAATTACCGATACTCGATGTAACATTATTTTAACAAATCCGGGTCTTTGCTCTGCGGAAGAAATCAAATTCGTCGCTATTTCGAGAAATTCTTTCAGCTGCGAAATGCAATCTTAAAAATTATTTCTAAGTGTTGTTTCTTTAATGCCCTGGAAAAATTTGTTCAGTCGACTGGACTACAGGATCCAAAATTCCGAGAAAAAAATTCTACGTTCGGTCATCGAGCCGAAATATCGTTAGAATAAAAAACCGTAACTGTTTCATAAAAAAATCTACTAATTCGCAACGGATAACTATTTTCTCGGAGGCTTTTCACTTTTTCGACAAAATTTCGGCTTCTCTGCGACGAGATATTTTTTTTTTCTTCACACTATCGAGCTAATTTTAATTCACGGAAGGAATAGAACTCACATAATATGCAGGTGGCGGTACGTAGGCGCATTGCGGTCTATTAGGATCATAGTACGCACTTTGTGCAGCTTCCGCGGCCTTGGCATCTATTTTCAAAAGAGCAAAATTCATTTATTACAATTTAGTCGTTCTTGCCTTCTTGCACGTTATTGTATTTTTCCCCGCTTTTTCAAATTATTTATCATTTTCCATTCGTGGAAAAAAGAAATTCATGCGTACGAAATTTTCAACATTTTGTAATGAATTTTTTTCAGGTTAACGTATTTTTTCGACAATTTTACGTACAGGGATAAATCTTCGATGCACTGTAATTGCTGCGATCGGACATGTCGAGATATAAAATAAAAAAATGTATATATAAAATTGTTTTTTTTTTTAAATCAACAGTCCAATTTGAATCCACTCGTAATTTGTTCACTGGAAAAATCCAACGACAAGAAAAAACCACAAAGTACGGCGACGATATTTCGCGAAAACATTTCGTGTTGAACGAGAATTTCCCGGCGCTTGGCGCGGGCTCCTTTGTCTCGTTCTGCCGCGAAGAAGTGATGTCACTCTGTAAATATCCACTTCGAAAACGATTTTTCGAAAAGCGCACTATTTTCGTTCGCACCACGACAAGAAATCGAAAATGAAAGAATGTAGACAAGAACAATGCAAAGTTGAAATATTCGTGGATATTTTTCAATTTCGTTTTTCTTTTATCTTTTTGTTTTCTTCTTTTTCTCGATTTCAGGAGCGACGGAAAATTGGTCCGTCTGGACGTGACGATCGTGCCCGACTGATCGCCAAGGCCGGGGCGATTAAATAACGAGCGGGCAGACCACGGTGAAAGCAAATCTTGCCACATATCACAGCCCAAAGATTTAATTATGCAACTCTCATTGCGCAATGTAAAGATTAATCATTTTCAGAAACAATGAAAAAAAATATTAAAATCAACGAGAGAGAGAGACAGCGATCGCGACTTTGTTGCTTTATTTATTTTTCTTCAAATTTGCCTAAAAAAATATATCGCATTTTTTAACCAATAATTAGTTGAATAATTATCTTTAATTCACTGTATAAACATTCAAATTACTGTATACAAATTATGAGAATTAAAAAAAATTATAATAATCACAATGATAAATGAAGAAATTATTCGTGTAGAATTGTGAAACAAAATCCGCGTTTTCTTTCCTTTCAAGTTTGCAACAATAAACACTACAAATTTGCAACGCATAATTATTATTGTTGACACTTATGGTCATTTAATTTAAACAAATTTAGCTGTCGTTATTATAGGAAAAAATATGATATTAATAATAATACTATAAATAAACAAGAATTGAATAGGGAAGGCAGCGAATGGGAAAGGAGTGAACAGAAGTATCCAGAAAAACAAGTGCAAACCAAGGGGACTGCGAAAGGAAGAGACAAACGAGAAAAGGAAAACCGAGAGGACCAAACCGGGGAGAATGGGAAAGGAAGGGCAGGAGATGAGGGGAAGGAAAAAGAACATAAAGATACAAGGAGTCCATAGATCGGAACACGGGCCAGTGTGGGACATGGAAAAGGCTGTATGGGAAAAAACGGAAATAAAGCCTTAGATAAAAAAAATGGCGAGAAATTAAAGAAGGAATGTTGCTACAAACGGTATCAATGGAAAAAAAAATCAAAATCTTTAAAGGAACCGGGCGGAGAGCGACGGACAAAACAACAATAAGAGAGGACCGACAAAAAGAGAGAGAGGAGAGAGAGAGAGAGAGAGAGAGAGAGAGAGAGAGAGAGAGAGAGAGAGAGAGAGATTGATTGATAAACTTTATTATGCCCTTGACTAGAAGACTATCGGGCAAATTAGGCTGAGCAGAAGAACAGAAAGTAATACAAAGGAAAATGCAATAGAAATGAAAAGATTCTATATAAAAAAGAAGAGATAGAGAGAGAAAGAGAGAGAGAGATTTTTATTTCATACTCTGGAACCTAGGTTCCATAAAGAGTACGGTGCTCTAAATGTACATAACGCCGATAGAAGGCAGTAATGAGCGAAATAAAGTAAATTTGAAAAATGATAACAATAGTAATAATAAAATAATAATAATAATAGTAAAAAACATAAAATTATCTGGTATAGTATAATAGTGATGGTATTGAAAATCTACGATGATGGTAAACATTAAAGATTATGATAATGCTAAAGATGGTGATAATGAGAAGAGCTATGTCATATCAGGTAGCAGAGAAGCCCGAAGCTTAGACTTGAACTTGAGAGAGAAAGAGAGAGAGAGAGAGAGAGAGAGAGAGAGAGAGAGAGAGAGGGAGAGAGAGAGAGAGAGAGAGGGAGACGTGCATTGGCGGAACAACAGGAGGGCGCGATAGCAACGGGATGGATTAGGGCCCTAGAAGAGAAGGAAATAGTGGAAGAAATGTGTGAGGCTGTAAGACAGTTTGAGAAGCTAGCACGGAAGAGGGTGCAGGAGAGAGGGCCAGAAGACTAGTAGCAATGCGAAGTAGAAAATAAGTGTAGGAATAAGTGGATCCGTGAAAAATGAAGAGAGGCATAAACAGGCAGACCGTCGTAAAATATCGTAAAAATATTATAACGTAAAAAGGAACTGAAGAATGGATGATAGGTTGTTCAAACCCGACGGGGTATGTATGTGAAATAGACTACTACTACTACTACTGCTATTACTACTACTACACTACTTCTACTACTAGAAATAATAATAACGATAATAAGAGTAATTTAAACGTCGGGTGTGGTCGTCAACCGACTTTTTCGGACCTTGTTGGCCTCTCGGAATTGTAATTTAACTAAATTACAATCCCGAGAGGCCAATAATAGATACTCACTTAGATCTATTATCTAAGTAAGTATAATAATAATAATAAAAGAATATTATATCAAATACTTTAATCAAATAATAATGATAATAGTGAAGAGATAATAATAGTTATAATAATATCGAATCGAATAATGAAATCGAATAAAAAATAGTAATAGTAATAATAGATCATGTAAATTGTTCGATTGTTTGGAAAACGTTTTTCAGGGTTTCTACAAGTTTGGCATACTGCAAACCTTTTGGAACCGTAAAAAAATAAAATAATAGAAAAGAGCAGTGAACAAAATTGAATACAATAAATCGGTGGAAATTTAAAAAAAAATCGTTGAAGAAGTAATTGTTGAATGAATGTACGAAACATATATGATTTAAAAATTCACAACGGGACGTAAGATGTTAAATTTGTTCATATTTTTTTCGTCGTTTTTAACGTATTTTGGCACTAAAAAAATGGTGTGTTCATTGTACCGGGCATTCGCGATAAAAAATATTGTGGTCGCTTTGCGGCGCAGTTTCGAGAGTTCCCGCCTTTTTTCGATTTTGCAGTTGGTAGCGAGCAGCGCACGCGCAGGCGCGCTCGAGTGCATCGACCTATCAGAATCCTTCGATCGTACAGTACCAGCAAAAAGTATTCGCCGAGCAAACGCCTCTTCTCAACCGTTAAATATTTATCATATTTTGCAAACTCACCAACGATTCAACGAAAATTCTAACAAAAATTTGTTAAAGTCGCGAGAAACGTTTATCTTTTAATTCGCAGATGTTTTTTTTCTTGTTTTTAAGATCAATCGATTCACATTCTGATATTTCGACACTACCGGACCGTATTTTGCGTTTAAATTTGGCAGGTTATGTTATTTTTTTGTTGTTAAATGAAAAACAGCAACGTATATTGAATAATAATTCTTTAATAGTGCATCGTAAGATATCTCAATTGGTATAAAGCGTTCGTTGTTTATAACAGAAAAGAACAAATTCTACCCTAATAAGAATATATATATATTCACGTATATTTTAAAAGTGCTGTCGCTTAATATAGTGGAATCGATTATTTCATTTTTTTTTCATTTCAAGTACAAGGAGCTAAATATTGACAAAACACGAGTATTATTTGAAATTTGATCTCTCTCGCTCACGCATACAGATTTGATTATCTCATATCGATTCATCGTCGATTGCGCGAAGATGTTTTTTTTTCATCGCGACGAGTACAGTCCCTGTAGCGAGATTACCTGTACCTCGGTGGCGACAGTTTTCGTTATCGTTAGCTAGCGACAACCAATAAGAGGCTCCCTTTCTTCTGTGATCGTGCATGCGATTGGCTGTCGCTGGCTAACGAAAACTATCGTTATCGAGTTACAGAATCTCGCTACTGACGAGGGTACGATTCTATTGGCCATGTTCGTCCAAGTGGTTGGGCTCGTCAGCCGCCAGGAGCGCCACTGACACGCACAGGTTCGCAAACGATGCGACGCTCGCGGCGCTAACCTCCAAATGAGCTGAGGTTTCCATTTTCCAGTGAGGAACAAGAAGTACGGAATGAGGAACGAGGAATATGGTCCGGGGAACAAGGAATACAGAATAATAGGTCGTCGTGAATAAGGAACGGGGAATAAAAAGAATCAAATAAAAACCAAAAATTGAGGCACAGGGAACGAGGAATTCAGGCAAAAAAATGAGAAATAGCAGCAACAAAAAAAGGGAAATGAAAAATCGTCATCACTGACCGGGCCCAAAGAATATCAAATGCATTTCTCTCTCTAAATCCGAACCCAAACCAGTACAACCGAATTCCCTACAGCCCGAACACGTGACTCATACGAAGTCCCTAGCATCGTGCGTTCAAGGTGCTTTTTCATTTTTGTCTACCACACCGCGAAAACGAAAATGGCCAATTCCCCGTTCGAGACCAACGAAAAGTTTCGTTTTTTTGTTTTGTTTGTTTTACGTTCGTCTCTAATACTACTTAGTACTGAGATGGATACGGATTGTATTGTCCTTGCTGAGGATAAGTTCCCGACTGGGTGTACGGTCCGGCTTGCGGATAAGTCGAGTACGGCGGTGGGTTTAGCGGATAATTGTTGTAATTCGGCTGGCCATAACCGGAATACGCACCTGCTTGGGACATCGGTTGGCCATTGTAGTTCGGATTGGCCCAGCCGGGTGCACCGTTCTGTTGGGGCTGCGCGCCCCACCCGGCCTGCTGACCAGTCGCACCACCCCACGCGCCCGGTTGCTGGGGATTCCCCCCGCCGCTTGCGTAGCCCTGATACGGCGCGTTTATTCCCGGGTAGGGTGGCGGCATGTCCGTCATGTAAACGCTGTTTGCTAAAGGAGTTTTTTTAGTTATGAATTATTAGGATTATTATCATCATTGTTATGGCAATTAAGGGGGCCAGTCCACTTTGAAAATTTGTTGCAAGACTTTTGTTTGCAAGAAAATTGAGCAAGACTTGAAAAAATCGACGATGATGAGCGATCAGAAGGGATTTTGTACGGTGCAGGAATTGCCGATTGAGTTTAGGTAAGAGTTTTTCATAGTATGAACTTCAAACCAGTTTTTCTCGAAACTACGTTGCCAAAATCTAGCTCCATCGTATCTCTGAAACTAATAAACCGATTCTTTTGAGATTTGAACCACATATTGTAAACATGATTCGCAACAAGATGACCCTCGAGGGTTTTAAAATTTTGATCATTACTCTTTTTTTTTGCGAAAAAGTGCGAAAAAACGCGTTTTTAAAATCGTTTTTTCGTGTTTCATCTGCCATTTTTTTATTTTTTGATAAAACTTTATATCCGAGGGTCATTTTGTAACTGGTGTCATAGTGAATCTAATGGACTTTGATTTTTTCGTTTCAGACAAGCCGTTGCCGAGTTGTGATGGAGCTATCTAGCCCACCTATTTTTGAGGCGTTACGTTAAACTATAGTTTTTGTACTTGAAAATTTTAAGACTTTATTTATCAAGCCCAACAACTTTTACATCCATATCTTTTATAAAATCCTCAAAAAAAATCGCGAAAATAGCCTTTTTTCGTGGTTACAAAGTGGACTGGCCCCTTGAAGGGATTATTTTGTCAATTTAAACGAAGCGAACCTGGCGGTGCGTCCGGGAAAACGTTGGTCGGCGGCATCCAGCCGTAGTAGCCAGATGGCGCAGCTTGATAAGCCGGGGGTGGCGCTGCGTACCAATCCGTGGTGGGGGGTTGGTACGGCGGGGGTGCGTCGAAACCAGGTCCGTTTCGCTGAGCTATAAGAATTCGAATATCGGGCGATCAGTATAATGTGAGGAGAAACGCGTGTAGAATAGAGGGAAGGGTTTCAAGGCTGTCCGCAAAATAACGAAAAATAAAGGCGGGGCTGTCGTCCATAGTACAATATCCGTATGCGAAATAAAGCTGGGTGAACGGCTTACCGTTTATAGGTAATTGTTAGAACAATTAAAACGACAAACGATTGTCAGCTTAACCCTTCGTTAGTAAATACAAATAAAGAATGACCGTTAAGGGGTAAGGCCACAGTAGAATTTAAAAGAAATCGATTTTTTTCCGCTAAAACGGTGCTTTATCATCATAAGTATAAGTTACTATTCGATTTATAGCAAGACATTTTTTTCACCGGCTTTGAGCGTATAACGTAAGCCCACCTCTGGCCATAAAGTACCTAAAACTTTAACCGCGTTTTTCTCGAAACAGCTTTTTTCCAATTGGCGTGACAAATAACTACAACAATTTTCACTCGATTTACTTCAAATTGAAAAGTTATGTTCCTGAATGCACTTCGCAGAGAAGTACGTACGGAATTTCTGATTAATCGAAAACTTTTCATTTTATGAGCAGTTTTATACGAAATGTTTCACTCAAAATTCATTCAAATACCTACAACTCAATTTAAATACCTACAACCTTTGGTTAAAACAATATTTTTTTAATTCCGTACTTCTCTAGGTATTCTAATGTAGATTGACGAGAATTTTTGTTTTGTGTTCTAGGTAAAAAATTGTGGATGCTAAATGTCACGCCTTGAGCGCCTAAAAAAAAGATAACAAAAGAAAACATTAGTAGTTGGCCATTTTGTACATCGAAAGAAAAAAATATATATTTTTTCGAACCGCTTGATATTCATACTAAATAGATGTGTTATTAATTTGATGAGTGAATCACTTTTTCATACGAAAAAAATTGTTAAATTCGCACATGATTTTATACCCGTTACTGTGGCCCGTTACTGTACCCGTTACTGTACCCGTTACTGTACCCGTTACTGTACCCGTTACTGTACCCGTTACTGTGGTTAAGGGTCATTTTTCGAGGTCAACATAACCTTATCAATTTTCGGAACGAGTTTTCTCATAGATAGTCAAGTTTTTTTGGGAAAAAACAAAGCATTAGTCTCCGGAGAATCACCTGATGCAGGGCTTGGCGATTTTTCTTTGCTCTAAACATTATTTGTCTCTGAGAAATCTTTGTCCCAAAATGCCAGCTATCTCTCCCGTACTCAGATCGCTAGCATTGTGGTATTCTTTGCAAGGGATCATTCGTAGCCGAATCGTTTGGGGGGTACGATTATTCGAATAAAAACGTTTGTTAGATCATCGTTTCTAAAATAAAAGGTAAATATCATGTGCGGTACATCCCACATCGTCATATTATCCGAAGGAGGTAGCGGTAAAAAATTAATTTTTGTGGCACTGCTACTTAATATATGACTTCATCGGCGTGAAATCGTTCGTAGGTGAGGATTTTCCGAATAACAATCTTGCTTGGACCATCGTTTCTGAATAGAAATGTAAATACCATGTATTGGTATTGTCAAACGGACTTATTTGTACTCCCAATATATTACCGGAGGAAGTTACCCAAAAAAAGCTCTACATTTCAGATAGACTCCCGTATCTGTCATCCATGGTAAAGCTCATCAGCTCTACCGTAAAAAAATGCCTGACATTTCAGTCTCCCGAAAAGATAGCGGTGAGCGCGCTAGCGGTTTTTTATTTTTATTTTCAAGGAAAAACAAAATTGCGTTAAAAAGGGTGGGTGTGTACCGATCGAGGCGGCGCGCAGCATCGCCTGGCCAAACTCGATAGCCCCGCCGCTCTTGAAGTGCAGCTTGAATTTGCACTCGCCGGTCCAGTTGCCGTTCGGCTGGGCCCTGCACTTGCCCTTGATGTAATTCGCCCCGAACATCGGCTGATCAAGCTCCACCTCGCTCAGCGTCACGAACGGGAAGCTGAACGACTGCATTCGCTCCTTCTGCTCTTTCGCGTTGAATATCATCCGGTGGGTCGTCAAGTAGAGGCGGCCGCGCTTAGTGCCAATGAACTCCGGCTGCTCCTGCCCGTGAAACTCCATCGTCACGTTGTCGCAGAACAATAGAATTCTGAACGCGAAATTCAAAGCGTTGTTGAAATATTTTTCTCCACAAGTTACAAAATGAAATTTGTTTTTTCTTCGATTAAAAATATTCAAACCTCACGGCAGTTAAAAGAAACCAGAACAAAAAGAACAAGTGACAAAAGAAGATGTTTTGTAGCCCAATGAATGATGACTGTTTCTGGGTCGCAAATCGAATTTTGTGAATTCGTGGCAGTTGAGTTCGTTTTTGGAATGAGATTTTTTAATTTTTTTTTCTTAATAAAAATTTACGGAGATGATACGTCCGATTTTTTTTTCGATATCAGAAAAAACTTCTCATTCACCATTATAAAGAAAATAAGTTAACATTTTTATCGTCGTTATTATTATCGTTATTTTAATTGTTTTCATAGTGGTATTTAATTATTATTGATATTCGTATTATTCATATTCATATTATCGTAATTATTAAGGGGAAGGCCACTGTAGAAATTTCAAAAAATCGATTTTTTTTTCTTAAGGGGGCAGTCCACTCGGAAAATTTCAAAAAATCGGAAGCAAGCAAGACTTGAAGACATCGACGATGATGAGCAATCAGAGGGGATTTTGTACGGTGCAGGAATTGCCGATTGGGCTTAAATAAGAGTTTTTCATAGTATAAACTTCAAACGCGTTATTCTCGAAACAACGTTTTCAAAATCTAGCTCCATCGTATCTTTAAAACTAATGGACCGATTCTCTTGAAATTTGAACCACATAATGTAAACATGATTCGCAAAAAGATGACCCTCGATGGTTTTAAAATTTTTATTTTTACTCTTTTTTTTGCGAAAAACTGCCAAAAAACGCGTTTTTAAAACACTTTTTTCGTTTTTCATCTGCCATTTTTTTATTTTCTGATAAAACTTTATATCCGAGGGTCATTTTGTAACTGGTGTCATACTGAATCTAATGGACTTTGATTTTTTTGTTTCAGACAAGCCATTGCCGAGTCGTAATGGAGCTACCTAGTCCACCTATTTTTGAGGCGTTACGTTGAACTATAGTTTTTGTACTTAAAAATGAATAAAAATGAATAACTTTTTTTTCGTGTATTTCAAGACTTTATTTATCAAGCCCAACTTTTATATTAAAATCTTTTATAAAGTCCTAAAAAAAAATCGCGAAAATAGCCTTTTTTCGTGGCTCCAAAGTGGACTGCCCCCTTAAAAGATGCCTTAATATCTTAAAAATGACATACTCAAAGGATTAAGGTGGGAAAAATGTCTAAATTCTTCTATTTTAAATTTTGGCGCAACCCCTCTCAGTTCGATGCAATCCGTACCGCAAACTTTAAACCCGTTTTTCTCGAAACTACATTTTTGAAGTCGGCCGGATTCATAACTCGAACAAATCTTGACCGATTGACTTGACATTTTTACTGTATATTCACAATTACATTCTGCATAGAAGTACGTAGGATTTTCTCGATATATTACATAATTTTTTTTTTATAAACAATTTTCGGACGATGTTTTTTTGAGAATTGAAATTTGATTTAAAGAACGCGCTGTTTTTGCAAAAATCGATATATCAAAAAATCCTACGTACTTCTGTAGCTATTCACATGTATGATCGAAAAAAATGTTCATTCACTGTAAATTGAAATTGCAAGTGCCGTTGGTTCGGCCGCGCGACTATGAAAAAGAAGACGTCATCGAAGAACAGCTGTGCATCCGCCATTTTGTTTTATATTACTTTGAAAAAAATACTTTATACAGTTTATGATATGTACAATAAAGGGCCTTTTTCAGAATTTGGATTTATTCCATTGTCCCGCTAAAAAAAAACCCAAAATATACTTATTTTTTCCCTGCTACAGTGGCCTTACCCTTTAATATCATGGTAGTTAATGGCAATGAAAATAATAATAATGATCATGCTCAAGATGATCATTATTATGACAATGGTTTATCATCATTATTATTATAATAGCTTATAAGTGTTATTCTTATAATATTGTTGTTAATGTTGAGGGTTGCACCTGGTATAATTTTTTGGAATGATCGATTTATGGTTTTCGACCTATTCTCAAAATATAACATTCCAAAAAAATTCTTTGAAAATTTCAAGTCGACGAGTTAAAAATTAGGGGCGCTATCAGCGTTAATAGGTACCTTATGCCAACCGACGAACTTTGAACGCGTTTTTCTCGAAATCGCTTTTTCAAAAAAAGCCATGCTTGAAGAAAGGAATTTTTTTTTCGATGCATAGTTTTTTTTATCAATCAAAATAGAGCGTTTTTTCTCCGAAAATGGATACTTTTACTTTGGACGCAGCTATTTTTTCCAAGGTAAATATTTTATTAAATTCCTCGTCCAAACACTACATAATTTCATGCAAAAACTAACTGCGATTGGTTTTTTTTCCTGTTTCCGAGCAGCAGTGTACAAAAACTGTAAAAGATACTTCAAAATCATACTCATTAATATGAAGAAATTTTTTTTCTGAAAACCTGCACACATTTTCCTAGAAACAAAATTCGCGAAAATTCTTTTTTCCGGCATCGGAGTAGGTGTAACCTGTTAAATAGTGAAGCGAATAAAACCGAAATATAAATGTGAAGAAGAATTGACTGGATTAATTTAAAACATTTTTCTCGTGTTTAAGTTTGTAGAAAGTCGCTAAAATAATAATAATTTTTTTATTTTCATGCGTCAATATCTTCAAACCTACAATGTTAATATATCAAAACAAAAAATGCGTTTTTTCTTTGTTGTTACGAGTAGAGAAGATGCGAATTTTTCGAAAGTGAAAGGAAACATGATAGGATTTCTGGGATCAGAATGCATTTTCGAAAAGTAGGTTTTTGAAAATGTTTCTAGCTAATTTTATTATAATTTTTTTATTTTTATATAGATCCTTTTTCTTTGTTATTTTAAATTTTCAAAATAATTTGATATGGTATCACATTTTTTCTGTGCTCCAAGATGTACCCTTGCGGGCTTTTACGTATGATCCTTCCCAATTCAGCCTATTCCTATCACTCCCTGCCCCCACTTCGCTAATCTAACCTAACTTCCGTTGCGTCCATAGCAGTCTTATGCTACACTATAGTGCATTTGCCGAGGGTACGAGGAAACCGTGGAAAACCCGTACCGGTATAGACGGCCCCATATTCTCCTGAATCTCTGGTGCACAGGCTTTAAGGGGCTATACCAGTGTGACACTTTCAAAAAATCGATTTTTTCGTTGCCTGTTTCGACAGTTTATACTTTCAAGAATATCCTGTAAAAATTTTGAGGCGGTATCTCTAATCATTTTATCTTGCAAAAAACGATAGTTAAATCTTTAAACGCGTTTTTATCGAAATGAGATTTTTCAAATTTGCTGACATTGTATCTCAAAGAGCAATTATTCGATTGACTTGAAATTTGAACTGAGTACTCTTAAATATATTTACTCTACAATGACGTAGGATATTTTTGATTAGATGAAAATTGACGATTTGGCATTGAAAAAAACGACCATTTTATAGGCAAGAAAACAGACTTTTTTCATAACTACGCCATTTTGTTAGATTTTGATACTTTTCGAAAATCCTACGTCATTGTACAGGAAACACCTTCCAGTTTAACGACATTTCGTTAATCTTTAAGTTTAATCGGCCATGCACAATACTGCTTAAGGTTGTTATGGGGTTGAGTCAACATGTTACCACCGAGCTGAAAATTATTCTGGACCTTTAAAACCTCCTTGATGATTATCCTGTGCAGTTTGAATACTATTCACACTATCGTTTTTTAGAGGAAAAAATCGGCCACTCGACGTATTTCGTGGACTAATTACATTACGCTTATGGAGAACTCCCGATCATTTTTCAGTACATTATTAATATCTCCTAAGTGAATGTTACCACGGAGCTGAAAAAATAGGTACGGTTCGACTAATTATCGAACACCCTTGGTACCGTGAAAATGAGGATGCACAGTACCGTTATAAAATTATCAAAGCGAGAAATCCCTTTAGAATTTTCAAAAAATCGATTTTTGTCATCGCATATAGTTTAGAGCGCGGGGACAGCATGCGGTCAGGTAGCGAGTAAACTTTAAACGCGATTATCTCGAAACTACTTTTTCAAAAACTGCTCGTGTTGTAGCTCAAAAAGTTATCGACCGATTTGGATGAAATTTTGGGAGGTTACTCTCAATTTGGGAGGTCAACTATATCGAAAATATGGTCGAAAATTTGAACTTTCGAGTAAAAAGGCTCCCAAATTTTTTATTTTGCACTTTTTCATCATTTTTTAGGGATATCCTTTCCCTTAATATGTCGGTAAACGAATGACACTTATTAAATCTTTTTCAGATCAACAGAAAAAGAGTGACAACTGCAGCACTTTTCGATGTCGGGGAAAACAGGCGTCCGAAGACCCTTAATAACGCCGCCATTTTTTTGGTCATCCCAAAAAAAAAAATTGTTTAAACTTGACAGTTATAATACACTTATGTCCAAATTTGAAAATGATCAGATTATTTTATCCCCTCTAAACAAATTCCCGAAAAAATACCCCTTTTTCACGCTCCTAAAGGGATTTCTCGCCTTAATGTTTTTGATAGCGAATTTGTGCGAAAATCAAGCGCACAAAATATTAGACAGTGCAATCATGGCAACGTCTCAGACGGCACAAATGCTACCTATCTTATCGGTATTCGGTATTTATGCCCAGGAACCTCAAACTACTCGGTCAGGATAATTAACAACAGATATTATTGGTATTTATTCTCTTAATGAGTAATAATTGATTAATATCAATTTGATAACTATGTTCAGAAATTATACTTTATTTATATAATTCTCGACATTTCTAGGTAAAGACAAAATAACGCCGATTTTATACATTTTTTTTAGACTATCGGAAAATTATTGGTTTTTTATTCCTTCGAGATTGTAGACAGCTTTAGTACACACTTTTTTTCCTGCCGATTTTTTCACCCGGACCGATATTTATTTTTTACAGCTCCTTGGGCCGATATTGAGGTTACGAACGGGGCGCATGTCTCTAACTTCGCGACACTTCTGCCAACCTGGGCATTATGATATACCACGATTTACGACGTTGCCAATTCGTTTCGCGTTAATTGAGCGAAAAAAGTTACAGAAAATAATTATACAAAGTAATGAAAACACTTGATGTAATCACTGAATATTCAAAAATGCATATTTTAACCAATAGATTTAGAAAAATAGTTCAAAAACGCACGTTGAACATGACGATTATTTGAAAGCTAACAGTTGATAACAGTCAATCGGTTCCGTGCATAGACATAGGGCGCTCCCCTCGTACTTCACCCCCGACGGCTAAACCCCATAACAACCTTAAGACGGAATGACACCTCATCGCGGTCGGTATGGTAGAACAATTATAGATTCCCAAAAATCTCTGAAACGGCTCTTCAGATCCCGTCGAAACTTTGCCAAACCACGTTAAATAGATAGACGAACAGCTGTCTGCCCCTCAAATTTTCGGAATTGAAGAAAAAAAATGTAGATTGGCTTATCATAAGCCAATCTAGTTTTTTTTCCTCAAATTCATTAAATCTATAATTGTTCTACCATACCAGCCGCGATGAGGTGTCATTCCGTCTTAACTCGAAGTACCGCCACAGCCGAACCCTGACCGTCCATCCACCAGTGTCATATATGCTATTATATATTTGTACATTTTATGCAACAAAAAATAAATAAATCGTTATTTTTTGACAAGACTGTACAGCGAGCAGTCTAGGCCGAAAGTGTCGTCAATTGACGCAATACCGGGCATGATTACGGGTAATATGACGTCCGAAGACGTATTCCGGTGCACTCTTGACGAATGACTCGGATTAGTCGTGATTGTGGAGTAAGGTCGCGATGCGCGTAGGTAGTTTCAATATTACAGGCGTGTGACGAAAGCGTACGTAATGGCGGAAAAATTGGACAGTTGCGTGGGTAAATCTGCTGTAGCATTGAAAATCACCAAGTTCACAACGAAGACACAGAATGAGGGGAAAAAAATTATGCTGCATTATTGGGAGAAACGTCGAGAATGGTCTGGACGTGTTTACTTTGCACTTCCGGTCTGGCGTGCGTGACGTAGATACAAAGCCAGAAGAAAAAAAACCAAGAGCTCACCGTTCGCCGGCGTGTATGAGAACGCCGCCGTTCGCGTGTGCAGTATTCAGTGACATTTTGTTTTTCAACGCTTTCCTTACTTTTTTGTTCGGTTTGACACGAGACGCGAAACTTTACCGGAAGTGATTGAAGAACACTGACGAGGGGAAACAAAAACCACTGCGCTTTCAGCTCGTCGCAATCGTCACTGCGGATCAGCTGATTCATGAGTGATAGTAGTGCGCGGAGAAGTACGCGTGCGCGGCCTGATTAGCGTGGTCGCCACATGGGGAACAAGACGGGTTGGCCAACTGCAAGGAAGTGCAATTCCGTGCGTCTTTTTTCTTGTCGTACGACGCAAGTTGCCTTTTCATCGGGCACAATAGAGGTCCCGATCAAATGGGTACGCGGAAATATTTGTATGCGGAAAACACATTGTTAATTTGTTGGGTTTCATGACTGGTGATCCGAGTGCTCACGCGGTAACTTGCTCCGTCGGTAACAATACCAACGGAGCCAGGTATCAAGATGGAAGCATTTTTCAGTAGGTACAGGCGACGGTGTATGCGATGCGAGTGCTCGCATGGTAACTTGTTTCGCCAAGATCACGGTCTTACATACAGGTCTTGAAACTCGCTCAAAATTTCAGTGGTGGGGGATGGCCTCTTATTGAAGCACCGACTATTTCAACTCGTGACCACGAGGATCGCTACCAGAAGATTCTACGCGATTTACCGTGATACATTTTTTATCGTGTTTTTACGCATAAGTGTGATTTTTTTTGGTAGTGTCTGCGAAAAAAATGCGAAATGGCTACGGGTTCCGCGGTTCGCAATTGTAAAACGGGGTACAAACATTGTAAGCGGAAATGCTCCGTGTTTCGCGTGCCCAGAAACGTCGAACGATACAAAAAATGGCTCGATGCTATTCCGGGACTGAAAGAGTCTCAGTACGTGTGCGAAAAACATTTCGAAGAACAATATATTGTGAGACATTGGAGAAAAAAGGATGTGAATGGCCGTAGTCACGGTCTTGCATACAGGTCTGACAACGGCGGTAGTGGGGGTAGGCACCCTTAGCGGTTCTGTTTTTTATTCCGATTTCTGCCGCTTGGTGCGTGACGGCAAGGGGAAGTAGTGGTGCGACCAAGAGAGAAATGGCTCCTGTCTTTTTCCCTCTTGAACGCAACGGATGCGCCGTTGGCCCTACCTTAATTTACCATTCTGTCGTGTAAACTGCATAATATACGAAACCAATAAAAAAATGTGTTGATTAAAAAGAAGATGACTACTGTCATCTAAAAAAAACTGAAAACTTTTTCAATACATTAATTCATACCAGCACATATTACGACCATTTACATCCTTTTTTCTCCAATGTCTCACAATACATCGTTCTTCGAAATGTTTTTCGCACACGTACTGAGACTCTTTCAGTCCCGGAATAGCATCGAGCCATTTTTTGTATGGTTCGACGTTTCTGGGCACGCGAAACACGGAGCATTTCTACTTACAATTTTTGTACCCCGTTTTACAATTGCGAATCGCGTAACCCGTAGCCATTTCGCATTTTTTTCGCAAACATTACCAAAAAAAATTCACACTTATGCGTAAAAACACGATAAAAATGTATCACGGTAAATCGCGTAGAATCTTCTGGTATATGGTCGCAAATAAAGGTTATTTCGACAATCGCGCCACAAAAACATACGTAAACACCTTGGGCCCACTCGCCGGTAAGAGGCAAGGGGGAAACCACTTCCCCTTGCTAGTAGCGACGCGTAGCGGCGCCTAGTGAATTGCAAAGTGAAGCCGATAAGCGTGCCCACCCCCACCACGAGAATTTAGCTTCGTTGCAAGACCTGTATGTAAGACCGTGCCTCAGACCTATCCTTGCCAACCTAACCTCAAAATCCACCGCGAACGCTCTCGCTTCGACACCTCTCGTAACTTAACCTCAAAAGTCCTACTGTTTTATCGTCCACGACCATTGCTCGTAAACAATGGTTGGCAAAAGGTCCGTCTCGTCTCCGGACGTTTGCGAAAGGGGAAATTCCGTCTCGGGCGACGATTCCGATTCGATATCGGAACGGGAGGCGAGCGACTGCGAGATCGATGAGATCAAACCATCGAGCGTTCTGGCAAACGATGCGCCAGCGACGAAGAAGAAACGCGGCATAATATATCTCTCAACAATACCAAAGTACATGAACGTGACGAGAATCCGAGAAATTATGTCGAGTTACGGTAAAGTGGGCCGAGTTTATTTGCAGCTGGCCGAGGCGGGTGAGTGTTGCGGCCTTCGATTGACGCTAATGATTTATCCTCTGTTACGTTATATCAGGTGGTTGCATATGAACCTGCTCGTCTTCTAACGAAAGGCAATATAGTGGTGTGGTAGGAAATCGGCTAACTAGTTTATTCAAAGTATTGCTCATTGAAACAGACAATCGGGTTCCGATCCATCAGGTTTCAATTCATCGGATGCCAATGCATTCGTTTCGAATCCATTAGATTTCAGGGGCGGTCCACTCATCTAGCCATTTTTTGACTTGGGACAAGTTGCAATACCATGCCGTAAGCTGCTCCCATAGTAGCCCCCTCTTGCACAGAGCTTGCTTTAAATGTGGCAGTTGCAGTTGATAACAATCACCAGTGATGTTTTCCAATGCTTCCAACAGCGCAAAATACACAACAGCCCTCTTTTGGGTGGTTTCCCGTAGTTCTTTTTATCCATAGAAAAGTCGCAACTTTGGAAGCGGCAAAAGCAGTTGCTTCACGTGGTTACCGATGAAGCATGTTCGGTATATACTTAACTCTAGCAAACACCACATTTCCAGAGCCGATTTCTTTGCCAGAAAACAATGGAGCATGGCATGGTGCAAATGTGACTTATTCGGAACAAAACTTGACATTGTGGAGATAATTGAAAAAGATATAATGTTAACCCCTCGCGCAAATGTCACCCATGACGCTTTAGTGGGACTCTAAGAATCTGTCACTATGAGCATTGCCCCCTTTTAATGCGAGAAAAAAGCATACCTAAAGCTATCTATTGCTAGCGAGGGATTTTGGATACAACCATCTAATATATATTCCGGACAAATCAACAACTATTAGCAGAAAAATATTATCTCACTTATCGACTTGGGTGAACACTTTTTTTACAATAGTTGCATAGTTCGCAGGGAAAATTCGTAGATAGCGAAATCCCTTGCTTTCTATTGCTAGCGAGGGATTCGGTATGCAAACACCTTATATATACTCCGGACGAAGCAACATCTATTACCAGTAAAAACATTTTCTCTCTTATCAGACTTGGGAGAAAACTTTTTCTACAAAAGTTTCATAATTCGAAGGGGATCAATGAGCAGTGGCTACAAGGTACATCCAGGTACATTAGAAATTTTAGTCACCTCCATTTTTACCGAATTTTATCAAGGATACTAAAATGACTTCATATACCAAATTTCAAGATGAGCGATGAAAAAAGTTTCGATGTTTTTGGACTAGAATCGATTTAAAAGACGGTGCAAACATTTACTCCTAGATAAGTACTCAATGTGATGGCAACTACTTTCAATGCAAACTTGCAATCTGATTTGCATTGACTTATTGATCTGGATTGTCTGATTAATCTGGTCAGTCCGTATTAACAAAGAGGCTCTAATTGAGGTTTCAATAGTTTGATACTCAGCAAAATCCAGGTAAATCGTACGGCATTGCTTACATTGTTCGCAACTAAGAATCTTATCACATTGTTTTGGAAAGTAGTGGCAAGTTTGTGATTTCCATAAGAATGTTCCTCCTGTCAGTACACAATTAAGGCGAGAAATCGCGTTAGGAGCGTGAAAAATAGGTATTTTTCGGGATTTTTTTTAAGGGGATCAAATAATCTGATCATTTTCAAATTTGGACATGAGTTTATTATAACTGTCAAGTTTAATTTTTTTTTGGGATGACCAACAAAATGGCGACGTTATTAAGAGTCTTCGGATGCCTGTTTTCCGCTACATCGAAAAGTGCTGCAGTTGTCACTCTTTTTCTGTTGATCTGAAAAAGATCTAATAAGTGTCATTCGTTTACTGACATATTAAGGGGAAGGATATACCTAAAAAATGATGAAAAAGTGCAAAATTGAAAATTTGGGAGCCTTTTTACTCCAAAGTTCGAATTTCCGTCCATTTTTTCGACATATTTGACCCCAAAAAAATTATTCATTTATACGCTACCTTTCAAACTTTAGGTATATCCTTCCGATAATGTTACTGAGAGTAACCTCCCAAAACTTCATCCAAATCGGTCGATAACTTTTTGAGCAACAACACGAGCAGTTTTTGAAAAAGTAGTTTCGAGATAATCGCGTTTAAAGTTTACTCGCTACCTGACCGCATGCTGTCCCCGCGCTCTAGACTATATGCGATAACTCCGCAAATATTCAATATTTCGAGTTCTCCTTTGGTCAGTATATTCTTTGGGTATCATACTTTCGAAATATGTTTAAAAAAATCGATTTTGTGAAAATTCTAAAGGGATTTCTCGCCTCAATGCGAATTAGATAACAAGCGTGGCACTTCTTTTTTAAATCGATTTTAAGCTTAAAACATTGGACGCCTTGTTTTATCGATTTTTTATGCCTACTCAATATAGATCATCTTGAAATTTGGGGTGTCGAGTTATTTTGAGTTTCCTGACAAAATTCTGAACAAAATAGCGGTCTCACTTAAAGAAAATGAATGTGACCTTGAAATCTCGCAGCGCCTCCACCTGGATGAACCTCGTGGCCACCACACGATCATCGCCGAACTATGCAACTCTTGTCGGAAAAGTGTCTTCCCAAGTCTGATAGGTTAGAAAATATTTCTACTGGTAATAGTTGTTGTTTCACCCAATTGGCTCCGTGCCTAACCCTAGCGTCGCATAGCGTTCGTATTGTTATCTGCTTTGTCAAAGGCTCTAGAACTATGGTTATACTATTGTGAGAAATTATTAAAATTAATATCAAGCCTCAATTGCGTTCGATTTGTTGGCATTAAGGCGAAGTAGAAGATCTACCACGTGACATATGAGTGCGAGAGAGATAGCTGAAATTTTCGAACAGAGATTTCTCAGAGATGAATAATATTTAGGGCAAAGGGAAATCATCAAGCTCTGTGTCAGGAAATTCTCCAGAGCCTAATGCTTTGTTTTTCCTAAAAAATGTAACGATCTATGAGAAAATTGGGTTGGAAAATTTGTGAGGTTATGTTGACCTTGTACATGCCCTTAATTCAATTTGTCTGGCTAAAGATGGCAAGAAGCGTTTCTTTTCAGTAAAGTGAAACAAAGTAATGAAAATTTTCTTAAAATTTATATTTTTGTTTACTCGAAAATTTGGTATATAAGACGAGAAAAATGATACTATGTAATTGCTTTTATTAAAATTTAACAAACCAATATTGTTGCTGTACCACTTCATAATATAACAAATAAAATTTAGTTTAGAGACCGAAATGAGCATAATTTTGAAGACCGGCTTCGAGAGGATAACCCAAAATATTAATTTCTAATCTCAAACTTCATATAGGGGAAAACTTTAGGTATCTGCTGAGCACGTCAGGGACGTCGAAGAGTTGAGGACAAAACATGACCCAATTTTGAACTTTTGTTGAAACTTGGGTCACGTTCAGTGAATTATTAATTAGAGTTATTTTGAATTATCAATCATTCAAGCTCGTGTCATAAGGCAAACCTGTTTTCCAAAACTTCTTTAGAGGTAAAACTGCAGCTATGCATTTGTGGCGTTCTAATTTCCAATTTGCTGCAGAGAAATGATAAAATTCGCATTTACTATACCTTTCGGTATTTTTTAAATTTATTACACAGTTACGATTGTGGCCCATTTTTAATAAAACAAAATGTATCGTTTGTTGCAATAATGTACTACGCTCATACAGATTTAACGGATAAATAGCCGAGTTTATTGCAATTTTTGTCCACTGCGGGCGCTGCGTTCGATTTTAATATCTCCACTCTACACTCTGCACGGAGCCAATAAAGATATATATATATATATATATATATATATATATATATATATATATATATATATATATATATGACATTTCGAATTTTACAGCATATTCACTTATTACTTATTCATTATGTACAAATGATGAATTGTACATGAATTCATAATAAACAAAACGCAAAATTTTGTTTACTATAGAGTATATTTTCAATAAATTATCATACCAACTCGCTATAATTAATGATTTACCATAAATAATTTACAAATCACCATTACATTGCAATTACTTAATATGCTATAATTATAATCATATTAAGTAATTATTACATAATTATAATCCATGAATTATAGTTATATTAAAACAATCGTATAAATAATTGTTCATAAATTTTATAATTCAAAAGTAAAGAATACAAAAACAGAAACTTCTTAACCGCGTTTTTTTTCCGTCTATCTTCTATTTTGTATTTCCTTTCATCATTAATATTGTTTGCACGTGCAGAGGCGGACTCGAAGAAGAAAAAGAAAAAGCGAAAGGTCGCAGCGAAACATTTCACAGAGGGCTGGGTCGAGTTCGAGAGCAAAAGGGTCGCCAAACGAGTCGCCGAAATTCTAAACAATACGCAAATATCAACGCGCAAGAAGAGTCAATTTTACGACATTATATGGAACATAAAGTATCTCCCGAGGTAAGGACAAACCGGAAGTGGCAACGGACTCGGGGAAAAGGGGCGTTGCGATTGCGGAGTTGCGTGCCCGATGGAGACTCTGCGGCGTTACCGCGCGGAAAGCCTAACCTTGTACCGCGTTTTTTTACAAAAAGCTGACGCGATCATGTTTATCGATTTTTTAGACCCATTTTGAACCTTTTTTCATCATTTTTTTTACTTATCTCTGGATTTGGCACAAACAAGCGCAAAATATTTTTAAAAAATCCCCCTTAATGTACGTGCACAGGTTCAAGTGGATCCACCTGAGTGAACGTTTGGCCTACGAGAGAGCCGTGCACAAGCAGCGACTGAACGCGGAGATAGCGCAGGCGAAGCGGGAGGTGAATTTCTTCTCGCACAACGTCGATCGCAGCAAGAAACTCCGAAAGCGGGAGCAAGAGGGCGAAACGACGAATTTCGTCGCGCCGGATATCCGGCAACGCGAGACCGACGCGGAAATCCGGAGCAGGAAGAAGAACGGCGGGGACGACGACAGGACGACGTTCCTCAAATCGTTGTTCGCTTGACTTCGCCGAATGTATTTTTAACGCTTTTTTCTACGTGTAAATAAATGTGCTTGAGAAAGAATCACAAATTCTGTCTCGCTGGCGAGCGATATCTAGTGAACGCTAAGATATTCCAGAAAGGCTCTATGCCATTAAGGGGTGTACACAAATTACGTAGCGCCAAATTCCCCAATTTTCTACCTTCCCGCCTCCCCGCGTATCAGGGCCGAAATGCTTGGCCGGACCCCCGCCTCTATTCCATTACGAAACCAGTGCTTGAATGTCGACGGTTTAAACATTTTTTTTCATATTTCAAGGCCCTTTTTTATTCAAGCAGTCATTAAAAGTAGTAATCATCAATTTGTTTAAAGTTCAATGAGAACTTTGGTATTCCGGAAACCCACTAGGGAAGGGAAGCTCTCGTTGGTTATCATTGGGTATTGCGATCAGTGTTGAGCGTTGGCCAATCATAAATTGAGTATGGCCGAAACCCCCTAGGAAAGTGAAGATCTCATTGGATCGCCGATCGCGTGCAGCGTCGGAGCCTATTGGGAAGTGGAGCACATTAGATATTGCTATCAGTAATGAGCGCAATCCAATGAGAACTTTGGTATTCCGGAAATCCTCGAGGAAAGGGAAACTCGTTGGATATCAGTGGATATTGTGATGAATGATGAGCGTTGTCCTATATGGTGTCTCAAAATGACCTGACATTTTAATTTATTAATAAAACGTATTATTTATTTGGAAAGTACGAATATTTTTATTTTAATATAAGGTACAAACATGGAGGTTATGTGTGGAAGACAATATCCGATATACGGCCGCTTCGGCCCTCTTTGTAAACGTTCACTCTTTTGACAACATTTTCAATAACATTTTGGCACAATTGCGGACTAATTTTATTAATGGTGCGTCTTTCATTGGCATAAACTTTTCCTTTCCGAAAACCCCAAGGGAAGAAGTCTCATGATGTCAAATGAGCCCGCCTCCTCCTTTAAACGGCCCCCTTTTTTCTTTGAACGTGCATGCCGGGGAGGCTAGAGTGGGAGGAGTCCGATCTCTTATGGAGAGACTTGAAAAAAGTGGCTACAAAAATGTGGTCATACCGGGATGGCGCCACTATTGCTAAGACGTCGAGAAGTGAGCTGCGTGTGACAGAGACAGAACAAGTAAATAATGAGAAGTGAACTGTGCATAAGGCAGCATGATACTTGAGAAGTAGGCTGCGTGCGAGAGAGATGCAAAATGATATATAGCCAGATCGCGCGCAAAAGTTACCCCCTCTCTAGTCTCTTACGCGCCCATCACACAATCATAGTAGCGCGTGTTCGTGAGCGAGCGACGCTCGGACATCTTCGGAAAGAGCCGAGAGAGCCGAAGTTTCCCGACCGCGCCTTCGGCAGCTACACCAACACATGGACGCCGAGCTCGTTCATGTGCGGCCAAGCCGAAACGAAGGCTTCGAGGGAAAAAGCAATCTGAGCACGACTCGCGCGTGACGTCACCCGACGGAACGCGCGAGGCTTTTAGACGATTTCAATGCTTATTTAGCTCTTGATTCTCTGCGTTATCAATGTATACAAAAAAATGTATCGGGCACCCTGATCGCTTTTTTTTAGTTTATACGTTAATTTAAATATAACAATAAATCCAAATTACAACTTATTTGTCTTCTAAAAAATTGTTTACATTCTACTCACACCCATCCTTATGCCAAATAAATTATAATTCATAAAAGTAAGCGGAAATATATTTATATTCGTATTATTATATTAATTCTCATACTTTCATCAAGCGATAAAGCATTATCCCCAAAAACAAGCGAATCATTCATCTGGCAGTGAATCGTCAGTACCAGAAAGTGCATATTCTACAAGCGATGAGATGGTCCCGTTGGTAGCTTCGTTCCTGGCTTCGGTCCGCAGGGGCGCGGGATCGTTCCCCGCGCTCAGTGCTTTTTTTAAAATTCTGATTACCATTAATTCTTATTTGATTAGTTATTTTTATTAGTTATAATTATTATTTTAATTAGTTATCTTTTAGTGTCGAAAAATTTATCGCGCACTCCGACCGCTTATTTGATTAGTTTGTACGTTAATTTAAATTCAATAATAAATCTAAATTACAACTTATTTATCGTCTAAAGAATTGTTTGCGCTTTACTCACACCCGTCCCTATGCGAAATAAATTGTAATTCATAAAGACTAAGCGAAAATATATTTATATTCGCATTATTATATTCATTCTCATATACTATCATCAAGCGATAAAGCATTATCCCCAAAAACAAGCCACATCCATCCGGCCGCGAATCGTAACTTACGAGAATGAATATAATAATACGACTATAAATATATTTCCGCGCTAGCAATTTTGGCAACTGCAAAGTCAACCGAAATAATCAACGGTTGAATTTGGACAGCTTTACAACTATAAAGTCGACCGTAAAAAAAATCCTAATGGTTGATTCAACGGTTGTTTAACCGCGGCCATTTTGTTTTCGCTGGATGGTTGTCTCACTCCGTCGCACAATCTGCTGCGGATATCCCCCCCCCCCCCCCCCCCCCCCCAGTGTTTGATGACTCAATTCTCCGCAAATCATCAATTTAATTATCAAGACAGTATAATTTGATTAATCATTAAATATATTGCGTCGAGTCAACCATCCAATCAACCGCCGAGTTAACCATCGAGTCAACCATCCACAGAAAACGCAGGATGGTCGACTTTCAAAGATGAACAGTTGAGAAGCTGTCCAAATTCAACCGTTGAACTTTTACGTTGACTCAACTGTCTTGTACAACCGGTTGACCAAAATGACAGGGCGTTTACTTTTATGAATTACAATTTATTTGGCATAGAGACGGGTGTGAGTAAAGCGCAAACAGTTATTTAAAAGATACATAAGTTATAATGTAGATTTATTATTACATTCAAATTAACGTACAAACTAATCAAATAAGCGGTCGGAGTGTGCGATAAATTTTTCGGCACTAAAAGATAACTAATAAAAATAATAATGACAACTTAATAAAAATAACTAATCAAACAAGAATTGATAGTGATAATAATTTAAAAAAAAGCACTGAGCGCGAGGAACAAGCCTACGCTTCTGCGGACCGAAGCCAGGAACGCTACCAACGGGACCATCCCATCGTTTGTAGAATATACACTTTCTGGTACTGACGATTCGCGGCCGGATGGTTGATTGGCTTGCTTTTGGGGATAATGCTTTATCGTTTGATGAAATTATGAGAATTAATATAATAATACGAATATAAATATATTTCCGCTTACTTTTATTAATTATAATTTATTTGGCATAAGGACGGGTGTGAGTAAAGCGTAAACAATTTTTTAGAAGATAAATAAGTTGTAATTTGGATTCATAATTATATTTAAATTAACGTATAAACTAAAAAAATAAGCAATTAGGGTGCGCGATACATTTTTTTGTATACATTGATAACGCAGAGAATCAAGAGCTAAATAAGCATCGAAATCATCTAAAAGCCTCGCGCGTACCGTCGGGTGACGTCACGCGCGAGTCGTGCTCACATTGCTTTTTCCCTTGAAGCCTTCGTTTCGGCTTGGCCGCACATGAACGAGCTCGGCGTCCATGTGTTGGTGTAGCTGCCGAAGGAGCGGTCGGGAAACTTCGGCGCGCTCGGCTCTTTCCGAAGATGTCCGAGCGTCGCTCGCTCACGGACACGCGCTACTATGATTGTGTGATGGGCGCGTAAGAGACCAGAGAGGGGGTAACTTTTGTGCGCGATCTCGCTGCACTGCTCGCTGGGATGCGTATTCGATCCTCTTCCATATCTCTTACACGACATCGATACTCAGCTTCGTGCTCGAGGTTTTAGAGAGAGCAGAGATTAGTAGGGAGATGTACAACGCTCCCCTTTTCGGCGTGCCTCAGAAAGGGCGCTAAATTGCGGCGGCGAGTACGGGAATATGATTTTGTGTGCATCGCCTCTGTCGAGGTTGCAGATTCCCTTGTAGCCGCGCGAGTCGTGAGCACCGCTCAAGTCGATATCGCAGTCAGCGTGCACACGAATGGGTAGCTCGGTGGGGGAAAAGTCTCTGCCCCTCGCTCACTCGACAGGCGAACGGAGCGAGGTTTTCCGTCCGATCGAGCTCGACATATGTGTAGCTGTACTGCGGATTGGAATATGCATTAAATGAATTTCAAAGAGAAAAACATGTATCGAGAAAATTGTTTTCTCTCGGTTGGCCGTTTATGCCGAGAATACGGGTTAAAAAAATTAACGACGAACCGCGTTGAAAAATAAAACGCCGAAACGACCGTGGAAGGTTCAAAAAGAAACCTTGAGCCTTAGCTGCGTCGTTACGGCGTTTTTTTCAACAGTAAACATTATGAATAAGCGTGTATCAAAAATGTTTTTCTATCCTCAATGAGCGTTGTGGCTTAGTTGGCAGGGTGACGGATTGACGATGCTTGCAGTCCAGGTTCGATACCTGGTTAATCGACTTTTTTAATCTATTTTTTTTCTTCATTTTATATTCAAAAAATTTTGAACTTACTCTCGCGAAAGCGAGAGTAAGTTCGTAATTAGTTCGTAAGAGTAAAGAGTAAGTTCGTAAGAGAGTAAGTAAGAGAGTAAGAGAGTAATGCCTGGACATGCGAACTTACTCTCGCATGTCCAGGCATTATTTATGATATTTAATTCATATATGTTTAATTTTAAAAAAGACATTGGCTACCGGGGATCGAACCCGCATCTTCTGCACTCAGAGCCCGCAGGCTGATATATCAACCGCGAGGCTCTTGTGACTGAAAACCTGCCTTACGCATACACACTTATCCAACCTTAAAAAAAAAATTCGCTGCATACCATTTGCATATTGTTTTTATGACCCCAAAGTATTATTGAAGACAAATGAAAACGATTTTTCCAAATTCCTAGAGTGGGATTATCCCTTAAAGAAAAGAAATTGATTTTTTGATCGTTGTAAATGTATATCCCCTCTTAAAGACTTTAAGGCTTCGAAAAAATCGTTTTCAATTGTCTTCAATAATACTTTGGGGTCATAAAAACAATATGCAATTGGTATGCAGCGAATTTTTTTTTAAGGTTGGATAAGTGTGTATACGTAAGGCAGGTTTGCAGTCACAAGAGCCTCGCGGTTGATATATCAGAGTGCGGGCTCTGAGTGCAGACGACGCGGCTTCAATCCCCGGTAGCCAATGTCTTTTTTTAAATTAAACATATATGAATTAAATATCATAAACAATGCCTGGACAGGCGAGAATAGTTAAAGCGAGAGTAAGTTCGAAATTTTTTGAATATAAAATGAAGAAAAGAAAATAGATTTAAAAAAGTCGATTAACCAGGGATCGAACCCGGACCGCAAGCATCGTCAATCCGTCACGCTGCCAACTCAGCTACGACGCTTATTGAGGATAGAAAAACATTTATGATACACCCTTATTCATAATGTTTACTGTTGAAAAAAACGCCGTAGCGACCGCGGCAAAGGCTCAAGATTTCCTTTTGAACCTTCCACGGTCGTTTCGACGTTTTATTTTTCCACGCGGTTCGTCGTTGATTTTTTTAACCCGCATTCTCGGCATAAACGGCCAACCGAGAGAAAACAATTTTCTCGATACATGTTGTCCTCTTTGAAATTCATTTAATGCATATTCCAATCCGCAGTACGGCCACACATATGTCGAGCTCGATCGGACGGAAAACCTCGCTCCAGTGCAGCCAGATCGCGCGTAAAAGTTGCCCCCTCTCTAGTCTCTTACGCGCCCATCACACAATCATAGTCGCGCGTGTCCGAAAGCGAGCGACGCTCTGACACACCTTCGGAAAGAGCCGAGCACGGTCGAAGTGTCACGACCGCGCCTTCGGCTGCTACACCAATACATGGACGCTGAGCACGTTCATGCGCGGCCAAGCCGAAACGAAGGCTTCGAGGGAAAAAGCAATCCGAGCACGACTCGCGCGTGACGTCACCGACGGCACGCGCGAGGCTTTTACATGATTTCAATGCTTATTTAGCAATTGATTCTCTGCGTTATTAATGTATACAAAAAAATGTATCGCGCACTCTGATCGCTTATTTTTTAGTTTATACGTTAATTTAAATATAATAATAAATCTAAATTACAACTTATTTATCTTATATAAAACTGTTTACGCTTTTCTCACACCCGTCCTTATGCCAAATAAATTATAATTCATAAAAGTAAGCGGAAATATATTTATATTCGTATTATTATATTAATTCTCATACTTTCATCAAGCGATAAAGCATGGTCCCCAAAAACAAGCCATCCGGCCGCGAATTGTAAGTACCAGAAAGTGCACATATTCGACAAGCGATGAGATGGTCCCGTTGGTAGCGTTCCTGGCTTCGGTCCGCAGGGGCCCGTAGTGCAAATTTTTCTCCAAATTTTTCATAATTTCACATATTTTAGTCATATCTGAGATTTTCCGAGAAAAAACGATTTAAAACAGATTCAAGTTCTGGTCTATTTCCCGAAAACACATTTTTTTTTACTTAAAATTCATGATTTCTCATTTTTTCCCCGGAAATTTTTCTTTTTCCTATGACCTGAGTGAACGGCTGCGGAGATATTCGGAGAAAAGTTAAAGATGAAAAGAAATGAGATTTTCGTTAAAAAACTTTTTATTATTATTATTTTTTTCCGGAAATTTCCCTTTTCCTACTACCTGAGTGAACGGCTGCGGATATATACAGAGAAAATTTAAAGATGAAAAAAATGAGATTTTCGTAAAAAAAACTTGACATTTTTTTTCCGGAACTTTTTCTTTTTCCTATTGAGTGAACGGCTGCGGAGATATTCGGAGAAAAGTTGTAGATGAAAAAAAAAATAAGATTTTCGTAAAAAAAACTTATTACATTTTTTATCCCTCATAATTCTGAGAAATAATGAATTTCCGAAATTTTTGCAAACATTATTTTCCTTAAGGGGTAACACCACTGCAACGGCCTGCCACGAAGCGATTTAGACAAATAATACTTGGGGTAATTATTAAGCATATATTGAAGTATATTGCAAAAATTTTTTTCTGAAAATATTACAAAATGGCGACACTGCAGCAAATTCTTCCGAGGCATGTTGAACTGCAGGTGCTCTACGACACGCAGTATAACTTGTGCCAATTTTATTCTGGACAAAATAATTTTTTTCAAATTAAATCTAGATGTGTGTAGCTAGTGAACCACGTAGGGGATTTTAGAAATATTGATTTTTGAGTAATTGCCGAGTATTTGACTAAAAATGTTCAATTTTTTTAAGACAGTTATTTTTTAATAAATATTGTTTAAATTAACTTGTCGAAAATCCCCTACGGGGTTCAGTAGCTACACTCATGTAGACTTAGTAAAACAAAATTCTTCTTTTTAGATTAAAATTCGCACAGTTATACTGCGTGCCGCAGAGGTTCGACATGCTTCGGAAGAATTGCTGCAGTGTCGCCATTTTGTAATATTTTCGGATAAAAATGTATAGCCATATACTTAAATATATGCTCAATAAATACCGCAAGTATTATTTGTTTATCACATTTTCTTTTGCCAAAAAAAATATTTAAAATACGCTTCCTGTAAGGTCGTTACAGTGGTATTACCCCTTAAAGTCTTCATATAATTTCCAAGATTTTCCCGTGATCGTGATTGAAATGATGAAATATTCGGAAAAATTCGAAAACAATTCGGAGAAACTCGGATGTTTGCGTGAGAATAATTGTCCGCCAAACTCTGAATTCTTCTTATTTGTTCCAATTCATAGAAAAAATCGGAAAAATTTTCCGGAAAAAATCGGAATTTTTCGGAAAAAAAATTGCACTAGGGGCGCGGGATCGTACCCCGCGCTCAGTGCTTTTTTTTATAAATTATTATTACTATTAATTTTTATTTGATTGGTTATTTTTATTAGTAATCATTATTATTTTAATTAGTTATCTTTTAGTGTCGAAAAATTTATCGCGCACTCTGACCGCTTATTTTATCAGTTTGTACGTTAATTTAAATACAACAAAAAATCTCAATTACAACTTATTTATCTTCTAAAAAATTGTTTGCGCTTTACTCACACCCGTCCCTATGCCAAATAAATTGTAATTCATAAAAGTAAGCGGAAATATATTTATATTCATATTATTATATTCATTCTCATTTACTTTCATCAAGCGATAAAGCATTATGATAAAGCATTATGATAATGCTTTATCGCTTGATGAAAGTATATGAGAATGAATATAATAATACGAATATAAATATATGTCCGCTAACTTTTATGAATTACAATTTATTTGGCATAGGGACGGGTGTGAGTTAAGCGCAAACAATTTTTTAGAAGATAAATAAGTTGTAATTTAGATTTATTATTGTATTTAAATTAACGTACAAACTAATAAAATAAGCGGTCAGAGTGCGCGATAAATTTTTCGACACTAAAAGATAACTAATTAAAATAATAATAATAACTAATAAAAATAACTAATCAAATAAGAATTAATAGTAATAATAATTTTTACAAAAGCACCGAGCGCGGGGAACGATCCCGTGCCCTTGGTGCAAATATTTTCCGAAAAACTCCGATTTTTTCCGAAAAAATTTTCAGATTTTTTCCGATTTTTTCCATGAATTGGAACAAATATGAAGAATTCGGAGTTTTGCGGACAATTATTTTTACGCAAACATCCGAGTTTCTGCGAATTTCTCCAAATATTTCACCATTTTAATTACGATCACGGGAAAATCTCGGAAATTATATGAAGACTTTAAGGGGTACCACCACTGTAACGACCTTACAAGAAGCGGATTTTTTGAAATTTTTTTTTTGGCGGAAGAAAATGTGATAAACGAATAATACTTGCGGTATTTATTGATCATATATTTAAGTATATTGCTAGAAATTTTTATCCGAAAATATTCCAAAATAGCGACACTGCAGCAATTCTTCCGAAGCATGTCGAACCTCTGCGGCACGCAGTATAACTGTGCCAATTTTAATCTAAAAAAAAGAATTTGCTTTATTAAGGCTAAATGAACATTTTTAGTCAAATACTCGGCAATTATTCAAAAATCAATATTTATAAAATCCCCTACGTGGTTCACTAGCTACACTCATCCAGATTTAATTAAAAAAAATTATGTTGTCCAGGTTAAAATTGGCACAAGGTATACTACGTGCCGCAGAGCACCTTAAGTTCAACATGCCGTGGAAGAATTTTGTGCAGTGTCGCCATTTTGTAATATTTTCCCATAAAATGTTTTCGCTATATAATTCAATATATGCTTAATAATTACCCCAAGTATTATTTGTCTAAAACGCTTCGTGGCAGGCAGTGGTTTACCCCTTAAGGAAAAGAATGTTTGCAAAAATTCCGGAAATTCATTATTTATCAGAATTATGAGGCATAAAAAAATGTAATAAGTTTTTTTTTACGAAAATCTCATTTTTTTCATCTATATATTTTCTCCGAATATCTCCGCAGCCGTTTACTCAGGTCATAGGAAAAAGAGAAATTTCCGGGAAAAAAATGAGAAATTATGAATTATCAGTTGAAAAAAATGTGTTTTTGGGAAATAGACCAGTACTTTAATCTGTTTTAAATCATTTTTTCTCCGAAAATCTTAAATATGACTAAAATATGAGAAATTAGGAAAAATTTGGAGAAAAATTTGCACTAGGGGCCCTTGCGGACCGAAGCCAGGAACGCTACCAACGGGACCATCTCATCGCTTGTCGAATATGTGCACTTTCTGGTACTTACAATTCGCGGCCGGATGGATGATTGGTTTGTTTTTGGGGATAATGCTTTATTGCTTGATGAAAGTATGAGAATTAATATAATAATACGAATATAAATATATTTCCGCTTACTTTTATGAATTATAATTTATTTGGCATGAGGACGGGTGTAAGTAAAGCGTAAACAATTTTATATAATATAAATAAGTTGTGATTTAGATTTATTATTATATTTAAATTAACGTATAAACTAAAAAAATAAGCGATCAGAGTGCGCGATACATTTTTTTGTATACATTAATAACGCAGAGAATCAATTGCTAAATAAGCATTGAAATCATGTAAAAGCCTCGCACGACTCGCGCGTGACGTCACCGACGGCACGCGCGAGTCGTGCTCGGATTGCTTTTTCCCTCGAAGCCTTCGTTTCGGCTTGGCCGCGCATGAACGTGCTCAGCGTCCATGGATTGGTGTAGCTGCCGAAGGCGCGGTCGGGACACTTCGACCGTGCTCGGCTCTTTCCGAAGATGTCCGAGCGTCGCTCGCTCACGGACACGCGCTACTATGATTGTGTGATGGGCGCGTAAGTGACTAGAGAGGGGTAACTTTTAAGCGCGATCTGGCTGCCTACCTCGCTCCGTTCGCCTGTCGAGTTAGCGAGGGGCAGAGACTTTTCCCCCACCGAGCTACCCATTCGTGTGCACGCTGACTGCGATATCGACTTGAGTGGTGCTCACAACTCGCGCGGCTACAAGGGAATCTGCAACCTCGACAGAGGCGATGCACACAAAATCATATTCCCGAACTCGTCGCCGCGATTTAGCGCCCTTTCTGAGGCACGCCGAAAAGGGGAGCGTTGTACATCTCCCTACTAATCTCTGGAGAGAGTGGCGCCATCCCGGTCTGACCACATTTTTGTAGCCACTTTGAAATGCACAGATCGGCCTCCTCCCACTCTAGCCTCCATGGTGCATGCGATCGGCTGTCGCTGGCTAACGATAACAAAAACTGTCGTTGCCGAGTTATAACGAGTTACAGAATAGGCCTACAGTAGCGCGATTCTGTAACGCGTTATAACTCGGTAGCGACAGTTTTTGAATTCCATAAATAGTAATAGCCAATCGCATGCGCGATCACAGAAGAAAGGGGTCCTCTTATTGGCAGTCGCTAGTTAACGATAACGAAAACTATCGCTACCGAGTTATAAAGCATGCGATTGGCTGTCGCCAGCTAATGCCATCGAAAACTGTTGCTGCCGCATTAGAAAATCTCGCTACTGTATGTAACAAAATCTTGCTACTGTACGTAAGACCGTAGGGCGAACTTGCGCGCTATAAGCTGTTCGAAAAAAAACTTTACCCCGCGCTTGTAATACATGTATCCGCCGCGCGTGTCGCGACGACAAAAGATATTGTTCGTCTCAGCCAATTGCGGGTGATCCGTCGTACCCAATGAGACGTCGCGTCGCACGCGCGATACGCCCAAAAGTCTCCCAACCTTATCCGTCACGTGAATACACCCGATACATACTCATATGTCATCGGCCAAACAATTACGTTTACGCGCAATTTGGAGCGTCGATTCTGTGGACCAGATACATTTAGTTTCGCGGAAACGAGGCCAACTCGGTCACGGATTGGGTGACTAATAAAAATATTTATGTGTACGTACAACATATCTGGCGTGTTTATGTACGCATGGATATACATGTAGCTACACGTATCGTTCGTTTACGTTCCAAATATCTTCGATCGTAATCACGTAACGCTGTTACGACTTCGGCCGTCGGGGCACCGCGTCCTCGCGCTAATTATCGCCAGGCTAATTAACCGTTGCTCCTCGGTTCGTATATCCAGATATAACACGTATATTTACGTATACACACGTGGCCCGAAGCGATATCGAGGGAATAACATCGCGTTACTTCGTCCCGAATTTACTGCGGGTCTGTTAGAGTTTGTTTTGTGTATAAACAGAACGGGCAAGAAAATCGTTAACTGAATTTCATTTAAGTGAAAAAAAGTCGAATAGTCGAATTGTTTGATCGGAATAACGGGTATTAATTACGCGCAATGGAAAATGATTCAATCATAATAATTTCATTGTTACTTGCATTCAATTCTTTGTTTAATAATGATCGAACGAGTTTCGCAATTGTACGCGTTTTCAATTAACGCAAATCAATTAGCAATTAATCATCGTCTATATTCTTTGATTATAATCGATGGTTAATCATTTGCTATTAATTGAATTCCAGTTATTAATTAATTAATTGGATTAATTTAATTGATAAACGAATTTGAATTAGTTGAATTGTGAATTGAGATTAATTGAATCGTGAATTTAAATAAATTGAATTCTCAATTAAATTCTTTAATTGGAACGTTCAAGTATCCCTTGCATTGGGTCAACAATTTCCAATAGATTCAGCTGCCATTTATGACTGTACTATTTTAATCAAACGTTAATTTATTATCTCTTCGATCGATATCATTAAATTATCAATTTTGTTTGAGTTTGTTCGGGTCCCTCTGATTTCAACTTTTCAAAAATCTGCGACTAGGGAGCTTCAAATCATCCAAGTTTTCGAACTACAGTAGAACCTCGATTATCCGAATTTCGATCATCCGACCCCTCAATTATCCGAACTTCGATCATCTGAACCCTCAATTATCCGAACGATGACTTAGTTTATCCGAACGCTCAATTATCCAAATGTTGCCGCGAAAGATACATTGTTGCTCGCTACCAACGCCGTGAGCAACAATGCGCAACCCAACGCAACTTCTCCTTCTTAAACCGCTGGAGACTTAGCCACTCAAAAACGTGTTACAGCCGTTCGTCAATTAAAAATGGTGGATTTTATAGAAAAAATATTAAAAAGGCATTCGACTTTTTTCAGGTGTTTAAAATACACACACGCACGCACGCACACACGTCAACAACACTTTTGTACATAAAAACAGTACATACATATAAATTAAAATTTGACATACATATTAACGTTGAAATATATATATATATATATATATATATATATATATATATATATATATATATATATATATATATATATATATATATATATATATATGCACTGTTTTTATGTAAAAAGGTGTTGTTGATGATCTTGTCCCAAAAAACCCACGTTTCGATTATCCGAACTAGTCTCGGTCTCAATTGGTTCGGATAATCGAGGTTCTACTGTATTTGCAAATACAAAAGTATAAGCATAAAATCGTTTTGCACAAAAGAAAAGCATTGATTCGATGTTTTTGAATACGAGATGAAAATTCGGCAAGTGCGTTTCCAGGACAATGCGTTCAGCCACATCCGAACGTAGCTGATACCGCACAGGATGAGCGAGGATCATCGCACCAAGGAGCAGCGGTGCCTCCTACAGGGCCTGCGTTCGACTGTCGAGGGTTTGCTGGGCCACTGCGTCTCCAATGTGTGGAACGTTTATGGCGGCTTGAACAGGCTGCACGGCGTGGTGGAGCAAATTTTCAAACACGGATGCAGAATATTCGATCCCTCGGTGAGCTCGAAAACCAAGTCACTAGGACAGACACGAGAAAGGCGAATGGGCAATATTGTGGAATTCTTTGGCGTTTTTCAAGGGCGAACCCGATTGCTGGGTGTTTATTCAAGGCTTGAATTGGCTGCAACCGAGTCTGGCTGTTTCACCTACAGTCGGTCAGGGCGACGAATGTTTGGCGAACCTGCCCGCCCGGATATCCGGCCGAAAAGATATATTGTGGATGTACAAAAGGTGTGGACAGTTTTAATTATTTTTATTTCTTCCATTGATGGTGCACGTTATTTATGTTATTTATTTTCATATGTTTTTGTGCTCATGAAAATACAATATCCACTCGGCAGTTTGGAGAATCACACACTCTCGCAAAAGCTGTCCTGGCTCCTGTCGGACAAGGAGCACTTGGTGTCCTGCCTCGAGCCGTGGGCTTTTCTCCGGCAGGAGAGCTTGGCCGAGGCCACGCTCATTTGTCTGAGGGCCGTCGAGAGAAATCAAGCCGCGCTCCTCACCGAAATTGATCCGTGCTTGGTAAGGTATCGGTTGGCCGTTGCTTCTCCGTCACGATTCAGTGATGTATTGAGATTTGGGAAATTTGCGACAGTTGGCGAATGCGTGAGGTCAATGGAACGCACGCAGTTCATGAAACGCAGGAAGTTTTTTATCATAACATTCTATGATGTTTGTGTTAAGGGGCCAGTCCACTTTGGAGTCACGAAAAAAGTCTATTTTCGCGATTTTTTTTTGAGGACTTTATAAAAGATATGAATATAAAAGTTGTTGGGCTTGATAAATAAAGTCTTGAAATACATTTGAAAAAAAAATTAAATTCATTTTTATTCATTTTTAAGTACAACAACTACAGTTTAACGTAACGCCGCAAAAATAGGTGGGCTTGGTAGGCTCCATCACAACTCGGCAACGGCTTGACTGAAACGAAAAAATCAAAGTCCATTAGATTCAGTATGACACCAGCTACAAAATGACCCTCGGATATAAAATTTATCAAAAAATGAAAAAATGGCAGATGAAAAAAGAAAAAAGTATTTTTAAAACGCGTTTTTTCGCAGTTTTTCGCAAAAAAGAGTAAAAATCAAAATTTTAAAACCATCGAGGGTCATCTTGTTGCGAATCATGTTTACAATATGTGGTTCAAATTTCAAGAGAATCGGTTTATTAGTTTTAGAGATACGAAGGAGCTAGATTTTGATAACGTTGTTTCGAGAAAAATGCGTTTGAAGTTTATACTATGAAAAACTCTTGCCTAAACTCAATTGGCAATTCCTGCACCGTACAAAATCCCTTCTGATTGCTCATCATCGTCGATTTCTTCAAGTCTTGCTTGGTTTCGATTTTTTGAAATTTTCAAAGTGAACTGGCCCCTTAATTATGAAATTTGTGTGAGGTCTGAAATTTGGCATATACTTTATATATGCCAAATTAGGCATATGAAATTAGGGAAAATAGGGAAACTGATGACATCCGTGATATTTATGAAATTTGTGATATCTGTGCACTTTGTGGTACGAGTGAAATTTGTGAAATTCATTAATCGGTTCAGAATTGCGAATTCTCAAAAACGCACGTAATTTTTTATGCTGACAAAATTTATTCAATTACCAAAATTTGCGGATTCCCAAAAATGCATTAAATTTGTGAGGCTTCTAATTAATATTAGAAGTTTGTTTGTGAAACTTTGCGAAGTTTATACAATTTCCAAAGTCCCTAAAATGTTAAAAACTTCCAGAATTTGCAAAATATCGAAGATTTGAAATTATCATAGTTACTGAAATCTGTGATTTGCAAAATCTGAAATTTTTTACGTTACTAAATTGTAAGATTTCTTATTAAAAATCTTACAATTTAGTAACTATAGATATTTCAGATTTTGCAAATCTTAGATTTGCATGTCTAAAATCTGAAGATTGGTAAAATTTTCGAAATCCGAAATCTTTTGAAGCCTTGAAATGTGTAAAATTTCTCGAATCTCAAATATGTAAAAATCCAAACATTTAAAAAATCTGTGATATTTCCAAAGTTCATCGAAACTGTAAAATTTCTTTTAAAATCCTAAAATTTGTGAAATTTCCAAAATTACGAAAATTTGTAAGCTTTCTAAAATTACTAAATCGATGAAATTTCTAACATTTCTAAACTTTGCGAAATATCTCGTATTGTCGAGTTAAAAAAAATCCGTTAACGTCGTAAAATCCGCGAAGTTTTTAAAATCCATGGAATTGTAAAATCAACGAAATTTAGAACACTCGTAAAATCAATGAAAAGCGCGGAACTGCTAAAATGTATGAAACGAAACGAATCCCACGAAATGTTCTAAATCTGTACGAAATTAATGAAACGTACGTCTTGCAGTTCCTACTCGGCGGTCGTTTACCGAGGAACAGTCCGCGTAGGCATCGTCGATCTTCCTCGTACCCGACGAATTTCGGCATTACGAGAAACGACGAAGAGACGTCGTGGGGTAGTCGCGCGCCTGAGTCCGGAGCGCTCGTCGTCGTCAGCCGAGAGAACGCTCGGAAGCTGCAAGAGGAGGACAAGGAGCAAGAGGAGGACGACGAAAAAGCGCCAAAGTGCTCGACGGAAGAACGCGACAACGAGATGTCGTTAAAGTCGTGGACAAGTTTGCCCGTGTTGTGCAAAGATCACGAGGTTTGTCAGAGTTGCGTGCTGCCACTGGCTGCGTTCACGACGACGAGCGAAACTCAACCGGAAGTGATCGCGCTCGAGCGTGCACCCAAGATAAGTCTCTCGGACGTGATAAAAATCGACTATTCCGAGGCGAAGACAACGTCGGGCGAATCGAGAAAGAAAAATGGTTACGGAAAGTCGAAGAAGGGCGGGCCGAGAAAGCAACGACTTTCGGTCAAGAGTCGCGACCAGAGAATCGACAATGTAATAACGAACGAGAAAACGACCGCGGTGACGATTGAGGCAAAGGTCGTTGACAATCACGCGCCGAAGAGCCGTCGGCAAAGTTACGAGGATCATCGTCTCGAGGTGTTCATCAGCACGGGCGAAGAGAGAATTCGTCTCGAGACTCCAGAGAAAAGCCGGAAGCGGAGTTTGTTCCCGTCAGGCTCGGCGCCCGAGTTCACAGGTTCGTGGAGCTCGGGCGTCGAGGGCCAGAAGGACTCGTCGCGGACACCGCGAAAAAGCTTCATGGAGGACGGCGGTAGTAGCATACAACCGATGGCAACCGGATACTTTCCCCGTCCACGTGAGGGGCAGAGCCTTACCAGTTTCCTGTCGTCCGCGCAATTCTCGCGCGCCAATGCTGAGCTCGATCGGGAGAACGCCCATTTCAGTATTTCTGAGGCTATGATTGCCGCTATCGAACAGGTATGTCGTGGACAGAAAATTTAGCCGACCGTGGAATTATTTGCTTCGACCTCGAATTTGTAGTCTCGGCCGCCGAATTTTTGAGCTCGACCGCGCGTGTTCGACGGATCTCGAATTATCAGCCTCGACTACACATTATTTTCAGTTCGACCTCGAATCATTTACCTCTATCTTGAATTGTTAGTCCTCGACCTTGAATTATCAAACTTCGACTGCAATTTATAGATTACGACCTCAAATGAATGAGTCTTGGTCTCGATTTATTTATTGCAAAATCAATTTTTTCGTCACGGTAGCAAATAATTAATTTCGACCTTAAACGATTTACCTTGACCTTGATTTATCAGCCTTCGACCTCGAATGATCAGTCCTTGACCGCATTTTATTGATTTTAACCTCCAATTATTAATCTTGATCTCAATTGATCGATTTCGATCTCAAATGATCTATGTCGACTTTCAATCATTTACCTTAACCTTTAATCATTAGCCCTCGACCTCGAATTACCAGACCTTACCCGCAATTCATCGATCTCGACTTCAAATTATTTACTTCGACCTCGACCTAATATTACAAGTCCTTGACCTCGAATTATCAGGCCTTGACTGCAATTTAATGATATCGATCTAAAATTATGAGCTTCGATCTCCCATTATTGTTTTCGACCTTAAATAATTGTCCTCGGCCTCGATTTATCAGTCCTCGACAGCGAATTATTTATGTCGATATTGAACTGTGAGGTGGTTAATTGGCCTTGATTTATTATTTTCGACCATGACTTATTGAATTCGATTTCGAATCCTCAGCCTTTGGCCTCAAATGATCGATTTCGACCTTGATTCATTCGTCACCATCTTCATGCCTTGACATCAACTTATTGGTACCGACCTCGAATTATTAATCTTAACCTTAAATTATGGACGACCATCGAAAATTATTGGTCCGGAATTGTTGACCTTGGCCGCGAATTACTTAGTCGCGACCACGAATTACTGGCTTACATCGCAAATGATTGATTTCGACCGCGAAATATTGATCTTGGCTCCGAAATATTGACCGCGACCTCAAACTATTGACCCCGGCCTCAAAATATTGACCCCGGCCTCAAAATGTTAAACTCGACACGCAAACGAGTACGACCTGCAAATAACCGAGAAAAAAAAATGCATTGCCGTAGGTAAAGTGCAATCGGCAGTTGCGACTGATCGACGAAACCGTTGACGAGAGCGACGAAGAGATAAACAATTTGAAGCAACGAATACGCATGAGGCGCCGACAACGACAAATCGAGCAGAGAAAGATCAGCAATTGGAGCAGGGATCTATTAAGCGACGGCAAAACGGACAGTGCGTTATTTATTATTAGGCAGAATATTTACTGGTGTATTTTTAGTCGACGATCTTTTAATATGATAGTTGTATTGCTTTTCTGCTTTTGTAGCCACCACTACCGATCAAAGTGTGAGCCCACTGTCGAGTTCGCCGAGCACACCGTCCGACACTATTTCGACTGATGGTGTGGACGATCTAGAAATGGACGATTCGCGGAATTTGTCGCAGCTGCGCTCGTCCGGTGCGTGCATAAAAATTCCAAATAATTCGTAGACAATTCTCATCGAAATTCTACACAATCTTTCCGATATATATATATATATATATATATATATATATATATATATATATATATATATATATATATATATATATATATATATATATATACGCACACAAGTGCTTTAGATTTTTTTTAAATATGCTCGTCAAAAAAATCAGAAAAAAAGCGTACTAATCGCATTATTTGTTTTTCGGCTCGGGAGAACTGACCAAATTGGAAAATGATGCGAATTCTTTGATTTTGTAGAACACGCAGCCTTTTTCTTAGCATTTTACATCGTAGCCTTTTCCCCGCGTTTTTATTTTGCATTTGTACTTATCTGGAATTTTTCCTTTTGATTTTGTTCTTTGGGCTTTCAAACCCGTATTTATAGCGTTTATTTAAGCTCTTTACTTTTATGTTAATTTCTAAACATTCTATGGGAAAAAGGGAGAAAAAAAACTGGAGTTTAAAAAAATATTAAAAAATCGCCCATGATGGGAAATTAATTCGTTTGGTTCGGCGTAGAACAATTTTTTCTCGAGAGGATTGCAAAAAAAACAAATTAACCATATATTTACACATAAAAGAAACTATGAGATTGTATATATCTATATTTGATGTCAGGTCGAATTAACATGGAACGAGATTTTTTGTTTACTTTTGAGACGAAACGAAAAACTCTTGATTTTTGTAAACCGATCAATTTTACCGGAAGTCCAACTTAGTAATTGGGCTCCATTCCAATTAGACGTGTCCATACATGCATATATGTATACAGGGTGTCCCAGAACTGAATGCGTTCCCTGAAATGGGGGGTTGGGGTTGAAATTCTGAGTCGATTGATACAAGCATATGTGAGTCTCAGATCAACGCCTGAATTATTAGTAATTTTTTAAGGCGGGCCTATTAGGTGCACCCGATGAGCTAGCGTACGTCGGTGGCCAATCTGGCCAATCTGGCCAGATTGGCACTACTAAGCCTGATTGGCCTGATTGGCTCAGCGTAAAAAAAATAATAATTCAATTCTGGGACACCCTGTATATACCCAATGATAATAAGAAAGATTATTATCATTGTTAAATTGAATATTATCATGTAATAACATACAATGCCCACGAATACATAATCTTATTTTTAAAAACTTTAGCACAGCTTCCAATTTCACAGCCATATGTTTTGCACAAATCTTGTACGCTACACTTACACGAAAAAAGTGAGAAAAAAGTAATCAGAGTGCAAAATTATCGCTTTGTAACGGAAAAAATGGTCGTTTATTAAATGAGACAACATTCTTTTGCTCTAATTTCTTGCTCTCTCAGAGGGCCAAAACGGAAACTAAAAGAAGAAAAAAACAAACAAAAGAAAACCTAAACAATTATTGAAAAAACCTCTTACACGAGAAGAAAGAGAAAGAAGGTCTTTAGAGTGCAAAACGATTGCTTAGTAACGAAAAAATGGTTATTTTACTTAAGGAGGTTCGGTAATTAGAGCGAGTCCAAGATAAAATCCCGATTTTTTTTTTATAGCATTGTCGAGACCTTTGTCCATGCGTATGCGGAGATTCCACGAGATTTACCGTACAGTTTCCGAGTTATTAATTGTTAAAGTTGGTGAATTAGTAACGCGTAGACAACAAAATGCGCCTGCCCTCTCATACCTGTATATTGATTTTTTTGTGCTACTTGGAGCCAAGACACACGTAAGAAAAACTGACGGTTGCGTTCGTTGAATCTTTGTGATTAATAAAGCACCTTGAATTGGAAAGCTCATCGCAGAAATAAGCGATGAATTTAGAAATAAAGTCGCGACAGTATTCGTAGAGCGAGACTTCTCGTGACGAAACAGCAGCCATTTTGCTCGAGGTGTGGCAACGCCGGATACCCGCGCAAATTTCATTCGTCTATCGGATATTTTCAACGCGAATTAAAAATATGATTGTGCGAAGCCGTACATTTTTAATGGATTATAAAGGGCCAAGGCATCTCAATTTTTCTCGCGACACGTATACAACGCATCTATATATAAATTCAGCAAGGAGGAACCGTCATATAAAACGAACGTTTCTTTTTATTTCTGCAAATATCGTTTATCAAATGAGACAACATTGTTTTTCTCTAAATTTGCTCTCTCAGAGAGTTAAAACGGAAACTAAAAGAACACAAATAAACAAAAGAGAACCCAAATAATTATTGGAAAAACTTCTTACACGAGAAGAAAGAGAAAAAAAGTCTTTACAGTGCAATACGATTGCTTAGTCGCGAAAAATGGTAGTTTTTTAAATACGAGAGCAAAAAAATCTACAACAAAAGAATAAAAAGGACCAGAAGAAAAAAAAAGAGAAAAAAATGTCTACTTTATTTTGAAGGGGTGTCGATGTCGATGGCGTCTTTGTACTCGGATGCGGATCTGTATCGCTCGTCGCCGCGACGTGGAAGCGAGGCTGCGTTAACCGACAGCATGATATCCGCGGAGGGCGTAGCGCTGTGTCTCATAAGCCGATTTAGCGAGCGACACTTGCCGAGAGCGAGCGAGCTGCGATGGCTCGTTTCCGAGCAGGACGCGCCGCAGCGGGTATTCATATACAGGGTGTCCCACTTTAACCGCACGTCCGACATAAATCGCGCGAATAAAGACGCTTTGAAAAGAAAGGAAGAAAAGCAAAACTTTTTTCACGGACGATTCACGGTTCCGCGATTTATTTCGGTCGTGCCCTTTATAATCCGTTAAAGATTCAAACGGGACACCCTGAATATACGTACGTGTGTTTGTCCAGTTACTGCCGATGCCGAAAAATTGGTCCGCCAATTGGGACGACGGGCGGAGCGACGAAACGACCGGACAAGTTATTCCGTTGCGCGGAACGATAGAGTGGGCGCCCCCACGTCCGCAAATTATCTTCACCCCCCATCCGCCGCCCGCGTAAGTCTCTCGTTTATTTTTCTCTTAGTTTTATTATATTTGTGGAAAAAAATAGAAATTAATGTGTTCAAGAATTGTGAAAAGCGATTTTTGGCGTTTGAATTGAGATTGTTGATTTCTTCAGTACGAACTGTGAATTTTTTGTGAATTTTTCTGACCCGAGAATGTTTGTGCGGAATTTTTTTTAATGCATTTGAAGAGTAATTTTTTTATCCATTGAGGGACAAGAATTCTCATAGCGAGATCGATTTTTTTTCGTCGTTTTTTTTCAGATGCTATGAATAAAGCGTAAATTTTCATTGTTTTTTTTTTCGTTGAAGGGAAATAGCTATTGAAAAAACAGTCAATTTGCCTGAAAACTTGAATGAATTTTTTTGGCTTTTCGAATTTTTGGCCGCAGTTTTATTTACATGGAGTGAAAAACGGCAATTTCTTTTCGTAGAGGAAAGTGAATTCTCATAGGGAGGCAGAAATTTGTTTTGTATGAATCTAGCTTTGTGAAACAATTTTTGTGGCTTTTCAAATTTTTGTTTTTTTTTTTCGATGCAGGAGACAATTTTCTTAGGGAGACACCTTTCTTTTGTACGAACGTGAATTTTTTTATCAACTTTTCTTGGCTTTTCGAATTTTTATTCACAATTTGTTTGTGTTGCAAAGAAAAAAAGGGCTTTTTTCGCAGAGTGAAAAAAATTGTCATAGGGAGACAGAATTGTTTTTTGTTCTTTTTTTTCGATGCAGGAAATAATTCTCATCGGAAGACAGCATTTTTGTATTTTTATTCACCATTTTTTTTAGACGCTATGAAAAGAATTATGAATTTTCTTTGACTTTTTTCTTTGCAGGAAAAAAATTCTCATAGCGAAACAGAATTACAGATGCGCAGGCTGCGGAATGAAAGTCGCGGTCGAATACGCGAATAGATTTCGTTACTGTGAATATTTGGGGAGGTACTTTTGTACCGGATGCCATACGAATCAGGTTGCACCGATACCCGGAAAGATATTGTCCAAGTGGGACTTCAATAGGTGAGAACCCGTTCAAGATTTCAAGTGCCGATTTTTTTCAATATTTCGAATAATGTCGACATTAATTGTAATTTAATTGTTCCATTTGATAATGGAATAAAAGAATTGCGAAATGGAATGGAATGAATATCATATTATTACCATACTTTCATTAACTCGCTTTCTTGTCTGTCTGTTCAGTACAACTTTTGCAATCGATTTTGAAGTAACTTCCGGATGAGCTAGAGACTTGAAACTCTAATCATAGCTCAGAACTGGATGACAATGCAATATTAACTTACTTTCTCAAAGAAAAAAAAAGTTGTTTAAAAAACAATAATGAGATATTAATAGTAAATCGTGCATTAGTGACTAGGGTTTTCAAGTTTCAGGTTTTCATAAATCTGAAATTTGCCAAATGTCTCTGCCATAATCTCATCAAGATGTTTAAAATCGATTGCAAAATTTCACACACACACACACACAAGACTAAAAAGCAGAAAATAAAATTATTTAAATACATTTTCTTTAAGCCACGTTTTTAAAACCGACTAAAAAGTATAAAATAATTTCCCCTAGCCCTATACAAATTCCTAACCCCATACAGATTGTCCTGAAAATTTGTGATTGCGAATTTTCAATAGCTATGAAAGTACTTGTACGATTTAAAACAAAAAACGTGGAGTGCATGCAATAGCTAGTTGATGCATGAATAGTTCACTTAAGTCACTAACAATTTTATTGCACTGCAAATGATACGAACTGTTGTGAGTTTTCTCAACGACAGCTACTCTCTACACTCCTTTCTATTATCTAGTGCATGCGCCCATAAATACGTAAAACCTGCAATGTTATACGTTGGAACTCAGGAATTAAGGGGCCAGTCCACTTTGGAGCCACGAAAAAAGGCTATTTTCGCGATTTTTTTTTAGGATTTTATAAAAGATATAAATATAAAGTTGTTGGGCTTGATAAATAAAGTCGTCAAATACATTTAAAAAAAATTTAATTCATTTTTAAGTACATAAACTATAGTTTAACGTAACGCCTCAAAAATAGGTGGGCTAGGTAGCTCCATTACAACTCGGCAACGGCTTGTCTGAAACAAAAAAATCAAAGTCCATTAGATTCAGTATGACACCAGCTACAAAATGACCCTCGGATATAAAGTTTTATCAAAAAATAAAAAAATGGCAGATGAAAAACGAAAAAAGTAAAAAAAAAACGCAGTTTTTCGCAAAAAAGAGTAAAAATAAAAATTTTAAAACCATCGAGGGTCATCTTGTTGCGAATCATGTTTACAATATGTGATTCAAATTTCAAGAGAATCGGTTTATTAGTTTTAGAGATACGATGGAGCTAGATTTTGAAAACGTTGTTTAGAGAAAAACGCGTTTGAAGTTTATACTATGAAAAACTCTTACCTAAACTCAATCGGCAATTCCTGCACCGTACAAAATCCCTTCTGATTGCTCATCATCGTCGATTTCTTCAAGTCTTGCTTCCTTTCGATTTTTTGAAATTTTCAAAGTTTTGCTTTCTTAATAGAGCTTTCTTAATAGAGACCCCACTAAATAATAAATGAATAAGATATTTTTATTATGAACATAACATTTTTTATTTTTGTATTCAACCAGTGTTTAAAAAATAAATCAATGAGCATTGATAAGTTTGCGATTCTTGCAGATATCCGGTCTCGAATTTTTCGTATCGACTGTTGGATCAAATGGCCGGCGATCCGCTCTTCCAAGTCAACGATCTAAATCCCCTGCTGTACAGGCGCGTGAAACAACTCGAGAGAACGAGACTACTGCGCATGCAACTTTATTATCTCAAGGATTTCCTGCTGACCTGCAGATTTGCAGAAAGGTATTAACGGGTCTGCATAAGCTTGGGGCCCAAAAAACATGTCAATTTTCAACAAAAAAATCTGCCGAGAGTGTTGGGATGGCGCAGTTCGCATTGTACAAAGAATTATTACATAGCCTTGCCAAGATTGAGTTTTTTTCAATCCCAAAGTATTGACAAACTTAATCTTCAGTAGTACTAGTATTTTATTCCTTGTATCCTCTTTTTGAGGGGTTTTTACATAAATGCCCCTCCATTCACGTCAATTATTTGACATTGGATTTTTTTTACATCTATTCTAGTTGCTAGTGACTCAAACGGTCCGATGTAATCGCATAGTTGTTTTGCCGGCTGCATTTTCAGTTGCGCTTTTATTTCCGGTCAATTTCTAACTCCCGGCTATTTACCAACCCTTGCTCCAGTTTATTCACGATTTTCCGGGTTAGTTTTTTCTTAGGGGGTTATTCTACTGTGACGGGATGAAAATATCGATACTTTTGCATTTTTCAACTCTATTCCATCATAGAATTGATATCCAGTTGCTGGTAAAGTCGATTTTCACTTTGTCGACTCGGTACAGCGCTTCAAAGCAGAAGCGCTCGGTGCGCACGCTCTAGTACGGTTGCCCGCTGCGCGTCTCTGGCGGCTGTTGGGAACAGCTGTTTTGAATTTATACCTGAGTATACACATATACACGTATATTTCTCTTTCTGTATAGTAGTAGTCCCTCTTTTCACGGTGTGAGTAAAAGGACGCTCTACCGGTTAGTATTACATACTATAGTATAGTAAACTTCAAACGATTTTTTCTCGAAACGACTTTTTTCACCTGGCGTTGGTGATTTCGGAAAAACGGCTTAACCAATCGAGCTACAAATTTTACTGCAAATTCAGCATATGTGTGGCTATCGCCCGAACTAGAATTATCAAAAAATATTAATTTTAACTTATACTTTCGCCCGAATTATGACGAAAAGAAACGTGTTTTTCGAACATTTGCAAAAAACGACGCCATTTTCTTATTTCACAATATAAAATAATAATCCTAGTTCGGGCGATAGCGATACTCATACAGATTAAGAATCTTTTTGAATTTATTCTTTCCGACTACCTGGGGAGCGCGAATCATAAACGCCAGCGACATAATTTTTTTATGCCTTTACACGTTTATAAATTGTTAAATAAATATACATTGAAATGCAACAAATAAATTGTTTTCTATCCTGTAAGAGTGTACATAGCGAAAAAAAAGTTTGTACCGATAAGCGGAACAGTTTTCAACGAAAATTACTGAAAATCGTTTTTTTTAGCTGTCACAGTAGAATAGCCCCTTAACTTTCGTACACTCGCAAATATGTCTCGAATTTCAATTGCCTGTTTGCATATTCTACATTCGGCGTCTACATACCCCTTTTCCCATCTTTTCCGATATTTCCACATCTTATCCTCGCCCACGTTTCTTTCAATTCTCCGCTAATTATCTTGTCCTCCCAATATTTTTCCATGTGCATACCTGTTTTGTTATGTTTGTTATCCTTGCAGTATGTTGACACATCGATTTAGCTCCAATTATATTGTATTTCTTGTTCAGTTTTAATTTTCTAGCCTCCTTCTATTTTGTTTTCGAGCTCTCTTACATTTCCATTCCATGCCGTTTGCCACATTGCCCCCTACGCTTCTCATTGCTTCTTTTATTTATTTTCCCCATTTTCATGGGTTATCATTTATAATTGCTGTTATTTCTTCCCTTAGGCATTTTTTGGGCCATCTCCCCCATTTTCTTTACATCAAGTACATAACTTGCAGTCCTTTTCTATTCTTCGACTTCCATTCCCGTGCACCCCGCTTTCATTCGCTCGATATAGTTTAAGGTGTTTCTACTAATTCCAATGAACAATAAAGTTCTGGCAACTAGACTGATCTGAAATGGACAATAAAAAATGTACTGTTTAAAATGTATGTTTTAGTATAATAATAATACTTTCGTATGAACGGATAGTATTTTGGTATTTTGAAAAATACAAAAACGGCAAACTGTGCAGAAGAAAAGTTCTATTTTCGAAAAAAAAAACTAATAATTTGTTATTAACAAATGGATGAACATATGAAAAAATCATTGGGCCATACGATGGAAAATGTTATAAACTATACTCTCTCGAAAAATCACCATAACGCGGTCAATTGTAAACATTTTTAGAGAATCTTTGTTGCTAATTAAAGTTTAGGCGCTGTGCTATAAAACAACGGAATAAAAAAATCGTATATTTAAAGTTTCAAGTTGACGCATATCCCTTAAATATATTAGATCAATCGACATGCTTGGGCAGCCAAAAATAAGTGTTTTCATGCTTCTTTTTAATCAATATTAATTGTTAATAATCAGCGTTAATGTTCCTTGCGTTTGAATGTAGTGATTTTTCGGGTGCGGAAAAATTGTACGTCATTATAAGGGTTTTTTCGGCTTTAAAAAAAATTTCCGCACGTGAGTCATGACAAGAAAAAAAAGATTCGCTCTTTGCATTTCCAGCGTCCAGGAAAGCCTCAAAAAACAACCGAGCTACGTACTCAATGACCCACACGTTTATTCAATGCAGGACTTGATGGCCGTAAAAACGGGCACGCTCACTGTCAAGCTCAACGAATTGGTTCAAGAATGCTGCGCTCATGTTTACGACTGTGTGGTAAGAGAACTTTTCTCCACTGTTTTGCTCAGACATTTTTTTCTTCGCATCTCAATTTTTAAACATTTATTTTCCCTTGTCTGAGTGTACTGTTTGCATTTTTTTCTGTTGAAACTTTCAATTTTAATTCCCGTCATTAGTTGGAAATTATTGAATTTTCACTAAGCTTGTTTGCTTCGTTAATATTTATTTTGAACTTTTACTTTTGTTTTCCAAAATTTATTGAACCTTATGCAAATTTAACTAAACTTATTTAACTTTATTAATTTTTAATTGCAACTTTTTATCTTTAATTTTCCTACGTTAAAACCAACATTTTTATTCTATACCCAAACAAACTTAAATTTTTATTCACAATGAAGAATTGATAGGGACTGTTAGGAACGTGTAAATGTGAAATAAACAAATTACACGGATAAGACCTTTTTTACGATTATTTTGACATGTAAAATGTGAGTACAAATATTTTTATTTTAACCCTTCCTTGACACACTAGGTCATTTTGTCCCGAATGAATTTGAAATAAAATGCTCACTTTCGCAAAATTAAAAGTTTTCGATAATTTTTTACAACAATTCAATTTCATACTTTCCGAATTTCAATTATGCAGACGTATTAAGAAATGTTTAAAGTCTATCCCGGATTTTTTTTTCAATAAAAACCGACCGTAGGGTTGTTAAGGGCAGGTGGAAGAAGTACTATCCGGATCAAGTTGACCCAGTGTGTCAAAGACGTGGCCAAATATAAGTGTGTCAAGGAAGAGTTAATAAAAGGTACAAAAATGGAGGTTGTGTATGGAACACAATATCCTATAAATGGTATAAACGGCATGGACATGTAAGACATATTCTTTCAACAAGAAGGCGCAACCTGCCACACTGCGGGCGAAACAATGCAGCTATTCCAGACGAAGTTTTATAGTCGTGTTATCGCGTTGCGGCGATGTGGATTGGCCACCAAGATCGTGCGATTTGACGCCATTGGACTTCTTTCTTTGGGGTTTTCTGAAAGGAAAAGTGTATGCCAATGATCCACAGACCATTAATGAAATTAGTCCTCAATTGTGCCAAAATGTTATTGAAAAATACGTCAAAAGAGTGAGGATTTGCAAACAGGGACGAAGCGGCCATTTATCGGATATTGTGTTCCATACGTAACCTCCTGTGTTTGCACCCAATATTAAAATGAAAATACTCGTACTTTACAAATAAATAATACGTTTTATTAATAAATTTAAATGTCAGGTAATTTTGGGACACCTATAATATTTCAAGATTAGCTGACGAAGAAAGAACTTTTTCCGTTGTGAATTTATATACATTTACAATTATGCTGTCAAAATGCATGCATTATTTTAATGAAAATGTTAAATATTTCATGTCAGGGACACGCAAATACACAGTTTAGAATCGGAACGAAAAGGGATCTACCAAATTCGATTTGTGCCAACTTCAAATTCCATTTTGTTAATGCTGTCGGATTTACTTCAGCGATAAAAATTATTCAATCGAAAAAATCTTCGAGTTTCCAATTGCAACAAATTCAAAATATCAGTATCGACATTGAGGAAATAAAAAAATGTTGGCATACATCAAAATATTAAACTTGAAAATCGCAAAGTATAAGTACAGGTAGCTTTTTTTCTTCAAATTACGCATAAAAAATGATCCGTCTAAAATTCTCTTATAATAATAATAATTCTTCGTCTAAATTATTACATAAGACTTCTGAATGATTGAATAAATAGTAGTAGTAGTAGCTTTATTCCATGTATACTCTCGCAGGCTTTTACACTTCGCTCCTTTCTTCACATATTTTCTTATTGCTAGTTGTTTTCATTAGATCCAGAGTTGCATACGTATAATCAGCTTGTAGCAGTGAAAAAGAAAAGAACAAAGACGAGAAATACAAAAACTCATTAAATAGATAAGTAATTACAAAAATGTATGTATATATACACTGCCGGCCAAAAGTTTGAGTACACCAGACGAAATTTGTTGCCGCACTAAAAGTTAGATAGTGGACTCAAAAATAAAGATAAGCAAATTTCCCATGCGGCGTTTTAAAGAGGACAAATTTACCTTCATTCTGCCTTTTTAGAAACATTTTTACAACTTTTTTGGGGCCCGGCACGCCTTTTTGAAAATTGCTATCTTTCCCTTTTTTTGCACGTCTAAAACTGCCCGCGAATGACTTCTGGCGAATTTCTTCGTCACCTCCATATTTGTTTTTTAGAAAGTTTCGTACGATTTTTTTTCGAACCAGTATTCCATTTTTAGCTAAAAAATACATGTTTTAGAAAAATAGGCGTAGTTCAATAACTTTGGGGTTTTAGAGAAAATGTCAAGCGGGTAAAAAGTTGCATAGCTTCACACTGGAGTAGGCAGAATTTCTTCAGATTTTTTTTTGAATTTTTTTTTTCTACAATTTTTGGTCAGGACTCTGATGGGTGGAGGGGCTGCATTGGGGAATTATGGGGTCTAGGACAATCTATCAAGAAAGAAAATTTGTTTACTTTTTTATTTTTGATCAACTACAATTTTTCAGAATTTGTTTAAACATTATTTTCACAATTTTTTCGGAATTTTTTCAAATATCATTTTAACAATTTTTTCGACTAGCACTCGGAGAATCATCCTCGGTTGAGTTGTTGCGTCTCAAAACCTATCGGATTTTAGACCAAATATTCAACGAAAAACTCGTATAGAAAAGGTAAGGAACGTGATTGACTATTTTTTGTGCGGTTATAAGTAAGTTCAAAAGTTTGAAGTTTTTTCTTTTTAATATTCGGTCTTAAATCCGATAGGTCTTGAGACACAACAACTCAACCGAGGATGATTCTCCGAGTTCTAGTCGAAAAAATTGTTAAAATAATATTTTTTAAAATTCTGAAAAAATTGTAGTTAACTAAAAATGAACAAGTAAATAAATTTTCTTTCTTGATAGATTGTCCTAGACCCCATAATTCCCAAATGGAGCCCCTCCACTCGTCAGTGTCTCGACCAAAAATCGTAACAAAAAAAAAATTCAAAAAAATTCTGAAATAGTTCTGGCTACTCCAGCGTGAACCTATGCAACTTTTTACCCTCTTGACATTTTCTCTAAAACTCCGTAGTTATTGGACTGCGCCTATTTTTCAAAAACATGTCTTTTTTAGCTAATAATGCAATACTGGGGCGAAAAAAATCGTACAAAACTTTCTAAAAAAAGGAAAATGTAGGTTTCGATACCCTCATTAAGTTTGTCATGAAAAAAGTGAGCGCAGAAATTCGCCAGAAGTTATGCGCGCAGTTTTAGACGTGCAAAAAAGCTGAAAAAGAGCCATTTTCAAAAAGGCGTACCGGGCCAAAAAAAAATTGTAAACATTTTTGTAAAAAAGCAAAATGAAGGTAAATTTGTCCTCTTCAAAATGCCGTTTGGAAATTTGATCATCTTTATTTTTGAGTCCGTTATTTAACTTTTAGTGCGGCAAGAAATTTCGATTGATGTACTCAAACTTTTGGTCGGCAGTGGATATACCTAGCCAGGGGTGAGATGCAGTCAGAAGCGTGAAAAAACATTTTCAATAATAGTTTTTTTTATAGTAATTAAGTTTGTAATACACAAGTGGTTACACAGACTTTTTATGTTATATTTCAACTTGACTTGTACAAATTTTCAAAGAAAAATATTGATTATTTATAAAAATATCGCCATCTTTGTCGGACCCCCTTCGGCATGTAGTACTTTGCGGTGACCATCATAAAATTTTACTGGATCATCTGAAATAAAAAAAACCAAAACAATCACTAGTTTAATAATAAATCTAGTCCTTAATCCAAGCTTTTTTTTTAAAACAAAATGGCGGCTTCCGTCAGATAACCCGATTTTCGACCAAAAAATCCCTCGTTTATTGTTAAAAAAAAATATAAATGTTCAACAAATATGGAAATCCCTCGATTAAGGACTAATTTTTAATGCTATCAATAAGCACACCAAATTTCATGAAAATCTATCGAGTGGTTTTTGAATTATAGTGGTCACCGACTTGAAAAACATAGTTTGGAGAAAAACGCGTTTAAAGTGTTTCGATATGGATACGGTATTATATGTTCGTAAAATGTTGAGCTCGATGGATGAAGCTAAACTTTTTTAAATGTATTTTGATCCGCTGAATCCGAATATCACCATTTTTTTGCCGAAAAGTCGAGCATTCAATAGTTTATAGCCAATTGTTAAAACAATTTTCCAAAAAATTGAAGTTTTTCGGGATGAATTTTTTTTTTAACATTTTGGGCGATTTTAAAACGAAAGTATTCTTTATAAAATTTTGCTGAAGTTCATAGTTTTTGGGTAATAAATTTTGGAAATTTCTGAAAGAATTTTCGCAATTTTACACTTGATTTATATATAGAAGTACTAATTAAAAAATTACTTACATCGAATCATCAATTCCTGGCCCATACAACAGGGCATCTGCCGATGTGGAAGCTTCCAAAATATCAATTTGTTTGTCAGCCACGTCTATACGTTTGCCACGTCCATACGTTTTCACTAATTGTGGGATCTCCCGAAAACTATTCATCGGATTGACTTGAAATTTTCAGGGAATATTTTCAAATACATCATACTCCAAGACAATGTTTAAAAAATCGATTTTTCGAAAATTCTGACTGCATCTCACCCCTTAACATAATATCTCCTGAACACTTTACCTACAAGCTCTGTACTAATTCTCTGTTTCCACCTAGCTCTATATTCGCCTTCTATTCTTATTGCTGTCTTCTCCCTTTTTTGTTACCTCATTATTCTCGTCCCGCCCTTTCCCTCTCCTTCATTTTCGCTAGTTTTTCGAATTGTCGCGCCATTACGCGCATTTCTTCTAGCATTTCCTTCCCCTCCAATACCGTTTTTCACCCGCCTTTCGGTTCTTTTCTTTCCAGCTTCGTCCATTGTTCGAAATTTTTGAGAGCCTGCTTCTCCATCTGTTGCTTAGCTTCCTCACATTCCCAAATGTGTGCCCACGTTTCCTCCGTTTTCCTCCATACTCAGCATCTTGTATCTCTAAACCCGTTTTTCCGCCTATCTCTCCACGCTCCCGGACCTCATTTTTGCCCAGGTTTCTCTGATTTCCGCTCTTGTCGTTTCTTTGTCCAAATCCTCCTCCATTCCCAATGCCTTCATCCGCGCCCGTCTACTTCCTGCTCACGGTATTGCATACAGGTCTTGAAACGCCGGTCGTATTTGATAGGCGGCGAGTGGGCCGTCTAGTGTGCAGGTTTTTTTTTCTTATCGTCGCTACCGCGTGTCGATGTGATCGGAGGGTGTCGTTGCGTCGTATAGGCGTATGTACGTATAACAGTTGAAAATCGTAATGCGTATTAAAAAAAGTTGGATATGCATAAATAACTGTTTCTGAGAATTTGATTCAGTAACAATCCAGAACTTTCGGGTTCCGAGTGCGCAGCGCAACCATTGAGCTCAACTACGATCGCAATACAAAGATCAAATATGAATCGCCTTTATCATAGTCGCTTGAGTTTTGCACGAGGTTAATATAGGCTTGGTTATATTTTGAAGCATATACGCATTAATTTATTCATTTTAGCATGCAAATACATACTTTTTTTGTTTACTTTCCGCATTTATACACCGAGACATTACAGTCTAAAGTGGGTGCGCTGTATGCAAGACAGATATATGATATTGCTTCTTCACGCATGACACCCCCTTTCTTAAGCGCACCTTACGGCCGAAAATTGAAGCATAAACTCGACGCTAAGGAAATCTCCCCCCCACTACTGTCGTTTCAATACCTGTATGTAAGACCGTGTTTCTGCCTGTTTTCGTATCTTGACTGTTGTCTTTGTTTTCCAGCAATTCCCTGAAATGTTTGATCCATTCTTCTTCTGTTATCTGTCGGTTACTGTTTCTTGATGATTGAATAATAATAATTCCTTGAAGATTCTCTAATCGTAGTAATAATAATAATGATGATGCGGGGATATAACACTGGAATATGGGGTATGTATCAAGGGGGAAGATCCCTGTACAGATGGAAGTTGAAAAAATAATGATGATTCGTTTAAATCATGAAATAATAATTAAAAATATTATTTATAAAATAATAGATATGCAATAATCAATTTGTTTTCCTTGTGAAATAATTAAAGACACTTTCGAAATGATTGAATAATTAATACCTTGAAAACTCTTCAATAATAATGAAATTGATCTAAAATGGTCTTTTATTAGGTTTAATATTAAAATTAATCAAGGAATGTTTATCGACGATTCGTTGTTGTTTCTCTTTTGTCCGCACAGCTCTGTGAGGCTCGGGGCTTCGTGTGCGAGTTGTGCTGTACGGAGGGCAACACGAAGGTAATATTCCCTTGGGAATTGGCGAGCGTGACGCGTTGCAACGAGTGCGGCTCTTGTTTTCACGCCGAGTGTAAAAAAGTGGCGAATAACACGTTGGAGTGTCCGCGTTGCGTGAGGTTACGGGACAGGCGCTCGTTCAAGGAATGATCCTACGTGGCGACCATGCCGCGAAATAGTCGAGATAGAAAAAAAAATCCTTGTGCGCGGATTTTTTTCTTCTAATTGGTAGGGATTATTTGTTGTGTGATCGTGTCGAGGTTTGTTCGCGATTCAACAAACATCTCAAAAATCAACAGTATGAAAATCCCATGCACAAAAGAAAATAACGCTTTTATACGCGTTCAACAAAATTTGGGCTTTTTTCGAACGAAAAAATACGGGAGAATTGAAAATTCGAGGTTATACGAAAAAATTAGTCGGTTCGGACGAGAAAAAAAACTCACACTGAATTGTAACGATGTTCCTTTTTTGACGAAAGTACTAGTTAGAAACAATTTAAAAAATGGGCCTTTTTTTAAATTGGTAATTGGAAAAATTTCAAAACGAATATTTGAACGAAATTGTTATTAAAAATCGATGTTCACATGCTTTGACAGGGTTGATTTTTTTCCACTTTTCACGAAGCTCCGAAATGCGATCGAACTGAACTTCTGGATCCGCTTGAACCTGTGATAAATTGTGAAAAAATACCTCAGGTGAAATTTGTATGAAAAAAAAACCTTGCATGCGATGAGGTTTTTTTTTATAAATGAGAATTTAAAAACTTCACATTCGATGACCCCTTTTTCTAATTGAAAAAATCCTCACGGGCGATGGCGTTTTTTTATGACAAAAAAACATCCACACCCAGAAGTTTTTTTCGCAATTTCTTTTGCGATCAAAAAATCTTACGCACGGCCGAGGACTTTTTTTCTGATGGCGATATCTATCTCCAATTTCCACAGAGGATATTTTTTCGTGAATTTCTCCGCACGTACATTCACGACAAAAACAAAATTATTCGATCTGAATTTTCCGTACTTCGCTTCTCGATCGAGCGCTAAAAAGAAAACATTTAAAAAGGTTTAGCCACACTGAAGATATCACCCATCGATTTTCAATAACAATATAAGAAAAGTTACGTAATTTTTTTTTTAAAGAAAAGAAAAATGCCGTAAAAAAATTCTCTAAAAAAAAAGAGAAAAAATCGGTTACTCCGAAAGAGCCGAAAACCCGGCGCAATAATAAGCACAGAAAAATCACGGAATACGCATCCCGGGCACGCTGATTTTTGTGGGTTACTATGTTCCTTTTTTTGTTTGGAATTTAATAGAACAACTCAACGTGAAAAACACCCAGCGGGTTTGACTGAAAAACATTTTCTAAGATCCAACAAAGCTTTGGTTCGACCGGGAGTGGTTTACCGCGATCAAAAACTGCACGAAAATAAGGAGAAAAAAAACGTTGGCCCATTTCGAAGCATGGAGGAAAAAAGAAGAAAATAAATAAATTTAGGATAGAGGAATAAAAAAAGACTGAAGCTTTGTTAAATCTGCCTAGACATTTGTACCGCGACAAGAATGTACATTTGTAAAAAGTAAGAAAACAAAAGAAAAACGACCATGATGAGAAAATAACGAAAACCAGCTATTTGAAGAGGGCACAGGGGTTGTACGATGTGTTGCTGTGATTCACACCGATTGGACTATATTAAGCTGGCATTGTGTTATTTCATTTGAATAACGCTAATCATTAATAGTACCTGGTATTTATGAACTAAATTGTCCAGACATTGTTGATTTATCTCTGTTATCTATTTTACAGAATTTTATAATAAAAAGAAGAATTATCTGTCCGTTGTCCGTTCACACTTCGCGATTTTTGCTCCTTTTTCGGTGAATGCTTTGCTGTTCTTTTTCGTAAGCCGAATTTAATTCGCTGTGGCACCACGAGGCTGCGCTGCTATCGTAGAGATTCGGTCGGTGATTTTACGGTGGACTACGGAGATTCTCCCGTAGTTGTCGGCGGTTTGTCTAGGTTCTGTAAGGTCGGTAGGATAAGAGGCAGAGACAGATTAAGGGGCCAGTCCACTTTGGAGCCACGAAAAAAAGGCTATTTTTGCGATTTTTTGAGGATTTTATAAAATATATGGATATAAAAGTTGTTGGGCTTGATAAATATAATCTTTAAATACATTTTTTTTAAATGTCATCCATTTTTATTTATTTTTAAGTACAAAAACTATAGTTTAACGTAAAGCCTCAAAAATAGGTGGGCTAGGTAGCTCCATCACAACTCGGCAACGGCTTGTCTGAAACAAAAAAATCAAAGTCAATTAGATTCAGTATGACACCAGCTAAAAAATGACCCTCGGATATAAAGTTTTATCAAAAATAAAAAAATGGCAGATGAAAAACGAAAAAGTAAAAACAACGCGTTTTTTACGCAGTTTTTTGCAAAAAAAAAGTAAAAATCAAAATTTTACTGCACTGTGATCTCGGAGTCGGATACCCCCGATCACGCGACCAGCATATGCAAGCCCACCAATTTACATTCGGAAGCTGGTCCTTGTGTAACTACTGGTCAAGCCGAGTGACTTTTCAACACTCTAACAAGTCTGCAGGTTGCTGCCCTGGTAGACATTTTTTTCCGAATTTCTCATATTTTCTCAGTTTTCCCCCAATTCGGAGAACATCGGAAAAAAAAATGACAAATATTAATCTTGAAATATGCCGATTTTCCCAAATATCCCTCTTTCTCCGCATTATTCCAATTTTCTCATTTTATTCACGTCGTGAGAGTTAAAATCATTACATTTTTTTATATTTCTTTTTATCATTCAATCCTGATTTTTACTCTTTTACTTGGTCTTCTTTTTATTTTATTTGTTATGCACAATAACAAGTCGTTATTTTTGTGCTTTTTTCAAAATGTGAAAAAGTGGAAAATGAGATATTCAGAAAAAAATGCAATCGTCTTTTCATGTAGATAGGAAGCATGCACGGTACGGTAATCCGAAAGATAATACTTGTGCAAAGCAGAGTATATTCTTTGGTTTGCCCAAGTATTATTGCACTGATTTATAGTTAGGTAGGAAAAATGATGAGGACTAAGGGTAAAAAAGGATTTCCGAATTTAAAAAAAAATGAAAGGTATTCGGAAAAAATAGGGCAATTTTAGAGAAATGCGGAGAAATTTGGGAAATTTCGGAGTAATGTGGAAATATTTTTTTTCCGGATTTCTCCGAAAAGTCTCAATTCACTGGAAAAATCGGAGAAAATCGGAAAAGTTTTGTGAGAAAATAAGAGTTTTTAAGAAAAATGCGGGAAAAAGGGACAATTCAGAGAAATTCGGAGAAATTTGGGAAATTTCGGAGTAATGTGGAAATATCTTTTCTCCGGATTTATCCGAAGTCTCAATTCACCGAAAAATTTGGAAAAAGTTTGGGAGAAAATGGGAGTTTTTTAAGACAAATGCGGCAAAAAATATCTACCAGGGTGCCCGAGCTAATAACAACGTAGCTCAAGCGCCGAGTGCCCGTAGGAACGCTGACCAGCATACGGCCAACCACTGCCACCGCGAAGCCAACCACTATTGGCTAGTCCCGCCCCGTAGGACGGTGAGCAAAACTAGTCCCTATACAGTCAACTCTCATCTATTTTGCAGCTATTTTGCACCACCGGCTATTTTGCGAAAATGTGACCAGCTATTTGTCCGGCGTGGCCTTTCCCTAACCCCCACTCTATGACCGTAGCTGCGGTTACCAGCTAATTTTTTTAGGTGGGGGTAGGCACGCATATGGTCCCCACTTTTCGATTCCCTAGGCGCCGCTACGTGTCGCAATTAGCAAAGGGAAGTGCTTTCCCTCAACCTCTTGCTGCTGTATTCGTTCGAGGTGCTTACGTCTGCTTGGTTGCGCGATTATTAATATAACCTTTATCTGGAACCATATACCACGAGGTCTTAGGCGATTTCCCGTGACAATTTTTCAATCGCGTTTTTTATAGCACTAGTGTTGAACTTTTCAGTATGTTTTCCTCTACGAAGGTTGTTCATACTTATCACGGCTGCTTGAATTTCATAAATTATTCGTTGAGGATTAACAATCAAATCTAAAATTACGAAATCACAGGTGAAAAAAGTAAAAAAAAAAGGAAGCTGAGCGGAATTGAACCGAAAAGACCTCGCAGATGAGCTGAGCATACCACAACTATGTTAAACTATCTCCGCGAAATACTCAAAATGAATATCATTCATACTCATCGCGGTCGCTGAGGTATGAAAATAACCTTGTGGAATATATAGAAAAACTGAATTACGATTATTATAATGGTAACCATGCTTCTTATGAATCGACACATTATTTTTTATCGCTTTCGTAATTACGCAGCTCCCACGACAATACGGTAAATAAAGTAAGAGCGAACGGCGCATGCGTTCCGGTCAGGAGGGAAAAAGACATAAGAGCTGTTTCTCTGTTCGTCGCACACCCTTTGCCGTCACGCACCAAGCGGTAGAAATCGGAATTAAAGCTAATAAGTGTGCCTACCGTCGTTGTTAGACCTGTATGTAAGGCCGTGAGTAGGGCGCACGGTCGGGAAACTCCAATGGTGGTAGGCCGCTTTTTGTAAACATTTTTGAATATTGCAGTGGCCGCTAGAGTCGCTGCTGCAGGGTCAGGAGCACATCCTTTCTAATATTATTGTAAATGTAAAACGATTTTAGTATCTACCGTTATCTCATGCAGTTGTAGCATTTTTTTAATTGGATATAAAAAAAGAAAGACATGAATCAATATTTATTTTAAAAATCTCAATAATTGATACGGCAGCCTGAGAAGCTGTAGCGATGGTCATGAAAACATACTTTAATTTAATGATAATAAAATAAATGCTGAAATTTGCAGAAATCGTTTTTAAAAGGAGTACTGCCCTAACTTATATAAACTTTTCCAAGCAGCAATAGTACTTCCAGTTAGCTCAGCCGGCGATGAGAAAAGTTTTTCTGCCGTAAAGCGGTTAAAAACGTGGCCTAGAAGCACGATGCTTTCGGAACGATTTTCTCATATGTCGCTGCTGAACATATAGAATGACATGGTTAAAAAAAAACCTGCTGAAAAAGACTGGTCAATTTGCAAAAAAAATGAGAAAACTTAGACTTATTTAATTGAGTACCTATGGAAAGTGAAGTTTGAAGACTGGTAACCGAGTTAAAGAATGATGATAAAATAGTCGATTATTTTTCAAGGTATTTCAAGAGTTTGATTTTGACCGTTCGTTGGCATATTTATATTTCCTCACGATTTTGACACACTCGCTCAATTTGACCCGGATACTTCGTCCACCTGCGATGAACAACCGTTCGGTCGGTTTTTATTGAAAAAAATCAAGCTCGCACTTCAAACATTTCTTAATATGTCCGTATAATTGAAATGTGGAAAGTATGGAATTTGATTGTTGTAAAAAATTATTGAAATCTTTCAATTTTGGGACAGTTAGCATTTTAATTCAAGTTCGTCTGGGTCAAAATGACCCAGTGTGTCAACGTCGGGGTAATGTTAACACGATCGTCTGCTTAAAGGGCTATACCACTGTCACACTTTCAAAAAATCTTTTTTTTGCCTTTTCGATAATTTATACTTTGAAGAATATGAGATGAGATTTTTATACTTTCAAGAATATGAAATGAGATTTTTCAAATTTGCTGACATTGTAACTCAAAAAGCAATTATCCGATTGACTTGCAATTTGAACTGAGTACTCTTGAATATATTTACTCTACAATGACGTAGGATATTTTTGATTGGATGAAAATTGACGATTTGGCATTGAAGAAAACGATTTAATAGGCAAGAAAACAGACTTTTTTCATAACTACGCCTTTTGTGTTAGATTTGGATATTTTTCGAAAATCCTACGTCATTGTATAGGAAATACCTTCCAGTTTAACGACATTTTTTCCTTTTTAGGTTTCAGCTACTCAATCGGCTGGAATCATGTCAGCAGTGGAGAAACTTTTTTTGCTGCCTCCGAAGGCAGCGCATAAGTCGCTTGGATCTCAATATTTTTCTATGAAAAAATTATGCAATATAGGTCAAATATAGCCAAATATATTCTTAATTTTCCGAAACATTTAATTGAGTACTTTTCTTCCAAAAAATTCCCGAAAATCACCCAAATTTTCAGCGTTCACAGTGGTATAGCCCTTTAAAGCGCGTTTCATATTACATGTGTGTTGAAAGATGAGACAGACTATTATGTAATTTTTATTTAAAAAAAAACTATTATGAACCAAACCAGTTTTTTCGTCAGGCCGGGGCCTCCTAGCCCCACCCAGAAAAAATGCTGGCTACGCTAATGAATACAATCAATGCGAATCAGATTGCAAGCGATTCTAGACTTAAAACATCGAATATAAAACGAATAAAACGAATCGTTTCTAGACTTAAAACATTGCATTTTTTTAATTGGATTTTTTGTTACTATATCTCAATCGATCTTGAAATTTGGGATGTGATTTTTGAGTGCTTGATAAAAAAATATTAAAAAATAGTGGTCCCAATGAAAAAAATTGAGGTGACCTTGAAATGTCCGAAGCGCCCCACCTGGATGAACCTCGTAGCCACCACTCGATGACCCCCTTCGAACTATGGAACTTTTGTGGGAGAAGTTTTCTCGTAGGTCCGCTAGGTTAAAAATATTTGTACTGCTATTAGTTATGTTGTTGCCTCCGCCGATATATACAAAAGATTAGGGGGAAAAAAAGAAAAAATTCGCTGACAGGCCACTGATTTATTATAATTGTTTTATTACTATTAAATAGATCGTTCGCGATCGTCGCATACACACGCTTAAAAAAACTAGTTCCTATTACATTCACTGATGGTAAAGAGTTTATATATATATATATATATATATATATATATATATATATATATATATATATATATATATATATAGATATGTACAGATTTGAACGACGGTGATTTATTATTTACAAAGTGGCATTTTTTCTTTCTCTACTTTTATTTCCTTGTTTTTTTTGTTATTCTTCGAATTGATTATTATCGCCCTCTCCTTCAAATTTTGCGAATCCGAACTTTCGGAACAGTGCGTTCTTGTTTTTATGTTCAAACAATTTATTATACGACTCGTCATTATGATTAAGCTCCTTGATCGATCGTCAATTTTCCATACGATCAATTCCCGATTATCATCGTGTTGCGAGAAGCACAGGTCTCTTTTTTGTCGTCAAACTCGGCGTCGTCCCGATTAGAAAAATATATTTGCCTTTGGACTTTTTTTCTTTTCTCCGTTCATTCGAAATTTTAGTCTGTCAGTTCGGGAACTTCTTTTTCCGTAGAAATCAATGGAATTGAAAAAAAAACTTGGTCCCTCATCGAAATTCTTGCGATTTTCGACATAAACAAAAATAAACGAAAAGCGAGAAAAACGGCGAGTATCGAAAAAGAAAAAAACGTGCGTAAAAACCAATAATTCGGTAAAGACAATGGCACTGGGCTAAAAATATGCGAGGAAAAGAGAGTTTTTCTTTGGGTCCTTTTTTTCGATTATGGAGCAAAACGTAAAAATTTGGACGAGGAAAACAGAAAGTGGTCAAAAAAAAAAGAGGTGGCAAAATAATTTTGGCGCTCGGAAAGTCTCGAATTTCGCGTACGAACCTATCAAAATTGCAACACTCCTGGAGTATACGAATTTTCTTTTTTTTGCTATAAAAAATACAATGTAACGATCCGGGATTAAATTCGAGACAAATGGATCGACGCCGTTTTTTTATCTCCGCATTTTTGCAAGTTGTTTCGATTAAGTGCGCGTTAAAAGGCCCTTTTTTCCAAGAAAAAATGCAGGAGGAAAATTGAAAAAAATATTTGCAAATACACGTGCATCTCGCACACGCAAAAATTTGACAGGACGAAAAATAAATAGATGCGAATGAGGCAGAGCGCGTGCGCGCATACATGCATCGAAACGACGAAAATTCTCGCAGTCGCAAGCAGCGAATTTACAAATTCGATTTCTCGTGCAATTCTCAATTTATTCTCGCGTATAAAAAAAAATATGCATGATCCGTCACAGATTATCATCATTATTATTACTATTACTATTGTATGGTTTATCGAACTATCGCGTATAAATATAAATGGCTCGCGTTTATATTCACCATCATCAGTCTATGCAGTGCAACACCGGATGCACAAAAACGCGTTGCACCCTTCAAGAGAGAAAAAAAACAAACAATATTACAAAAGAAAAAAGAACGGTACAAAAAAAAAGAGTAAAAGTTTCAGACAGCTCCGTTGCGTATAAGGCTCAAGCCGATTATTCATCTACGCGCGTCATATTATCTTTGTGCGACATGTACAGGCTGTCCCGGGTCAAAGTGTCGCGCGAGCGTCAGAAAGTTGCAATGGGAAATTTTACAAACGAACGTTGTTGACCTTGGTTCGACCGTGGGCCGTCCAAGGTCACGTGAAGATCGACGTCAATTTTTGCAACGAGTCAATTATTTTTTTACAATTTGGAATTTCGGCGATGGTGGCTTCTGGCAATTCAAACGGGATACCCTATCTGCATATGGATTGGCAGTTTTCAAACGCTACTTCCGGTCGTACATTTCGTAACTTTGAACCCGGGAGATTGTCGCAGAGTTGAGAAAAAATGACCGAAGGGAGAGGGGGAGAGTGTAAAAAGAAATAAAAATGAAAGAAGCGCGGCGCTGTGTCTCAAAATAATGATAATAATAACAAAAAAAGAGCAAAAAAAAAGGTTCAGTCAAAAGTTAACGACGGTATAAATTGAGTTAAAATTTGCGGATAAATAATAAATTACAGAAATAACATCGGGCATCGTCGATGGGCAACGAGCGTTGCTTTGTCTTTTTTCTTCTTCTTGTTCCGCCAGGTCACTCGAGATTTTCGTCAGTTTCGCTTTTTCAGTTTTCCACAAGTTTTTCTATAAAATATAAAATCTAAAGGTACTAAAGTGTACTGGTCTCAAGTGTCCGACCGGAAAATGAGCGAGACGACGATGTGCTTCCTGTTCGCGGATGAGGTCCTTTTGCGTTGTTGTTTTTTCTCCCCGTTTCGTTGTTCTTCGTTTTTTTTTGCTTTCGCCCGCACGGGGGGCGAGGCTTTTTCGATACGAGGGCTGTACATGTCCGGCGTCGAACAGCCACGAGTCTAGCTACGGAATTGTTTCATACTTACGCGCCCCGGGCGCAGGGCGAGGGGTGCGAGTCTCACTATACGTCTAGGACCTCCTTCAACGGGACTTTCGCCACCTCGAAGAATATCCTGCAGAAGCGAGAAGACACTCAGTCGGTAGGAAACGAAACTCGTTTTTGGGTTAGGTGTCACTTGTATAAATAAAATTGTCTTATGTCTAGGGACGAAGGTTTTCGGGTGTTTTCCTGAAAAGGAATATTGTATTGTTTACGAAAAAATTCGATTGTTTGTAACAAATAAAAAAATGGAATTGTTCAAGGGAAAAAATAGTTTTGTCTATGAAAAATTGTCGTATTGTTTAGTAGCAAGAATTGTATTTTTTATGAAAAAAAAATGAATTTTTTCAGTAAAAATTGTTATATCGTTGATTTAGAAAATTAAATGGTTTGTGAAAAAATTGTTGTATTTTTATGCAAAAATTAAATTATTTGTGCGAAAATTGTTGTACTGTTTATGAAAAAATTGACTTGTTACAGCAAAAATTGTTGTATTGTTTACAAAAAAATTGTACTGTTGAAGAGAAAAATCAGTTTCGTTGTTTATGAAAAAATTGTATTGTTTATGAGCATAAATGTTGCATTGCTTGCGAACATAACTAGTTGTATTGTTTATGAAAAAAATGTCGTATTGTTTAATGTTAAAAATTAATTGTATGAGGAAAAATTGTTCCATTGTTGAAATTTATTAAATTGTTTGAGTAAAAAGTTGTCGTTTTGCTCATGAGCAAAAATGGTTGAACTTATTACGTACAAATATTGCATTGTTTATGAGAAAAAATGGTCATATTGCTTAATACCAAAAATGTTTACATTGATTATGAAAAAAATGGTTGTATTATGTATGTAAAAAACGGTATTGTTTATAAACAAAAATGATTGTATTGTTGACAAAAAAAAATGGTTGTAATATTAATTTTTAAAAATCACGAGTAAAAACTGTTGTGTTGTTTATGAAAAAAATATGTTAGCACAGAAGCAGGAGTCTCACAGGAAAGAATTTGCAACTCCATTCGATTGTTCGTTTGTTACTCACTTGTGGCTATATTTATTGCGTACGGTCGCCAGCGCGTCCTTGTGCTTTCTGTGAAGACCCTGATTGAGCACGATCACGATGTCCCTGATGTCGTCGACCTTGTAGCCGGTGTAGTACTCGAGGGTGGGCGTCCAACCGCCGAGGTCCTTCATCTCGAGCGCCAGGAGGAGCGCAGCGGCCGCCATTTTACTGTCACTGTACATTATCGTCGAGTAGTCCATCAACGAGTACTCAAGGATGTAGCGGGCCAGGGTTAGCGTGGGCATCGATACTTTCGCGCACTGTTTCGAAAACAAACGAAAAAAAAAGTAGGAAAAAAAGCGTTATTTTTTTCCACCAATAAATTCAAACTTTACCGGCTCATTGTCACAGATTCGAGATCTACTTTACGTGCAGAGTCGACGGACTTTTTTAAGATTCCAAAGGAAAAGAAAACGAGCGCGGGAAACGATAATACTGATGATTGCGAAATTCATAAATTTTACGAGTTTGCCGGACGCGAGTAATGATAATAACGCATAGTTTATTAATAATATTCATAAAGATAATATTAGTGATGGATATTCGACACTACTCTGGAAATGCAATAATATGAATAACAATAGTTATTATTATTATTATTATTATTATTATTATTATTATTATAACAACAAATCCCAATATTTATACTAATAATCATTTTAATAACGTAATTGCGATAATAATGATAATAGCAACAATAATAATAATTAGTTGATGCGTGAGTGAACTAATGATTGGGTTTAATAATAATAATATCAATAATAGTAATGATGATAGTGGGGCAGTACCTAGTTTGCTTCTGCTCAACAGACAGAAGTTTGCGAGCTTCTCTGATGAGAGGAGCTAGCAAAGAAGATTGTAGAGAGGACTAAGAGAAAATAAGAATAGTAGGTGGAACCATGGAAAGTGAAGAGAGGCAAAAAAACAGCCGGACGGTTGTAAAATACTACAGTAGAGCGTCGATTATCCGAACGTCGGTTATTCGAACGGCGATTAGGTTTGTATGAAACGTCAATTATCCGAATGGCGATTCGGGTTATCCAAAATATCAATAATCTAAACAATAATTTTGTTCATCCGAATGCTCAGTTATTCGAACGATTACACTCTATGTATTGTTGCACGATGTTTACATTGTACGTCACCGCCACTTTCTCGTTAGCAGTCGAGATTTGGCAGCAAAGAAGCGAGCTTCCGTTGTGAAGCAGAAGAACATCGTCGATTTTTTCAAAAATAAATAGATAAGAACTCAAAGATGTAGGAAAGTTGAGTATTTTTAAAGACATATTTAACTTCGTTCTCTATCATTAAATCATACAATGGTTATTTGCAATTCACCTAAAATGTACTTGTATTATTAACATATTAATGTTCATTGTACTTTTAAATATATATATTTGATCGTATTGAAAAAGTGAACTTTTTTTCGCCCACGGAATATTGCTGTTTGGTTATCCGAATTTTTGATTATCCGAAAGGCGCCCGGTCTCCATTGATTCGGATAATCCACGCTCTATCGTATAATGTTAAAATGAAACTAAAAACGGTCGGGAGGTTGGATGAACCCGCAAGGGTTTGGGATAAATGACTAATACTACTACTACTGGTAATGATGATGCTATTGAATGAATAATCGAATTTTCCAATTCACCGAGCGCTGATAATGAATTGCCGACCGATTATTAACATAAAAAAATAATAATAGCAATAATATTTATAATGTCGACAACAGCAGCATAACGATAATAGCAATTTTCACAATAATTACGCATCGATGAATGAGTGAATGAATTTTCGGTTTTGTGTTATGCTAATAATGGCTGGTGGTAGTTCACTGGTAATTAAAGAATAATAATACAGAACCAGTGAACGAATGAGTACATGTTTAGAGTTCGCTGAGCAATGAAAATAAAAAAACGCGGGTTAAATAGTAATAATAAGTAGAACAATGGAATAGCGGATCAACTGTGATAAGGAGCAAATTTGATCAGTGCTGGAAATCGAAGGGAAAAAAGGGGAATAAAGTGAGAAAGATAAATTCACAGACCCTGGCGTAACGTCGTAGAAACCTATAGGACAATGGTATGCCGAGGTCGAAGTCAACTATTTTGAGCACGTTCATTTCCATTCTGATGAGCTCTCTTTGGGAATATGCACCGTCGCATATGTACAAGAAGTCCTCAACCATCGGAGGAATTCTCTCCTGCGAAGATATTTCAAATATTTAACGAAACACCTGGTTGATATTCCGTGTCACTTTATTAGGCTGTATATTTGGTTAGATATTCAAAATATCGTTAAAAGTTAAAGTCGAACGATAAAAAGTTTCAAGGAAAAAGTTACGCAAGAAATGATTTTGAAATAAATATACTGGTTTAAGGAGGTACACCAGCTTCATACAATGTTGCCATGCTAAACGATGGTAAAGTTTCAAAATGGTGATAGATCAATAAAATTTGGTGAATATATATTCTTTAGTATTATATATGTCAATACAATTTTTTTCAGATTTTTTCATTGTGCCGTTATCGAGTAATTGAACATTGAAGTTCACGTGTATAAGCATAGCGTTTTTATAGATATAGGTATATATTCCGGGTATAAGAATAAACGCTTGTGAATTATTTGTAAGAAAACGGCACAACCAAAAAATCTGAAAAAATTTGTATCTACATGAATAATACTAAAGAATATATTCACCAATTTTTATTGATCTATCACCATTTTGCTGAAGCTAGTGTACCTCCTTAAATGTAAAAAAAAAAAATTGACCTTGAAATACGCATAAAAATTGTGACCAGAGGAAAAATAACGAACACCATCATTCTGTAGGTTGAAACTATGCAACTTTAGTTTGAAACATTTTTTCCTGAAGTGCATCCCTTTCAAGATATTTCGATGTGGCGACTCAAATGCGCAGGGTGTTTCGAATAAAGTGGTGCAAGATAATATCTCAGGAAGTACAGAATACAGTAAAAAATGTTCCAAATAAAAGTGGTTTTGTTTCAATAGGAGAAAAAGGTAGAAGGGCCAATTTGACCCTGGGTAAAATCCCTAAGGTCATGCGAAGATCAACGTCGAAAATTGTGTATCAGAATCCTTCTTTTTCCTATATACTTATAGCTTATTTCAAGAGCTTTTCAAAACACTATCGATAACTTTTTTTTCTACCAAGTACTTTTCCAGTTCCGAGACCTTGACAATTACAATACCGATAGAAAAAAATACTTATCCATGATGGTTTTCAAAAGTTTCAAGATCACCTATAAGAATATCGAATAAGAAATAAGGATTTGATAGACAGTATCGACATTGACCTTCGTATGCCCTTAGCAGTAATGCCCAAGGTCAAATTGTTATACCCGTCCTTTTCTCCCCTCAAAACGAAAGAATTTTTTATTGAATTTGATTTGATTTTTCACTGTAATCCGTACTTACTGAGATATAAGCTTGTGCCGCTATATTTGAGACACCCTGCACATAGACAAGGGTGTACCGTTCAAGTCATCACATAGAAATATCCCGAAATGGGTGCATTTTAGGAAAAAAAATTTCAAACAAAAGTTCCATAGTTTTCACGCACAGAAACATGGTTTTGGTTATTTTTTTTACTTCGTCGCCATTTTCAAGCTTATTTCGAAGCCAATTTCCGTTTTTCAAATGAGAACAATTCTTTGTTTATTTTAGAAACATTTTTTGCCCAAGGAAATACGTAACTTTTGTTCAAAACTTTTTTCCGTTTCGCTTCAATTTTCAATGATATATTGGATATCTAACCAAATATACAGCATAATAAATCGTTTTCTTTGTACCGTTTAAGTCGTCACATCAAAATAGCTCGGGAGGGATGAATTTTTGGAGAAAAAAAATTTCACACAAAAGTAGCATAGTTTCAACGTATAAAAATAATGGTCTTGTTTATTCTTTATTCGGTCGCAATTTTCAAGGTTATTTCAAGGTCAACTTTAGTTTTTATGCATATATATATAATTATTATTATTAAAAAAGACTTACGTCAAATTTGCTAGCTATAAAGAGACTCGCGGCCCCGAGGAGCTGTAACGTCTCTTTGCCGACCGTGACCTTCGTGAGATAGAGATCGACCAGTTTAACGGCGAGATAGAGGGTTTCGTGATTGAGCTCGAAGGATTCCTGAACCTCGACCATCCAATCAACCAGCAACGACCTCATCCACCGCGAGAGGCACACCTGCCTCTCCATGTAATCGCTTATCGGGAACAATTGTTCGCGACCTTTCAGGTACTCGAATATCTCCATCGCGTATTGAGAAACCTGGTAAGGATCACGCCAGTTTTCGCCGTCGAAGTCCCATTGCACACCCGGGGGCAATTCCCGCGCGGGTGCTGCGTCTAGTTTTTCCGCTATCGACGGTTCGCTCGGGCTAGCTGGCCTTGGTCGCTCCTTGCTCTCCGCGATTGTCCCGACAGTGGCCTTGTCCTCCTCGGTCTTACTCTCCACCTGTGTCGACAATTGGACCGACAATCGTGTGAGGGCAGATCATACATTTCTTACGCGGAGGACAAAATTGGCACGAGATTTTGTTCAAAGTGTATGGAAAAAGTTGCAGTAAACGTGTGCACCGAAAAATATATGTAAACGTTTTTATTTAATGTACTAAAAAGTAGAAAATAATGTTTTTTTTTTATCAAGCACCCCCATATGTTGCTATAAATAAAAGCTTAGGGCGCTCAGCTTTTTAAATGTTTAATAAATTCGATCAATGCAGTTTCATTAACCGTATTAACCCTTCGACTGCACACTAGGTCGTTTTGACCCAGTGATTTCTTTCGTGTAAGTACGTATTTTCCAACGTATGCCGCACTTTGAACGAATGTTTTGGCATTTAATTTTCGTTGTCTTCAAAAAAATTAATTTAGGCCCATAAAATATGGATAATTTACTACAAAAAAACTTCTCTACAAAAAAATACAAAAAAATGCATATTTACTGGAATACAACGATTTAAAAAACGCCTTGAGTCAGATTGACCCAAGATGCACTTATAGGATGGCGGCGGAGGTGTGCACTCGAAGGGTTAATTGGGCACATTAGTATTGGGAGTACAAATAAGTCTCCGCCGTTTGACAAAAGATGGCCCCACCAGGCGGTTATAGTTGAAATTGTGTGATGTAACACGTCATATCGTAAAGTTGGACATCTGGCAAGACCATAACCTTGAAATATTACCGATTTTGTATCAGCATCACATAATTTTTTTCGTGCGAAAATGTCGAGTTTTGAGCCGAATAAGCGTCATTTGCGGGAACTTTATAACTCTTCTTTACTTCTTTCATTTGAAGAAATCTGCAGCTGAGGCGCATCGATTGCTAGTAGAAGCGTATGGTGAGGCTGCTTTAATTGAGAGAAGTTGTCGTGAGTGGTTTCAATAGTTTAAGAACAGTGAGTTTGACGTCGGAGACAAAGAACGTAGCGGAAGGCCGAAACGAAAGACGCGAAATTGGAAGCATTATTGGAGGGAGATTCGTGCCAAACGAAAAACAATTATGTGCTGCTGATACGAAATCGGTAATATTTCAAGGTTATGGTCTTGCCAGATGTTCAACCTTACGATATGACGTTTTACACTGACAATTTCAACCATAACCTGGTGGGGCCATCTTTTGTCAAACGGCGGGGACTTATTTGTACTCCCAATAATTAGAGAAAATATTATTATCACACGTTTATGCTCAGTTTCGGGATTTTCATTTGAGATATCTAAGGTTGTTTTACAGTAAATGAAATTCAGTTGATGTGTTAACGGATTTATGTAAATTAAAGATTATCCATCTACATTTTGAGCGCCCGAGGGTTTAATTTACAGCCACATATAGGTAGCTTGGCAAAAATTATTTTCTACTTTTTAGTACATTAAATAAAGGCTTGTTTTTTAAATATTTTTTTTTACATATAAATTATTTTCTACTTCTGAGTGTTTAATTGATTTTACTAGTTAGTTGTTACAAGTAGTTTACTAGTTTACGATTGTGTACGTTAGGAACATGGAATCCTTGCAAAAAATAAGACAGTAATTGCGATTGAGCTTACGACTAATTGCTGCATATAAATGTATTATTTTCACATACAAACACAGTCGGCTACGAATTTGTTTGTATGTATTAATGAGATTTTATATCGCTAATTTTACATGAAGAGGTGAACATTTTTGGAAAAAAAAATTTAAGTTGATTCATGCATTGTCACCTTTTAGATGCATGTTTGCAAGATTTCAGAGCTCTACGTAGTCGGGAAGTGGGTGAAATATCGATTTTCCGTTTTGCATCTCACAGAAAGTCAAGTTAAATAAAAGCTTGTAAAAAAAGTTTGCGAATTTTTTTTCAGTACATTATTGAGAATATATTTAAAAAGAGAGAAAATTCTGAAAAAAAATCCCAAGTACTCGGACAAAATCGACAAAGTCGTTGCGTACGAGGACAACACGTTTCTGCAAAGTTTCTGAAGACTCGTGATACTTGTATAATGTTTGCACCTAAGTGGAGGGTTACAGAAGTAATGTGGCGATTCAATTTTGCGGGTAAGTTTAGATTTTACGTGCGCTTAAATTTTTCAAATAATTAAAAATTTCAAAATAAAAATCACGATTCAATCATTTCAAATTTAAAAAAAGCAAAATAACGATTCGATAATTTCAAAATAAAAATGATAAATAATGATACACTAATCTTAAAGTGAAAAAGAAACATACTGATGGAATAATTTCCATGGGAATGGAAGAGGAGCGTTGGCCCAAGAAATGTCTGAGGGAAGTGGCGAGACAGATGCAAAACGGGAACGCGACCAAACGGGGAGGAGACGTGGAAGAAGCCATAAACCAGGCAATATATAATTATAGCAAATAGATAATAAAGAGGAATGGGCGATAAAGACAGGAAGGGCAGCGCAAAACATAACAGATCAAGGAAATACAGAGGAACTGGGAGAATATTGAGAGATCAGGATACTGCATGAAATATAAAGACAGGAAAGAAGCGGTAGAGATGGAGAAGTACTGGGGAAAAGGAACTATCAGAGGAGAAATCAGCGAATTTATGAGGTATAAGAGTGCGGAGAAGGAGAAGGGTTTCAGGAATACGAGATGCAGAGTGTGCAGTAGAAAAGAAGAAACACTAGCGCACATATGGGAAAGTGAGGAGGCAAAGTCGACGACGAAGCTATAAAGAAATTTCAGCGATGAGCGAAGCAATAGGAGGGCGGGATAGCAACGGGGTGGATCAGGGCTCTAGAAGGGAAGGAAATAGTTAAGGGGTGAGATGCAGTCAGAATTTTCAAAAAAGCCCTATTGTATGGGCCAGGAATTGATGATTAGATGTAAGTAATTTTTTAATTAGTATTTCTATACATGAATCAAGCGTAAAATTGGAAAACTCTTCCAGAAATTTTCAAAAATGTATTACTCAAAAACTACGAATCTTAGCGAAATTTTATAAAGAATACCTACGTTTTTAAGATGCCCAAAATGTTTTAAAAAAATTATTCATCCCGAAATACTTTAGTTTTTTGAAAAATTGTTTTAACAATTGGCTATAAACAATTGAATGCTCGACTTTTCGGCAAACAAATTCAGCGGATTCAGCGGATCAAAATACATCAAAAAAAGTTTAGCTTCATGCATCAATACCGTATCCACATCGAAAAACTTTAAACGTGATTTGGATGAAATTTGGTGTGCTTATTGATAGCATTAAAAACTAGTCCTTAATCGAAGGATTTTCATTTTTGTTGAAAATTTATATATTTTTTTTAAACAATAAACGAGCGATTTGTTTGTCGAAAATCCAAAGTTATCTGTCGGAAGCCGCCATTTTGTTAATTAAAAAAAAAGCTTCGATTAAGGACTAGATTTATGATTAAACTAATGATTTTTTTTGTTTTTTCTTTCAGATGATCCAGTAAAATTTTATGATGGTCACCGCAAAGCACTACATGCCGAAGAGGGTCCGACAAAGATGGCGATTTTTTTTCAAAATAATCAATATTTTTCTTTGAAAATTTGTACAAGTCAAGTTGAAATTTAACATAAAAAGTCTGTGTAACCACTTTTGTAAAACAAACTTAATTACTATAATAGAAAAAAAATTTTAAATTCTCGTTTTTTCACGCCTCTGACTGCACCTCACCCCTTGAAGAAATGTGCGAGCTAGTGAGATAGTTTGAGGAGCTACCAAGGAAGAGGGGAGAGGACAAGAAGACTACTAGCAATAATGAATAGAAAATAAGAATGGGAATAAGTGGAACCATGGAAAGTGAAGAGCGGCTCAAAAAACAAACGGATTGTTGTAAAATACTATAATGTAAAAAGAAAATCGAAAAACGGACGAATTGAATAGTTTCAACGTAAAAAAGAAAGACGATCCTTCATTGTTAAATTTAAAAATGCATCAATAATTGAGAATTAAAAGAGAAAATTAATTATTCAACAAAATCGAAATAAAAAATAAAAGTAATGATTGAATCATTTTAAATTGACAAATAAAAATAATAATTCAATTATATTGAATTAAAAAACGAAAATAATAAATGCATAGCTTCAAATTAACAAAGAAAAATAATAATTCAATTATTCCAAATCGAACAAAAAAATAACAGGTCGATAAATTCATATAAAAAATACTGTTAACTATTCCAAAAATTAAAATTGTGCACGTTGGAAACTCGCATATTTCTTCTTCTTTTGTTTCGACAAAGCTTTCTCTATAGCCGCAAAATTGTTTTTTTTTCGCTTTATCTTGCTTCGCGACTTTGTCCGCAATTTTTGGAATTGTTGCCGCGCATTGGAAATGGTTGGTAACAAGAAAGCGAGGAAGCGCTTTACTCACTTTGGCGGCAGTCTTGGTTGATTTTTTGCCAGTGTCATCCGACACATCCTCCAAAGCGCTCACGTACAGGGAACCGTCTTCGGACTTCTCGAGGTCCAAACTGCGACGGACGTTGAGGTTCGCGTTTATCAACGGCAAATCGACTCTCTCCTCGTCCTTCTTGGCCCTAGTGGCGATTTTCGTTTTCGCTGCGGCGACGACGTTGCTGTCCGTGCGCACGTTTATCTTTTCCAAAACTCGCAGTTGGGTGTGCTGTGCCAGCGGCTTTACTTGCGGGAGCAACGCTTTTTTCGCCAACTTCTTCGGCTCCTGTTGCTGCTGCACGCCCAACGTTTTGCCGATAGCCTGCAATATTTTTCGTTCTCTTTCGTGACGACCTTTCGCTTTTTTTCGCGCTTGGCGTTCGTTTGGGCCTGCTTGGGTTAGTTGATTTTTTGTAGGGTTTGAATTTCGCGTGGCTGGGGCTTTTAGAGGAATATCTTAAATTGTTCGCGACACAATTATTGAAAGAAAAAAAAAACAATGTACTTTAAACTCATAGGGAGTTATTAAAATCTCGGAAAAAGAGGGTGGATTTTTGTTTCGACGGGCAATGGCGTTCTTCGAGAGAATTTTGAAAACTATTCAATGAAACAATAAACAAAAATGCGGTTTCGAATTTCGTACGGAATTTTCAGAATGTTTCAAGACAAAATTGTTGAAAAAGGGGTTAAAAATATTCGAGTTTATGTTTTTCCTGTATTGCAGAATTTTCATGCAAAATTTTCAAGATTATTTGAGCGAAAGGTGAAAAAAATTATTTGGTCTTGTTTCGAATTTTAGTTCGAAATTGAGGAGCGATTCGGGAGTAGTTTTGTTTGGCTTTTTGCTATTTTGTACTTTATATCGAATTTATAAAATTATTCCAGAGCAACCGATTTAAAGAAAACTGCAAAATAATAATTGGCTCGTCGTGTATTGAATGAATTTCTGATTTCATGTTTGTGTATACTTTTCAAAATTATCCAACAGAAAGTCGTTAGAGAATAGGATTCCAAACTGTGTTACATAGGATTCTTAATATAATTCCAGAGCAAATTATCCACGAAAATGTACTCTTTCACATTACCCATAAAATTTTCAAAATAATTCACTACAAAATTATTGAAGAAAAATCTACAAAAAAATCGTCTCATTCAATCTTGAATTCTACACAGAAATCTCAAAATTACCCGATGAAAAAAGCTTTCAAAATTCGCTATATCTCATTTTCAATTGCGCATGAAATTTTTGAAAATCATTCAGGAGACAATCACTCGAGAAACGATTAAGATAATGTTTTGTTCGATTTTGAATTCTACATGCAATTCCCAAAATTACTTGAAAAAAACTCATATAAAATAATAATAATAAAAACAGCAACATTTCCTGTCTCGAATTGCCACAACTTATTTTCTGTTTCCTTCGCTTCTTCAGAGAGAAAGGAAGCCAAAAATTGCAACTCACGTTTGTGATATTTCCAAGTGCGGATCTTTTGGTCGTTTTGTCTTTGAGCGGCGAGCCGTCCGCTTTCCTTTTGATTCTCGGATCCTTCATGGGGACGGTGGGCTTGGTCAAGGCGTTGTTGGACAGTGCTTTCTGATTCCTCGTCGTGATGCCTCGTCGCGTCGTCACGACAGGGGCGTTTTGCTTGTTCTGAGGGTTCAGAACTTTTGTAGGTGCCATTTTCTCTGGCGTTTGCTTCTCGCAGGTACGAAATAAAAAGCTGCCTCGACTCCTCGTGGCTTCCTACGCAACATCGTAATTGAGAATCAGTCAAGCGCCCTGAGAAAATATCGCGAAAATTTCTCGTTCGTTCTCATCAAGGTGGAAAGGAAAAATCGACATTGTCTAGAATTTCGTTGGCAAATTCCGTCTTGATACATTTTTTGTGATCATTTCTTTCTCTGGCTGTTAAATATTTTTATTAAGGGGAAGGGGAGCTATGATATGTCGATAATACGATTATTTTTATTATTGTAAATGAATAAGGAATAGAATTATGGACAAGAGGGACGAACAGCGAGGTCATGAAAATTCCGCAAAATAGACGGCCTAAGAAATGTCTGAGAATGATTATTTTTTTAATTGTTTATTTTATTCTTTTCTTTTTAATGCTTAAAAGTAGAAGCCAGAGCGATATTCAATACAAATCCTGACACATCGGCCTATATATGGAGAATGGAGACTGGGAGGCCAAAAATCAAAGTACAAGCGAGAAAGAGAGCTACATATTGACCATATCAAAAATGGATAGCAAGCGATGGCCAAGAATTCGTCCAAGTGGAGAAATAAGGAACTGGGCACATGGAAATACTCCAAGTGGGATACAGAAATGGAAAATGTGTTTAGAAGAGGAGATGAAGAGTCAATGCGAAGAATAGGAATAGGTGGAGATTTGAGTCGACTAAGAAGTTAAGCTAACAACTGAATGTGAAATACTGAATGATCAAAGCACGCAGGGAGACTGGTGCAGAATAGAAACTGCGAAATACTGTATAAAATATAAATATTGTATAAACAATGTGCAAAAATATTGAGAATAGAAAAGTATAAAAGGAGAAGATAAAGAACAGTGGGCCAAAATAAAATGCGGCAATTTGGGAAGGGAGGGAAATAAAGGATTTAATGAATAGTCGTGCCCACTGTGCGGAAAGGGAAAAGCGAATTTAGAGCATATAAGGGCAATATGACAAATTTAAGAGAATGGTAAGTAGAAATATAAGGAGGAGTGGGGAAGAATTGTTTATAGAAACAAAGCATATAGGATGGGATGAGCTGCTAAATGGAGAAATTAAGCCTTAATTCTCATGTATATGTGAACACGTAAGAATGTTGGAGAAAAACGTACAGACTAGATTAAACAAGGAGTTAAAGGGGTATAAGATAATGTATAATGGAAATGTAGTAACAGGAAAAAAGAGATTAATGTAAACCAATGACAAGATTGTATGTATACTAAGAATAGTATAAGTAAGAATGGTATAAAAGAGAACCATGTAACTGCTGTAAATTAATGTAATATTCTAAAGCCTGAGAAGCAAGAACGGCTAAATAAATCCATCTATTATTATTTTATGAATGATTTATTCTATTGTTATTTCTTTTATCATAAACTAGAGCAATAATTGATTTTCTTACTTTATCGTATCGTTATTTGGTGTACTTTTTTCTTAAATGGCTATTTAATGTATCAGATTAAAAAATTAGTATCTAGTTGATCATATTTTGTTTGATATTTAATTTTGTTTTTTTTTTAATATACATTATTTTATTACATTTTTTAATTGTTATGATTTTGAATTGAATTGTTTTCATTGAATTTTTACATTGTTATGATAATTTTATTTCTTTTCGAATTATTTGGTTTATCATGTCTTGGGATTATTAAGTTTATTACTTTTGTTGATAATTGATTTTATCATTTTATCGAATACACATTTTACGTGGTTAGTTTTGTAAATTTAGATTTTTCAATGTCTATACAATTTACTCCGTTTTTAAAGACCTAGGTAATTTTATTTAGTATCAAAAAAATGTTATCTACTTATTTATTTTTATCAGTTGTCAATAATTTTATCATTGTTTCAGATGGTTCTTCGTTCATTCATTTTCATCGTACTATTAGTCCAATTATTTTCTCAAATTTTCACATTCACATTTAAAAAAATGATTTTTTCACGTGTTTTTTTCTACTTTTTTCAGAATTATTTATTATATAGTGTTGTTTTCCTCAATTTTTGTCTACCAACGAGAAGAAAAATATCCGAGAGCGAGAAATGCGACTCGCACATTAGCTTTTTTCTCTCGCAATTCTGAGGTTGGCGACTGTAGGACAAACGTGGCAATATCGAAGGTTAGATCATCAAGCGTGCTTGGACGCCCGAATTTTCGTGAGTTTAGGTCAGAAAACTCAAAATATCAGAGTTTTTCCGGAGTCTCGAAACGGCGTGCGTGTGAAAAACGCGGGAATGGCCCCCCTCCCCCCTCTTTACAGTTGTCGCTGCCCTCGCTCCGCGCCCGCGCGTTGCTCTGGACGCGGTAGCTCTCGACGAGAACGCGAAAGCGAAAACAATTATCACGAATAAACGTGGCCGCGGTACGACTCGCGGATTTATTCTCTTCTTCGCTAGACTCCCCTCGACGCTCGATACACAAAACCCGTACGGGCTAAACATGTAGACGAAAAAGAAAAGCCCACCATCTTTACCCTCGCAAACACCAAATAAACGGAGTTTTTTTTTCTCAACACTCGTACGAAATTTCGATCTTCAGAACTGCCGGATCGCTTGGCTTTTTAATTATCCACAATGTTTCGTCTTACCTGCGAAGTTATGCGGCTTTTTTTGTGCTCCGACGTGAAATAAAATGTCTCATTTGTGACGAGAATCACGCAAGTTGCGAGTAAAGAAAAACCGTTTCTTTCCTCCTCTCACAACGAAACTACGCTCACATTTGCGTTCCGCTCGTCCTGCCCAGGAACAACTGAAGTTGACGCTGAGTTCAAAATATTCACGGTTACGTTCTGTGCCTCGAACCCATTGGCCAGGCGTTCGGCCAATCCCCGGCGCGCGGATGGATCCGCGGGAGTGTAGACGAAAACGCGCGCGGCGCCATCTGCCATCGACGAGTGGTATCGCATTTCTCGCTTCGCGCTCGGTTAACGACCATATACATATATAGCGACCATATGCATATATAGACAATTATATTTTCTTGAGTGGCGTGACGCGAGGCTAGTTCTCTCGTACCCAACCTCCAAACGTGTCGCGGCGACGACGTATTCATGTGAAATGTTTCGTCTCGAATCCGCGATAAATTACTAAGCTCCACGATGTTTGTAAATAATTCGTAGGAATTATTATCGTTTCTCAATTTCTCGGAGTTCAAAGTCGAAATTTTTATTATCGGGTATTGCGATTTTTTTTTTCGTGTTATACGTTCGGGTTTGCGAATCATTGAAACAAGTGGCCAAAGTATGCAGGAAGAACGTTTCGTAGTAAAGTATATTGCAATTAAAAATTGCTTTGTTTATCTGCCAGAGTTGTTGACGAGAAGATTGGATCCTAAGGTAGGCTGTTGCATTCACAACAATCACAGTCATTATGATTATTGACGCCTTTTTTTAAGTGAGCTAGCCGGGACAACATTCGCGCTTATCGACCGTAGATAATGGTCATTTCTATAACGGTCAGTTAAGACGAAATGACGGAAGCTGAGAATATTGCGAGGCTGGCATCTCATGCTGAAGTTGTCCGTTTTTAGCGATAGATGAATAGCGTTGATCATTAAGGATAAAATATTTCAGGTTAACGGTCTGAAGATTTCGCATGATGAAAATGATTATTACGCATCGTGGCGTCCGATCTCCGGGATAGAAGAATCATTGCGGATCAGTGCTACATTTGCTCGTGTTCTTAACATTAAGGAAGGCGATGAAGTTATCGTTACTTCGGTGCTAAATACACCCTACCTGTCTTCTGTTACGGTCACCCCACGGAGTGATGAGGATTGGAGGATTGTGGTAGGTTTAGTCATTTCTTGCAGTGACTTACCTATTTACTCTCCGAGGTATTCGCACGGTATTACATACAGGTCAAGGAAACTATAGGGAAGGAGTGCAATCTCCGTATTCTGGCGCGTCCGTAAAAGTGGGACAAAATTGGGTTCCGCATAAGCGGCGCTGGGGAAGTTAGTCATTATGTGCTATATATACATGTATGTTTTGCGCATGCGTGGTTACCAGCTGTCACATGAGCTGAAAATTTTAATTTTCTCAACCTTAATTGATTTTATGAATAAATTTCGTGTAGCTTTAGTAGTGCCTTAAGATGTTTCTACATTTAAGTTGTAGCGCAATAATCCACCTAATTACGAAAAAAACCCTAAAAAATGCCATAACAATTATATCCGACGTAAATAAACATTTCATTCAAATGTGGTCGGGTGGCCGAGATTATAGTATGTAAAATATGTAGAAAATGTCAGCCACTGGGACATGCGAGTGTAAATTGCAACCTCACATACCACTGCGTCAAGTGTAATGCTTCACACGAAAACGGAAAACGCACTTTAAACAACTCATCAGATAAACAGCTCCACCGCTGTGCAAATTGCAACAACCTAGATCACCCAGTGATCATAAGTGATGCCTATACTACAAGTTCATATAGAAACGCTCATAAAGTGACAGGCCGTAAACAACGACAACTCATCGAAATAATTGAAGCGATACACCCCAAAGTCACATCGGAAATATCCTTTGCATAAGCAATGGCACCACCCGCGGCGACAGTAGCAACAAAGTGATTCGCTACGCAGTAGCGAGCATCATCCGCAGCATCACGAGACTCGCCGCTACCATGAGCCATCATTTTACACTTTACCTTTATTAAAATAACATCAAGACTTAAAGATGCTGATAACAACAGTCCAAAGTCTACAATCTAAATAGTACTGAGCTGCGTTTGTTTGTTAAGTTTAATTTAACGCACAATATCAAAAGACGGTATGGCACTGCGCGAGGTACTGCTTTCGATTCTGTCCTCGTAACGTTTTTTTATAACTGATTTTTTTTTTTTATTGAAGTTATGTTACACCTCTTTTCGGTAAATCAGTTGAATTATTGATTACATTTGTTATAAGAATCACAATAACGCAAATAAAAATAGTAATAATTCCTAAAAGCTATTAAGGTTAATGTGTTTAGTGATGGTTTTTGGTAACTATCCAAAAATGCATTATAAAAATGATTTACAAAGTCATAATACATTTTACGTAATTAAACAAAAATTAAAGAACTTTGTAAAAATTGTCATACCAATTATTGCATTAAACTAATTAGACGAACTGGATCGCAAAGAAACAATCGTACTGCACGATAGGTGTTTTTTTTAACAAGCGTCAACAATTAGCCGCCATGACAGTCAGTTTCACCCTGTGCACTGGCTGTATTGATATATTTTTGATACACTACGGACACGGGCGACGTCTACAGGCCATAGTTAACACCACGCTCTTGGGTCAAATTTACGAACGTTTCTTATACCGTCTCACCATACGAAGATTGGACTCCTTCCCTATAGTCTCCTTGATACAGGTCTTGAAACGACGGTAGTGGGGAAAGGTTCACTCAGCGTCCAGTTTTTGCATAAATTTTCGGCCGCAAGGTGCGCGTAGGGAGTGTCGTGTGCAAGAGAGACAGCAATATAATATGTGTCTGTTTTGCATACAGCGCAAGCAGTTTAGACTGTAATGTCTCGGCAAGTAAACACGGAAAGTAAAGGAAAAAAGTATGTATTTGCATGCTTAAATGCACAAATAAATACATACATGCTTAAAAATATAACCAAATCTATATTAACCGCGTGCAAAACTCAAGCGACTGTGATAAAAGTGATTAATATTTTGTTATTTCTATTCCGTTGGTAGTTCAGCACTTGGCCAGCGCACTCGGAACCCGAAAGTTCTGGATCGTCACTGAATCAAATTCTCAATAACAGTTATTTATGCATGTCCAATTTTTTTTCATACGCGTTACGATTTTGAACTGTTATACGTACATACGCCTATATGACGAAACATTTTATGATCGGCTTAGGTTAGTCTCACGACACCCGCCGATCACAACGACACGCGGTGGCAGCGATAAGAAAAAAAGCTTGGACACTAGACAGCTCACTTGCTGCCTATCAAATACGATCGCCGTTTCAAGACCTGTATGTAACACCGTGGGTATTCGTCAAACTTCGGATTCGAAAACAAAAATTGAATTTTTAGAGTATGAAAGGACAACTTCACGAGATAAATCGGGGACATTCATTTTGCAGGAATACCAAGCCGATAGGATTCAATCAGTTATGTTGGATCAAATAAGTTTAGTAGCGAAAAATCAGTCGATCGTTGTGTGGATCTCCAAGGGCCTGTCGGTAACATTGTCAATTGGTAAGACGCCTGGTAAAACAGCTTAAGAACGAACGATCGGTAATGATATGTGATCCGACTTCTGGTAAAACTGGTTGAGATACCAACGGTCGAAAATGGTCAGTAGAAGATTTTTGGTAAACCCGTTTAATATACCGACAATTGGTAATATTATTGATAGGTAAAAGTGTTGGCAAAGCACATCAACCGCCAGCAATATTCACGATATTCAAACTTCATAAATAAAATCACCGCTTCGATTTTGAGTAATATTATCAATCGGGAAGACTAAGGGTAAAGCAGATTGAAATATCGATGGTTGATAACATTATTGACCGTTCATATCATTGGTGAAATAGATTGAGATACTGATGGTCGGTACGGTGATGAGATACCGACGCTCCATCGGCAATACCCTCGGTAGACCAGATCGCAATTTCTATTGTCGATATTATCAATCAACTAGATTCAGTCCGTGTACCCAATAAACAGTCCTCAATGTTTAGCCTCATTAATTCTTCATTTTGAAAATTATAACAAAAACTACAACCGCGTGCATTCGAAATCTTGTTTTTTTCTTCATTCAGATGCAATTAGTCCCGATTTCAAGTACGGAAGGCTCGGCGATCGTACCGAAATTCATGTCGAAGTGCCCAAGCGTCCAAGAAGTTCACGGAAAGGCTTATCAACAGTCGATAAAGTGAAACAGGACTTAGAAAGGTTCTTCAGTGGGACTCCATTCTCCAAGATGTTCGAAAAGAACGAAATTAACGATAATTCGAGCGATATCAAGACATGGATGAGGGACAACTCAGGTTTAGGGATTCCCGAAGTTTTTCGGGTTCATAGTTTATCAGCAATGAAAGAAATCTGCTCGACCGACATCTCCGGCTACCCTAACAAGTCTATCTATGATATTTTCGTCCACGAATTTGACATACCGACGTGCCCAAAAATTACGGAAGATGCGAAAGGTCGTTTTTTCAAAATTCGAAAATTACGGGAAGATCGTCGATACGTGGACGCAACGAGTACGGATTTTTTACGAACGGATCATTCCGCAATACCCAAACAGTCCGCAGAGTTGGTGGTGAGGTTATTGGTCATAGAATCGCAAATGAAAAATAATCCGTACGTCGATGACGAAATGATTTCTAAGATAAAGAACTCAATTCACAAGAAAGTTTACGTTTCGACCAATTTACGGCGCAATTTAAAACTGTCCGTCGGTAGTAAAGTACTGTTGGAGCCGTTACCGAGTCCGAAGCGGTCGGTAACGTCGATCTCAATATTCCCCAGTGCTCGGTCGATAACAAAGGAAACATTCGAGGAATTTCTCCTCAACACCGCGTACGGCGACGAGATTCTATTGAACTCCCGGTCAAGAATTTATTTCGAAGATGGCGCCAGTTGCATGGTGCTCTGTTCGCCCGAAGAATTTTCTCCTTTAGTCGTCAACGTTGTTGAATTGAAAAAGATCGATATTTCCGTGAACAACTTCACGTCACCTGATTCAGACGAGCCGAGCGCCCACTACGAAGAAAATGCGGAAATTGAACCGGCCGCCATTGCGTTACTGTGAGTAATGCACCGAATTTCCGTCATTGATATTTTCATTGGTGGAAAATATTTTAAGCAATTATCAATAATGGCGGGAAAATTACAGACCCCTCCAATCGATAATCGCAGAATGCCGAATTGTTCTTGAGCTAAGCTTGGGCCTGGATGGCGTACAAAATTTACGCTACGAACCAGGCAATCTTCTCCTTTGCGGCGATGTTGGCGTTGGAAAAACAACGCTTTGTAAGACTTTGCGAAGGATTATGCAACAGTCGCCTCATTTCGTACACGTACATACCATTGAATGCAAGTCGTTGAAAGGCAAGAACATTATAATTTTTCTCCTGACAAAGTTTAATTTAAAAAATGATTACTCCACTCACAACTATGTAACATCTACCAACTCTAAATATCTGATTATTAACTAATATCTAGAATTAAAGCTATCACTACTAAATATGACTATGCCTATAACTGTAACTATAATTACAACCATACTTATAACTATGGATTAAGCTATAACTACAACTATGCCTGCAATCGACAACTATGACTACGGCTATTTCTATTTCTCTATCTTTATCATCTTCAACTATTTTCTATATCTTTACAACTTTATAACTATAACTATTAATAATAACTACTGCTATGATTGTAACGATAACTATAATTACAATAATACTTATGACAACTATGAATTTAGTCGCAACTACTACCATGGCTATAAACGGACAATGACTACAACTAAACCTACAGCGTTAACTGTAACTGTAACTATGTCTGCAATGAATAACCGTGGTCATGGCTATAACTATACCTGCAATTAACAACGATAACTATACAACTAGTAACCATAACTATAACAATGGGTATAGCTATATCTTTATCAACTGATAACTATAATTATCACTGTAGCAATTGCAATATCTTTTACTAAAAACTATAAATATTACTATAATGAGTGACAAAAATTACAAGTATGACTATAACGGTCGGTAGAATTATAGTTATTGCAATACTTTCAACCAGAAACTACAACCATGCCTACAAATATAATCGTATCGACAAATACAACTACATCCAATTCTAATAACCATGACTATGTCTATAGCCGTAATTATAGTTACCGCTATACTTATAACTATGAATTTATCTAGAATTGCTACTATTACTTTAACTATATTATGACTGCAATTATGCGTATAATTAACAACTATATCTATATCTACAACTAGTAACTATAAATATGACCACCATTGTAAACATAACTATGACTATTACTATACTACGACTATGACTTTAACTATAACTGTAGTTATCGCTACTACATTATGACCAATTATGTTACTATTATTACTGCCACTATTACTAGTATTATACACTTTATACAAGTCTCGACATACAGTCGGCACTTATGAGAATCATATGGACGTATGGGAAGTAGGGTTCTCTTACAAATACTATAACTATGGTTATTACTATAATAACTGTTGAAGTTAGTTCAGAACTATGAAACTAGTTTCGCAAACACGTAATTGTTATGAACAAAACGCAGGAAAACGGGCTGAAGCGATCCATAAAATTGTGTCCACGTCTATGGCTGATTGCATATATCATCAGCCGTCCATATTAATTTTGGACGATTTGGAAAGCATCACAAGTACGCCGTCGGGTGACGAAGAGATGACTCCGGATGCGATTAACGCCTCAAGGTGCGTTACATCGGCGAATCAGTTTTACGTAAACGCGCCATGTTGAACGTAATAAAAGAAATGAAGGGTAACACCGGGAAGATAAAAAAATTAACCTAATTCAAACGAACTTCGGCATTTTTCAGAATTTTGGACGTAATTTTCAACATTTCCAGCGAGTCTCAATCTTTGCATTACGTGTCTATAATTGCGACATGCACAAACATCAACAATATGGGGCCGAAACTAAGTTCACCGAGGGGTGTTCATTTATTTCGAACAGTTTTAAAAATGCCCGATCTCGCGGAAGTAAGTCTCTCCTTCCGGTGAGGGTCGAAGGTTGTTGTGAGGTTAGAATTTAAAAAATGTTCTTCACTCTCGTCGTCAAGGAGCACCGGATCGATATACTGAAGCTTGCTCTGCGAAATCATATACACGTGCCAGCAGCAATGAATTGGGATTATTACGGAAATAAGACTGAGGGATGGGTGGCGCAGGATCTTATCGATTTCGCTGAAAAAGCATCCTTTGCTGCATGGAAACGCCACTGTACGTTGAAAGCCCGAGTATACGGTCCCTGTGACCTTTCTTTACAGTTCATGCGCAATAACGTCACGTTTTGCACCATTCTCTATTGGTGGAAACATGAAGATTAAACATGCATTCCGAACTTCCTATTTCGAGCCATCCGTAAATTTGTGCGATCATTCTAGCGGCTTTGATTATTGACATATATATATTAAAACGCAAATAATAATTTTTCAAAGTACTAATTTTAATTCTTCACTGCTATCTGAGTCTACATCTGTCGACTATTTTCTTTGTTTTTCATGTACTTACGATTTTTGTGATCCTGTTTCCGGCATTCTGGCATTTACGTTACGATAGACGGTTTGAGCTCTATTTTTATAGACGAATTAGTCTTCGTATTGCTTCTTTTCTATTTTTACCGTTTCAAGGTTAATTGGAGCGTCGCGTTCACTTTGTGGTCTGGCTATTACCACATGGGTCGCTCAGTTGTTATCGGAGTGACCCTGGTCGTCAAATTTTGTACCGGTATTTTCTACATTTTCGCGAACGCTTTTTCTACTGCTTTCCCCATGAAGTTGTTGACTTCTGTACTTTAATCTGAATTATTCCTAACCTTAATTCATCAAGCTTAGGTAGAAGATACTAGGAGAATACCTTCTGATCCTAGATTATATTGGAACACCTTTCAATTATGTCATACTCAAAAGTTCTTCTATTTTTTGTCCTTTTTGCAAAGACTGAATAGCAAGTTTTTACCGATAAACTAACGCTGTCAACACGCGAAAAAGTTTCTACTTTAAATACCCGAAAGTCAAAGCTGACCATGTGCGGAAGTCTGAATTTTAGTCGACAGTACGTTTCTTCAAGTATGTTAACCAAGGAATTTGGACCCCTGTGCTCTAGTCTCCCTGTTTTACACAAAGTCTCCGTGTTGTTGTTTTTAGGTTAGTTTGGCAGATCCACCATGCTGCTTGGTTCGTTTACAGCTCAGATAATGTCCCCTAACTGCATACGTTATTTTCAGTGAAGAATCGAGACAACGAGCCTCTAGCCCTGACCGAAGAGGACTTAATTGTGACTTTAAATAGTTACAAAACGATATCGTTGCATGGTGTGCAGTTGTACAAGAGTTCGAATCATGATTGGTCGAATGTCGGTGGTCTGGCAAAGGTTAAACAAGTTCTTACCCAGTTGTTGAAATGGCCTATGCAGTATCCGGAACTGTATCGTAACTCACCTATTAAGAACCAAAATGGCGTTCTCCTCTATGGAATGCCCGGCACGGGCAAAACTATATTGGCTGGTGCAATGGCCAAAGAGTGCGGCGTCAATTTAATCAGCGTCAAGGTATTCTTTCATGAAGGACATCTTCTTATCTATTTGGTTCATTTGTACTGTCATCATTGACTCGGGTGTTGAACATGTTCCTAAAACTAATTTCTCGTCGTCTGCTTGTTCTTTACTGACGTCAAAGTTAACAGACTGCGAAGGGATTACATGCTTGCTTCCTATCTGAAAATGAATACACTTAGTTTTCCGATTATTTTACTTATCATTTCTTTGCGAACTTCGTGAATGTGGATAAATCCGGTACGTTGGATTGCAGGGACCTGAACTATTGTCTAAGTACATTGGGGCTAGCGAAGAAGCGGTGCGAAACGTGTTTGACAAGTTAGTACCTCTCTCCATTTTGTTATAACGATGTCTTAGGTATTAATTCTGGTTTTTCGTGGACAGAAAAGAGCAGCAGCGTTTTGGTAACTTACCAGCATCGGTTTGGTTATTCGACATGCCATCGACCTGACGCTAGTGGCAACTAGTAAGTTACTAAAATGCTACTGTCGCTGAAAACTAATAAAGCCCTTAAATGCTGCTATCTTTTGCTGTCGCCGAAATATCACCCCAGACTAGCATTTGATGGACAGCAAGAAGCAGTACCATTTTGGTGAATCACTAGCATTGGTTTGGTAATTCAACATGCCATTGGACCAATGCTAGCAACAAACTAGTAAGTTACTAAAAGGCTGCTGTCTTCTGCTGTCGATGAAACGTTAACCTTAGAGATCAATGGCACATCTGTGCGCCTCTTGACTTTTGCACAGTTATATTTTCACTATCAGTATCCTGAAGCAATGAATATTGATACTCTTTGTCCAGAGCTCGTCGTGCCAAGCCGTGCGTACTGTTCTTCGACGAATTCGACAGCCTCGCACCAAGGTTAGTAATACCATATTTACATTACATGCTACGGCTGAACAAGAAGCAACTTGGGCTTCTTGTTCGACCGAAGAAGATTTAGGAAATTCGGAATGAGGAACAAGGTATCCTTGGTCCTCAAGGAAACGCTATTATTCCGACCGTGAGATCTGGGAATAGGGCATAAATGGGAATTCTCTGTCCCTCCAACAACTCAATTTGCAGAATAGGTTGAGCACAAGATTGAGGCTACTGACCCAAGATTGTGTATCCGAATGTTTCTCTAGACGTGGCCATGACAGCACAGGTGTCACGGACCGTGTCGTCAATCAACTGCTAACGCAACTGGACGGGGTTGAAGGTAGGGAAGGGGTCGCGGTCGTCGCTGCATCATCGAGGCCTGATTTACTTGATCCGGCACTTCTCCGGCCTGGTCGTTTGGACAAGTCTCTTTTGTGTCCATTGCCTGATGAGGTGAGTGTCATCTGTTCGTAACTCGTACATCCAAGGGTAAACATTCGATTGCATTTCCGGAATTAAACGGGAACAGGCGGGGATGTATCGTTAGTGACGACTAGGTGATACCGCAACGGATGTGCGTCATGCTCGCCATCTTGAAGCGGCACTTTTCATCACTGGGTTTCCGTTTAATTTGCTTAGCACTATGCACTTCCTCCTGTAGAGCCATTTTGTAACTCGTAGCGGCAGTTTTCGTTATTGTTAGCTGGCGATAGCCATGAGAAGCGCCCTTTCCGCTGTGATCGTCGATGCGATTGGCTGTGTAACTTACTATTGTGTTACTATTTACCGACAACGTACGTGCCCGCTACCGAGTTACAGAATCGCGCTAATGGTTGTCTTTACTCCTTAGTTGCGGTTCGTAATTTTATTCTTGCCTCGAGACTAGACTGACACCGACAGCGACAAACTGAACTACTCTTGACATGCATTCCGGAACATTTCCACAAACCATTGCACAAGTTTTGTGGTTATGGACCGAGTATGTTCGTGAATTCTTCGTCTTTCTAGAACGACAGGGAAGCAATTCTCAAGGTTTTGTGCGAGGCTCAACACATCGATACGAAGAATCTCGATCTGATTAATCTCGCAAAAAGATCGATCGGATTCACAGGCGCTGATCTCAATGCCGTTTTAACGCAAGCCAAGTACGACGCACTGGAGAGTGCCCTCTCCAACATGATACCCGTGAGTAGAGCAGCTTATGTTAATATAGACAGCTATGCGTGGTGGATTTAGAGGCCCTCAGGAACTTTGAAGCGCTGGTGGTACCTTAAAATGCTAGGGAAATGGGTGAGGAATTCTGGTTCCGCAATGGCGACAGATTAGTGACGAGTTTGTTCCTTTCAGTTAGGCCCTCGTCAGGGATACACGCCCTGGTTTTGGCGGAAGCGACGTCAGACACAGCTGTATGAAAAGTTACTATAAGTTCAATAAAATTTCTGGTAACTCGTGCAATTCTCTAGATCCCCACAATTGAGATATTAACAAGAAATGTTGGATTTTCTTTAGAATTCGTCTGTTGTGATAATAGAACAGAATGTCAAAGGGGTTTTTCTTTGAAATAATTATGAAGATAATTATTAATTGTTTTTATATCACTATAATTCAAATGGTAGATGTTGGCGAGAAATGCCACGCGATCGGCGCTGGTGACGGCATTGTTCGAATGCGACCGAATACGCTATGCATACGGCCAGAGAACATAGATTTACATGGAACAGGGCTGATGGGCGCGCTTGGCACGGTTTTTCTGGGTACCGTTTAATACTATCCCCAGCCACTCTGGCGCTGTTGTACATATGTGTGAACGAATACACTGACGTTGGGGTCGTAATGCGCGCTCTCTCCCACCCAGGCGCTTTACCATGCTTGGGGTAATAGTGCGTTCTCTCTCGCATCTATACGTTATCTCGTGCCTGGCGGGCATGGGGTCCTGATACGGACTATATATTTGAGCCTTATTCTTTTCCGTTTATGAAGCTTTTGTATTGATTTTATTGAACTTTTTTCTTACTCGCTTAATAAATATTCAATTAATCAGTAATAAATCGTTTAAAAAAAATTAATTTCCGAAATGAAAAAGGAAATTAGCGAACAATGTTCAAGACCATGAAAACTTGATTTTCATGATCTTGATTTCAATATTAAAAAAAAATTATTAGAAAAAAAGGAAAAAATTTGTTCTGTTCGGAAAAAGTTTTTCAACGCGAATTTTTTCCGCGACAAATATCATTTTAGCCGTATACTCTTTTGATTACGATTTTTTCACCGTAGTCTTAATTTTGAAAAGTTCAAACAGTTTCAAATTTCCCTTCAGTCGAGATTTATTGTAAATCAAAAATGTTATCACAATAATAAAATTACTGATTTACCATAAAATTGTACCAAAATATAAATAGAAACAAATCGTAAGAGGTGCGGCTCGTCATTTCGTTGAGTAAAAAAGTATCACTGAAAGATTAGACATATAAATGATAATATGTACAACAACAAAAGAGAGTAACTTGAAAAAAGACGTAATAAGTGAATTTTTTAATATGGAAAAATATTGTTGTCTAATTTTTGTTATGTTCATTTAAAAAATGTGCTTGGAGATATTCGACATTTTTATCATTTAAAATTAAGACGTTGATTGCTTGAGTTGGCTTTGTTTAAAGTTTTCGGCCAGAAATATTCCTAAAAAAATATTCTTTGAATACATTATTTATTTATAATGGTCACTTCATGCAAAGAATATGTTGTAGAATTGCAACTGTTGTTCTTCTCTTGTCAGATTATTTTTGAAAAGAAGTGGGCATTTAAGTTCAGTTACATGCTCGTTTTTTTATCTTTACAAAGTCGATCTGTTGCCGTTCTGTCTCCCCGTAATCGTTTGCAACAACTTGTCGCTTACATTCAGCAAACTTCTTCCGACGGCATTGCACGTGTTTAGTTTGTAAGAAAATAAAATTTTCATTGGTTACGTATCGGAATATTTGTGTTACTTTTAACGAATTAAGCGATTTCAATTATTTTACCGTAATTTGCTGATGGTGTCACTTAACAATGCCTAAAAATAAAAAATGTACCTACAACGGATGTGATAATTCTGCACGGAAGAGGCCCGGCCTGAGCCTGAAATTATTCTCAGCATACCTTCTTCTTGGGATGCTTGGTATTCATGAAACCTTGGTTTCATGAAGCCAAATGGAGAAATAAATTGGCACAAAATATATCAACGAAAAATTTGGTTCAGCCCAATGTTTCGATCTTTTTTTAATACGCAATTATAATTGTTAATTATAACAGGAGTGATTATTATCAATGAAATCTATTAAAATGCTGATATACGAATTGAAAAGTAACACTATTTCTAGTTCTAACACTAGTTCTCTAACACCGATATTTGATCCACGGACCTCCAGCGTGTTATCGCCTCTCGATGATACGTCTGTGCAAAAGCGAGCGAGAAAGAGTTATCGAGCGAGAAAGAGTAGGGGGTCAGCCAGCCCCCTGACACTAGGCACTATTCCTATGGCAATAAATTACTCGCGTGTTGTCCGGGATGTTTGATTGCGCTACAGTCCACTTCGTGGCGCTAGTAGTCATCTGCTCGTTTTCTTTTACGCATGCGCTCCATGCTCGATATAATAATAGCATTTTCGGAGTATTTGGAGTTTACGCGTTTTACGGTTGTGTTGTGACCTGTGGCTTGTGAGTACAATACAATTTTCAGAACATTTTAAATGTCAAAAAATCAATCCGCGATCTGTGAAGTGTATTTTTTGTTTACCATGACATACCTTCTGTATTGTGTGTAGGTTATAATTATCAAACGACGAAGAGCGGCAATTGGTTTGAGATAAATCATAACGACATGCATCGTCCCTGGTTGTACCTCAGGGTACAAATCAAACCCAGAAAAGGTGAATTTTTTCACAATTCCCAAGAACCCGCAAAGTGAGAATTTGTACAAAGAGTTCGATCATTTTTTTTGTCGTAACCCGAATTTTCATTTTTTTCCTATTACATTCGAGTTATGACAAAAATTTCAGGGGAAATACAAAATCCCTCGCTTGAAACAAGGAAGTGTCCCATCGCTATTTTTCGTGGACCAAGACAGAACAGCTATAGTCGAAAATGTGTTGACAAAAAGTGAAACAGCAAAAAAAAATCGAAATTTTTCTACCACGTGAAAAATATTCAAGGTTCATTTATGTATTATAAAGAAAAACCGGTGATTTTATTAAAATGTATATTAAATGTTGATATTTTAAATTTAAAAATAATTCAAGGGAAATAAATATATTTTTCCTCATATTTATATGTATCTATTTATTTCTTGAAATGTTCATGCTTGTTTAGAAACCGACACGCACGCATACGCTCACTTCTCGGTCTATAACTGCCAAAAAACAAATATATTTCGAGTTACATCATTTTAAACGATTGAAATAATCATACTATAATGATGATTATAATAAACATTTTTTCCATTGTTTGGCGGGTTCGGCTGGTTCACAGGTTATGTCATATATATATAGTTATCGAGCAGGTGACTACTAGCGCCACACGTAGCAGCGATTGAAAATAAAAGCGACGGACATTACGCGAGCCATGTATGACTGATGGTGACAGGAGACTGGGGTCAGCTAAGGCGTTGAATGTGTGCGGCAGACCGATACAGCGCCGCGCGCTCTGCAGCCGAAAAGCTGAACTGCTTTTTTTGTGCCAAAAGCTAACACACTTGTTCCATGCAAATCTTTATCCTCTAATACGGCTTACATGCGAGTGTACATCAGAAAACGTCTCGAGCATTCTGAAAAAGTTAATATACATATTGAAAAAAAATCACTACAGTTCATGTTATAACATGATAGCACTTACGTCAAGGTGGTCTTCACAGCAAAAATAAGTGGATGACGATTTCGGGTTGACGTGTCAATCCGAAATCAACGTGCTGCACCGAACCACAGATTTCGATGTTTTACGTCTTGTGGCACATTCAGAAATACCTCATTAGGGGTACTTTTCGTCGTATTTATACAAAAAGGGAACGAAACAAGCCTTATACGATTTTGTTTTTGTCGTTGCCATCGTTGACAGAATACTCGTATTACACGAGTAGTTCGTATACCGGCGTTCGAACGGTGACGTCCCACAGCGCTCGGGTAACTTCGGATGCTCTCGACGCATTTTTGCCGAGCCGCACAGAACAACAATTTCAAAGTGCTATGTCGTTGTTAATTGTCGAAAAAAAGTTCTTTGCTTACAAACCGCACATGATATTTACAATGAAAACAAAAATCATTGAGTGACCCAATTAATCCAAGTTCCAGTTTCAAACTAGAAGTTACTAGGGACCCAATGCAATTTCGAGTGAATTCTAGTAAACTAATTTCTATGAAGTAACTAGTAACTTCTTCTTCAGGTTCTAGAGATTTTTTAGTAACTGGGACTGTCTAATAACAAGAGGTTCCCAGTAATTTTCCGATTTTCTAGTAACTATGCCAATAGATGAGTATTGATTAATTTGAAAAAGTTCCTTCCATGATAATTGTTTGGACAAAAATGAATTACTACAGATACCGTAGGGATGTTTTATTTTAAAAAATTATCGCATAATAAATCTCACGAAGCGACTACGGTATTAATATGGAAGCGTAATGAATTTAGCGAATGCTTTTGTAGGTTGACGTACAAATGTTGACGAGAATCTGATGCATGCGTGTTAACTCATGTGTAAATGTTAATTTGGATCAGGAATACGAACAAATGCGATATTTTCTGAGTTCCCCGAGTGCGAACTTTACCAGGCAGTTGCCTTCGAGTCGACCAAGTTACTTCCATTCGTATATGACATTCAAACTCGAAACGCTCGTGCAGGACGACTAGAGTATTAGAGTCCGATCTCTTTAGTAGAGATGCTAGATAAAGCGTGGATGAGAGACGTTCTAAACATGGTACTTTAGTAATGGATGGTAGTAAGTTACTAAAACGCTGTTGCTTTTTGCTGCCCATGAAATAAATGTTTAGGTCAAGCGGCGCTGGTCTAGATCTTGCCTGATATATATATATATATATATATATATATATATATATATATATATATATATATATATATATATATAATGCTAAAAAACATATATATACGTATGTTATTTTGACAGGAAAATAAACTTGATTTGTTTTGCACTTGTTTAAGGGGGGATTGTCTTTTTTTTCGCAAAATTTACCGCTTTTTGGGAATTTTTTTGTGAAGAAAGTATACAACGGAAAACTTGTGAAACTTGGCATATAGTTTTATTGATCTGTTTACTACATACAAAAAATTTTTTAAACAATTTCATCAAAAAATCCGCCTCCCACCCCCCTCGACGCGCGATGGTCCTTTTTTGATGGTGTGCACGATTACAGCCTTCACGTTCATCCTGCAACAAAAATCCAAAAAGCATTTTACTTTAGACACATATAGCTATCGTTCGATGAAGGGAAAAAGGAAAAAAAAAATTGACGATTTGGTGACGTTTTGAACTTGAAGTATCGATTTTTCGAAAAAAATTGATCGATTTTTTGTTATAAATAAAAAACTATTAAACGTATTGCTTTTTTGCTTCATCAAACGATAAAAGGATGTCAGCTGAGCATTCTGTCCAAATTTGAAGGCAATCGGTTGAATAGTTTTTGAGAAATCGTGCACACCAGTTGTGAAAAAGCTGTTTCGAGAAAAACGCGTTTAAGGGGGGATTTTTTGATGAAATTGTTCAAAATTTTTTTTGTATGTAGTAAACAAATCAATAAAACTATATGCCAAGTTTCACAAGTTTTCCGTTGTATACTTTCTTCACGCAAAAATTCCCAAAAAGCGGTAAATTTTGCGAAAAAAAAGACAATCCCCCCTTAATTTGTTGTTGTTTAATTTGTGTGCACACAAATTAAAAGTCATTAATGTGTTTTTAGCGAAACTCCGAACCATGCAAATATAATGTAAATGTGTAATACTTTTCTAGTGTCTTCCATGATCGGGATATATGTATAATACAAAAGATTTATAATGAAAAAAAGTACCAATCGCAATGCTAGTAGTTTGCAACTGTGAAATATTTTCTGTTTTTCAAATAATAACTATTTACGTACTCTTGTTACCGGTATTACAGCAATTACGTAACGAAAAACGTTTTCAGGATCATTTTTATAGACAAACTAGTCATTTTTCTTTCTTCATTTCAGTTTTTACTTTTTAGGGTTAATCGAAGTGTCGCGGTCACTATTACTTTGTGCTCTGACTGTCACTATATTACTCGGTCACTCGTTATCGGAGCGACGCTGTCGGTGAAATTTTGTACCTAATCTTCTTATACTTTCGCAAGCGCTTTTTGTACCACTTACCCTATGGAGTTTGGGCTTCCGTACTCTAACCTCCATAATTCGCCGGTACAATACGCACGTATAATAAAGTTTATCGGCTTGAATAAACAGCCACTAATTCATCACAGTTTTGAGAATGCACGAGAACACGGCGTTCGGGCTCTCGTACTCTAGTTTCTGTTCCTCGACCATGTTCTAGATGGCGCCCTTGCAGAAATTCCTAATAATGGTAGAGCACTGAGCGTTATTCTCATGTGTTTTCGTCGCTTCGAGTTTCCGAAGCAGGTAGCGTAATTATGATACTGTCATTAGCGATCTTACAGGACGCGGATTATAGGAAAGTTACGTACGCGCGTGTTTATGTAGACTTGCCTACCGTGTGGGCGTGTGTGCGTGTGTCTGTTATGTACTAAGGAAGCGCAGGGAGCTTTATTAGCGCGAGCAACCCCATCTCGCTCCACTTGATCACAAACTACGCTTCACTGAGCACAGAGGGGGTTATTATCTTATGCGTTATAATGATGCGCAAAGCGGATGAAATGGAGGGTCGGGCAATCACGTGAGATTGAAAGGCAAACGAGTAGTTAGTCACTTTATAGGAGCTAGACGTTTTCGAAAGCGGATAATCATTTTGACTCTCTACCTATACCTTAGTTTATTGCTTTTTTGCGCGAAGGGCACTTTTTTGTTTAATGAAAAATCACTATTCAACATGTCGACGGAAATGCATTCTGTAATGTAGGACCAGAATGGGGCCATCGATACAATCGAGATAACACAGCAGGGTCTAATTGACTCCCTTAATTCGACGAGTCCATCCCTGTCGACGGCCGAGAAGGAAAAATATCGTCGAATGTGAGTTTTACCTTTTATGTCCACTAATTAGTTACTTTCGTGCATAATATTACTTGATCTTAACGGCTTGTGAAATATAAAGATAGGCCTATTTTTGCTTTGGATCGATTAAATGGCAGAAACATTAGGCACGTGAACGTAACCTGTAAGGGCTATATAAACATATGGAATATATTGCTATTACTTCATCTCCACTTTTCGAAAATGTTTTTCAGTTACGACCGGTTTTCCAAGGGCAATGTTCTGGAAAATGATGCCCTCATGAGACAAAAGGCAACCCTTGCTTGATCGATATTCTGCGCCCGACGTTGTGGAAACTTGATTTCGTGGGATGTAGACAAATATTTATGAGTAAAGGGATTCAAGATACGGATTAGATTGTGTGCCATTTTCTGTTCCCTTGTTATTTTCCCTCACATTTGCAGCTTTCCCAACTTCATTTTGATTACCCATACAAATGAGACATGGAAGTTTGCAAGATGGTGGACTTCCCAGGCCCAAACAACTCCAGTCCACTTTTTCTACGTACTTAAGCGGTTAAGCAACATGGTTGTTGCCTCTTCTTGTCGTTTTAGATCTTGCTTTCCTCAAAACCTCTTTCCGACGGTTGTAGCAGATCGTAATATACGATGCCTCTCTTTTGGGTCGTTTTCCGTTGTCCTCGTTGTCCATAGAGAAATCAGGACTTTGGCAGAAACACTCTTTGCACGTGGTACTTGATACAGCATTTTCGGCATACACTTGCTTCAGCAAACGATGTGATTCCGATTTGTTTGCCAGGAAATAATAGAGCATAACTTCCCGTAAATGTAACTTATTTGGAACAAAACTTACAATTATAAACACAATTAGAGGAGGCAATGTCAACGCGTCGCACCAATGTCACCTATGGCGTTTTAGCGGGACTCCATGTATCTCTAGTCATGTGTGTTACTAACTTTTAATGCGAAGAATAGTGTGCCTAACGCCATCTATCGCCAGCGGGCGATTGCTTATGCAAGCGCCTAATATGTACATTTGTAATACGTCTCTGGTGTCTTCCATTATATTTTGCATTAGTCCTTTAATGACCCTTCAACTGTGTCTTTTCGATATTTAAGTTTCTCAGGGTCAATCGGGTTGTCGCGGTGGCTTTACTTTTATGGTACTGTATTGGTCGGTCACTTGCTATCGAAGCGACGGTGGCGTTGAAGTTTTGTACCAAAACTTTTTACACTTTCGCGAGCACATTTTTCACCGCTTCCCCTATGGAGTCTGGATTCCTGTGCTCTAGCCTCCATAGTGAAGAAGTTCGCGAGGTTCCCGGAGGCTGTTGAGAGGGCTGCAACAGAACACCGCCTTACCGTAGGCGGCCAAACGATAACTAAGCATAATCCAGCGAGGCTTCATCAACTTTGGATATACTCACGCGGTATCTTGTCGCGGTGGAACTTTTCGCGTTGTCTGGTGCGAGGCTCCTCGCAAGCCCGCGAGCGACTGCTCATGGTCTCGTGTCTTCTTAACGGGAATGAAAGTTTTCGTATTAATAATCGGTATAATAATTAGTATTTTCACGTGCGACTTAGCAGGAAGGATGCCCCCCCCCCCCCCCCCCCTCGCCCAGCGTCACCCCAGAGCGGGAGTAACTTCACGGGATCTTGATTTTAAGTTGGCTGGCGTGAAGGAGGGCATATTTCATCGTGCTAATGTCCCGCCAGATATAAACTACAATATTAGCTGCCTTCGTACTGATTTAATTTAACTTTGGCCCGCGCAACATCCGCCTCCTTGCTTTCGCGTATACACTCCCGGCGCGCGAACGCACACCCATGAGATTATTAGGGTATGCTCGCGATTAAGCAGCGCAACCAGCTCGCTTTAGGCCCACTTTTCCGACGAGTATGGTCCCGGGTCCGCACTTTATTATACGACCCATGGAGCCTAGATACCAGGAGGTTCAGCGGCAATGCAAAGGCGCTGAAAAAAGCGTCCCCGAAAATGTCCCGAAGTGATGGCGCTGGGGTGCAGCGGCACCTACATATATAGTAATATATTGGTCAACGAGGTGATCGTGATCGGATGAGTTTCTAACCTCACGACAGACTGATCGTGACATCAAACGTCGAAATATCCGCCGATTCGTAATTTCCTCATGGCGGTTCGGAAAAAAACGCAACAGCGAGAAAAGATCTCAAACTCAAACTCGAAAATGGCGGCGATACAGCCCATCTAGAAAACCGTGTTTTTTTACATATAGCTTCACGGGAGAACGGTTTTCTCGTAAAATATAAGACCTGAAACAAAAACCAAAAAAATGATAATTTATATATTATTAGCTATGAGACTACCTAGAAATTTGCTTTCAAATTTTGCAAAAACAGCGCACTTTGTAGTGCGCTATTAATAATATCGATTTCAACAAAATAAATCGATTTTTTGCCAAAAAAAGCAGTAAATTGTTTATAAAAAGAAGTTTACATTTAGTCAAAAAACGGCTATGTACTCCCATAAAGAATATAATTGTGAAGCTGCTAGCAAAATTTCAAATCGATGCATGCAAAGGTGGTCGAGTAATCCGTCTTCCGAGATCGAAAAAAGTGGTTTCGAGAAAAACGCGTTTAAAGTTGTACGAGCAACTCAGCGCGCTCCAAGGCGCTGCGGCCAAATCGATAATTGAACCTTTAAATAAAAAAAATTGCTTCATGACCAATTGCATATTTTTTTATGACACCAAAGTATTTTTAGGAAAGAAAACGTCTTTCCAAAATCCTAGAGTGGTGTTATCCCTTAACACTAATGAGGGTTAGGTACATCATCTGTGATCTGTCTTAGATCGCACCCATGTTTAGCGTATATCTATATACATATGGGTGCCGGAGCACCCCAGCGCCATCATTTCTTGTTCTCGTTTTGGGGACGAGTCGAAAGGCCTCGCTGAACCTCCTGGTATCTAGGCTCCATGATACGACCTATCATTGCGTGTACATGTAGGCTGGAAGGATTCCGAGTGATGGGGCAACATTTGGGCAAAAGGGTTGAAAAAACCGGGGGAAATAGTGAGGCGCGGCGGTCCATGAGATACAGACTGAAGTGAGTTACGTGCGAGAGAGATGGCACGAGACACGAATGGTAGCCCATCTATCCATCTTCCATTGTCTATCAAGTGGACATGTTTGGACACCAACGTTGCCAGATCACAGGTTTTCTACCAAAGATTAGATTTCTTCTTCGGGCCAGGGCACACGCAGGGAAAAAAATATTCTCCGTGTTTTAAGGGGTTTTCAAATATCAGCCATTATTTTGTTTTCAACTGACAAAACTGACACGAACCGTCGAAGCAATTTCAAATTCGAAGCAACGATGTTATAGAAAATGTTATAACCTCAATTATTCTAAACATATTTTTTAAATTTGATACAATTCTAGAAACATTCCAACTGCGGCCTTATTATCGCCGTTCATCCCACACTCCTTGATTTGGAATTTTAAAAAGTGAGGTTATGTTTACCTTGGCATATCCCCGCTCCCGCCAAGACTCAGCCATCGCAACGCTTATTTTCCTTGATTTCGTTGGTACTTTCGACCCGGCTCGCGAATGCCTTCTATCTTTCTTTGCACAGTTACCAACGTTGTGGAATGCGGGAGCGTCTTGGTGCACGATGCACACACTATGGTACATAAGCAAGCTTGACGAGTGAAATTGTTCGCAAGTGTATGCAAACGAGGGGCGAGTCGAAAAGACCTGATTCAATTTCGTATTGGCACTGCAGGATCCTTTTTTAAAAATGGACGATTATATGCGGCATGAATTAGAAGCTATTCAGGGTGAAAGTAAAATCATGGTGTGATTGTCCTGATTCAACTCACTCTCTCTCTCTCTCTCTTGCTTTCTCTCTTCCGAAACTTTTGCAGAGCACTTGCTTTCCGTCGAATCACTTGGCGTTTCCTGACGTTACGTTATCGCTGACTTTTCTCCATAAATTTCCACGCTTCGCCCGTATACGAGTAGCACCGGAAGTGTTGGTTGCGAGAGTGTGATGGCGGGGCCTCGAACATCTCCGGGGTCCGCGTAAACAGTGTTAACTTTTCGCGAGAAACGGTAATCAGGCGATAAGGAAGAAAAAAAAAAGTAGAGACGGTGCGGCAAGAAAACGCGCCCGGTATGTGCGCTTAACTAATGTTCTTCAAGCCTTATAACCGCGTTAGGTCGCAAAAATTTTTGCCCCGTGGCAGCAGTTTGTTAGCCGGATATAATTGGCCATTTTTATGCTAAAATGAGCGGTGCGTCTCGTTCGAGAGCCCTTCGTGACTTTAGCACTGTGCCTCACACCCTGCCCCCCTCCCGAGGCGTTGTCGAGCAAAGACTTCGTGCCAGAAAGCTCGCCGGTCGCTACAAGATAAGACGCTAACGGGGTAAGGATTATTAAATGTACGGAAATGTATTTCACTCGGATCCCCCCTCCTTGTCGGAGAATCTCGCCATACCCCCATTCCTCGCCGGTCACGCCCCTTTGTTTCAGATATTCTTCAACAGCCCCGGAACAACGTCCTGAAGATCGTCGCGAAAGGATAAACGCGCCTTTTCATTCGTAGCGAGCGGCGAAGCATCGTCACGTGATCGAAATTCATTGGTGAACTTGCATGGAGACTAGAGTGTAGGTGTCCGAAATCAGCATTTAGAGTCCGTGAAATCGTGAAAAATAAGTGGCGCTGCTGGCCATTCGTACGTAGACAAATTTGACAGCTGATGTTTCTAGGCTCAATTTATGAAGGTTAGGTAAGAGATAGGCCCTGCATTTTTTCGTGACTGCAGCGATCAATGCGGCCATCGGAGACACCACCAAAGCCGTTTTCGATAAGTGCTTCGCCACAATCACCGAACGTCTGCCGGGGGTTTTCCGAAGCTCTATGATACAACTGTGGGGATCAGAGTCCAAACTCCCGAAGGGCCCGCAGAATAGTAAAAAGTAAGTGTTCCATTCAAGTGGCGCTGGTGTTGATTGCGTTCTATATGTTACATATATGGGTATGTTATTCTGACAGGAATATAGCCATCATTTGTTTTCGATATTAATCGAAACTGTTCAATATTAATGACGGTCATAATGTAAAATATAGAAAGTGTATACATATGAAAATTATAAATATTTGTAGCCAAACTTCAAGCCATATTTATATCATGTAAATTTGTAATACTTTCTATAATCTAGTGTCTTTCATTATCGGCATATGTATAATACAAAATAATTTGCGATTAACAAATTATCAACCGCAATAGTAATTGATAACATCTGAGAATGATTTTCTTCGTTTTTCGAATAGTTACAATTTTCGTGCTGAGTCCGGTATTACAGCAATTACGACACGAAAAGCGTTTTCAGGATTTTTTCATAGATGTATAAATCCTTCCATTGCTCTTTTTCAATTTTTACCTTCTTAGAGTCAATCCAAGTGATGCGGTCACTTGCAATTTGTGGTGTGGCTATTGTGGCTTGGCTATACTGGTCGATCACTTGTTAACGGGGCGTCCCCGGTGGTGAAATTTTGTACCTGAATTTTGTACACGTTCGCTGGTGCTTTTTCTACCGCTTTCTCTATGGAGTTGAGACCCTGTAGACTAACCTTCATAGGTACGGGCGTAGTGAAAGCAAAACGAATATTGCGTCTATTTCCTTTTCTCGAATTGCGGTGGTTAGTGTCAACCATAGATAAGATCAACCGTTGAAGTGCCCTAGCGAATAATGGCAATCTTATTTTTCTTGAAATAGTGATACATAGAAGTTAACAACAAAGTACCGAGGCTCCTATTTTATGTTTCCAAATTGTGTGACGAATTTTTAGATTTACATCTTCGGAATTAAGATGACTGCGGGGAAGAAGCAAAAAAATCGAACGAAAAAAATACAAAGCGCATAAGAGATAATTTGTTTACCGTGAAGAGTGCCCCGATTACAAAATTGGAACGGAACGTATGTAATCCTGCGCTTGCGATATTCGAAAAGCGTCGCTCTCATGACAAAAACAAGGAGGCGAAAAAGCTATCGGGTGATTTCACAGGCAATTATGTTCGGAACGCGAGAGATGGGGGACGTGAGTCGGTTTACTCTTATTTAACGCCAATGTGAGCGTGTTTCACGCTTCAGCGTCCTTTGCCGCTATCTCATTTGCCCCAAATTGTCAATGATAGAATGGCAAATTGAAAACTCTATATTCAGAATGTCTCGCCTCTCTTCGAGCCCCGTTATTCAACGGTTACAAGCGAAAGCGAATGCAAAAGCTTTTGTAGTTTATATACATTCATGTGCGTGAAATATTGCGTACATTTGTATAATTCATAATAAATCAATGAAGCTGTATGCAGTGCCGGTCATAAGTTTTGGATCACTTTGGATAATTGTGCAATTATATGAGAATAATATAATTGATTTAATTTTCTATTTTACGAAGATACTATATAGCTCTATAAAATGAATTATATTGGAATAATACGACTTCGCCTTTGTCCAAAGTGATCGGAAACTTTTGACCGATACTAAATGTATATATTTGTTTTTATTTTTTTAAAGTTATATTGAGAGATAGCACAAAACTACGACGAATGAATCGGAAAAAAGAACTTTTAGGCTGTCGAACATTTTTAAAAAGAATTATTCTAATACATTTATTGCGGCCATAGGGCCATCTAGGAATAACTAAAAAATCCCGCGTAGAAATTTCGATGGGGTCCAGATCAGGGCCCGATTAGATTGCCTGACTGCCCTGGTAGGGCACTCATAAGGCAGCCTGAAAGGGCCCTACTAGGAAATGTAACGTTGTGTCACATATGGGCCTGACCTGGTTGCCTGATCAGGCCCCTATCAGGTTGCCTGATCAGAAAGAAATGCATATAATATTTCAAAAATCCAAAATGGAATGAACCACTTAATTTAGAGTTCCACTACAATAATTTTGTATCATAATTCGTCATTCCCTGGCCTGCTGAAACATTTTTGTTCGAAGAAAATATTTCGCCTATATGGGAATCGAACCTCGTACCTTCCTACCCAAAGCTAGGCACGCTGCCCCTATGCTACCGAGTGCTTGTAACATCTTGGTCCCAGATATGGCATAACAGACCAACTGAATTCCTATAATTATTTGTTGTATCACATAAAGTATATCAATTAGTTAATATCATTGTGACAATTAAAGAGGTTTATCGAATAACATGCTATAGATTTTTGAAACTTAACCTTTTATATATATACTTTATATATATATAATAAAAATAATTTAAATATATATATATATATATAGTTCCTCTCTCTCTCTCTCTCTCTCTCTCTCTCTCTCTCTCTCTCTCTCTCTCTCTCTCTCTCTCTCTCTCTCTCTCTCTCTCTCTCTCTCTCTCTCTTCGCCTTACAAAGCTGCCGAAATCTTCTAACACGCATCCGAGTTGCATAATGTTTTTAGTCGTGACAGTCTAGCACCTTTTTTAAAATAGAATTCAGGAATGCATCGAAACTCCGAAGCTACGATGCTGTAAAATTGAAGTTTCCATGTGAAAAATGAGAGGTTATGTGCATCTAGCGACTGCTGAGGCAGGCATAGGGCAAGCGTATTTATGGCCTCATCAGGGAAAGCCATAGTAGGGCCTATCAGGGCAAGCCTTGGTAGGGCCCTATCGGGGAAAGCCTTAGTAGGGCCACATTAGGGACAGCCTTAGTAAGGCCCTATCATGGAAAGCCTTAGTAGGGCCTATCAGGGCAAGCCTTGGTAGGGCCCTATAGGGGAAAACCTTAATAGGATCCTATCAGGGACGGCCTTAGTAGGGCCATTTTAGTATAGCCTGATGAAGGGCCCAAATACTTCCGGCCGGATCAGGATGTCCGTAATAGGTGTTACCCCTATCAGACCCCGATCGGGGCCTGATCCTGGTCAGGCTAACCATTAGGAATTTCTACTCGGGATGCGGTACATTTTTGTGATCCTTCAATTTCGAACGCCACTTTATACGTATATATGTTACAGTTCAAATCCGTTTTTAGTATAAACGCGTTTTACTAGTTAAAATTACTTTTGACTGAACGTCTTCGGTGCAACTAGTTTTCCCGAGTGAAAAGTAGAATTTACTGAAAAATAAATTTGAATGTTAGTTAAAACTAGTTCTAATGATATGAATCAGTTAAAACTGTTTGGGTTTGTCTGGGTTTAAAATTACTTTTAACTAGCATTTCAATTTCTTTATCAGTGTGTAGTCTTTACTAGAAAAAACTAGTTGTAACGAGAGTAAATCTAGTTTTTACTAGACAATCGCTTTCAAACTGAAAATGGGGTTCAACTATAATATATATATATATATATATATATATATATATATATATATATATATATATATATATATATATATAAAGAAAATGAAAGGCCCACGAAAGGTCCCCCTATTTGCCGCGAGGATACAACCATTTGAAAGTTCCTAACAAATTCGGAAAACTTTCGTAATCTTTTAGTTTTGAGCGGTAGTGTGTGTATGGATATATAAAAATGTGAGTGCGCGCGCGCGTGTGTGTGAACGATATATATAAAGTGATATGAGCAATTTTTCTAATTTGTTAGTTTTTTTCGAATAGCTGTAGTTTCAATTAATTCCTGAGTTCCAACGTATACCCTTGCGGTTTTTTACATACACACCTTCCCAATTAAACCCTTTTCTATCACTCCCGACTCGACCCGCAGTCCGCTAATGTAACCTCAATTCCGTTGCGTCCACAGCCGTCTTACGCTACACTATATCGCATTTGCCGAGGATACGGGGGAACTGTGCAAAACCCGTACCGATATAGACGGCCTTATATTCGTCTGATTCTTTGGTGTACAGACTTTAACTCAAGTATCTGCACCAAGATATCAGAAGTATTGGCCTTCCGCCCGCTGGCTGATGCGCCAGCTGTTGCACGGCTAAGCCGTCACCGCTCCGAGTATTGGCCACGCACAATGCCGCTTAACTCGAAGTACGGTCAGAGTCGAACCCCGACCGCCCATCTACCAGTGTCGGTATGTTTAAATAGGTGTATCGCGCGATAAATGATCGTAGAATGATTCTAAAAAAAAAAAGAACTTAGAATCTAAATTTTCTTACTTTCGATTCATTGGGCGTCATTTTTTGTTACTTTTCAGGAGAAACTTTTTTTTTCAAAAGGGGTGATTGGCCCGAAAAAGATATGCAAAAGTTCGCATCAACTTTGGAGGTCTTGCCCGGTTAGAAAAAATTGCTAACCAAATCGGATCTATAAATTTTATAGACCGGTTGTTTCCCTTTGATTTGCATTTTTTTTCTGAGGATTAAAGCAAAAACCAATTTGGCAACTTTGGGGGATAAAGTCAACGTATATTTATATTTGTATATCTACATATTCAATAATTCATAATTCAATTATTCATCATTCAATAATTCAATATAAATATACGTTGTTTTTAATGGTGTATTAAATATTTAAAAAAATGTTATTTTAATTACATATTATAAATTCGAAAGTGAAATATAATATATATTTGAATAATTATCTATATATTATAATTAATCACTTCAATTAAAATGTCATTTTTATGAAAAGCCAGTATACTCTCTCTCGCTCTCGAGTTACTGCCCACCATAAGCGCTGTCTATCGCCTCTTTTTAAACATTTTCACAACACTAGGGAAAGTTATTGAAATAATGCAAATGTGAATGTTCGAAAAAGCCACAATTCGACCTCACAAAACGATAGTCGGACAAGTCGCGTCCGGGAGATTTTGTTTTTGTTCTCTCGTTTTTGGGTTATGTCAGAAGCGCAGATGCGGATGCGCGTTGCAACGACGAGGCCAGCGTATTTATCTACGATTTCGGTAATCGAATTTTTGTTCTCCCGCGAATGCTTTCTTTTCATCCGTTTCACGAAATGGATAGCGTACCCGAGGCCGCAATAACGTTCGTGGCTCTTGACCTTTGGACTCGAGTGTAGTACTCTCGTTCTCTTTGTGGTACACGAGTGCCCGAGATCATTTTACGAGCGTGTCCGGTGGCATGCTCATCGTGCCCGCGCCATCGGCTCGTTGGCTAGTATCGGAGGATCAATTATTTCGGCAGTGGGCGCGATCGAGGCTCTTTCGTGTGAATTATCTTTTGTTTGTACTTACTGTTTTGGTAAACAGTAGGCTTGAGGGGGAGGCTGTTTACTCTGGGCCCCCTCCATGCCGAATTTTATTAGGGCGAGTTGTCTTTAGACTGCGAACTCAATGGAATAAAAATCTGGAGAACTGATCGGGTTAAGGGGACAGTCCACTTTGAAAATTTCAAAAAATCAAAAGCAAGCAATACTTGAAGAAATCGACGATGATGAGAAATCAGAAGGAATTTTGTACGGTGCAGAAATTGCCGATTGAGTTTAGGTAAGAGTTTTTTTATAGTATAAACTTAAACGCGTTTTTCTCGAAACGTTTTCAAAATCTAGCTCCATCGTATTTCTACTCTTTTTTTTCGCGAAAAAACGCGTTTTTAAAAACTTTTTTCGTCTTTCATGTGCCATTTTTTTATTTTTTGATAAAACTTTATGTCCGAGGGTCATTTTGTAGCTGGTGTCATACTGAATCTAATGGACTTTGATTTATTTGTATCAGACAAGGCGTTGCCGAGTTGTGATGGAGCTACCTAGCCCACCTATTTTGGAGGCGTTACGTTAAACTATAGTTTTTGCACTTAAAAAGGAATAAAAATGTATTAATTTTTTTTTAAATGTATTTCAAGACTTTATTTATCAAGCCCAATAACTTTGATATTCATATCTTTTATAAAATTCTCAAAAAAAATCGCGAAAATAGTCTTTTTTTCGTGGCTCCAAAGTGGACTGGCTCCTTAATGTGGCAGCACTGCAACCAATAATAAAAAGTGAGCCCCTCTGCCGGAAAAGCACACTCAGCCATGTTTGTAGCCATTTTTATTACGAATACAAGTGAGAAATTGGTTAACTTGAGCTATCGTGTTGTTTTTTGCTATTCTATCGAATGATAACTAACATTATTATTAAACTAAATTAAATAAATTCAAATTCATTATCCTAACTCTAGAAACTTGAAAAGTATAGTCGATATTTTGAATCTTTTTCTATTGTATTATATTTTATTTAAAATAATTTTGAACTCAATAAAACGTCTTCAACAGTTCTCCGCACTTTTTTAAATGATGATGTTGCTTTTATAGTAACAAATAATTACTAAATACGGCTAGATTATTTTTTAAATTTACTAGTTTAGTTGAATATTCATTTATCAACTTTGATAACATAAATATTATATTCATGCTACTTTTTTATTTTCTTTTGTGTGAAGGGGACAGAAGTTGTAAACAATAAACTGAATATCACGAATGTACACTCCTTAAGCGATAAACTTTGTGAAAGTGCAATGACTTGAAATTTAAACCATTTTACGTTTATTTCATGTAAGATATAATAATCCGTGTACTAACATAATTTTGACAAATGTCCGGCAATATAGTTTAAAGTTTCTTAATTTTATGTATATTACATAAGAAATCAAGCTAACTATGTTTTAGACTTCATTTTGTTATATATTCAAGTTTGTGATAAGTTTGCTAGTTATTGGATGACGGTAAATACTTTTAATGTCATTATATTCTTCATTACAAAAAGTACTCCTTTTTCAATTTAAAATAAAATATCAAAATAAAACGTAACTGAATAAACTATTAAGGGGTAAGGCCACTGTAGAAATTTCAAAAAAATCGATTTTTTTCTTCTTAAAAGATGCCTTAATATCTTAAAAATGACATACTCAAAGGATTAAGGTGGGAAAAACGTCTAAATACTTCTATTTTGAATTTTGGCGCAGCCCCTCTCAGTCCGATTCAATCCGTACCGAAAACTTTAAACGCGTTTTTCTCGAAACTACATTTTTCAAGTCGGCCGGACTCATAACTCGAAAAACATCTTGACCGATCGACGAAATTTTAACTCTATATTCACAATTACATTCTGCATAGAAGTACGTAGAATTTTCTCGATATATTACATAGTTTTTTTTTATAAACAATTTTCGGACGATGTTTTATTGAGAATTTTGAACTTTTATTTCAAAAACGTGCTGTTTTTGCAAGAAATCGATATATCAAAAAAATCCTACGTACTTCTGTAACTATTCACATGTTTAATCGAAAAAAAAAATGTATTCACTGTAAATTAAAAATTGCAGGTGGCGTTGGTCCGGCCGCGCGCCTATGAAAAAAAAAGGCTTCGTCGAGGAAAAGCTGTGCAGCCGCCATTGTGTTTTATATTACTTTGAAAAAAATAGTTTACGCAGTTCATGATATGTACAATAAAGGGCTTTTTTTCAGAATTTTGATGTATTCCATTGTCCCGCTAAAAAAATTCCCAAAATATACTTATTTATTCCCCGCTACAGTGGCCCTACCCCTTAATCAATTCTCTGCATTTATTTTCTGAGTTCCAGCCCTTGCAGGTTTCTACGTATTACGCTTAACTACGTAGAACAGTACAGACTTTAAGGTATTCCTTTCGCAAAATGTCGTATTTTGTGGAGGGCCCATCTGAATCAATGCTAAAGTTACAGTGACGGTTAATGAAAATAACTCACAACCAATTATCATACCCAACGATAAACTGGAATAAAAAATTGCGCGCAAATTTAGTAGATTTAGACATTTTTCCATTTTCTCTGAAACCTCGCGGCTAAAAACATTCTTCTGCTAGTGACATTTTTCTAAGTTTTTGATTAGGGGTCTTCTCACTTTAGACGCTAAAAAAGGCTATTTTCATGAATTTTTTTTGATAGGTTTATATTATAGATATTCATATAAAAGTTGTTACACTTAATAAATACACTTTCGTAAAACATTTTATAAAATTTTAATTTATTAAAGTCACTATTTATAGACGAAAATAGTAGTTAAAAAAATGTCCTAAAAAAATTGTAGGTCTGTGCTGTTGATGAAATCTCGAAGATGGATCATCCGAAACAAAAAATCAAACGGTTTTAGATTCAGTATGTGAATGGCTACAGCGCATATCATACGATTTTTGATATATGCAAAAATAACAAAATGGCGGACATATTTCGAAAAAACAAGAAAAACGTGTTTTTTTCACAGTTTTCGGCAAAAAAAGTAAATATCAAAATTTGAAAAAATCCTTGATATGCGCTATGGCTATAGTTTTAAAGAATATGTGATTAAAATTTCATAATGATCGGCTCAGTAGTTCCGAGGATTCTATCAACAAGCCGTTGAAATACGTTGTTTCGAGAAAAACGCGTTTAAAATTTGTTTGGGTTGCATAAACGCATAATTAAAAAAAATGTATTTCGAAAGGCTATTTATTAAGTGTAACAATTTTTATATCAATATCTATAATATAAACCTATCAAAAAAATTCATGAAAATGGCCTTTTTTTAGCGTCTAAAGTGAGAAGACCCCTAAATACTTTTTTTTAACATTCAGTGACTGTTTTTATCGTCGCCGCAAAAATCTTTAGATTTTTTTTACACGCGTGAGCAGTTTATATCAAGGCATCTAGAGTTTTTTTTATTTATTTTTATTTATTTTTTAAAGCCTCCATCTGTACAGCGTCCTTCCTCCTTGATACATTTCCCACCATGTTCCACTTTATATCCCCACCTTGCCGCCGCAGCCGACTTTCCCCTCTGTATCGCATTCACCATGACACTTCTGCCATGGGTATAGGGAAACTGCGGAAAACCTATACCAATACAGCCGGTCCCAGGTTCGCTTCCCAGTTTTAGAGCTGGTCGCGTTTCGTCGAGAAATAAATCACAAGCTACAGCCATACACACACGACACACACGCGTGCCGGTCCCGGTGCGCGACATCCGTGTAGAACTGGAGCTACGTCGCGCCCGTATTTATTTTTCTCCGAGACTACGAGACTGCGAGTCGAACCCGCGACCTTTCAGAGGCAAGTACGCTAACCACTAAACCAGCACACCGGTTGGCATCTAGAGTTATTTAGTCTATAAATTATTACGTGGAAATGTTGCCAGCGTGTCATCTCCATAAAGCGCCGTACAAATGAGACGATTTTTAGAGTCGTAATTTTTCGTGAAAAGTTCGATAACTTGGCTGGAAATTTTTTCAGTATACTGGAACGTATTTTTACTTGATTATGGATGAAAATCGGTTCATTGTTAAATATTCGATTTCGTGAAGGAATACCTTAACTCGAGCATCTACACCAATGTCTCAAAAGTATTGGCCCCCCGCTCACTGGTTCGCATCAGAAATAACTAGTATCATATTCTGATTATAATAATGATGGTTTACCCACTCTAACATTTATTTCCTAATTATTTTATCATTTACAATTAACATTTTTTTTTCGTAACATTTCCTTTTAGTATTTTGGCGCTAATATTATTATAACCATTATAGCCGAGAGGTTGCGCCACCAACATCTGGATTTATTGCTGAAATTAGTGCTATGATAAAATTACCATAGGAATCCAGGAACTATTGGTTTCCTATCATATGATGGGTATGGGTTTGGTCAGCTCGTTCACAAAATTCGGTCCCATCTAAAAGCATTGAATGAGCAGTGCCTGGATTGGAGCGAGGTGCCCGAAACAAAAAACACGAAAAAGTGCAAGTGCGTAGGAAAGCTCGAGAGCGAGAATCAGACGTACTTGTAAAATCTAAAGACAAAGGTAAACAATCTCCCTGCTGTTCGGTAGCACCTAATAATAAAATGCTTCGCGCTCTTCGTCAGTGCTTCGACCATTGGATGATTTTGCGTTAACTGACAAGCTTTTCGATAAAAAATGTAGCAAGTTTTTGACCTTCCCGCTGATCAAACAATTCCATGTAAACTTTTCTCTTTTTTAGGCTAGCTAGAACTGTACGGTTAGGTTAGCTTTTCCCTCGTTCGCCTTTCGCCAATGCAACAGATCGGAACGCTTTGAACACAAGACGGTCCACTTGGCTAATGATAGGTGTATCGGTTCCGCCAGTAGACCGTTCTCTCCGAACATTCGAAGTGAAAACTTCAGAGGTATTCGGAAACATCAATCGAAAATGTCCAATCACAAAGACTACAAGAAAAGAGACTAAAGGCAATGCTATGAAGACGGTCTCCGAAAGTTGGAACGTTACCTGATATTTTCGCCGCGCTGCTGCGAACGATGACACTTTGGAAAGTGACGGAGACGCATAATACATATAAACAAAGTGTTCGAAATCATCAACCGACCCGTACCCAGTGAAAAGAGGTACGGGTTTTTTATCGCCCTATCGTCGCGCACCCAGCGGCAGTTATGCGAGTTAAAATATTTCCTTCGATAGCCGACCAACCGCGCCACCGTAGTTTTAAGGCTTCCACCTAAGATCGTGCTTTTTCACGTTCGTTTCCGAGGGATCCCGCGCTCACCTTTTTGTTCGCTCGAATTCGGCTTCCGTTACGTTACGGAACAGCGAGAAGGCAAACGTTCACCCGGGGGCTTTTGCTTTTCAATCGCGACGTTGGCGTACACGACGTCGGGCGTGTGCTATGTGGCTTGATATTTACCAGGCGTCGAGGCGTGAGTAACTCTGTTTGTGGCAATTTCTTGTTTCCATTAGGTTGACTGGCCTGCGGGGTGGATTCCCCCTCCAGTCCCCCCCCCCCCCCCCCCCCCCTCCACGTCACGGTGCTCTGCCCCGAAGCGTTGCGCAACTTCGAGAGCGACGATCGTGTCAAGCGCAAGGGAGTGAAGAGGTTAGGGTGGTGTGGGTTGAAATGCTGCACACACAACCTTAGGTTCACTCTGTGCCCGATCAAATGATGCGCGCCACCGACCACAATAACCTTCCGACCCCCGCGCTCCCCTCTGCCCTTCCTACCCACGGAGCTTTAGTCTCCCTTGCCCTATTGCGTTTTGATCTCACGCCTGTAGTGATCTTCTCTCGGATTATCGAAATTGTTGTAAAACATGCGTGAAACACTCGACTGCGGCGAAGGGCGGGGAGGGTCGGGGGGGGGGGGGGGATTGATGAATAATCATTTCGCGTCCGGCGAACCGAGTGTTTTTTAAATCGTTGGTACTGCCATGTTGCTTATAATCACTTTGGGTTTTGAGATTTCCAATTCTTAGAACATGCGGCAAACGTCAGATTTTGCAAATTTCGAGCTATCGAGTAATAATTTTTTTTCTTCCTAAATGGAGCGTTATTTTAATTTGCATGATTTTTTGTTTGGAATAGTATATTTTTTTCTTCGACATCGAATTTGTTTGCGCTTTTCGTTTAGGTTATTCATGTTTGATTTTATTTTGAAATAAATAAAGCATTATTCCAATTTCGACGAGTTTTCGTTTGCGGTAATATTGTTTTTTTTTCTTCGACATCGAATTGTGTGTTGTGTGTTTTCGATTTTTTGTTTCTACTTTTGTTTAAAAATAAATAAGTCATTTGCATTTTACGAAAGCGTCTTTTCGTTTTAAAATAAATAAGGCATTATTTTAATGTGCACGATTTTTCTGCTTCGATTATATATATTTTTTTTCTCTGACATCGAATTTGTGTTCTCGATTTCGTCGAGTTTTAATTCTTACGATTTGTTTTGAAATAAATAAAGCATTATTTTTGTTCGCACGATTTTATGTTTTCGTTTATATATGTTTTCCCCTGACATCGAATTCGTGTTTTCCATTTGTTTTAAATTCGGTCTTGTTAATCCAACTCGTTCAGAAATATCCTAAATATTTTGCCCCTCATTTGTCTGCTGGCAGGAAAAACCCTAAGTTTAGGATGAAAACCCCTGATCTAGCAACATTGCAAAATATGTTGATGTGGTTGTATGGACTCTTTACAGGGTCATTTTGAAGTCGTTGTTTGTGGTATACCCACATGAATCTCGTAGTTCACAGATCGTTTGTTTTGAAAAACACCTTAAGGAAGAGATAGCCCGTTATAGACAAGGTTAATAGGGCCGTAAAGTTTCACAAACGATGAGCCGTTTATTAAATCGGTAGAGGGCTGAAGCGACCGAAGATGTGGCTCGGAGGCGCAAGCCCATCCAGACATAACCTCTACAACACTCCGTCTATTAAACTCCACTATGACATCGTTTTATCCTAAAGCGAGAGACTCGTAGTCAATTAATCCTTCTGTAAATGGAAGCGTTTTCATTTTCGCTGATGCTTCTGGCTGTGGAGAATAATCTGTATTAAATAACCCGGAGGCTAAAACCGCAGCGGCGGAGCGTACGCCATGGTGGCTTCGTAACTGCGTCCCTAAAGCTATCTTCCTTGGAGAATTCAATTACCAAGCGTAGAGGAACAAATTTAAAAAACACAAATTATCTCCGCTCTCTCTCGCTCTCTTTCTCCCTTTCTGTCGCCAGTCGTATTAGTTTTCGTTTAAGCGCTCTCTTGCCGGTTCGCCAAAAAACGCGGCCTAGACAGCATCTCATTTTCAAACACTTCAGGAGGAACGTTACTGCGCCATTAAAATATGCATTTAGTGTCACGTTTACTTTTTTTTCACAGATACTCTGTTTTTGCCGGTTACGGTTGGGTTTCGATTTGGAGAACAGTCATGAGATCGCTGTCACACACTTCATGACGTTTGAACCGCGGTTGCGCAACTCGTCAATGCGCAGCTGACCGTTGGCTCGGCGACGACGCGATTGGCGTAGCGGTCTCCCTACCATGGGTTACGCGTATCAAGCTCCACCGCGCAGTGGCAGACTTTTCTCTTAGCGATAACGCAATTGGTGCGACGGCCCCCCCACTCCACGGTGAGTGTGTTAAGGGATGAGATTCAGTCAGAGGCGTGAAAAACGAGCATTTTCAAGAATTTTTAAAAATAGTAATTGAGTTTGTTTTACAAAAGTGGTTACACGGACTTTTTATGTCATATTTCAACTTGACTTGTACAAATTTTCAAAGTAAAATATTGATTATTTATAAAAATATCGCCAACTTTGTCGCACCCGTTTCGGCATGTAGTTCTTTGCGGTGACCATCATAAACATTTACTGGGAGATCTGAAGAAAAAAAATCATTAGTTTAATAATAAATCTAGTCCTTAATCGAAGCTTTTTTAAAAAAATTAACAAAATGGCGGCTGCCGACAGATAACTATCGATTTTCGACCAAAAAATCGCTCGAGTATTGTTTTTAAAAAATAGAAATTTTCAACAAAAATGAAAATCCTTCGTTTAAGGACTCGTTTTAAATGCTATCAATAAGCACACCAAATTTTACCAAAATCCATCGAGTGGTTTTTCAATTATAGTGGTCACCGACTTGAAAAACATAGTTTCGAGAAAAACGCGTTTAAAGTTTTTCGATGTGGATACGGTATTAAATGTTCGTAAAATGTTGAGCTCGATGGATGAAGCTAAACTTTTTTTATGTATTTTGATCCGCTGAATCCGAATATCACAATGTTTTTGCCGAAAAAGTCGAGAATTCAATTGTTTATAGCCAATTGTAAAAACAATTTTTCAAAAATTATAGTTTTTCAAGATGAATTATTTTTTAACAACATTTTGGGCAATTTTAAAACCCAAGTATTCTTTATAAATTTTTGCAAAAGTTCATAGTTTTTAAATAATACATTTTTGAAAATTTCTGAAAGAGTTTTCCAATTTTACACTTGATTTATGGATAGAAATACTAATTAATTAATCGTTTGCGCGTTTGTCAGCCGCTACCTGCCATGGGGACCCGACGCCCCTTCACTAATTGTGGGATATCTCGGATACTATTCGTCGGATTGACTTGAAATTTTCAGGAAATATTTTCGTAACATCATACTTCAAGAAAATGTTTAAAAAATCGATTTTTTGAATATTGTGACTGCATCTCACCCCTTAAGTGGCGTCACTCACCGGCTGTCCTTAAAACGCCGTTATCAATAGGTGCCCTTTCATTTGTAGCGTGCTGTGGCAGCGAGACGATCACGTGATCGGAATTTGCTAGGATTTTTTTTGCTTATGAAGAGGGCGCGACAAATATCGCCAAGGGATTCAGTCTCAACACTGTTGAAACTTTTCGAACTTTGTTTGGGTTATATATATATATATATAGATATATATATATATATATATATATACGTCTTTGATTCAAAGCTCCAAAGTTATATATTAGAGTGGTCCATTTTTTATTTTATTTTTCTATTTTTGGCGGAACATCCGATCTAATTGTGGCAAATAGAGAAAAAAAACATCGTAGTTGCTCCCTGTAATTGGAAAATATTTAGAGGTTGCTACCGGGGTTTAAATAAAATTATTTTGAAAATGAATGAAATTAAATGATTTATACTTTTTTCCAAACTATTCGTCGGCATACAAATTTGTTTATACTATTTATAACGATGTAACTTTATCTTAATTCTTTATAGCATGTGCAATCGTACTGATATTGAAATTTGGAATGTTTTTCCGATGTTCGCTTACGACTAACAGCAGATACTATTTCTGTCCTTCATCATATGTAATAGCCCGATAAATTTTTCTATAAGGGCAACTCCTCTCTCTGCTGTTTGGTTTACTACTCGGAGTCCTTTGCAAATAGCGCAACAATTTGAAAAGCTTCCATCACTTTTCCACGCCAGTGGGTCCCGGGCAAGAAAAGTTGGTTTTATATTTATTATTTCAAAAAATCGCAAGCTACTAGCGTTTGCGAAGTCTGCCAATCTGATGTTAAGAAGGCTCTGGGCTGTTATATTAGCTTTTACTTGATGACTCGTATTTCCTGAACGTACTAATAATTCAGTCATTTCGCGCTTTGTCTCAATTGGAACGTCGCGATCGAAAAAAGACAAACAGATTAACCCTTTTGACCGATACCATAGATGGTCCGAGAACTTTTTTAGGATGGCAGTAGCCACTTGAACATCGTGATCCTTATAATTTCGTAGTATCTGAAGGAGGTTCAAATCATTACGTGGAGCGGCAATAGCTCAAAGTGAAATAATTCCACAAGCTGCAAAAGTTCTTTATAATCATCCCGTAGTTGGTGATTTTCTAGCATACTCTCAATACAAGCTATATTATGTTCTCATTGGTCATCGCTAATCGAGGTGATTGCATCGTCTTCTTGTGTCAAATAACTCACGTGATCCAGAGAATCCCATTTGTCGCGAAAACGAACAAATATTGGTACATTCGGCCCAGAGGTTATACCATCCATACAGGTAGAAAAGCTTGTCTCTAATAGAAGTTCGTGAACATGATGCCAGCAACTCAAATAAAGCAAGTGCTTATTCAGGAGGTGAGACTCCTGAGAGATCTCAATGGCGATCTCCATGAGAGATTCAGGAGACTTATGACAAAAGATTTTCCCAGTGATTTCTTTGGGGCTTCTCACATTCAAAATACTCGAGCGCAACTCCACCTTCAGACTTGATTTCACACGAACGAAAACAAGGGAAAGTAAACACGAGCGTTTTGACCTAGCACGGTTGACGGTATAGTGTGATCCAATAGACGATACAGTATTAAGCTTCACCACTGTGACCGCTGACGACCAGTTATTCCCACTTTTGGCCCTCTTTTAAAAAATCGATTTTTTTTGCCTTTTCCGACAGTTTGTACTTTCAAGAATATCATTATCATTTATATCATTTATATCAATATCATTTTATCTTGCAAAAATCGATAGTTAAAGCTTTAAACGCGTTTTTCTCGAAATGACATTTTTCAAATTTGCTGACATTGTAACTCAAGGAGCAATTATCCGATTGACTTGAAATTTGAACTGAGTACTCTTGAATATATTTACTCTACAATGACGTAGGATATTTTTGATTGGATGAAAATTGACGTTTTTGCATTGAAAGAAACGACCATTTTATAGGCAAGAAAACAGACTTTTTTTTTCATAACTACGCGATTTTGTTAGATTTTGATGTTTTTCGAAAATCCTACGTCATTGTACAGGAAATACCTATCAGTTTAACGACATTTTTTCCTTTTTCGGTTTCAGCTACTCGATCGGCCGGAATCATGTCAGCAGTGGAGGAACTTTTTTTTGGGCCTTCGAAGGCAGCGCATAAGTCGCTTGGATCTCAATATTTTTCTATGAAAAAATTATGTAATATAGGTCAAATATAGCCAAAAATATTCTTAATTTTCCGAAACATTTAATTGAGTAATTTTCCTCCAAAAAAATCACGAAAATCACCCAAATTTTTAGCGTTCACACTGATATAGCCCCTTAAACACAATTCGATAGAGGGCATGACATACTTGACACGAGTCGAGGCTCCATGGTGGGACAAATATATAGTAATAATGTTATAAAGCTCAGTACCAACCTCTAAATATTTTCCGATTACAGGGCAAAGGCGATTATTGCCTTTGCGATATTTTTCTTCCTCATCTGTCATAGTTTGATCAGGTATCCCGCAAAGAAATTAAAAACAAGGTAAAAAGTGGACCGGCCTAATGTATATATATATACATACCGAATGACGGAGTAATTGCGAAAAAGCAGCAATGGGAAGTAGAATGACGAGCATCATTTACAAGGTTTGCTCTTGGTTAAGCGGGCACCCCAGAAACTCGACAAATCCTCCCTTTGTTGCGAACATGATACCGTATTGAATTTTCGTCGCTTGTGCTCATTGAGGCATGACTTCTGAGCCTGTATTCTCTGTCATGAAGAATCATATGCATATAGGGAACAGCAGCGTTATGAAAATGCATGCATGACGTGATTGAATCAGATTTTGAGCCCTGGTAAAGAATGCCAAGAGGGGGGGGGGGGGGCTTGGTACGGGTAGTAAAGAGGGCACGAAGTATTCTCATTTTTTAAACCCACGATGACGATTCCAATATGGCGGACCATTTTGGTAACCGCAGAGGCTAATAATTAAGATGAAAATTAACATCGCCGTTTCTTGATCGGCAATGGGGACTTTGTTTTTCTTTCATAATTTGTTAGTATGGCACAAGAGGCTGTTCACGATCTGTAATTAAAAACGCTCTGCTGGTACTCTTCCCTTTAACCTTAATAAATTGAGGTTAGGAATATCGGCTATTAAATCGATCCTCGTAGACTTGTGCTCGAATGAACAGCAGTGCCGCTTAACTCTCACAATTTATTGCGAGCTCACGATACGCAGTCCGGACGTTCGTATTTTTGTAACCGGCATTTTTATGTGTTCAGTCTAGAACACGTGACCGGTGCGACCAAAGCGCCGGTCGTTTTGAACCCGAACTTCCTACAATAGCTTGGTCAGATCAAAACAGGTCGATTTCCCATTTGTAGAAGAACTTTCTTGTTCCGAAATACCTAAATGTGAAGACGCCAGATATCGTTTCCGATTTTTTTGAATAAGTATATGGAAGTGAAACATATCCTATCATCATATTTTTCGGATCACGGGTAGTTGGCGTGATTTGACGTTGAGGCAGCACAATCGAGTTTGGCGTCTGTCCGCCCTCGTACGGATGGAACCGGCATCTCTCTTTCTCTCTCTCTCTCTCTCTCTCTCTCTCGGCCCTCCCCATTTTCCTCTCGCATCTCTTTCTCACTGCGTATTTATATCTATGTGCGATCGGGAAAAAAGAGATTGGTTATATGTTTGAGGGTATCACGATAAGCGTAAATGCGGATTGGCACGAGGAATAAAATCAATTTCTGTTATGGTGCTGTCCCTCTCCCTTTCTGCCGGCGGATTTAGGTTAGGTCGGGCGAGAGACGGCGCGTAGAGGGCTCTGGGCGCGAAAGCCGTCGGCGCGGCAAGGGAAGGGGAGGGAGAGACTTTCGAAATATCAATTTGAAACAGCCGGGGTATGCGTCATACTTTTCGCCTCTCATAATAGCCGGCTTTCCATTTTTATTTGTATTTACCAGGCAAGTGCATCGCTTTCGGGCATACAGGAGTCGAGCAGCACACACGCGCGCACGTGTACTCACATCTACCATTTTGTGCTTCGGCTCGATCGTTCCGTATCTCGAGTCGGGTAGACTCGATAAGTAGAAGGGGAACTCAATATTTTACGACATTTTGTTTCCAATCTCGGGCGACGCTAGATGGCGCTGCCGCATTATTCGACCTATCGTCGCCTTATACGACTTTTATTGCGCTAAATCGTGGTGAATTATGGACGAAGTGTACGCCTGCCCCCCTTCTTCGAAACGATGTAACACCGCCTTTTTCTTGAGATTATTGCTTTTTAAATAAATTTTGCGAAGTCATTTTGCCGAATTGAAGCGAAAAAAGGAATCTTGCGGGAAATATATTGAAAAACGGTACGCTAATTGGAAAGTTGCACATTGCTTCCTCGTTGTTTGAAACAATTTTCATTATTCATTTTCAAACAAAATTCAGGTGCGATGGCCTCGTTTATTTTTCTGAATGTGCAGGATTTTGTTTTCGGAATACGATATTTTTATTGTTTTTCTTCTCGAAAATTTTGAAAAAAAAATCTGTATGCTCAGGAATTTTTTAAAGAATTGTCACGTTTTATCAATTGTTTTTTTTTTCTCAAAACTTGGAAAGAAATTTTTACATACAGATTTTTTGTCTGAATTTTTGGACTTTTCGAATGTTTTTCTTCTTTAATTTGAATGCTCCTGAATTTTTAAAATAATTTTTACACCGTTTGTGAATGTTTTATTCTTTACGAAAATTGTGCAGAAATACAAACCTAAACATTCTGACTATTCAGCAATGTTTTCGGAATTCTTGCATTTGTTGGCTGTTTATTTTTTTTAGCTCTGATGATATCGGAATTTTTTTTAGAGTCGTTACAACTTAAGATTTATTTTTTTTTCGAAAATTTGTAAACTGGATCTACAATTGCCGATTTCTAAATATTTCTTTATCCGACGGTTTTACGTTACTTCTAGGAAATTTTCAAATCCCCGAGCGACAAATTTCAAAACGCAACATCCAAAAAACGAATGTCGAAAAATCAATAATTTCGTTTCATATATCAAAATACTTTTTACTGATTATTTGTAAAACTCAGTTACCTGTCCGAACAATTTGCTGATAGATTTCGGTTGCTGGTATCATTCGATGATCGAAGTTGGCAACATCTCGAGTTCGGCAGAATTTTTGTACATTCTTTTCGTACGGCTGACAAGGAATATCACTTACGTGTCCGCCTTCGATTTTGTTAAAACTCATATATGTGATAAAGCATTGAAGACGCTTAGACACGATGTTTTTTTGTCGGCGTAATAACGGTTTTGAGGAGGGAAACCAACTCTCAAAGAAAGGCGTGTCGAGGGGTGATTTTGCAGTTTCACCCACAAGCAGTCCACCGATCTGAATGAAACAAAAACCAAAATTCTTCCAAGGTAAAGCGATGAAAAATCCACTATACAAGTTTAAAGAAAAATAATTAAGGGGTGACACGTCTTTCTTGGAGGAGTGTTTCCCCCCCCTTAAAACCGTTTTTCCGCCGACTAAAAAAATACGTGTCTGATAGTTTTCAATGCTTCATCACATATATGAGTTACAACAAAATCGAAGGCGGACACTTAAGGGGGGAACCTCCTCCGGGCGACAGGTTTTTCAATAATTGTTTTACAAAAAATTGAGAGCATTTGTTGCAATGAATCAAATTACATAATAATAATGACGTTCAAATGAATACAATAAAAAATTTCATGAGAAACGAACAATTTTTTCATTAAAATAAGCCATTCCGTTGTGCATGAACCTAAATTTAGCAACAAAAAAAATTAATTTAAGGACAAGAAGAAAAAAGTTTTTTCTTTTAACTTTTTTTTAATAAACAAATCGTTAAAAACATTATTTATTATAACAATTTATACGAAATTGTAGATTTATGCAAAGGCAGATGAGTTAAAGAATATCTGTACAAACTTTCAAGTTGATTGGTTCATTACTTTTTGAGTTACATTCCACGTCACGAAAAAAAAACACGTTTCGAGAAAAACTCGATTGAAGTTTTCGTTCTTGAAAAGTAGAATTAAGAGTGATTTATAATTAATTACCCAACTTAATCTGCGATGCCAGGGCCATAAAGCAAGCCTTCTTCTAGGAAATCACTAATCTGGGCTGCATTTTTCTCTTTTTGTGTGAAAACGAAAAACGATGGTTACACTGGCCGAATTTTTCTTTACAATCGTCGGAAGTGCCCCCTATTATTCAAAAAGTAAACTGGCTACCTTGTTTGGCTAAGAAATTAAAACGTAGAGGCCACAAAGGGCTCGTTTACCTACTCTTGGTACTTTTGGAGGGCATCACTTCGGTGACTTCCTAGGAACCTTCTCGACTTTCTGTTGGGCTTCAAACTTTGGAAATATATTCTTCAGATACTAAATGAATTTTTAAAGCAATAAAAAAAATTAATATCTGCAGGAGGTTCCCCCTTAAGTGATGTTCCATGTGAGAACTGAAATGTTGATTTGAAATTTTTGTCTGAGAATGTGGGTGTGAAATTCGCGAGTAACATAACCTACAACAGTGATCATTTCTCCCAATATTCTTCATCGATCACGGGGAAATTTTCGTCATGTATTGGAAACAACGTGACCAACATTTTCGCCAAGGATACTGGGCTTTTTGACTTGCGATTAGATTTCGGAAAAGTGAGATATTCGTCGACGAGCTCGTGTATCGTGCGCATTTACAGGAACACCAAGACGACACAGCCGGGGTGCCCGAACGCGTTCCACGGTCCATCATAGTCCGTTGACCGGAAGTCATTTATACCCCCGCCTGATCGCGAGCTTACGTATCTCGGGGCTTTTTCGGTTTTTCAATTTCGCATAATATCCCGCTTGCGGTTTGCCGGGCAAGCGTCTTCGCGAAGCTGACCTCGTGATAAGATAAAGTTGCGGGGAATTTACGTTGGGCATAAGTTTGCGTTATATATGAGCGTCCAAGGGAAATGCGACGATCCTATCAAGTGGGTGAAAACGGCGACCCATCCTGTGAAATGTTGCCACCTAGTATTTTACTATTTTCCAAGGGACGGCTCCAACCTATCTGGAGGACAACATTTTTTCACCTCCACCCGTTCGCTAAAGGATCTCGTCCGAGAGCGAGGGATGCTGTCTTACACCCTGTACCAAAAGAAATTGTAATCTAATTGCAAAAGCATTCGATACATAACCTCAATCGATAATTTCAACCATGAACTGGAAAACGGGTATAGGTATAGAGGCTAAAGTACGAAAGCCAATGTTACCAATGTGTACGCAAAATGATAAAAATAAGGGTTTCACTCAAGCGGCGCTGGTGTAGATCGCGTCCGATAAATAGGCGTATGTTATTTACACAGGGACATAACCTTATTTATTTTCGACATTGAAAAAAAATGTGCAATATAAATACGGGTATACAGTAAAGTATAAAGAGTGTTTAAAAAATAAGTCATTAATATGTTTCTAGCGAAACTTGGAAGCACGTATATATCATGTAAATTTGTAATACTTTTCCGGCGTCTTTTATTTTCGGCGTATGTTAGATACAAAATAATGTATAATGTGAACAAGTACCAATCTCAATGCTAATTGTTTATATATGCGAATTATTTTCTTTGTTTATGAAATAGCAACCATTTTTGTACTCCTGTTTCTGGTATTAAAGTAGTTACGTTACGAAAAACGTTTTCGTTACTACATTTACTCTATAGTTACTATACAATATAGTAACGTTTACTAAAACGTTACTATATTCCTCGGTCCCGCGTTATCGTAGCCACGCTAGTAGTGGAATTTCATACATGAACTTTTTACATTTCGTGGACGCTTTTTCTACAGCTGTCCCTGTGAAGTTTCGACTTCCGTAGTCTAACCTCCATATCAGGGCGCTTTGGTAGCTTTTAATTTAAGAACATGAGGCACTGGTCGTGTTCGTTGGGTATCATCATTTTGATACGAACAAGTGCGCATGCGCATATTGATGCGCAACGCGCAACTGCGCATCATTATGCGCATGCGCACTTGTTCGTATCAAAATGATGAGACCCAACTAACACGACCACTGGTATCAGGGAGGCCGGACTGCGCGGATGTGCTAAGGCGCTTCGTCTAACCTAACCTAAATGAGATTTAGTTTAGGTGATCCAATTACGATCAGAGCGTATAGGTTCGAATCTAAAGTACCGTAATTTTTAAAGATTCCCATTACTGAACCTATTAGTTTGTGCTAGAACATTGCACCAAGGTTTTTAAAGTTATGGAACAGAAGTCCCATTTGCCGATCGTCATGCACCACGATCGCCCGGCTATACAGTGGCGCCACATACATTTTCGTCATTGAACTAACATGCAAAAGCACCAGTCGGAAGGGACTGCTGTTCCCTTCGACAAGAGATCCGTAACTGGGCGATAATGCCGCCAACTTGCACCGCTTTTCACGCTCATAATACGCACAGATTTATGGCTTTATGGGGGAGCATCGTAGGGTGAAACGTAAACGTGACAGCGTGTTCGACAATAGGGGGCGCGGAAAGAAATCTATATACCGTTTCCTTATCCCGAAATGAGAGATTATTCGATACGTCAAAGTGAATTTTCAAAATGTTGGTACATTATATACCGGGTGGCCCGGTCAAAAGGGAACACCTGAATATCTGTATCAATTTCAAAGATACGTGAAAGTATTTTTGACAAAAGTTGAAGGGTATTACAATAGACGTTTATAGCAAGGAAATTGTCTTTAGCGTTATCAAGTTTATCGACGTTTTGTTTTTAAAGTGGGACTTTTCAACATGTTTTCTTAAGGAGTCGGCAAAACCTTAAATTTGAAAAATACAATTTACGGTAAATGTCTAAAATCGGGGCTCCTGACCAAAAACGTCAACAACATTTTTTTTTGCTATGAGCAGTTTCAGATTTTTGTGTGCGTGTGCGTGTAAAATATATTTTTCTCTCTCTCTCTTACATTTCATTTACCGCGACGTATATAACGTCAAGTAAACAAATCAGGTAAACCGAAAATCAAAACAAACGCGCTGCTTACTAGACTCGATGCCTCACTGGTATTCGGCTTTTCAGAGATCATTTAAAATTTGTAACAGTATTTTCACACCATGGCGTGCGATGGTTGTACGATTTCGCTTATCGCAGCTACTTCTGCATTTCAAAATCGTAATAAAAGTTTAGAAATGTTGAAAAACCATGGAGTGATAGAAAGTGTAATGATATTACATACGACGAGCGACTCCATGCTTTGCTTGACGCAATCAGATGATTTCAAGTCAACGCGAAAAAGTAATAACTATTAGAATTGTAATAATCATTGTTTATTATATTTAAATATACTAAAAATAGTGTTAAATCTTTTTTATTGCAGGCTGGGCTCGCGATTTCAACAATTATCGCTGGGACGCCTATAAACAACAATCTTTCACAATTTCAATAAAAAAAAACCCTAATGAGAATATTAATTTTTTTTTAAAGCAAAAAAAGTCTAATGGTTGAAATGAGGGTGGAAATTGTCTTCCGCCGAGTTATATAATCATAAGAAAGTACCCTGAAAAATATCAACTCGGTGAAAAAATGTTCAACCTCTTTTTGGTCAGGAGCCCCGATTGTAGACATTTACCAATAGACCGAGTTATGACGATTTTTATAAAGGGTCGCCTATTGCGCCACGGCGAACCGGACTCCTGCGATTACCCATTTTTCTTTTTGCGTTTTACTCGAAATAATGTTCTATGAAACAGTGGAAGACGTATTTCCACATCTATTCTTCCGATCGACTTTAGATTCGGACACAGCATAGTTTATAATGTTTTTGATCGTTGATGCAGATGATTTTTTAAAAAGTTTATCCATTTGTTAACAACAAATGATCGAAGTTGTTTTTTTGGTCGAAATTCGAACGTTTTTTTCCTACAACTTGCGATTTTCGTAATTTTGAAAATGTCAAACGAGTATCGGGTCATACGAGAGTTTTATTCTTATAGTAGAAGTACGTTTCTTTATTTTTCATTGCCGATCACCCAAGTTGTCAGAACCTACACCGATTAGCTATGCAGCAACGGCGGGACGTTCTTTTGATCATTGTTGCGAAATGATTCCCAATAAAAAAAAAACTCGAACTTGGCAAAAGTATTTTTTAATTGTGTGTAAAATCCCCGCCTCGTTACCCCAATACTTCCATCATACAAATGTATAGTGTTTTTTAACATATTTTAACTATATGTTATATTTCCCTAAGGGGACAATATGATTTTATAGCCATATATACTGCCAACAGTATAGTACCGTTTATTAATATTTTAGCAGTTGCATAAATTATGCACATATGTTAACTGCACCCACCAATCTTATAAGCAAACGTTGATTGTTCAATGCTATATAATATAGCCGGATTTTATAAAATGGATATTCTCTGACACTATCAATCATTTGTTCCCCCCAAGATCTTAGTAGTGAACAGAATAAAATATATATACATTAATTAAAAATGTTGCTTATGATTTGCGACGATGTTTATACCAGGGTTCGCACGAGATATATCAAGTGATATTTCTGTTGGATGTATATCATTGATATTTATCCTAAAATACACAAAAAATGCTCATTTTTTAAATAAAAATAACTTTATCTCCATCCAACTATGGCGCTGCGCTAACTCGACTTTACAATACTACACTATGAATACTTATCTATGTGTTTGTCCTTGGTATTGGTTATCAGTAGGCTTAGAAAGGCTCCCAATGTTTTTGGTAAGTGCCGAAATTTCAAAGAATACCATTGTCTTTCGACCAGCTGCGTTTCTTCCATTGTTCTCAATGTTCTCATTTGAGGAACAACAAGGGTTTTAGACAAGTAAAGATGTCGATTGCGCTATGAACGATAATGATATGATGTTAAATTGAGACTTTGTTGGCAGGCTCTGATGTGTGTGTGTGTGCTTGTAATGATTATAAAGTTGTTACATTACTAATAACAATGTTGTAAAGTATTTGATTTCTCATCTATCAATCACTATAAGATTCGTAGTTTGATATTTGTGATTCGTTGTTGTTTCATTTCATTTTTTGAACGGACATATTTAATTATCAATATTAAAGATATTAGAGCCTATAAAAATAAGAAGTTTAATAGGAACTTTTTTAACCGTTGATTTATTAGGTAAAAAGAGAAACGTACCTAATTATTTGTTCAATTGGAAAGACTTGATTTTTGAAATGTGTAAGATTTATTATCGTAAACAATAAGTAAATAAATCAATATTAAAATAATTGAAATTGGGGTGTAAATTCACATTCATTTTTAAAAATTCGTAACACACTATAAAAGCCGCTCTAAAAACAGTAAAAAATAGGGGTTGTTTTTATAAATATGGAAAAAATCGGATATATTACAAAATATCGGATAGTTTCGATATCTTTTATCTTCTTTTTTGTATATATAAAAACTAGTGTTTGTGTGTTCGTCGTCTATGCGTTCGCGCATCGTTCATCCGATTGCGATGAAACTTTGGTGAGATGTTGAGTGCATGCCCGCGAAGGTTTCCGAATTAGTACAACCAATCCTTAAGGGGTTAGGCCACTCTAGATTTTTCGAAAAATCGATTTTTTTTAACGGTCCCCTAGGACCTCAAAAATGATGTCCCAAAAGATTATGGCCGGGGAAAATCTTTGAGTATTGGGTCTTCGAATTTTAGTACAAGGCCGCCTGGTCCGCAGCGAGCTCTTTTTGAACTTCAAACGCGTTAATCTCAAAACTGAATTTTTTAAGTTGGCCGGAAACATAACTCAGACTATTTTCAACCGATTAACTTGAAATGTTGAATATATCCTGAAAAATACATTGTCTATGGAAGTACGTAGGTTTTTTTTAAATATTACATAGTTCATTTGTTATTAACAATTATCTGACGAGTTTTTAGCCAATTTTTTCACTTTCCACTTTGGAAGTGCGCCATTTGGCCAAAAATCAATATATCGAAAAAATCCTACGTACTTCTATAGCAGTTATTATATATAATCGAAAAAAATTCATTGGCTCATTATGATTAAAAAATTACAGGAGCTGTTTGTGCGGCCGTGGATCCTGGAAAAACGGAGACGTCATCGCAAAAACGCTGCACAGCCGCCATTTTGAAATTAATCGCTTCAAAAAAATTATTGTATACAGTCACTGATATGTACGAAAAACACCCTTTTTTCGTAATCTCGATTTATTTTGTAGTTATTCTCTAGACTCTTTCTCTATACCTCCAGAATAGCCTAAGGCCTTAAGGGGGTAAAAATAGGGAGTGTAATGTTGTATGGGAGTTCCGTCGTTTTTTAAATAAACTATTACAACTGCTACTCAGTCTATTCGCTATAAATTCAGAATGATTCATGTCAGCCTTAAAAAAAATAACCCCTTCAAGGGTTGGAAAGTATTACAAAGTATTACATACAGTACACCTTTTTCTACATTGATCGTGGCGTGATTGTGTATCGCACCATTCAATATCCACGCTTTGGCGATGAAACAAACAACAACGAAGCCACAGCGGTAGATGCGCCCGGAGGCACAGGCAACACTTTTATCATTTCATTTACTTCGGCAACCATACGATCACGAACAAATATTGCACTGGCAATCGCATCATCTGGAATTGCAGCAAATTGTTTGGATGGTGGCCGAACAGCGCATTCAGCACTGAAATTGCCGTTGAATATGCAAATCATTGAGACACCAACATGCAATATCAACAATAATTCTGAAATGGGTAATGTACTCCAATCATGTCAACTCATTATATGGGACGAATGTACTATGGCGCACAAAAAAGCATTGGAAGCGCTTAATCGTACACCGAAAGATTTGAGCGGAAATGAACAGCTCTTCGGTAGCGCACTTCTTTCATTGTCTGGTGATTTTCGACAAACTCTACCGGTTATACCACGTTGCTCTTAATGCATGTCTCAAATCATCAGTTTTATAGCGACACGTACAGAAATTGGCTTTGAATACTAATATGCGTGTACAACTACAACACGATGCATCCGCGGAACGTTTTACAAAACAATGGCTATTGAGAATGGGAAAATGACAATCGAAGAATCCACGCAATGTATCACATTGCCAACAACCTTCTGCAAAATCACACCAACCACAGACGAACTGATTCACAATGTTTTCCCAAATATCGTACAAAATTACAAAAATCGTCGTTGGCACACTGCACGTGCTATATTAGCAGCCTAAAACAACGATGTCAATGCCATTAATTCCAGCATTCAAAACGAAATACCAGGCGTACTAAAAACAAGTCCATCGATACTGTTATGAATCAAGACGAAGTTATCAAGTATCCAATTGCTTGAATCCACTTAATTTCCCAGGCATGCCGCCGCACGTTTTACCATTCAAAATTGACGTGCTTATCATTCTTCTCCGAAACATCAATCCACCACGACTTTGCAACGGTACCAGGGTTTCAGTGAAAAAATGATGAACACTATCATCGAAGCTCATATTTTAAATGGAAAATTTAAAGCAGAAGATGTATTTTTTCCACGCATCCCAATGATTCCGACCGATATGCCATTCGAATTCAAATGTTTGCAGTTTTCAGTTCGACTCGCATTTGCAATGACGATCAAAAGAACAGAGACCAGCGCTAAAAGGGTGTACACTAAATTTGGAAAATCTATGCTTCTCACATGGACAGCTCTATGTGGCCTTCTCACGCGTCGTAAAACCTTCTGATTTATTCGTGTATGCACCAATCGGAGAAACAAAAAATAGATGTATCCAATAGCACTTTAATAAACAGAATTAAAATACAGACACTTGCTTTCTTTGAGTGGCGTTGCAACGCATACCGGGCACAGGTACTTTATAATAAATATCGAATTTTTACGAACCCTGGTTTACACTGATTTGTACCATATTGTAAAATCCGACCTGCTATATGCGTATTTGCTATGTTATTCGATTATTTTTTGTACACTGCATGCGCGTTGGTTCAATGTACATAGCATATTTCATAAATCCAAAATAAAATAAAATACTCAACTGAGAGTTTTACCTCAATGTAGTAGTAGTATTTATTCCACGGTGTTCCATAAAATGTAAATGAATAAATACACTTTCGAGATACATAAAAACATTTTTTTTAATGTATTTATTGTACCCAAACAAATCCACGGTTTGTTACGATTTGTTACAATTGTAAACCAGTTTGTTGACCAACCTGCGAAGCAAGTTTGTTGGTTCGCCAAAATTTGCGAACTTCAAATTGCGAACCAGTTTGTTACAATTGTAAACCAGTAAACAAATGTATTTATTGTACCCAAACAAACTTTCACGCGTTTTTCTCGAAACAACGTTTTTCGACGGCTTATTGATCAAATCTTCGAAACTACTGAACCGATCGTTGTGAAATTTTAACCACATATTCTTCACAACTATAGCTATAGCGCATATTAAGGATTTTTTTCAATTTTGATATTGACCGTTTGATTTGTGTGTTGCGGGTGATCCATCTCCGAGATTTCACCAACAGCGCAGATCTACAATCTTTTAGGACATTGTTTAACTATAATTTTTGTTAATTGAAAGTGACTTAAATAAGTTATCGTTTAAAAAAATGTATTTCGAAATGTTCTCGAAATGTATGGAAAATGTATTTATAATGCATTTATTGAGTGGAACAACTTATATCAATATCTATAATATAAACCTATAAAAAAAATCATGAAAATAACCTTTTGTCAGCGTCTAAAGTGAGAAGACCCCTTAAGCATCTCTATATTGCCAAGCCTTTTACAATAGTTAATAAATACTTCGGGGATAATGGATAATCAAATACGCCATCTAATTCGCATGTTTAGATATCATTTCGCCCATAGTTGTGTTAACCAGCACATTATGATTGTGATGCCAATAAAGTATAGGGAATTTAACTATCCCCCATTTTACCGTGGGTGTGTTTTGTAAATACCATGGACTTATGTCTCAGTGGAAACTCATATAGACTCGTTGATACAGCGTTTTAGCATCGATTTGCATAATTTTCAAATCGGCTGAAAATTACATACACGAATCTGATGGTGACAATATCTGGTAAATATGCAGAAGTCGGGCCCCGGCTGAAAAGCCGTCAAACTTTTTTTTACGGTTAATATACAGATGGAAAATGTGTAAAGACTGAATTTAAGCTGGGGGGGGGGGGGTATTCAGAATGGTAAAAAAACAATTTTGTTGCTATTTCACATATTCTCGAAATATTCCTTTATTGCGATACACAGAGTGTAAAAACGGTCAGTGTGATCGGTGTAATGCCGACGCAACATAAGTAGGGCTCCAGCTGAAAATCACCTCAATGCGTGCGATATTGGTGCGGGTGCGAGGCACCTCCCATGGAATCGTGGGGTGCGTGCAACACCGCACACATCGAGGTGATTTTCAGCTGGAGCCCCACTTCTGCATATTTAACCAATAGCTCTGCCATGTAAAAATATCTCTGACCTTAAATTGTGGTTGCACCCAGGACGACCTTTCGTGATTCCTGTTGATTTATTTCAATCGATGGATTCGTCAATTATGATTGATAATCGATCCACAAATGCAAAATTCCTCGAATACATTGCAACGCTTAATCACATGATTGAAAATTTAAAAATGACAGGTACCATCGGCACATTTTTGTGAAGCAAATCCACCTGCGATTGCTTTTAATTTCGACCACCAGAGGCCCCCGTTTCGAGTGCTCTCTGCATGTTTTTTTTCAAATTGCATTCGTTGTTCGCATAATCGGATTTGGGAGGGCGATAGACGGTGGTGATTTTAGGTTTGTCTACGATAATGCAGTTGTCCGCACCCTACAATAGCCCTCTGAATGCCTCATTGTCCAGGGGACCGCGGTCTACTCAAAACTTGTACTAATACGCGACATTTTCGTCCCCTCTGCCGGCCCGCGCCACCCTCGAGCCAGCAACTCCTGCGCAATAATAAAACTACCCTGTAGGGCGAACAAAATGAGCGATCGATTCCAACCGACGCGAGGCTCGTAATTAAATTATTCGTATGTTTCCTCGATTATATACGAGCATAACCGATAAGCCGATATGATAAATGATGTTGTGAATACGCGCTTCCTGATAAATGACGTTTTGTTTGTCTGTTCAGTCCCGGTCGTCATCAGTGGTCGTTTGTTTCGTCAAATGTTTTTCTTTTCCACGTCATTCTCAATGTATCGTCGTTTTGGCAAGCTGGACGATTAATCGTTTTAGAAATAAATTGAGAGGACTGTTTTTCGATACCAATTTGACCGATAAGCCGAACCAATGCACAAGTGTAGACGCAATTCGAGGCATTTTTTGGTTACGTGACACGAAATATTTTTCTCAAACATTTGACACGAAGAAAAAATGTTCGACGTCAAAATAAAAGGGTTTTTTTTCTTCGGTATTAAAAAATTTGGCTCAACGAACCATAACTATACATTCATAAATATGAAAAAAAATATACTGTAGTCGAAGCTCAAATAAGTAATCTATTCTAGAGATTTATCCGGATTTTGCACGATTTATCCTGAGAAAAAAATCCCGAAAAACGGTTTGGCAAGGGGTATGTAACTCGTTGATGCTTTCCACTAGGCACTAGCGACGAATGGCGGCGTTTTCACGTACCACGAAACTGCGAGAGTACACGACATAGGGAATGTGGATGGACATGTGAATTAAAAGAATTCATGTAATCAAAGTACCAGTAAATAATGTATGCTAGACATTTATCCATTCATTCTTATGGTTAAAAAAAAAGTCCCAAAGAAAGCGGCCCAGCGATAGGTACGTGACCCGTAATTGTTTTCCACTGGAAACTAGTGACGAACGGCGGCGTTCCCAAGTACTACGAAGCTGCGATCGTAGCGAGAAACCAGAGCATGGGAGTCTTTAGCAGAGACGCAAAAAAAAGTGTTCGGGAAACATTTCATAGCGTCAAATGTACCGGTCCCATTGCGCACTCTTGAAATGTCACTTCGTTTCCAGGCCCGTACGTGTGAGAGCGTTTCGGGAAATCACGTTATCGTCGCTCTAACCTCACACGGATATTCGCGATCGTGAATTCGCCACGGTCGAGAAAATAGTCGCGTAGGGCTGCGGAATCTCGTTGATTCGCGAAGTAGCACGAGCAGACTCTCCCGTAGGTACATACGGGACACTTCTTTAGTAGGCGGGAGGAGGAGAGTCTCGGCGCGGTATACCCCCAGACAATGAGGACATTCTTCGGCTACAATGGCTCCCACAATCGGGCACGAGGCACTTCCGTGCATACCAATGGATAATACTCGAACTCTGTGCTTTATTCTCGCTTCCCATCTCGATCTTGGCCTTTCTGCATATATATATATATATATATATATATATATATATATATATATATATATATTTACACACACACACGCATATATATATATATATGAAGGCTCGCAATGATACTTTATAAAACTTGCGTGACACGCCAAGGGACGAAAGACGAGGCTTTTTATTTTCCGGACCTTCATTGACTGGACACAATGCTAAATGGGATCGATGCAAATTTAGCGAATTCATTTTCCGTGTGAACGCTGCGTTTTCGAATCAACCGTCGAAATTTGCGTTTGGAATATCCTCCATGATCATTAACCCCTTGACTGTAAGTGGCACACATTGGGCGGAACAAAGTCGCGCCACTTCTGCGTTATGACACATAGGTGGGTATTAAAAAAAAAACATGTTTTTACTATACCGATTTGACTGTTATTTGATAAATCATGGGTTTTGAGGTCACTGAATTCCAATCTGAAAACCGATTGTTCGAATTTAAATAGCGGGTGCAATATGGCGAATGAGAATTTGAAAAATAGTTTCAATTTAATGAAAATTAGTACTTAATCGTTTTTGAGATCGCAGAATTCAAATCTGAAGGTAGATTTTCACGATTCAAAATGGCGGATCGAATGTGGTGGATGCAAATTTGAAGAAAGTTGGATTTCGACCAAAGTATCTTATGGTTTTTGAGGTTGCTGAATTGAAATCAAATTTTCAAAATTCTAGTTGGCGGATTCGATATGCGGATACAAATTCAAAAAAATAGTTTTATTTCGACAAAAATTTGTATCTTTAGATGTTTGCGGACGCAAATTATGAAGTTGAGCCCTGACTCTAAAGATATGAAGCTGGGATACATTGTGAGCGATCAAAATTTCGTGATCCATTTATGGCAAATTGTTATCCATAATCAAAAATGGGAAAAAATATTTTTAATGGTTTCATATCCCGCTCTCTACCGAACCCAGAGTCACGAATCGAGGACGTGGGGGTAGGTTGACTCCGACTTTACATTCCCTTGTACTTTTTGTATTAAATTTTTGTTGTTGTATTTTTCGTATATGTTTGTCATTGGTTTTTTAATTTTGTTTTGCTTTCTGTATCCATTGTTTTTTGTTTCAATTTTTGTGTCTTCAGGATTTTTGTATTTTTCAATTTAATATCTTCAGTTTTGAGGTGGAACAACAAATAAAACATAATTTAGGTATTTGACTTGACAACACGAACGGCGTATCGAGTTTTTAAGCCATAGTGGCAAATCTTGCCTCAAACATCAAAAGATACAGCCATCCGTTGAAATCCAACAATTTTTTGAATTTCCATCCACCATATTGCAACAGTCATTTTCAATTTTGAACATCAGATTCGAATTCGGCTACCTTTGAAACCGGAGACTACTAATTTTCATCCGAACCAAACTACTTTACGGATTTTCATCCGCCCTTTCGAAATTTGGAATTCTGATATCAGATTCGGCTTTGGTGACACGAGGGACCGTTATACTCAGATTATAGGACAAGCTATCAAATCTTTCTTCTGACACAAAAGTGGTACGAAAATCTCGTTTTCACCTCACTGCTAAGGGGTTGAGGGTCCTTTTGGGCGTGGGTGTCATCGCAGGCAAAAGTCCACGTGAGAGTAGATTCTGAGAGTTGCTCCCGAGAGTATTCTCACAAACCAGTCACCGCAGCAACGATAGTTGCATTGGAAATTCGAAAATAAAAAAGTAAAAAAAGTAAATAGAACCGCTGGGTTAAACCCTGTGTATCACGGAGACGGCAATTCGACGTTACTAATAATCTTGTAAGTGAAATAGAAATAGAGAACTCGTTTCAATATTGGAATTTCGCCCAAATGACCGTAGGTCGATCAGAAAAATGTATGGGATCAGCTGGTCCGACCATTGCAAATATGTTTTATCGATGAGACCAGCTATTTCAGGTACTTTAATACATTCGAATCGTGATGCAATTTTGGAAATCAAGTCATTTTCCAATTCTCTGTTGCGGTATTCGTCATATTTCAAAGCAATTGATTTTTTGTATTCTTCGATTAAGGGAGGTCACCACTGAGACTGCCCATTTTCGACCGTTTTCTTTGGAATTGTTTTTAAAGACAGGAATAAAATACATGGTTGAAAGAACTTTTAGGCTATATTAGGTATATTGAAGTATGTAAAAACAATTATTTGTCAAAAGAATACAAAATGGCGCACGAGTCGCTATAGCACTACTGGTTTTCAGCCAACTCTCTCCGCCGCACGCAGTAAAACTGTCCCAAATTTAATCTTGGAACTAAGAGTGAAATATTTTCGTTAATTATATTAGTTTTAGTAGTCAAGTACGGGGACAAATTAAAAAATAATGAAAAAAAATGAGACTGAAAAAAGTTTGTTTTTTCGACCGAAATTTTCATATAAAAAGTGATATATTTTTTACAATTTTCAATTAATCGAAAAAAGCGCTCGTACTTGACGGTTAAAGCAATCTAAAAAGCTACAGTTAAAATTTCAAGTCGATTGGACAAAAATTGTTCGAATTCTCCTGCCCGCCGATTTAAAAAACATGGTTTTAAGAAAAACTTGTTTGAGTTGAATGATAGACGCTACAGGTGATGAATCTTTTTTCCGTACTCTAATGCCAACTATTGGTAGAAAATAAAACTATTGTAAATCGGAAACCTTTTCCTGAACGATAATAGGCTTACAAGACTCGAGAACTGCCTCCAGCGGCGTGACATTGCCGAAAGCGCTTTTCAAGTTCGGAGACTCCCCTCAAAAATAGCTCGAAAACCATTTTAAACCTGTTTTTTTCAGCTATAAACGAATATGCATAATGTTTTTGAAGGTTCTAAGGATTTTTTCTCCAAAAAAAAACGATTTTTCGAAAATTTTACAGTGATGTCCCCCATTAATGCATGCGCATTTTCTTTGGTCTAAGGGCATCGTGCCTTCGTGACAGTTCTGAGAGAACTGTCACAATTCGAACTGAGTTTGAACCTTTGCAAGTAAATGTTAGCTAGAATTTTCAAACTTGTCCACTTGAGAGCAAGCTCTTACGAGGCTACGGCGTAATCTGCGAGTTTGACGTTGCTGCCTGCGAGTTACTCTCAAGAGCGTGTCCCCGTGAAAAACGACGCAACCGACCCAACCTCGAGCCAGCGTCACGCCAATCGCATTCTACCATTGGCCGATGAACGGCAGCACTATCGGCTTAGTGTTGCGCCACGGTAGGAGTGATCTCTTCGGCCCAACGCTGGCATGTACGGTTGGCCAATAGTAGGCTTACGGGAAATCCTAACAGTTGGCCGGGTATTGGCCCAATATTGGGCCCGTGAAAAACGACGCAACCGACCCAACCTCGAGCCAGCGTCACGCCAATCACATTCTACCATTGGCCGATGAACGGCAGCACTACCGGTTTGGTGTTGCGCCACGGTAGGAGTGATCCCTTCGGCCCAACGCTGGGATGTACGGTTGGCCAATAGTAGAGCTTATCTACTGGCGAGTACTGCTCTCGAGAGTTTCACTTTCACGTGGTCAGGCACCTAAAGTCCATGCGTTGTTTTTTCGTCATCCGTATTAGTTTAATAAGACTCTTCTGTAATATGTTTGGCTGTTCCGCAACTTTTCTTCCCCTACAATTCCTTCCAATTTAAATGTTGTCCATGAGAATATAAATGTCCTCGGAAAATCTGAAAATCGAAGAGCGAGGGGGCATCGAAAGCCCAAAGGCACAACAGGGAAGATACAACCGCTTGATGTATTTGGATTTCGCATCTGAATGAATTTTATGCGACTTTTTTCGGATCGGGTATGACTATGGAATATGAATATAAACTTAATATATAATGTAATGAAAGTACAATCTCTTACACATAATCAACTGTTATATCCGGAAGATCAAAATTTCTTCAAATATGTATGGTGTAAAAGCAATCACATCGACAAAATGCATCTTTTTGCGTTGCGGCTTTTCTCGAATGTATCGCTCTTTCGATATAGGGTCTTCTACCTGGGCTCATTTTGCGGGGTATCGATCTAGCTCTCGAATGGATGTTGACCCATCCGGCTAGGACGATTTGCCAATCCGGTGGATCGGCGCCCTTCGGCCTGCAGGATTTCGCCAAATTTCCTGAGTTCCTGAGAGAAATTTTCTCCTACCCGTTGGATGTCAATTTTCGGGTGGCTCTTTCGGGTAGAAGGAAATGAGATATGTGGACAAGGCCAATGGCATTCTCTCAGTCTACCCAAATCTGTTTTAGAAACGTGCTTTTAAGCTTCATTGGGTGAAGTAGCGGGTAAGATATGGCTGATAGAAAAATTGCAATTCTGGCCATTCGGCGACACCGCACATAGGGGTGTCAATCTAGATGGTAAAAATTATTTCTTTCGATTTTTTTATTTGTAATGACTCTCTAATTGACTTTAATCTATAGAAAGTGTTTTGCGATGAATAATGTGTCCTAAAGTAACTTTAGGACACATTTTGTCTTTTAAATTTTGATTTTTCTCTAAAACTAAACTCAATATAATCTACATAACTAAGGTGATGATGAGTGGCATGGCTCATCCTGCTTACTCTCTGTGTCTTCAGGAACCTCCTTCGAACCTAAATCCGACAAGGAATGTCACTTAAGGTCCACCTCCGATTTTGTTGAAACTCATATTTGTAATAAGGCATTGAAAACTATTAGACACGTATTTTTTTTGTTAACTGCGAAAAACGTTTTTAAGGGCGAAAACGACCCCTGAAAGAAAGGCGTGTCACTCCTTAATTTGATTTTTTTTCAATTATTCTATAATCGATTTTTTTGGCTTGTGGGTGAAACTGCAAAACAACCCCTCGATACGCCTTTCTTTGAGGGGGGTTTCCCCCCTTAAAACTGTTTTTCCGCAGATAAAAAACAATCCCTGTCTAATAATTTTCAATGCTTTATCACATATATGCATTTCAACAGAATCGACGGCGGACACCTAAGGGGTAAGGCCACAGTAACGGGTATAAAATCATGTGCGAATTTAACAATTATTTTTCGTACGTAAAAGTGACTCACTCATAAAATTAATTACACATCTATTGAGTATGAATATCACGCTGGTAGAAAATATATATATTTTTTTCCCATGTACAAAATGCCCGACTACTAATATTTTCTTTTATCTTTTTTTTTAGGCGCTCCGCGGAGTGATATTTAGCATCCACAATTTTCGATCTAGAACAAAAAACAAAAATTCTCGTCAATCTACATTACAATACCTAGGGAAGTACGTATGGAATTAAAAAACTATTGTTTTATTCAAAAGTTGTAGGTATTTGAATGAATTTTCAGTGAAAAATTTCGTATAAAACTGCTCATAAAATGAAAAGTTTTCGATTTATCAGAAATTCCGTACGTACTTCTCTGCGAAATACAATTGGGAACATAACATTTAAATTTAAAGTAAATCGAGTGAAAATTGTTGAAATTATTTGTCACGTCAATTGGAAAAAAAAACTACTCTCAAAGTCGGTGAAAAAAAATGTCTTGCTATAAATCGAATTGTAACTTATTCTTATGATGATAAAGCACCGTTTTAGCGAAAAAATCTATTTTTTGAAAATTCTACTGTGGCCTTACCCCTTAAGTGATGTTTTTTGTGTCTCGCTCTCGTTGAACGCAGTATACAGTGGGTCAAACAAGTATTCGTGAACTCAGTTTTTTTCCAATAACTTTATAAGCACGAGTGATATACATATAAAAACTATTTTGTTTAATAGTTCACTTGGTACAGCGATAATCTGTAAATGAAGAATTTGATATTAGGCGTAGTAAAAGAGTAATGCAAAAAATACAAGAATATGAGACCAAAAAAAGTATTCGTACACTTACCATTATAGTGTAAAGCTACATAATCTCAGTTGCACACGGTGACTAATATTTTGCGTGCATCACTTTAGTTTCCATTATGTTCTCTAGTCTTCCACGCATGAATTACACCAGCTTCTGAGTTGTTTACTTTAATATTTCTTTCCATTCTACTCAAACTACTCGTTATAAATCAGATTTGTTAGAGATTTTTCTTTTTCTTACTTCTGTATTCTTAACTTGGGGCCATTTCAACTGCACTTTCCTCCAAATGATTACGCAACACCTTGATGTACTTCTAGGGGTTCATTACCCCATCTATAAATGCAAGATTTCCAATATACCAGTATACCCCATACAGTCCCAAATCATTGTGCCTTCTCCGCCATGCTCTACAGTTGGTATACTATGCTTTTGTTGAAGCTCAGTATTGGGTTTTCGTCAGACTCTCTTCCTATCTGACCGGAAAATGTTGAACTTCGAATCATCAGAGAAAATGACATGTTTTTAAAATACTATGGGTTTATTTACGTAGGTTTCAGCGTAACCTAAACTTTTTTTCTTTTCGTATTATTAATATATGGTTTCTCTTCGCAAATCTGCCGTATATTTTGGAAGAATGCAAAACGTTTCGTACGGGTTGGGGACACACGATCTTTCCTGATGTTGACGCGACATCATTGCATAAACTTTGAGCACTCATAAACGGATTATTCGTAACCTCTTCAATTATATTTCGACGCTCTTTAACTGGCAGTATCCGCAGCCGACCTATTCCTTGCTTATTTTCTGTAGTTTTGGTTGTCCCATACTTCTTAACAATGTACTGTACCGTGGTAAAACTTAAATTTAGTTCTTTCCTAATTTTCCGAAAACCTTCACCGCGTTCCCGAAAAAAAATTCTTCGTTCTTATCTCTGTAAAGTTTTCGAAGATGTACTAACAGCATAGAAGAGGGCGAGGCCACTGTGTAAACACAGACTTGTTTATACTTTAGTCAGAGTTCAGACGACGCGAGAGTGTGTATCATGGTTTAGCAGTCAAATTATAAGTATACGAATACTTTTTTTGGTCTCAAATTCTGCAAAATTTGCATTACTCTTTTATGACGCCTGATAAAAAATTTTCGTTTGCATATATATTCTCTGTGCCTGGTAAACTATCAAAACAAAATAGCTTTTGTTTGCGCATAACTCATGCCCATGAAGTTATTGCGAGCAGCTATGTGTACGAATACTTTTTTGATCAGCTGTACGTATATGCGCGTTATCAATTTTCAAAATTCGAGATTTCGAAAACTATTGCGATGGCGCTAAAAATCCTTTTAGACGAAGACTCATAGTGTCAAAAAGAAGGTCTGTGCAAACTCCACCTAAATCGGAGGTAACAGCTATTCGGAAGTTTATCCCTACTTTTAATGACAAACTCTTGATAATTATGAACAATCTCGATCTATTTTTCGGAGGATAATAGACCGCCATATCGAAGCCACATTACACATCGGATTTTATCAGATTTATAAACGAAACGCTTTGTTTGCAGAATCAATTTTTTCAAAATAACACTTTCATCTCTATATACAGCAAAATCGATTTTTTTCGAAAATTATGTGTCTGTATGTATATAGTACGGTACACTTTGGTCCGCCATGTTTGATCCATTGCACTTCGGAATTTTTCAGATCGCTAAAAGGAGATCTTGCAGAATCCGTTTTTTGACACAGACACACACACACATAAATATACATACATATAGTACGGTATGATGCACTTTATGAACACTTACCTCTTTACATATATCGTCACCGCATTGTCTCGAGACGCTAGCGAAAACCGAACGTTTCTCGAATTCTTCGTCGACGATGAGGGCGGCGTATAATGGCTGGCTCCCACACGCGCCCACTCCTCATTCTCCATTCAGCGTTCTCCTTCTGTTATCTCAGTACGGAGAAAGCGTGATTGCCTTTATGGGGGAAGAAAGAGTCTTTTGCGGTGGCGATAATGTCCGTCGCGTAGTTGGGGACGACGAGGCCGTGGCATCAAGCGGCAGGGATGGGGTGCTCGCTATCACGAAAAAAAAAGAACGCAAAAAGCCGAAAGTGTCGAGCGAAGCGCCCGCGGCAAGAAGCGACTCGTTCTCCCTTTCCGCAACAGTCACGCTATCCCTCGATCTTCGGCTCTCCTTTCCCCCCACACCGCTGCCGCGGCCGCGTACGCCTTCCCCTACTCTGCGCTGTCCCCGCTACGCTCCTCGGCGTCCAACTTCACTCTTGGCGAATATCCCGCAACGTGCTCGCAAAAACACACGCGACGAACGATTGAGCCACTCCTTTCGAGGTTGCGCCTCTACTCGCTACGACTCTACTGTCATCAACACGGAGCGAGAGAGAGTGAGGCAATGTTTTGGTTCTCGGCCTTTCGCGACGATCCCGTTCTCAGAATATGCATAAGGAAAACGGCCCAGTTACTGACACTGTCCCATTTTGTGACGCCGACGGTATAATGTCGACTGCCACAAATACTATTTTTGTCGAATAACATTCCAATTACCGACTAATTGAAGAGAGTTTCTCACTTTTAGTGGGATCGGGGATTTGGCCGATTTTTTTTGTGGTGAAAGAGGACCCCTAGCACCTCATGTGGTTAAAGTAGTAGGACGCACTACTCGGAAAATTCTGAGAAAAATCGATTCAAAGTTTCTTAGGCGCCTTATGAGTTTAAAATGTCAGGCACTTCTTGAGCCGCCGTCGAGTCTAAACGGTTAGGGCTCGGTCTTTTGCGTCGGAGGTATCGCGTTCGATGCCTCCTTCCGATCTTATTTTTTTTTGTTATCCCAACAATTATTTAAAACGTTTCTTATCCCTACAATATTAAAAAAAATGTATTACATTATTTTTTAAGAATTATTTTCATTTTCTTTCTTTTTTTTCCCGATAAAACAATTCATAACGGTCGGTTTTTTATTTTTCATTGTATAGTATATGAGGAGGAACATTGGGTTTTTAATGAGAATAACAAAGTCGATTAGGAAAAAATAAATTTTTATTCATATAATAATTATATATAAAAACCGCAGTGGTAATTATCGTAGAAACAAACAAAGCAATAATTTTTGCGACATCTTGCGCAACATATAAAAGCAGATTTTTTACAAGCGCAGGGAGTTTGCAATCCGTCCGTACAAAAACATGTAGCATTAACATTCATGAAAATGTTTCTAGTAACTGATAATTTTGAGGCAAACCAGGCGTATTGAATCATGTCTCGGAATATTGGTGACGATAATTGACGGTGAATTATTGAATGGATTTTTATACAATCTTCCCGGGAATTAATTTCACGATTCTGCTCTAACAATTCCCTGTAATTTTGCAAGCGCTTTATGAAATTTTTAACTTGTCTGTAATAGTAAACGTCACAAGGTTCTCGATAAAAAAAAATAAGCTGTTACTCTATAATGCGATAATCAAACCAATATTACTTTACGCTGCTCCGGTCTGGGACAATACTTGCAAAGCAAACATTAAAAAGCTCCAGGTTATACAAAACAAAATACTCCGAAACATAAACAAAGCAGACTGGTACACAACAAACAAACAAATCCAATACCAGATGGGATTCAAGGATATAGCACAAACAATCTATAGTAGAACCAAAAATTCTAACAAGAACAAATACCAGACGTACCTCTGCTACAAGATTTAGGCACAATAACTCAACAAAATGCGCAATTCAAAATAAAATATAAGTTACCGCACCAGCTCCTACTGCGGTAAATACAAAATCAGAACAGGGTAATCCACCCACCGCAGCCCGTGTACATATTGTAAATATTTTGACCTGCTAGAAGTAAGCTAGATTGAACTAGATGTAAGAACCCAACAAAGTACAAAACACTGGTATGTTTTTCAAATTTTAACTTGTGACAGTGAATAAATATCTTGCGAGCGCATCAACAAATGCACAAACTTATAACAACATATGAGAAACAGCTAGTAGAGTTCTAAGGAACAGGGATGGCTAGAATAAGAACAAAAATAATGTAATAAAGCAAATTGTTACCAAAGAAAGGACAAATAAAGAGAGATTTTTGATTGATTGATTGATGTACCACGTACAGACGTGCTATGCTTACAGCGTGCAGTTACGCTTATGATTTGGCGATAATTGCGAAATAATCCTTTGCACTCTAGGCGTTTTTCGCTCGGATAGTGATCTGTGTACGTTTTTCTGCCTCTTTGCATATCAGGAAATGCGAAAAAGCGCGTGTATACACTCATATACTACCTTAGCAAGTAGATAACCAATAAACAATATGTTGTCGAAATACTAAATTGAAGACACTCCCGATTTCACCTCCTCAAGGATTCCAAAAAAGCTGAAACGTCATTTTTAATTTCCTTGATTGTTCCTGGTAATTTTCCGAACTATTCCCTACAACTTTCCTGGTCATTTACCGCTTGCTCTCCGGCTCGTTCCTGATCAGTTCCTCAGAACGGGAACGGCGGATCGGAACCTAACCTTAGACCCGTTACATTGCGAACTCATTTCAGGGTGGACGGCCCGACCAGAGCCTGATATTTTCTATGGACGGCAGATCAGGGGCAGTACTTTTTCCCGATTCAAATTTCTACACGGATACTTACCTCCAGCATAAAAAAAACGATTAAATTTTTTTTCGAAAATTCGAAAATTTGTTAAAAAAGAATTATGGCTATAATATTACAAAAATTTACCATTTTCAGATCGTGAATAATTCGTTATACGATGACTTGAAAAAACAAAATTTTGACATTTGAAGTGTGTTCGATATATTGTTTTTCCTTTTTATAAAATCTGCTTCCCAATTTTCGATGCAAGATTTTTTGGGATTGCTAAATGCAAATGTGAAAGCAGATTTTCAAAATCCAACATGGCGGACGAAACCAAAGGTACTACCGTATTAAAAATAATCAGAACAGCGCCATTTTGAATTTCGTAAATCTGAGATCGGATCCGGCGATCTGAAAGCAACCGCTGAGTTTCGGGTATCAGTAAAAAAAACTAACTGCGTTTTAGTCCTCCATGTTGGGTCCAAATTAGACTGCGATTTTTTTTTAGATCGACAAACAAATAATTTTACTTTTGCAGAACAGATGTTTTTTTCCAAAATAATAAGTTGCTAATTAATTACGCGAACAAGACGAGTATATGGGATTTTGAAAAAAGGATTTGGACATTGTATGGAAATAATTCGACAATGGGTCATTATCGATGTTCAAATTATTCATATTTTTTATTTACAATTGGCACTTTATATTACAGAGGTTCATTCCACGTGTGCTATTCAACAACTACATATTACTAATGGCTCAATTATACAACGTCAATGACTAGGTCAATAATAAAGAAAGAAACATTTTTGTTAACGTAAAATTTGAAAGAAAATAAGTTGAAAATCAACACGAGAGCTCAATAAGTTCCGAATTTCAACTTGGAATAACGCATTATTAGAGTAGAAAACTTATTGGCTATTTACAGTGATTGATACGTTGATATATTTATCAAAATCGATCGCATACACTTTTCAGTATTATTCGTTGCGATGATTTTCCGTTCTCTCCGATGTTGAAAGTAAAAAAAAGTAAATGATAAAAGTCGATATTGCATAGTTGGTCGATCAATTAACTTGCAAAACGGAAACTATTTTCTAAAACAAAAATTGATAAATATTTCGCAACATACGCAATACAAGCGCAATAACTCGTACAATCGAGTAAAGCAATCGTGCGATTTTTATTCAAAGATTTCGGCTTGTCAGTATTTCTTTAACAATGATTTTTCAACGTAATATACAGATTAGTAAAAAAAACCATCGAGAACGAACCAATTTTTGTTAGACAAGATACCGTAAGAATAATCGATCGACAATCAGACATTTTTTTTATCGATCGATAACGAACGTGGGTTTGTATAACTTCTTTTTTTATCGATCGTTGACGAACGAGGCCTCGTGTAACTTATTTATAAATAGATAAAAACATTTCGAGTCGATCTTTGAAAAAATTCTCCTAAAAGTAACAAAATTAACAATTCACGTGATCTATATAGCCAACTAATTTTCTTAATCATTTAATTGCGTGGTGCCGTAAAGTGTAGGAACATTCGTCAGGTATAAAGTAAAAAAAAATATATTTTCTAGTCGAACGCTCGTAACTATGATTTGAGGAAATATCGGCGTTCCCTTATTCCTCAAAATGGTGAACCTCCGACCACTCCCGGTTTTACGCAGATTGTGATAACCAAAGATCGTTGCAGAGGGTTACTTTTTGCAAATTAGCGGGTCATTTCACGTTTCTAAAGTATAAACATTTTCAAAATTACAGTAAATTTCGTCTTTAAATTTCGGAATCCTTTTGACTATACATTTGACACATAAACACCCTTGGAATGGGATACGAGATGTGCGATGAGCGTTCCAGTCCCTCGAAAGCAATGTATCGGCGAACAAGTCACGTGATCAAACTTCCCTAGCAAATTACGTTGTTCGTGAAAATGAATAGAGTTATCCCTTGGAAATTATCCCTCAATAGAGTTATACTCAGAAAATTATATCCAGCCAGAATTATCCCCAATAAATTATTCCTGGATCAAATTACCTTCGGAAAATTATCCCCAGATAGTTATCCCCCGGAAATTATCTCCAGATAGAGTCATCTCCAGGAAATAATCTTTAGCCAGAGCTATCCTTAGGAAATTATCCCCAGGAATTTATCCCTAGATCGAGTAATCTTCAGGAGATTATCACTAGTGAGAGTTATCCTCAGGAAGTATCCCTAGATCGTTATCCCCAGATAGAGCTATTACTGAATGGTTACCAAGGTAAAAGAGTTACCTCTAGGAAATTATCCCCAGATGAAGTTATCCTCCGAAAATCATTGCTAGGAAATTATCCCCAAAACGAGGTATACCCGAGAGAAACCCCCGGAAAGCGTAATTCCCCGAAAATTATCCCGAAGCAGAGTTATTCCTTTCGAAATCCCCAGGATACCGACTAGAAAACCTCAAAATCGTCGATACGCTGGCCACACTACTCGAAAAAATCGGTCGCATTCTTCAGGGGGGGGGGAGTAGCCAACAATAAATTGCAAAGGAAGTTCATCGATTTTATCTCTTCCCCTAGTGAGAAAACCGATACATAAACAATTATAGAATAATTGAGACGGAAATTTGGCGATTCTGCGATATTTTGATACGGTATACAGTAATGGTGGATGATATGACGCTCTCTCGTATATAATATTACAAAGCGAGTCGCGATATATGCGACACACGGTGAAAACGTATGGCATGATGAGCCCTCGTTCGCTGGTATCCACGTTAGTATTCAGAGAGCTTGGCTTATTTCACATGGGCGAGTCCCAAAGAAGAGATTTGCCTCAGTGGCGGAGACACGTTTTTTTTTCTTGTTTTTCTTTTTCCACGGGGATGTGGCCCCGTCGCTTTGGTTTGCAACACATATATATGGACACTAACATAACATGTCGCGAGAGAGGGGTTTCGTTATCTCATCAAAATTGGACTTCAGTACGGTCCTTCGTTTGTATATGCAGCCCCGCGTGAAACGTGTACGAACTCTTTGTGGGGATTCGGCCATATATTGGGAAGTGTATCGATTCGATTTAGGTGGACGTGGGCTTTTGCCCGCCTATATTATAGTCCCCGGCGACTTACTTGTCGAGTCATTCAACGAGAATTTCAATCGCGGTCCGAACCGGCTATCATTTTTTTCTGCGGGCATCTGTCCGGCTGTTTCGCATCTCTCTGCGGTGTTCCCAAAGCCCATTCCGCAGAAGATATTTCCGTATGGGTGCCGTGGCCGTTGTTGCCCCATCTCGTTGGTCATATCAAAATGGTCGAGGGTGTTCGGCTTTTTGGGAAATCTGTTGATGGGATCGGTATTCTTTTTCAGTTCGGTACATCGATAGTTTATGTTCGAGATGACTGTGGTGTAGCTGCTGAACTTCTAGAGGAGAGAAATCGAGCGGCCGAGAGACATAACCTCAAAAAGAAACTGCAATGTGCGAAAATATCGAGAAGTCTCGATGCTAGCCGGTTGGGAGGATAGGGAGGTTGGGGACGAGCGTTTTTTGGCTTGTGCTATAATTGAGGTGCGCATCCGCGATCTGAAGACCTGCAGCGATCCACGCGGTCTTCGGAGAAACTACTAACGGATGTTTTCAATGTGAGCCTCAGCATAACCTGCGCATAAACATAACTGGAATTTCGGGACCTGCAGCATGACCTTCGTTACCTACCAAACGTACTTGTGGATCAGCTGATCGGGTTTAGCTTAGGGATTGAAGTGACAACAGGGTTGGAATTTCGTTCAAGACCTTACGCAGAACGAGAAAAAAGTATACCGCGGTGACGGCACTAATACGAGCTATACGCGTACTACTCGTTTCTTTATACAATCGGCGTGGACTCGACGGACTCGTTGAGTTATCTTTGTGATCGATGTTACGATTATTGACAAGGAAATGGATAATGGCTCGCGTCCCATTGCCCCATTAACGCATGCTATGAATCTCCTGTGCTCATTACCAAAGCAACGGGAATCGCATTCCGTTGTTATGACCGCGACCCTGCTGAACACCACCCAAGCTGATCATCGTCGCCGAACGATCGACAGCTACGTCGAAATTCAGTTGATAGCCTCGGGATGTGACGTTTTCCAGTTTGGGTGAACACCGTTGACGGATGGAATCTTGGTTGAGCGTGACGGTGGAATGTGGTCCCGTTCCGGGTCGCTCTCGTCGTCGAAGGTTCTGGCTATTTGGGTTGTCAGATTGGTGGCGGTTACCGTGGCCTGGGGAATTGGCGAGAGTATGGACGGGACCCTCCACCAGTCCGGTGGTGTCCAGCCGGTGATCAGGTTCCCCCGGAAGTTGAGATCCGGAAGAACCGGAAGCGGCCTTCATATGACGTGACTGCGGCCCTGTCCGGACGCGTTTGCCGTTAGGCTCTGCACGGAGAAGGTGCTTTCGGGCTTGATGGTGGTGACGAACTTTTCGGTCCTTTCGCTGGAGGGCGACGAAGACGCGTAACGCTCGTCTGGGTCAGTCTCGCTCGTATGGCTCTTTTCCAAGTTGGCAGGATAGCTCGTGTCTTCGTGCTTGCGGTAACGATAGTCCGTCCTGGCTAGCTCCCTAGTCTCAGCCTGATAACGCTCATCCTCGGGCTTTACTGGGGTGCCAAAGGAACGCTCGTCCGGCTTCGCCTGGACGAGGTAAGATGACGACCTCTTGGTGGGATCCTTGGGCGAACCGGACGGGCATCCGCAGTTCGGTTGGATACACGTAGCGGCCGACAGAGACGGCCATCCAACACCCACAGTTTGATGAGTCGAGTAGAATGTTCCGCTACCGTAGATCGCCTGGAAGGCAAGATCCGCTGCCAACTTGCCGCCGTTCAACTCGTCACCCAACTTGTGCTGGATCGGGTAGAGCGGGTAGGGAAAGGGTGGAAAGAAACGTGGTATCTTGAGATCTTCGTGGCCCAACAAGCCATGATGAGCCGGGGGTGCCAGAGGTGGTAGCAAACCCCTCGATATGTGGTTCAACGTATCGCCCGTTGGCATCAACGGCGTCAGGGAGAAACCGAACTTGTTCTCCTTCTTCACCAGCGACTTTGGCTTTCTACGCGGACGGTATTTGTAATCTGGATGCTCCTTCATGTGCAGCGTTCTGGAACGAGAGAAAATATCGGGATTGAGCCTAGAGTGGGATTGCTTGTCGGCTATGCGCGACGTTGGGATAATTAGCTTCCATTTTTTTCCCTTGAGCAAATTTCCCCTTTAGCAAATTTCCCCCATCCATTAATTACGTGAGATGATTTTGGCGATTTTTTGATCCCCCTCTCCCGCTGGTGAGGTGTCGTGAGATTTTGCTCGACCCCCTCCCCCCTCCCCTAATCTCACGTGAGATTTTTCAAAATGCATACGTTCACGGAAAATAAATTGTAGTACAGGGTGCGCCAGAGAAACTTACTTATTTGAAAAAATTCCCGCGCGGTGAGTTGGGCGGGTAGAGGGGCGAGAGGGGGCGCATCTGGAGGGGGAAGTTCCCAAGTTTGTTTCTCCCTCCAGTCAGTTGCCATCATGCTCTGGTCTAGAGAGCAGCGGGCCTTCGCAGTCGAGAGCTTCTTTTCTAACGGTCGCAGTTAAACGAACGCGCAGTTACCGTGAATGGAGCTCGTTACAGGAACATGATCGAGGAATTTTTTCTTCCAAGACTCGAAGAAATGAACGTTAGGAACGTGTGGTTTCAGCAAGATGGAGCCACAGCACACACAGCACGAGACTCAATGAATTTGTTGCGACAACATTTCCCCGACCGCCTCATCTCTCTCAGAGGCGATCTCCAATGGCCGGCACGCTCTCCAGATTTGACTCCATGCGATTTCTTTTTATGGGGTTATTTGAAATCTCTGGTTTATGTCGATCGACCACGGACCATAGCACACCTCGAGAACAACATTCGCGACGCCATTGCCAACATACCGATTGATATGCTGCAAAGAGTGGATACGAATTTCAAAAATCGACTTCATCAGTGTATGCGCAATGGGGGTCGCCATTTATCCGATGTCATTTTCAAGACTGCATGAAAAAAAAATTGGGATATTGTATTCTCAAATTAAAAAAAAAAATTTAAACAATAATTGAAGTACTTTTGTTTTTATTGACCTTTCAAATAAGTAAGTTTCTCTGGCGCACCCTGTAGAAGTAACTGCGGTTGTAGTACCATTTACTCCACCATGTAAAGTAGTAGGGAGACTCTCCCTACGTGATAAAAATTACGTGATAACTAAAATTACTAAAATTACTAAAATTACGTGATATTTGCCGAAACCCCCCTCTCCCCCACGTGAGATTGGGTGAGATTTCGCTTGACCCCCCCCCCCCCCTAAACGCATCACGTAATTAATGGACGCCCCCTTGGTTGAGGGAACATTTAATTTTCGTAAGTTTGCGACAGCCTTACCAGATCGAGGGCTTTCCTCCTGGGGATCTTTTTTACGCGTCAGAGACCGAGTGTCGCATGATTTAGGGTTTTTAGGGTGCTCAAATTACCGCTTGTTTTTGGTGGTTTTGAATTACGCGACTGACACGAATTGTCACTGATCTCGGGCACTGTCAATTGGAAGTCATTGGACGATTCAAAAAGCGTTGGCCGATATTTGGATGAGTATAATCACAACTGTAACTCTGTGAAAATCTAACCGCGTGTATCAGCGTTTTCTGCAGTTTCTTCGTTCCCTCGTGCAAATCCGATACAGTAGTGTATTCGGAGGCAACAGTGTAAGGATCGAGATTGTAAAAGTCCTGAAGGGCATACGGAGGAAGATCGTAAAAAATAAAACTACAGTAAAACTGAATGATTTAAGAGTAATTTTGAGGCATTATACATAATACAATAGAATGAAAATGACACGACCATTGAGCCCCAAAAAATCCCGATTACATACGTGTGACTTTACCGACTGATGGTACGAGCAAGATAAGCGAATAAGAACGAGGCTCGGCTAACCACGTTAGGGGATACCCGACAAAAAATTAAAAAAAACCGTCGTATGTATTTTGTCGGGTGGGTTTCGTGGCCAAATGGCGGAATGAAGTACCGAGGGGCTGAGAGGGCTCTCGGCCCTTTTACGAAATGTCGATCGCGTGTGGAATTCAATGTCCTCCTTTTTATGGCCACACTCGAGTGAGCTCTACCGTTTTGTTATTTCGGCTTGGGCGGGACAATAGGATCCTATCTCAGGGCTTTTTAATGAGTCTGTCCCTCCCCTCCGCTTTCACCACTTGACGAGTACCCTATAAATGTACATCTTTTTTGTGTTTACGCTGTATTAACGACCGATCAGCGAATGTCCCTATTCAATTATCGTCGAAAACCGTTCCGAGCATTTTGGGCGGAAGTTAAGTAGACAAAAATTCTCCTTTGATACTTTTTCTATTTTCGGCAGAATTTGATGAAAGCCTTCGATGGTCAATCAAATCGATCAAATTGATGAAGCTTTTGTTCACAGCGAAAAAAATAGAAAAGTGACAATCGTAAGGTCGAATACATAACAGTTTTGTTGTCGCATATTTATTTATTATTTTAGGGCGTTTCGAAAATATTGTGAGATCGAAAATTAACAGAAAGCTTATGCTTTGACGGAAACGATGGTAAAAGAGCGATTGGCAAAACGATTTAAAATATTTTCAGTAGTCAAATTTTAGGGACATTTTTAATAGAATTTATATTGGTCAAACAGTAGTGATGATTTCCAGAGTTATTTACAAATGTAGTTAATTTATAATCTTTTAATTTCATATTGATTTTATATTAAAACATTTGAAATAGATTCAAAAATACTTAATATTCAAATCAATAGTAATAGTTTGTGTGTAGGGAATTTCTTTGCTTCTGTCTTTTCACTTTTATTTGAGCGCTGTTTTATTTGTTGGAATAGAATTAGAAAGAATTATGAAGTGACAAAAAAGTGAATTAATTATTTAGTAAAAATAATAAGAATATCCTATAATAGTGGATTTCCAGGTAGAACCAATTTTTTTGTTACCAGCTTTTTTCTCGTTACTAAGTATGGTTTAATTCACAAAAAGTGAATTACAAAAGAATAATTCAAAATCGACATCGCAAATATTAACAAATTCATCAGTGAAATACTTAAAGCTGTATTCATCAGTGAATTCATCAGTGAAGGTTTCATTTATGACCAAGTTTTTTCCGTCAATTCAATTACTATCTAATTAATCAAAAACAAATTTTAGGGAATTCAGCTTTGACGAAAATGACGTTAAAAAACATCGAGTCCTAAAACAATAAAAAGCACAATCTTCTGTAAATTTCCAGATGGACGCAAAAAAATGAAGATAATTTTTTCGTTCCCATTTGACGAGATGAAAAATGAATAATAAATACACTACTCCAAAAAATTGAAGGAACATAAAATTTCTTTAATTTTTTTAGTGTTTTTTAAGTGCTCCATCTGTGTGAATAGTTGTCGTATCGAGATGAAAAAAAAAGTATTTGGAAGCTTCAAGATTCCAGTTTTGAGGTCTTTTAGTAAAAGAAAAATCGTGTGCTTCGGTTATCGCGCAATCATAAAAAATGGCGCGAGACAAACATTTGCCAAATTTTTTTTCAAGGGTCCATGGGCTCGGAATTTTTTTTTCAGTTAAGTCCATGCATTGGTCAGTTAGCTTGTTTATTCAGCTTCAATTTTGTTTTTTTTTACCTCTTTACCTCCATTTTTGCTGCGATATCCGACTTTGAATGAAAAAAGAATCCTTTAGTCTTTGATCATCGATATTTCAGCAACCAATGATCGCACAAGGAATTAAAGGGCAGCCTAGAAAACCTGAATACATTTCCTACAAGACCCTTTCATTGATTTTTGATTTTTTTTATTACCATCAACATTAATTTGAAGAAAAAAAACAAAAACAAAACGACTTTTTATGGTTTTTCAGTGAATCTACCACTAATTCACAATTATTGATGAAGAGACTAATATTGGCAAGTTTTTATTCAGCTTAATGTACCTCCAATATCCCTGTTAAGTTTCAAATTGATCCATCGAACCGTTTTTCCGGATCGATTGATCAAAGTTTTACAAAGCAATGAAACGAACAAGTGTTTCGTTCCTAAACATATCGTGTAATCATCATCAAACTGAAAAGGCCAATTTTTGCGACTTTTTTCACAACTTTGCACTAGTTACTTGTTAAATTTGAGAAAAAAAAATCGAGAAATTAAAAAAAATGTTTGATTGTTTTTAATTTGTGAAACATTTGAGGAAAAAATATTTAAGTCATTAGCCGAGACACCAGTCAAGCGGCTTACAATCAGATAAATGCCGCCTAGGCATGATGAAGAATCGAAAAACTTAAACTTTACAAAAACTTTTGATTAATATTTTTTACTAAAACTTAGAAAAATTGTACCAGAAAAAAGATTAGTTTTGAAAAAAACTGTCCATTGATTTTTTTCTCCCGCGAAAAATGAGTTAAAAATAAAACTGTTTTTAGGAACCCTAATAACCTTCGAAAAAAATATCGAGAATTATTCGCATAAATGTTCTCAGATCGAGTAGTAAACGGGTGTTTCCCTACTAATTGGAAAATCGATCTCCCAGGAATATTTTATGTATTTAAAGTTATTATTACTGTGTTGCAAATATCGAGAACGATAGTTAGTTACCTATTCGTGGTGCGCCATAACGCATATAATGACGTGATATCTTAACATTCATTTTGATGTCTTTCAATCATCCTAAAACTCAGTCCCCTGTCGTGCCCCATTTCCAGAATGACAAGGAACAGAGCTAATATTTATTTTTAATATTAACATTACCTAATCCTAACATTCATAAGTCTGACTGAAATAGAGTGCAGGTGTTTATAAAATACGAACTTTAAATACAGAACTTTAAATAATGTTTCAATATGAAAAATTATCACCCAAATGTTGTCCTAAAAAATTCAAAACGGTGCCCTGGTTTAACTTAAAAATCTCGCCCAATTCGTATTTCGTTTAGTAGACATCATTTATTGTGATAAACGTAACGCAAACGGTGTAAAGGTCGGCGGAATGACGAGCTGAGCTAGCTAACCCTATGTTATTCCGTGTGCACGCTACGTTTGCGGCTGAACGACGTGACAGAGCCGCTTGATTTAAGATATTCCTTCGACGAACGCGAATATTTGACGATTAACTGATTTTCGTCTATAATCGAGTAAAAATACATCCCGGTATACTGGTAAAATTTCAAGCCGATTTGCCGAACTTTGAATGAAAAATGACGACTCTAAAAATCGTCTCATTTATACGGCGCTGTATGGAGATGACACGCTGGCCACATTTCTATCTGACAATTTTCACACTTAATAATCCTAGATGCCTGATATAAACTGCTCTCTAGAGTGACCCAAATTTGAGCTCTTTTTTTTTCTTTTTCTCACCATCCAATTATCTTCTTTAAAGAAAAAAAAATTGTCGCCAAATCTGCGAGCGGTTTTGAGAAAAACATGCGGTGTAGGGCGACTTTCCAATTAGTAGACAAACACCCGAATCCAGCTTGGGGGTATCACGTTTTAATCAATGCAATTAAAGATGAGTGAAAATATCGTACGCAAAGACCGAATTGTGTCTAATACGAATCAGTATTATTTCTTGAAATGTATTACAAATTTTATTTAAAAAAAAGAAAACTTCAATTTAAAAAAAATCGATTTTTGTTCTCAAATTTAACAAGTAATTAGTGCAAAGTTGTGAAAAAGTAAAAAAAATGGTTCTTTTGCTTTGATGATGACAACATGATGTTCAGGAATAATACATTTGTTCCTTCAATTGGTTTGTAAAACTTTGATGAATCGGTTCGGAAAAACGGTTGGAAATTTACAGGGCTATTGGGGGTACATTGAGCTGAAAAAATCTGGCAATATGGTCTTTCCATCAATATTTGTAAAGTAGTCGTAGATTTACCGAAAATCCATAAAAATTATTATTTTTTGTACTTTTTCAAATTAATATTAAGTGTTGTGCCCTGAAAAGACAAGAATTTTCATATTGCTAACGCATGAGGTTCAAAGACCCCATGCGACGATATCGAGCCCGATATTTCACAAGCCCGATATCCACTCGACTCAGCCGAAAAAAACCCTGAATCGCAATCGAACGAATCGAACGTTCTCGAAGGATTGGTTGCGAAAACCTGAGTTAACAATTAGCCGAAATAATTAATTGAAAGTCAGTCTTCGGCCAGACGCCGAGGAGGTCGGTCTCAAGGCATAAAAATGAATTGTAATATTGTTGCCTAATTTTAAATAAAATATAAGTTGTTCAAGTTGCAATATCCCGAGTTAGAGATTTACTCGGAACGGGAAAAGTCCCCACATACCCTCGCCCTCGAGCATCCGACAACCCACGGTGTCAACTTACTCGAGAGCGAAATTCCGTGCTCTCCGCGCATCGTCAGAAGCCGGGGCACAACATAAGGGTGAAAAAGAAAAATGTGCAAAGTTCAATGAAAGGGTAGAAAATTTATAGAAGTTTTCAAAGCTCTCCTTTAATTCCATGTGTGAACATTGGTTACTGAGATATCGATGATCAAAGACAAAAGGATCCTTTCCCATTCAAAGTCGGATATGTCAGAAAAAAATTGACGTAGAGAGACAAAAAAAACCCAAATTGAAGCTGAATAAACAAACTTACTGACCTATCCATTGATTTGATTGAGAAAAAAAATTTCCCGAGGCCGTGGACACTTGAAAAGAAATTAAATATTTGGAAAAATTTGTCTCGCACTATATCTTATGATTGCGCGATAACAGTAGCTCACAAAAATGTTCTGCCAACAGATGTCAAAACTAGAAACTTGAAGCTTCAAAATGCTTTTTTTCGTTTCGATATGACTATTATGCACTAAAAACCTTTAAAGAATTTCAGAAATATTCTGATCCTTCAATTTTTTGGAGTAGTGTAAATAAATAAAAGTCGTCCATTCCAGAGCATTCCTCTGAAAATTGGATCAATCGAATACACATTTTTTTCGGAAAAAAAAATTTTAAGATTACGAAAAACGTCTTCGTTAAGAATAAGACGCGGATCCCAGGCCGCAGGGGGAGGGGGTGTTCTTCCGCGTCAAAAATACGATAAAAACAACCTCGACATTGTCAGACCGCGATTTTTTCTCTTTTTTTTTTATCATATTCTTTATCGTTTCGTTCTCGCACTGAATGTTATCGCCCTAGTCGACCGAAAAAAACCCGAATTCTGTTGAGGTAGGGTGGGTGCACAGATAAAAAATACTTAAAAAAAAAAACAGAAAAAAGACGTAAGATTAAAGAAATCAGTCGTTGCGTTTGAGAGTTGTCTCCGCGTGTGCGACAATTCGATGTTTTTATCAACGAGAACCTAACGTTGAAGAGACGAGGTTTTTTTTTACCTACGGCCGTATTACCGCGGCTTTCGCCAAGTGATAGGGCAGGACATATATTTGTAGTAAATATCTTGTGTACACAAGGTTGTAGGGTGTACGGAGCTCACGGTATCTCCGGAGCATAATACTCCATTATGTTGCGAGAGAGGCGCACAAACGGTGCCCTTATTTATGTCTCGCCTCTCATAGATAAAAGGAGCGAATATATATATATATATATATATGAGAACGGTGAAAAATTGATAAAATTGAATAGGATGTGTTTTTAATGCGAAGAGTAAATGTATGAAAGTTGTTGTGAATTTATCGTTTTATGCGACGGAAAAACAGACATTTTTGGATCCCAAAAATTTGGAATATATATATATATATATATATATATATATATATATATATACACTGCCGCTCGTAAGTTTGGATTCACCAGCCGATATTTCTTGCCGCACTAAAAGTTACATGGCTTCGTCAAAAAAAAAATATATAGCCAAATTTACCGAGCGGCGTTTTGAAGGCAACAGATTCAGCTTTGTTTTGCTTTTTTGAAATATTTCTTGTGTTTTTTTTTCGACCCGGTACGCACTTTTGTACGTGACTGTTTTTCGGCTTTTTTTTGACTATCGAGAATTGGGTGCATGACTTATGGAAAAAAAAATTGTCATGTTTATCGATGATAAACTTGAACGGGGTAGCAGGCGCTCCATTTTCGTTTTTCACAAAGTTTCGTACGATTTTTTCCGCAGTTATTTCATTTTCGTCTAAAAAAGACAAATTTCGGAAAATGCAACGTAACTCAAGAACTATAGGGTCGAAGAGGAAATGTCAGAGATGTAAAAAGTTGCGTAAGTTTATAGTGGATCGCATGGAAGTTTTTCAAAATTTTACTTTGACATTTTATTTCTACTATTTTCGCTCGAAACTCTCAGTAGGGTGGTTTAACTCGCAAAGTATGGCGTTCATAACAAAATATCAGGAGAAAAGTTTAAAATTTTTTATTTTAAGTTTGCTTAAATTTTTTCAGAATTTTTTTTTTAATTTTCTGGCCGAACCTCGGGGAATCGTGCGACCAGTTGATTGGCGTATCTCGAAAACTATTGAGTTAGAGACAAAACATCAAGAGGGGAAAATGTTGCGGTGTTTCGTTTTGAATACAATGTTTTCTTTCAGGTCTAGGTGCTTTTGAAACTTTGTGAAAAAAATCTGAAAAAATGCCAACGTATTCAAAATAAAACGCCACAACATTTTCTTCTCTTGAAATGTTGTCTCTAACTCAATATTTTTTGAGATACACCAATCAATTGTTCGGACGATTCTCCGAGGTTCGGCAAAAAAAGATTCCACAAATATATCTGAAGAAAATTTAAGCGAATTCAGAATCGAAAATTAAAAAAGTTTCTCCTTCTGATATTTTGTTATAAACGCCATACTTTTCGAGTTAAACCATCCTACACAGCAGAATTTCGAGCAAAATAGTAAAAAAAAAAATATCAGAGGAAAATTTTGAAAAAAATGCAGGCGATCCAGTATACACTTACGCAACTTTTGACATCTCTGAAATTTCCTCTTAAATCCTATCGTTCTTGAGTTGCGTTACATTTTCCAAAATTTGTCTCGTTCAGCCAAAAATGAAATAACTTTGCGAATAAAAATCGTCCGAAACTTTTTAAAAAGTCCCAATTCTCGATGGTCGAAAAAAGCCGAAAAACAGTCACGTACAAAAGTGCGTACCGGGTCGAAGAAAAATCATAAAAAATATTTCAAAAAAGCAAAACAAAGCTGAATTGGTTCCCTTCAAAACTCCGTTCGGTAAATTTGGTTATCTTTTTTTTTGACGAAGCTATGTAACTTTTAGTGCGGCAAGTATTATCGACCGGTGTATCCAAACTTTTGAGCGGCAGTGTATATTCCGGAACTTCGTGTCACAATAGCGAATTTTTCCTTTTTTGAAATCAAATTCAGATATATTTCTTACATATAAATGCGGAATATACACATAGACATGTATAAATGATTGTTTTTTTTTTAATTAAATTTACACATCATTATTTACGAAATATTCTAATAAAAAAACACTATTCCCTCAAGGATTAGCTAGGAGTAATTAGAAAATTCTATTTATCGAAAATTGTTACTACGTTGCCAAAAAAATCGTTTGGGGACTTACAATTGTTTGTATTTAAAAAAATAACATTACCTATATATATACGTATATAAATAATTTTTTTTTTTCATATTTAGTTTATCTAAATTTATTTATGAAAACTTCAAATAAAAAATGTAAACATTATTTCCAGAATTTGCTAAAGATTATCGAAAAATAAAAATGTATCGAAAATTGTTGGCACTCTTCCAAAAAACTTGTTTGGGGACTAAAAATGTTTTGTGTTCTTAAAAACAGCTACATTTTGATTTTTGCGAAAAACAGTTCGGTAAATCAATTTTAAATAAATATATATCGAGAATTAAGAAAAATTTGATCGATGAAAATGTAAGAATTGAATTTATCTTGAAATCTCTATTATTTTTCGCAGGAGAGCAAGCAAAAAAATTATGTATACGATATTTATAAAAAAAAGTTCGATAACTCGACGTGCCTCAGGTGCGGACATTTTTATCCTATGCTAGGGATTTATAGAGACAGCAGTATTTTTTACGTGAGTGAATTTAACGAATAGGTGGTATATTACGCCAAGAGAGAGAGAAGAAAAAAGAGACGGTGGCTGTTTAAACGCGGTTGTTCTTGCGAGAACGGTACAGGCGAGAAACGGAATAATAATTCCGCGACAGCGTGTCCCGGCAGATAGCACAATGCGTAAATCAGCATAAACACTGGTAAAGCTCCGCGACAATAATTCAGCATAAATGCATAAACATAGGGGGCGTAATCTTTAGAATTCACATTTGGCCGCGATAAACAGTGACTTTATATCTTCCAACTGTGCGCAAAGCTTCGACGTTACCTGCCGCTACGAAAGCAATCGCCACGTCCGGCCTGACGCTTAAACTAAATTATTGTTGTTCGAATTGTCGAGTGAATGCCGCACGCACGAAAAAAATTGAATTGGTCGATAAAAAGAAAAAAATATAGGGAACGCGTGTTAAATTTTTTTTTAAATAACGCGACATAATTGGAGAATTCATTTAACGAAATTGATAGGTGTTTAAAAAAATTATAAAAGTAGAAATTCAGTCGACAGATATAAAAGTAGGATCGAAGAAATAAAAATCCGTTGAACGTATTGATAAGCACTGAAGAAATTGAGGAACGATTTGACTAAGGGTTCAAAGGAAATTTAGTTTCTTAAGAAAATTCAAGAAAATGTGGTCAACGCTGTAATTTTATATACATGTAAAATAACGGTGCGGGCAACGTAATAAACCCAAACAAAAATAAAAATTGCATCTAAGGAATAAAAATTAATGAACAGATTAATAAAAATTAATAAATTTTGGTTTCTTCTAAGAAAATTCAAGAAAATTTAGGCATTTAGTTCCTTTAGCAAATTTGAAGATATTTGGCAATTTAGTTTCTTAAAAAAATTGTTGTTAAAAAAAATGTTCTTTGATTAAAAAATTGAAATGTAATTAATGAATAAAAAATGTTAATTAAACATTTCTTTCAATTTAAATTAAATTAATTTAATTTCTGTAATTCAATTGAATCTTAATCCCTAAATAAGATTTTTTTTATTCATTCTAATATACACATACGCACGCGCACACGTGCGCGTATATGTGTCAGGTCATTTTGAGATACCCTGTGTGTGTATATATATATACAGGGTATTTCAAAATGACCTGACACTTTAAACTCCGCGCCATTTTTTGTGGCGAACATGGAGTATTAATCTTTGACAACTGGCACCACGAAGTATTGAGGTTTAGTCACGGAGAATTACACGATCGAGCAACGCCTAGAAATTGTGAAAATTCACTAAAAAATGTATGGCGAAATAATGCAGTTATTGCAGACGAAGTTTCATGGTCGTGTTATCTCGCGCCACGGCGACGTGAATTGGCCACCAAGATTGTGCGATTTGACGCCATTGGACTTTTTTCTTTCGGGTTTTCTGAAAGAAAAAGTGTATGCCAATGATGCACAAACTATTCCGGAGCTCAAGGAACCAATTAGACGCACCATTAATGAAATTCGTCCGCAATTATTATATGCCAGAATGTTGAAAATTTCTTTAATAGAGTGAACGTTTGCTACCAGAGACGTGGCGGCTATTGTGTTCCACACATAACCTCCATGTTTGTACCTTATATTGAAATAAAAATATTCGTACTTTTCAAATAAACAATACGTTTTATTAATAAATAAAAATGTCAGGCGATTTTGAGACATCCTTTATATGCATGTATATATATATAATCAGGATGCATTGAAAAAATCCAATTTTCTCAACTATCTCCAATTCTGGTCAAAAGTGGAAGGCCTTAAGAAAATATATTCTCTTTAATGCAGTTTTTAACAAATTTGCAATGCAGTGCAATTTTTACTCTGAAAAAAAAATATTTTTTTAATAATACGTATTTTAAGTTGGAAGAATTATTTCGCATTGTCATCAAAAGGGGAAGACACAAATATTCATATGTACCCACACATACAAAAATGCATATATAACAGAGCAGCGAAACTAACATTTTCGATGAAGTATTTTTATTTTCCACTCGTTGATCCTTCGAATCTCGAGTACGCGATCGCAACAAAAAAATGGAACCTGACAAAAAACCGCGAAGAGGAGACGTGTGCGCCTGCGTTATGTGGGAGGGGGGTCGGACATAGCGTGGTGGCGTGAGAGTCAAGTATCCCGGGGAATCCCGCTCTCGCATGGAACTAGCGTGAATTAGCGAACGCGTGTGTATCAACCGGGCGAAATCCCCGTTGAGACTTTATGGGGTAGTGTGAGGTCGCCCGAAGCGTGTAACACGTGCATGCGAGATCTTTCCGAGAAAAATAGGGCTATATATATGTGAATAATAAATGAATAAAATTAATTTATATATATATATATATATATATATATATATATATATATATATATATATATATATATATATTAATATAGCTATATACCGGGAAAACATTTTTGATTATTATTGAAATTCCGAAATCCGCTCATTTGACCAAATCGAAGTCGAAAAAATCAGAATTTCGTCTAGAAGCGATTACGAAGCTGACAAAAAAAAAACAAAAAGCGTGCAATCTCGAGTCCGGTGGTCCTTTAATTTTGTCCGCCAAATATCGCTTGTTTGACCGGCCAGGGCAAACGGTTTTTCGGGTAATTCGGTAATTCGGGTACAGTACACGAGGGTAAATTTCAGTCGAATTTCAAACGATAAATCATTTTTTGTTTCGAATTCCTAACCCAAGGCTGTTGGAGGGTAGAAATGGAAACTTCTGTTCTTTACTCGATCGTGAATAGTTTGGGCAAAACTGACGGCGCAGCAATTTCGAAAGGATGCGACGTCCGGTCTACAAAAATCATCACGTAGAGGTCTCCAAGTTGATGGAAACTTCGATGTTTTTCTCGGGCTACTTGCCCTCCGAAAATACAGGATCGACCTAAGGGATGAAAAAATATTGAACTAGTAGTTCGAGACCTAAAGTTAAAAAGGACCAAAACTTTCGCAAAATTTTCGTGAACTCTCAATTTGCCAAATTCCATATACCGACCGGAAGTGAGAAGCCGGTAGAAGAGGTTACGCGTATACGTACGGCGATTTACCCGCTACAAGCGCGGCAGCACTGCCCAACGAGGGTGAGGAGAATAGGGAAAGGGCAGAAAGGGGGGAACGGTGCGGGACACACGGAGTTCCCGTTGTCCCTAACGCAAGGGGGTCGGGGCAAAAAGGAGGAGGGTTCCGACAGTCGAGCCGCGAGAGAGAGAGAGAGAGAGAGAGAGAGAGAGAGCGGAGAACGAGAGGCGCAAATCCTTTTAAATCCACACAATTGCGACAATGGGGCTTTATTTGTTATCTCGAGGGCCACATTGTGAGTCCCCGTGAACGAACGGACAGATTACGTCGGGCCAGTGACAGGGCGGCCTCAACGAAACGTTCTTCTTCCATATATATATATATATATATATATATATATATATATGTATGTATGTATGTGTGTGTGTGTGTGTGTGTGTGTGTGTGTGTGTGTGTGTGTGTTTGTGTGCGGAGGAGAAGACACATCTCACGTGGAAAGTCCCCTCTCTTCTATACGGAACGACTTTATCATCCTGCTTTTTATTTTACTACCTCCGTCTCCCCGTAAAAATGGATTTGGTATCACCGCGTGCACAAAGCCTTTTCCGCTTCTTCCTTCTACGTTCTAAGCGCGTGTATGTATGTATGCGTGCGTGTGTGTGTGTGTGAGTGTGTGTGCGTGTGTGTGCGTGAGTGCGCGTGTGTTTGTAGCTTCTCTTGCTCAAGGTGCCTCCAGACTTATTCTTGGTTTTTTTTTCTCTCGCTCTCCCTGTCGCTTTCCTTTCTTTTCGCGCTTTTCTTCCTCTTCTTCGGCCCTTTTTCGCGGAGTCTCGAAGTTTCCCCGAGGGCCGCGGATCGGGACAGGGAAAAGGGGTAGGGGGGGATTTAAATTCGATCGGAGGCGAGGTATGGGATGTATTTTCTTTATAGTGTTTAGGATTATGGAGTGTGCGCGTGTGTTTGTGTTTGATGCATTTGCGAAAATTCGGAACGGTTGAAAGAAGCACCGCGTGTGACGGATCGGAGGCAAATTCGATATCAATTAGGTGGCGATTGTAGGGGAAGGTGGGGCGAGGTAAGATGGGCACCCATGTTATATCGATGATGCTTCTAACACTATCTAGGTGCTTTACCACAAAGGTTTTCAGTGAGTCAATTGTTTGGGTTTTGGGAAACCGGGAGGTGAATGTTATTATTCTGTGAGTGAACAAATATTTTTTTGTACAATATGTATTATTGATAGTATGTCATAAATTAATCGCGTACTATGTTCTGTTAACTTCAATATTAGTACAGTATTGTACCGGCCGCGTCCGTTTTATAACCTAGAGAATTGTACTTATTTCAAAAGTAGGGTTGAAGCATAATAGGGTATGGGGTACCGGGTGGGTGTCGGAAATTCGATCGATCAATATTCAGAAAGACCGAATTTTCGGATTCATTAAGGGGTTAGGCCACTTGGGGTGAGGCCGAAAAAAATTGGCTTTTTGGGGATTTTTTTTTCAGAAAAACTACAAAATAAATCGAGATTACAAAAAAGGGTGTTTATCGTACATATCAGTGACTGTATACAATAATTTTTTCGAAGCGATTCATTTCAAAATAGCGGCTGTGCAGCGTTTATCACGAAACTGCATTTTTTAACGTGGCCGGAAATATAACTCAGACAATTTTCAACCGATTCACTTAAAATGTTCAATATATGTTGAAAAATACATTGTCTATGCAAGTACGTAGCATTTTTTTTATATTCCATAGTTCATTTGTTATTAATAATTATCTGACGAAATTTTTGGAAAGCGAAAAATTTGCCTAAAAAATCGTCAGATAATTGTTAATAACAAATTAACTATGAAATATTTTTAAAAATCCTACGTATTTCCATATGTAATGTATTTCTCAAGATATATTCAACATTTCAAGTGAATCGATTGAAAATTGTCTGACAAGGAACATCCCTCAGGTGACATCCTTCGATTTTGTTGAAATTTGGATATTTTATAAAGCACCGAAAAGTGAGCGATACGTATTTTTTTCTATCGGCGGAGAAACCCTTTTAAGGAGCGAAACCACCCCTTAATATAGGGGTAGTTCAGCCCTCAATTTTTTTTTGCAATGTCACTATGGTGGATTTTTCATTGCTTCGGATTAGAAGAATTTTCGTTTTTGTTTCATTAAAATCGGTGGACTCCTTGTGTGGGAAACTCCTATATTACCCCTAGAGGTTGCCTTGTTTCCAGGGGTGGTTTCACCCCTTAAAACCGTTTTTCCGCCGATAAAAAAAATACGCATCGTTTACTTTTCGGTGCTTTATAACATATCCAAATTTCAACAAAATCGAAGGGATGAAAACGTGAGGGATGTTCCTTGTGAGTTATGTTTCCGGCCAACTTAAAAAATGCAGGTTTGAGATAAACGCTGCACAGCCGCCATTTTGAAATTAATCGCTTCAAAAAAAATTTTGTTTACAGTCACTGATATGTATGATAAACACACTTTTTTGTAATCTCGATTTATTTTGTAGTTTTTCTGAAAAAAAATCCCCAAAAAGCCTATTTTTTCGGCCTCTAGAGTGGCCTAAGGCCTTAATGACGAACGTTCCGATATAGACAGATCAATCTTATGATAGGCTGTAAAATAGTTAATAAAATTTGTGAATACAAATATCTCGAAATTGATTTATAGCGAAAATAAATATAAGTTTTAACAAAATAATTAGAGATATAATATCGACTTTCCGGTATAAATACACCGAACAATTCGAGTTGACAAATAATCGAATTGTAAATATTATGATGGTTTACAATTTCGAGTTCATTAAAGTCAAGGGCCAAAAAGTCGGTCAGTTAAAATAGCTATAGGCCGAAAAGGCGAACGGTCCGGATAGCGAAAAATTATGATCGAGCAATACGTCACTTGCGCTTCAGAGTGAAGCGGACAGATGGCGCTGGTGGTCAGTGGGGTAAGGCAGTTATCCTATGTTCGCTATTCAGGTATGCGCTATTTTGGGACATAGATCATTTGCGTATCTAAGATCTACACATTCGAAGTTTGTATTGTCGATATATGGGTTTTTTGCTATAGATGGTATGACCGATATTAGATACTCACTTTTTTCTATTTCAGAGATATGAATGTTGTAAATTGTTCGAATCTGTATTTGTTTGACTCAAACTGCAAACTATTTGCAGAATAATTTAACATTCGCTTAAAACTGCAGACAAACTGCAGAATAATTTAACCTTCGTTATTTTGAGTATATAATTCTGTGATTTCGAAACATTTTCGTTCTATATTTGGCCATGCGAAGTTTTGACCCCCATCCGGGATACCCCATCTTGCCCCACATCATATTTTTTTTATGTCATTTTTTATCTTTAGATATTTTTGTTCGATTTGCTTTCAGAAAACGGTTCGAAATTACCAAATAAAAACAAAGAGTGGCGAATGGGCGAAAGAAGCTACACTGAGAAAAAAACCAATGAATACAAACAAATTTATTGTTTGATTCAAATAAATGTCTAATCGCGGAGTGCCATCGACATATGAGAATGTTACAATACTATAAAATATTGGAAAATGTGATGATTCAAATAACATATTATTTTATTTGAAAATCTCTTCTGTTCCCTGAATATCTACATTATCCTTCAAATAAAATTAGATTCTATTGAAATCATTCTATATACAATCCGTAGATGTATGGATGAAATAATTAAGCGGTTTCTACAATATTTTTTATTTCATACAAAAATATAATCAATAGAATGAATTATTTCTTTACTACATCGAAACGAATATGCCATGAGACGTGAGTTTTTCATTTTGTTTTAAGTCTTAAATAAAAAGTGAATATCCATGGAGAGAATATCAGATATTCAACTGATAAGAACAGATACTACACTTTGGTCTCAGCCACAAACCAAGAAGCGATACTCTTCAGAGTTTCTCCGGCGTTTGAGTAGATTTTCGGTTCGCGCTACGCTTACGAGAAACGAGCGCGCGTGCGGCTTCTAGCGGTTACTCCGAGAACTACGGATTTCCTCACATCTATAATTTCGGTAGCGCTCGGCCATGATTTGGTTGAATTTTTTCAACCGAATGCGCAAGAAACAAATTTTATTTTCGCATAATTTTTGAACCAATTCATACATTTGCTTAATATTTTTCAATCAAAATAAAATATTAATATTTTAACGAATAATGTACTTGAAAATCAATGTCGGATATAGTGAAAAAATAAAGTAACATATTTACTCAATCGAAATCAAATTATCAAAATTATCTGAATCAAACGAACGAAATTGAATTTTTCTTGCGTACTTAAATCAGCAATATTCATGTTATGAATTGAAACGCTTTTTTTGTTCATTGCAGAAAATGTATTCAAAACTGTATAATTTGTTCGCGGCAATTTTTTAGATAGTTTCAATAATGAATTGTTCTCGGCTAACAATATATCTTTTGAATGGAAAAAACTTTCAATTTTATCATGTTATTAAAGTCAACAGCGTTTTCTGTGGACTCATAAATCCGATTATTTACACCAACAATTTTCCAATTGAATCAACGAAATTTCATCCAATAACACCAATGATATTGGATCAATGATTTTTTTCTCAGTGTATGGAGAAGGCGATTCACGATGTGTTAGATGGAAAAAAGGCTATAAATGGGCTGGCAACATTTGTGGCGTTCCTTGATCTACTCTAGAGCGCAGAATAGGATTAGTTACGAAAAATTAAAATCAAATCTGCCATGTCAAAGTTCCCTTATGCGCCATTCAAACTTTTTCCACCAAAGAGGAAGAAGAAGAATTCTCTGTCCATTTAAAGGCGATGGACATTCGATTATTTGACTCGACTACGTTGGAACTACGGAAGTTGGCATATTAGTTTGCCGCCCACAACAACAAATGTCACAAATTGAATGGCTTCTTATATTTGTACTTTTTGTGATAATAACGAAGACTGAAGTACTAAAGACAGTTCTTGCCCCGCCTGACGGGGTACCCTATCTTACTCCTAGGGTGGGGCATTATGGAGCAAAAGCGGTGACTTTTCAATTTAATTATTTTAATGCGGAGAGTTGTATTTTTCTGTTTTATTTCATTAGGTTATGGAAGAGTACAGTCTGTCGATGATTCGACTTGAAGTTTATAAGGTCTGATAATAAAATGTCCCGTTTTATTAATCGAAAACCTTAAAGGCCTCGTCTTGCCCCACCCTCCCCGACTTAATTTGTGGGAATTAACTCGTGTATCCCGAAATTTCGTAGTTAGAGACAAGTTTTTGGAATATGAAAAATTCAACATTTTTTTAAAGTTGAGCTCTTTGGAGATAGTGAATTCTAAGGGCTCTCTAGAGGGGTAGGAAGGATTTGGATTTTTTCATGGGTTAGGCTTCGAATAAAATCTCGCCTAATTTTCTGTAATTTTGATGAGGAATTTAGTTTTATCGATAATTTTATTTTTATCGGATATCAATTTTTTCGTATGATTTTTAAATTAATTTTTATTAGTCTTTGGTAGTTATTTTTTCGTTCCTATTCGAGCTGATAATTTTTAAGGATGGATTTGTATTTATTTGAATTTTCAATAGAATCGAATGACTTTTTTTTATTAAAAAAATCAAACGTTCAGTATTCAGAAAATAGTTTGCCAATCTTTGAAAATAGATTTTCTTTTAATAATGATTTTCGTAATTTTCTACAATCAATTTACCGATCTTTTACAATGAATTTTCTTATGTTTTAAAATAAATGTTCTCCTATTTTCAAATAAATGTGCTGATTTTTTAAACGGAGTTTTCTAATTCTTCAAATGTTCTTTTAAATGTTAATATTCCTCATTTTCACGATGAATTTTCACATACGATAATATATTTTTTAATTTTCTCGCATTCAAAATTTTCTCATATTTCTTCATAGTTAAAACTAATATGCCACATTTGAAAAAAAAAATTGGCAATTGTTACAGATAAATTTTCTGATTTTTTAAATAGTACCTTCTATTTTCTTACTGCTCAAATATGAATTTTATGATTTTTCAAAACGCATTTTCTCATATTTAAAAATAAAGTTTTCAAATCATTAAAGTGAATTTGACACGTTTTGCAGATGAATGACGAACACATAAATCCTTGCACACGTGCTTCGTAATTTATTTTTTATTAAGCGAAATTTCGATCTCCGAGAAAAATCCCCAAAGCCGAAGCAACAAAAAATACGATATTGCATCAGACTCGTATGCGTCAAGGAGCATCAACCTTAAGAGAGATAAATGAGAGAATGATAATCCCGACGATACGTCGGGAAGGGAGCGTGCTCGGTCAGCCAAATGAATTCATAACAGTGATTAAATATTCAGGGCTCGATCGTATATACTTGAAGTGTATATCGTTTTTACCACCCCTATATATATATATATTGAAGCCGAGTCTTTTGTGCCCCCGGTATTGCATCCCTCGTGCACGCCCTTAACATCAGCGACAATGTAACGTATTACGGTACGTCGACGGTCCCCTTCCCCCGTTCGACCCCCGCGATGCAATAATTTCACTCTCGAGGATTCGTGACTAAAGGGCAATTAGGCATGAGAAAAAATCCTCACAAATCACTGAGATTATTGTCGCTCCAACAATCGTCCATTAAATTGCACTTTTGCCGAAATATTTTCACGACTAATCACTCGGACGATCTTTACGATTGTCGTCGTCTCCGTCCGATCGAAAGGGACAGAGCATGTGCCGATTGAGAGACGACGAGGGCATTGTCATTTTGTTCTTGAGTGTGCAAATGTTTATCTGATCGAGCTAATTGTCCAAAGGGGCCCAGACCCTGATTTTTGAGTCATTGGTGCTTTTCGTAATTTGCTTGTTGCAATAAACGATATCGTATCTAGGGGAAAATGAAGCCTGATCTTTTGTTATAGAGTTTTATGGATGTATGGCGGGCTGTCTGCGGAAAAACGAAATTGTGTTTGGGGAAAATATTGCAAGACAACATTGACTCGAGAGTCCGCGTGACGTAGAGATGGACTCTGATTTTGTTAGATGGTTTTTGGTGTCGATATATGGACATGCAAATAAAAAATGATATCGGCAGAAAATAAGCTTTCGGGAAACGATTTTTTCGAGGATTTGAACATTCGAAAATCGTCCCCATGTTAGAGTGAGCACTGTATGTGTTTTTATCGATATACGGGGACGCAAAACGTGCAATCGTGGTGAAAAGAAGGGATGTTTGCAAAAAACTATATTTTTTCGCAGAAAATCGATTTGCACAAAAATCAACTGGCAAATTGAACCTACACAAATAAACTTATTTTTATAAATTTTCTTGCGTCTCTTTTGGGATAAAAAATAGAGAATTCATGTGGAGAAAGTCCTTTCTTAGGGAAAACAAATATACTCGCAAAACAAAAAAATTGCGGACTTAAAAATCAACCCCACCTTGAAATGGGCATCGAAATTTCAAAATACTTTTCAAAATCAATATATACCATGTCATTTTTATGTTTGGCGCCAGCATATATGTTCAAAATACAATTTTCCAAAATCAGGATCCCTTTTGATGTAGATTTCGCATTTTCTATATTCTGCTACTTTTATTCATTTATTTATAAACGATATTTAAGCGATTTTTATCTACAAATAATATTTCCAGTTGGCTCATCATTTCTGACAATAATTCGCGCTTCGGTGAAACCAAAAGTAATAATTTTTTTTATCACGTTGTCGGTATACATAATTTATAACTGTTTATTATGCGTCTTTATGGAATATTTATTTTTGATATATCCCAAAATAAGTAATTCAGAGTTTTTTAAAAATATACCGGAAATAGAGAAACTTTTTAAGAATGTTCAGACGTACATTGGCTACTTTTCTAACATTAAACATAACGTACCCCTGAATTCGAAAGTTTTTGAAAACCTCTACTTTTTTAGAACTTTAATCAAAATTGCGGGGTTTTTTTAGGAAAAGGAAATATTTTTCAGAAGTTTAAGATGGATTTTTCCAAAAATACTACGAAGTGTTGCGAATGCAAATATCAAAATCCCAGATTGGATTTTTGTTAGAAATCGGACGAAAATAATCGGAAGAAATCGTCTTTCAAATTTACAGATACAGAAATGAAACTCGAATCCCCACCTTTTTTTTCAGCGCTGCTTTTATACCGTACGTATAAACGTACGGTATAAAAGCAGCGCTGAAAAAAAAAACGGTGGTGATTCGAGTTTTCAAGAATCGGCGAAGGTTTCGGCCTTAGTAAAAATTGGATTTTCCATATTTGGAAAATTCAGTGAGTGATTTAGCTTACTCAAATTTCGAAATATCCAGTGATTTTTTTTACAAGAAGAAAATATCGCCTTGGTTACAAGAAAAAAAATTGTTCAACTTGGAAACTCGCAAGTTGCTCCCTCGTGATTTAAATTTGCTCGCAGGGCTTTCCCAATGAGGAACTCGCTAATTAACTTGCTCACAGAAAAAACTTTGCGAATAAAATGAAACGATAAGGAAGCGACGTTCAATTGGTAGCATTTTTCCTCCAATAATGAATCACCCCATAGAAAAAAGAAACCAAATCCAGGTGATCATACCTCAATCTTTTGGCTTCGTCGATGAAGGGTCGTTTTTCGCTCTCGCTCAGCTGTTTCCATTCAGCTCCTAGTCTCTTCGATATTTCCGAGTTGTGCATTTTGGGATTTTCCTGTGCCATTTTGCGCCTTTGCCCCCGGGACCATACCATGAAGGCATTCATGGGTCTTTTCACGTGTTCATTCTGGAGAGCTTTGGAGGACATCATCGATAGCGGATCCTCGGAAGGACTTGGCTCTGTCCGGTGTCGTAACTTGGCGCTTATCTTTTTTTTCTCAACCCTCCTGCCTCGAGGCACCACCGTCCTCGATCGAGTTCATTACCGGCACACGTGTCCGTCGACGTGATCGTAAATGTCGCTCACCAACGGATTTTACAGGCCTCCGTGATCCCTTAAACTGGCAAGTCCTTCGAACAACCCCAAAAACCACTTTACGCACACGAATTGCCTAGAATTCCTGAGCCACGTGACTCCACAATAGGAACTTTCGGATTGTCAAAACGGTCGCAGATTCCCGCGCTAATCTTCCCAAACGTCATGTCGTCCACGTTATTGGCTTTCGCTCTATCAAAATCTTTAATGAACGTTCCGAGCATCTGATTCGCCTCCACCTTTTGTCTTCCTGAAGCAACTTTTCGGGGAGCTCGTTCCTTTCGAACCCTATCCTGCACTTTCACAGACTTTTTCTTTCGTCCTGATTTTATTCAATTTTTCCTTCCGAAGCTTTGGTGCCCTATGAGAAACCAATACCACACTCGTAACTTTCGCATCCGCTTTGCAAAACTCCAAAACAGTTGCGACACCTTAAAACCCAATGGTCTAGATGATCAAGTCCATAGTAGAAAAAAAAAAACGAGATGGATACGATCAATGAGGTTTTCTTGAAGGACACTAACCCAAACGATCGCGCGACCAGACCTGCAAACGGATTTTGGTATTTCGGTGCAGTCGGATGCACGCGCCTCTCGCACGAAGGACGAGGTACGAAGTGAGAAGTCGTTTGGCTTTACGGACCGAAAGCGGGTCGTGAAAGGACAACGTTGCGTCGTGGACCTTTTGGCGATAGAGGGGCGAGGGCCAAAAGGGACGCGGTAAATGAGAGCGCCGGGCGAATCAGGTGGTGAGGAACATCTCCCACTTCGTCAACGATCGAACCCAAAGCTCCCATTGGTTCGTTGCTGGACATGGCTGCTACTGTACGTTACGGCGAAAGCTTGAACGCAACAGGTGGGGATTGTGTTGTGCCAGCTTCTTGTCATCTCTCCTGCTCTCGCCGTGGAGTCTCTTCACCGTCTGCCTCGGCTCCTACTTTTGTGACATCGATATCCATCCACGTATACCTTATATACGTACGCGGCAGTTGAACCAGCGCCTTTCTCTACTCTTGACTATCCTTTTATTATCGCTTGAACGAATCATGTTCCACCGTTCTTTTTTTTTTTTTTATCGTGCACGTTGCCGACCCTTTTTGTTCTATTGCCAAAGACGCGGTACTGAATTTTCCAGTGGGCTGTGTGATCACTGAGCTAGGCTTTCAGTAATTTAGTGGTATCGGGTTGTCGGACTAGTTACAACTAGTAGGCTGCTACGCGATTGGAAAACGTAACTCATCACCGCTTAGCCACAAGCTAGTCAAGTTATGTTTCGCATCGCCGTCTAGTGACCGAATACAAAAAGTTAGATGGTGACTAGATAGATAGAAGTATCTGACGGCTGTATAATATTTACGACCTAGTCATGACCTACTTTTTCCAGCTAATGACTGGGAACAAAAAATTAGGTGACGAAGAAAATTATATATTTTTTTCGTCAATTTTTTGACACATTATTTACATCATTGCACATTTTTATGATATTCTTCGTTATTACGGTTGTGATATTTTTGCCGTGCATATATTAATTATTATTAATTTTGAATTATATCAGACAAATGCTTACGCGTAACGTGGTCTCGATTCTGGGACCTCTGCCTGATTGTGACGTTGTCCACTGAGTTGTACCTGTTTAAGGCGTTACCCCCACTTGTAGCGCAAAAAAGGCCTTTTTCATGAATTTTTTAAAAGAAAACGACAAAACTTTTTTAATCGATCAATATACCATCTTAAAGAACACATCTTGAAGAACTTTCAGTAATTTTTTTATTGAAAAATATGACATTGTTTAGTGAAACCGGTGCGATGGTCTAGTGGTTAGCGTGCTCGCCACTAAACCAGCGGACCGGGAGGTCCCGGGTTCGAATCCCAGTCGCGTACATTTCGTCGTGAAATGTTTTTCTTCGGCATTTCGCGGCGAAATAAGACTAGTTCCACGACTGGGGGGCGAACTCGATGACCGGCTGTATTGGTATAGGTTTTCCGCAGTTTCCCTATACCCATGACAGAAATGTCATGATGAATATAATACAGAGGGGGAAGTCGGCTGCGGCCGCAACAGAGGGGGGGGGGGGGGGACAAGGAGAAAGATGGAGAACAAAAAAGGAGTAAAACAGTAGAGGAAAGAAACGGGCACAATGAAGGGAAAGAATAGGTAACAAACGCGAAAAGCGTGTACCTAAGGAAAAAACCAATAAAAATACATTGTTTAGTGGCAAATGGCCGTCAATGAAATAATGTTTTTATATACACGGCTTGCGGTGACCAACATTGCGGCGAAGTGGATCATCTGAAGTAAAAAATGCGGATGGATTTAGTCAAATATAAGTATAAACTAGTCTTTAATCGAAGGATTTTAAAAAATATTCATTTTTCACAAAATGGCGGACAGTCAAAGTTAATGGTTCGATTTTAACGAAAAAAAACGGCCGTTTTTTGGCTATAAAATGGCCGTGTTTTTCGAGAAAAAGAAATCGAACGATTAAAGACTACATTTTTATGTATTAAATGAGCCTGCAAAATTTCAAGAAGATCGGTTCATTAGTGTTCGAGTAATCTTGGTCATCGACTTCAGAAATGCCATTTTGAGAAAAACGCGTTTAAAGTTTCTCTTTCAACGCTCTTTCAACGTGGCTTCTTCTCTTTCAACGCTCATATCTCAGTCAATTTTGTTCGGATCGACTTGAAATTTTCAGGACATATTCTCAGATACTTATACTTCAAAAAAACGCAATAAAAAAATCGATTTTTTTCAAAATCGCAAGTGGGGGTAACCCCTTAATGTCTGCATTTTCGTATCGTCTATATATGTTACAATACACAAAATTGTATTATTTAAAAATGGGTGGATTAACAAATGTAAATAACATTTACGGATCAATGACTTAATTTCGCTCTCATTAAGAGCGATAATCGTATGGAATTGCGTAACCTTAAATTATATTTGTCCGATCATTTATTTTGGCAAGTGCGGCTGCATTTGACTAGTGTTAGCTAGGTACATCGCAAGATACCGAGTCGAGGATTTTTTTCATTCGCAACGCCATCTGTAACTCACGTTGCTCAGCCAGACATGAGCCAATCGCTCGAGGAAAATACACATAGCCACATAACCTCACTTGGTAATTTGTGACCAAGATCGGCTGGGCAGTGACTAGCCAAGGGGTGCATAGTCGCAGTAAGCTAGTATTGGCTAGGTCGTGGCGAGATACCCACTTGAAGTTTTTATTTATTTGTAACGCCATCTGAACCTCAGGTTCGCTAGCCAGCCATGAGTCATTCACTAGGTGACAGTACGTGAAAGTCGTATAACCTCACTTTGTCGTTCGTAACCGTAGTGGACTACGGTTGCAGCGTAATCGTAAGGCAGCGACATCGATAGTGAAAATCGATTGAGCAGTGAATAGACGAGGGCTGGATAACTTTTAGAATATTACTAGCTCATAGCGAAGCAGCCATTGGTAAGTTCGCATGAGCTCAATAAGGCGACCCAGTTACTAGGTCGTAACTTAGATAAGCTAGCACGATTTCTACTCGGGTAGTAACGAGTAGTAACCTGTTAAGTTGCTTAAATGTTGCTGCTCTTTGCTGCTAGCTACCCGGGTAGAAATTGCGCTAGCCTCTCTGAGTTACGACCATGTAACTGGCTCGCGCAATTGAGCTTGTACCAAGTGACCAATGGTTGGCTCGTTGTGAGCTAGTAATAATCTAAATGTTTTGATATCACGCTCTTGTCTAGTCTCTGCCTAGCCGATCTTGGTTACAAATGACAAAGTGAGGTTATGTGACTACGTGTAGTTCCATCGAGCGATTGGCTCATGATTGGCTAAGCAACTCGAGTTCCAGATAGAGTTGCAGATGAAAAGAAATCTCCAGTGGGTATCTCGCCATAACCTAGCCAACACTAGCTAACTGCGGCTATGCACCCCATGGCTAGTCACTGCCCAGCCGATCTTCGTCACAAACAACCAAGTGAGGTTATTACAGATGACGTTGCGAATGAAAATATCCTCAAGTCGGTATCTCACGATGACCTAGCCAACACTAGCCAACTGCGGCCGCACTGCGGAATAAATGCAATCAAGTCATTGATCCGATCATGTTATTTACATTTGTTAATCCACCCATTTTTAAAAATGATTTAACATTGTGTATTGTAACATCTGTAGACGATACGAAAATTTAGAAATTCAACAAGTGGAACTGGCTCAATGGACAACGTCACAACTCATTACTAGAGGTCCCGGGATCGAAACCACGTTATGGCGTATGCGTTTGTCTGATATAATTTGAAATTGAACCTTTAATATATTTACAGCCGAAATATTATAACCGTAATTAATGAACAACGAAGAATATCGTAAAAGGGTATAATGAAGTAAATCATATGCAAAAAAATCACGAAAAAATATGTAGCCGCAATTTTTTTTAAGCCTAGTTGTCACCTAATATTTTGTTCCCAGTCAGTAGCTAAAAAAAATCGGTCATGGCTAGGTTTGAAATATTATGCAGCCCTGAGATATTTCTTTCTATGTAGTCAGCATCTAATTTTTTATTTTCAGTCACTAGAGGACCAAAGCGTTACACGGCTGGGTAGTTAAGCTAGCTAATGGCGTTACAAGGCTAGGTAGCTAAAACGCCTAGCTAATGGCAATTCGAAACATAACTTTACTAGCTTGTGGCTAGGCGGTGATGAGTTACGTTTTCCACTCGAGTAGTCGTGAGACTTAGTTGTGGGATTCAACTTCATGGGACTGCAATTAGTGAATTGTTGGGAATGAGAAGCATCAATGTCATGGTGTTTTTACTTATGTTATGGTATCTGCAAAATTGGGAAATCGCTAATTTGTGAGTTGTGTCACATCAATAATGATTGTGATTGGGAATCAACTGGTAATTACCGGACATGGAAACTCCCAATTGTACGGAACTCTCATCATTTGATGAGCAAGCTCATGGGACATCATTCATCGACATAGAAAAGCCCATTTTCGTGGGTCTTCAATCACTAGAAGTTGATAATTCTAAACTTGTGGAGCTGCAATCATAGGGCATGGAAAATTTCATTCTCAGGTGTCCCCAATCCTTTGGTAAGAGTATTTTACAAACCTTCGGATGCCAACCTCATTCAACTTGTCTAAAGACATCCTCTAACCATATTTTTGCGCAATCGCTGCAACTCTTCCTTGCAAGTTCAGATATAGCTTCACGAGTGTTTCCATGATAGGGTGGTCGCTTTTCCTAAAAACTGGTCCATCGATTATCCATCACGGTGCTTGTCCACTGCTTGGATATGCTACGAATGGTAGCTTTTTTAATTATCCAAACTTCAAATGGACAATAGGACGTTTTCCGCTTAATGATACACCAGAATTGGTGGGGGGGTATCGTTCAGGCTTCTTAGCCTGGACAATTTTAAGAATCGTCTGGAGAAAAAACGTCACCTTTCGGCTCTCGTGAAGCACCGCGAGGCTTTATTCGTCTCAAGCTGTTCCTCGCGCCGAAACAGTTTCTTTCGTTTCTTCGTTGCGTATCAAGAAACATGTACACTCCAATGGGGATGGTATACGTACCACCGGTAATAAATGTTATCGGCTGGGCCCGGGGAGGGTAAGCGGCAGGCGGTACGGGGCAGGGAGCTGGGAGGGTGGAGACGGGAGTCTGCGGTGACGACTCTCGTGATAAGACGATAAAGCGAGAAGAAGGCGAAACGGGAGATGGAGAGAAACGATTATTGCGGACCAGGACTTTTCTCATGGCCGCGATAAAGATATCATATATATATAAATGTAGATATATATATGTGCGCGCGCGCGTTTTTGTGTGTGTGTACACATCGCGACGAACGCTGGAGTTGTGCGGAAATATCACGAAACTTAAGGGTGCACGCTACATGGATGTCCCAAAAACCAGGTAAAATTTGCAGATTCAATTGCAACAACACTACTAACGCGACTCATGTTATTTTTGGCATGTCAGTAGCGTACACATCAATGGGAAAGATCTCTACAGCATAAAGAAAAGCTTATGGCTGAAAATTAACTCCCCGAGGAAGTTGAGGGACTACTTTATAGTCCCGGAATCACAGTTTCATCGGTAGGTCGATTAGTAAAAAAAAAATGTGTAGTCTTGAAACCTAAACGCCTTTTTCTGAAAACCACTTTGTCGTAAATCCCGTATAAGATATTTGAAAAACTATCTGATCGATCATTTAAAAAAATTCGCACACCTTTAAATAACATAATTACCATCTAACTAAACTAAATTTATTTGAAAATTACTTTGAGAAATTACTTTTTTATTAACAAATAATATAGTAAAAATTTCATGAAAAATAGAAAATTCTTTCAAACATGTGACATTTTCAGAATTTTCACTTTTCTTTGGATTTTTTAGGTTCAAATTGAGCGTGTGGATTTTAGAAGTCCGAAACCTGTTGGCTCTGATGTTTCAGATCGATGCACCAGACGCTGGATTGTGCGCCATGGAATAACTCAGGCGGCAACCGTCTCTGAAGCAAGTGTCGCACCACAGCCACATGTAAATTTTTTAAAAGTCTAATGTTTCGAACAATTAAGAGATGTAACAATATGTACATAACATTTTAATTACGTGCAAACATAGTTTCGACAAAAAAAATCTTGATAATTGGCTTATCGTCAGCTGCCTGAAGGAATCTTCCCTCTTAACCTGAACGAACCAAAACCAACTCTTTGGCATGCTATTAGCGCACAGACTGACCCAAACAAGTCCAAACAAACTACTTATGCTACTCGCTCCGTTTTTGCTGCATTATTGCCGCGAAAATCGACATCTACAGAACTTTAAAAAAATGAGGCTAATGAAAACCCGTATTAAGGGGCCAGTCCACTTTGGAGCCACGAAAAAGGCTATTTTCGCGATTTTTTTTTGAGGATTTTATAAAAGATATGAATATAAAAGTTGTTGGGCATGATGAATAAAGTCTTGAACCACATTTAAAAAAAAAATTTAATTAATTTTTATTCATTTTTATGTACACAAACTATAGTTTAACGTAACGCCTCGAAAATAGGTGGGCTAGGTAGCTCCATCACAACTCGACGACGGCTTGTCTGAAACAAAAAAATCAAAGTCCATTAGATTTAGTATGACATCAGCTACAAAATGACCCTCGGATATAAAGTTTTGTAAAAAAATAAAAAAAATGGCAGACGAAAAACTAAAAAAGTAAAAAAAACGTGTTTTTTTCGCAGTTTTTCGCAAAAAAAGGAGTAAAAATAAAAATTTTAAAACCATCGAGGCTCATCTTGTTGCGAATCATGTTTACAATATGTGGTTCAAACTTCAAGAGAATCCGTTCATTAGTTTTAGAGATACGATGGAGCTAGATTTTGAAAACGTTGTTTCGAGAAAAACGCGTTTGAAGTTTATACTATGAAAAACTCTTGCCTAAACTCAATCGGCAATTCCTGCATCGTACAAAATCCCTTCTGATTGCTCATCATCGTCGATTTCTTCAAGTCTTGTTTCCTTTCGATTTTTTTAAATTTTCAAAGTGGACTGGCCCCTTAATGACTTCATCTACCTGATTGGTGCAAAAAATCAATTAGTCCACAAATCCCATAATATCGGCCATCTCATCCATACCAATTTCAAAATTATTTTTCATCAAATTATTAACGACAATAGTGCGAACTTAACGCTGAACATTATAATTTTTTTTTAATTCTATTCCCTTCCCATTTGCTGAATCAATCGGGAGGAAGTCTCAGTCATTCAGATCCAGTTGTGATAAGCGCGTTGCGAATTAGGTTCTTTCATTGAAGCGATAAACGGTGCAAGCGCCTGGACAATGGTATTGAAAAAAGTGGGTGAAAAAAGAGGATCGCGTGCGTGTGGTTACGCGCGTCTCATGAACTCGCTCGGCAGTCGCTGTGTGCGATTATTATCTCCGGACGAATGATCTATTTTACACACACACACACACACACACACACACACACACACACACACACACACACACACACACACACACACACACACACACACACACACACACACACGCACGCACGCACGCACGCACGCACGCACGCACGCACGCACACACACACACACACACACACACACACACACACACACACACATGTATATAGATGAAATCAGAGATAGGTACGGCAAGAGGGTTCCAATCGAGGGTGGGCGCCGCTACTTTTCAACAATCGTTTCGTTTCACTCGAATCTGATGATAGCGGAGGTGTGGATATTGTGAGTTTGGGTCTGGGTGCGAGCCCGTGCAGAGGATAAGGACGAAGGATAGGGTGGTGTGAGAGATTGTTGGGGAAAGGGGGAGAGGCGGGGTTGGGGATGCCACGCGACCGCTGATTATACCATTCATCGCCCAGCGGAGCGAAAGAGGGTTCGAGTCATAAACGCCGTCGCACCCATCGCTCGTGAATGCTCGCTCATCAATGGAAACAATCCAGCTTTTCGTCCCCGGTGGCCAGACATCCTGGAGGATGTATACCGCCCCTCTTTCTTCTTCGATCTCTTTTTTTCTGGTCTTTCCTTTTTTTTCTTCCAAATTCACAGTAAACAACGCGATGAGCGATCATTCGTTCGAAGAATGCCTGAATGGTGAAAAAGTTTAGCGTCCATGGTAGCCTGATTTTGTGAATTCTGTCATAGGATGTTTGGGGTTGTTTGGGTTGAGACGGTAGTTTGTTTTGGGTAGATTCGTTGAGGGCAAATGGGGGTATTTCGTTTATTGAAGGACGTTGGGCTACGTTTAAACACGGCTGGCTTGGGAAACCACCTGCAAAAATAGTCTAAACGATTTCTTCACTGGTCCCTTGACGCTGCAGACCCTCATGTTAGGGGAAAGCCTCTGACTTGGCGACGTCTAGTAATCTGATTAGTTGTTTATACATATAAAATCGCAACAACGTCATGTCTGCAAGAGAATTTTTTTTGTAAGAGTGTTGTGTTGTTTACCTACGATACAGAGGCCAAAACGGCCATTTTTGGAACTTTTGTCATTTTTTCGGATGTTAGTATAGTCGTGCTGTATATTGGAATCGGCAAAAATTAGAAGAAGGCTAGAAGGCTTTTCGACAGGTGATTTTGTAGGTGCCGCGAGTGCTAAATCCAAGTTTGTCTAAAAATCGGGGTGTAGGATTTTTTTTTAGGGGATGAAAGGGGATGAGGGTGCATTAATGTTAAACGACAACCCCCACGAGGTCGGCGCCGGGAGACAAAATGTTCAGAAAAATCCGGGTTTTATTTTTGTCCACAGCACCGACGTCGTGGAAGTTCATTTTGGGGGTGAAAGAGTGGGGTAAAATTTTGAAAAACTAGATTTCATTCGATAACTCTTTAGGAAAAATTCATACAATTTTTGTTCAAATGGGAACATTGTAGCTCTTGAAAAGACGCGTCGATCGAGTATTTGATCATCCCTCTCTAATAGAATCTTCACCCCCAAAAGAATTGTTGAAGTATCAACAAAAAAATTGTTTATTGAATAACTCAAAAACAATCGATTTTTCGGGGATGGTTTAGATGCACGAAATGTAGAGAATCATTTTCTCTATATTTTCGTTCCTATGGACCGCCCTTGAATTTTGCTTCTAACCCCTCTCAGGGGTTGAAAATTCAAAATGAAATTCTGGGAAAACTATTGACCGAAAATAAAGAGATACGATTTTAGCGCTGTGGACAAAAATGTCGCTGTGGGTTCAAGCTACAAATTCTTTCACGGCGGCGAATCCGTGCGGTCAATAGTTTCCCAGAATTTTATTTTGAGTTTTCAACCCCCGAGAGGGGTTGAAAAATCAAAATTCAAGGGTGGTCCATAGAAACGAAAATATAGAGAAAATTATTCTCTGCATTTCGTACATTTGAACCATACTCGAAAAGTCGATTGTTTTTGAGTTATTCAATGAACAATTTTTTTGTTGTATTTTAACAATTTTTTTGGGGGTGAAGATATTATCGCAGAGTGATGATCAAATACTCAATCGAAGCGTCTTTTCAATAGCTACAACGTTCCCATTTGAACAAAAAGTGTACGAATTTTTTCTAAAGAGTTATTGAATTAAAACTGATTTTTCAAAATTTCACCCCACTTTTTCACCCCCAAAATGAACTTCCACAACTTCGGCGCTGTGGACAAAACTAAAGCTCGGTTTTTTCTGCACATTTTTTCTCACGGCGCCGACCTCGTAGGGGTTGTGGTTTGGCATTAATCTACCCCCATCTCCTTTCATCCCTCAAAAAAACCCAACACACCGATTTTTAGGCAAACTTGGATTTAGCACCCGCGGCACCTGCAAAATTACCTGTCAAAAAACTAGCCTTTTTCAATTTTTTTTCCGATTACGGGGGTTTTCAGCGACAGCACGACTGCACTAAATACAGAACGCTGAACCCTTTTGAAATTTTGAAGGTAATCACTTAAGTGTCTTGAATGTGTCCTCAAAATAAAAATAAAATCTATAGAAAAACGCCTAGGCAAGACTACTACCTTAAGTGGACAAGTTCCAACATGCTATCTGATAGTTAATCGCAAAGTTTGACACCGAATTCGAATTGTGACAGTACTCTCAGAAGTATGACCGTCGCTCGAAGCACTTGGACCAAAGAAGATACGCGTGAATTGATGGAAGAATATGAAAAACATCAAATGCTTTGGAATATGAAATATGACGAATACCGCAACAGGGAAGTAGAAAATGGATTGATTTTTGAAATTGCATTGCACAATTTAAAAGTATCGGCATACCCGAAATAGCTTGTCTCATCGGTATACCTTTTTTGCAATGGTCGGACAAACTAATCCTATTAATTTTTCTAATTGACCTGCGGTCATTCGCATCGTATTCTGAAATTGATACGCATCCTCTGTCTGAATTCCCTACAAGATGATTAGTAACGTAAAGTTGCAGTCTCCCTGATACTTAGGATTTAACGAAGTGCCTCTTTACGTTTTGACTTAAAAAAAAGTTCCTCCAACGCAACTATCATCACCGTGGTGACTTGTTGTTTGCGAGAAGCCCTACGGATGCTCTCCGGTGAACATGTTCCAAAGCGTAATTTGCAAAAAAAACTCACCGCCTACTGTCTGAACAGCTCGAGAGAGTGAACCTCATGGATAAATACCCTTAAGGGGGGATTGTCTTTTTTTTCGCAACATTTACCGCTTTTTGGGAATTTTTTTGTGAAGAAAGTATACAACGGAAAGCTTGTGAAACTTGGCATATAGTTTTATTGATCTGTTTACTACATACAAAAAAAGTTTTAAACAATTTCATAAAAAAATCCGCCTCCCACCCCCCTCGACGCGCGATGGTCCTTTTTTGATGGTGTGCACGATTACAGCCTTCACGTTCATCCTGCAACAAAAACCCAAAAAGCATTTTACTTTAGACACATATAGCTATCGTTCGATGAAGGGAAAAAAAAATTGACGATTTGGTGACGTTTTGAACTTGAAGTATCGATTTTTCGAAAAAAATTGATCGATTTTTTGTTATAAATAAAAAACTATTAAACGTATTGCTTTTTTGCTTCATCAAACGATAAAAGGATGTCAGCTGAGCATTCTGTCCAAATTTGAAGGCAATCGGTTGAATAGTTTTTGAGAAATCGTGCACACCATCAAAAAAGGACCATCGCGCGTCGCGGGGGATGAGAGGCGGATTTTTTGATGAAATTGTTTAAAAAAATTTTTGTATGTAGTAAACAGATCAATAAAACTATATGCCAAGTTTCACAAGTTTTCCGTTGTATACTTTCTTCACAAAAAAATTCCAAAAAAGCGGTAAATTTTGCGAAAAAAAAAGACAATCCCCCCTTAAGTGGAAACCGTAGTGAGAGTACTCTCGAGAGAAAGTCTCAGAATATATTCTCACGTGGACAGGCAACTTTACGTGTATTTTAAATGGCGCTATGGTTTCGTTTTATCCAAAATTATGAAAGGATAAAACTACATGCTGGCACTTATATTCCTTCGTAACTGATTGGCCTATTGTACACGCGAGTTGTGTAAAGAGTATTGAAGAATTTGCAATCATTTTAGACTTGGAGGAGCATTTTGGACTTCTGCTTTGCGATTTTGGTTGCCAAACCTAACCTAACATAATTATGGAGCCCACGCGGAGAAAATCGCACAGCTAGGCCTCAATGTACTTTTAGGCCAGTATTTCACGAGCTTCAAAAAGGCAGCAGTGCTCCAGTAACTCACGATTCGTTATCAACTGCCAACCAACTTTGGCCTGGGGCCAAACGTTGGATCACCAAACGCCACTGCATGTGGGTCTCAATAAACGAATCAATGTTTTTTCGCAATCCGCGGATGACCACGTTTTGCTCTACCGTTAATTCGGCGTTCGGTTGACGTGGCTTCCGGAAAATCGTTGACAAATTTGGTGGTGTGTAAGATTCGTCGACGACGCGATGTCGCAAATTATCGAGGCGGTGTGCTGAGCGAATGAATCAACTACAAATCAGCGCTCAAGTCATTGCATACTTTCCGGGCGCTATGATGAGATGCGGGAGTACGCGGGAGATCGAAACAATACGAGCAACATTGTGAGGGCATCATAGCTATTGCTGAGGTGACAACAATGCGGATGCCAGGCCGCGAGAAGCTCACTGATTACTAGCATTGTCAGGCGGGCAGGTTGTTTCAGTTAATCGCGACATGCCCCGCACGCGAAACTCGCTCGCACCCCGCTCCACACACGTTTGTTTTGTCTCTTTATCACGCCTATCTCATGCCATTTTCCTGCCTGCTGTGCCCCTATACCACTATTTTCAGAAAAACAAAAGGTCCGCCGGCTCACCCGGGCAAATCGGGAGCTTCCCATCCGCGCGTTTATTGCCAATGAAATCATTTCGGTATTCCGCTTGTCATTGTTATACGTTCTGTCGGTATAAAAATCCGCTGGGTGGCGAAAAGTTGTAGGACGTGCACGATTGGAAAAAGCAGTCTGTTGCCGGATCAGGGGTAAACATGGAAGGAAAAATTATTGGACGCATTTTTTAGGTCTTGTCGGATAGTCCTAATTCGCGGCGGGGAGTTTGTGTGGGGATCTTTTAGTATAAGGCAAGGTCGGACTGCCGGATCGGGGATTCGCTCTCTGAATTCGCGGGCTTTCTCTTTTACTTCGGAGCAAGTAGTGGGAAAAATTGTTCAGAGAGTTTGTCAGGGTTTTACAAATAACAGCTTTTGTTAAAAGCTTTCATCCAGGCGTTGGCCATTTTTCTAAGCTTATATCCAAGAGTTCGCCACTTTTCTGAGGTTCTATTCAAGTAGCAGCCATTTTTCTATACTTCTATCCAAATGGCATTCATTTTTCTAAGCCTACATCCAAGAGTCAGCTGCTTTTCTATGTTTCTATCCAAGTGGCAGCCATTTTTCGAAGCTTTTATCCAAGTGGTAGCCATTTTTCTATCCTTTCATCCAAGAGACGGTCACTTTTCTAAGCTTCTATCCAAGTAGCAGCCATTTTTCTAAGCTGCATCCAAGTGTCAGCCATTTTCCTAAGCTTCTATACAAGTGGCAACCATTTTGATGAGCTTGTATCCAAGTGGCAGCCATGTTTCTAGGCTTCAATCCAAGTGGCAGCCTCTTTTCCAAGCTTTCATCCAAAAATCAGCCATTTTTCTACGTTTCTGTTTATCTTGCTGACATTATTTTAAACCGTGGCCAGCTGATTGCCTGTACCTCGACTTTTTGAGGTTATAAGAAGATTTTAGCGGAAAACCCTTGAATTGCGTAGTATTATTGAAATTTCGAACAGTAGAAAAACTCCGTGTTGAGAATTGTGAAATCGAAAAGTGTATAACAAACGGAATAGTTTATCGGCTACTGACTACAACGGGAGAGGTTTCAATCAGGAGGATAACGGAATCAAGATTCAGCATCAAATGAGATCAAGTCCATTTGTGGCGCGCAAGATTCAGCGTCAAATGAGCAAGTAAGCCAATGATTACAACGTGACGTTTTTCAATTATGAGGTTGCCCAAATCGAGATTCAACGTACAATAACACGTGTATTTTATCCAATAAAACTGTGCTGTAAAATAGTGAGGTTATGACGACGCGTCTGCATGACCACGTGATGGTCACTCTCACTGTGCGGACTGCTATCATTAGTATGCTTAATATATATCATACATATATTGACTGTTGTGATCCAACAACAGCGACGCCAGTGGCAGAATATCTTACTTCCGAATGCCACAATTTCATGGACGTTTTTTTCTATCCCCTCTGTACAGTAGTTCAGACTCCTTTGTTTCAATGACCGCGTTGCGTGCTTCACCCACGAAGATCAACATAATTCCGGACTCGCGACGGAAGCAAGTTGACGCCAATTTCGAGTCCGTAGGTTTACGAAAAACCGTACACTCTTCATTTTCGCAAACATTCGCATGTATTGGCTCCATGCACAGGTATCTCGTCGCGTGACTTTTTAGGGCTTCGCAAATCACTACCGACCATACAGCACGAAGAGTACGTCACAGCTGGCTTGTACGCGCGCGCGGCCATAAAAGAGATTCATTGTTTGTAGGCGTCCAACGAATGTTCATTGTGAGCCGGAGAATCAAATTTAACTTTGTCGCCCGGCTGCATAGTCCAGCCAATTTTCCATATTCAGAACGTGCGGGGCTCGACTGAGGGTATGCGTGTGCGCGCAGTGTGTAGCACAATCGTCCGTATCAAAATAGAACACGCCACAATAACTTATTCGACCGGAACAAAATGGGGAGGGGGGGTGGTGGTAGTATTTTATAGAGTCCCGTTGGCTTACACACGATGAATACATCAACAGAACGGCAGGAACGTGTGACTGGAATATTTCATAATCCCGAATCCGAGAGTTTTGATTCTTCGCTTTTGCACGTACACGGAACTTATACTTTTTTTCTTTACTTTTTCGCTTCTTTTCATTTTATTCGAATTTGGGCGCTAAACATTTGCCCACCCGTCACGCGACACATGCTTTTCAAACGATCCCACCGAAAAGTTGCTTTATTTATGATCTCGCCCTTCACTCTACCCGCTTGTTGTTCTCGGGAACTATTCAAGCTCCAATTTAACGATTGTTTGAACAACTAACCCTCGCTATCTTCGAATATCAATAATTAATCAATTCAACGATTAACATATAATTGAGGACGTTATTTTCGCAAATAAGATATTTATCACACGTAAATTGCCAGCCAAAAGTTTTGATTCGATCGTAATTTCAGTACTTGACGATTCGATGGAGACCCGAAAAACATCGGATTTATTGAAATTCTCGTGAATACCGATTTCGGACGATAATAATACCCAAAAGTTTTCAACAAGCTGTGAAAACGAATAAATACATATTGACCGGATGATCTGTAAAAAAATCATTCCTCCAAACTAAATAAGCATGTTTATTTATTTGAGTACTTTGGAAAGAGGAGGGAGGGAGGCAGGCAGGGGAGAAGGTTCTCGTAATAATAATAATAATAATAATAATATCGGTAAACATAGGTACATTGATAACATTATAATAATAGCCATAATGGTAAAGTATTCGGTTGTAGTAATAATAATAATATCAATATTAAACCTAATACAACCAAGCAAATTAATAATAATACAATTACAGCCATGAGAAGAAAATAATAAGCAGTAGTAGACCGACACCGGTGTATGAGCGGTTGGGGTTCGGCTCTGGCGGTACATTAACTTCATCAGTGGCCATTATTGGCCATTACTCGGAGCGGTGACCGCTTAGACGTGCACCGACTGGCGCATCAACCACTGAGCGAAAGGCCCATACTTCTGATACCTCGGTGTAAATATTTGACTCAAATCAGTGATATATTCTATGACGGCGATATGCATGTTTTTAAGTAATACATTCGATGAGCGCAATATGACGGCGATACGCATATTTCTCAGTGATACATTCCATGAGCGCAATATGACGGCGATAGGCGATATTGATAAAAATCAAGAATAATAAAGATAGGCAAAGAAACAAAGAAAGTTTACGCAAGTGTTAGAATAAATAAGTAGATGGCGCGCTTAGTTCTAGAATTAGAACACGTAGGTTCAAATCCCGAGGGTAGGTAAAAACTTTAACGAGGCAGAATACGTTTTAATCCAATTATCATATAGACAGGAACATAAATAAAACATATGGAAACAAGAAATACAAGATTTTTTTATTCAAAATGTTTGGATTTTTTATATTTTTCATGCCATATGAGCGCCATATGCACTCACTTATCGTTGGATATTCGTGAGCCGATTTTGCTAGCGCTGATGAATTCACTGCACGCATACTCGCATGAGAACAACTTTGCTTCATTTGGATTTGTTATTGTGAATCATCATGTAATACAAATATGACTTCAAGGGGAGCACTTATAAGGGACACATAGCTGTGCGATTTTCTATGCCTCATAGAAGATCTAGTTATGTTACCAATATGAGCTACGTGTGTTGATCTGGGATAACAGTTAAATAAACAACTGTAAATACGTGAATGAATTGATTAGAATAAAATAATAGGCACAACAACGAAATAATAAGCAGTAATAACAATAATAATATTAAAATTAAAACACGAGCGAGATAGCTATGCAGGAGGCGGATTCTATATTTCGTAAGGGCAGTAGGTCGCGAAGCAGGGGCGCGATCGCACACGTGGCACGGGAGCTGAGATATCTTCGGGCAATAGTGGACAATGGTGAACTGTCACCATTACGGGCGATGGCGGGAGAGCGGGGCATTGTAGCGATTCGGTACGTGTCACGTGGCCCTCGGGTATACAAGTAGCAATATCGAAGTCAGTGCCAACAATCCTCGCAATGCCTCTTTCGGCACCCCTCCCCCTTCTTTTTTTCAGCCCCACACGTTCCGCTCATCCTTTTCTTTCCCTCCGGGGGCCAATGGCGCGCGTTGTCTTTTTACACGCCGTTTGTTTTCATCACAAGCATTCGAGGCATCCTAGCTCTTTGAGGTTCGCGATTGGGGAAAAAATATCGCCGATCCATATACGTCGGAACTTTGGAATTTGTGCTCTCACGGGCACGTGTACGGTGGCTAGTATAAACAGACGACGACGTCCTCGACGGTCGCTCGAAGAGTGCCGAGATTCCGAAACTTGGGGGAAACTACAGGTCTTGCAACGAAGTTATATTTTCGAGGTGGGGGTAGGCACGCTTGTGGTCCCCACTTTTCGATTCGAAATACTAAATTGAATATCATTCATAAATTCATTGCGGCTGTTGAGGTATTCAAATAAACTTGTGGGATATATTGACAAACTCAATTGCAGTCGTTATAATGGAATCATCTTTCTTTTGAATCAACACATTATTTTTTATTGCTTTCGTAATTATGCAGCTTGCAAATTGTCCGCTATTTGTGGTGTCCTACTCTGGCACTCGCCGCGCTAGTTGTTCTCGAACAATCCTGATGCGCACACAGTGGAGCTATATGTGTACTCACGCACACATATAATTGAGCAATACCCATATGCCACAAACAATACACACTGATGGTTTCATATGGTTTATATCTATACACACAATTTATTATACTACCATTGTTGTGTTATTAATTTATCTATTATTCATTAATTGTCCATTTCTATAAGTCTGTTGTCTAATGATCATGCCAACAAACAATCGTGAAGATAAATAGGGAAACGGAACTATTTGGTACCAAACTATAACTTTTTCAAAAGGTCATTACTAAATCTAAAAGAAGATCTCCATCTCTGATTACATGCTTATATAACGAGAACTGAAGCATTTTTGAAAACTTAATCGCTAACAACATTTTCGAGAATCGATTATTTGACGATAAATAATTATATTGTACCCTGAGGTACAACCGCGCACAATACCCGAGTAAAGCAATTTCAGTAATTTAATCAATTCCGCACCTCGATTTAAACTGCAAATGTCAAAATCACGGGTAAAAATAATCGTATTCGTCGTTGTGGTGGTTATATGTTATGTACGCACTGCAGGCTGCGCGCCTGCGCAATAAAAAATTGTCAGAAACCTACTAGCGCCACGGGGAGAGGTAGTGGAACTAAATAAAGCGGTCGAAAAGCGTAGCATTTTTATATACGGTAAGGGATAGGAGGTGCCAGCTCCCCGGTTGCGAGTCACAGGTGGCGCCATCTGGCGGTCGTGACGGTCGTAGCTACGAGCGCGAAATTCAAGTTCGCGGTCATTCGTAGCAGAGGGGGTGGAGGACACTAGAGTCCTGAAGCAGCCGGGCGGCGAAGTTAAATTTGATTCTCTGGTTCGCGATGAAGATTCGTTGGAGGCTTACGAGAGATAAATCTCTCTTATGGCCGCACGTGAATGAGCTAGCCGTGACGTACTGTTCATCCTATATGGTTGGTTGTGATTTGGGCAAGCCCCGAAAGGTCGGGCGACGAGCTATCTGATCATGCAGCCAACATAGGCAAGTGTGGTTTTTCATGAACTCGAAATAGAGGTCAACTTGCCGCAGTCGCTAGTCCGGAATGTTGTCGATCTTCGTGGGTGAACTATGCAACACGCACACTTTAACAGAGGAGTCTGAGCTATTACCGTACAGAGGGGATGGAAAATATGTCCGTGAAATAGTGGAATTTAGAAGTGGGATATTCTGCCAGTAGCGTCGCTACGGTTGGATCGCGACAGTCAATATATGTATGATGAAAGACTTTGTAAGATATTAGACCAACAAGACACTCGGCCGCCAGGCTTTCCCCTGGAACCATGTAGCGATCAGATGATCTCTACTGATCAACCGGTGAATGCTCATTCAGTGTGCATTCGGCCGCCGAGCGAGTAAGTGGTACTCGTTTGTGTATAAAAGAGAATTGAAAGTGCCAAATTTTTCTTTGTGTGATGCAAACACCGAACTACAATCGGAACTGTTTTACTACATAATAGTATGATGAATAGAAGTATTTTTACGCATTGATTGATTTTCATATTCGTAACGAATTATATCGATAGCTCTGTCGTCACCGCTGCCGTAGACTTCCGAAAACAGCCGAGAAGCCGTCACGTGTTGTGCGTGTGACGATGAGCAATGTGGTTGGTCGCGCTATATTAGCCACGCCTATAACCCCCGTAAAAAAATTGTTGGCGCAGATTTCTTATTTAATGTTCGTATTATCGGTCTATTTCTTTCAATGCCTTTGTGTATGATATACATCAGCCTTTCTCAACCTTTCCAACCGTGGAGCCTTAGACCCCTCTCCTCTCTTTAACGGCGGACCCCCTAGGCCTCGTTCGTCAATTTTGTATTTTCATTCACGTTGTTGGGAAACCCTGATATACATTATATATATACAGGGTGTCCCTCTTGTCTCTGTCGTCCGAAATAATTCGGTAATTATCGACGTCACAAAAAAATGTTTCAGACAAAAGTTGTACGGTGTGAAGGGGGCCATCAAATGCGACCAATATTTTTTTATTTCCGTGGAGGCGCTGACGCACAGTGAAGATCACCTCCAACTTTTTTAAATGAAATGGTACATTTTTCTTTCAACCATCTTGTGGAGCACCTCAAGCCGCATTAAAAACATTACGGGGTCAAAGTCGTTCAAGGTCATTCAAGGTCATCTATTAAAATGAAATACAAATCTAAATATCTTGTATCACTACCATATATTTGGTAGTGATCCGAGATATTTTTAGATTTGTAAAACCGATACTGACTTTGAATGATCTTGAACTACTTTGACCCCCTAATGTTTTTTATGCGGCTTGATGTGCTCCACAAGATGGTTGAAAAAATGTACCATTGCATTTAAAAAAGTGGAGGTGACCCCCTAGAGGGGTCCCCCTAATGGCCACAGTTCACATCGTACAACTTTTGTCTGGAACATATTTTGGTGACGTCGATAATTATCGAGTTATTTCGGGCGGCAGAGATAAGAGGGACACCCTGTATACATGACAATTAGTCCATGCAGTGAAGTGACCATCACGCGGTCACGCATACGCGCCATATAACCTGGCTATTTTACGACTCTTTGAAATACTCTTATTTGATGCTGAATCTTGATTAGGTTTTCCTCGTAATTGAAAAAACGTCACGTAGTAATCAATGACTCACTTGCACTTCTCATTCGACGCTGAATCTTGCGCGCTACAAATATACTTCATCTCATTCGATGCCGAATCTGGATTCCGTTTTTCTCCTCATTTGAGCGCTTTAGGTTGTAGTCGAAGGCTAACGATTGCGTTTATCGTACACTTTTTAGTTTTACATTTCGCACCGGGGAGTAGTCCTATTTAAAAAATCAAGCTGTCCCAAAGATGTTTGGTCTGGCCAGAAAATTTGGTAAACTGGGCGTCATCATGCATATCGCGTAGAATGGCTGCGCGTTGCCAATTGCCGAGTGTGCGTGCGAGTGAATTCGCGGAAAGTTGAGCCAAGAAAGCTGGAGGTTCGGGAAGGGGCCTCGAAGGAGGGCCTCCCTCTACCTCTCATCTACACAGCCGCTTGCGGAAATGAAGCAAATCGGCAGATAGGACGTAGGAACGTTACGGCGCCTATCTCACTGTGGGACATTCAATAATTACACACCAGCCGTACGGTGGCGCCGTCTTGACGTATATTAGGTTCCATGCTCCGCAGAGGCACAGGAGGAACAGTTCGAAGTACCTAGCCTGAGAGCGTCAAAAAACAAGATTTTCCCCGGATCATTTTTTGCCGTGTTTTTTCAACTACTTATTTGAGTACCTATTAAGAGAGAACGAGTGGATGCGAGAGAGCGAGGTAGAGAGAGACAGACGGAAAAGGACAGAGAGAGAGCGAGAGAGAAGAAGCGATCTTATTGCAGGAATTAGTGCATATACCGTCTGAAACCACTCATCGCTAGTAGCGCCAGGAGAATAAGCTTAAAGCTTCTCTTTGTATCTTTGTGGGTAATGCGATCCAATTCAGATCCCCCCCCCACTCCTTCCCTTTCGCACTCTCTGTCTCTCTGCTTTTCCTTCAAACTCTCTCTCTCTCTCTCTCTCTCCCTCCCTCTCTCTCTCTCTCTCTCTCTCTTTCTCTCTCTCTCTCTCTCTCTCTCTCTCTCTCTCTCTCTCTCTCTCTCTCTCTCTCTCTCTCTCACTCTCCCTCGCTGCTCTTCGCGCTGTCATACTCGCTCCCTTCTCCCCCTTCCCGCTCCCGAATCTCCGGTCGCCAATTGTTACGGGGCAATGCCACGCAATCGGAATACTCAAATCCTGTTTGCACCCATTGTCCACTCTCTATCCAGCTTTTCGTCCTTTATAAAACTTCCGACTGTCTATACTAGCTGGCTTCGACAAGCGCATAGATGAACAAACGTTTGCGATCATCGCTTTGTGAATACGAAGAACTCTGTGTGTACAACCACCACCCTTCCCCACTCTGATCTGCCGCCCTTGTGCTGCCCCCTTGCCCCTGGGCGCATACGAGTTTCCGGTTAACTCCAGTCATGTGATCTTGTCGAAATTTTGTGAGACTCGCGCATCCTCTCTATATTGTCAGTATCGCCACCCAGAAAAATTTGGTACGCGATGTTTTTTGTCATGGTCATCGGGATTTGTTCTTGGCTTTCTTGGCAAGTCCGCGCTGCTAAAGTACACGTAACATGAAAAATATTCTACATTTGATGTTGAAAAATATTACGGCGTTAGTAGCCGTTGCAAAAAAATGATCGATGTCCGAGGATCAAGAAAGGAATCTGTAATGTGATTTTGGAGCCGCTTGCTCGCAGGGATTTTACCGACTCAAAGTTTAGTATGGCAGAGGTACAGATTTATTCGGTGTGTATACCGACGCTATTTTGTGTATCTTAGTTACAGACTGAAGGTAAGAAGTCTACCTACCACTGGTAAGCAAGATTTCGCGATTACCGACTGTTGTCAATGTTCTCTAATATCGTCGGAAGATGTCGCGAAATTCCTAATGCGTTCACGTTCAACGTGTCGTCAAGTGACATTATCCAGAGACAAAGTGAATCTGGAGAGATCTTACTGATTTTTTCCGCCTTTATTTGAAACCGTGGTCCAATGGACATTTTCCATAGGTGGGGGTAAGAAAACGAGGAGTCGGTATTTAGCGATTGTCACTCTATTGAGCTCGATCGGTATCACAAATTTCAATTGGAGCTTCATTCTTGTAGCGACAGATGGCAGGTCTTCACGCTTGTGCAGACGATCGTGAAAGAGAAATGAGTGCATATGTATATACATATATAAGCATATAATATACAGGGTGAGGCAACAAGTATTAGCAGTAGAAATATTTTCAACCTTATCAGACTGAGAAGAAAACTTCTCTTAGATAAGCTGCACAGTTCGAAAGGGGTCATCGAGTGCCCGAGTAGAAATTTCTTAGGGTTAGCCTGACCAGGATCAGGCCCCGATCGGGGTGTGATAGGGGTAACACCTATTACGGACATCCTGATCCGGCCCCGATCGGGCCGGAAGTATTTAGGCCCTACATCAGGCTATACTAAAATGGCCCTACTAAGGCCGTCCCTGATAAGATCCTACTAAGGCTTTCCCCGATAGGGCCCTACCAAGGCTTGCCCTGATAGGCCCTACTAAGGCTTTCCATGATAGGGCCTTACTAAGGCTATCCCTAATGTGGCCCTACTAAGGCTTTCCCCGATAGGGCCGTACCAAGGCTTGCCCTGATAGGCCCTACTATGGCTTTCCCTGATGAGGCCATAAATAGGCTTGCCCGATGCCTGCCTCAGCAGTCGCTAGATGCACATAACCTCTCATTTTTCACATGGAAACTTCGATTTTACAGCATCGTAGCTTCGGAGTTTCGATGCATTCCTGAATTCTATTTAAGGCCATGTGCCACACGCCAGAAAATTTCGACGCGGCCTCTCATTACGTCGGTAGCGCAGATCTCGTAGTTTTTAGCTACGAGTCGCTACCGACGGACAGCGCAGCGATCGCGAATTCGGTCTCGATGCTTCGCACTGGGACGAAGCGTCGAAGCCAAATATAGACGGCGATCGCTGGTACGCGTGTGTGTGTGTGTGTGTGTATGTTAGCTACACCGACCGCGTGCAAAAAGAACGAATCCATTCTCGCGCGCCGTTCGCGGTCGTACGCAAGCACCTTACATCTATGTGTGTATCACACAATTCACACAACTATGCGTAGCGACCATGGTACGCTTGTATTGGAAGCATGCGCTCGCTCGGCAGGAGAGCGGTGAAACTTTGTTGCATTTTACATTGTATATGCAGCAATCGAATCGATTTTTTTTCGACGACGGCCACAACTAAAAGACTCAGGCATTTTCCCATACTTTTTTAATTCATTTAAACAAATAAGCTCGAGCACAATTTGTAACATCGATGCTGCTTATCATTAACGATATCGATCCCTGCCAAAATTTCGAGCGACCGAAATCGCTCGAAACTCACTCTACAAAAGAGTGGTAAAATCTTACAATGCTCATTATTTAAACCAATGCGTTCAGAATTTTTATCTCTGCCGGGTTCATATTTGACAGCATTTTTTCGGCGGTCATCGGTGGAAATTTCTTTATGGTTGAATTTTCTAGCAAACGGGGTTTGCTAGAGACTCGGATGCTGGAAGGGTGGTAGCATTTCCCATTCTTTTTTAAGTAATTTAAACAAATAAGCTTGAAGACTATTTGGCATCTCGATGTCGCTCATCGACGACGAATTCGATCTCTGCTAAAATCTCAAGTCACGAGCGAGATCGCTCGAGACTCACTCTATAAAAGAGTTGTAAAATTTTACAATGCTCTTTGTTTAAACAATTGCGATCGGCATTTTTTTCTCTGCCATGGCTTATCTTCGGCAGGTTGTCTGCGGCCGACCAAATTCGGGAGCGAACGAGATCGACCGGGTCTCACTCTGCGAAAGAGTGGTAAAATTTTATTATTACTAAATTATTACTAACTATGCTAAAAAAAAAATTCGTTTAGCATTTTTTCTCTCTGCCGGAATTCATCTTCGGCAGGTTTCTCCAAGGATCGATTTTTCTAGTAATGGCGATCGGAGAAGTCTCGCTCTACAAAAGAGCGGTAAAATTTGACTATCGCGAATTGTTTAGCGGTCATCGGTGAAAATTTTTCGAAAAAACGTTTTGTTAAAAGCACTTTTCAAAAATCCTTTGAAACTTAAAAAATGTTACAATGCTCTTTGTTTAAACAATTGCGATTGGCACTTTTTCTCTGCCATGGCTTATCTTCGGCAGGTTGTCTGCGGCTGACCAAATTCGCGAGCGAACGAGATCGACCGGGTCTCACTCTACGAAAGAGTGGTAAAATTTTATTATTACTAAATTATTACTAATTATGCTAAAAAAAATTCGTTTGACATTTTTTCTCTTTGCCGGATTTCATCTTCGGCAGGTTTCTCCAAAGATCGAATTTTCTCGCAATAACGATCGGAGAAGTCTCGCTCTACAGAAGAGTGGTAAAATTTTACTATCGCGAATTGTTTAGAGATCATCGGTGTAAAATTTTCGAAAAATCGGTTTGTTGGAAGCACTTTTAAAAAATCCTTGGAAACTTAAAAAATTTTACAATGCTCTTTGTTTAAACAATTGCGTTCGCCATTTTTTTCTCTGCCATGGCTTATCTTCGGCAGGTTGGCTGCGGCCGACCAAATTCGCGAGCGAGCGAACGCGATCGACCGAGTCTCACTCTGCGAAAGAGTGGTAAAATTTTATTATTACTAAATTATTACTAACTACGCTAAAAAAAAAATTCGTTTAGCATTTTTTCTCTCTGCCGGAATTCATCTTCGGCAGGTTTCTCCAAGGATCGAATTTTCTAGCAATGGCGATCGGAGAAGTCTCGGTCTACAGAAGAGCGGTAAAATTTTACTATCGCGAATTGTTTAGCGGTCATCGGTGAAAATTTTTCGAAAAATCGTTTTGTTAAAAGCACGTTTCAAAAATCCTTGGAAACTTAAAAAATGTCACAATGCTCTTTGTTTAAACAATTGCGATTGGCACTTTTTCTCTGCCATGGCTTATCTTCGGCAGGTTGTCTGCGGCTGACCAAATTCGCGAGCGAACGAGATCGACCGGGTCTCACTCTACGAAAGAGTGGTAAAATTTTATTATTACTAAATTATTACTAATTATGCTAAAAAAAATTCGTTTGGCATTTTTTCTCTCTGCCGGAGTTCATCTTCGGCAGGTTTCTCCAAAGATCGAATTTTCTCGCAATGACGATCGGAGAAGTCTCGCTCTACAGAAGAGTGGTAAAATTTTACTACCGCGAATTGTTTAGAGATCGTCGGTGTAAAATTTTCGAAAAATCGGTTTGTTGGAAGCACTTTTAAAAAATCCTTGGAATCTTAAAAAATTTTACAATGCTCTTTGTTTAAACAATTGCGTTCGCCATTTTTTTCTCTGCCATGGCTTATCTTCGGCAGGTTGGCTGCGGCCGACCAAATTCGCGAGCGAGCGAACGCGATCGACCGAGTCTCACTGTGCGAAAGAGTGGTGAAATTTTATAATTATTGCTAAAATAAATACATTTAGAATTTTTTTGTCTCTGTCGGGATTTATCTTCGGCAAGTTCCTCCAAGGATCGAATTTTCTAGCAATGACGATCGCAGGAGTCTCGCCCTACAGAACAGCGGTGAAGTTTTACGATCGCGATATGTTTAAAGGAGGACACCAGTTGAAAACTTTCGAAAAAACATTTTTTTTTAAACATTTAACAAATCCTTATAACCTCCAAAAATATGATGAAAATTCGTTTATAGCCGAAAAAAAAAAACAGTTTTAACGTGGTTTTCGAGCTATTTTTATAGGGTCTCCGGCGCTGAAACGCGTCTTCGGCGATGCCATGCCGGTAGTCACAATTCTCAACTCTTGTACGCCTATTATCTAAGGGGAGAAATTCACCGACTAAAAATAGTTTTATTTTCGACCAAAAGGTGGGATTAGATTATGGAAACAAAAGTTCTTCAGCTCTGTCGTTTAACCGTTGACTTCACACACGTTTTTTTCTCCAAACCACGCTTTCAACCACGAACTCGAACAATTTTCGTCCAATCGACTAATCCAATTTCTTCAATTTTTCAAAGTGTTTTTTGAAGCACTGTATCAATGTGAAAAATGGTCGCATCGAGATGAAAAAAAGCATCATGAAGCTTCAAGTTTCTAGTTGCGAGATCTGTCGTCAAAAAAAATTTTTGAGCTACTGTAATCGCGCAATAATAAAAAATAGCGAGAGAAAATTTGATTCCAAATTTCTGGGGTTTTTTTTTCAAGGGTCCACGCGCTCGAGAATGTTATTGCAGTTAAATACATGTATAGATCAGTTAGCTTGTTTATTTTGTCTCTCGACGTCAATTTTTTGCTAAGATATGCGACTTTGAATGTAAAAAGATCCTTTTGTCTTCGATCACCGTTTTCTCGGCAACCAATGATTGCACGGGAAGCTTTGAAAACTTAAATAAATTTCCTACCCGACCCTTTCGTTGATTTTTTAGAAAAAAAAAACATTTTTTCACCATTAATATTAATTTGAAAAAAGACAAAAAATGACTTTTTATGATTTTTCAGTAAATGTACTACTACTTTATATATTATAGGAAATGTATAATACTTTAAGTATTGATGGAAAGAATAGCGTTGCCCGGTTGTTAAGGTCAAGAAAAAAAATTCGAAAAATATCAATTTTTTTTCTTCAAATTTGTCAAACATTTTAGGAAACAATACTGACTCATTTTTACACGATGCGACCTTTGCGCACCATAATGCCACTCATCTTTAATTGCATTAATTAAAAGTTGATACACCCAAGTTGTATTCACTAGTCGATCTGAGAACTTGTATGAGATGAATTCTCGATATTTTCTGCGAAGTTTATTAGGGTTACAAAAAAAACTTTCTTTTAAAACTGATCTTTTTTCAAAGAAAAAAACCAATTAACATTTTTTTAAACTACTCTTTTTTTGGTAATTTTTTTCTACGTTTTGGTAAAAAAACTAGTCTAAAGTTTTTGTAAACTTTAACTTTTTTCAATTTTTGTTCATGCCTAGTTTGAAAAAAAAATGTTTTCTGGAACCCTAATAACCTTCGTAAAAAATATCAAGAGTTAATCGCATAAATGTTCTCAGATCGACTATTGAATACAGTTTAGGGTTATCAACTTTTAATTAATGCTATTAAACATGAGTGAAATTATAGTGCGTAAAGGCCGAATCGGGTAAAAAATGAGTCAGTATTGTTTCCTGAAATGTTTTACAAAGTTAAAAGCAATATTTTTTAAGAATTGAGATTTTTTGAATTTTTTTTCTTACTAGTGCAAATTTGTGAAAAGAGTCGAAGAAAATTGGTCTTTCCATTTTGATGATGATTACACGGTGTTTAGAAACAATACACTTGTGCCTTTGATTGTTCTGTAAAACATTGATCAATGAGTTCGGAAAAACGGTTCGATGGATCAATTTAAAAATTAACAGGGGGCTATATTACGCTTGAAAAAAAACGCGGCAACATTAGTGTTTCCATCAATATTTGTAAGGTAATAGTAGATTTACTGACAAACTATAAAAAGTCATTTTTTGTCCTTTTTTCAAATTAATGTTAAGGGTGAAAAAATGTTTTTCTGAAAGGTCAACGAAAGGGGCTGGTAGGAAATTTATTCAAGTTTTCAAAGTTGCCCTTTAATTTCCGTTGCAATCATTGGTTGGTGAGATATCGATGAACAAAGACAAAAGGATCTTTTTTCATTTAAAGTAGGATATCTCAGCAAAAAATTGACGTAGAGAGACAAAAATCCAAATTAAAGCTGAATCAAGCTAACGGACCGATACATTGAGTTACGTGGAAAAAAATTAACTAGCCTAGAAAAATTAACTAGACTAGAAACCTTGAAAAAAAAACAAATAAATTTGGCAATTTTTTTTCCTCCGCTATTCTTATGATAGAGAGAAAACCGCAGCTCACAAAAAAAAATGCCAAAAAATCGCGAAACTAGAAACTTGAAGCTTCGAAGGTTTTTTTTATCTCGATGCGACCATTTTCACATAAATACAGCGCTTCAAAAAACACTCCAAAAAATGAAGAAATGTTCTGTTCCTTTAATTATTTGGAGTAGTACATAAAAATTATGGTCGAAAACACGAACTTTTTTTCAAACTCGTTACGATTTTTTTATGATTATTTTAAAATTTCTTGTATTTGACTTCTAAAACTAACATAATTAACAAAAATATTTCGCTCTTAGTTCCAGGATTAAATTTACGATAGTTCTACTGCGTTCCGCGGAGAGAGTATGAGGTTGAAGTTTGTATCGTTGGAACGCAACGAAAATTAATATTCGTGAATTCCTTTAATTTATTTTTGCAAATCTTGCTCACAAAAATCTTCTAACTATTTTTTTAGATGTTTATTTAGCGATCTACAATATAAATCTTAAAAAAAAGATTTTCTATAACAATAAAAATATAAAAAATAAAATGTAAGCAAGAGCTTTCGTTGCGTTTCAACAACGCAAACTTCAACACTATGGAGAGGGTTGACTGAAAACCAGTAGTGCTATAGCGACTCGTACACCGCGATTTTCTATTCTTTTGACAAATAAACTCTTTTTACATACTTCAATATATACCTGATAAAGCCTAACAGTTCTTTTGAACATGTATTTTATTGGTTTCTGTTTTTTTAAATCTAAAAAAACGGTCGAAAATGGGCAGTGACGGTGGTGTTCTCCTTCCTTGACACACTGCGTCATTTTGACCTGAACGAATTTGAAATAAAATGCTGACTTTCCCAAAATAGAAAGTTTTCAATAATTTTTTACAACAATTCAACTTTAGGCTTTCCGAGTTGCTAACGACTTGCCCTGTGGAAAGGTTGTGACATCTTACCGTCCGTTGTAATAAATTGAAACAAATACCTCGACCACGATTCATATACACTTTGTCCACCGCTCGCCTCACGAAGGTAGGGGTAGGGTGCTGATGTCATCAGACGACGGAGATTCAGCCCGGACAGTGGCTTATTCTCCTCGAAAAGTTTCATCGCAAATATTTTGTCCATAGTCTACCAGGGAACGGAGAAGAAACTCTGCGTTACGCTGGTCTATCTCGAAACACAATTTTTCAAAACGGCACGCCGCATGACACCAAAAATTTTCATTATTTTCACTCCAAATTTTGAGTACACATTTAAAATAATATTCCAAAGAGAAATACGTACGGGACTTTCTATGAGTTAGTTATAACATTAGTAATTTACGAAATGATAATCCTTTTTTTCTGTCGAAAATCAAGTTTTTGGTTTAATGCTCCCCAATTACACAAAAATTATTATTTTCACAATCCTCTACGTATTTCTCTAGCTATACTTGTGTAAATTGATAGAAATTTTTTATTTTATTCTAAAATAAAATTTGCGTCAGCTATACTGCGTGCCACAAAGCGTCTCAAACTCAACATGCCTCACCAGAATGGCTCCAGCGTCACCTTTTGGCATAATTTTTTAATATAAATTTCATTTCGGTCACTCGAAGATTTGACTAATAACATCGTTGAATATTAATAGTCTCTCATTTGTCCTAAAAAAATCGCGAAATATCACTCAATTTTGGCCGTTTACAGTAGTGTAAGCCCTTATGGTAAAACGAGCGTGCGCTCTTGATTTCTATCGATTTTGTTCAAATTTTAACCAGACATTATTGATATTATTATGCAAGTTTGAGTGAAATTTCAGAACAGTTGACTATTTAGATTGGGAGATAATGGATTTTTCAATAGCAACTTTTAATACTGCAGGGTCTGCATTGGCCGAAAGTCAGGTCACATAATTCGGCGTACCATTCTATTGGATTATTCATTTTGAAAAAAAAATTATGATCAGATAGCAAACTAGTTAGGGAACGAGTGAAAAAAGTTTGGATTGTCTTTGCTATTCAGTTTTGTTAAAGACGTTCAGTAACGACAGAATAACTCTCGGTAAAAAATATTTGTCCCCTATGATAAGAAGACATTATGCAACACCGTAGATCAGTATTGTTCAATATGTTGAGAAAAAAGATAATTATCGTGTTCCTAAAGTTGAAAACTTTTAACGTAAAAAGAAATATTTGCGTTATAAACATTAATATTTTATCTTGATTATGTTATTGCCTTGTGTCTTTTTATAGAGGACAAATATGTGTTACAAAAAATTACTCTGTCTAAATTTCAATGCCGACCCTGCAGTGTTAAAAGTTGCAATTTCAAAACCCATTATCTCCGAATCTACATAGTCGACTGTTCTGAAATTTCACTGAAACATGCATAATTATACGAACAATGTCTGGTTAAAATTCGAACAAAATCTATAAAAATCAAGAGCGCATGCTTGTTCTACCTTAACACGTTCAACTGTTGGGCATTCAATTCTGTTGGGCTGAAGGTTTGGACCCATCGACTCTGAGTATGAGATGATGGTAGCCGTAACCATTGCAACGCAAGAAGGCCCTAGCGTCCTCGCCCTTTGTTTTTAAACGTACATACGTAAGCGAAAGGCCTTGCACAGATTGGTGGTGCGATCCATGGCGAGATGTTGTTCCTTGAGGTCAGCCTCGCTCGTGCTCTCAGAGACATTGGAGACAGCGGTGATATCCTCTCGACACTGGGGCTATATATTGTAGCTGCGACGATTGACGCGGTTTCTTATCCTCGGCAGTACGTACTTGCTGCACTGGATAAATCCGATGGTCCATCTAGATGGTAAATCCGATGCTATTTGAGTTCTGGTTCCTACATGATAGCCCAGGTACCGTACCTACCACGTGTGTGCGTACCGTATCGGTACTAGCATTAGTATGGTGAGGATACGGAACCGGTATATCTTATTATTGCACAGTGTACCCGTACCATACTAGTAACACGTACATTTGCGTGTAGCATGTACTACCGTACAGGTACACCGTAGGGTACTATCTCTTTCATCGAAGATGAAAGTTTTCTTGCATCAGAGCCCTTGGCTGTTTGACACATCGGCGAGCGGGACATCCATGCGAGGGAAGATCGTGGCAAATAACAAAGCACGTAAATTGAAGTTATCAAGTTATAGCACGTACGTACCTTGCCTTCCGGTGTTTTCTCCTTCGGCTTCTCGCTGTTACTATGTTCCTCGATCTTCTTCGTGAAATCGGCCGCTGCGATTTTCTCGTCGATTACTTCTTTGTCGGGATTTGTCGTCGGTGGTGTGCCGGCGAGCTGAGGCGACGTCCTCGACCACCGGGCTCGTTTCGTTTTTCACGTCAAAAGAAAACTCACCAAAACGCGACGAAAACAAACTTCACTCTATCACACACTATTACACATCGTTTGAAATATATTTCGAACGAATGTGCGAGGTTATGGCTCAGGCTTTCGACCTGTCAAAAATAAATTGTTCCGGAAGGAGGCGAGCGAGGTCGGTAAAAAAGGGCGAAGCGAGCTGCGCGCCGCTAGTGAGAAAACGGATGAACTGAACGCTTGCTCCGGTAACTGATATTTTGAGCTTAGTCGATACATTTTTGCTACATTTATGTAAAAATTTCAAAATGCCTTTTCTCCGCCATTTGTTCATGAAAACAGATGAAACAAAGCTTAAAATGTGTGCTTTTTTACGGTCCAGAGGATGACGCTCAGAAAATCACCGAAAAGCGATGCAATGGTTAATAATTCACCATTTTTCGCAGGGTAACCACAAACTGTAATTTTTTTTTGGAAATTTTGCATAACGGAGGGCATCATCCTCTCGGAGCAAGTGTCCTGCATGCACACAACAAATTTCATTCCAATCGGTTGTTCCGTTTGGGAGAATTCTTTTTTCAAAATTTCGATGCGGTCGGAGGCATGTGGCACATCGCCTTAAAAAAAGGTGCTATAGACTGTCACGACAAAAAACGTTATGCAACTCGGATACGTGTTAGAAGATTTCGGCAGCTTTGTAAGGCGAAGAGAGAGAGAGAGAGAGAGAGAGAGAGAGAGAGAGAGAGCAACTATATATATATATATATATATATATATATATATATATATATATATATATATATATATATATATATATATATATATATATATATATATATATTTAAATTATTTTTATTATATATATAATATATATATATATATATATATATATATATATATATATATATATATATATATATATATAAGGTTAAGTTTCAAAAATCTATAGCATGTTATTCGATAAACCTCTTTAAGGTAGTACCTCCACGGAAGAGTTGAATTAAGAAATTGTTGAAATTTGACATATACGTTATTTAATACATTATCCAAACATCTGTGCAATTTGAATAAGTTTGACCACCCCAAACCTGAGATATTTACACTCAAAGTTGGCTTGGTTTACACGTAACAAATGCGTTATGATGGGCAAACAGAGCATCATTAATTCTACCGTCAAAACTAAAATTAAGAAATTGATACAAAAACGAGGATAAGCTAGAGCAAGATATCACGAATAATGTGAAAAAAAATGAGAATGATTCACCATTTAGTTTCCAAGATATAACCATGAGAAGCCCTCACAATTTTGGTGCAAAGCCTGGCAAAGCCTGGAAAAAAAACAATTGGGGCAAAGCCTGGACAGTCCCGGCAAAAAGTTTACTGGCAATGGTAGATAAAAAACACAATGTAAAATATATTTCCCGGCAATAAATTATATCCATCGTATTATCTACTAGTACCGAGTCAATATTGCGTAGTTTTTAATTTTATTTGTTACTAATTGAACCAATTATCAATCTTTTAAACATGAACATAGTATGTAAACTTTTGGTTGAGATTTTCGCAGAGGAACTACCTTAATTGTCACAATGATATTAACTAATTGATATACTTTATGTGATACAACAAATAATTATAGGAATTCATTTGGTCTGTTATGCCATATCTGGGACCAAGATGTTACAAGCACTCGGTAGCATAGGGGCAGCGTGCCTAGCTATGGGTAGGAAGGTACGAGGTTCGATTCCCATATAGGCCAAATATTTTCTTCGAACAAAAACGTTACAGCAGGCCAGGGAATGACGAATTATGATACAAAATCAATTGTAGTGGAACTCTAAATTAAGTGGTTCATTCAATTTTGCTTTTTTGAAATATTATATGCATTTCTTTCTGATCAGGCAACCTGATAGGGGCCTGATCAGGCAACCAGATCAGGCCCATATGTGACACAACGTTACATTTCCTAGTAGGGCCCTTTCAGGCTGCCTTATTAGTGCCCTACCAGGGCAGTCAGGCAACCTGATCGGGCCCTGATCTGGGCCCCATCGAAATTTCTACGCGGGTGGTGGCTCCGAGGTTCATGTACGTCTAAGCGCATCGGAGATTTCAGGGTAAGGTAGTTAGCCCAGTAATCGTTACCTTCAGCAGATCGCTTCCAGCCCTTTGCAAATTTATATAGCTCAACTTGGAAAGTGAGTAGAAGTTATTTCAAGTCATTCTTAATCAGTTTTTTTTTTATTATGAAGAAGAGCGTGGCTGTGAAATTCTCGTGTCTGATACAGTTTTCGAGTAAATATTTCGTAAAGGTTATGGGAAGCTATTGTACGGGCCATCGTCACGCCGCCATAACGGTTGGTCCAGTAATCGCCACGTGAACGTTTCAGTAATCGTCACATGCGTTTAAATTGCTTTAACTAATTATGCAAAGTTCCGTAGGCCTTTGTTGACTCGATTGTTGCTGCATATCGGACTGGAGAGTAACTTCTGGTCACTCTATTCCAAACTTTTTTCTTTTTATTAAAATATTTGACAGACAGTTTGAGTCATACGTTTCTCTTACATGCAACTGTATTCATTTGAAAAATAAAATAATGATTGCGTCAGAATTATAATTTTTATTTATTTTCCATAATTATAAACAATTATTTCATCATAAAATATTTTTAAATAATTTTACGATCGAGTGGTGTTCATATGTGTTCGAGACGTACCTAGTTATGCTCACGACCCAGTCATCGACAACGTTTATTTATTTGTAAATCTTCTTACTAACGCGAATATGTGTATGGCGATTACTGATCCGTGGATTCTTCAGACAATACTAATTACGGACCCAGTATTTCTTTTCCGGTTTTCTAGAAATTAATATTCGATAGCCATGGCGATTAATCAGCAGAGTGTTTACGTTGCTCAACCGGTAATCGTCGTATATGAAAATTCGTTGAAATTAGCATAAATCTATAATTGTCTATGCTGAACGCAAAACTAAGATTCTCATTTATAACTTGAAGATGAACTTACCTCACGCAAGTTCCCAGACATTATGAAATCACCCGAGATGTCACACGGTTCACTTTTACCTCCAAATTAAGGATTCGGCGGAAATCGCAGATAGACGACGTAGCTGAATATATTTGATATGATTATTCTCGAATACATATACTTACGAGTGTGACAATGTAATACACCATAGTAAATACCTCCTGAACGCCCATATATCCCAGATCTGTACGAACGACTGATGCTTATCTTCAAATACTTATTTAATGTGTTAACAAGACGATCACTTGGACCCTAACGTTTCCTGGGCCGACCACCTTAATCGCTCTTTTTTAAAGCGAACCACTATCATCGTTCAGAAATTTCTCGAAGAACTAAAACTAAGGACATATACCCAAATTCAAGACGATCGATCAAGATTGAACATTAACATTGGGTGACGGAAAAACATGGTGTAGAACGAAGTGCCGATTACCCCTCAAAATATGCAACAAAGAATAATCAGAGCCTGTTTGTTAATACATAGTGATTGATAAGACGGTACAAGCAATACGAGTGCACCGTTGTTTAAAATAGATTATAGGCTAAAAACATTAAAGTTCCTGTTTTATTGATTTTTTAGGTTACTCATGAAGGAGTAAGTTATATAAATGTGCATACATTTATTTAACATTTAATTACCACCCCCAGTACCCAGAAAGGTACTAGTAAGCTTTACTAAGTTTTTGAGTAGTGGCGGTGAATGTTACTAGAGAATTCCTATTTTGAGTTGAAGTCACTGCTCTAGTAACATTGTGACTACTGGCGAAAAATATTAGAGAAATACAGTTTTAAGTAGAAGTCACTGAAATAGGACATTATATATTGACTAGTTTTCACCTACGACTACATCAGCGTCGATCTTAGCATTTTATGAAGAGAGATCAACAAAAAAAGAAAGGAACAAAAAGGTAGAGTGTCATGTTGCTCAAGCACGTTTGTAGACTGCCTATATGGCTTTGCAATATAGATCTGTAGACAACATTGTATACTTCATGGTCTTCGGCAAGCACATGTAAGTTTTTAGCCCTCGACACTTTCGAACAGCCCGTAGTTGACCATGCTAGAAGCACGGAGTGCCCGAATATATTCCCACCACTTTCACGGTTTTGACCTGCGACTTCTTAATTGTCAGGAATGTGCCAATTTCAATGGGAAATGCAGCCTTTCGAGTTGAAACAAGTCTATCAGCACGAAACGACGTCATGTAGAAACAGCTATTATACTTTCTAATACGATTCAGAAACCTACGTGGTTCTTCTTATTCATAAGTGAAAAGCTGTTTCAAGGATTGAACTAGCTCCTCTAATACAGGAAAGGCTACTGTACCTCCGAAACTACATATCTCAACTGTTCCCTCCTTACATTTCAACGCTCCGCAGAATCTACACTCTCTGCTCCTCCTTTCCATTTTTATAAGTCTGTGACGGTAGTCTAAAGCTGGATCGTATTCCGAAGTAGCGTCTTCAAAAGAGGCCGACGTGTTCATAGTGGACGCTTGTCGTCGCTGTGCTACCTTTTCAGCAACAACATGTCTGCGAGCTTCGGCTTCCTCGACAGTCTCAGCAGCCGGCTGTGACGCTAAACAATTAGCGTGTTGTTTACTCCGACAGTGAGACTGCTCCGTCCTTTCAGCAGCTATCAAGCTGACTTGCCGCTCAGATTGCTCTCCTTTGCGAGAATGCACTTGTTGCGGTGTCTCGGCAGCTGTCAAGCTGGCTCGCTTGCCCCACAGCTTGCTTTTCGTGCCAAGCTTGAAAGTGCTGTGGTATCTATGAAACTCTCAAGCTGGTGTGCCGCTCGGCCAGCCCTTCACGGCGAGATTAAAATTATTGTGGTGTCCGAAACTCACAAGCTGGCTTGCCATCCAGCTTGTTCTTCGCGGCGGGCTTGCGACTGTTGCGACGTCTGAGCAGCTCGATCAGACACGGTTTTCTCTCGCCGATGGTCCGACTGCCCCAGCGATTCTGCAGCTCTGCGAGTCGATTGGTGACAGGCATGCTCTAAGCTCTACTTGAGGTGACGTCTCTAACCTTCATACGCAGAGTTTTATTAGAACTGTTCGACAGATTAGACTTTCGTTTCCTCGGCATTTTTTAACACTATGCCGTCCGCACCTGTAATCAGTATTATTATTTTTTCGCTCGTAGGATGGTGACATTTAAAAACAAGTAATGGACGTTTCCAAAATGAAAAAAAAAAAAAAACAATACCTGACATGACCGCCTCCAGTTGTTTTTAAATTTACCTGAGACTACTGCCAAGACTCTGGGTAGAAGTGGTGAAATGGCCAGAACAGATGTAGGATGAAAAAAATGCGCCAAGTCCATCTCCACGCACCATTTCTCACTCGTTCGTCGCACTTAATTTTTTTATCACTCTCTTCGATCAGGAAATCAAATAAAAAATGGATAAGCCTCGGCATGATTCGTTGCACTTTATTTATTATGTAAAAATAAGACTTCCGCGTGATCACTTTAAAGGGCAGAAAAAAAACACCGCAACAATGTACCGATTACGCATAGCCGTGAAAAACAACGCAACCGACCCAACCTGGAGCCAGCGTTACGCCAATCACATTCTACCATTGGCCGATGAACGGCAGCACTACCGGCTTAGTGTTGCGCCACGCTAGGAGTGATCTCTTCGGCCCAACGCTGGCATGTACGGTTGGCCAATAGTAGGCTTACCGAAAATCCTAACAGTTGGCCGGGTATTGGCCCAACATTGGGCCCGTGAAAAACGACGCAACCGACCCAACCTCGAGCCAGCGTCACGCCGATCACATTCTACCATTGGCCGATGAACGGCAGCACTACCGGTTTAGTGTTGCGCTACGGTAGGAGTGATCTCTTCGGCCCAACGCTGGGATGTACGGTTGGCCAATAGTAGGCTTACCGGAAATCCTAACAGCTCGCCGGGTATTGGCCCAACATTGGGCTACAGAGATCACGATCATTGGCTGACGGTTGGCGTGATCACCGGCCCATAGTAGGGCTAAGGTCGGCTTCATATCGTTGGCGCAATATTCGGGATTGTGTTGGCCTAGTGTAGGGCTGTCAAAACAACCCAATGCTTAGCCAACAATCGATCAGATTTACAAGTTTCTGTGCTCGATGATTGCACATCGAACGAATTATTAGATTCACTAACATCGTTATGCACAATCACTTGTTCGTGGAATATTTCCAAATTTGTTTCATTATCTACTTGTCTTGCTGTTTCGTTGCCTCTGATCCTAACCTGCTGTAAAGAGTCTTCTCATTTTTGTCGTCGTTTTAACACTCGGCGTTTCTTGATACTATCATAATAACTCGGCATTTTTTTAATACACCACAAAACTTTAGTATAAATCAATTTTATTTTCAATAAAGTGAATTTCAGATAACAGTAATTATGAGTTTTTATTATCACAGGACGTAGAATATTGGATGCAGCGATAATAAAAAATATATAATAATAATATACGTAAAAAAGCATTCTTGTAGATATGTATGGACTATACCGTTCAAAGCCAGTGTTGGGCCAGGATTGGCAATTCGTCAGTTTTCCATGCTAAAAATGAGCATTGGCAAAACCACGGTCAAACGATTGGCTCAGACTCAGGGCCTGCGCTCGCCCCGACAATTGGCCGACGGTCATTAATTAGTACTGGCCCAGTGTTGGCTCTTCGATGGTGTGCCGAGCTTCATTTCGAGACTGGCAAACCCATGATCAACCGATTGGCCCATGTTCGGGGCCAACACTGGGACCCGATAGTTGGCTGACAGTTGGTAATCGATATTTGGCCCAAGGTTGGGTGTTCGTTGGTTTGCCATGCTTTAAATGAGCACTGGCAGAATCATGGCCAAATCATTGGCCCGTATAAAGGACCAACACTGGGTATTAGCGGTTGGTGCTGACTATCGCATCAAGCGTCGGCCGCATCTTAAGCGCCGGCATATTTTTCACGAGTATACGGACCGTTGGCAATTTCGAACTTTTCCACTTCCGCGTTTTTTTTTCGAGGTCTTTGACAGATCTTTGCACGCCACACGGACGTAGTGTCACCACCATTTGCTTGACAGATTGTTCCATGGCATACATTCCCTGTGTGGCAAATTTCATTCAAATAGTTTCAGCCGTTTTGGCGTGATTGGTTAACAAATATCACACATGCGGACAAACAAATCTACAAACTTTCGCATTTATAATATTATATAGATTATTATATTAAACATTCATAAAATAATACATTCCTGCTGTAGTAACTTTTTGAGCAGTGGCGAAAAATGTTACTAAAAAATTGCAGTTTTAAGTAAAAGTCACTAAAATAGGACATTCTAGTGGAATTAGTTCTGGATACTTTTGATGGAAATCAGTCTTGAAAAAATATTTACGCCGTAAATGCATATTCTGCTACGCCGAAATGATACTGTAATCTTTTTTTAATTTAATCTATAATCGTGATAAGCCTACTTTAATACGAATATAAAATATAAGTGATCACAACGTAAAAATGATCAATATATGCGAAATCTAAAAAATTGAAACCTGTAGAATTAATTCCACCAGGGTATATTGATTATTGTATTATATATTCACGATATTATACATCAATGCTCTAGTAACTTTTAGTGCACTCGGGGAAAAGTAACACTCTAGTCACTTTTCAGAACCAGAATTTTCGAGCTCATGCTAGTCAGCCTCGATCGTAATGGTTCCTTTTTCTCTCGAACATCATCTCCCGTGCGTCGCACGAAGTGTGTATCAATCATCATCAAATCAAGATACAAAGAACGAACGAAAATAAATTTTGTTTGCATCGTGGGAATGCAACACTTTTATCTTCACTTTTTATTCGTTTATTTTTATCATCATCAAAAGGTAATCAACCAAATCAATAAAATTAAATTTTATTGGCACAACCGAAAAATCTTTTTTTACAAAATCATCATTAGACGCTTTTTTTGCAAATTCCGGTCGTAACACTCTAATGAGAATATGTAAAAACGTGTGAATTATTTTCACACCCTTAATAGGCAAAAAAAAATATTATTGTTGCATTGCAACGATGCAAACTTCAAAGTCATGAATAAAATTATTGACATTCTTTAGAATAGAATTAGAATGATAAAAATATGCAATGAAAAAAAAGAAAGTTTACTCAAGTGTCGGAATGGCTCAATAGGTAGCGCGCTCAGCTCTAGGATTAGAAGACGAAGGGTCGATCTCGAGGGTAGGTGAAAAACTTCAACGAGGCAGGATACGTTTTATTCTAATTATCATATAGGCAGGATCATCAATAAAGCATATGGAAACAAAAAATACTACGATAATTGTTTTATTCGTAATTTTTGGATTTTTTAATTTTTAATTTCAGGCATAGATACGGCAACCTGATCAGGGCCTGAAAAGATATACTGATCAGTTACGTTATCGGCATCTGCGTCACGGCCGGATGCGAAAACGCGTTTCACGGCCGGTACAGCTCTGATCCGGCGGCCTGTACCGTGGCGTTGTAAGGAATACGGTATGTCACATGCAGTCCCAGTCTGCCCCGTAGCAACATTTCTAGTCGGCAGTATAATGTGTAGATGCAGATGCACCTCCCTGAAAGTAATCCCGTCGGCGCCTATGGCTCCACCACATGTAAATCCATACAAACGTGGAGTTAACTAAACGCGAGACAGAAAGAAGCAGCTTTTGATCGCGCGTATGAGACTTAACACTGGATTGCGGAATAGGGGCCGGGGGGTATTGTGTCGGTGTGGGGGCCTCCTATGGGCGAACTATATGTGTGTACGAAAATACGCGGGTAGCGCGGCAAGGGCCTCGTTTAAGCGCGCGTGTTTCAAAATACGCGTCTCCTCTAATTAAGAAACAACGTAAATAACGGTCGGGCACTTTGAGCAATGAACGCGGAAACGAACCGACGCTGTATGAAAAAACCACGGAGCTCACAATATCGTCGTTTGAATGTTTTTTTTTTCTGAAATAACTACCGCCACTTCTACTCACTTTTGAGTGGCGCGCTTTTCTTTTTTGTTTTTCTTTCATTATTTTCTCAATAAGTTTACTTCGCTGCGGAAATTAATCAGTGAGAAAAAAGTATTAAAAAAAAAAGGATCGCACAGAAACCACGGCCTGCGAAACATCTTTCCGTCTTTCCCGCTTTTTCTCTCCCCTTTCTCTTTCGGCTCTCGTCGCGTTTGAAGGAAGCATAAAAACGTTTAAATTAGTACACACCGTACACGCGCGTTTTTCTTTTTATACTTTTCGCATTCAATTACCGCACGAACTCTGTCTCTCTCTCTCTCTCTCTCTCTCTCTCTCTCTCTCTCTCTCTCTCTCTCCCTATATATATATATATATATATATATATATATATATATATATATATATATATATATATATATATATATATATATATATATCATATCCTCAAACGAAATACACGGTTTCATTTAATTGGCTCGTTACATTAATTGAAATTCTTTCATTATTACATACGTATTATACATGTATACACGAATTTCAAATAATCTGGCGGACTTCATAACACGTTCGAAATACCTTGCCCCTGCCCCCCCCGTCCCTGCCGATCTACCCTCAGCGCCACTCCGGCCTTTTCTACCGATCCTGGGTTACAGCTCGTTTCCGAAAAATTTATTGTCTAAATTTAATTACTGTCCATGGTCGTGGGCAACGTTGCAACCCCCCCGCAGTTCGATTGGCCGGGAATTGATTGATCGGAAATCTGACGTGACGCTTTTTCGCGCTGTTTGTTCGGTTTGTTTGGGTTTTCGGGGCGCGAAATTTAGTTGTTTAGTTATATGGTTGATTCGTTTATTTATTTATTCGTCTACTGGTTTATTTATTTATTTCACTATTAATTTATCCATTTATTCTCTTATTTACTTATTCAATTATTTATTCGTTTATTTATCTATTTATTTATTCATGTACTTATCCATTTATCTACCGATCTATTCGTTCATTTTTATTATCCTTAATTGTCGGTGTAACGAAAACTTTTCGAGTTTGAGCAAGTATTCGAATATTCGCATGATAGTGAAAAAATTGATGATCCATGATAATTACGCATATGCTTTCTATATCTCTCTTTGTCGCGAGAGGGAGAGGGAGATAAAATACTTCATATAAATATTATTTTATGTAATGAATTATATAATTATATAAAAATGTCAATGAATTGAATTATGAGTTATCAACCTATACGGGTGTTTTTCTACTAATTGGAAAATTGATGTCCGAGGCCAATTTTATGTATTTAAAGTTATTATTATTGACATGAGTTGTATCTATCTAAAACGATAACTTGATATCTTAATATTCATTCAAAAGTCTTTCAAACATCCTAAAACACAGTCCCCTGTCGTGTCCCATTTCTAGAATGACAAGGTCCATGGCTAATATTTATTTTTAGTATTAACATTACCTAATTCTAACATTCATAAGTGTAACTAGAATAGAGTATGTGCGTTTATAAAATACGAACATAACTTTAAATACTTTTTCAAAATGAAAAACTATGACTTAAATGTTGTCCTAAAAATTTCAAAACAGTTCCCTGGTTTAACATAAGGCCTTATATACGCGAAAAATTGCAAAATTTTTCATTTTTTTCATTATCTTTGATTCCATTAGCCTGAACGGTTAGGAATATTTTGAGCTTTTCAGAATTGAAAAATTCCAAAAATTCTAAAAATAATGTAAGGTTGCATTTATGCCGCGCGGCGCGCCCGAACACCAACTTCAAAGCCGTTTTTCAACGATTCACTTTTTCGAACCTTGTGAAAGTTCTAACTCTTGAACGAAGGTTTAGATCGCTTTGAAATTTTTAAAACATATTCTTCGTATCATCACCTATCGTGTGAAGTACAGAAACAAAAATTTCAATGACACAAAAAAATATAAAAAATAAAATACCGACAGAAAATTGAGTCAAAAAATTTTAAGTTTCGAATTTTTATCATAATATTTTTTTTTCAATAATATTGTTGGTTCACACTGAAGATACATTCATTATGTAATTATAAATATGTTTATTTGTTTTCCAGGCACTCACATCGATGCCGAGAACTTTCACAATCAACGCGCGCGCAAAAAAAAATACATTGCTTTATTATGTTATATTTCCGAAATTTGTTAATATTTCTGATTTTTTTTTACATATGCTTAACCATGTGCGTAAATGATCTGTAAAAAGAAAGTTGTCAATATATGTGTAATTTTTTTTTAACCGTGTCTAGAAAAGTACCTACGAAAATTGGCGAAATCGGGTATATAAAATTTATTTCGAAATTTTTGTGGCCGCAACTCGTAGATCGTCCAAAAAATTGATTGGCGTATCCGAAAACTATCGAGTTAGAGATAAAATATCAAAAGGGGAAAATGTTGCAGTATTTCGTTGTGGACTCGTTGACAATTTTTCAAATTTTTTCGAAATTTTGTTTACAATGTTTTTTTGCAGGTCGTCTAGGTGGTTTTGAAACATGGTAAAAAATGTTTTGATAAATTGTCAACGTATTCAAAACGAGACACTGCAACATTTTTCCTTCTTCATATTTTATCTCTAACTCAACAGTTTTCGCATACGCCAATCAATTTTTTGGGCGATTCTACGAGTTGCGGCCAAAAAAAAGTCGACAAAAATGTCACAAATTTTTGTGAAAAATTCGAGCAAATTTAAAATAAAAATTTAAAAGAGATTCTCCGCCTGATACTTTGTCCTAAACGCCATACTTTCCGAGTTAATCCATCCTACTCATGAGAATTTCGAGCGAAAATAGTAAAAAAAAATCTCAACGGAAAATTTGGCAAAAAATCGAGGCGAACTTCTTTAGTTGTGAAAAGTGATTATATATAGTAGTAAAATCATAAAACAAGAAATAATATGACTAAACCTAACCTACAAGTTAACATTTTTTTAATTGTCGAATTCAGTTTCGGTCAATCCCTTCACCTTCATTCCTTCAACTGAACTAAATTTAAGGGGCCAGTCCACTTCGAAAATTTCAAAAAATCGAAGACAAGCAAGACTCGAAGAAATCGGCGATGATGAGCAATCAGAAGGGATTTTGTACGGTGCAGGAATTGCCGATTGAGTTTAGGTAAGAGTTTTTCACAGTTTAAACTTCAAACGCGTTTTTCTCGAAACAACGTTTTCAAAATCTAGCTCCATCGTATCTCTAAAACTATAAATCGATTCTCTTGAAATTTGAACCACATATTGTAAACATGATTCGCAACAAGATTTGGTTTTTACTCTTTTTTTTGCGAAAAACTGCGAAAAAAACGCGTTTAAAAAAACTTTTTTCGTTTTTTCTGCCATTTTTTTTATTTTTAAATAAAACTTTATATCCGAGGATCATTTTGTAGCTGGTGTCGTACTGAACTAATGGACTTTGATTTTTTTGTTTCGGACAAGCCGTTGCCGAGTTGTGATGGAGCTACCTAGCCCACCTATTTTTGAGTCGTTACGTTGAACTATAATTTTTGTACTTGAAAATGAATAAAAAGACTTTATTTATCAAGCCCAACAACTTTTATATTTACATCTTTTATAAAATCCTAAAAAAAAAATCGCGAAAATAGCCTTTTTTCGTGGCTGAAATTAGTCCGCAATTATGCCAGAATATTGAATATTTCATTAAAAGAGTGCACGTTTGCAAACAGGGACGAAGCGGCCATTTATCCTCCATGTTTGTACCTTATATTAAAATAAAAATATTCGTACTTTTCAAATAAATAATAGGTTTTATTAATAAATTAAAATGTCGGGCATTTTGAGACACCCTTTACTTAACTACTTGGATGAGTCAATTAGTTAATTGTGCATTTATTAAATAGTATGTTTAAATACACATATACATACATTCAAATTATTTGCGATTTCAATTTTGCCAGTTGAGGATCTTGTTATGAGTTCTTATGATTTTAAAATAACACTTTTTATGAAATATCGATTTTTACCCCCCCCCCCCCCCCCCCCCCCCATATTTATATTGAAACGTGTTGGGACTGGGTAAGAGAGAAAGAGAGAGAAAGAGAGAGAGAGAGAGAGAGAGAGAGAGAGAGAGAGAGAGAGAGAGTGCACGAGACATCTTGCCGAAATTGATTTATGCCCGGTACAGGGTTAACAGTGCCATTGTACTCGTCGTCCGACTGTGCGCGTTACTTGTCCTACGAACAAATTGACCACCGGCCAGCCGAACCATTGTTATTCCTTGGAACAATGCTTGTCCCGACGAAAATACGAAGTGTCGATGGTCACGGTGCGCTACACGACCAGATGGATAAGTTGGTGCCCAATTCAAACCTTCAATGCCGATGAAGTCTCGTCGTTGCAACTTTCTTTTTTCCACTCGTTTTTGTTCTCTGCCTCTGCGGCAAGAACCGTAAGAATGCGCACGGCTTTTCCATCTGCTCCTCGTCAATCCGGCCGCCGTCGTGCGAGCCACGAACGCGCGTCCCCCGCACTTTCCGTGGATTCACTTTGACAAAAAATCAATATGACAGAAATTGCACCGAGAAGAAGTATATGAGAAAAAAACGATGTTTCGATGAAAAAGATGCGTTCAAAGTTTCGGTTACTAATTTTTTCGTTCTTATCGAATGATCTAACCAAACTCGAACAACCTTAAATGAACGACCTCAAACAAATCCAGACAACCCGAAACGAACAAACGCGGCCGTACAAATGCAAATGAACCGAAAAAATCCTTAATGAACGAACTTAAACAAACGAATCGAAGAAAACCCTGAACGAACAAACTCAAACAAACCCAAATGAAGCCAAAAAATCTGAAAAAAAACAGACTCAAACAACCCCGAACGAACAATACCAAATAAAGAAAAAAATCCCAACGAATCTGAACAGAACCAACCACACCCAAACCAACCCGTGAAACCCTAAACGAGCAGATTCAAATAAACCTTAAAAACCCACAACGAACATATCAAGCCCAACCAAACAAACAACGCATCAGATACGGTACAACATTACCACCCAACGTTGTGTCAAGTTAGATGTATGGGAATTGGGGTAGGTACGGGGGCTATTGTTCCTTGTTCTTGCGAAGAACACGAACCAAAATACGAGATCTTTTAACCCGCGCAAATATTTGCAAGTCCCAGACGCGAGAGCTTGAGATAATCTTCACCGTCCTGACTTCCTGAGAAGCGCACACCAAAATACGTGGAATAGAGAACAAAGAAATCCCCCCCTCGCTCCCTGTACTAAAAAAAATGGTAAGAAAGAAACGACTCACTCATTATATTCTTTTAAAGATATACCCTTTTTTCGCTCCTCTCCCGAGCTATGTGCATATACAGGGTGTCCTATTTAAGGGGGTCGTCCAGTGTGTCAGATCAAAAGAAGAGAAAACGGCCTCGCATGACTTCTTTGAAGAAGAGGAAGGTGTACTCTATGGCCCAGGCATAGCAGATTGATGGTGAGACCATTTTTTTTATTATGAATTATATACATGAACTTTCGAACGCGTTATTCTCAAAACACGATTGTTTCAAACTGCTGCCATGATATCTCATAAACTATTTGATTCATTCTGCTCAAATTTATACAGCATCTTTAGTACATATATAACTACAAGTTGTACAAAAATAATTAACATTGCTTCGTTAGTTTTCGCTTTATCAGCTATATAGACCCAAAAAAAAAACGAAAAATTGAATTTTTTTTCTAAAGCGTAAAAAAAGAATTGTTTTTTGGAATTCTAACTTTGTTTTAGTTCCATGTAGAGCCTCAAGTCTCACGATTAAAATTGCGTTTGGTTTTTTGATTTCAGATAAGCAGAACGGCCGGAATCATGGCAGCAGTTGGAGCAACTCTTTTTATATGTGTTCCTGTTGGGCGGTGTATCTCTGACTATATTCTATATAATGACTTCGAAAAATTCACAAAGTTTGTTTAAATGTTAATAATAATGATATACAATTTATAAATTATTTTATTTTAATGGATTGTCAAAAAAAAATCCCCAAAAAAGCATTAAAAAAACGGCCTTCACACTAGACGACCACGTTAATATAAGGCATCGAAATAATCAAATGAATAGCTACGTGAATCGAAAAAACCCGAGACATGCATCGAGTAGATTCAAACCAGGAGTAAAGTGGCAATATAACTTTTTAATTTAGTGGATGTTTTCAACGTCATTTCAAGGTCAACTTGAGGAAAAATGGAAAGCTATATTTTTTATAGAGGCATCTTATTCTGCGTGAAAAAAACGAGTTATTTTTGTCCGAAATATTTTTTTAATTGGCCATTATTTATGGACATTTTCAAACTTTTTTTTTTAGCAAACACGGAGAAGTTTTGTACATAGCGATGTAGGCTACTTTTGTCACAGTTTGATCGGAAACACGATCGATGGTCACTGTTATTCTGATGTCTTAAGGGAGAATATCAGTGTGACAGACTGAAAAATGAGGTATTTTTTTGGATTCTTTTTTTAAACGGCTCGATCAAATTATTTGAAATTTGGTGTATTAATTAATGAAGTAATGAAGCATACAAGGAAATTTTATTTGTTTATTTTTAGTAAATTTTATTAAACAGAGGAGCGGTCGCAAAATGGCGTCTCAAAAAAAGACTCCCCGATGGTTGACAGCATAAGTGCCACAGCAAGCATGTGAAATCAAAAATTCAAAAAGATTATTCAATTATAATAGTATAGCTATCGCAGCATCGTAGGAGATTGGAAAATTTTTATTAGAAAAAAAATGGCGGCCATTTAAAGAAAAAAATTCGAATGTTACACAAAAATTTTGCAGTAAATTGTTAATAAAAAAAGGAAACAATTTTTTAAAAAACTCTACGGTGCGACGTTAGCGATAAGAGAATCCTTTTTGAATGAAGTCGATTGGACAAAATTTAACAGAGTTAGGCTGTCAACCAGGTCAAAAAACATGGTTTCGAGAAAAACGCGTTTAAGGTAGTACCTCCACAGAAGAGTTGAATTAAGAAATGGTTGAAATTTGACATATACGTTATTTAATACATTATCCAAACATATGTGCAATTTGAATAAGCTTGACCACCCCAAACCTGAGATATTTACACTTAAAGTTGGCTTGGTTTACACGTAACAAATGCGTTATGATGGGCAAACAGAGCATCACTAATTCTACCGTCAAAACTAAAATTAAGAAATTGATAAAAAACGAGGATAAGCTACAGTAAGATATCACGAATAATGTGAAAAAAAAAATGAGAATGATTCACCATCGAGTTTCCAAGATATAACCATGAGAAGCCTTCACAATTTTGGTGCAAAGCCTGGCAAAGCCTGGAAAAAAAACAATTGGGGCAAAGCCTGGACAGTCCCTGCAAAAAGTTTACTGGCAATGGTCGATCAAAAACACAATACAAAATATATTTTACGGCAATAAATGATATCCATCGTATTATCTACTAGTACCGAGTCAATATTGCGTAGTTTTTAATTGTATTCATTACTAATTAAACCAATTATCAATCTTTTAAACATGAACATGGTATGTAAACTTTTGGTTGAGATTTTCGCAGAGGAACTACCTTAAAGCATAGAAAGGCCCGCATAGAAGGCTCTGAGAGCGTCGACGCTCGGCGCCAATTTCGAATACTTCTAAGCCGAATATTGTTTTGAAAATTTGTAGGCATATTCTCAAAGGCCAAAACTATCTATTTAAGCAAAAAAATCGACTTTTTTCACACTGATATTCTCCCTTAATGAATAGGCGACACCCTGTATACTATGTAAAAAAGTTCGTCACGCGATACACCGACAAAAAGGCAAAACAGAAAAGGTAAGCGAAAACAAAATAAGAAAAAACGAAACAGCGCGTGTATCCTATAACGCGAGGCCCAACTCGCTCGGGATTCCCTTGTTTGTAGTATGCAGACGTCACGTACGCTACCCAATGTTGTAATTTACATAAGAGACGAGTGCCTCGCGACACTCGCGTCGAACGAATATACACAATAATATCCCCTGCTCCACAAACGCCCCCTCCGCCGTCTTTTGCGCCCCCCCCCGCCCGCCCAACCGTTCTTTACGCCCCCAATCCGCAGCCAGGCTACCTTATCCCCCAATCCCTTCTCGTCTACTTTTCCCATTCTCACTCTCCTGAGAGAATGGGCTTTATCGACGATGTAAGAAGGGCGCCTGTATCACTGCATTTCGTCATTGGAATTCGGGGGGGTTCGGGGGGCGGCTTGGGGGCTCAACCCTTGAGGCCAACGTGTGGCACGTACAGGGGTCTTCAGAAATTCGCATTGGGCTGATACGGCTTGAACGTTGGGGCAGGGTTGCTAAGCTGCATTTTTGGGGCCGCTCGGTAGCCAATGGGAACTTCACGTTTCGTCTTTTACCGACGGGGATAATGTCAACGAGCAAATTGTTTTGGGAACCTCATCGTGTAGGGTATCGTTGAACAGCGTTTCTGAAATCCTGTTTGATGCATGTTTAATTTTTTTATTCCGACACGCCATTCGAGCCCTGTCAGCCCCAAAGCGCGAAGGGACCCCAACGCCCACTATTTCGAGCTGATAGGTTTAAAAATCTGAAACAATTAATGAAAATCATATTTAGCGAGTACTGCCAAAAATAATTGGGGTGCTTACCATGGAACAATTAGTTTCACGAAAGATATTTAAAAAACCGTTTTCAGAGAACAAGGGAACATTTTTCCTTTACGAACCCGGTCAAAGGACGGTGAAAAAAGTAATTTTTGGGTGTAGGCAAGCAGGGTGTCGTTGAAAAGCTATTGCTGTGACCATGTAAAAAACATGATTTATTCATTTGATTTCAATAATCCAACCTAGAGTTTTCCCATTATAGTGAATCACCCTGTATACCCTGTATACCGTACGTTGATGGCCGCGTATATTCGCAACGCCAGTGCCCGGAATAATTGTAAAATAGCGACATTTCTCCCTCGTGGGGGTTTTTATACAAAAAAGACACCCTCGCAGCTTAACAATAGCGAAGCATCCGTTGACTGTTGGTGCGCATAAGCTTCGACTACGATGCGTGATTTTTTTTGGCTTGAAATTGTCTCACGTTTGCATCGTACGTGCGACGACTCTGTGTTGCAATTCCAAGTGGGATTGACGTCATTCGAATTATCCGAAATTAAGATATGACGGATCAACGATGAAGGACATTAGTGACGGAATATTAAGAACGTACAATTGGTGAATACTCTGGCTTTTTTATTATTATTTCTTTATACGGTAGCGTTCACACAATGAAAAAAATATATATATAAACTGTTAAATCATAGACGATTGCGTGTGTGGAAATAACTAGACAATTAGAAAATTATATGTGATGCAATGTTGTGACGTTATATATTATTGTAATAATAATAATTCTTTATTATGTATGTATATATATATATATTAGACTGTGCCAAAAAAACTCCCTGATTCGGGCTCTCACCCGTTGAAATATTACTCGATAATGAAACAAAAAAGCTTGTGAACGGAGCAACCTGTAAGTTAATTCTAACAGGTGACTCATGAGGTTTTTTCCATCTCCATTTGATTTACACGTGATAAATTAACGTCTTCTTTTCCTATGTAAACCATTTTCGATAGATACAATCAGTGAGTGTTCTGGACCAATCAGTGGGATTATTATATATAGTAAACGGATTTATAACCCCAAATTGAAGCCTTTGTAATCATGCATCCTTTCTTTTAAATCTTGATCAACAAGTTTCGAAGATTGAAAAGAAAGGATGCATGGAGGAAGGGAGGGGGGAAGGGAGAGAGGGAGGGGGGAGAGGGAGAGAGAGAGCAACGTCACATTAGATGGCGATCGAAGCCAATTGTCTGTTCCGAGTCGAATGAGTCTCCGAGATTCCCTGCGATATTAAATGTCTGAACTCCCCCGATAACCACTTTATAATTGCTTGGTAAAGAGAGACGTCAAAAACAAGCGTTCGAATCCCAATTTAGATGTTTTCCGAGATATCGATTCGAAAGGCCCGATAGCCACTCTTCCCAATTAAAATCGGAAAAGGTTTAACCGTGCACTAGTGAGACCTTAGGGTGAAGCCCTGAGACGACCTTTGCGCGCACAATTTTGTGAAAAAAGTCCCTAAGGAAGTCGACTGATAAAAGGGGACGTTGTTTTCTCAACAGACTGTTAAATATTCACAGGTGCCAATTAATACAAGGCAACATTTTTACACTCCGGTACATCCTTCTCTTCGCGCTACCCGTTTCGTGAATATCTCGAATTCTTTTACGTACAATTAATACAAGGAAACTTCAGTTAAAAGTTAATAGAACCTGCTTAGGTTGGTTTGGGGAAAAAAGTTAATAGTATCGGTGTCGAAGGATAAAAATAATAGTGATATCGACAATAATAATTATGATCGGAACAGTAATAATAACGACGATAATAAGAACAATAATAACTAAATTAACACTAACAATAATGCCAATAACAAGGACAACAATAAATATTACAATAACGACAATAGTGATGATAATGATAATAATAACAATTATTATTACAACAATGAAAATGACCAGGATTATGATGACGGCGCTAATGGTGATGGAGAGCATAACAATACGAATAACAATAACAATAATAGCAATATAATACTGACAATAATAAAGGTACTGGAAATTCACGGATCGCGAAATTTTTCCACCATACATAACGGAAACGTAATACCCGGCACACCCTCTTCGGTAGCGGAGTAACGGAAAATGTAGCATCAAGTATTTGGAATAGTATTGGAGCAATTGGTACTAGACCTAGCACAGTTGATATTTTATGTTGACAGGCGCTCTTAACGGAGCTCCGCGCTGCGATATCGCACTTCTGCCACTTTCTCGCAGACGTTTTTGTGTCCGATGAATCGCCCGGCGAAGATACCTCTTACGTCAAGCACAACTACCGACCCATTGCCTCCTTCTTCCGCATGCTTTTTACATTGCCCGATTCTTATGGACGTCAGTAACTTTTTTTCGAACTTGTTATACGTCTCCGTTGCACAAATATTAAATAGGCCGCGTGGTTTGAATTCTGGCTGTCGGATTCGCGATATTATCTTCGACATCTCCTCTGCACTCGTTGGACATTTTCAGGTTAGCAATGCTGCACGAGGGTGAAGCTCTTTTAAGACTATGCAACGGTGAATGTTGCTTTTTTGTGTGGACTTTGAGAAAACTAACGGCCTATTATCAATAACGTATTTTTAGGGTCTTCGGAGTTGTTGAATCTTTATTCGATGTGTCGTTAGTTTTTATTTGGTTCAAACAGTGATCAGCTTAAGAAGTGGCCATAAACTTTACCAATTCTTTTTAATTTGACTTCAAAACTTGCAATTGTCTTTCTCCGTGTATATAACAATAACGTACCAAAAATAAAGAGGCCTCATACGGTCGTAGACGTATTTGAATATTCCAATTGTACTATTCCGCTAGGGGGCGCTCTCGTGGCTTCGTCGTCAGTTCTCCCCGTAACTCTAACAAACAGACCACCCACTCACCATGTGAATGGTTGCTCTAGGAGAGGCGCGTAGTCCAAATTTATTGGCCGATTCAGGGCAACGGATAATTGTTCAACTATTAATTTTATTCCCGGTATGAATCGTTCAACGATGACTTCAGCTTGTCGGATAAAAAAACTTTCTCTCACCGTAAATGCGAGGCGAGGATGTTTTTTTACTGGCGCGCTTAATCGGAATGGATAGCTTTGATTGTAGAGAGACGTATGAAAGCATTCGGGGGGTTTCGGCTCTTCGGGTTGGGGCAAGGGGAGAGTATTAAAGCCGAGAAGCGCTTGGGGCGTGCTGGTGAATCTCGCCAGGCATCGACAATAAAAACCCGGCAAAATAATAAATCGTCCCGGCGCAGCAAGTGCATCGGTTCTTCAGGTACAAATAGAATTGATCACGCTGCATATACAAGCCGGTCGAATCGGCCATCAACCGATTGGGGACCGCGAGGATACATATCTGAAAGAGCGGTGTATGCCTTAGGAAAGGATCCACGTCGCGGGAATGAAAGCTCATCTACCAATATAACAACGTGACTGCACACGTTTTTGTTCACCTATCACGTCCTTTTTTCGTTTGTACATTCCTTCTTCCACGTACCTCGCTATCCCCATCGGGTCCGAATGAACAGCATCAGCGTGTCTCCAACTTCGTTGCTTCTCCTTCGATTCGGTTTTGTTGTTTTCTTTATTCCTCCTCTCATCGTGTCTCTTTGTTGACGGTTTCGAGCTATTAGCGGGCTGCAGCTGTTTTCGCTATTTATGACTTCAGCCTGTTAGTCATGGTGCTGTGCTCTCCAATGAAGGTACCCGAGACACGTTGATGGAATAGTAACTCTCCGAGTGTCATTAGCGCGAGGAGGTGACTGCGCGATCTTACTGGGAAAAGCTGCATTCAGGTGCGAGTGTACGATAAGGTTGGCTCTTATTGGTTGGCAATCTAATGCCCTCTGAGCCAAAATGGTCTACGGTCTTTATGTGATAATCGACTGTTGGATTATTTTCATCGGAGGTCGATACATTTCTTATAATTGTTATTTCCTGATGTGGGAAGTTTCTGGGCAGGTCGCCAGCTCTGAATAACTGGCCTATAGGGAATAGTTGTGAGCGAATGACTGTGATCCAATACTGGCTGAATAGATTCGATGTATCGGAATAAGCATTACTTGATAGTTCGGCTGGCATTCCACGACTTTGATCTATTCTCGTAACGACTGGTAAATATCAGGGCACCGTTTCACCAGGTGAATGAAAATACCCCACGGATGTTGTACCGAAACGTTTCTTCCCGCACATGAGGATATGTATGGCAAACCTTCCGATAATCGTGCCAATCGTGACACAATTGTCTAAATTTAGTACGTTACGGGGACTTTGGCCGCGGTTATGGGCTCCCTTCGAAAAAGATCCATTAGTACCTCCCTTTCTCTCCTCGGGACCCATGACCGAAGTTGGGAGTCCAAGAGCCGGATGTATTCCCAATTGGGAATACATGGAGCGTAAGTTATCCGCGCGACACGTCAGCACCAATAAAGGTGAAAAAAAAACAATTTATTAGCCACGTGAACAATATGAATTTGTTAGGGTCGATCGTACGGAGAGAGAGAGAGAGAGAGAGAGAGAGAGAGAGAGAGAGAGAGAGAGAGAAAACGCTGCCCTCTTGTGTGAATCACGACTGATGTGAATGAGGGAACGCACGGATGACACCTCGGGGCCTGCATGGAGTATCGATCACTTTCATTTCGATTGTGTACCTTTGGACACGCCGATCCAAGGACCAACACGACGTAACGCCCTTTACCTGTGCATTGACACGCACGAACGTTTTACCAACAGTTCCATTGACGTTTTTCGGATTCATGGCGCACAACCCCCTTTCCGGGCCTTACGCACTCCAGTCCTATCATCTTGGATTGGGAACGTACACGCTTGTGGAGTTCCCAAAGGCATGCCTTAATTTGGCAATACATTTTTATTTCCTCAGGTGTTCATTACTTCGGTTATGAGAAATGTGAACGCAAACTATCATCCATTGCTTCGGTCATCAGCAATCAAACGTTTTCCCCATATTAATTTCTTCGGTAAGGTGGAATGGAACCATTATCCATTGTTCATTATATCGGTAATCAAGGATAGAAGGGCAATTCATTATCAAAGCGCAATGGTACCGATTATCAGTACAACTTTGATAACGGGTACCATTGTCTATTACCTTGATAAAAGGTACCATTTTCCATTACCTTGATAATGGGTCTCATTATTTAATACCGTGATACGATGGGTACATTTATCCGTTACTTGATAATGGGTACCACTGACCATTACTTCAATAATGAGCACCATTATCCATTACTTTAATGATAAGTACCATTCTCCATTATTTCCGTAATAGTTATATTTTCAGTGTTTGATTGTGCCAAGGAAAATTGTGTTAGCTGTGATGGTGGTCAATATGATACCAAATACACTATCGAAACAATTAATTAAGTTTATTTAGGTTTCCATTACCTAGTGCCGGAGTAATAAATAACGGTTTAACTTCGGTCACTCACAAGGAAACCGTTTCCGGTGTCGCCCTCCGATTTCGTTCAGTTTTTGATAGGTTATTTTTTATCGCAATCCAAGAGACACGTATTTTTTATCGGCGAACAAAATGATATTAAGGGGTGAAAATCACCCTTGAAGTCGGACGCCCTCAGAATGACTTTCGCAGTTTTGCATTTTTCTAATGAAGATATTAGATTGACACAAATTGGAGGATAACGCTTAAGCATTCCTTGATAAACTGGGTCATTTTGGCTCGGGCGAATTTGGAATAAAATGCTCACTTGCCCAAAATTGAGAGTTTTAATTCATTTTTTACAACAATTCAATTTGATGTTTTTCGAATTTTCATTATGCAGATACATTAAGAAATGTTAAAAGTTTATCCCGGATTTTTTTCAATAAAAACCGACCGAAGCGTTGTTAAGGGAAGGTGGATGAACTACTATCCGGGTGAGAGTAACCCAGTGTGTCAAAGCTGTGGCCAAATATAAGTGTGTCAAGGAAGTATTAAGGCAAATAATGAAAAATGCCCTTTTTCAAATGTGAGGGGCTGAATTGGTAATAATACATAGGAGTAGGAACTGGTGCGATGGTCTAGTGGTTAGCGTGCTCGCCACTAAACCAGCGGACCGGGAGGTCCGGGTTCGAATCCCAGTCGCGTACATTTCGTCGTGAAATGTTTTTCTTCGGCATTTCGCGGCGAAATAAGACTAGTTCCACGACTGGGGGGCGAACTCGATGACCGGCTGTATTGGTATAGGTTTTCCGCAGTTTCCCTATACCCATGACAGAAATGTCATGATGAATATAATACAGAGGGGGAAGTCGGCTGCGGCCGCAACAGGGGGGAACAGGGAGAAAGATGGAGACAAAAAAGAGTAAACAGTAGAGGAAGAACGGTCATAATGATGGGAAAGAATAGGTAACAAACGCGAAAAGCGTGTATCTAAGGAAAAAACCAATTAAAAAAAAAAATACATAGGAGTAGAAAGTCGAAAAATTTGTATAACTCAAAAACTTTTATTTATATTTTTACGACACCAATTGCATTAAAGAAAGCTAAAAAAGTAGAAGATACAGGTTATTGCGTTTGTTGAAGAAAAAAACCCGTTTGATGGGTGACTACCCCTATATGTTACCACTTCCAGCGGCCCTCTTTGATCGCGATCAATTTGAGATATGTCATTTTTTATCGAAATCTAGGATTCACGCTTTTTTTATTTGCGGAAAAACGGTCTTGAGGGGTGAAAATCACCTTTGAAGTTCAGCACCCGCAGAGTGATTTTTACAGTTTTGCATATTTCCACTGAAGATATTAGATTCAAACAAATTGAAGGATAATCCGTATGGCAAATAAGGGACAATGCACTTTTTTAATTTCGAGGGGGTCAATTGGCAGTAATATGTAGGGGTTGAAGTCGGAAACCTTGTAGAAGTTTAAAGCTTTACTTTATATCTTAACGAAACTAATTACTTTTGAGAGAGATAAAAAAGTAAAAGATACGTGTATTTGCGTTTTCCGGAAAATCCCGTTTGAAGGGTGGACTACCCCTGTACGATACCATTCCGAGTGTCCCCCTCCGTTTTTTTTTTCAGTTTGCGGTGTGTTATTCTTCATTGAAATTCAGAAAAACATGTAATTATCTTTAAAGTAGAAGATATTCGTAGTCGCGTTTTCAGAAAAAACCGGTGTGAGGGCGGCTAAGTCTAAAGCTTTACTTTATACCTTAACGAAACTAATTGCTTTTGAGAGAGATAAAAAAGTAAAAGATACGTGTATTTGCGTTTTACGGAAAATCCCGTTTGAGGGGTGGACTACCCCTGTACGATACCATTCCGAGTGTCCCCCTCCGGTTTCGTTCAGCTTGCGGTATGTTATTCTTCATCGAAATCTAGGAGACACATAATTTTTTGATAGGTTCAAAAACGGTTTTCAGGATTGAAATTCACCCTCAAAGTCGAACACCCTGATTGTCATTTTTTGAGTTTCGCATACTTCTAATCGAGATATTTAACTGAAATAAACCAGAGGCTAATGCTTCGGCGAATTATGAAAAATTAATTTTTTTAACTTAAAATGAGATGAACTGTTAGAAATATATAGGAGTTGGAAGTTAAAACACTTTAATTACATAAAAGTATTCTTTATATATTGTAAACTGTTGTATATTCTAAAACTAGTTGTATTTGACCGAGCTTAGAAATGTAGGAGATACCTGTTTTTCACCCTTCCATGATACAATTTCCGGTCCCCATCAAATTCTGTTGCGTTTGAGAGATGTTCTTCATCGAAATTTGAACCACGGCAATTTTTTAATCTTATGGCGATTAATGAAAAATCGACGTCTTTCAGTTCCGACGACGTAAGTTATTCGAAATCAATAACAATAGTATCAAAGTATTTGCATTCGAACATACTACAAAAGGTACGGTTAAGGTAAAAATTGTGCACCAGCATCCTTGGAGTGTTAATGCATGGTGTGGCATAATTGAGGACCGGATTATTGGACCATTTTTCATAGACGGAAATTTGCATGGACGGAAATACGTCGATTTTTCTAACAACCCTTTGGGGGCATTGCTACAAGATGTCCCGTTACCACAGCGATGTCGAATGTGGTATCAACATGATGGCTGTCCAGCTCATTGGGCAATTATAGCTCGCGAAGTGTTAAACCGACAATTTTCCGGACGCTGAATTGGGAGAGGTGCAGTAATCCCTTGGCCTGCTTGTTCGCCGGATTTAACGCCACTTGATTTCTTCCTATGGGGAGCTATAAAGGATAGTGTTTACCATGATGTTCCAACGACGCCGGCAAACATGCCAGAACGAATTACAAGAGCCTGCGCCGCTATCACACCAGAAACTATTCGGAGATCAAGCGAATCATTTATCCGACGTCTTCAAAAAAGTGTCGAGGTTAATGGCCATCGCTTCGAACATTTGTTACAATCAATTTTCTGCACAAGAAATTCAATTACATTTTTGGTGAAAAATCATTTCATGGTCATGATATCATAGGTCGTTGGATTCGTCTGAATATCAGCTACAACGTCTAAATAAAAAAACCATTGATGACCTTGATAATGCAAAAACTATGACCTTGACAGGAATGAATTTTTCACTACTGTATCAGCCCTTCGAAATCAATCAAATTACCTTCTGACATTTTTTTCGTCACTCTAAAGGCAACGGAGATATTTGGGGGGGTCATGTTAAATGGTATGGACGTTTTTCCTGATTTTTTTGCACATTATTCAGATCATTGTGCCCTTTTGTGATATTCTTCATTATTCGTTAATTAAGGTTATCATATTTGCGATGTACATATATTAATGATTATTAATTTTTAATTATATGAGCCAAACGCATACGCGTAACGCGGTTTCGATCGCGAGACCTCTGGGTAATGAGTTGTGACTTTGTCCACTGAGTCCGTACTATTTGTTTAATTTTTGAATTTTCGTGTCGTCTACATATCTTACAATACACAAAGTTGGATTATTAAAAAATGTGTGGACTAACAAATGTAGATAACATTATCGGATTAATGGCTTAATTTCGTTCGCATTGCGGGCGATAATCGCATAGAATTACATAACCTCAAATTGTATTTGTCCGAGCATTTATTCTGGCTAGTGCGGCCACTGTTGTCTAGTGTTGGCTAGGTTATCGCGAGATACCGACTTGAGGATTTTTTTTCATTCGCAACGCCATCTGTAATTCATGTTGCTCGGCCAGCCACGAGCCAATCGCTCGATGGAAATACACGTAGTAACATAACCTCACTTTGTCATTTGTGACCAGGATCGGCTGAGCAGTGACCTTTCACCACTCAGAGATACTTTCACCACTCAGAACCATTTTTCCACCGTCAAAAAATTACATATCTTCTAGATTTCGATGAAAAACAACATACCGCAAACTGAACGAACTTGAAGAGGAAAACTCGAAATGGTATCGAAGTAGTCCACCTTTAAACGGGGTTTTTCGTAAAACGCAAAAACACGTATTTTCTCCTTTTTTAGCACTCTCAAATGCAATTGACTTCGTCAAAATATAAAGAAAAGTTTTAAGTTTATACAAATTTTATATGGTTGAAGCTTTTGTATCGTTGGGACGCAACGGAAATTAATATTTCTGAATTCTTTTCACTTCTTTTGGGAAAATTTTGCCTACAACAATCGTTCAACCATTTTTTAAGGTATTTGCTTAGTGATCTACAATAGTAATCCATACAAAAAGGTCCTCCATAATAATAAAAGCATGGAAAATAAAATGGAAAAAACAATTTTTGTTGCGTTCTAACAATGCAAACTTCAACACCATTAAAATTGTTGACTTTCAACCCATATATATTTCTACCAATTCAAACCCTCGGAATTGAAAATAGTGCATCTTTTATTAGTCTCCATCAGCATTATTCTCCAATTGATCTCAATCAAATATCTTGATAGGAAATATGCGAAATTGCAAAAGTCAATCTGAGGATGCTCATCGTCAAGGGCGATTTTCATCCCTTTAAAACTGTTTTTCCACAGATTAAAAAACGTGTCTCTTAGACTTCGATGAAAAGTAACAGATCATAAATTGAACGAAATGGAAGGGAGATACTGGAAACGGTTTCCTTGTCAGTATCGAGTGAGTGATAATGTTTCCCTTATCGGTGTACCGCACAGTATGCTGCGTTTCCATTACTCATTACCGTGAGTAATGGATAACCCGTTAATTCTCATATCATTATTTTCGCAACAGCGCGCACGTGCGCGTATGCAGCGAAGCAGGACTGCCCAAATCTTCAATGTGGAGGAGATTGACGTTGCATGTGTCCTCTGACGTTGGGTGGCTGCTCGACGACTGGGAGAAAAACGATCACCATTTGGTAGGGGAAACATGGAGATGACTCGAATAGCTTCACTCACACACATGTGCGCACACACACACACACGCCAATGCGTTATTGAAGCAGGAAGGAGGGAAGTACGGCTGGGTAACTCCGTATATTTGGATAAACTTGCTCAATTGGGGTTGCTGGATCATAGAGTGCTATGAACGATACCCGGTAAGTATCATATCTTCGAATATTACTTCCAATTCATTGCGATCCGCTCCTGGCAACACTTTAATTCGCCATCAACAGGCTGCAAAAAAAATCGATTGAAAAGACTGCCTACGTTCCAAAGTCGTGTCAACTAAGAATCCCCAGAGTGGACATTTCTCATTGGAAGGATTGGAAAGGTCGACAAGAAGGCCAAGTGTTTGCTTTATGGTATCTCAATAATCGTTTGGTGGGAGTGGAATATCGTGGAAAAAATTAACCGACCGTCGGATGTAGGGAAATTACATTTGGTGAATATGTTTAAGTTATTGCGAATAACGTAAAACAATCTATTCCAGAAATGTAAAAAAGTCCATCTGCTACACGCGACAGATGTTGCATGTTAAATATTGATTATTATGGCCGTTACGAAATAAACAGTTGTTTAATAGACAATAGATTAATTCGTTGTTAGAGATTGATTCATTTAACCCAACCGAAATTACGAAGCAGTTATGATTGAAACCATTATTCTTATTGTAATTGCTATCAACACTTTCGAAGTCTCATCACCTAGCCAGCATTTATGATAATCCTACGGATGTATGCCAAGAAGCATTTTCCCGAAACCTTCTTACAGATCGGGCGTAAATTAGCCTTAACTAACTAAATCGCTTTCCTCGAAGTTGTTTTTCACGGTGGGATAGGTCTCGAGGACAACTACCTTCCGCATTTGTTCGTACGTTTGCTTTGGCAGCCCGACGATGTGCAAGACGTCGCTCAGTTATATTGGTTTTGGCACGATGGGCAATGTTCTGACGATGCCCATCCTCCATATGCTCTTTATTACCATCGCAAGTTCCGAGTAGTTTGCGATCTTCTCTCGGATGGTCTTCTCCACGTTGTTCGTGTTTGGTATCGCAATGTCAATTATGGTTGTTGTCCTCGAGCCTTGGTCGATCAGCGTTGTATCCGGCCTATTGGCAGCGATTGTTTTTTCTGTTAAGATAGCTCTGTCGTAATGCATCTTGATCCAGGACTGCCTGTGGCGTGTACTTTGAGTACGGCTGCGAGTCAGTAGTTAGCTGATTTTTACTGGCCAGTCCCTGGTGAATGATGGCTACCATGTTGTGTCTGGGTTGATAAACCCCTTGGCAGAGGAGTCATCAGTCGATCACTTGATCCTGTATGGCAATCATGAAACCTTCAGTCCCCGAGTAGACGTCGCCTCGACTGAACCACTTGTGTGACGCTTCTTTATCAAGATAATCCTGGTTGAGGCTATCATAGTATTCTCCATGCAGTTCCTTTCTGGCGCACGATTGCAGGATACTTTCGTAGCTGGTGATTCCGAGCCCGTTCGGATGTTCTTGTTCTGCCAGATTCAATGGCGTGTGGTTCCAGTGTACTCATCCTATAGCGTTGTGCGTTGGCGACATTCGCTGCTTCCTATGAAAGAATGCCCTCAGCGTCTTGACTTGCTTTTTGTGAAGACTGATGATGTTGTCCAAGCCCCTGCCCTGTGTTGAACTTTTGGCCGTGGATGGTGATACCCGTTCGTTATTATTATTATTATTATTATTATTATTATTATTATAATATTGTTCGCTATCAGTTATTGTTACTTATTACTATTGTATTAGTACTTATTAGTAGATAGAGCATTATAAAATGAGGATACAATAAGCATAACCAAAGGTTGCAAAATTTGTTTCATATAAGTAGTGAGAGAGACAGAGAAATGGAGAAACAGAGAAAAAGAGAGTTCGAGAAAGGGGAGGGGGCGGGAGAGAGAAAGAGGAAGGTCGAAAAAGATTTCGGCGTCGAGCCGGCTTGCTTTGTCATCTATTTCACTTACGCATCTGACTGCTCTCTCTCTGCTTTTGCCTTTCGACTAACGGCCCCTTTCTCTTTTTCTCCTCCTCCTTCTCCTTCCTTTTCTCGTCTACCTCCTTCTCCAACTCCTCCCTCATGTCATATATATATAGAGAGAGAGAGAGAGTCGCTTACTCGTTCCGTCGTCTTTTTCTTACCGAAGCTCCTTTATAAGACGACAAAAGAACATCGTGGCAGAGTCAAGATGGCGGATCCGAAGCCAGCGACTTGACTGTGGGAGCCCCCACCCCCACTCCCCTCATCCCCACCTCGTGCTCATTGTCAGTACGAACGGAGAGACAAAATGAACCCGATTGTTGGTACGGGAGGCATCATAATAAATGCCCATTCGTCGGTAGACACCAAATGAGCTCTTGCTCGTCTTGTCCCGTGTCCCTATTGTCTTGGATACTTTTAATTTTCTTGTTTCGTTTCTCCCGCTTCTGTACAACACAGCTCCTCTGCCGTGCTTTCTACGTTGCATCTCTTCATTGGGCACAAACAAGACGCAGGGCGTGCGTGCTTATTACGGAGAGAGGGGAAGGTAGAAAGTCCCAAGTGGCGCCTCTAGCGATAGAAAATCCAAAGTTTTCGTAGGTGAACTAGAGTATGGTCATGGGTGCAGTCCATTTACTGCAAAATGCTTTGAAGCGTTAACAGCACCGGTTTAGCGGCTCGTTTGGCACTTGGTATAGAGCAGCCCCCTAACACTGGCCTACTATTCCCATACGATAAACGAAAACGCGTTTTGTCCCGGCTATTTAGTTCTTAAAATCGCCACTGCATAGCGTTGGCTGTTGTGTGACGACAGCCTTCGGCTCTAAATACTCCGATCAGCTGAACGATTCGATACTTTCGTGGCTTTCGCCTGTTATCGTTATGGCGACGTTATTTATTGTGTTCAAATGGAAAATCATTAGAACGGAGAATTATTACCAATATATCAATAGATTTTTATTTATGTAAGATATTCGAAACACCGGTGCAACATACACATATATGCATGCCTGTCACACGACTACTAGCGCCACAGTGCCGCAAGTACATTTTGCGAACAGCATTTATCTACCAGTATCAGCCCCCTGGTATAGAGTTTCGAAAACGGGCATGATGTCACTGACACGTCATTCATTTTGGCTTCCAACTCGCTTCTAATGCTACAGCCGAAAAAGTGATATAACTGAAGGTTTTTGTAAATGAGGAAACGCGCGCGAAAAAAAAATATGTTTGCTTGGTTCCGAGAGCAATTAGGCCCGATTGGACAACTTCAAGTTTCACTCGACTTTACGTAAACCTCCGCTGAAGTTGACTCTGCGGTTGTAATGGCGGTGCTACCGCATCTCATTTTTCACCATAGGTTGCACAAAGAACAGGTGTGTGAAGAGAAACACTGAACAGAGGCCCTTTTCTGTCCAAACATGAATAGCGGTTGGGTAACTGAAATTGGCGCTAGAAGTTTATGAAGAAGTCATTGAAAATATTTAACACCCACGTCTATCACTGAATGATCAACATGAACCGAACAATGAGAAAAGGCTACCGAACTATTCGATTGATGGAAAGTTATTGATTCGGCTCGTAGAAAAGAAGAAGCACATTATCGAAAATAACATTTATTAACATTTTTACAGTCCCTCAGAATTGTATCAGACAAAAATAACAAGTTGAATCGACTTTACACCGTTCGGACGGCACTCATATGTAAAAATAGTTGGACGACGTGACGGCTGCCATGATGCCGGAGGTTTTGCTCTGAAATAAAAAAATCAAACGTAATTTTAATTTGTAGACTTGAGGCTATCGCCGGAACTAGAGTGAACTAAAAATATCGAAAATGTAATATTTGGCACGGTTTTAAAAGTTAAAGATGTGCTGACCATACCATCCAAATTTGAGCGAAATCCGTTCCATAGTTTTTGAGATATCATGAAAGCCAATTTGAAAAATAGTTATGAGAAAAACGCGTTTAAAAGTTCAAGTACGATTCACACAAAAAAAATGTTGACTCACCATTAGTCTGCTATACCGGGTTCACATAGCATGCACAGATTTTTTGCAATTTGTGCAAAACATTCTTTTTTTATTTTTTGGACCTGTCACATGGAATGACCGCCTTAAGTGATGCAGTCACAGTCGAAGGAAAAAGAGAAAGTATGGATGGATATTTGTTAAGAATTTAATAGCCGAAGCGCGCCAGTAAATACAGGATTCGATTTATTTTACAAACAGGTCCCTTCCCCATCAACTTGTAACGCTATGCGATGATCTGACAAGAACAAATAGCTACCATAACCTCAAAATATTTATGGCCGTGCGATGAGCAGCAGTCGGCAGTTTTAAGCTTTGAAAACACAATAGCGGCGGCGCCACGTTATTGAACTTCCGTTATCTTTGATAACCAGCCAAAATCGAGGGTCTAACCTTATTCAAGACGAATTGATGTTAATCAACCCGAGTAGAAATTTCTTAGGGTTAGCCTGACCAGGATCAGGCCCCGATCGGGGTGTGATACGGGTAACACTTATTACGGACATCCTGATCCGGCCCCGATCGGGCCGGAAGTATTTAGGCCCTACATCAGGCTATACTAAAATGGCCCTACTAAGGCCGTCCCTGATAAGATCCTACTAAGGCTTTCCCCGATAGGGCCCTACCAGGGCTTGCCCTGATAGGCCCTACTAAGGCTTTCCATAATAGGGCCTTACTAAGGCTGTCCCTCATGTGGCCCTACTAAAGGTTTCCCCGATAGGGCCCTACCACGGCTTGCCCTGATAGGCTCTACTATCTCGCGTAGAAATTTCCCTGAAGCCTGAAAGCCTGAAAGGGCCCTACTGAGAAATGTAACGTTGTGTCACATATGGGCCTGATCAGGTTGCCTGATCAGAAAGAAATGCATATAATATTTCAAAAAACCAAAATGGATTGAACCACTTAATTTAGAGTTCCACTGCAATGATTTTGTATCATAAATTCGTCATTCCCTGGCCTGCTGAAACGTTTTTGTTCGAAGAAAATATTTCGCCTATATGGGAATCGAACCTCGTACCTTCCTACCCAAAGCTAGGCACGCTGCCTCTATGCTACCGAGTGCTTGTAACATCTTGGTCCCAGAATGGCATAACAGACCAAATGAATTCCTATAATTATTTGTTGTACCTCATCAAGTATATCAATTAGTTAATATCATTGTGACAATTAAAGAGGTTTATCGAATAACATGCTATAGATTTTTGAAACTTAACTTTATATATATATATTTTATGTATATAATAAAAATAATTGTATATATATATATATATATATATATATATAGTTCCTCTCTCTCTCTCTCTCTCTCTCTCTCTCTCTCTCTTCGCCTTACAAAGCTGCTGAAATCTTCTAACACGCATCCGAGTTGCATAACGTTTTTTGTCGTGACAGTCTATAGCACCTTTTTTTAAATAGAATTCAGGAATGCATCGAAACTCCAAAGCTACGATGCTGTAAAATCGAAGTTTCCATGTGAAGAATGAGAGGTTATGTGTATCTAGCGACTGCTGAGGCAGGCATAGGGCAAGCCTATTTATGGCCTCATCAGGGAAAGCCATACCCGCGTAGAAATTTCGATGGGGCCCAGATCAGGGCCCGATCAGGTTGCCTGACTGCCCTGGTAGGGCACTAATAAGGCAGCCTGAAAGGGCCCTACTAGGAAATGTAACGTTGTGTCACATATGGGCCTGATCTGATTGCCTGATCAGGCCCCTATCAGGTTGCCTGATCAGAAAGAAATGCATATAATATTTCAAAAAAGCAAAATTGAATGAACCACTTAATTTAGAGTTCCACTACAATTGATTTTGTATCATAATTCGTCATTCCCTGGCCTGCTGTAACGTTTTTGTTCGAAGAAAATATTTGGCCTAATATGGGAATCGAACCTCGTACCTTCCTACCCATAGCTAGGCACGCTGCCCCTATGCTACCGAGTGCTTGTAACATCTTGGTCCCAGATATGGCATAACAGACCAAATGAATTCCTATAATTATTTGTTTTATCACATAAAGTATATCAATTAGTTAATATCATTGTGACAATTAAAGAGGTTTATCGAATAACATGCTATAGATTTTTGAAACTTAACCTTATATATATATATATATATATATATATATATATATATATATATATATTATATATATAATAAAAATAATTTAAATATATATATATATATATATATATATATATATATATATATATATATATATATATAGTTGCTCTCTCTCTCTCTCTCTCTCTCTCTCCCTCTTCGCCTTACAAAGCTGCCGAAATCTTCTAACACGTATCCGAGTTGCATAACGTTTTTTGTCGTGACAGTCTATAGCACCTTTTTTTAAATAGAATTCAGGAATGCATCGAAACTCCGAAGCTACGATGCTGTAAAATCGAAGTTTCCATGTGAAAAATGAGAGGTTATGTGCATCTAGCGACTGCTGAGGCAGGCATCGGGCAAGCCTATTTATGGCCTCATCAGGGAAAGCCATAGTAGGGCCTATCAGGGCAAGCCTTGGTACGGCCCTATCGGGGAAAGCCTTAGTAGGGCCACATTAGGGATAGCCTTAGTAAGGCCCTATCATGGAAAGCCTTAGTAGGGCCTATCAGGGCAAGCCTTGGTAGGGCCCTATCGGGGAAAGCCTTAGTAGGATCTTATCAGGGACGGCCTTAGTAGGGCCATTTTAGTATAGCCTGATGTAGGGCCTAAATACTTCCGGCCCGATCGGGGTCGGATCAGGATGTCCGTAATAGGTGTTACCCCTATCACACCCCGATCGGGGCCTGATCCTGGTCAGGCTAACCCTAAGAAATTTCTACTCGGGTAGTAGTGCCTATCAGGGCAAGCCGTGGTAGGGCCCTATCGGGGAAACCTTTAGTAGGGCCACATGAGGGACAGCCTTAGTAAGGCCCTATCATGGAAAGCCTTAGTAAGGCCTATCAGGGCAAGCCTTGGTAGGGCCCTATCATGGAAAGCCTTAGTAGGGCCTATCAGGGCAAGCCTTGGTAGGGCCCTATCGGGGAAAGCCTTAGTAGGGCCTATCAGGGCAAGCCTTGTTAGGGCCCTATCGGGGAAAGCCTTAGTAGGATCTTATCAGGGACGGCCTTAGTAGGGCCATTTTAGTATAGCCTGATTTAGGACCTAAATACTTTCGGCCCGATCGGGGCCGGATCAGGATGTCCGTAATAGGTGTTACCCGTATCACACTCCGATCGGGGCCTGATCCTGATCAGGCTAACCCTAAGAAATTTCTATTCGGGGTGTGACGTGTTCGGCACAAGGAAGAAGAATGACGATCGAGAAACGCGGTAACCATGGCAGATTTTTCTATCTTTAAAAGTGTGGCTACATCGGTGTGAGGCAGGGGTACTGCAAATTGATCTCGAGGAAGAGCCGCATAATATAATCGGCTATTTTTCGACCCATTACACTGTGATGTTTCTTTAAACACGCTTGGATTTCAATGGTCGAGTTGATGGACCATTGGCCAATCCATAACTGGATAGATTTGTCTGAATTATACTCGTCAGTTTATGAATTTATGTGTTCCTATCTGCATAGAAATATCATTCGTTTTATATCGACCGTTCTATAGTAGCGTTTGAAGCGAAAAGGTTGGAAGTGTTCGGAACACGGTCGTATATGCAGGTCTGGGCACTCCCGTATATTCCATATATACCCCAAAGTGTAACTCTATCAGAGGCCCCTTTTCCAAGATCGGCCGCCAAACCGTGGAGCGCTTCTACCTCGGAGGCCTATGTGTGACAGGCGAAACGAGGTTATGCAACACTACGCGCATGCCATGTCCGTAACGACCGTACAAGCAAACAGGCCTCTTCTTCACTAGCGACGCGGCGGAATTAGGAAAAAAAACGGCTTCACTCAGAGGCACAGATTTTTACACGGGGTGCCCAGACCTGTGTATACGAGCGTGGTTCGGTCGGAATCATCAACTGGAAATGTGCAACATTAGAAGACTACAAAAAAGGAAGCCAAAGCCAATGCTAGGGAGTTGGTCTGCGAAAGTTGGCGGATTACCTGATATTTTCGCAGCGGAGCTGCGATCGTTGCAGGTTTGGAAAGCGACAGAGACATATATATATACATGTAAATGCGAGACTCGGAATAAAAAAGGTTAGAAATGATAGCAAGAAACTTTCGTCAGTGAGAAATTTGGGTAATAGACTGCGCAAGAGTTAATCCTGTGCAAACATTTGTAATAAGTGATCGGTCAATGATAAACACTCGTAATAATGCAATGAACTTTACGAAATTTCACAACATTCATCCAACGTTTTCCAGGATTTTTGCCAGAGTTCGAACCAAATAGATTAACACGAAAAATTGTGCTCAGATAGCGAATATAACAATTTGCTGGTAAATTCGCAATAAGGCGAATTTATAATCGCAGTACTGGCTTCAACTGCTCAGACCACGATCCATATGCGAGTTTGTCGGGTGCCGCGATCACGCGCACATACATTTTACCACTCGTCAGATACAGTGAAAATATTATTGCGTGATCTTGACGTCATGCATATAAATGCATCGTCGTGGCCTCCCTTGTCGGGCTTCGTACCTTTTGCCACGACGGCTGTACAAACAACGTGATATGTCCCTGCAGTATCGAGTCACTGGGTCTGATTAGGACGCGAAGAGGGCGCGCTACGATAAACCACCCCTGTCTAATTCTGTCTTTCACGGTGCGAACCTTCATTCAATCCCCGAAGATCATACTTTTCCGTTGCTTCGTTGCGTTAAAGTGTTGCTGTCGCAGCTTCTAGGATGGTGGAACTCCAAATGTGAAAAAATGAGGTCGAGGGTAAAATTGTAATAGTAAAATTAAATTCAGTTGATTTACAAAGCTTGCGCACTCAACTACCGGGTGTGCAAAAGTGTGGGGCCCAAAAAACACATTGATTTTCAATATTTCTTTCCAACGGGAGTATTGGGATGACGCGGCCGTGATGTTACACGCAATTAATACATAGTCGTTCCTAGTTTGAGTTTTTTATTGCAAAATATGGATAAACAACGTAGTTATTATCATTCAAACGTAGTGCCGCAGTTCCTGCATGGCCCATCGGCGTAGGTGGTTCTGGCAACGAGGATACCCTGAAACAAAAAATGCAGAAATTCACTTTTAGTATAATAATAACAATTTCCTTTGACGGGATACTTTTTTGACTTTTGAAAAATTACGGAAATTGCAAGAATGGAGAATGGATGGAAAATGGAGGAAATAAGTTCGATTATGACAAGATCCGGCAGCCTGTGCAATACGGAGCACGAAATACGGCATGTCGGATCCGGCCCGAGTCTGCCCCGTAGCCAAATTTGTAGTCGGGAATACACAGTTTCGAGAAAAACAGGGAAAAAGGGGTTTAATCGCAACGGAGTAGTGGTTCGCCGTAACGCAGTGGGCGATCTGATTCTTCACGAAAATCGTCCAAATTCAGTCAAATTTTTTAGTTTTCGCAAAATCTTAGATGCATTTTTCGTTTTCCATAATTCGGCCCTTAACCGTAGGGTATTCTAGTTGGTATGAAACTTTCTTCGGATGGGATGTCGGATGAAGTTGAGGGCAAATTGATGCCCACAAAGAGACGGCTTTAAATTTGATAAACGGAACGTTTGGACTCCCAAATGGCGACCGGAGGGTTAATCGGGTCACGACCACGAACTATACAATCAAGTGCTCTTTGTAGGTGCCATTAAAGTGTTACTCGCCACGGAACGTTGAAGTCTATCCATCTATCAAGCACTACGGTTATCGGCGTCCAATTGGCTCCGTACCAACCAGACACTCGTGAATCGAAAGTATAACGGAGCTACGTTTGTCCCGGCTCATCGCGCGCCTTGTCAGTCGGACCCGCGGTTTCTATTTTTTTTTCGCTGTCTATCTCTCCCTTTCGATGTTTTGCTTTCTTTTATTTTTCATCTGTATTTTTTTGGGGGTCCGCGTATGGCAGTTCCGAGGAGGAATCAGCCGGGGCATTGAAAACAAGATTATGTGGTGTCATTCACCGCACGATCGAATCACTTTCTACCTGACGGATGTGACAGTCCCGCGCGTCTAAGATGTACTGTACATATTCACGTATACAGGGTGTCTCTGTGTTATTATATACAGAGAAGAAATAAACCTTTATTATTATACTCAAAATACATATTCGCATTTTACATTTCAGATCACCCTAGTTGTCAGAGCCACCTGCACCGATTGACCATGGAGCAACGGCCGTACTTTGTTTGAATAATAATAATTTCATGGTTTATCAATATATTTCAGTTTAAAAAAAACTCAGACGTGGGAGGACTATACATTAATTATGTGTTAAATTCCGGCGCCGCTATTCCAGAACTTTTATCAAAAAAAATAATGAAAACTGACCTCTTTTTTGGGTTCCAAGCTTATGTTGTTGTTTGACCATATTTATCAAGTGCCTTAATTTCCGTGCTCTTTTATGCTTTTTGTCGTTCTTTGTTAGATTCGTTTTGAAGCTGACTAACGTTTTTCCTAAATAAAAATTGTATGGTCCCATTTAAGGCGTTACCCCCACTTGTAGCGCAAAAAAGGCCTTTTTCATGAATTTTTTTAAAGAAAACTACAAAACTTTTTTAATCGATCAATATACCATCTTAAAGAACACATCTTGAAGAACTTTCAGTAATTTTTTTATTGAAAAATATTACATTGTTTAGTGGCAAATGGCCGTCAATGAAATAGTGTTTTTATATACACGGTTTGCGGTGACCAACATTGCGGCGAAGTGGATCATCTGAAAAAAAATGCAGATGGATTTAGTCAAATATAAGTATAAACTAGTCTTCAATCGAAGGATTTTAAAAAATATTCATTTTTCACAAAATGGCGGACAGTCAAAGTTAATGGTTCGATTTTAACGAAAAAAACGGCCGTTTTTTGGCTATAAAACGGCCATTTTTTTTTCGAAAAAAAATCGAACGATTAAAGACTACATTTTTATGTATTAAATAAGCCTGCAAAATTTCAAGAAGATCGGTTCATTAGTGTTCGAATAATCTTGGTCACCGACTTCAGAAATGCCATTTTGAGAAAAACGCGTTTAAAGTTTCTCTTTCAACGCTCTTTCAACGCGGATTCTTCTCTTTCAACGCTCATATCTCAGTCAATTTTGTTCGGATCGACTTGAAATTTTCAGGACATATTCTCAGATACTTATACTTCAAAAAAATGCAATAAAAAAAATCGATTTTTTCAAAATCGCAAGTGGGGGTAACCCCTTAAGATAACGAAGATTAAACCACGTCAAAACCGCAAAGCTTTTTTATGAATCGATTTTTCCTCCGAGAACGTTTATGCGATTCGTTCGCGTGTTCGGTCAAAACGCGACACCCTGTACGGATATATACATTTTCTATAATTCTGATTGGGAGTCAGGTAGGTGCATGCATATATATAGGAGCGGCTGATTCGACTATTCAAATGTCCATCTCGCTGCTGCCTATACGCGGGGGAAGCAACCTGCCAAGGATAATAATGCGTTTTCAAGGGGGATCGTGCGCGTTAACTCAGGTGGTCTGCAAACATGATGAATGAAGAACATTGGTAACATTTGCTCTCGTCGGTCGCTGGACTCCCGTCCTTGCGATACTCCGCCACCTTCCGCATATTAACCTCATGACCACCCACCAATCACCAAGAGTTTAGAAACGTTTGGGACACCCCAACGTAGATAAGCTTGGATGTTGTCAAATCGCCAATGAAAACTAGACAAGCGGTGGGCTCCGTGGATGATGGGCGGTAAGTTTTCTCAGAGTCGGCGGAATTACCACTCTGTGTGTGTGCATAGATATAAATATGTGCACATATTTTATTCACTTGCAGTGATGCTTTTGGGGCTGCTAAGCCTCGCCTTTCTGGCATTCATTGCAATTGTGTAGATTCGTGACGTATCCGCGAGTTTTACATTTACGGACCCGTTCTACATCGCATTGATAGAGTTCGCCTATGGCGCGTTTCGCTACCGCGCGCGCCTTATATTCCTTCCATTTGTTGACTATTCATCGACGTTCATGCGAGCACGCGAGGCGGAAAAAAAATTCCTCGTTCTGCTTCCAGCCCACTGCGCATTCGAAATTCACCGCGAATGGAGCGCACCTTCTCCGCGATGTACACGCTGAATTCGTACAATGGTTACAAGCGGGCGCGCGTGGGAGATTTTTTTTTGTTATTCACTTTCTTGTGCTGCAGTTTTCGATGTGCGATCATGATGTGGGTGATAGTGACCGAGTAATTTAAATAGTTGGTAGTGTTTTTCGCAGGCACTGATTAACGGATCTGCATAAGCTTGGGGCCCAAAAAACAGGTCGATTTTCAATATTTTTGTATGATGAGACTATCCGGTTGATAAGGTCGGGATAATCAATACCATAGTCTTGTCACGCTTGAGTTTTTTTTATTGAAAAATATCGATAAACAGTGAAGTCATAATTATTTCAATAAAGTGCCGCAGTCGCTGCATGGCCGCCGGTGCAGGCAGTTCAGGCAAGTAAGGTGATCTGAAAAACAACGACAAAATTCACTTTCGGTATAATACCAAAACTCTCGTATGACCGGATACTTTCCTGAAAGTTGGAAATAACGAAAATGGCAAGCTGTAGAAAAAAGTCCGACGGGCGACTGAAAAACAACTTCACCCATTTGTCATTGACGAATGGGTGAACAAATCGAAAAATCGTCCGATCATACGATAGGAAATGTTATGAACTATGCTCTGTCCGAATTTGAAGTGAATCGGATGAGTAGACTTCGACATACGACTTACACCGTTTAATAAAACAGTCTCAAGAAAAAAGCAAGAAACGGTACATTGCAGCGCGACGGTTCGCCGCGTAGCGTAGGGGGGCGCACAGTGTTTCAAAGTCTCGAAAAATGTGACAAGATCGAAAAAGTTCGATATTTTTTTTCAGGAAAATGACCCTACAATATTGTAGGGATGACTTTGCCGTATACTATGCCGAAAGGCCAGAACGGTAAATCTCTATATCTGCTCTCGAGCATCAGCCCGAGTCAATTCTTTTGGAACGATGCGCGTCAGACGCAGTCGCTTCGAATTATTTATAATTATTTAGAAGTGAATAGTTAATGATTGGTGTGTTTGATTTGAATGTGGCTTGATGGAGAGTATTCCCTAAGGTATGTAGAATTCGAATATAAATTACTCTTTTATTGATTTTTGTTTAATTCTTACTAAAAATAACGTGGAATATCAACTTAAAAAAAAATTTAATTTCCAACCGAGTGGGTCGCAATATCGAGCCACCTTTTTTTCCCATTTTTACCACTTTGGTTTAAAATGTTATACATAATTTAGACTGTTTTTCATCGAATATTTCAAGAAACAGCTGCTTTGCAATGCCTACCTTTTTTTAACCAACTTTGTTTCGAGGGATGCGCTCGAGCACACGTAAGCGCCCAGCGGGGCAGTTGAAACCAGACCTTTACCGCGTGCTTATCTGCATTTCGAATTAAGGGACTCAAATAGTTTTGTGTTTTGTATTGTACCTTTTTACATCCGAACGTAGATGCTCTTCGTGGATTGTACTTCGGAAATCAGAAAAAAAAACTGATTAACAGGTTTTTGTGAAACTAATCTTTTTTGGAAGGAAAAAACTAATTAACAGTTTTTGTAAACTTTAACTTTTTTCAATTTTTGATCATGCCTAGTTTTGAAAACAACTGTTTTATGTACCCCCAGTAACCTTCGCACAAAATATAGAGAATCAATCGCATAAATGTTCTCAGGTTGACTAGTAAATACGGCTTGAGGGTATCAACTTTGAATGAATGCACTTAAAGATGAGTGAAATTATGGTGCGCAAAGGCCGAATCGTGTAAAGAATGAGTCAGTTGTGTTTTTTAAAATGTGCAATTTTTGAATTTCGAAATTTGGTTTTTGGATTCGTTATCAGCAGCCTTGGAAACCCTCATAAATGGATTCTCGGACGAAAATGAGAAGTTTTTTTGTAAAATGCCGGCCACTTTGAGTTCCAAAATATGGATTTTGGATTCGTCATTGGTATCGTTGAAAACTTCAATACACGGGTTTTCAATTATATCGGACAAGTTTTTTGCATAAATGTCGGCCATTTTGTATCCGCCATTTTGAGTTTCTGCATTTGCATTTCGGATTCGTCATTAGCAACCTTGGAAACCCTCATAAATGGATTTTCGGACGAAACTGAGAAGTTTTTTTTGTAAAATGTCGGCCAATTTGGATTGGCAATGTCGAGTTAAAAAATTTGGATTTCGAATTCGTCATTGGTACTGTCGAAAACCCCTGTCTACGGATTTTAATTCAAAGCTGACAAGTTTTTTGCAAAAATGTCGGACATGTATCCGCCACTTGAAGTTTCTGAATTTGCATTTCGGATTCGTCAACAGCAGCTTCGAAAATCCCCATATATGAATCTGCTTCGAATCTGACATCTCTTTGATATCTTGTCACAATTCTCGAAACTTTGAAACACTGTGGGGCGTACACAAATTACCTAACGCTAAATTTCCTCATTTTTTACCCCGAAAATATGTGCAGCCGATTTTGAATTGCTCACCGCGATTTGCGTCTCCTGGTCAATTGTATATGCGCGCACACGCAGCTTCCGTTTTTATTGTCATACGAGTGAATACGCGATGTATAACAAAAGTGGGTTTGATACACACACACATAAAATATGTAGAGTACTTATAACGGATCACCCGGTGTAATTTATCACCGCTCATAACAAGAAGTGGCCGCAAGTTTGTACATATTTCAGCTTGCGAGTTGCCCCGCACGCGACCGCAACGCTCCACGGGCCGGGAGGGTCGGAGGGAGCCGAGTGCGTCGCGCTGCGCCCTCTGTAGTTTCTTACCATGTACTCAGCGCGTAACGTTGGATCGCGGGGGAGCGACCATCGCGTCACCCCATACTCCCTGTCGTCGCGAATGCGATTCAGCCCCCTCTCCCTCGGCAGCGACACTCGCGCTCTCTCTCTGTCTCTCTCTCTCTCTCTCTCTCTCTCTCTCTCTCTCTCTCGCGCTCGTCGCTTCGCTAGGGAGCGGTAAAGCGAGCAGTAGCCGTGTCAAGGAGACTTCAGTACGTTGCGTCCTCGTCGAGCCAAAGGGGGAGTATTATTTATATCCACTATTATATCACCCAACCGAAGGAATATTGTTCGAGACATCGCGCATACGTTAGAGACCCGCTTTTATTACCGCGATACCACTTATTTGTTAACATAATATATACATTATGTCGAGCGAGGGGATCCCCCCTCTCAAGCCGAATTCTTCGGTAGCGGTGCCGCAGTGGACGGGTGGCAAGGCGGTGGGGGGGGGGGGGGGGGGGGGGGGCACGCGACCGGGAAACTTCGCTCTCTCGCTCGCCGCGCCGTGTGGCATGCTGATCCATCGCGCATAACAACACGGGGTGGCTTTTAGACACGGTGGACGATTCTACACCGATTCATCTTCGCTGTTTCTCCGCGCTTTTACGGCGAACTCCGGCAGCCTCGCCTTGTGACGAAACTATTCGAGTGTATAGTGTGTATAGGTTACAGTCGAAAACCGTTTTCAGTTGAAACGCATTTTCCTTAGTAAAAACTAGTTCTTACTGAACGCCTTCCTTACAATTACTTTTTCTTAGTACACACCAGAATTTACTGATAAATAAATTCGGATATAAGTTAAAATTGTTCTAACGAAATAAATCAGTTGAAACTGTTTTCGAATGAGGTCAAAGTTTGCGTTTGTTTGTGTTTGCTGGGTTGTTTGTTTCAAAAACTAGTCCAAACGAAATGAATGAATTACATTTTTTTCTGAATGAGGTCAAAGTTTCGGTTTGCTCGGGTTACTAAACATAAATTCTAGTCTGCACTAGAAAAAAATAGTTGCTTGAAAGGCGTTCAGTCAGAATTTATTTTTACTTGATTTTCACTTGTACTCATATCAAGCAGTAAAGCATCCGTGAACCAGACCTTGAATATACCTTCCTTCGTTGACGATAGCCCTCCTTTACCTTATGTAAGAGCGGCGCAAAATCTTGTAGTCTTCAGAAAATCTTCAATGTCTTCCGATCGTTTTTGCAGTAAACACATCGCTACCATATCACGTGTAATAGATTACCCGTTGCACAAATCGAAATACGACAATAATGCATTATTGCGAGGACTCTGGATCACCCTCATCAATTCACTTATCTTTCGTATTTTGGATAACTGTTCCTTAGTGTACAATTATGTGTCCGCTGAGCTCAATCTTAAATTACAAAGACTAATCAATTCGACAATGAGGTTTATCTGCAACTTGCGCAGAGGTACGCACAATACTCCACATCGCAGGCAATTAGACTCGTTGACGATAACAGCGCAAAGGCTCTATTTAATAGGTGTCATGACGTTTAACATCCTAAACGACAATGCTGCACTATACTTGGTTGAAATTTTTCGTTTATCTCAACCGTCGCTTTACCCGGCTCGACGTACTAGTATAAATATCTTCAACATACCGCTTTATCGCACCTCCATGTCTGGAAACTCATTTGTGCTAACAGCTAAGTACTTCTGGCACTCGCTTCCGCGTGCAATTAGGTAGGCAATTTAGCACCGCTATTATCAAGGAAAGACTTATTGCTCATGTCTTTGGGCGTGATGTGCTGGGCTGCTAGTCTGTTAGTCATAGTTATTCTGCTAGTCTTTATCACACTTTCTACATCATTTCTGGTTTTTTTTGTTGTTATTTTTAGAATTGTGTAGCCTTATGTCTATGTTTTCATTACGCTATTTTCTGTTGTTATTTTTAATATTATTTTCATTACGTTATTTTATTTTTATTTTATTTATACCGCTTTTCGGCTTATAATTTTCATATGCTCCTGTGCGCATGTTGTGTTATGTAAATTATGATTTTTGTATTGTATAACTTCTTCTAGACGCTTGTATCTTGTGTAATTTGATTTTATTTAATTTTTTGTATTACACTAATTGTTTTTATTTTTATACTTTGTATTCCTTATCCCTACCGTATTGCCTAAAGGTTCATACTGAGGCAAATAATAAACCATCAATCAATCAATCTCTCGACCCCCCCTTCTCTCTCTCTCTCTCTCTCTCTCTCTCTCTCTTTCGAGCTATCAATGGAGAGCGTTAGATCCTCAGGCATGCAAAAATCGCTCTACTTTCAAGCGCGCCTTAATCCGGAAACTGCTAGTCAAATTGGATGAGCAAACACGTCTGTGGGGAAATTCTAAGCAAGGTTAATTTTTTGTTTTATTATCGTAACTACAGTTATTCTTATTAGTATTAGTGTTTTGATTAGATAGAGATTTGCCCGGATCGAGGTAGGAGTAGTGAAAGGAAGAATAGTCCAGTTGATTAACGGTAACAAAATGCGAAGTAACGTTTATTTAATGAAGAAGATTGAGAGACGACGATTCTGCGTTCGTTGGTCGTAGTACACTGACTGTGTTCGCGGCAAGGAGAAGTAAGCGACTCGACAGGTGAGTAGCGGGGAGAGCAAAAACTTATAACGATGGGACTCGTTTCGAACTCGACGCTTCTGAACGGTTAACGAAACAAGCATTTTCCGACATTTAGTATTGTCACTTTCACATAGTTTATGTAGTCTATAGTTCGTAGTCACTTACGGTTGGGCTTACTATTATTGCATTTATGTTCAACACTCCAGTGCTTGTGCACTTTGTATCCTGATATGCACGGTACTCTTAAGGATCAGTTTTCGTTGCTTTGTATTGAGTTTTGTTTTGTATTTGAGTCAGCTTTTCTTGCTTTGTATCGAGTCACTGTTTTCTTTCGCTCTTGCTTTCTGCTTTTTCCCTATCTGGGTTTTCTTTACGGCGGGATTCCCATCTTTCTCAGGTCGAATCTGGAATGTGCAAGTTCCGAGCAACCCTTTTCGGTTGTACATTGTCACGTTTCGATGTGTCCCATGCGTTGCTCCTGCTATACATATACAGTGGCGTACAAAAGTTTCGGGCCACCCGATTTTTTTTTAGCAAAGTGAGAAAATATTAAATTACTGAACTCGTTGATCGTTTCAAATTTTTAAGAGAGCTATGATAGGAATAATAGCGTGATATATTTTTTTTGTATGGCGTATTATTTGTGTTCAGCGTCGAACGAGTTTCGTCGGTGTGCAAAAGTATCGGGTTCGTACGCAGTTTGCTTGCATTTTCTTTCGTACTAGTTTCGAAACATTCATGGCAATTAAAAATCAGTGTTATTTCTGCCTTGATAGCGAAATACACGAATATTGAGGTCCGTAAAATCGTGTCAAAACTTTCTTTAGAAGGAAAGAGTTCTCGCGATATTGCGACTACTTTATCTATTGGAAAAAGTCCGGTCAATCGCATTATTGGTAAATATAAATTAACAAATTCGTTGTGTGACTCAAGTCGAAGTGGTAGACCGTGAAAAACTACGAAATACGTTGACAAAATTATAAAAAGGAAGTGCGTTGTAGATTCACGAAAAACTGCAGTAGGCATTTCGAGAGAATTACATAGTGAAAATCGTGCCGACATTAGTCGGAATACAGTATTCCGACGTCTGAAGGCTGTAGGACTGATTGGACGCATTGGTATAAAAAAGCCATTCATCAGTAGAAAGAATTCAAAAACCATATAAAATTTTGCAAAGAATGTCAGTATTGGACGATGCTGAAGTTTGCATCATGGACTGCTACGAATTTAATTTCTCTTGGCATATTTTGCCTACAAAAGTTATTCAACCATTTTTTAAGATATTTATTTAGCTATCCACCTCATAAATCAATAAAAAAAAGATCGCCTATGATAATACAAATATCGAAAATTAAATGTAAAACGGAACTTTCGTTGCGTTCCATATTTCAATTATTCGGAAGTGATGGTCGGAAGTACGTCAGAGGTCCAACAGGTACCAGATTCAACGTAAGGTATTAACTTCCAACCGTAAAACACGGTGGCGGGAAGATTGAAGTTTGGGGTGCATTTTCTGACGGTGGCGTTGGCCCGCTGGTAGAAATTCAAGGCAACGTGGACGCTACAATGTACAGAAATATATTGCAAAACCATATGCTCCCATTTGCAGTGAAAAAATGACGCGTGGTTGGGTTTTTCAACACGATAACAACCCCAAACATGCTCCACGTCTTGTAAAAGATTGTCTTAGAAGACGAAAAGTACGCCTTCTCGACTGGCCATCGCAATCACCAAACTTAAATCCGATTGAACTTGTGTGGCAAGACCTGAAAAATCGCGTTGGAACAAAAATCCCTCTAACACGGTGGGATTGTGAAATCATTTGCGACATGAGTGGAAAAACTTGCCACAAGAACGGATCTCACAACTAATAGTGTCCATACCTCATCGATGTGCCGCGGTTATCGCTGCTGAGGGCATGGCAACAAAGTGAAGAAGGTCGAATCTCGTTTTGTTATTTTCAAAAATATTCGTTATATTTTTTACACAATATGTACGCAGTATGTAGCCCAATACTTTTGCACACTCGTTAAAGAAAATGTGATGGACAATCAAATATTTAAGAAGAATATCTATGTATATACTTAATTGTTTTCAAATAAAAGTGAATAAATGATGTTATAACTCGTTAATTTTTCCCCACCGTAGTATTCCAATGCAATATGCCTGAAAAATAGGATGACCGAAAACTTTTGCACGCAACTGTATGTATACGGATGCGAGCACGGTCTTACATACTGGTCTTCAGCCTCCGACGATTTGGCCAGTACGGCTATATAGATTTTTTTCTTTCTCGTAGCTGCCACCAGTACGGTAGTGCTGTCGAAGAGAGATGAAAACAGATTGTCGATACCTTTCTAATAAGCTAATCGCATTTTACGAATTAATACGATTTATCACTTTAAAGCAATATCAAAGCATACACGTTATATTGTTAGTCCATCGTCAAATGTACACAACCTCCAATACCACACACTAGAGGCGTAATAACTCGCAATCCCTAAGCGAGTGTTATGAACATGTATCAGTTTTTAAACTTCTCTACCAAAGTGCCTGTATGGCCGCATCAGTATGTTTTCTGACTTGTAGCGTCGAGTATGTATGCATATCTTCGCCGCATAGATAGGACCCTAAAAAACAACTTCGAAATAATCACTCACAACCTAGATACCAGAGAATCCGTCAGAATTCCCACAAAAAGTATAGTTAAATTCGTTGGCGTAAATCTAGACAATCTCTCACGCGGTAACAAACATTGGACAATACAGCTCAATAAAGCCAATCCTCGATACCACTCGCTGGCTCGACTTATGCACAACAAGTTCAATCCATCCATAGCGAAAGGAATAATATATCAAATCCTTATCCGACCGATACTAACTTATGCGGCACCAGTCCTGTGGAATTTAGGAGCGACTCAAACCGAAAGTTCGAACGAAAGTGTCTACGCACCGTGTAATTTCTACACCAATCACAAGAGTCACAATTCCTACACAGAGGCAAAAATTCAATAGTATATAATACGGCTGACATACCAAGAATTGACAATTTTATGATTAAACTCACTAGAGATTACTTCGCTGACACCGCTCTATCGGCGAATGTCACCATTAAATCGTTCAATTTGAATGCATTGAAAAATACACGCAGCTAATAACAAATTACCAATCAGTCATGCCTACATGATGCATAACAGACAAAATTCCATATATGATATGACTATACCAAATGTTGACAAAAATAACGACCATAGACTCATGGGAAACGGAAGAGAAGGAAACTATAAAACATTTTAACAGAACTTAACAAAGTGAAAACAAATTGATCAGAGCTCGACTCTTATCTGAAGACGGATCAGATCTCAAATAGGAAAAATAAACATAAATAATTAGATATGTTTTCCTACCTTGTAAACACACATTATGGCATAAGAAATGCTTATCTTAAATGAGCCCTAATATACGAAAAACTCACCCTAGTGAAATTATCTTGTTGTTTTACTATTTATAAAAATTACTATAATCGTGGTTTTTTTTATAGCCAATATTACACATTTCCACGCAAAACATAAAACGATACATAAGAACATTATTCACAGAACTCTGATATGTTTTATCATATTCTATAGAAATATATTATTAAACCTAGAGATGCTGACACAACCCAGCCTAAAGTTTAAAATATATGCAAAGATAAGATGCGTTTAGTTTTTGAAGATTACCCGTACGTAAAAAACCAAAGACTGTATGGCAATGTATACAATGAATAAAAACTTTAATACATTTTTTTTATCTCGTAGTGTCGACTCTTTGGTTCAAACCCGAGAAGTATTTAATTTTTTTCTGACGTACAACATACGTTTGTAAATCTTGATTGTCACTCATTTTTTAATATCATATAACGTTCAATAACGTTGTATTTTGAAAACATACAGTAGTTGTGGACTGAATTGAAGGAAATTATAAGAAGTGAAAAACGATTGTAGTAATTGAAAACTCATCGCCGTCATTGGGCACCGTGCGGTGGCGCAACCAGCGCAACTAATCGCGATTAAAACTCCGCACAATCGTCAAGGACGCGCCACGTTCAAAGTATCCCTCGTCCCCAACCACTGCGAACCGCCCTTCCAGCGTCGTTTAATGCTTCTTGACGCCGGTGGTCTCAACATTATCGACATCGACATCCAATTATGCGACACCGCGCTCGAATGACTGAGCGTACAAAGGGGCGAAACGAGGACGGAGACTGAACGCGCCCCCTGATGCGTCCGATTAGAACCACTCGGAACTACGATAGGGAATCAAAATATATATTCCAATTGCGAACTCTGTTGCGAAAATGCAGTAGGATCAATTGTGTGTAAAATCCCGATCCCGTCATGCTCATATTCTCACCGGAAGAAAGTATTGCAAATCAACGTGTTTTCGGGGCCCCACGATTATGCAGACTCGTTAACCAACTTAGAATTGAAATCCGTAAGCGAACCAGTCCGACCTTCGCCATTTCAACATTCGCGAGTATATAAGACCGTGCGGGTGACTCGCGGTGATATATACGGTTCTTTTTCGCTCTCTTTTTTCCCCGTTCGTATACACAACAAGATGAGACGAATCCGCGTACAAGAGGGCGAGGAGGAATTAGGAATGTGAGGTGTATAAACGCCAAGGACCTGTCGGCATGCGATGAGAAGAAAAAGGAGAAAAAAGAAATTTCATTGGAACATCGAGGAGGCTAAGGTAATATCTGCTCTAACTTGGCGCATATAGTGAGGTACTTTTTTGCACGAACGTCGAGCAGACTTTCGTTACGGGATACTCGCAATATAAAAAGTTATGACGTATAGATATATAGATATTTGAACACAGATCGACGAGGCTGTTCCCCGTCACCCTAATACTTAACCCCGTCCTCAATCTCACCCTTAACTTCATCGTCAACCGCAATCTCGACCCGTGTGCCCTCTCAGCTCTCGCCCCGCAGTTACCCTATAGCTCTCGCCAATCCACGATGATTCTCTATCTCCGTTGCTCCAAGACTCTATGTTTCCATGATCCCATGCCACACTCCCAGATGTCAACCTTCCAGTCTTTCTTTCTCTCTCTCTCAGACAATTTCGAGGCGCCTGTCTCGCAGCATTTATCAGCTCCGGGGATCGGAATAAGTGTGTCTTATGATCCTCACGTTGGACAAGACAATGCAAGCGCGTGTGCGGATTTATGTATGCATATACAGGGTGAAGCGACATCTATTAGAAGTAGAAATGTTGTTAAACCTATCAGACGTAGGAGAAAACTTGTCCTACAAAAGTTGCACAGTTCGAAAGGGGTCGTTGAGTGCTGGTTGCGAGGTTCAAAAAGGTGGAGGCGCTTCGAAGATTTGAAGGTCATCACTATTTTTTGAAAGGAAACCAGTATTTTTTCAGAATATTTGTCGAGCGATTTTAAAAATTAATTCACACACCAAGTTTTAAGATGAGCGATCACGATTTAAAATAACCAATCAATAAAACAGGAATTTCAATGTTTTTAGCCTTAAATCGATTGGAAAAACGGTGCAAATATTTACTCTTATAAAAGGTGCTTAAAGTGATGGCCACTTTCGAGGCACGCTTACAATATGGCTCGTGTTGATTGTATCGTTTTATTGATCACTTCAGTATATATTAGCGAACAGGCTGCCGATTATTCTTTCTTGTATAATGATATTTCAGTAATTTGATGACGATTTGGGCCATCTGCCGTACACGATAATACATTTGTACATGATCCTTATTGGTGCGTATACGATGGATAATACAGTTGTGGCGGGGAGATTTCTGGGCCAGTGACGGAGCTGCACAAGATAAGCCGCTTTGCAAATTTCGCTCATAACCGCCTAAGAGGGTGGAAGTTTATTATCGTGCCTGTTGTTACTTACCTATACTATGAATCCCGTAACGATTATTACGTAGCAATAGCCCTTAAGCTCTAATCTCATTACCGGTTCGACGGAGCGTGCTACTCTGTAGAAGAATCAAACGACGCGGACCCTTAAATAGAGAATGGGTTTAGGCTCGTATTGTAATTGCCGGGGAAACAAAATGTTTTTCTGCACTTCTTCGATACTGCGTTCACGATGGGAAGCGAAGTTGACAATTGTCCGTGCTCTCAATCCGTGTACGGTGTGTGGTGGAACACATAGCAGTATATTTAGTAGTTATATATTTTGTGTGGATATATATCTAAATATACGAAATTGATTAAAAAAATAATCACTGATTTTCTTAAATTGTCGTAAAGTGCACCGTTATGTGCCAATTTGCAAAGATGGCAATCGCAATTTTCAAGCATTTTCCTAATTTCAGCTTGAAATCGTAGTTTTTTTCGGGTCTCAAATAAAAAGAATAGGTACAAAATGTTCATAAAGACCAATAAATGTGATTTTTGTCAGAAAAAATCAATTTGCTGGTTACCATTGGGTCAGGGCGCTGCCTGAAACAGAAAAAAAAATTGTTCTTGAGACTGCTAATGAGAGTGATCACAAAAATTTTCATTGCATTTTCTATCTATTTTTTTTTCTTACTTAACGGGTCTGCTCACGTTTGAGACTTAAAAAACAGGTAGATTTTCAATATTTATTCCGATAAGTGTATTGGGATGCCGAGGTCGTGATATTACAGACAATTCATAGTCTTGGCGAGATTGAGTTATTATTTTTTTAAATATTGACAAGCAATAAGATTATTATAGTTTAAACAAAGTGCCGCCGATGCTGCGTGGCCAATCGGTGTAGGTGGTTCTGGCAACTAGGGTAATCTCGAAAGAAAAAGTGAAAAATGTACTTTTAGTGTAGTAATAAAACTTTCGAACGACCGCATACTTTTTTGGGATTTTGAAAATTACGGAAATAACCGGGCGTAGAAAAAAAGTAAAAATTCAATTTTTTTATTAAAAAGAACAACTCATCTTTTATTTTGAACAAATGGATGAAAATATTAAAACATCATTAAGTCATGCAATAAAAAAAATAAAAGGAACTATGCTCTCTCCGAATGGGAAGAGAATCTGGCTAGGCATACTGGTTCAGGACTGATTTTGAGATACGACTTTTCATGCAGAAATTGTCGTAGGGATCCGTGATTGTCACAGCGGATTCCTATATTAAAACGTAACGTTCGTAAATTGGATTCTGATCGGGATTTCCCATTGGAACCCATTGTAAGAATCCAATTTGAATCCTAAGGGATTCCTCATTATGGAACGGAATCCGATAGGATTCTTTGTAGATTCCATCGCATTCTATACGTTGAATTTCTAAACAAAATATATAAATATACGAAATGAGCAAATCTTAAGAGAGTATAATAATCGTTCAAAAGAGTAGGGCAAAGCGGGGTCTTATGAGCCGCGGGGTCTTCTGTGTTGGGGTGTCACGGCGTGAAGAAATCCTGGTGTTTCTATGGAGCTCATATTGGCGGCATGGCGTGACGTAACTATGTTGTGCTCATATCGAGCTTATATAGGTATCTCGGTGTGAAAAATAGAAAATCCAAACATTTTGAATAAAAAATCTGGTAGTGTTTTTTGTTTCCATATGCTTTACTTATGTTCCTGCCTATATGATAATTGGATTAAAACGTATCCTGCCTCGTTGAAGTTTCTACTTACCCTCGCGATTTGAACCTACGTCTTATAATTTTAGAGCTTAGCGCGCTACCTATTCAGCCATTATAACACTTGTGTAAACTTTCTTTGTTTCTGTGTCTATTTGTATCATTCTTGATTTTTATCAATATGCATATCGTCGTCATATTGCGCTCATGGGATGTATCACCGAGAAATATGCATATACAGTGAGAAACCAATATATTTCCATGTACCAGGATTTGTTAACTATTAACAAATGGTGAAGTTGGATATGGCGAACCAAATATCTTCTTACAGTTAATAAATTATTCATTTGGGCCTCTGAATTGTCACAAATACAGATTTGGTAATAGTTGAGAAATGGGCACTTTGAGGGGCTATACCAGTGTGACACTTTTTAAAAATCGATTTTTTTTTGCCTTTTTCGACAGTTTATACTTTCAAGAGTATCCTGTAAAAAAATCAAGGCCGTATCTCCAATCATTTTATCTTGTAAAAATCGATAGTTCAATCTTTAAACGCGTTTTTCTCGAAATTAGATTTTTCAAATTTGCTGACATTGTAACTCAAAGAGCGATCATCCGATTGACTTTAAATTTGAACTGAGTACTCTTAAATATATTTACTCTACAATGACGTAGGATATTTTTGATTGGACGAATATGGACGATTTGGCATTTAAAAAAACGACCATTTTATAGGCAAGAAAACAGACTTTTTTTCATAACTACGCCATCTTGTTGGATTTTGATATTTTTCGAAAATCCTACCTCATTGTACAGGAAATACCTTCCACTTTGACGACCTTTTTTCCTTTTTCGGTTTCAGATACTCAATCGGCCGGAATCGTGTCAGCAGTGGAGGATTTTTTTTTGCGCCTCCGAAGGCAGAGCATAAGTCGCTTGGAGCTCAATATTTTTCTATGAAAAAATTATGTAATATAGTTCATATATAGCCAAATATATTCTTAATTTTTCGAAACATTGAATTTAGCGCTTTTCTTCCAAAAAATTCCCGAAAATCACTCAAATTTTCAGCGTTCACACTGGTATAGCCCCTTAATGCAACATACCCGTTCTTAACAGCCAATAGATATGCAGTTGGTCTAACCCAATGCCTCGTATTAATATACTACAAATACTTGTTTCCTATAACTGAGGTGTTTATTCAATGAGATCAGTGGAAGTTGTCCCAGATAGTTGAATGATCAATATTTTATATTCGCGCAAATCAAGATTCGTGTATACTTACTTAATGAATATTTGGATAGTCATTCATTGATTGTCGGCAGATGAACGTGCAGTTGAATCAATGTAGCACTATAGTGCTAAGTACATTGGTCAAGTGGGCAAGTGCACAAAGAACAACTCATCTAGAAAAGGAGGAGGAGTTGTGCCTTGCTACTTGTAGAGGGCAAATCGTTAGACAACGAATGGTCCTCTACAAGTAGCAAGTCCGTTAATCAGAGCACAACAAAGCATCAATACGTCGTGAAGTAAGGAACAACTCTCATAGAAAATGGGCGGTCGACCGATCCCGCGGTCGAGGTCTTGACCACCTCTGCTCTAATGCATAATTTAATAATTTCTACACAGACTTTTGAACGTGCCCTGAATATTTGGCAGGTCCCACGAAACAAGCAAATCGTTGATTGATGCCATCGGCGCAGACAATAAATTCACGTTTTCACGGTCACAAACTGATATCCTCTAGGTCAGTAGACATGCGGTCACGCACAGTCTCCAGTGTACCTCGATCGCATCTACGTCGCGTCTGCGCACGATGGAGCTTGCGCGACAAAGGGCTAGAGTAGCGTACAAAGCGAACGGTCTTGCCAAACGTACGATACTTATCTCAAGTAAGGTAAATGTCCCAATTATTGAACAGCTAAGGATCTGGGGGATTGAATTCGGTGAGAAAAAAATATTAAATCAAGAAAAAAACCATCGCTTTCATGTTCAAATGATACTTTGATATTTTTACTTTCGAAAAATCACCGTTTAAATTATTTTTAAATGATTTCAAATGAAAAAAAAAATAACAATATGAAGCATGCAAATGTCCCAATTATTGAACACTGGAAGTGCCTATGTCCTTAATATTGAACAGGCATGTCCCAGTTTTTGAACACTCTCGAGAGTTCTTTTTCCGTTCTGAAAATATTATTTTGGGTACAATGTTAAGAAATGAAAGCAAAATCAAACACTTAAATAATCTTTTATTACTCATGTAAAAATTGAAAAATATATATTTAGTCTCTTTTGACAGGTTTTTGGTTCATTCGCATTTGGTTTATTTTTGCTTATCAACTTGAACTTTATTTTATTTTTATTTTCAGCTTCCTCGTTTTTATGTTCTGTTGTTGTTTGATTTTGTCGCAGCTTGGCTCCCTGAAATATCGGTGAGCAAAAAATATTGAACATTACATTCGCATTTTTAGGTTACATTTAGGTTATATTCTCGTTTTACTTTTCTTTTTATGTTTATTGCACGAAAATACAAATAAAAAATATATTTGACGATCTTAGAGTTATTAACAAACAAAATTTTCATTCGGATTTCTTCAACGGATTTATTCAAACAAAAACTTACAGTTTTTGTTTGAATAAATCCAATTCACACGATCTGTCACACGTTAACTGTCTCGATGTTTTAATGGGTTTAATGACGCCATCTTGGAGAATTCGAGTGTTCAATAATTGGGACACACTGCATTTTCTGATCGAACACCGTATTTTTTAACAAATAATTAATTAAAAAATGTTTAAATTGTTATTTGTAAGAAATTTTCTAAGAAACCTAAAACGCCTTTACTTTGTGAGATGCGACAGTTTTTGAATTTTTTATGCCCTTACGCATGAAGCGGCGCGTCTTAGCAAAAACGATAAGCAGTTACCACGAGACGTCAAATCGGGTCACCGTTGCTGATTAAATAATTTTTTTCTCTATTAAGGCAGTACTCTGCTTTACAGGCTTCAAAAAATCGATTTGAAGAAGAGGAAGGATGATTGTATGGCCCGGGGATAGCTGATTAACATCTAATTAGTGTAAGCATTCAAAAACTTATATATTTTTGGACCGAAAACTTTAAAGCCCGTTTTCTCGAGTTTTCATTTTCACAAGTTTTAGAATACGGTGTCGGCGATAGCAAAAACAATATATGTCCGATCGAAAAAAATCAAAGCGATCTAGCTTCAGTATTAAATTATCTTATATTTGAACTAAAAAAATTGGACAAAAGTACTATTTAAATTACTTGTTTTGCAGCTTAAAGTGAATTTTTTTTTTTTCAAAAAAGTGAATTTTTTTTTCAAACTTCGAAAAAATTTCGAATTTCATCATTTCTTCGGTATTTTTTTAGTTCATATAGAAAAGGAACTTATAAAAACTATAAAAAAATTTGGTTCGACTGTTTCAGATGCATCGCACGACCTCCATCACCGGCACCGATTTACAAGTGCAGACTCCAGGCGCCCCAGAAAAATCGTTACAACATTGAAAAATTTCAATATTTTTTAATAATAAAAATTGTTTTTTAAAGCTTGAATATAATACACTATCGTCTCAAAATTTCGTTTACCGCAATCATTTCCTTCCATTTAAAAAAAAATGCTGAAAAAAACACTTTTTTTCCGCTTTTAAAGCAGACTACTGCCTTAATTAAAGCTTTTTTTTTTGCACAAGTAAGGTAACATTTCGATAGCTCAAAGTTCCATATATGTAATTAAATTTTTATAAATAAGTAAATGGATGCAGGTGAATGAGAAATAATAAGAATACAAAATAGTGTTCAATAATTGGGACCTGTTCAATAATTGGGACATTTACCTTACAGATTTGTTAACTATTAACAGTAATTATGCAGTTTGAGGACTTTTCCGAAGAAGAACGGGTATTTTTTTTGCCATGAAATTGTTTATTCCATTATAGTGAGTGATATTCCGTGGGGGGGGGGGGGGGGGGGGGGGGGGGAGTCTGACATTTCCCATTCATTCCATACGTTAAGGGGTTTTGGAGTTTGCGGGAACGAGGGACGAAATGGCGCAATTACGGACATTTCAACGCCTAAATTGGGAGTGGAGAGTGGGGGGGTTTGTAAAAAAGACCTTCCTGAATACAATGCCGAAGAGCTATCGGAGTGGACACCCCCCCCCCCCTGCCCACGTTGACAGTTTGTCAAAACACACGATTTCAAGGACGAGACTGAAAATTGGATCTCAATGGGATCTCAATGGAATCCAATTGGATCTCAATGGGGACTCCCTATGTGCAGTGTCTCTAACAAATCCATATAAAGATATGAGTGCATCTTAGGACTAACCGAAAAATTTGTGCACCGGATCACGGAAGAATTTTTTTTTTCGTTGATCCAACAAATACGTGTTAAGAAGATCAAAAAATTCTTAAACGACGTCAGTAGTGAAATAGCGTGGAATCCATTCAGATTACAATGTGGACCTTGCGCGCGGTGTCCCTATCAAATCCCTATGAGGATGCGGTAGGATCTGGGGACGTCCAAAGAAATTCCTGCACGGGTAACGCCGTATCATAAAACATAGTTTCGAAAAAAAACTCAAGAGAAAAATGGGTGAATCGCAGCGGGTGGTTTACCCTAGCGCAGTTGGCGTCTCACCCTTTACAAAAATCGTCATAACACGGTCAATTTTTAAAAAAATGTCAAAATATTTGTTGCAAATTGAGACCCTAGGCTATACGATTATACAATTTTTAAAAATCACTGCTCCATATGAAAATTGGGAAATGGGAATGACAACTGCCACTTTTCATCGCTGGCCGCGCTAGCATAGCACGCCCCGAGCGAGCGGGTCTGAGCGTTTGTTTTGAACCTGACATCAATTAATTATTTAATTACGATTTCTCTAATTATTTACGTCTGGATTGCTGTTTTTGTAAGTCGTTCAGTGTTGTGCGTAGGATGTACTGCTGAAGGAACACGTTTTTTTCTAAGGATGTCGCCAGGCGCATACAGTGGGAAATAGCTGTCACCTTGGCCCCTCTGCTTCTGAAAATGGATTTCAATTCTTCGACTCTTGAGTGAGCAAATTTATTCTGAGTACTCATTGCACACAACACAGAATGCATAGATGTCTCTCTTCTCTGCACACAATAACAAATCAACTCTGCAATAACTTTAATATCTTTCACAGATATGTGGTACAAACAGTGACGTGGGTCGCTCTAAAAAGTCCGTTTTAATAACGGAACTACGACAACATTTTATACAAACGAAAAATGGAAATTTTTTATGTTAAAATATTATATTTTCAAAAAATACGTAAGTATAATCATTCACTTTCGAGGACGTGACGTGAGTCAGAAATGATTGGGACGTGCTGAAGTGGCACCATCTGCCCCGAGCGTTGTGTTGCCTTTCCCATTGGCTAAAATGACTTGCGCCACGTTTCACAGTTGAAACAGCTCAATTTGCGCGTGAATATTTTTTCTCGTTCTCAGATATTAACGTTTTCTCGCTACGGCAATGATGATAAAAATAGTATCGAGTTTTTTCCACCCTTATATATATATACATAAAGGTGATGGTTATACATATATAATTGATCGAAGTAAAATATGTACAGACATAGTGCGCGCGCGCAGGACAATAAATTTTGCGTAACAATAATGATAATAACAATGCATGTAAGAAATAGAGAAGAGCGGTTAAGTGGAGCACGATATGGGACTACGATCGGTTATATAAATTAAGGTCGTAAATATGTCCGTAGTCTTGTAGGAAACGGGGTGAAAATGGGCCTGCGACTCGTACCTTACCAGTTGGCCCCGCGGGCGCGCGACACGTTATCCCTTTGTTCCCCTGAATTTATGGCTTCCCGCGGAATTTTCCCCGCGTGCGTTAGACGCTCCCCCCGCTCTCCCGTGTCTCATCTCCCTCTTAACGCCGCTCTGAAGTTGCCCTTTTCTCTTCTCTCCCTCTCTCACTCTCTCTTGCTCTCGCTCGTGTGACATTGAGATCTTCATTCGGCGTCGTCCGTGTCGCGATACGTGCCCATTCGCCGTGTGTGTTCCATCGAACATGCCGTATTCGTCCTGACAATGTCACGGGTATATCGGTGATAAATAAAGAAACCGGGACCGTTAGCCCCTTTCGCGCCAATATATATACCATAGCCGTTCGATACTCGCAAATAACAGACACACATACCGTGTGTTTTGTTTACTCGGAGTTTTTTTGCCCCCATATATCGAAATGCGGAATATAGTAGATTTTGGTTATAGGCTTGTGATTTACTGTCCACGTGGTGTGTGTATGCACTAGTGGAATTCATTCTGGACATTTAAAAAAAAAACAGAAATTAGCTTTCTTTGATATCTACGCAGAAAATATATATTCTTCTACGACAAAATGATACTGTAATTTTTTAATTTTAATCTCCAATGTTTGTACTTAATATTTGCCTTAAGGGATCATCACAGTGTAATGGGTCGAAAAGCTGACTTTCGCGATTTTTTTTCGATGGTTAAAATACACCAATCAGTCTGGTTTTTTAATGTCAAATCAAAGCACTCTTAAAGCACAGAAAGTAAATTTCAAAACGTCTATTTTTATTTTTTTTTACATTTTTTTAACGGTTGAAAATGTCTTCGAAAAAGAAGGAGTCCTCGCAGTGTATACGGTTGTGGCCGTAAATATTAGCTGAAACAAAATTTGTAAAAGGATTATTAACCAGTATGTAAGCAGCTATCTTGGTATGAAGGTTTTTTAAAAATCAAAATTGACAAAATGTCGGCGGTTTGAAAAAAGTATCGAATTTAGCCTATTTTTTCGACAGTTTTTCGTTAAAAAAATATGAAGATTAAAAAAGCTTCCATAGCAAGATAAAGAATGGCGTGAAGATTGTTGTATAACATGTGAGACGGATAGCTTGAAAACTCTTCCTTTGAAAGTGAACACCGTTTTTAGAAACAACATTTCAAGAAACGCGCGTTTAACGTTTCGAGTGCGGAATTTTTATACAAATTGTCTACTTACGATCAATCGGCGATGCCAAGTCCACGATTATAACCGCTTATACTGTCGAATAATGCAAAAAAATCGATTTTTTGAAAATTTTACACTGATGAATCCTTAATAAGCATACTTTGATAAGAATATTAAATATAAATGATCATCACGTAAAAATGGTCAATATGTGCGGAATTCAAATAAAGTTGACGTGTCCAGAATTTATTCCACTAGTGCAGATATTTGTGCTAGGAATATATGCGCAGTTGGTTTCGCGGATTATGGTTTTTTTTTAAAGTCTTTCTGGATTATTAGTATAACGAACATATAGTATTCCACTATAAAATTATGCTGGTAGGGTTCAGATAAGATGTCGCGAAGATATCCAAGAATTTTTTGTATGTTGTCGAGAGGGCCTAAATACAGCTCGACTGCCGCCACCGCGTCCACGGCGAGAAGACATTTGAATCCCGTGTTTCGAGCGAGTGTAATCGGACGCGTGCGGGGTGCGTTTATTCAGTGCGCTTGCTTTCCCTTTGTAAGTCCAGTACTTGGAGCACGCTGAGGTATAATTGGATGTCGATGTCGATAACGTTAAGATCGTGCTGCGGGGTGTTGAGAAGCATTGAACAGGGTTGAATGGGAGGTCCGGCGGGGGATAAAGCTTGCAAAGGGATGCTTTCAATGACGGCAGGTCGTTGAGGGTTGTGGAAAGTCGCGGGTAGGTTGGCGATATCGCGACTAAGTATGCATCGCGCATAGCCGGATCGCGGGTATAGTAGATGTGGTGTTATCCGTCCCGGAGAAAAAGTCTACACCCTGGAGACGAGAGAGAGGAAGAGCTTGTGTGAATTGACAAAAACGTTGGCGCGCCAAATGAAAAGGTGTGTAACCTCGAAATCGAGGCAATATTTATGTAGTCAAATCATTTTCACCACGCGCACGCCAAGGAAGACTCGGCTGCTGCTACTCTTCTCCTTTTCAAAAAATAAACAAGTAGAAGGAAGAAAAAATATCTCGGAGGGAGGGGGGGGGGGAGAGAGAGAGAGAGAAGAGAGCGGAGCGTATTGTAGACGCGACAAAGGGCGCAAGCCCTATTGAAAGTAGTCCAGTTCTCTGTTGACAAGAGGGGCTTTTGCTATTGGACAGGAGAGGGGTGAGTGCGAGGAAAATATGGTTTGTGACGCAGTGCTGCCTGATGCCGATGGTGATAGTGATGGTGAGGCGCGGTGACGCGCTCTTGATGGGTCTAGTTGGTACGGTGCCCTGGATGGTGATGGTGGTATGGATAGCGACGCTGGTAATGGTGGTGGTGGTGACGAAGCCGCTGCCTGGGGATGCACAATAGCCCCGTTTAAATTAAATTTAAAGTGTTATCCCCCTGCGGCATATAGGTGGCCATTGTATACAGAAGCGGCTCGGTATGTCGCCTGAGAACGCGAAGGGAGATCCTTAAAGTTGTCCCCATCGAGCATGCCCAAGTCCTTGTTGGCCTATGGATCATGCGACTATCTCTACGGATCCTGCCTACCGTCGGGCTACATCGAGTTGTCGCTCGAGAAATTATCCATCAGCGATTTACCGATTGACAGCCATCTCAGTAGACGCGCAGTTTCGATTTTTCGAGTCGCCGTTTAAATTAACCTGGGTCTTACGTTATTTTAGGCCTTGGTAAACTACTCTTTTGGGTTGTAAATTCAAGCATAATTGCTTGACATGACTCCATTATGGAAGTGGTTGGCTCAGCAGGCCAGGATCTGCCTCAAAGTCGTGCTTGCAAATAATCCTAGGGAGCAGTAAACAACCCCCTTTGGCTCTGCTCTGAGCAATGAGTCTTTCATGGATTCGGGGTAAACGGATGGCTTTGCACAAATGTGGAGCGATTATGCCTAACCGTGTACCGAAAATAAAATGGTTATGAAAATACATTCGTACATTGGGTTGATAATGGGCAATGAGAAGATGACTTATGAGGCATTACAACGATAACTACTAATGGAAATCAAACCATTATCCAAGGGCGTACTCAGCGAGGGGCAGGGGGCAGCTGCCTTCCCTAGAAGAAAAAATAAAGTCTGTTGTCCCCGCCCCTGTGCCTCGAAACTAATATGAGCTGCCCTCCCCCCTAGCTTAGTGCCGTTATCCACTACTTCGATGAAGAATCAACGAAACGCATATGGCTATCCACTACTCAGGTGTAGTGAAGTCGCAAACCATCATTCGCTAAGTTAGTGATGGATCATGGAAATGCAAATAGTTATCCATTACTTTAGTACTACGTGTTAGAATCAACAACTGCTATCCATTGTATTGATGATGTATGATGGAGATGCCACCATTGTATCTGCTTTTTCAGTTTATTTTCAGTGTAATGTCAGTGAGTTTGATATGATAGGCAACAGAAATACAACCCTCTGTCCATTATTGTCATTTATAATAAAATCGATAATGCATTGCATAATCGGTGCATCATCAGGAAGCCGAAGCCCAATCAGTTTTTTTTTCATTGCAGCAGTTAAGAGACTTTTTGGAAACCCCACATATCCTGAGCAGTAGAGCCCCTTTCTTGCCGTCAATATTCTAACTGGAAAATAAGTTCCATGCCATTACCACTGCAATGTTTGAGGTACAGTTTATGACAATTTCATAGCCTGCATCCACATCCTTCTTGGATCGAGCCTCCGGAACCGTATTCTCGTAAGAATAATTCGGCCTTCGCCTGCCTGTCAGAGACAGAACGATCAATCCGCCTGCGCTGCAACGTTAGGGAAAGCATCACAAAAGCCAAGGGCAAGTGTTCGGCAGACCCTCCAATGGCAGCAGAGCGAGGGGATTACACGGCCGTTGCTCAATGGGTTGACGAGTTTGGACGTAACCTCAAAATTAACCCGCACATATCGGGCAACTTGGTTTGGATTTTTTTTTAGTGCTTCCACCATATGGTCGTCACCTTACACTTTCGAACTACCGAGCTGAACTACGAACTTCAGAGCTTTGCAGAAGTTGATGGTGTTCATCAATGGGACTTAAACTCTTCCCCAAACCCAAACAAACTACTAGGATCAATTTTTCGGCGCAGCAACCTGAAATTCTATTCCGATACCTGTCGAAACTGCCGGACATGTTTGGGAATAAGATGTTACGAATTCACAACTAGGGACAGAAAACCCCACATCGAATCAGATGATCACAATCAGAATTACAAACCACGTCTTCACTAAACGAGCCATTCCTCACTGCTGGAAAAAAACCCTGTCGTTCCAGACCTGTATATAAGACCACGGTGGCAAGTGAAGTGACTTTGGTGCACGGTGTAGGGAGAAGCACCTGCAGGCCAAGGTGTCATCCAAGGTGCCGCTGTCAATGGCACAGCGGATCGGTGGAGTGGCCCGGTGAATGCCCCGAGTGGGAGAAGAGACTGAGGATGTGCAACGAAGGAAAGGAAGAGCCGGAGGAACAGGAGGCGCGTGGAGATGAGGGAGAGGGACCACCAAGGGAAACTAAGCGACATAAAGCGCCCGAACGAAGTGACGTTATGGGGGCGTAAAGTGAAGCTGGGAGGAGGAAAGGGTGGTAGGGAATGGAGAAAGAAGCAAAGAAGGCGGGCGTAATCGGCAAAGAGGGAGTGACGACGATCGAGGAGGGAAAGAGGCGCCCGGAACGTCCTGAGGTGCAGTGGTGGGGGCTTGGCACGTGGTGTGAGGAGGTCAACAAGAGGAAGGGATGAAAGTTATGGAAGTAGGATTTTGTGGAGAAAACGCTTTCGAGCCGGAAGGGGCAAAGGGACGCTTCGATCCGTGGAGGAGAAGAAATCTGGTAGATGGCTCTTCGGGCCACGTACACGTGATTTCATGACGTTACCTACACATATCACATATGTGCGGTAACTGCCGGCGAAGCGCGCGTGCGACGGCTCATGGTAGCGTCAAGGTAACTTTCCATTCGCTGTATCATGGAGGCTATAGAAGAAGGAATTCGTACTGGTAGGGCAAAATTTAGAAGAAAGTGGATACAAAAATGGAGAAAAATACTACAATTCCGATCTTCTACGATAGTTACCAATCACTTGGGCTGGGATTAACATTTCCTCTTAGAATCAGCCTTAAATGTTTACCCCTTCGAGTGAAATTATGAAATAATTGACCATTACGCTTTTCATTGGGGTAAAATCGTTCATGAAAGACGTTATCACGCGAGCTTTTGAAAAACTCAAAGTGGCTCCATCGACGTTTGGATATCAAAGCATATTTAAGGGCTTACACCACTACAAACGTCTAAAATTAAGGGATCTTAGGTGGAAGAGGAAGTAAGAGGATAATAATATTCAAGGATGTTATTAGTCATATGTTCAAGTAAACAAAAAAATTATATTAAGAAATTATACAATATGGTGACGCTGGAGACATTCTCGCGAGGCATGTTAAATTGGAGACGCTCTGCGGCATGCAGTATAACTGACGCAATTTTGAATGTGAGAAAAGGTAAAAAGAATGCTATTATTTTACACGAGTATAGCTAGAGAAATACGTAGGGGATTTTGAAGATATGAATTTTTGTGTAACCGGCAAGCATTTGAAGCAAAAAACTCAATTTTCCACAGAAAAAAGAACAATCATTTGTTAATAACTAATTTTATAATTAACTCATGGAAAATCCCGTACGTATTTCTTTTCGGAATGTTATTTTAAAGAAGTGCTCGAAATTCGGAGTGAAGAGAATGAACATTCTTGGAGTTATGGTGCGTGCCGTTTTGAAAAATTGTGTCCCGAGAAAAACGGTCGACGCCTCGTATACGGGCCTGCCACTGCCACCGCAGACGCACACGGGCCTACGGACCTTTGTTTTACACGTACCAAACTTTTTTCCCCTGCTTGCAGATGGTTCAAAGCATCTCCTTTGAGCATTTAAGAGAAATTCATTTTTTGCAAATTCCACAGTGGTGTTGCCCTTAATGCGAGTTTTTTTCTTCCGGATCCTCCAAAAACTATAATTACCCCCTGTTCGTCAATCCACATAGATCAACCGGAGGTGGGAAGAAATCCACCAGCCGGAATGGTCAACGTCATTGCTTGGGGGTTTGTGCATGTGTGTCGGTGAGTCTGCTGTTGCTGGATACGGGATTCGCTAAGGGCGTTTCAACCAAACTGCCTGAGTGGCTTCTTTATTATCGCAACGCGACAAAAACGAATTGAATGGGGACCGGAGAAAAGGGCGCGGAGGGGGGGCATAGGGGAAGATACATTTGGCGAGATAATAAGTGCGTGTACTCCATCTCTCGCAAACAGCTACTCGGAAAGCACAGTAGCTCTCTCTCTCTCTCTCTCTCTCCCCTCTCGCTCTCTCTCACACACTCTGTCTCTCTCGACTGCTGCTGTCTCCTTTATCATCGAACAATGGGAACGTATTAAACTAACAGTGCACTGGCAATTGACACAAGTGGCTTGCGTTTGTGTGCCGAAGAGCGACTCGCTTTTCTATCTGCGGCAACGCGCGTTCACAGTTACTATATTTCTAAGGGCCCGCCCAAGAGAGCGCCCATTGCAGCCTCGAGAACGCCCGGTTGCATAATGGGGTCAGTGCACCGTATTAAAGTTGCCGCAGTTGTCACAGGTGCAAGACACCCTTTGTTTCGTGCTATTAACGTATCCTCATGTTTCACCTGTACGGGGACAGGGGTGTTTACCTGCCGTGAGAGTGAATGACAGAAATGGAATTTCGTTATGAGGAGATCAGTGGACTTTCAAATAGTGGTATGCAAGTATAGTAAGTTTGCCCTCTGTCCGTTTTTGGACTGCAAATTCATGAAAAAAATGATGCAATTATTTTATCCCGCTTAGGAATCCTCTTCTGCGTGCCAATCAAATTTGGAAATTCGATTTTCAATGGTATCCAACCCAATCGAACCCAAGCAATGTGAAAGTTTCTAATTTGGAGCATTTTTCTTTGCAGAACAGTATTTGGTTAATCGATCTGTTACGTAATATTGTAGGCGCGGAAATTCATCCCGACACCTTAAATTCTGCGGAAGTTGTAGCACAAGAAGACAAAGTCTTTTGGATAGAAATTCATTATACGATTTTATCACAATTCCATCCTGACTTATCGCGTTCGAGTTTGGTACGTGTTCTAGCGATCTATAATTCATCTTAACGATACTAGAATTTTAGTAAATGAAAGCCAGCGGGGTATTTCAATTTTTGCAAAAATTACTGCGTCAAAAGTGAATGTGACGAAGTCCTGTTGTCCACTAAAAGTATTGTTCAATCAGTACGGTTATTTACCTTACGAATCGATACAGCTCGGGCCACAAATTATCTCGTGTCACGAATTAATGAATGAAATTATTTGACTTTCAAATACGTAATGGTATATTGATTAATAGGCATTGAGTGCTGAAAAAGAACTCTTATCTCGGATCTGTTAGCGAGGCTTGAAGGTGAGAAGCATACGCATTGAAAAGTTATGTGAATATTCATACGCGTCGGTCAAAGACCCATTGATGGGTTGTATCGTTGTCTCACACGGAAAAACCTTCGCAACATAACGTATACGCACTGCAAGAAAAACATGTTTGCGTGATTTCGTTGTTACGACCGCAATGCTCGGTGATATAAAAAGTTCGTCTATGGACAATAACATTAGGATCTTAATATCCTACCAAACGCAGAGCAGCGATTATTAATTTTTCGAACGACCGATCAATCATTATTGATTTATTCAGCCTGTGTATCGATTTTTCTCCAAAGCCCAACGATTTAATCAGTAGCAGCGTAAAATGCCCCCTGAATCATCTTTCAAAAGTAACTACGTAGTTACTATACTCTTCCCCCAAAGTGACCAGGCAAATACTTCCCCCGCAGTATCCAAAGAGTAATTAGGGCTTACAGTTTCTAGTCCGCAAAAAGCAACAAGAGACTCACTTTATGGGGTTGATGAATTTAGGCATCACGCTATCTTACCTCATCTCCAAACAGTGGCATATTACGGGTCTCTTATCCGCGACTCTGTCCTCACTCAAAGATTCACTCATACCACGCATCTTTCGTAAGATCTTTTCCACCTTGCCGAACGTAAAATTGTCCAGTGCTACCCAGATCCAACGTCTCAGCAGCCCCAAACATCTCCCCAAAAGAAGGTCACCCAATGTTCTCGACCGATGCGATTGCGGTTGAATGGTAGCCAATAACGTGAATCGCGTTGAGGTTAGCAGCGACGGGTGGCGGTTATGTGTCTGCCGCCACAGCGCGTATGACGATAATAATACGACAACGTTGCCAAACGCGAGAACTCCAAAGCTTTTGAATACGTCGGACAGACGAAGGGTGTGTGCTGGTGGCATGTATGGAAATGAACGCGTTGTAACACCGCCTTTGCAGTTGTGAGTGGAGATCCCGGCACCTCAAAGTTTAGGCAAGTTCTTCATCGTGGGTGAGGCATGTTTAGATGGAGGGTGAAGGACGATTGGCGGGGGGGGGGTTCACACGTTACTGTTACCCCAGCTTCATTCGCCTGGTGATGGAGGCACCCCAACCCTACGCGATTACGCGTATGTGCCCGTATACGACATATCCACATATGCGGATATGTGGTGTCTCCTGCATTCGTCGCGGGAGTGCGAACTTCCCCATCCCGTTCGCCCCGGCTCTTTTGTACGTAGAACCCGACCTAATATTCGGATATGCGAGCTCGGCTTACCTCTCGCGCACGCGTTGCAGAAGTGGAAGTGTCTATCTACACCTATACAGAATACACCTAACTCAAGCGTGATGGTGTTCGGGTCGGGGGGGGAGGGCGTGTTGTATTCGCGCCCGAGTACGTCTACAGCTCGGAGAGAGAATTGTATTTGCTATTCGGGCCTGAACAAATAGTAGCCCTGCCACATGCGACACATCCCGGTACGACTCGTCGACGTGGGTACACTGTGCAAACACCTATTTTCTGAGCCCTGCTCCACTTGTAAGCTACGACGCATTGTCAGGAGATAGCTTGCGTCATGAAGAGAGAAAAAAGTAGGAAACGACTGCTACTGATGTCTATGGGATAAGCGTATGTGGTATGGTGTGTACTTCAACCAAGGCTTACACTGCTGGTGTCTCAGGATCCCAAAGGTTCTGAGAGCTGGGGCTGTAGGCCTAGATATGTTGGATAGAGTTTGAATGGCTGTGTGGCTTACGTAAGCGCTCGGGTCACACTGATTTGCGGCTTGCTCTGCTTGACCCTGGCTCCAGCTAGTTGCATCGTTTAGCACAATGACCCAATCCGGATGTGACCATACTCGGAAACGTGGGGATGTGTGTTTGTGTGCGTGTAGTGTGTGGAGACCCAGTTGCGGAGGGAGTGTCGTCGGGGACGGGTCGGACAAGGTTCGGACGCAAGGTCTTCACCGCGGGTTTTGCAGGACTACTTCAGACCAGGAATTAGCGCGAATCATTGGTCGATCAATCTAGTGCTCGCTACTTGGAACACTTTTCGCGTAACGGGTCTATCTAAGCACCCTGTTCCTTTTTCATTACTTGATACACTTTTCTTAACCTCAAGTACCCAGTTTCAGTAGTCCTCATGCATGGCTAACATACTCTTACTTCCATCGGCATCACTCAACCTTTTTCACCCCAGGAAGTATCATCCCTTGATGGCAAAGTCACCAAAGGGGGAACTCGCCGAAGAAAAAAAATCTTGCGGAATAATAAATCTTGTTGCGAGCAGTCCACGCGTTGTTGGTCGGCTGATCCATTGATTAAAAAGACGAGGGAAGGTCGTTCGGGAAAAAAGTAAAGGCTCATAGTGCGGAACTTTTATTGTGCTGCTCGTTCGCAAAACAAGACGAGGCCCGGGGAGTAGCCAGGCCGATTGGAGTCAACCGCGCGTTCATCCACCCTTCCTCCAATCCCTTTCTATCCATTACCAAGTACTTGGGATCACCCTCCCTTCCGCTGAAGAGAGGAAGACGGAGAGAAAGAGAGAGAGAAAGAGAGAGAGAGAGAGAGGTGAGCAACGATCCAGTATTTCATGGCTCGTAGCATATTGCTAGCCGTGTTAACGTGGTCATATTCCTTTCGGAGTTTACACGCTAATGGAGTTTGAAGTCACTCGCCGCCACGTGCCCGAGTGGAGGTCCTCCGATTTTCGTCAGAAAAGTTCCAAGCGAATCAAGTCGCTTGCTTGTATGCGACGTCAGACTTTTTTTCTTCTCTCTCCCGAGGGAAGCGGTTTTTCGCGCACTAAAATGCTTGTCGTTACTGCTTAATGGTTCTCAAGTAGCGGACACATTTGCTCACTTTGCTCATTTATGCTATCGCATATAGAGCAACAAGCGCATCAAACTGGCATAAGACGTACGAGGATTGACGAGTGCGTACGTGCATAATTGTCAATGACAAAGTAAATGTGAACTCGTTGCCGAAGAATGCGGTTATATCTTATTAATTACTTGGCAGAATCGTGAGAAACGAAAGTTTGCAGTTATGTTGTTAATGGGCTACATCTACGTAGGTGGGTCAAAAATAGAAATTAAAATGTTTCGATTCGACAGTATCACCTTTAGTGGGCGTACACAAATTACGTAACGTCAAGTTTCCCAATTATTGCCCCCCCCCCCCCCCCCCCCGCGTACCAGGACCGTAACGCCTGGCCTGAACCCCCCCCCCCTCTATTCCGTTACGTAACGGGTGCTTTGTCGTCAATAATTGCGATTTTTTTCCATAGACATAACTAATTATGAAAGGATCGGGTTTATACTCATTTAATGAAGGATATATTCATATGGTTTTATACCAACTTTTATGAAAAAATCTTTAAAATTAAGCAAGATATTCTCTTTATTGTTCCATCAATATCTTTATGAAAGATTATCTGTAAATGAAAAGTCAACAATTTATCGATATCTATACAAATGTAGTTATCGTTATGCGTAGCCGTTTTGCAATTTTTTTTACAAAATGCTGACAGTTTGGAAATCTTTTTCTATTTTCAAGGCCCTTTTTTGTATTCAAGCAGTCTTTAAAAATAGTAATTATAAAAATTTTAAAAATCGGCTACGTATAACCTTAGCCACTGCAATTACAAAAATGTCAACAAATTAATCAAAATTTGGTTAATAAGTTTTTGAGTATTCGCATTGGACAAGGTAAAAAAAAATAGTTTCGAGAAAAACGCGTTCAAAGTTTTCGCTCAGTTTTTCTTGATATAGAGTTACGTTTTTTCTAGAATATTGACGATTGAATGATTGGCGATATGACGGTTCTTCATCTTCATTATATTGCACAAAATAATAAGAGCCTGCACCTAATTTACTGTGAACGATGCCACACCTGTAGGGACTGAGGGCACTAACCAGTCGCGCTACCTGTTCTCACTAAAGTGACTGTAACTCTATCAATTTTCGGACTTGTGAATAAAAATGTTGGCAACATATTTTTCAATATATGTACTTTCGAGAATTTCAAAAAATGAAAAAGAAATTTTTCAAATTTTGCTTGGGGAAAGTGGGTGCTACTGTGCAAGTCCTTGCACAGGTGTCCTAACACTCCTGAGATGGATTATCCGAAACAAAAAAATCAAACGGTTTTAGATTCAGTATGTTAATGGCGATCGTGTCATACGATCTTTTATATATGCAAAAATAACAAAATGGTGTACATTTTTCGAAAAAACAAAAAAAAACGTGTTTTTTTTCACTGTTTTTGGTAAAAAAAGTAAATATCAAAATTTAAAAAAATCCTTGACTTGCGCTATAGCTATAGTTGTAAAGAATATGTGGTTAAAATTTCATAAAGATCGGTTCAGTAGTTTCGAAGATTTATCAACAAGCCGTCAAAAAACGTTGTTTCGAGAAAAACGAAATACATACAAAAAAATGTTGTTTATGCATTTCGAAAGTGTATTTATAAAGTGTCATAATTTTTATATCAATATCTATAATATAAACCTATCAAAAAAAAATCATGAACATAGCCTTTTTAGCGTCAGAACTGAGAATATCCCTTAAGCTATATTTCCTGAAAATTGAATTGAAATATTCCTAAAATTGAATGAGCTACAGCTTCTAACAGTCGGCCGGGTGAGCGGTAGCAGCACCAAACATTAAGGTATTCATTTAGAAAATTCTTCTCCTAGTCACATTTTTTAAAGTTTTATCATTAATATTCTCTTTGAACATTCGGCGATCCCCTTTTTTTCATTGTCGTTACGGAATCTTTGGATTTTTTACACGCGTGAGCAGTCCATATCAGCTGTCTAGAGTTATTTAGGGTATAAATTATTAAATCGAAATGTGGTCAGCGTGTCATCTCCATAAAGTGCCGTTCAAATGAGACGATTTTTTAAGTCGTAATTCTTCGTTAAAAGTTCGAGAACTTGGCTTGGAATTATACCAGCATACTAGGGTGTTTTTTTACTTGATAATAAACGAAAATAAGTTACTAGTTAAATATTCGGCTTTGCGAAAGGAATACCTTACACGCGTTTTTTTCGCAACACTGTTTTCACAGTTGGTCGACATGTTATTTCGTGAACCCCTTTATCGAAAAACCCTTCCAAATTTACAGGACATACGATGAGAAACATTCAAAGGTCGTCGATGATCTCATTTTTTTTTAATCAATCATTTTTCAATAGTTACGTTAAAATGACGACTTTTAAAATAGATTTTGTATGCTTACATTTTTATTTGTCGCCACGTTGTTAAAAAAAAAGCTTTAAAAAATCGACGATCGTCAACGATTCATATTTATTATTAACTTGAATAACCCGTTAATTTTTTAGATTCCAGATGGACCATTTGAGACGAAGAGTATCCACCGCCAAACGTCGCGAAAAAATTTTCATCCTCTGCCGGCGGCAATGTTGTTGTTGATTTTCTGATAATTTGTTTCTAAAGCCTGCCAAAATATGTACCTTTGTGTTAAAAAAAAAATGCGTTTCCTTTTCCCCAACCAGCAATAAAACCGACGGAAAAAATCGGTCTTTGTCCATTTTTTCGGGCTTCTAGGTAGCTTGACCCCAATTTGGACAGCCGGTGAGCATTGTCGTTTTTTAAGCCTGTTGCGTTTCAAATACACGTAATGATAGGATATCTCTCTCGAAGGGAATGCATCAATTTCGTCACTTGCTATTTTTTTGAGCAGCGTTTGGTTGCACGCAACTTTGAACGCTTCGGATTTCTGGACGATATATATATCCTGGTTGAACGCTGATCCCGTTACCTAATAGGTACAGGGGGATCGATCCGACTGACAATATGCCCATGGTGTGTTTCTATAGTACAAAGAATCTGCGACGCATCGTTGGAGACACATCCGGAAGAGCAGTGATGGTTGTGAGCTCAATAACCACCGGCACTCTACATACCACGAAACATAAACGTCCAGTTCTCATCAATAAATTATGCATATAAACCCAAACGAATTTGCACTAACTTCATCAATAAGTTACGCATATTAACCCAAACAAACCGAAACACAGCCGAAAAACTCTGATGAAGAAAGAATACATACGAACTCAAACGCGCCTAAACAAACCTCTACAAACTCTCATCAATGATGATGCATTTTAACGAACAAAGTCTCATCAATTATTATTCACGTAAACCCAAATTAACTCTCTATTAAGGGAGTTCGGGAAAAAACCGGAAGTCAAACTGACAATTTGAACGATTTTTATTTTTTCCTCTCGAATGTTTAAAAAACATAGAATTTAATCTTATGGAAAAGTATTTTTATTTTGGTACCCATTAGAATGAAAATTTATGATGATTTTCATAAATACTTACAATCGACATTGGTTATTCAGCACTCGGTTGATCATTATCGACTTTACTAGTGAGGTCATGTTTTAAGCAGTTGGCAACGCTACATAACCTCACTTTCGAAGAATTCAAACATCACCTCTCAACGACTCGACAAATGTTCAAACATGGGACAATTACGTGTAAGTGGTCGTTCCTTTTTTTACAGAAAATTGATCAGATTTGAAAATTGAAAACAGAAAATTGATTACAAAAAATGGATTACAGATTACAGATTACAGAAATTAAAATTGAAAATTTTACAGAAAATTGATTACAGAAAATCGATTTTTTTTACAGAAAATTGAGTTCACGTAGATAAATAATAAGAGATTGATTGGGCAGTTTTTAAAGTTTCATCTTCAGGTCAAAATACAGAACGAAAACAGAAAGAAATTTTGAAGTTTTCTAAATAAAAATGTTTACAGCCTTTCTTCATATGTATATTTGTATACGTAATAATCAATTAAAAAAAATTAAGATCTACAATCACCATATTTTTTAATTAATTTTTTATCCTTTGTTCTATTATTACTTTTATTCTGTTCTTATTGTATTTTGCATGATCTGCAGCGTAGGCATTCGGCAACATTCATATCGCATTCTGCGTGAATTGCCGTCTAGGAATTTCCCCTAGCAATCACAGCTGACACTCCGATCACCGTTTAGAGAGAGAGAGAGAGACAGATGCCGCATAGCAACATTTAATAAATTATTCTGAAAAAATTACACAGTGGATCAGCTATAATTTTTACAGGTGAATTCCGCATTAATCGAAGATTCGAACAAAAAGTTTTGTTTGTTCGGTCAAACGACTAAATTTTATGTAAAGTTATCATTTCCGGTAAATTTTTCGGAGGTTACGTTTGGGTGCGTATATTTTAGGCCAACCTTCAACGTTCATATCTCGGTAATGGTACGGTGGAGTGGTTTAACATTTTTCATTTCAACGTCGTTCAATGACATGCTATCTCTTTCACACCAAAAAATAGGAGGTTAAACGTTAGTCGATTTTTCAATTGTTTCTTCCGAACCACCTTAAGTAATGCATATATATCCAATTGGATCCATACAAACTGCCATCAAAGATGATGCACATCGACCTAATCAAATACATCAACTCTGCTTACCGAATCTTCCCAGTGATTTACCAACAAATGAATATAACCAAACATCAGCATACGAAGCGAAAAATCAGAAAACGAAGATTAATGAATTAGGCCAGACATGGTCACTGTCACACAGGGGTTCATGTAGCAAGAGTGTAACGATGTTCACGCCTACCGTGCCTTGCTCGAGTCGAATTTTCGAGAAGTTAGCCACTCGTATGTACCCCGCGATCCCTGCGTTAAACTTCTACGTCCGGTGACTCAAAAGTGGAAGTAAAGAGGGTTCGATTGACCCTACTTCAGTCCCACTCAAGGCGTGTCTAGGGTGCCGCGCATCGCGGCGTTTGGTATAAGTGCAAAAGAGGGCTGTAAAACCAGGCCCTCGCCCGAAACGGTCAACTGACACCACAGGATGAAGTACCCGGCCACTTTTTCCCCACAATATCGCATTGATGCATGAGATATCAGCCCCATAGTTTGGGTACTGATGAAACTGAGGCTGTCGTGTCATGATCAGCATGAAGCAGCCGCGTCTTAAGTAACTCACCATACTTGTTCTGCTAGTATTTATCATCCGACCTCGGTGAATTGAGGTTAGGTGATAGATGATAGTTCGAAGTTAGGTCATAGATACCAGCTTGAGGTTAGGTTATGTATACTAGATTGAGGTTAAGTAGAAGTTAAGAATGATAGTGAAGATTTATGCCAGTAGATTTACCAGCCTACGCATATGTCTAGTAAATTGGCTCGGAGAAGCAGCAGCGTCACTTGTTTGTCTCAAATTTTCGGCCTTATCAAAATACAAAGTTCGGACGTTCATCCTTCATTCTCTGCATTGCAAAACGTAACGATCCAGGCATCCGGTATCAGTCGACAAAATGGTTACAGGAGAGTATTGATACGATAGCGCTATAAGGAGACGCTCGTCCTGTCGCTTACACGACCAGCTGTGAGGAAGAGTGTCGCTCGTGGTAGCTGATCCATCGTTGAACCAGGAGTCTCGAGAGAGGGAGGGAGGTATAGCAGCGATGGAGAGATCTTTCGATTAGTAGCTGAAACGATTGGGTTCGGATTTGAAAAGTAACGATCCACACCCACGTCTCTTATACCTCATCTACACAAACATTGCTATACGATGTGCTATGGTTACGCATTCGAGACGCGAATGCGGATGCTCCTACACAGCAGCGATACAAGGACTCTGATCGGAGTTGATATCCAATCTGAGGATCTAAATGTTACACGACATATACGGAGCGTTGTACAACGCACGGATATCCAATGCCTCGCCCTGGTGTTCTTTCCTACATGTACTCCCCGCTTCTTCTCATAACTCATCGAATAGATCACCGCTGTCATTTTAACACCAGCTCTCTCTTTCTCTCTCTCGTGTTTGAGTCGGAACTTATTCCATTGTAGGCTTGAAAAAATTAGCCACTAGTACGATTTTCGAAAATTTGAAAAAAATGAAAATAGGTACTTGAAAGGATTTGCCCCTTGTACAGCAATTGCGAAGATTGTTTTCTTTTGTACTATAAATAAATTACCACTGCTTAGGCGAGGCTTCAAAGATTTTGCTAGTTAGACGACACTTCGTATCAGGTTAAAAAACATTCCTAAAAATTTCAATAATTTTGCCACTTATACAGCGATTTTGAAAACGAAAAAGTGCAACTGTTAAAAATTTTACTGATTTTTTTAAAAATTCGCCACTTTGCCGCGACGATTTTTTAAAAAATAAAGAAAGGATTCTGGAAAAAGTTTAAAAACGTTGACAATACTGAGGTTACTTTACGTCTTTAAATACAATTTTCTCTTGGCGCAAAAATGTAATCAACTCCCAATTTTCAATGGCAATCTTTTCGCCGAGATTCTCGAGCGCTTTCCCTAAATGTTGCGATTTTCGTAGACAACCTACGGGTCTGGAAAGTCGAGCCATGGAGGAATTTAAATAACTCGAGTTTTTTGGGACCTCCAAGGTCAACATTTTTCAGATGAAAAAAATAATGAATTCGGTGTATAAACTGCATTGGTTGGTGATGCAAATAAATGGCATTGGCATTGGTTTCGCAGGTTACGCAAACAATCAAAAACAACAACTACCGGCGACAACAACGTGAAATAAAATCGCCAAGCTTTTCGAGATCGTCCCTTACCACGCAACCCAGCCTGAGTTTCGAGACCCGTAAGTAAGTAAGACCAGTATGGACAGCCAAGAGCCTCCAAAGCAATTTAAAAAAAGATGCCGAACGAATTGCGCTTCCCCTTGAATCCTTGACAACGAGAGGGTGGCAAATGGAAATCAGTGCGAGATAACTCGTTCCGTTTATTCAGCCGATCTATACGTGGCGATCTTAAACCGAAAAGAGTGTGGGTCTGAGTGGATTTGTTTTCTCAGTGTTCAAGCGTCGTTTCGAAATGATGATTTTACTCGAACCCATCACGACCGCCTCCTCCCGTCGACAATACGCGCGATCCTAATCCCCCGAGAGGCGTTCCAGACTAATAGTACTCAGGCGAGCTAAGGGTAGTTCACCCCGAACGTTGAAACGAGCGGGGGGTGGCCGGGGACGGAGGGTGCTGAGGGGTGAGGAGTTTAAGAAACGGGGGTGTGAATCGTAGGTGAAATTTCACCCCATCTCGCTCGTGTATACAACGAAGGCCCTGCTGATTATACTTGAGGTCCTGCAAGTACATATAAAACCACAAATAGGAAACGAGGGTGAGCGAATTGAAAGCCCGGTTAATAATCACGTGACACTTGCACAGAGTACTTGACACGGTTCTCCAGGCGTTTATTTTACGTATCGACCAAAATATTTAGAGTTCGATGAGATTTGGATATGGTACTAGGCGAGGTATGAGGACCCAAATTGACAATGGAGAACCGAAGTTCGAACTCCGTATTCTGTTTTGTTCGTAAAGTTTGCGATAAATGAATGATGTTGCCTTTTTCGTCGGCGGATATACTTCATATTTATGCGTACATTGTTTGGTAAATGTACAGTGATGAGGCTGAGAGCTAACATTCCTCACCTCACCAAATTGAGGTTAGGAGTGATGACATTGATGACGTTGTCTTTCCCACTTGACAGCTCATACTCCTAACCTCAATTCAAGTACATCGATTTTGTAACGCACGTCAAGTGGAAAAAACAATGTCATTCATATATGTAGAGTATCAGCTGACGAATAAAAAAAAACAATGTCACTCGACAAGTAAATGTGATATTGTTCGGTAGATTTGACAGCTGATGCTTTCAACCTCAATTTATTGATGAACATCGAATAGCCAAATTCGTAACGAGGAGTTTTTTCACAGTTGTCGCTACATGATACAATTAAGAGATGTTTTACTATAATCTGTAATAAAAAGACGTTCCGTTAATATCTATCATCGAACCTTAACGGGTCTACGTAAGTTTGGGGTCCAAAAAAGGTCGACGTCCAATATTTTTCTCCGACGAGAATTTCAAGATGGCGAAGTCGGGTTCCACACACAATTAAAACATAGTCTTGCAAAGTTTGAGTTTCGGTTTTATTTAATTATATTCATAAGCAATGGAGTTATCGTTATTTAAACAAAGTTCCGTCGTTGCTGCATGGCCAACCGGCGTAGGGTTTCTGGAAACTAGGGTGATTGGAAGTGAAAAGTCTACGAATGTACTTTTATTATAATAATAAAACTTTCGCACGGCAGGATACTTTTTTTTAATTTTGAAAATTACCAAAATGACGAGCTGTCAAAAAAAGTTGGATATCCGACCAAAAAAAGTTGCTTCAATAATTTGTTATTAAAGGATGCATTAACATATGAGAAAATTATTTGATCATACGGTATAAAACGATATGAACGAGGTATGCTCTCTCCGAATTTAAAGTGACCCAGACAAATAGATCTTGAGATGCGACTTACACTCCCGAGTAGAAATTTCTTAGGGTTAGCCTGACCAGGATCAGGCCCCGATCGGGGTGTGATAGGGGTAACATCTATTACGGACATCCTGATCCGGCCCCGACCGGGCTGGAAGTATTTAGGCCCTACATCAGGCTATACTAAAATGGCCCTTCTAAGGCCGTCCCTGATAAGATCCTACTAAGGCTTTCCCCGATAGGGCCCTACCAAGGCTTGCCCTGATAGGCCCTACGAAGGCTTTCCATGATAGGGCCTTACTAAGGCTGTCCCTAATGTGGCCCTACTAAGGCTTTCCCCGATAGGGCCCTACCAAGGCTTGCCCTGATAGGCCCTACTATGGCTTTCCCTGATGAGGCCATAAATAGGCTTGCCCTATCCCTGCCTCAGGAGTCGCTAGATGCACATAACCTCTCATTTTTCACATAAAAAACTTCAATTTCACAGCATCGTAGCTTCGGAGTTTCGATGCATTCCTGAATTCGATTTAAAAAAAAGGTGCTGCTATAGACTGTCACGATAAAAAACGTTATGCAACTCGGATGCGCGTTAGAAGATTTCGGCAGCTTTGTAAGGCGAAGAGAGAGAGAGAGAGAGAGAGAGAGAGAGAGAGAGAGAGAGAGAGAGAGAGAGAGAGAGAGAGAGAGAGAGAGAGAGAGAGAGAGAGAGAGAGAGAGAGGAACTATATATATATATATCTTTTAATTATTTTTATTATATATATATAAGGTTAAGTTTCAAAAATCTGTAGCATGTTATTCGATAAACCTCTTTAATTGTCACAATGATATTAACTAATTGATATACTTTATGTGATACAACAAATAATTATAGGAATTCATTTGGTCTGTTATGCCATATCTGGGACCAAGATGTTACAAGCACTCGGTAGCATAGGGGCAGCGTGCCTAGCTTTGGGTAGGAAGGTACGAGGTTCGATTCCCATATAGGCGAAATATTTTCTTCGAACAAAAACGTTTCAGCAGGCCAGGGAATGACGAATTATGATACAAAATCATTGTAGTGGAACTCTAAATTAAGTGGTTCATTCCATTTTGGTTTTTTGAAATATTATATGCATTTCTTTCTGATCAGGCAACCTGATAGGGGCCTGATTAGGCAACCAGATCGGGCCCATATGTGACACAACGTTACATTTCCTAGTAGGGCCCTTTCAGGCTGCCTTATTAGTGCCCTACCAGGGCAGTCAGGCAACCTGATCGGGCCCTGATCTGGGCCCCATCGAAATTTCTACGCGGGCTGTTTCATAAAGCATCGTTTCAAGAGAAACGCTAACGACAAAAGTCCGCTTTACCGCAGTGGGCGTTGCACCCATCACAAAAATCGTCACAATGCGATCAATTTTTTTGAATCCTTACAAATTATTCGTGTCCAACTGAAGTTGAGACCCTAGGCTATAAAACTGTGTAATGATAAAAAAAAACGTATTTTTCTAAATTCAAGCCTACGCAGACCCCTTGATATATTGACGTTGGGAACGTCAGTGAAATTAAAAACCAGAACGACCAGAGCACTGCTCGGTTGGAACCCCGATCATTCACTTTCACGAGTCATTCGATTTCTTGTGCAGTCCGTGAATTTTCAGTAACAGAAAAAGTCCGACGGCGCTCATTTTTCGCATGAATGGCTCGCGATTTTTCTTCCCGATACTTCGGAATCGATGACATTTTTATAAATTGACGCATGGTCGTAAATGTTTAGCTGCTTCACGTCCTTCACATTACAACGATTCGGGCTGCAATTAATGGTTGGCTAACGATCACGCTGGTATCGTACCACAAATCTTCCAGAGTTTTTTTTTTGTTATTCCGGTCAAACTTCGCCTTCCCCAATATGGGTGCGAGGGTGGTGCGGGTCGTTGTGACGTAGCAAAGACCGTGTTCCGGGGGACGGGGGACACCCTCGTCTTCGTTTTCTAGCCCCTCGTCATCCTCGCTCCCTGCCCCCCCCCCCCCCCCCCCTAGTCGCATGTACCAGCAAAACTCGTCCGGGGCTTTTGCATTATGTCCATTGCTGCTGATTCACACGTCCTCCTTTGTGTAGCTTTTGTGAAGCGCGACAATGCCCGGTGCTTTCTTTCTTTTTTTTTGTGTATTCAAAATACGGAAGGGTCTAAGAGTAAGGCAAGGATGACAAACGACGCCGCGGCGTCCCGAGGACACGCCGTCGCGCACCCTATATACATCCCCGTTAGAGTGGAAAAACGTCGAAAGTTCGCTAGACACTAAGCGGGGGTGAACGAGCGACGATTATTGCTCCGTGAAATAATAGATCAGTGACAAAGCTGATCGTTACTTGGCTGTGAACTGGCTTCATTGGGCACAGTTTACAATTTTAATGGGCAACAATCAAACATGTTTTTCTTCAAAACCGAACAGCTTGAATAATCGTTACCGAATCCAGTATCAATCACTTATCGACCAAATGCTATGTGTGTAAAAAAATTCAGACCGATATCTCAACATTTGAGTAAGACCAACAAGACCCGATAGACTAATTTGACGAGACTCATTGAGCAAATGTTTTTTTCTTCAAAGTACATCAACTGCGGATCAATTTTTGTACAACGTTCCTTAGAATTGAAAAAGAATAGTTGCACTCGCAATGGAACGAACGTACCCGTGAAAAACGACGCAACCGACCGAATCTCGAGCCAGCGTTACGCCAATCACATTCTACCATTGGCCGATGAACGGCAGCACTACCGGTTTAGTGTTGCGCCACGGTGGGAGTGATCTCTTCGACCCAACGCTGGCATGTACGGTTGGCCAATAGTAGGCTTACCGGAAATCCTAACAGTTGGCCGGGCATTGGTCCAACATTGGGCCCGTGAAAAACGACGCAACCGACCAAACCTCGAGCCAGCGTCACGCCAATCACATTCTACCATTGGCCGATGAACGGCAGCACTACTGGTTTAGTGTTGCGCCACGGTAGGAGTGATCTCTTCGGCCCAACGCTGGCATGTACGGTTGGCCAATAGTACGCTTGCCGGAAATCCTAACAGTTGACCGGGTATTGGCCAAACATTGGGCTAAAGAGATCACGATCATTGGCTGACGGTTGGCGTGATCACCGGCCCATAGTAGGGCTAAGGTTGGCTTCATATTGTCGGCGCAGTATTCGGGCTAGTGTATGGCTGTGAAAACAACGCAATGCTTAGCCAACAATCGATCAGATTCACAAGTTTCTGTGCTCGATGATTGCTCATCGAAATAATTATTAGATTCACTAACATCGTTATGCACAATCACTTGTTCGTGGAATGTTTCCAAATTTGTTTCACTATCTACTTGTCTCTTTGTTTCGTTGCCTCTGATCCTAACCGGCTGTAAAGAGTCTTTTAATTTTTGTCGTCATTTTAACACTCGACGTTTCTTAATATTATCATAATAACTCGGCATCCTTTTTAATACACCACAAAACTTTAGTATAAATCGTCTTCGGTTGGGCAAACTTAAGCTGGTGAGGAGCTCAGGAGACTGAGGTTGGGATGCATTGACGAGAACGCTCTCGAGATATCAGCCATAAGAATTCGAATGCGTTGAATCACCCACAGTAAATTGTCCTTCGAAGAAAATAAGTTGAAGGTAGACTCTTTGATGATGATATCAAGTCGTTATCAACAGCCTTCTACTTTCTCGACGAAGACATCAAGCCATCATCAAAGAGAGAAGACGGCTTTCTAGATTCCAGTGATAAGAATTGGAAAGCTTTGAATCGTCTGCGAGAATTTCTCCTTTGGAGATATGTTGAAGGCTTCCGATTTGATAACAACTTAATGGCGCTTGCATCCAATATGTTCATTAGGGGCATCCTTTAATCAGCCTTTGGTTGAGGGCTTCTTGCAGTGATCAGGTTATAAATAGTGATCCCGATTAAGTTTTCTTTTGGAGCTTTTTCCTCTAATAGGGTTTTGGTTGGGGATATCCACTGATCAGACATTGATTGATCGACACACGAAACCCACCTTTCTTCCAACTTAGCTGGTTTCCTCTTAACATCTAATTACTGGGCCACCGTGCCATTAACCACGTCACCATTAAAAGCAGATATTGGAGCAATACGAGACAATTTCCAACTCATCGACAATTACGTCGTGTGTCATACAGACATATATATATATATCGGACATCGTCCAACTACGATCGAACTGTGAAAGCGGACTGCGAACCTCTTCACTTTCGACGACGAGCCTTAGGAGACGTACTCGACTCAAGTAAAGTGTCGTGGTGTGTTTTCTTCAGGGTCAATTCAATTTTGATTCAGTGTCGTGTCTGCCGTTCAAGATTGTTTGCTCGTCTAAACTCATCAAGTGGACCCTCGACCCTCCCATCCTTCGGCTTCTCGTGCGACAACATCGATAGACATTCGTTATCTAGGCCCGGTTGTCGTGTTCTTCGATTCAATACAATGGGAATTCCGCGATCGAGTAGGATGACCGTTTATCGAATGTAAGTGGCGCGACGTGCCAAGTGACTTCCGGGGACAGTTGAATGCAGTTACATTTGCAAATAACTTTATTGACGGCCAATGGAAACGTCATCCATTCACTGTTACTTCGGTAATGACTATGGAGTTTGTTTGGATCGTCCAGGTTTATTATCGGCGTTGCCCAGTATCTCGGGAACGACTAATGGAGACACAAAGGCATTCTCTGTAACTGCGGTACCAATTACTTCCAACCTAAAGAATTGCCCATTACTTTGGCAATGACTATACCCTCACGCTTTCATGTCAAATCACGTAATACGGTCTTCGATAGCAAATTATTATAGAAATAATAGGGTCCATTGCATTTCTATGATTTATTGCCAATGATTATTTTCGCAGCCCTGATTCGAACCGCTATTCGCGTAATCGGATCACCCCTGCAGTTCATCGGTACCCGAGGGGATCGAAAAATTCTACGACTTCCGGGTTTGCAAGTCTACTGGGGTTTTTTCTCCCGCTTGAACTAGTCGATAATGCGAACGCATACGAGACGAAAGAAATCGTCTGGCATTTAACGTCTCGAGCAGCCTGATGGAGAAACTGACCAGGGTCAAAAGTCGCCGAGCTGCACGGGGGGAGGGGGATTTGGAACGGAGACGGTGTTGGGGAGCCAGGCAGTATTCGTGAGCATCGAGATCGCTGTGTGACGCCCACCCATTGTCTGGGACATACAGGGGCTAGATGCCGTCTGTACAATGTGAATGTGCTTCAATGCTATATTGATTCAGGAAGAGATTGACTTTTCATCTCCCGGAGTAATCTCGAAGAAAGGATATTGTTTGAGCTGCTGGAAGCTGCTGCTGTTGCTGCAATGGGATAAGGTGGAATGGGAGCCCTAATTGGTTGGGAGCATTTCTGCTGGAGTACCCTCCAAGCTCTTCTACGACCCGTTCCGAGCTATTCATCGCTGCATTCGGTTTAACCTCAGCTCTACTCTGACTAGGTGGATGAGGTGTTGTTGGGGCCTTTAATGTGCTGAAGTGTTCCTTCGCAGACTCCTAACAATATTAGAGGCAGCGGCGAATCAAAGGTGTTCGGACATGGTCGGTGAATCAAAGGTGCTCGGTCAATCAAGCAGGTCGTCATCTTCGACCTTGTTTCAACCGCCTGGTACCCCAGCTGAACGATGGGCCGCTAACTTCTTCAGCAGTTTCAAGTATACGCGTGGGTACTGTTTCCAGTGTCCTGACTCATTGGCATGTACCGCAAAACATTGCTAACACTTATGGGACTCAGGCTTGGAGCCTGATCAATATGCTGCCCCAAATGCCGAAGCAAGTTCCCATGAGGTTAGGCACGGATTTTCATTCAATAAGTACTCTACCTTATTATCGTCCAACTTTTTTGGTTGTCCTGAACGTTAATCTTTTTTGGGATTAAAGTTTCCACTGTGCAACATGCGGATCCACTTCTCAGTGTCTGATTTATTATCTACTATGTGGGCATTACACATGCTGGCTTTGATTTGATATTAGAGCCGAGAGTACCGACACTGGTGGATGGTCGGGCTTCGGCTCTGGCGGTACTTCGAGTTAAGCAACATTGTGCGCGGCCAATATTCGGAGCGGCGACCGCTTAGCTGTGCACCGGCTGGCGGTCATCCAGCGGCGGCCAATACTTCTGATGCCGTGGTGTAGAAACTTGAATTGAAGTCTGTGCACCAGAAAATCAGAAGAATATAAGGTCGTCTATACCAGTACGGGTTTTCCACAGTTTTCCCGTACGCTCGGCAAATGCAGTATGGTGTAGCTTAAGGAGTGAGATGCAGTCAGAGGCGTGAAAAAACGAGCATGTTCAACAATATTTTTATAGTAATTAAGTTTTACAAAAGTGGTTACACAGACTTTGTATGTTATATTTCAACTTGACTTGTACAAACAATATCGCCATCTTTGTCGGACCCCCTTCGGCATGTAGTGCTTTGCGGTCACCATCATAAAATTTTACTGGAACATCTGAAATAAAAAAAAAAAACAAAAAAAAATAATTAGTTTTATAATAAATGTAGTCCTTAATCGAAGCTTTTTTTTCAAAAATGTACAAAATGGCGGCTTCTGACAGATAACTCGATTTTTTACTAAAAAATCGCTCGTTTATTGTTAAAAAAAAATAAATTGTCAATAAAAATGAAAATCCTTTGATTAAGGACTAGTTTTTAACGCTATCAATAAGCACACCAAATTTCATCAAAATCCATTCAGTGGTTTTTGAATTATAGTGGTCAGCGACTTGAAAAACATAGTTTCGAGAAAAACGCGTTTAAAGTTTTTCGATGTGGATACGGTATTATATGTTCGTAAAATTTTGAGCTCGATGAATGAAGCTAAACATTTTTCATGTATTTTGATCCGCTGAATCCGAATATCACAATTTTTTGCCAAAAAGTCGAGCATTTAATTGTTTACAGCCAATTGTTAAAACAATTTTTCAAAAAATCAAAGTTTTTCGAGATTAATTATTTTTTTAAAACATTTTGTGCGTTTTTAAAACGAAAGTATTCTTTATAAAGTTCATAGTTTTTGAGTAATACATTTTTGAACTTTTTTGAACGAGTCTTTCAATTTTACACTTGATTTATGTATAGAAATACCAATTAAAAAATTACTTACATCGAATCATAAATTCCTGGCTCATACAATAGGGTTTCTGCCGATGTGGAAGCTTACAAAGTATCAATTTGTAGTTGTCTTCGAAGCATTCTGCCTTCCCGGGTATTATCGTTTGCGCGTTTTTCAGCCGCTACCTGCCATGGGGACCCGACGCCCCTTCACTATTTGTGGGATATCCGCGAAACTATTCATCGGATTGACTTGAAATTTTCAGGGAATATTTTCGAAACATCATACTTCAAGAAAATGTATTTCAAAAAATCGATTTTCTGAAAATTCTGACTGTATCTCACCCCTTAAGACGGCTGTGAACATAACGGAAGTTAGGTTAAATTAGCGAAGTGCGGGTAGGGAGTGATTGGAAAGGGTTTAATTGGGAAGGGTTATACGTAAAAACCCGCAATGGTATACGTTGAGACTCAAGAACTAATTGAGACCTCAATATTATGATTATTAGAGTCGAAAGTCAATTTGTAACACCCAACCTACAATGTGTCCATTCCTTTGACTATTTTCTGTAAATATTAAACAAAAAGAAAAACGATTGGAAAACCTTTATCCTATAAAGACCCACTCGATGGGATACGCGAATGTTTTTTCCCCTCATCACTCTCCGCAAGCCGGAAAAAACATGCAAAAATGTCCAAACAAATTTACTGTAAATTTATCTTCATTGATATACAGATGGTTAGGCGAACACGACGAAATTACAAGGGTTCCCTATAGCGACTAAACCGACAAAAAAACAGATTCGTCTCTCGAGCTCGCATTAATGGGCCGAGCTTCCGTGGCCCCGGAGCTGAACGATATGTGGAGCACAAAAGATGCTGACGAGTACAGCTCGATAAAAATTCGTCAGCCCTGCGAGCTCCTCTCCGCTCTTAGAACTATGCCGAAATGTTTTTCTTTTTTTTTCTTTGGTAGCAAAAGGCGGTAAACTTGTTAACCTCAACCGTACGGGGGCCTCCCAACGTGGGGCCCGATCTATTCGGTAGCTTAGAGGCTATATATACAACGCGAGTCTCTCGCGTCATGTACAAAGATAAAGCTAAAGTTTTTCGAGTGAAAGAATAAGATTCGTATATATATATATATATATATATGAGTGAGTGAGTATGGAGACCAGACAGCAGGGCTCGCGGTGGCCACCTGGGAATCGGACTCGATCGAATAATGTGGAACAATCGTATCGCACAGTCACGATTGCCTCTCGGAAACTCATCCTTCCTCGTGTTATTGTATCGTCGATGTATGCCTCCGCGACGATGCCCAAGATGAATCGAAATTCGTGTATACGGGCGGCTCTTAGGGGGGAAAACAAAAAAGAAAAAAACATCTCTCGAACTCACGTCTATTGTGTATGGACGCGGTACAATTAATATATGTGCGCGGACTCGTGTGTGAGATTCAAGAGAGTGGATTCTTTTTCCTGGAAGCTTTTCCTACCTACGCTTGAAGCAACTACTGTCACTACTGTTATTCAAGGGGGCGTAGGGTGCAAGGACTTGCCAAAAATCGGTAGCCGATTTGGTAACCGATTGTACGAAAAGTAGCTAGGCTACTTACTTTTTTGAGAATTGGAGATTAACTTTTATTTTATGTATTCATTTTTGGTATTCGGTGCATTTCCGTTCTTTTACCTTTCGAACACACCCCTTAAAAGCACTCAAGAGCGTGTATCTCAAACCCTCTTCGCGCAAAGAATTTCCGGCAAGAAAGACTTTAAAAAAACGCAAACCTTAAAATGAAGTCGTTTGCCTCGATGATTTTTTCATCATCATTGGGCGGGGATGAAAAGTTGTCCTGTGGTCTGAGTACCCGCAGCCTTTCATTCGCTCGTGTCAACGATAGGCTAAAAATAATTAAACGAGTTTCGAATTGACGTAAGATATCACGACGTGAAAATTGTACAATTGTACGGTCGGGGAAGTTTGCCGAGACGCAAGTCGGCGAAAGCTTAATAACGACTCCTAACCGGTTATTAGGGCATTCTTGCGTGAGTGTCTAATTAATTAACAGCCCTAATCGAAGCACAGGTGGTCACACGGGTGATGTGACTCCCGAGGCGTAAACGGGTTTCTTGCTCTCGCCGGTCGCATGAAGCGTAGCAATTATGTGCTGCGGTCTTAATTGGTCTCACGTGGCGATAAAATACTACGATAAGCGAAGCTTGCTCTCGCGACCCGCCCGGAAAACGTATTACGTACACAGGGTGTCCTTAATTTTAAGGAATTGACAAATATCTTGGGTCCGGACCTACCGATCGAAAGAAAATTTCAATAAAAAGTTAGAGGGTTTGCACGGAGTCTAGGAATAGTCTTTTTACGACACATAATTGTAGTCGAAATGGAGATAAGTCCATCGAAAAAAAAGCTGAAGTTGGATTGCGTCATAACTCCGGCCATTCTGAAGGTACGAACGAATTTTATTTTATTTGAACTTGTCTCCGAACCAACTAAAATTGCGTGTCTTAAAAAATGTAGCGTGGCCTGTAAAAAACTTGGGATGATTTTCATTCGACCGTCAGTGGAACAGTTGACGCTATGTTCATGGTATTGACCAATGAAAATCATGCAACTTTTGTTCAGAATTTTTTTCGATCAGTCATTCTGTACTTGCGATATTCCAACATTAGATTGAACATGGGACACCCTGTATGCACACGTATACATATATACGTATATATACATAAGGGACGCAGTTCACTTGTCTGCCGGCACGTACACACGGGGCGCTGGAGCGTCAACCCCCGCACAAATTGGCCGGTGTGCACGATATGTATGTGCGCGTGTGTGTGTCACTAACTCGAATAACAACTCGAGCCTCGCCATTCAAACTGAGCCGCCAAGTGCCACAAAAGGCCCAGGAACAAGGATTACCCACTTTGGAGTTATACCGTATCATCCTTCCGTAAATCGGCCAGAACCGGGGATCTTTCCGGTGTGCTTTGCAGACCGAGACTTTGTGGCGCGGTAGTCCACACTCCTGTGCAAAGCTGTGCTGGCAAAAAAGGCCCAGAAGTTACGCGAATTTAGAGTGCGATTTTTTCCTACCGGCGTACCTTCGAGTGTACTAATCCGCGCGGTGGCGCTGACCGTCATTGGCGTAGCCAGCATTTTTTTCTGAGGAGGTGGTGGCCTGAGAAAAAAGTCGTTTTGTTCACAATAGTTTTTTTTTCAAATAGAATTTACGTAATAGTCGATAGTAACGTATCACACATGAAATATAAAGCTCTGAGGTTGTTATGGGGTTAAGTCAACATGTTACCACCGAGCTGAATTTTTTTCTGGGATTTCATAACCTCTTTGCCGATCGTCCTGTGCAGTTTGACAATGACACACAGTAAGTACCGTTTTCTACGAAAAAAAATCGGCAATTCGACGTTTTTCGTGGGCTAATTACATTACGCTTATGGAAAACGCCCGATCATTGTTCAGTACATTATTAATATCTACTAAGTGAATGTCACCACGGAGCTGAAAAAATAGGTACAGTTCGACTAATTATCGGACCCTTGGTACCGTGAAAATGAGGATTCACAGTATCGTTGTAAAATTATTAATGTTTTTGATAGGGAATTTGTGCGAAAAACAAGCACCCCAAATGATTAGACTGTGCAATCATGGCAACGTCGTAGACGGCACAAATGCTACCTATCTCATTGGTATTCGGCAATTATGCCCGGGAACCTCAAACTACTCGGTCAGGATAATTAACAATGAATATTATTGGTACTTATTCTCTTAATTAGTAATAATTACGTAAAACAAGTTTGACTATATTCAGAAATTATAAATTTCTAGACATTTATCATTCTGTAAGGGGCCAGTCCACTTTGAAAATTAAAAAAAACCGATTTTTTTTACTGTTTTCGAAAGTACATACATTCATCAAAATTTTATGAAAATCCGAGCTCTCTAAGTATTTATTTTTTCACCTGAACGTCAGGACCTCATTTCGTCTACCTGAGCGTATAGCGCGCTCGGCCGATCATAGTATAACTTCAAACGCGTTTTTCTCGAAACAACGTTTTCAAAATCTAGCTCTATCGTATCTCTAAAACTAATAAAGCAATTCTCTTGAAATTTGAACCACATATTGTAAACATGATTCGCAACAAGATGACCCTCGATGATTTTAAAATGTTGATTTTTACTCTTTTTTTTAGCGAAAAACTGCGAAAAAACGCGTTTTTTTACTTTTTTCGTTTTTCATCTGCCATTTTTTTATTTTTTGATAAAACTTTATATCCAAGGGTCATTTTGTAGCTGGTGTCATACTGAATGTAATGGACTTTGATTTTTTTGTGTCAGACAAGCCATTGCCGAGTTGTGATGAGGCTACCTAGCCCACCTATTTTTGAGGCGTTACGTTAAACTATAGTTTTTGTACTTAAAAATGAATAAAAAAGAATAAATTTTTTTAAAATGTATTTCAAGACTTTATTTATCAAGCCCAACAACTTTTATATTCATATCTTTTATAAAATCCTCAAAGAAAATCGCGAAAATAGCCTTTTTTCGTGGCTACAAAGTGGACTGGCCCCTTAATCCAGTTACCAGTCTTAAAACGTTATTTTCAGTAGGTGCTTAATTGAATAAGTATTTTTCTATTATATATATATATATATATACGCACATACAAAATGAGCCAAACACTTTTTGAGTTGGAATTATTTTTTACTAATACCATACTCTATATTTAGCAGTGATATATGAGAGAATCGTTCTTGAAGCATTGTGCTTTTAAGCCACGTTTTTATCCGCCTCATGGCGGAAAAAATGCTCTCGAAACCGTCGGAGCTCACTGGGAGTACTATTGGTGCTTGGAAAAGTTTATGTAAGTTATGGCAGTACTCCTTTTTAATATGCTTTCTTAAATGTCGAGCGTTGAGTTCGTAATATTAAAATGAAATTATGAAATACTTATAAAGTAACGAAGAAAACACCTATTATAATGTTTAGAGTTCCGAAAATAACAACATTTCCTCCATCACCTAGCCCCCACTTTTGTATCAGACTCTCCATTCCGGCCACTAATACGTAGACACTCTGCGTATACGGATATGCACACACTACTGTAGTCTAGCGAGTAAATCCAAGTTTGCCTAAAAATCGGGATGCAAGGTTTTTTTTAGGGGATGAAGGGGGATGGGGGTGGACTGATGCCGAACTAAAACCCCTACGAGGTCGGAGCCGTGAGACAAGATGTTAAAACAAATCCGGGCTTTGGTTTTGTCCACAATGCCGAAGTCGCGGAAGTTCATTTTGGGGGTGAAAAGTGGGGTGCAATTTTGAAAAATCAGTTTGAATTCAATAACTCTGTCGGAAAAATTCGTGCACCTTTTGTTCAAATGGGACCGTTGTAGCCCTTGAAAAGACGCGTCGATCGAGTATTTGATCATCGCTCTCCGATATTATCTTCATCCCAAAAAAATTGTTGAAATACCAAAAAAAAAATTGTTTATTGAACAACTCAAAAACAATCGATTTTTCGCATATAGTTTAAATGTACCGAATGTAGAGAATAATTTTCTCTATATTTTCGTTTCTATGGACCACCCGTGAATTATGATTTTCCAAGCCCGCTCGGGGGTTGAAAATTCAAAATGAAATTCTGGGAAAACTATTGACCGCACGAATTCGCCGCCGTGGAACGATTTGTAGCTTGAACCCTCAGCTACATTTTTGTCTGCAGCGCCAAACTCGTATTTGTTTATTTTCGGTCAATAGTTCACCCAGATTTTTATTTTGAATTTTCAACCCCCGAGGGGGTTGGAAAAAGCAAAACTCAAGGTTAGTCCACAGAAACGAAAATATAGAGTAAATTATTCTCTACATTTCGTACATTTAAAACATCCCCGAAAAATCAATTGTTTTTGAGTTATTCAATAAACAATTTTTTGTTGATACTTCAACCATTTTTTTGGGGGTAAAGATAATATTGGAGAGGGATGATCAAGCACTCGATCGACGCATCTTTTCGAGGGCTACAACGTTCCCATTTGAACAAAAATTATATGAATTTTTCCTGATGAGTTTTTTAAGCTAACTTGGATTTAGCAGCCGCGGCACCTACAAAATCACTTGTCAATAAACTAGCCTTCTTCTAATTTTTTCCAATTCCAATATACTTGTAGTACAATAGACTGTACTACAAGTGCAACATAAAGGCGAATACGACATCTTATTGTAAGTCGTTGAATTTATGAATTTCATCTCGATGAATTGATAATGAAAGTGTTTTATTGTTGCAACGAATTTTTTATTTTATTCATTTACGAATTTTGACCTAGCAATAGATATATATATATATATATATAACATATAATATGTAATATATTTATATATACATTGTATCTATTGGGAGTACAAATAAGTCTCCGCCGTTTGACAAAAGATGGCCCCACCAGGAGGTTATGGTTGAAATTGTCAGATCTAAAACGTCATATCGTAAGGTTGGACATCAGGCAAGACCATAACCTTGAAATATTAGCGATTTCGTATCAACATCACATCCTTTTTTTCGTGCGAAAATGTCGAGTTTTAAGCCGAATCAGCGTCATTTGCGGGAACTTTATAACTCTTCTTTACTTCTTTAATTTGAAGAAATCTCCACCTGCAGCGAGATTCTGTTACTCGGTGGCTACAGTTTTCCTTATCGTAAGCTAGCGACAGCCAATAAGAGGCTCCCTCTCTTCTGTGATCGTGCATGCCATTGGCTGTCGATAGCAACGCTAACGAAAACTATCGCTACCTAGTTACAGGATCTCGCTACTGAGGCGCATCGATTGCTTGTAGAAGCATAGGGTGAGGCTGCTTTAAGGTAGTTCTGTAGTTTTGGTAAAATCTTAGGAATTGGCTGAAATCTAAGTATGGTGTAGATATGACCTTCATGGACTGATGCTCAAAAATTCAATTCGATTCACCGTTTAGTTCATGAGATAATTGCAATGGAATATGGGTATTTTTGTATGCGATCCCTATACCTAACACGTAAGGCGATAGGAGTTTGCTCGCATTTCTTGATATACATTCTAAACGGATCTAAGGTAATTCTGAGACGGATGCGAAATCAATTTATTCTGCAAACAAATTTAATTTGTTCAATTTATGCATGTATTTATTCGTATTATATATATTTGTGTGTGTGTGTGTGTGTGTGTGTGTGTGTGTGTGCATGCGCGTGTGCGCCCGCGTGTGTGTGTGTGTGTGTGTGTGTGTGTGTGTGTGTGTGTGTGGCGCGTGTGCGTGCGCGTGTGCGTGCGTGCGTGTGTGTATGTGTGTGTGTGTGTGTGTGTGTGTGTGTGTGTGGCGCGTGTGCGTGTGTGCGCGTGTATGTGTATGTGTGTGTGTGTGTAGATATAACTTGGGTTATTGCAGAGCACTCGTCGCAGGAAATAAGTAAAATAGAATTCAATCCCATTCCGGTTTCTTTCACTGTTTTCCTAAAAAAAATGTCTTTGTTACAGCCAATACAATTTAAATTGTCGGCAAGATGTTGTAAATCCACGATCCGACCTCCTTCGACAGCGTATTTTTTGTTGCTGATCGTTGAGGTTATGGTTATACTCATCGTGTTTAGCAGCATTTGCTTGACACGTGGCTGCCACAGCTTTCGGTCTCTAGCAAGCGCCTTTTTTCTTATATACTTTCCTTTGTATCGAATTTAGGTTGAAATTTTTACGCTTTTTTTATTTATATAAAATATTTCGCGAAAGACGGATCGTAGGAAGCTCAACGCTATGACTGCAGAAAAATCGCGCTGTTGCCACGATTACGGCGCCGCTCTCTATACGAGTATGAGACCTATCAATGCATGAGGTGCGAACATGTGGGACACATAGAGGGTACAAGCTCTGTCAAAAATTTACAACCAACAGCATCGTATAAGCATTGGGTGTTATTATGCGCTTCGACCGAAACTTTTGGCTCATACGTATACCTACAGAACTACCTTAAATCGCTATATCTCTGAAACTGGACGGTCAAAATTCATCATTTTTTTACCCACTTCGTCATATGTTCTTCTGTAGTAGAGAATTTTTTAAGAAAAATCTGTACAAATGTTTCGACGTTATTGCATGAAATGTGAAATTTTCCACCATTCCCCATAAGAACACGTGTAAAACCGTGCAATCTTTGATTGCCAATATCTCGAATACAGAACGGTGAATCCTTTTGATATATTGCAGGTAATCACTTAAGGCCTTAGACGACAGTAACGGGTATGAAACCATGTGCGAATTTAACAATTTTTTTCGTATGAAAAAGTGAAGCACTCATAAAATTAATTACACATCTATTTAGTATGAATATCAAGCTGTTAGCATTTTTTTTCGATGTACAAAATGGTCGACTACTAATTTTTTCTTATCTTTTTTTAGGCGCTCCGCGGCGTGACAATTAGAATCCACAATTTTTTGCCTAGAACAAAAAAAAACAACAATTCTCGTCAATCTACATTAGAGTACCTAGAGAAGTACGTACGGAATTTAAAGAATATTGTTTTATTCAAAAGTTGTAGGTATTTGAACTTAAGAAATGAATTTTCAGTGAAAGATTTCGTTATAACTGCTCATAAAATGAAAAGTTTTCGATTAATCAGGAATTCTGTACGTACTTCTCTGCAAAATGCAATTAGGAACATAACTTTTAAATCTGAAGTAAAGCGAGTGAAAATTGTTGAAGTTATTTGTCACGCCAATTGGAAGAAAGCTTTTTCGAGAAGTTTCGAGTAGTCGGCCATTTTGTACATCGAAAAAAAAACTATATATTTTCTAACAGCTTGATATTCATACTCAAAAGATGTGTAATTAATTTTAAGAGTGAATCACTTTTCCATACGAAAAAAAAATGTTAAATTCGCACATGATTGTATACCCGTTACTATGGCCTAAGGCCTTAATAGTGTCTTGAATGTGTCCTCAAAATAAATAAAAAAATCTATAGAAAAACGCCTTGGCGAGACTACTACCTTAAACGACGTCCTGCTTGTATCTTTAACGTAACTTTGCTAAATTGAGGTTACTAAGATTGGCCCAGTTTATCAGCTTATACTGACAGCAACGCCAGCTGCTTGTCACAATTTTACGGACGGTTAAGAGTAGGGGGTTCGGATTCCGGTACTCTAGTTTTCACGCCGACGTAGTGTGATCATCGGCAATTGGCACGGCCGGATGAGCCTCGGTCGTTAGTGAACGGTCCAGGCCCGAGAGCCCAGTTGACCCAAGATGTTGGGTCAAACCCTTTAGTTATCGCATCCGGGATTACGGGTGTGTATATTCATAGGGGAATATAATAACCAGGAGGAAGAAGCTGTACAACAAATTCCACATTTCGCAACCGCGATCACGAACAATCAGCTTTCCCAACGTTTCCGGTTGGCGCACTTGGCGAATGGTGCCAACACAATTGGACCCGTTTCTGTACGACGCAAAGCCCGTTGTCTGTTCGGACAATGAGCAGGAATATAATATAAGGAATGGGAGAGATGAGAGAGAAAGAGAGGGACGCGAGGAAGAGAGCCATAGCATGAGCAGAGTGTGCATCAAAGCACAATGCAGTGATAAGTCGGATTGTGCGTTGATGAACAGTATGCACCAATGAGGCCACTGTATATACCCTATGCTCCTCCGTCATCGTCGTTGTATGCGGACCATCCAGCAATTTTCCCTCTTTACATAGCGAAGCTTTGGTCTTGACGTATGTACGAGAACACATATGTCCTTACGCGTAAATAAAAGAAGACAAAGAGCTTCTGTCTTCGCGTCTCTACACCCTTCTGTCTCTTCCGTCATCCATATGCCCATACCACACCCTCAAGAAATCTATTGACGAAGGTTTTCCTAGCTAGCGCTGTTCCCGAAATTGCGATCTACTATTCGTCTTCCGAATCTGATTAGTTTCAAGGTGACCTAGTAGCAATGAGCTGTGTACGAGAAAAAAAAGCTTGCTGCGATGATAATGGGTGTTCGAATAAATCGATAATGAATCATTTATCAGTTGCGAAATGTCGTTTCTAAAGCTTGCTATCGTTGCCTGTAAAATGTAAATGCCTTTGAAACAAATCGTATTCCGCAGCTTGATATGATGGTTTGAGATGATGATTTGGATGAGGAGGTAAGCGGTGGATTTTTGAAAGAATAGTGACAATTTAGTCCCGGCAATTCCATTTAATGAGAAGTTACACGCGACGTCAATTCCTATTTTGAGGCGTCTCAACAAGTGACGGCTGCCGTCAAGTAACGGTATCAATGACCCTTGCTACCGCTACTCAAGGATGCCGACAAAATGACACTTGACCAAACGCCGAAACCGAAGAAGACCAGCCCTCAACCCTTATGTCACCACCGAATGTGACACTCACCGAGCAGGTATTCGTCATCGACGAACTAGGTACTTGATCGATACGGAGGCTGCAAAACTCTTCCACTACTCGCCATCGCCAGCAAGCATCTTCCGTCGAAGCCATTCCGGTGTTAATTCGCTGCTTGCGTCGGTGCGGGACAGGATATCACCCCGTCCAGGATTCGAAGCCTCGAGTGTTAATGACGTTTATTGGAAATTCAGCGTTAGACTCGGCACTCACGGTGCTCGGGGCAAAGTAAGTAGCTGCGTGGGGTGGGTAAAGGGATGATGGAATGAGAGCGAGAGAAGGAGAGACGAAAAGAGAGAGGGATAGTAAGGCGAGGGAGGGTGGGTGGCAGCAATCGATATCTCTATGGCAGTGGTGATGCCGTATGTATACAAAGGGTGCGCGGAGAAGGACAGGACAAGCGGGAAGAAGGGTGGAGGGAGTTGCGCGACAAAGAAGGCACCGGGGTGTGGGTTCGCCTGATTAATGAACGCGACGAGAGCAACCCTTGGAGCCGGGCCACCCCCTGACAAACGTCACAACTCTATATCGGCAATCCTTCAGTCGTCGAGCATAGTCTACGCGACGCAATCGGCATTAGATGAAGAGAGACGCTGATCTGCCAATTACTGATTCGTCGCGGCTCCTTGAGCCGCCGATTATCGGATTCTTCACCGAACCCCTACCTCCCCTGTCCCGTACCACCCTTCTGCACCCGCAGCATCCTCGATCGGTGGTTGCTTGTACACATCGACGAGGCTCATGTAATTTTTATCCAATCATACATCGTCGCTTCCATTTTACCCGACCAATTGCTGTAACCCCGCGTGTGTACGGCTGCACCCCATTGGTGTACATAGGCAATGTTGCTGGTACATGCAACCGGTATTTTATCGTTTTCGCTGCGATCGAACCGTATTGCTCGAGTCAAGGGCTTTTTGGGTTCGGCAGTCCAGCTAATAAGCGGAAAACCTTAGCACAGCAGACTCGCTGCGGTGCCTTCAAGAAGAAAAAATAAAACACGAGACGAATTCGTTGCGTGGTAAATTCAGCATGTGGTTCATTGCACTTACCTCTAAAGCTCCGCTCTTGTCATCTCGACGCTAGTTCCCTTTTTGTGTTTTCTTTGTGAATGAATGATTGGCTCTATTCGCATTGATTTTGTTCGTGCCATAACTTGCGAAGGTGTGCCTCATTTTACACATTGGTTGGATCACTTCAGGCCACTGACGTACTTGTTATAATCAATGACAAGTTACCAACATCATGCGGTATCTTTTTACAATCGCACGGTTCGTACGAAGAAGATTTGGGATTATTTACTGCTGATCATTGCCCGTAAAATTCAATGCCCTCAAAGCAAGCCACAAACTGAGCTTCGTATGATGGATTGATATGCTGTATGATGGACTGATATGATGGCCCCAGAAGCGAGCGGCAGCTGGAATATTTTTGCAACAATGGTGGCAATTTTGTGATGGAAGGTGTATTCAATAGACCCTAATTCAGAGAGGAGATTAGAATAAATAAAACGAGTCGAGCCAAAGATTACAAGAAAGACAACGAAGGCAGCAACATTTTTACACCATCTCCAATCTTCACTCGACACCGGGCTCATAAACTCGTTACGTCTGGAAACACCAATGATTAGGAAATTATGGAGGTCCACTATGGATAACAGCACATGAATCCATCGGATGAGATTAATCGACTATTACACAAAAAAGGCTACCGATTCGATTGATCGGCTAACATGTCGCCCATCCCTGCGTTACCCATGTCGGATAGTTCAAACGCGTAATATTCATATTTATACCGTGAAATCGCCCGGAGATATAAAGTCGAGTCGGGCCTCAGAGGTGATTCGTTTCGTTGGGAGCGTGATGTAAAAAGAGAAAAGGGTTTCTTATGCGCGCACCAGCTCCACAAACTTCTCGCACAGTTTCCCTCGTTTTTTTGTCCTCTTTTCTCTTCCCTCTCATTCGTCGATACACTATTCAATACATCGTGACAATAAGCCGTGGCATACGACTCAGGGCCGAAACTTCCAGGTGTAATACAATGACAGACGGAATCAATCGATTGAACCCAGAATTTCACAGAGCGTTATATATCCATATACATGTATACGAAGATCGAAATAGAACACAATTGTCCTGCCGGAAGAAAAAGAGCAGGTAGTATATTTTATTCGCGCTTTGGACCGATCAGACTCTCCGACAGCATTCATTGTAATTTAGCGAATGGGACTCTTTTTTGCCAAACGATCGTGGTGATCCGTGCTCCCCTTTTGCCCCTTTCTTCCTTCCTTTCCTTTTTTTTCTTCTTATGCTTTATGTATGTCGCCCTCTTGGTCTCGAGCTGTATCGTGCCAGTACTGGGTGACGCGCTTGTACGTTCATTAACCAAGTCGAGGGGTCGAGAACCGGATTGAAGGAATTATTCGTGCAAGGGGCGGTCTCACCCTGCGTCATTTTATATAGCTGGCGCGAGTACCGAGGGCAATGAAATAAAGTTTTACCTGCGGGAATCGTCACACGCCGCTGCTTCAGGGGCCAAACGATGTCCCATTGAGGATAAAAATTGGCCGGGTATTACTTTCTGATCCTTTGGCAGCTAACGTGTGGGGCTTCTTTGTAGAAATCCACTATATATATATACATATATATATGAGTATGTATGTATGTGTACGAAGCCTCACCAGTAACTGTGCAGACATCTACACCCCATACCTGTATCTACCACGTAGACGAGCGATCGATGAATTATTACGGAAACTCACGTCATGTGCTTGTCGTACAAGCATAGGTGATAAGGCGATTTGCAAAATTGTCCAAAAGCCTGCCTAATAAGCTGCACAAAACAGGACGTTGGATCTGTCAAATGAAAAATAAAGGACCTCTGGTTCTTTGGTTTGCTAAACATTCTCCAGGTGGCACTGGTGCTTGTAGTCCTTGCTGATCGCAGTCGGGACCAGCCATTGTTTGGGCTTCATTGAGCTCCATTCGGCTCTCATGTTGCCATTGAGGCAAATGTGATGAGTGCCACTGCCTGGGAGACTTTTTGGATAAGGGGTGCCACGAATAGCTTTCTGCGTCAAGTGGAAATTCTGGAAAAGTCATGTTGTGCCTCAAGCCCAACAGTTGTTTAAGGTCTGATGTTGATATTTCGGCGCAGCTAATGACCGCCGCATGTAGCTGAAAGAGTTTTTAGATAAGGAGTATCATAGTACCTTTCAGCGACAGGTCGAAGTTCTGGCAGTCATGCTGTATCTCATGCTCAACAGTTGGTTGGGTTCCATTGGTTTCTTAATTTGCTATATCGGTCCAGCTGATGACTACCGCATGTAGCTCAAAGAGATCTTAAATAACGGGTACCATGTTCTTCGCGATAAGTAAACATTCTGGCAAAGTGATATCGTGCATTACGTCCAACCCTTCTTTGGGTCCTATTGGTTTCTGAAGTTGTTATTTATTCCACAAGGAAGTACCATGGTATCTGTCTGCGACAAGTAGGAATTCCGGCAAACTCTTCTTGTGACTCATGCCCAACAGTCGTTCGAGTTCCATTGGTTCCTGATGTTGGCATTTCGGTCTATCGGACGATAACTGCCGCATGTAGCCAGAAGAGTTCATGGATCGGAGGTACCGTGGTACGTTTCTGCGACGAGTTAAGCTGTCTTAGAGTGACTGATGAACCGAAGTTCCGGCTGGAGTTTCAGCTGCGCCTTAGGATCTCCGAAGCAACCACGCGTGCTCGGTGGATGCGAAGGCCCAGGATTCCGTGAGAGAGGGAACCAGTCACGACGGCTCTTTACACACAGGGTTTCTCTTCGTTCGATCCCGGGAATTCTCTACCGTGTGGTTACTATCGGGCGTTTTTTCGTTTAGCTTGCGAGTGTGGTGTGCTTGATGGGTTATTGCGATAGGTGGTCGTCGATCCTCATCCAATAAGGGTTGTATACAAATTAATAGCGTTGCCCTTGAGCCGAAGAACCTGAAGCTGCACCGTTCACGGAGAGCCTGAAGTATGCCGGCGCGACCCCATGCCAAAATAAATTCGAACGATCGTGTAGGGGCAATGCAGACCCATTATAACGCCCTCCCCTCAGCCCCTCGTCTCCACCCTCAGCAAATAAAGATTTCAAGTCATCCTCGATGGTGTACGGTGCGCGATACGAAAACGCGAACAAAAGGGATGAATACTCGCGTGGCTACCTTGTGACATTTGTTACGCGCCGCGAACTATGGAGTGATACAAGACGGGATGAATCGAGCAAACAAACGATCGGTTCGTTGGCGAGAGCGCCATTGTTATGGTTGGCGAAACGATCGTGGAAGAAAACTCTAGACCTATGCAGCCAGGCAAATCCGAATTTTTATCGAGTGAATCCGCAGACTCCCTCGCTTTCTCTTTCTCGATTCTCTCTCTCTCTCTCTCTCTCTCTCTCTCTCTCTCTCTCTCTCTCTCTCGCACAGGGTCCGCTCGTAAGCGGGGAAGCAACCGATTCGCTTCAGCCTCGCGCAGTTTCCGAACAATGTCCTTTAATTCCTCCGCCTACGTGTCGTTGCAAAATCTCATAAATCGCCAAAAATTCCCATCGTGCGAAGCCTCCATATGTGAGAGTATCCGGTGGTGTGCTGGGAGATGGCAGCAAACTCGCGATATTGGCCTCTCTCTCTCTCTCTCTCTCTCTCTCTCTCTCTCTCTCTTTCTCGCTTTAAGCGAGCGTGCCCGGCCGGCCGAGGGTGTAAATTACCAGCTTATTCTCGCGGACAGTCTACCGGATAAATAAAAATATTTATACCGCGACAGCGTGCATGCGAACACTAAATTAAACTCGTTTTGCTTCACGCCGGAGGTTATACGACAAGAGGGGCACTCTCGCTCTCTCTTTTTCTCTCTTGCCGACTTTTCGTATTCCTGACAGCGATATACTGCACACATGACTTCAACGCAACTTATAGACCGGTGTGTGCTAGGTCATTCGACATTATTTAACATCCCGGGATGCATTTCTTCGCACATGGGACATTCTACCGGTCCCTTCACAATCGAGAAGCACAAAAGATCGTCGACGGCGGCAACAAAATTTAATATTCTTACATGATTCAGCGTATGCAACACGATGCAACTAAGCCGGGCGAATGTTTACTTTTTTCGATTAACATATTTTTTAAGTAATTGAATCGAATGTGAATTATTCGTCAAAATCATTAAGTCTAAAGTGAATTATCTTTTCATGTCATTGAATGTAATGTTTAACGGAATATGAAAGAAAGAAAATTGGACAAAAGACAAGGCAATTGGACAAAAGAATTGACCAATAATTTTTCAAGAATAAACGAAATTAAGGCTAGACCCCTCGTCTAGCTTTTATTTTACGTCGCCGTACAGGATAATCCTATGAAAGATAGTTGACCCCAAGATCAACAACATTGCGGGTGTGCAATTTGATAGCGGGTTGACCGTGGAAGATTACTTTTCGAGCGTGAGGCAAGTTGAGAGCTTCTCGAAATCGTGCACAACCGCCACGGGTACTTTTCCATTTAGCGTCGTAATCGACGTGCTGCGGTCAGAAATGAGACACGTTGCGATACAAAACATTTTCCAATTGGTGCGCGTAATTCAGTGGGCAATGCCACACGACGGTGTCCCGCAACAATGCTCACTTTGTCGATATCATCCGCAAATGACAAACATCCACTATTGTGATTACCCAATGACATTATGATGTCCCATTTTTCGTTTAAAGTATATTCCGTACAAACCTTCCCAGCCGAGTGTGAGGTTTAATGAGAATGTCAGTAATACGCGATTTAACAGAAGTTTAAAAAAAGTCGAATAAATTCAAGCAGTTTTTAACATGTAATTTTAAGAAATTAATGTTGAATATATAACTGGCGAACATGGATCTCCAGACGCAAGGGGATCGTAGATTTTTCAAAATTTCTATGAATTTATTTAGGACTATCGCTCTCTCCCTCTCTCTCGTTCATCGTAACATTACAGAAACAGCATGCCAATTGCACAATGACGGTCCAGGAATATTACGATGAAACTAGTACATCGCAGTAGTAAAAAAATAGCAGTGGACTGACAGCAGAGTAATAGTATAGTAACAGTACGGTAATAGTACAGTAATAGAATAGTAATGGTATTGGGAGTACAAATAAGTCTCCAACGTTTGACAAAAGATGGCGAAACCCGAGTCCAAATTTTCAGCCTATTTCAACGGCCTTTGATCCTAGGTCAGCCTCGCTTGAGTCTGTTTACTGCTAGCAGTCCTACTATGGGCCGCCACATGCTCTGCCTTTGATGCTTACCTCCTGCATAGGCGCTTGTACTCCTACCTAACCTTGCTGAAGTCGTTGCAGCTCCTCATTTGATTGCGTTTGGACCTATCGCGCATTTGGCTGTTTCGACGAAACGAGGGTGGGGATGGTCGCATTCGAAAGAGCGGGTTTGGTAGTTTTCAGTAACCGTCATGGGTTGGACTAGGTAGGACCGCGCGTTCGCCGTAGAGGCGAACTCCGGCAACTCTCCAAAGTGGAAGAAATGGATCTTGGGCAAACAGTTACAATATTTTTGATAGGAATTGCCCTCACGTATGCATGTATACGGGGATCCCTATAACAGGCACGCATGCATACGTATAGGTACTAGTACACGTGTGTTGGTGTGTGGTGAGGCATGTATGTGTGTGTCTACGCATACGCGTATTCAGGCATACGTATCTCTATATGCGTAATAAGTGTATACGTGTGCGTGTATACGTGTGCCAATCGACGTCCTCCTTAGCGCCTGCAAGTGGAGAAAAGGGTAATTTGTTCCCGTTCTGGGCGTTGAGTAGGAGCTCATTTTATATTGAATACGAAGCTACTTTACTGCCTTTACCTCCTACCACTGTGAGGATCTGGCAAAATAGGCTGAAAATTTCGACTCGGGAAGGTCGAAAACGCGGAATTGGAAGCATTATCGGAGGGAGATTCGTGCCAAACACGAGTGCTCCCGCAAATAACGCTTATTTGGCTGAAAACTCGACATTTCGAAATACTCGAAATACTCGAAAAGTATACTCGAAAACTCGACTCGAGTATAGTAGGGGTACAGTAATAGTATAGCAACAGTACAGTACAGTAACGGTCCATTAACGTTCCAGTAGTTGCAGTAACTGTGCAGTACAGTAACGGTCCATTAACGTTTCAGTAACAGTGCAGTACAGTAACGGTCCGTTAACGTTTCAGTAACAGTGCAGTACAGTATCGTAAAGTAACAGTTTACTAACGTTACAGTAATAGTATAGTAATAGTACCGTAACGGTACCATTACTATACTGAGTTACCAAGAGTAAGAGTACAGTAACAACACAGTAATAGTCCAGTAACGGTACCGTCACGGTACAGTAACGGTTATGTAACGGTACAGTACAGTAATAGCAGAGTAACATTACTGTAACAGTACGTAATGGTACAGTAATGGAACGGTAACAACGCAATGAGGGTACAGTGGTAACAGTAGTTTGCAATTTCCCCGCAAAATTGTTTATCACCCCATACCTTCGTCACGAAAACATTGGGAAAAGTTCGGATGAGTTGTTCAAAACCGCTTACATTCAAGTAATCGAAAATCGTTCCGCTCAGCCGGACACATAGCGTAACATGTGCAATTCCGTATAAATAACCCAAGCCAATTTAAACGGCACTGCCGTAAAGTGTGCTTACTATAATCGAGAGCTAGGAGAACACTTCTCCGTGTATCGTTTCATATTCACCCTATCCTACCCTTCTCTTGTCGGGGTTGAATGCTACGGGAACTACGCATATGTATTCACCACAGAGAAATACATATATAAGTAGACCATACATATCTCGTTCCTTGGCGCTCGAATCGGTCTGTTATCGAGTGCTTATCAAGTTCCAAGGTTCTTTCGCATTTCTGGCTCCATACACCCCGATGCTGTTCGCTTATCCCTCGGCTTGATCTTCCCCATTGAAGTTATTCGGAACCGTCTTGAGGGCATATATACGTATTATTGTTGGAAAAAGAAAACCACACGAGCGAATTGATGAAGTGCAAGTCCCGTACATTCTTTCACCACATGGCGAAACTCGATGGCAGCACAGTAAATGCGTACGACGAAATACTTTGCATCCACTTTTATTCCCTTTCAGTGCCGCAACGATCAATGCCTCGCTGATTTTCTCTCTCCCTCTCACTCTCTCTCTCTCTCTCTCTCTCTCTCTCTCTCTCTCTCTCTCTCTCTCTCTCTCTCTTTCCCTCTCTTTCTGTCGACTTGAGTCAACTCTCAAAAACTTAGATACCCTCATATATGCTCATGCATGACCACACGCGTCGAATATTTACCCTCAATGTTTGTGCATCGTCGCCGATGCGTGAGACGCCTCAACCCGTAACGCGGGATCCTGTGTTGGCTTCGTCCTGTCACAAAACGAGAATCAACGATTCGATGGTAATTTTCCTCCTGGTCTTTTACCGCGTTCTCACGAACAAAATGCGTCGCGTAACTCTAGCTGAACAACGTCAGAAGTATAATAGTCAGACTGTAGTGGCTCTCGAATTATCCACATGCGAATCAGCTAGTGATCCATAAAAAACCTCGGTCCGCATTATCGGTATTATCAATGTTACAGAAAAAGTAGTTGCTGATAATTTTCGGCTGCAAAGAGAAAACTCCCTTACAGCCGGATGCAGCGTGGTAATGCTGTTGAATTCCGGTAATAATCTGACGACGCACGAAAAAAAAAAAAACAGAAAATCGATAGAAATCGATGGGATATCGCTGATGGCTCGATGATTTCAATTTTGTCCTATTCAATTCTGCCCTATGTCCAATTCGACACTAATTTTTATTTCGTTTTTTTAGTATTATTTCTTTCGCGTATTTTTTTGTACTGTTTACTAACATATAATATTAACTATATAGCATCAAATTACCAGTAGAGTAAAGTAACAGTAAAGTAATAGTCAAGTAACAGTACAATAAGAGTAAACTCTCAATTTTGCCCTATGTCCAAGTCGACACTAATTTTTATTTCGTTTTTTAGTATTATGTCTTTTGCGTATTTTTTACCAACATATAATATTAACTATATAACATCAAATGACCAGTACAGTAACAGTACGAAAACAGACAAGTAACAATACAGTAAAGGAACAGTACAGTATGGTGACAGTACAATAAGAGTAAAGTATTAGAACAGTAACAGCATAATAACATTACACTAACAGTACACTACTATAACAGCAATGGAACAGGTAACGATGCAGTAATGTTAAGTAAAAGTATAATAACGGTACAGCAATGATACAGTAACAGGGAAAGTAACGGTTCAGTAGAAATACACGAGCAGTACAGTAGTGACTCAGTAAAACGAGAAAGAAAAGAATCAATTCTGTATTAAAAATCCGCGCTGCGTGAATGAACATAAGACTCATTCGATACTTGAGGAATCATCACAATGTGACCGCCCGAAAAATAACCGATTTTTTTTAGGTGGATAGGATAAGCTCATCGGTCTAATTTTTTTGTTACAAATTGATGCACCGATAAAGAATACAAAATTATTTTCTTTCAATTTCTTTATTTATTGTTTAACATTGTTTTTATTTGCGGAAAATTGCGTGGAAAAAAATGGTGTCCCATGGTGGCCGGGATTGCGGCAGCAAATTTTATCTGAAACGAAAATTCCAAAATGATTATTAATCTGTAGGAAAGCCGCTGTGTTCCTATGGAGGTTTTTTTCAGTGAAATTTGATAAAATGGCGGCGGTTTGATGAAACAGCATCAAATTCAGCCTTTTCTTCGACAGTTTTTCGTAAAAAAAATAGGAAGACTTCAAAGAAAGAAGAAGCTTCCATGGGAACATGAGGAATGACGTGAAGAATGTTATGTTAAAATTTCAAACGGATAGCTTGAAAACTCTCCCTTAGAGAGTGGCCACCGTTTTGAAAAACATCATTCCGAGAAAAACGCGTTTATAGTTCTAAGAAGGCTGTTAAAAACTGGACAGAACGTTTATAACCGTGTATACTATCGGATAATGCAAAAAAATCGATATTTTGGAAATTTTGCACTGTGATGATTTCTTAAGGGAGGACACTGCTGTAAAATTTTCGAAAAATTTTCTTTTGGCAACAATTTTAAAAAATCCTTTGAAAAACTTAAAAAAAATCTCTTTTGAAAAAACAGTTTTAAAGTGGTTTTCGAACAATTTTTGAGAGGAGTCTTCGAGCGCTGAAAAGCGCCTTCGGCGATGCCACGCCGGTAGATGCAGTACGAGCTACACAAAATACCGTCTAAAAATTTGACCCTGAAGTAAAAACTGTAAATTCTGAAGTAAATTCTGAAAATTGACTCGTGCATTTGTTTTCTAGCGAATACCGAAAACTTCAAACGCGTTTTTCTCAAAATCATCCCTTTTAAATCGGCACGCAGCAGAACTCGAACAATTTTCGTCCAATCGGCTTGAAACTTGAACTGCAGCTTCTTAGATTGCTTTAACAGTAAAGTACGAGCGCTTTTTTCAATTAATGGAAAATTGTAAAAAATATATCACTTTTTATATGAAAATTATGGTCGAAAAATCGAACTTTTTTCAAACTCGTTTCTATTTTTTTCCATTATTTTTGTATCCTCCCCCCCCCGTGCTTGACTGCTAAAACTGATATGATTAACGAAAATATTTCACTCTTAGTTCCAGGATTAAATTGACGACAGTTCTACTGCATTCCGCGGAGAGGGTTGGCTGAAACCCAGTCGTGCTATAGCAACTGGGGCGCCGCCATTTTGTGTTCTTTTGAAAAACAATTTTTTTTTACAAAATTCAATATATACCTAATAAAGCCTGAAAGTTCTTTTGACCATGTATTTTATACCTTTCTTTAAAAAAATCCAAAGAAAACGGTCGAAAATGGGCAGTTACAGTGGTGTCCTCCCTTGAGTTCCAAGACAAGTTCCAACCTATTGCCACAGACTTGCGCCTGCGTACTCACGTCTCAATGGCATGAACATGACGAAATAATTTCCCGAATTCAAATTTCCTATTAGAACCGTTAGATTTAACATGAAAAATTCGAAACATCCCAATTGTAGTGAAACTGACCTCATTTTCCTATCATTGTGTTACATTGACAAAGTCCGCTCGACGATAATGGTATTGAATCACATAACGACGTCCACGGGAACGATTATATTATGGAAAAAGTTTTCGCGAAATACTACCTTGTATTGGGTCACCGATTAAATTATATCTCAGGGAGAACGAGAGAAAAGGAGGGGAAAAGTAAAAGATCTGGAACGTCAATGCGGAATGTTAACGGGCTACACGCCAACTCCAGCCCATCGTAATATAGCGAAATCTTAGCAGCACAACGAGGGTCGCCCTTCCGAAAGAGTCTCATTCATGTCTCGCGTTTTATTAACTCTCATCTGAATGCCTCCTCATCTGAATACTCGATACAACTATCTGAATGGGCTTAACAAGATATTTCGCCATTCGGGGAAGAAAAAAAAGTGCAAAACTCCCCTGTAATTATCCGGCCAAGCTGTAATCAACAGGAAGTCTCAACGGTCTTTCAGTCACGGCGAGAAGAGTATTTTAATGCTTTGATTGCTGGGTAGGCATATCGCATTAGTATAGAATCATGGATCGAACGAAAAGCAGTGGACGTGAATCCTAACGCGACGCAAGAACACTTAGGGGCAGATTAAAGTACTTTGTGTAACTATACTATAATGATTAACGCAAAAAAGTACGGGGCAGGAGAAAGTAAGACAAAAGGATATTTTAAGGCGTCTTCTTACTTTACAATTTTGAAAAATTCCATTTTTTTAATTACATTTTTCGAAAGTATACATATCCAAAAGTATCATAATAAAATGTTATAAAGATCGGGAGAGTCTAAGTGTAGTTGTGTATGACCTTTACTTTAATACCTGCGCACGTTCATTTGCTCGTTAAAAACTTTGAACGCGTTTTTCTCCAAACAACGTTTTTTGCCGGCTTGTTGAGCAAATCTTCGAAACTACTGAACCGATCCTTATGAAATTTTAACCACGTATTCTTTACAAGTATAGCTAGGACATCAAGGATTTTTAAAATTTTTTATATTTCCTATTTTTTTTGCCAAAAACGGTTAAACAAACACGTTTTTTTGTTTTTTTTTCCGAAAAATGTGCGCCATTTTGATATTTTTGCATATATAAAAAATCGTATGATATGCGCTAAAGCCAATAACATACTGAATTTAAAACCGTTGAATTTTTTGTTTCAGATGATACCTCTCCGAGATTTCATCAACATACCTACCATTTTTTAGAACATTATTTTAACCACCATTTTCGTCTATAAATAGTGACTTAAATAAATATTATAAATAATAAATATAAATATATAAATAATTTTTTTCAATATCTTTCGAAAGTGTATTTATTAAGTGTAACAACTTTTATATCAATATCTATAATATAATCCTATACAAAAAAAAATCATGAAAAAACCCTTTTTTAGCGTCTAACGTGAGAAGACGCTGAAGATGAGCTTGTAAAATAAGGACTCGATCTGGTCACTAAGAATGAACTATTGATCTGTTTGATTAGAATGGATACGTGGTTCTCGGATTTTATCCAAGATTTGTCGTAGCTAGTATACCGAATTCGTAGACAATGAATAAAACGATAGGGTCAAGGGCGCATCCCCCCCCCCCCATGGAAATTTATATACGCAAAAATACACTGCAAATTTATTTTATTAATAATTGTAATATATGTGAAATGTATGCCATATATTGAAAATATATGTTGCATATATGTGCCAAATTCTAATTTTCGTAACGTTTTTATATATGAGATGTATATGCGTGGTATTACTGTATATCAATGTATCATATATCAATGATATATGTAGCATTTATCCTGCATATATACCACATATATTTAGCATATATGTTGCATACACACTGCGTACATACCACATATATACTGCATAAATGGTACATATATGCCACATATATACAGATATCCGTAGCATATCTGTATATAGTGTTTATATGTAATAGCGTACTTTAACTGTAAGTTAAGTTTTTTTAAGTTTAAGTTTTGAGTTTTATTAAGTTTAACTGTAATAGTGTTTATACACAGCATATATTTTTTGTCAGGCATATGTATCAAAAATGTATGAGTCATATATGACGCATACATTTTTGATATATTTTTCTGACAAAAAAATAGATTGAAAATATATCGAAAATAGATGCGTCGTATATGCCTCATATATGCATCATATATAGTGTTTATACGTAGCATATACGTTTTGGTCAGAAAAATATATCGAAAATATATGGGTCATATATGCGTCATATATTTGGTGCATATATACTGAATATATACGTATTATTCTATTTTTCGTCACTATATATGCGACCGATATATATATATATGTAGCATATGTTTTCTGCATATATTTTACATACATAAATTTCCATGGGGGCACCTTGCTCCTGAACCACTAGCATATTTCAATTAATCCAAACTCAGGTGATCACTCCAACGAAATTGAGTCTTCGGAAAATGAGCAGATGGGCTCGTGGTGTCGGTAAGTTCCTGCGGTTTCCGTGGGATTTTCAGACAGATGTTACATTACCGCGGCGATTTTTTTTGCTTCCGCTTTCCGAATGAGCATGTAGTAACAGACAGTTATAAGCGAATGAGGCGCGCATATACGTTTATCGAGGTAGAAGAGTACGATGAAAGAAAATAAGAGAGAGCACAAGGATGCCCTTGGATGCTTGGAGATCCTCGTTACCATACGGCTGATCCCCTTGTGTGTTGGCGTTGTTATATCGAAGGAGGCAAGTGTACTGCTGGATCGGGGAGACTGATAAATAGACGAGCGTCCGTGTAAGTGGCCACGCGCGACGTTAAAGACGGAGCGGGAACTGGCGACCGGGGCTTACCCCGATTGCCGTTTGGCTGCAGTAGCACAGGAAATGGTTTTGGCATGCAGATTCAATCCCACACGTATAGCCGTTTCTTCTACGTATACTTCAACAGTCTCAATCTCTTTCTCCTCTCATCGAGCTTGGCATTCTCGCAGCCGTACACGCCTCGCTACACAAGATGTTTTCTACCCTGTATACAAGCTCGTTCGGCCGAAAGTCCGCGAGTTACTCCACTTTGATGCACAGTTCCCATAATGGCTGATACAACCAACGGCGGTGTTCGTGAATAAGACACACTTTTCACGCTCACCGAGGCATTTTGTTTTTCTCCTGCACAGCGCTCTCATCCGACATCGGCCCCAGCCGATCGTCCATTTTTTACTACGTCTTCCTCTCATTCGCCACTCGAGCCCAATTGTTCGCGAGCATCCGGAAACTGGAGATACTCGAAGATTACATTGGGAGCATATGTGCCAATGTACTAGATTCCTTGACGTATCAAAGCACTGATGATGCTGGGCAAGACAGCGGCTGTTGCGACTAGGTAGCGATCGTTACCCGGCCATAACATGCTACCTACATTATTACGTTGCAGCACACTTGAAGCACCGGACGCACCATCGAGAGGCTAGGGTTCGTCTCTTGAATTTGCATTTGCATGAACTCGTGAACGACATCAGCCTCTGGACCATCGCGCGATCCATGTGAGACTCGAAAGTACACGGGGAACACTTCGTAATCGCGCAATTAGCATATTTTTTCTTGAATTTAAAGACTATCGGATGATGCCGGAGAGTACATGGTCGCGTGGCGCCCCGTTAGACCCCTCTGAGCCTACTCTCAGCCTACCAGTTTAACGTTCATAACCGCAGCAGGGTTCCGGTATACGGTAATTAACCATTGTATGGTGTGTGTGTGTGTGTGTCTGTGCTTCGCCACACACGCGAATACACCATTTTGGTCCTTCATCATCCAGTCGCTTCTCACCGCGCACAAGGGTAGATCGAGGCGGTTAAACTTTGGCTCGAACATCACCACCCAACCTGTGTACACTCTTTTCTTAATCATCGTACGGCGATTATGATGATGCGAGCCCACAGCGTGAATAAATCTACCTCAGGATCCACCTGATCTGTCTGCCGGAAACGAACATCTGCACGCCGAACGTCGTGGTGTCTCCGTGCCGAAAAAAACTTTTACCGAACGTGCCGAAAAAAAACTTGCGTATGCCTTGATGATTAGTGTAATTTCTAGATTTCTTATCGTACCGTAAAACAGGGCACTTTGGCATTCAGGGTAACTTTGACAGTTTTTGGGGCTACTTTGACAGAGCGCCCAAATACGTTTGAAATGTGTGCGCAGCGAGCCCGTTCGACCTTCTGTGGCGGACGGCGAGTGCGGGGAATAAACTTGAACAATAATTTGTTGTTTATGTTTATTATAATGTTGGTATTGTTGATTGTAATGTTACTCAAGTTCATTTTAATCTCAATGACAATTATAAGACTTATTAAGTGCCTATAATAGCACCCCAGGTACTTGATATTTTGATGTAAAATGTTTCCTTAATCGTTTAACTCTGAGAGTGCCACCTGTTTTATAACCATTTTCGGAGCAATTTCGTCCGAATTTTCGAACTTTTGTTGGTGTTTCAGCATCAGTCATATGTTCAAGAATTGAAGAATTGATAACACCAAAAAAAGTTCGAAAATTCGGTCGAAATTGCTCAGAAAATGGTTATAAAACAGGTGGCACTCTGAGTGCCACCATGGCCACAAAGGGAGGACACCACCGTAACCGCCCATTTTCGACCGTTTTCTTTGAATTTTTTTTTAAAGAAATAAAATACATGGTCAAAAGAGCTTTTAGGTTTTATAAAGTATCTATTGGAGTATGTAAAAAAAAATTATTTGTCAAAAGTATACAAAATGGCGGCGCACGAGTCACTATAACACTACTGTTTTTCAGCCAAGCCTCTCCGCGGCACGCAGTAGAACTGTCGTAAAGTTGGTCCCGGAACTGAGAGTGAAATATTTTCGTTAATTATATTATTTTTAGCGGTCAAGTACACACTGAAAAAAAAATTCGTTCACCCAACCGAAATTCAGTTGGTTTAACAAAATGTATCTTTAAATACGTTCAACTTGATTTTTGATTGGCATAACAAACGTTTTGTTAATCTAACTGATAGTTTTAGTGGTGTGAACTGTAGCTTGTTTAGCATGTCTGAGAAACTGTTAAAACAACAAAATTTCGAGACAACTAAATGCATTTTGCACATTCAACGATTTCTTTTTCTCAGTGCGAGGGGAATTAAAAAATAATTAAAAGAAAAATAGAGACGCGTTTGAAAAAAAGTTGGTTTTTTCGACCATAACTTTCATCTCAAAAGTGATATATTTCTTACAATTTTCGATCCAATCGAAAAAAGCGCTCGTGCTTGACTGATAAAGCGATCTGCGAAGCTACAGTTAAAATTTAAAGTCGATTGGACGAAAATTGTTCGGATTCTGCTGCTTTAATAACGATGACAATTTAGTTATAAAAAATCGTTGTTTTTCATTAATTTCATGTACAATGCATAAAATATTACTTTTTTTATCAAAATGATTCCAAAGTAATCCTTAATCTTTGACATAAGTTGCATTCCAATGCCCTGGCGAAGAACGTTCTTTCTTTTCTTTTCGAATCAATCATATTTTTTTTAGATGATTTTTATCACTTTAATCTCCAATAATGCTATTAATGATTTTGTGATTTCCGATTCGGCTTTGACAGGCTTGAAATGGTCTATTTTTTATTTGTGCTGAATTTAACTGAAATTAACGAAAAAAAAAGATTATTAATTTTACAAAATCGTTAAATTCAGCACAAATAAAAAATAAACCGTTTCACGCCTGTCGAAGCCGAATTGACAATCAAAAAATCATTAATAGCATTAGTGGAGATAAAAATGATAAAAATCTTCTACAAAAAATATAATTATCCGAGAAAAATAGGCGGAAAAATGGGCCCACGATGAGACTAGTTTTAAAAATCATAGAATAGGTCACTCGATTTTAGAGAATTTGTTGAAAAAAAAATAAAAAAGGAATGATCTTTTTTTAATAGTTTTCACCCTGGAAGCAAAAAACGTTGACATTGATAATTGATTATTTTTTAACGAAAGTATGCTTTAAAATGAAAAAAAAATATATAGTGACATTTGTCGATATCTCAATTAGTTCAGGAGTTATCAGCGCTTGAACGTTTCCAAAACGTCCGTTGTCGACATTTTTTTGGAAAATTATAAATCCTAAAAGAGAAGAGATAAAAATACAAAAATTAGTGTGAATATTCCTTTTATGGGTACAGTTTTATTTTAAAAAATCAGGAGAACCATAAATGGTCGGGGTCACGGGCTAGGTGAAATAGCGTGGAATGTCCCTATTGTAAAGTTACTGTACTGTTACTGCATCGTTACTGCACTGTTGCGTTATCGTTACTGTACTGTTACTGCATCGTTACTGCACTGTTGCGGTATCGTTACTGTACCGTTACTGTATCGTTACTGTACTGTTACCATACCGTTACTGTGCTGTTACTGTACTTTTACTGTACTGTGGCTGTACTCTCACTCTCTCACTGTACTTTTACTGTAGTGTTACTGTAGTGTTTATGTACTATTACTGTACTATTACTGTTCTGTCATTGTACTTTTACCGTTATGTTACTGTACTGTTATCGTGCTGTTACCGTTACTGTACGGTGCACAAAAAGCGTTCAGTCGGCCGATTTTTCAAGAAACGTCACAAGTTCTACCAACAATGATAAATTTTCAGTCGAAACCCTTGGAAGTTTGCATACATAGGTATAATGGGTCATCACTCCTATAATGCATAACTTTCACGTTTCTATCAGGAATAAAATATGCGAATGAGAATGTCATGAATCATTTGAGTCTCGAGAATGATGGATGTTACATTCTTGTTTCCCAGATAGCCTGCGAGATTTCACATAATAAAAATGAGCGTCGACCTGCATTAGCGAGGCGACGGTTAGGGTCCAGGAAAGGTCCATCCCTTGGATGGATACCAACCGGACCGTTCGAATTTTCCGGATCATTTCCACCATTAGTGATTCTGCGAAACTCTTTTTTTTTTTTCTTCATCGAACATCCACGTACGCTTGCGAGCCTTTTTCTGCTACCGCAATCGCGCTTCAGTTCATATCGTCTAGCAATGACGATCGATCACATTATTCACAGCATTCAATCCATCCTGTATACAGCTTGACTACACCCTCTTTCGCTGACACGAACGTACGATCCGGGCGTTAATATTCGCTCAATTCGGCCATGATCCTCCTACCCCTCCACAAAGAGGCCCCCGTATTGTAAAGTTGCAGATTGCTTTCTCATCGTTTTATTTATTTTTTCCAGCCGTCGTGAAACTTGTATGAAGATATGAACTAGCAGGAACGAAACGTAGGTGTGTGCATCCTATTTACGGCTATACGTACATGCCTAAAAGCTCTAGCGATGAGGGAAGTTCTTCTTTTTGTAAGACGAAGTTTATTGTCTTTGTGGTGCTCCTAGTCTTAAGGAGAGATATACACCTAGATGGTCGAGGTCGAGGATTTAGAAGCTATGAACATTCCGTCGACCGTAGAAGACCTACACTATGGGCCTGGTTTCGATGATTCCATGTAAGTCGACAAATTTCATGATTTATTCATTCCCAAATTTTCAAACGCGTTTTTCCCAAAACCACGTTTTTCAAATCGGTACCCAAAATTTCTCGAAAACCAATGAACCGATTGCCGTGAGGTTTTTTGTGGTTATTCTATACACCATTATCTAGTACTTGTCATAGGATTTTTTTTCCCGGTACTTAGTTTTTGTTTTATAGGCAAAATAATAACTAATTTTTGGCCCAAAAATCACTATTGATGTTCAAACGTCCGCCATTTTGTCATAAACCGATATTTTCAAAATCGGCTATGACAAGTACTAGATTATAGTATCTAATTTAATAATCTTTTTGGTTTTTCTTTCAGATCATTTTTGAAGAAACGCCAGTGGGTACTAGTACAGTCGTGATGTCGCTGAAAAAGCCCGGAATCGGAGAAAATTAGAAGAAGGCTAGTTTTTTGACAGGTGATTTTGTAGGTGCCGCGGGTGTTAAACCCAAGTTTACCTAAAAAAAGGGGTGTAGGGTTCTTTTTTAGGGGTTGAAAGGAGATGGGGGTGGATTAACGCCAAACTACAACCCCTACGAGGTCGGCGCCGTGAGACAAGATGTTCAGAAAAATCCGGCCTTTAGTTTTGTCCACAGCGCCGAAGTCGTGGAAGTTCATTTTGGGGGTGAAAAAGTGGGGTGAAATTTTGAAAAATCAGTTTTAATTCAATAACTCTTTAGAAAAAAATCGTACACTTTTTGTTCAAATGGGAACGTTGTAGCCCTTGAAAAGACGCGTCGACCGAGTATTTGATCATCACTCTCCAATAATACCTTCATCCCCAAAAGAATTGTTGAAGAATGAACAAAAAAATGGTTTATTGAATAACTCAAAAACAATCGGTTTTTCGGGTATTGTTCAAATGTACGAAATGTAGAGGATAATTTTCTCCATATTTTCGTTGCTATGGACCACCTTTGAATTTTTATTTTCCAACCCCTATCGGAGGTTGAACATTCAAAATGAAATTCTGGGAAAACTATTGACCGCACGAATTCCCCGCCTTGGAAGAATTTGTAGCTTGAACCCTCAGCTACATTTTTGTCCACAGCGCCAAACTCGTGTCTCTTTAGTTTCGGTCAATAGTTTTCCCAGAATTTCATTTTGAATGTTCAACCCCTGAGAGGGGTTCGAAAAAGCAAAATTCAAGGGTTGTCCATAGAAACGAAAATATAGAAAAAATTATTCTCTACATTTCGTACATTCAAACTATCCCCGAAAAATCGATTGTTTGTGAGTTATTCAATAAACAATTTTTTTGTTAATTATTCAACAATTCTTTTGGGGGTGAAGGTATTATTGGAGAGGGCTGATCGAATAGTCGATCGACGCATCTTTTCAAGGGCTACGACGTTCCCATTTGAACAAAAAGTGTACCATTTTTTTCTAGAAGAGTTATTGAATTAAAACTGATTTTTCAAAATTTCACTCCACTTTTTCACCTCCAAAATGAACTTCCACCACTTCGGCGCTGTGGACAAAATTGAAGGCCGGATTTTTTTGAACATTTTGTCTCACGGCGCCGACCTCGTAGGAGTTGTAGTTTGGCATTAATCCACCCCCATTTCTTTTCATCCCCTAAAAAAGAACCACGATTTTTAGGCAAACTTGGTTTTAGCACCCGTGGCACCTACAAAATCACCTGTCAAAGAACTAGCCTTCTTCTAATTTTTTCCGATTCCAATATACAGCGCGGCTGTACTATACCGTATACGCAGATTTTTTTACGACGCTCCTAGGATCATACAATATCCTTGTATATTTTTGATATTTGTAAATAAATAAAATTAAACATATTTTTGAATATATATACTTTTAGATAATTAAAACCCCAATGCGGAAATCAAATAGTTTTCCTTGAAAAAATTCACAAAAATGACCTTTTTCCGGCTCCTAGGTGTATATCTCCCCTTAAGTACGATTTTTTTGTTGCAAGATTTCCCTATTTCGTCACACCTTCCAGCCTTCTATGTGTCAGATCGTAGGCTCATTTGACGCACGAGTCCGCACCCAATAGCCTCGAGCTTTCGATACGTTGGGATTTCCGTAACGTGTCTATTTCAGCTAAGCTTAGGCAACTTCCAACACGACGTAACCTCTCGGTTGTGCCGCTTGGAGAGTGCGCGATCAACCTGCAGATATCATAAAAAGCGCACGCCACGGTATATCGGACTTGGGGTGTTGGTGGCGTGTATACTCGTCGTCGTTGTGGTCCATCGGGGATTATAGCGCACGTGAATAAACGAAAATGCGAATTGATACGGTCGTTAAGAAGATCCTCTTTGAAGCTCTTCCAGGTTTCTTTTCGAGGACGAGCCTCTTTACAGGCGTCCCTTTACAATTAGATTTCGTGGAAGCCTTGCATATGCTGTCGCGAAGACAGGCGTTATGGGAGATGGAGGAGGAGACTTTCCATCTTCACGAGGACCCTCGTAACTCGGGATTTACGATGTTTACTACTCCTTACCACAAGCGCCCGCCCACGCAACGCGTTCGCTCCCTTTCCGCTCCGCGCAGCCTGAGAGTTCATTTTTTTTTTCTCGAACTTTTCTCGAATCATCGTAGAAATAGGAGACGCACGATGAGCACGACATAAGGTCTTGAGACCGGCCGAAATTTACGTGAAAACGCAAGACGAACAATTGCGATGCGCGTTAAGCGGCCTATCTACGTGGCTGTCGTTTCAAGACCTCTGTATAAGACCGTGCCTTGTGCAGTGGCCAGCAACGATCCAAAGCGAGAAATGAGGCAACATCGCATACGGACGGTCTTATCACGTCAGCGTATTGGGTACATATCCATAGACCGCGAGAATGCGAAGACCACCAGAGCCCGGCAGGATCGGTGCGGTGAGGAACGGCGCCAGCATCAGCAGCACCGGGAGGTCCATTGTTGTTATCGGGCCGATAGCGAGTTAGCATTCTCTCGGACAAGAGCTTCAATGTACCGAGACAATGTGGCCAACGTTCGGGCATTCAGTGGCAAACAATGCTGCGAACATAATGCGATAATGCGGGGATGGAGTGGCGCGAGGGGGGTAGAATGAGGCTGGGGATGGTTCGTCGCCAAGATCCGACCATACCGCGCGCAGAATCAGCGAGTGATGCTCTCCATGTTCTTGTGTGAGTGTGTGCGCGCGTGTGCAGCTGCACAAACGCGAATGAGGAAGTAGAGGGATGCAGTTGAGAAATCCGAACTATTACCGCAAACCTGGCAGTTTTCTAACTCGCGTTCATAATTAAGGGACCGGTCCACTTTGAAAATTTCAAAAAATCGAACGCAAGCAAGACTTGAAGAAATCGACGATGATGAGCAATCAGAAGGGATTTTGTACGGTGCAGGAATTGCCGATTGAGTTTAGGTAAGAGTTTTTCATGGTATAAACTTCAAACGCGTTTTTCTCGAAACAACGTTTTCAAAATCTAGCTCCATCGTATCTCTAGAACTAATAAACCGATTCTCTTGAAGTTCGAACCACATATTGTAAACATGATTCGCAACAAGATCCCGTGAAAAACGACGCAAGCGACCCAACCTCGAGCCAACGTCACGCCAACCACATTCTACCATTGGCCGATGAACGGCAGCACTACCGGTTTAGTGTTGCGCCACGGTAGGAGTGATCTCTTCGGCCCAACGCTGGGATGTACGGTTGGCCAATAGTAGGCTTACCGGAAATCTTAACAGTTGGCCGGGTATTGGCCCAACACTGGGCTAAAGAGATCACGATCATTGGCTGACGGTTGGCGTGATCACCGGCCCATAGTAGGGCTGAGGTCGGCTTCATATATTGTTTTTTCTTTCAGAGACAATGCATCGTTCCTTATTCCCGCACAGCGATTAGATTCAGAAGTTTCTGTGCTCGATGATTGTTCATCGAAAGATTTATTAGATTCACTAAACTCGTTATGCACAATCACTTGGTCGTGGAATGTTTCCAAATTTGTTTCACTATTTACTTGTCCTTTTGTTTCGTTGCCTCTGATCCTAACCTGCTGTAAAGAGTCTTCTAATTTTTGTCGTCGTTTTAACACTCGGCGTTTCTTAATACTGTCATAATACCTCGGCATTTTTTTAATACACCACAAAACTTTAGTATAAATCAATTTTGTTTTTAATAAACTGAATTTCAGATAAGAGTAATGAGTTTTTATTATCACAGGACGTAGAAAATTGCATGCAGCGATAATAAAAAATATATAATAACCCAACGAACACCCAACCTTGGGCCAAATATCGATTACCAACTGTCAGCCAACTATCGGGTCCCAGTGTTGGCCCCGAACATGGGCCAATCGGTTGATCATGGGTTTGCCAGTCTAGAATTGAAACTCGGCACACCATCGATGAGCCAACGCTGGGCCAGTACTAATTAATGACCGTCGGCCAATTGTCGGGGCGAGCGCAGGCCCTGAGTCTGCGCCAATCGTTCGACCGTGGTTTTGCCAATGCTTTTTTACGTATATACGTAGATACGTATATGCGTGAAAAAATTCTTGTACAGTCCATACATACATACATATATATAGCAAATACACATATATATATAGCAAATACACATAGCAAAAAAGCATTCTTGTATATATCTATGGACTATACCGTTTAAAGCCAGAGTTGCGCCACGATTGGCAATTCGTCAGTTTGCCATGCTAAAAACAAGCATTGGCAAAACCACGGTCAAACGATTGGCTCAGACTCAGGGTCTGCGCTCGCCCCGACAATTGGCCGACGGTCATCAATTAGTGCTGGCCCAGCGTTGGCTCTTCGATGGTGTGCCGATCTTCAATTCGAGACTGGCAAACCCATGATCAACCGATTGGCCCATGTTCGGGGCCAACACTCGAACCCGATAGTTGGCTCACAGTTGGTAATCAATATTTGGCCCAAGGTTGGGTGTTCGTTGGTTTGCCATGCTTCAAATGAGCACTGGCAGAATCATGGCCAAATCATTGGCCCGTATAAAGGACCAACACTGGGTATTGGTGGTTGGTGCTGACTATCGTACCAAGCGTCGGCCGCATCTTAAGCGCCGGCAAATTTTTCACGGGATGACCCCCGATGGTCTTAAAATTTTGATTTTTACGCTTTTTTGTGCGAAAAACTGCGAAAAAACGCGTTTTTAAAATACTTTTGTCGTTTTTCATCTGGCATTCTTTTATTTTTTGATAAAACTATATATCCGAGGGTCATTGTGTAGCTGGTGTCATACTGAATCTAATTGACTTTGATTTTTTTGTTTCAGACAAGCCGTTGCCGAGTTGTGATGAAGCTACCTATTTCTGAGGCGTTACGTTAAACTATAGTTTTTTAAATGTATTTCAAGACTATTTATCAAGCCCAATAAAAATAGCCTTTTTTTCGTGGCTCCAAAATGGACTGGCCCCTTAAAAGACCTTCTAATATCTGTTATCTACCTTGAGGTGATGTGAAAGATCCTCACATTATCTCTTTTAGGTTAGGTTACGTATGACAACCAAAATCGAAAGCAAAACCTTGAAGGCCCAAATTTCCGCTCTATTTTTTTCCCCTTTTTCTCACCATCCAATTATCTTCTTTCACGAAAGAAAAAATTGTCGCGAAATCTGCGAGCAGTCAATAAATATTTAGAGGTCGCTCAAGCCTCTCAAAAATTTAAGTTTTCATTAAAAAATCGATTTATTTGTTTTCGTGCTCACCCATTAATTTTACGCTTTATAATATTTAAATTAAGCTCGCAAAAGCTCTAGCCGGCCAATAAATATTTAGTGGTCGCTCAAGAGCTTCGCAATTTGCGATTGTCGCGATTTTTTTTTCTTCTCACTCATACATTTAACACTTTGTAAAATTTTCAAGACAATCAATGCTCTTTTTTCTTTAGAAACGGTTTTTTTTTAACTTGCCTCACACTTCTAATCCGATAAAATGGGGGACCTATTTTGTTTACGGACGAGCTTTGAAAAATTATGTTATGAGAACAAAGATTATAATTCTTGGGTTAGTAGTGGGAGGTAACTTTGAAAAATCTGTTTCTCCAAAAAAAAACGATTAATTGTTTTGAAAATCTTAGGAAGCATCAAATTTATGAGTGAGATGAATAAAAAAAATTGGCGAAAATTGGAAATTTCGAAGCTCTTGAGCGACCACTAAATATTCATTGACCAGCTGGAGCTTTTGCGAGGTTCATTAAAAAATTATAAAGCGTAAAATCCATGGGTGAGAAGTAAACGGAAAAAAAATCAATTTGTAAATGAAAATTTGAATTTTTTGGAGGTTTGAGCCACTTCTAAATATTCCTTGATCGCTCGCAGATTTCGCGACAATTTTGTTTGTTCTTTAAAGAAGATAATTGGATGGTGAGAAAAAGGAAAAAAATAGAGCTCAAATTTGGGCCACCCTAATGTAGACGCTCCATTTATAGTTTTGGATACAATGAAACCATAGCGTGATGTAAAATACATGCAGTGCCATCTGTTATCGCATTATTGTATCATATAAAGAGACGCCTCAATAAAACGTTGAGAAGTGCGTGTTGAGCTAAAATTTCGTAACGTATCGAGTTAATAATTATCCTGTATGTTAGTCCAGGGTATAAACTATATCCATGTAAATTTGCAATTAAATTCGTCGAGTATTTTTTTGCGGAATACCTACTTATACAAACAGCCAAAAAAATCCTAAGATTGCTGTTTTAGCCACCCTATCATTAGTGAAGAACATAATTGCGCCTATGAAAATATATTTCGTGCGCAGACACGACTTTGTTACGATTTTATTATGCGAGGATGATTCGATAAGTAACTTGGTTCGTATACTAAAAAAGGATGACAGCGACATCTGTATGTGTGGTTATGAAGATTTTTTCCTGTGAATGAAAACTACAGTTATAAGTCATTCTAACCTCAAGGGGATTATGTCGAAAACTAAAGTAAGATACAAAACTCAGATTGTTGTCCATACCCAATCAAGTTACTTATCGAAACACCCTAGTCGAAATGTTCAGCCATTCGAAGGTTTTGAAACTCCATTTGGGGGGAGATCCGTGTTACCGGGATCTTTTAGATGAATTTTCATGAATTTTTCGTGCCAAACCAGTAGAACCCATTCGAAAGTCCTTTTGCGTACATATTGATTGATATTTGTTATACTTGTATAAATAATCTGACCATTTTATTGCGTCGTACACGCTTGGCGCGCTGAACCGCGAGAGGCAGCATTTCATCGGCACCCACGTTTGCGCCTGTTTGCCTGATCTGAAACAAAAATCCAGACTAATTGTGGTTTGTTAGAAGACATTTTATAGCCGGTACCTCGATCGCATTTAAAAAAATCACAAAATGTCGCCACGATAACGATTTTTTTTTTACGAAACTATAACATTTTTCTTCATTTTGTATAGGTCGTAATTTTTTCTGTAGACTATTCTCCGCTATATGGGCCGTACGGAGATGTATTCTGAAAAATCTCGCGAAAATTTTAGGTGAATCGATTGAGTGGTTCCTGAAATATCGTGGGTACAAGTTTGAAATAAATAAGTTCGAGAAAAACGCGTTTAACGTTTCGGTATGAATCGGTAGAAATAATCGTTGATTGCAGTCGCTAACGCTCAATAGGCTATTCCGGCGCCATATTGATGTCCTTCTTCCTCCAAGAAAAATCGTGCGGAGCACTACTGCCTCTCTCTCAGCATTTCGTGCTTGTTGGACCCCGAAGTATGATCTTCTTTCAGCACACTTGACGCGCAACTCGTATTATACCTGCGGCGCACCCGTCCATTCTAACCTCTATAACTCCGCAATTTTTGCGAATTGCTTGATAATATTTGGAGGGAATATTTCCAAGACTATGAGCTGTATGAACTACTCAATGCTAGAAGTCCGACACTAGCAGAAAAATTCTATTGATATGAACTAATAGCGTCCATTTGATTCTTGTCTATTTAAATTAACTAGATTTTTCGTCAAATCAAATATCTCCTATTACATTCCATTATTCAAATTATTTACTTTAAATATATTTATTTATTCAAATCAAAATATATTCAATATCGTCCAGTAACTAAATATTTTATTTAATCCTAATAAATCTGTGATTCGGTTTTATCTGCTCAAAAAACAGTTTAGTTGAATCCATTAAAGGGTCCATTTGATTAAAAAAAAATTAAATTAAATAGAATTTTCGTAGAGACAAGCATTTTTCGATTTGATTGAATGGTCTGTCTTTATTGCAACGCACATATCAAAGAGGTGTGGGGGTAGAGAGGGTGGAGAGAGAGGTGTGTGTGTGTGTGTGTGTATATATATATATATATATAGGGTATGTTAGAAAAATATATAGCATGTTATTCGATAAAACTCTCTAATTATCACAATGATATAAACTAATTGATATAGTTTATGTGATACAGCAAATAATTATAGGAATTCATTTGGTCTCTTAGCCATATCTGCGACTAAAATGATACAAGCACTCGATAGCATACGGACGGCGTGCATCAGTAGGTAGGTTCTAGGTTCGATTCTTATATAGGTGAAATATTGTCTTCGATAGAAATCATCTCATAAGGCCCGGGAATGACAAATTACGATACAAAATCGTTGTCGTAAAACTCTCAATGAAGTATTTCATTTTATTTTGGATTTATGATTTATTTTATGTATATAGTACACATAGATTTACAGTGAACATTGTAAGCAAATAGAGATTCAGTTGAATCGTATCTTCATTTTTTCAATTTGAATATATTCAATATTTAAAAAGAATAGCTGAAACATATAACAAAAATATCTTTGAAACAAATAAGACCGTGGTAGGCCGTGAGACAAGGAAAAAACCTATTTGATTTAAATAGATCCTGTTCAAATTAAATATATTGTTTTTTTGGCAGTGTGCTATGAGCCTCAGCATGTCACCCAAATCAACTTTTCTGCTGCTCGTTTGCTGCTGGTAAACCCTACCTCCTGCATAGATCCATATACTTCTACCTGACCCAGGTCAAGTAGTTCTAGCTCCTCTTTTGATTGCGTTCCAACCTACCGAGCACGTCTTGGTTTCATGGGTACATATGATCACGAGAATGATAACAATTATTCATTTGCCAATGAAGTTCATATAACATTATGAATGCAAAAGTTCAGATGTTTGTTTAATTATTTGTTGTTCGTTACTGAATGACGCCAAAACGGCTGAACGGATGTGGATGGAATTTGGAAGACAGGTACAGTATGCCCTGGAATAAGACAGGATGCTTTTTATCCAAGTGGAAGGTTCCAAGCGGCTTACAAAGCCAGTTTCTTACTCTCAATCACGTCAAAACAACTGAATGTACTTTGCTTAAATTTGACACGCAGCTAGAGTATGCCATCCCAGGTAGCAATTTCCAAACAGTCGTCCAGAAGTTGTCCAAATGGGTGACAAACGTCCGCTTGGAAGCTACCCATAAGTTACCATGTGTCCAACAGTTATCTTTTTGGATGGTTGTTAACTTTGAGATAACTTCCGGGCGAACATTTGGTACCCACTTAGCCGACTTTTGGACAGCTTGTTGAAAATTGCTACTCGGGATGGCATAATTGTTCAAACAAATGCCGGTGGGGCAACGTTAGTGTGACGTGCAAAGCTATCGATCCGTCGAAAAACTCGAAAAATGGGGGGATGTCCAAAAGTTGTGAGAATTGATGGCGAAACGTATCTACGTATCTTTCCTCTTTTTCAAAGAAAAATCCTTCTCAGGGAAAGATAATACAAAGTACGGGGAAAAAGGAGGTTCGCTTTCGTATCAACTCTGTCGCAGTGAGCTCGAATCGTTCGGTCATCTCAATCTTCTCGCTTCAATTTTTTGAATTATCGGTACTCTCGGCTGACGTCGCGGGAAACGGTCGCATTGCGCGCCGCGGATTTGCAACCGCTATTGCCAAGGACATTTTTGAGGTGTTTCTCTTGTCTGCTCATTGAGTGACATGGAGTGCGTAAAATGCGATCAACAAGTTAAGTATCCGCGCGTGCAGGTAGACTCGGCTCATTTTTTGGGGCTATTCTTACTCTCCATTTCCACTGGCCCTTTCACCACTCCGATCCAGAATCTCGGTGGTAGTCTCAGGTACTTAAAAAAAATGGAGGTTCTACCGACGCAAAAAAAAAGAATATTGGATACGAGAGTCTGATCGGTCATAACGTTCGAACAAAGTTCGAGCTATATGAGTAGCTAGAAGTCAAGAGCCGCCACCTCAAGCATCACAACATTCGCAAGCTCGCTGCGAAGAGCTAAGCTCACCGGCACCTAGAGAGCTCCCAAGACACCGCAACCATCGCAATTCGCGAAGACGAGTAATCTTAGCGACAAGCCAGATTTTCAGCCCATTTTGCCTCTCCAAATCCTCACAGTGGTAGGAGATAAAGGCAGTGAATAACCATCGGCGTAAGCAGCACGCTGATTATCTAGTATCGCAGCAGGCTGCGGAGACTGTCGAGGAAGCCGAAGCTCGCAAACGTATTGCATGTTGCTGAAAGGGTAGCACAGCGGCGGCAAGAGTTCAACTATAAACACGTGTGCCGTTTTTCAACACGTTGCTTTAGGCTACCGTCCGGCTCTAGACTACGGTAGTTACAGGCTTATAAAAATTAAGCGGATGAGTAACGTGGGCACATTCTGCGGAGCGGTCGAAATGGAAAGAGAAAACTGCTGGGATGTGTTGTGTTGGAGGTAGAATAGCCATTCCTAGATAGGAGCTTCACAGCCAAAAAAATGTAATTCAAATAGAATCTAATTAAATCGAATAGGTTTTATCGTTTTCTCACGGTCTACTATGCTCCTATTTGTTTCATATATATTTTTTTTATTTGTTTCAGCTATTCTTTTTAAATATTAAATATATTCAAATGAAATCAATAAAGATTCGATTCGAATAAATCTTTATTTGCTGATAATATACACTGAAATTCCAACTTCATTGACCGAAAAATCATATTGATAGTGACTATTCTATTTGATTTAAAAAAATTTGAATTGACTAGATTTTTCGTGAAATCAAATTTTTTCTATTGCGTTCTATTATAGTAATGATGGATTTCAAATATATTGAATTATTCAAATCAAGATTTATTTAATATCGTTTAATAACTCAATATTTTATTTATTCCTAATAAATCTGTCATTCGGCTTCATCTTTTCAAAAAACAAGTAAGTTGAATCCACTAAATGTACCTACATAATTTAATAAAATTTGTATTATATAGAATTTTAGTAGAGTCAAACATTTTTCTATTCAATTGAATTAATGCTCTGTCTTTATGGCAACATACACATCACATATTCGAGAGTATCGAGTGAAAAAGGACTGACATGCGCCTGCCGAAGACCATAAATCGTACAATGTTGTCTACCGAACTATATTGCCAATCTATATAGCTATATAGACAACCAACCTAACCTCAGTCTGTCAGTCCACAACCGTGCTTGAGAAATATCGACACTCTACCTTCTTTGTTTCCTTCTTACTTTTTTACTGCATTTGTTCATCTCCCCGCTTGATCAAATGCTAAAGTCCACGATGACGTAGTCTCGGGCAAAAGCTAGTTACTAATAAATTAAATTAATGTATTCAACGTATTTAGAACTTAGATTCAATTATTCACATTTTATCATTGGTAAAGGTTATAAAAATGAAATAAAAATCAGCAAGGTTTTCATTCCTAGTTATTTTTTATTAATAGGTAACACAACGTACATCCTCTCATTGGAATGGATATAAATGCAAATCGTTACAATCGTTTCGATAAAAATAGCTTCCATGACGTCCGTCGCATATGCAATGAATTAATGAATGCAAACATATATTCATGAAAAATAGCATACCTTAAGGCCTTAGATACGCTATTTCGCCGATTTTCGAAGGTACTTTTCTAGACGCGGTTAAGAAAAATGACGCATGTATTGACAACATTTTTTTACATATCATTTATGCACATGGTTGAGTATATGGAAAAAAATCAGAAATATTAACCAATGGCGGAGATATAACATATCAAAGCAATGTATTTTTTTTGCGCGCACGTTGATGGTGAAAGTTCTCGGCATCGATGTGGGTGTCTGAAAAAATGGACATATTTATAATTGCATAATGAATGTATCTTCAGTGTGAACCAACAATATTATTTAAAAAAATTATTATAATCAAAATTCGAAACTCAAAATTTTCCACTCATTTTTGCGTCGGTATTTTATTTTTTATATTTTTTTCTCATTGAAATTTTTCTTTCTGTGCTTCACACGGTAGGTGATACTAAGAATATGTTGTAAAAATTTCAAAGCGATCTGAACCTTCGTTCAAGAGTTAGAACTTTCACAACGTTCAACGTTCCGAATCGTGGAAAACGGCTTTAAAGTTAGCGGTCGGGCTCGCGGGGCGGTATCTATTATAAATGCAATCTTGCCTTATTTTTGGAATTTTTCAATTCTGTAAATCTTAAAATATTCCTAACCGTTCAGGCTAATGGAATAAAAAATAAAGAAAAAATGAAAATTTTTGAAATTTTTCGCGTATATAAGGCCTTAATGATTTTTTAACTCGCCTGACAATTTGATTATTCCTACAATTCATCGTTAATAAAAAGGAGGTTATTAATAACGCTTCATTGATGTGTCGTACATATGCATCTATATACATACGTATACGTAATAGCGTGTAAATGTGTGGCATTCAGAAACGGTATACGGACATCTTACTTGGCGCGTAAAGGTGGAGAAAAGGAAAAATGTTTTCTGTTTTAGACGTTAAGCAGGAGTTAATTTTACATTCCATTCGAAGCTGCCTTGCGACCTTTATCTTCTACCACTGTGAGGAGCTGGAAGGTCAAAATGGGCTGGAGGCAGCCTCCTATGTATATCGGCGCACTCAAACAGCAGTGGCGCTTATTTTTCACAACGTTACGAGCGGATCAGCACACGGAGTTCGGACTCCTGCAGTCTAGTCTTGACGCCGAGAATCCCGAAAGTTCCGGGGGATGTACCGACGAGTGTGGTGGCAGAGGCTTGGGTCTCAGACGAATGACTGTTGTACGCAAAAGACAGTTGTATAAAACGAGACAAAGTGAGTTTTATTAACGCATCCATGATTAAAAACACTCAGGTGTCCCTCCTGTACCTTTTTCTTCCTCATCCCCCTCCACCCATCTCCAAGTCTGCGAGAGCGTAAAAACGCGAAGGGGAAAGAGTGTCGGAGCGTAAGAATCGAACGAGAGAGGCTCGCGCTACACGGTCATATACGGAAAGCCTTTAGCGTTTTACCTCGCTAAAGCCTCGCCTTTCTACTCGTTTTTTGTACGCTTCGCGTCGTCCGCCACGTCGAGGGTGTTACGAGGATTTTGTAGATTCTCATTCACTCGGAGTAGTCGCCGCTGTGTACGCTTACACACGGGAGGTCCTCCTTGTAGCCCATTCGAGTATTCAACCACCGCGCAATTTTTGCGAGAACCATGCGTACGTACGTGAAAACCACCTCTGACACACGTGTACGAGATTCTGACGGCCGCGGGGACTTACCTGCGAATTTGTGTCACGCATCCGGAACAATGTTCATTCCTGAGTCATTGCGGCGATCATTGGGTGGTACAGTTAGTTTCCGCCGCTCGCTACTAGAAGAGGGTGTCGTCTCAAACGCTGGCGATTTTCGGGGGTGAAGTCACTTTTGTACTTCAGACATTGTTGAAAGGGATTCAGTGATCACGGGTTACATTTTTCGACGCCAAAGAGATTTTCCAATCGATTGGAAATTAACCGCGATAAGCTGCTTTTCTGTCATGTGCTTTTTCGCTGCTTCGACCTCAAGTAAGCCGCAGCTGACACACATCGCTTTTTATCCGAAGTCTGTCGCCATGAAACTCTATCAGAGAGGATATCCAGAGAATGGTTGGAACGCTTTCAAAACGGTGATTTTAACGAGAGAGTCAAGAAATGTCCTGGACCACTGAAACCTGTTATGTTGACCGGCAAAAATTGCTCGGTGAGGGTCCAGCGTTCAATTCTTTCGACACCACTGAAAGTGGTTACGCTTTTGGTGGTGTCGAAAGAATTTAATGTTACTGCAATCGCTATTTCAAATCACTTGCATACCTTGGGAAAACTTCATAACGAGCGGATATAGCTCCCACATGAGTTGTCAGAAAATGCCACTTTAATCGTTCATTTATTTTCCTCTCTCAACGAATCAATGTTGGAGACGAAGAACCGCAACAATCATATTGGCCACCTAATAAATAATGTTTTCACATGGGAGTTTCTTGATTCGTTGAAAACTCTATTATTATGAACAATTTTTTTAATTTCCTTTCCGAAAAAAAGAACTTTTCTAAAATACTTGCCATTTCTATGAAAAACCATATTTGAAAAATGACCAACACATTTTTCTACCTACTGATATGCGGAATACGATTTTTTTGGTTTTTCAATGTTCAAAGTTGATGGTCAAAATTTGCTGCACTTAAGCTGTACCACCTGCAAAAAAGACTTACGCTTACGAGCCTCCAGGGCCAGGGTTTGTAGGATTTTTTAACGATTTCATACGTTTTGAGACAGGTACGATAAAATTCATCAAATTTTCGATTCACTTTTTATTCGGCTCCAAAAATTCTTCAAGTTACGCCTATTTTTGAGGCCCCTGGGCTAGTGTTACACCTTAAAAAACTACCAATCAAATATTACACCGCGGCCCTTACGAAGTGCACTTACTCTCGGTCATTGATGCCGTTCGACTTTGGTAACTGAGATTTTATTGTTGCACATCAAAAGAAGTAACGTAGAGCTCGCGATACAATAAAATCAACCATCGGAATTGCCAAAGCTATCGCCGTAAAACAAAATACTGGAGGCATTGTTTCACTGCAGTTGTGAAACACCTTTTTTACATGCCCATCGTAGCTCACCGATCTCACGTGCAGGTCAAAAAAATCTGGTGGTGAGCGAAGTTTCCTTTCCCAAGCCAAATTTAATTCTCTTTCTGGTAAGAAACAACACTGCTATCGATCAATGTATTCTGTGCATATGACTTCTCCATTATTCTACCTCGATCGCCAGGCTTCCCCTATGAGCACGTCGTTCCTTCAATAGCGGTTTCCTCGTAGAGAAAGCTTCGCGCTCAAAGTAACTATCGCCAGCATTCAACATACACGACATATCGGTCTTCAGGTATTCATTAACCTGAACAACCCCAAACAAAACGGATGACTCATTACTTCTTGCATAAATTTTCGTTTGGGTATCGGGTTCATTTGGATCATCTGTTACACGCAACTCTGCTTCACATTTTCGTTCGACCTTGAAGACCAGACCCGTGCCCGGTCTCAATTTTATAAATTTGATCGCAGTCACATTGTCCGATCATCTACGATCAAATCGCTTTATCGCACAAATCGAATTGTTCGTGAAATGGACAGGAAGTCTTTTTTTAAATCAAAAACAGTAGAAAAAGAAGAGAATTGTCAGGCTATCGGTGGCCTGAATACGGCAGTTTTTAGATTGAACCGAGGGTAAGTAGAAATTCGTTAAATTTGTGTGTTATCAAGCGAAGTAGTAGATCTGCCAGGCTCGCGCGCTATTGTGAGAGCGCGCACAATGGAGACGGGGGGTTCCATTCAGGCAAAAGGTAGCGTTTTGTCCCACCCTATTTGGAAAACAAAGAACAACAAAGGCATTTTATGAATCGATGTCTGTTTGTGAGATGAGATCTGGTCTCCGTACGTATATACATGTATGCAGGATATTTCGTTTTATCTAACGTCCACAGATAAAAACTTCTGCAGAAGACACGGCCAAGGGCGGGGGAGGGGGGGTGCGAACTGTAGCGCTATTACGTCAACTAATGGAAGAATAACTTGCCTATTCACCGTCCCCGTCTTATGAATTGACGCCGTGCCCAATGGGAGGCTTCAAAACATCCAGGGACCAAATTCGAACATCCGCTTATCAGCTGTTTAGGTGATAGACGTCCTCGTACGAGAATTGGATCGAAATTGGCCCGATAGAACATGATTTCGAACGTTACATCACCTAGACAGCTGATGAAGGCAGTGCATGAATCCTAGACAGCTTGACGCGATCTCCTGGTCTCATAGGGGCAATGAGGAGGGACCTAGCGAACACAAACTCCTACTGTCGGGAGTCTGCAGAACGTTGCTAGAAATGTATGTATCTCCAAACTACTTTGAGTGAATAAATGGTAACACTTGGAACGTTCTGCCATGAGAACTAACACGATAAAAAGCCAAAAATATACACGTTCCGGACCATAGTGCTATCCTGATCTGGCAGCACTATGGTCTCCAAACGAATTGTTTCCAAGCGGCTCCATTTGAATCAACAGTACACCAACTGAGGATTCTTAATTCCCGTGTCAAAGCAGTTGTCACTCTGGGAAATCTGTGCATTTGTACAGTTGAAGTTTAGATAGGACACAAGCAACCGAAAGCAACCAACTAGTTGGTTCGATCTACTGAGGTAACCAATTGCAAACATGTTGCTCGCGGGCTCAATAAACTACATGTCAGCCTATGATAAGCTACTTCAGTTGCAAGCTTAGCTTCCAATTCTGGAAAGAGGAGGTGATATATGCGATGAGAAATCCATTCGTGTGACGGCACAACAGTAGCATTTGCACAATCAAAGAATCGCGAGAGCGTACGGATCCAGGAACTTTGATGACTACACTCGCCGGTTTCGCGCTCTTCCGTTACTTTTGTATGGCGTATACACGTCGCTATTACCACCCGAAAAGCCAGCACCGTCGAGCTACAAGCGTACCGCAAAAAGTCTTTTCCACTCTCCATATTCGCGAGAGACGAAATATGTGGAATAGTGCCATGGTCTCGCGACAAAAAGCGAAAGAATGGATGAGAACAGGCAGGGGGTAGAAAGGAGGGAATAGGAAGGCGAGCGAAGACGAAGAAGAGTAGGAGAAGAAAGCGCGAGAGGAAGGCACCGGGAAAGACCGATACAATGCTATCCTCTCCCGCGAGTCGACTTTTCTTGATACATCGCCATTGAGCCATTGTCCGCTTCCCAATGCCCGAAGGAAAGACTCCGAGGCAAAAAAAATTCAATTCAGCTTTTAAATTATTCTCCCCCGTTTCCTACAACCCCTCCAGCCGCCCTGCACTTGCTCGTGCTCTCTCTCTCTCTCTCTCTCTCTCTCTTTCTCTCTCTCTTTCTGATACCAACGGCAGCTCTTTGCCACGCGGAGCCCTTGCCTCACCCTCTTTCGTCGGGGCCGAAAAGCGTCGCTCTCGACGTTGTTGATGTCGCTTGTCGTCTTTTCGTCCATGGCATCGCCGCCGCGTTGTGGCCCATTCTGTTGGACGCAACACGCGTCGACGCCACACGACGGCAACGATCCCTCTTCCCTCTGTATCCGCATCGTACACACATTTACCATACAGACCTTGCAACTCGAGCAAGTTTCGCCAAAATATGTGTATTCCATTTTTTTAAATGTCATTTTGGTACCACGAGAGTACAACTCGACGCAACTTCAAAATGTTTTTTTCACAAAACGCGGAACAGTGCCAGGAATCAGTGCTTGCCATGTTTAAAATGAGTCAGCATTTTTTGGGGCTTTAGAAGTTGAACGTTTACCCATCAAGCTGTACCCGTTTTGAAGACCCTTCGTCGTTGGGCCATTTTACTATTGCTTATAAACAGAACTTATCTCCAGTAGGGACGTACGGTAGCGATTACGTGAACTAAATTAGTCATACGTCTGAGTACGTCTTCCGCTATTTTTGGTGGTCGATTGTAGGACGCTCGAGTCCGATCGCGCGGGACACAACACCCTATTTTATCGATTACAATGGTTAGTGTTTATTAACACCTCCATTGTGCCGCACACGTACTGGAAACATACAGCTTTGTTTATCGCGGCCATCATGTATTCAGAAGATAAATCTGAGCATAAATCCAGTACGTAAATTTGTTTGAACAACACGTCGCGTGTGTGACACACCGTACCGTCGCGTCTCCTGTTCATATTCACACCTACATCCGTCCTTGACAATAAGTGCGCCAACAGTTACAAACCCCAGGTCGCGGAACAATAACAGGATATCGTCGAAAATAAAGCCGTAATTCAGCTGAATCAGCGTGTGAATACACGCACGTGTCAATCAGGTGTAAGATTTCAATTCGTCGTTATGCTCGCGTCGATCTACGTATGCCCGTTCCTTATTATTTCTATAAACAACATTGAACGACAAGGCCGCGACACTTGGACAATGAGGCACTTTCGGACATGGCAGCTGAAGGTGTTGAAGGGGAAAAGTGTCAAGACATCAGGAGTAATCATAGAATCGGGATTTGGAAAAATGAAATTCATGACGTCTGCGTGGCAACCCTAATTTTGGAGACACTCCACGATATGTAAGTTGGGCAGGTGGAATTAGCGCTGAACGGAAGTTTCCGTATGGGCGGTGGGTGTGTTGCCGATGCAAACTATGTAACGCGGATCGATATTGTGCGAGTGTATAGTTGAGCACATATAGCCGTTCTTATTGACAAAAAAGATGGCTGCTGCGTAAAGAGGATGGAGTATACGACGGGGATGATACAGCTTAGTTGCAAGCTACATGTATGCGTGATAAGCACATGATTGACCCCATAGACCACGCTCGTCGATACTGCAAGACACGTGTAAAATCAGTTACGCCAATTATGTCTTTCTTTAGTTTAAAGTGTTCGTCTCGGAAGAGCCACGGGCAGGAGAGAAGCCGATTGAGGTACTATGCTTAAAAGCGCGTATGTGCTCCTCTGCTCCAACACCTCCAAGCCCTAACACCTACGAAATTGAACACCGCTATTAACACTTACGAATACCAGAATCTTCGTAGCTGTCAACAGTGTCATTTCAACGATAAAAACTTGGAGGCGCAACTGTTTGCAAAATAATAGAAACAGAAATCAACTTTGCGGTTTTTCGATTCTTCTTGGGAAGAATCCTTCCTTTCACAAGTTGTTATTATAGTATAGTAAAGAGGCGTTTCACTGCGATCTATAATTAAAAGCCTCGCTGGTATCTGGGCCCCAATTTTGATAGATTGAAGATGGGAACATTATAGCCGTCAGGACAGCTATAATGTTCTCGCGAAGAAATTTTGATCGGGCCCAAAGCAGGGCCCGTTCAGGTTGCCTGACTGCCCTGGTAGGGTACTAATAAGCCAGCCTGAAAGGGCCCTACTAGGAAATGTAACGTTGTGTCACATATGGGCCTGACCTGGTTGCCTGATCAGAAAGAAATGCTTGTAATATTTCAAAAATCCAAAATTGGAATGAACCACTTAATTTAGAGTTCCACTGCAATGATTTTGTATCATAGCTCGTCATTCCCTGGCCTGCTGCAATGTTTTTGTTCGAAGAAAATATTTCGGCTATACGGAAATCGAACCTCGTATTTACCTACCCGAAGCTACGCATGCTCCCCCTATGCTACCGAGTGCTTGTAACATCTTGGTCCCAAGGCATAAGAGACCAAATGAATTCCTATAATTATTTGTCGTATCACATAAAGTATATCAATTAGTTAATATCATTGTGACAATTAAAGAGGTTTATCGAATAACATGCTATTGATTTTTGAAACTTGACCTTATATATATATATATATATATATATATATATATATATATATATATATATATATATAATTCTTCTCCCTCTCTGTCTCTGCCTTTGAAAGCTGCCGAAATCTTCTAACACGCATCCGAGTTGCATAACGTTTTTTGTCGTGACAGTCGATAGCACCTTTTTCAAATAGAATTCAGGAATGCATCGAAACTCCGAAGCTACGATGCTGTAATATCGAAGTTTCCATGTGGAAAATAAGAGGTTATGTGCATCTATCGACTGCTGAGGCAGATACAGGGCAAGCCTATTTATGGCCTCTCAGGGAAAGCCATAGTAGGGCCTATCAGGGCAAGCCTTGGTAGGATCTTATCAGGGACGGCCTTGGTAGGGCCATTTTAGTATAGCCTGATTTAGGGCCTAAATACTTCCGGCCCGATCGGGGCCGGATCAGGATGTCCGTAATAGGTGATACCCGAATCACACCCCGATCGGGGCCTGATCCTGGTCAGGCTAACCCTAAGAAATTTCGACTCGGGCAGTTCAATCCCTGCAGCTTTACCAGTATACGCATATATCCAGCATAACGGCTTGCAAGTGTAGCTGCACAGCTTAGAACTCGCAATCTTACGGGGGGAACAGAATACGGAGTTGGGACTCTGTTACTCTAGTCACCATGGTAGTATCCAACTGCGCGAGTGATTGTTCCCTCTCCCGAATCTCGCGTTCGATCCTTAACTGCGATTGGGTGTTTTGCTACCAACCCGCGTGGCAAGCTGTCGTAAGTGCACCCTAGGAAATATGTTAGCAGGTGGCCCAAACAAACTGAGGACCAAGAAGCATCAGCCAGTGCGCAAACGAGAAGGCCCTACCTGCCGGAAGGTGGAGGAAGCAACGTGGACGTTATCTATGGATGTGTCAGCAAACACAGGGGCGCGGTGTCGGGTGGTGTTGTGGTGGTGCCTAGTACTTTCACTTACGGGATATATGTTATATGTGAAAGTGGGATCGAGAGGTGTATTGGAGACTGAAGAGACTCGAAATCCCGAGTTGCCTCGATACGAAGGTGTGTGTGGCTGCGGGGATGCGCGGGGCAGCGAGTGAGCACAGGTTGTGCGGGTGAAGAACGCTGATGGGGTGAGTTGGGTTATACGGGAGCATCAATTGATGTCGTGCGCGTCCGTACGCGAGGTATAGGGCGTCGCAGGCGTCACATTGTTTCAGCACAATGTCATCTCACCCTGACTACCCCCCGGGAGGGGAACGGCCAAGGGGTTGGGCAGGAGATCTACCGGAGAGCCTCCACAGCCTCGTTATTTTAATCATCCCCCATTTTATACCCGCGACGCGCACTCTGCTCGCGAGCCCTTCGGCACATCGGTTACGAATACGTCCGGGCGTCGTCGCTCGGCTCCTTCCCCGCATTTCATCCTACCACTACCATATTACCAGCCAAAGTGTGTGCGCACGCGCGCGCGCACACTTACACACGCACACTCACACAGACAGACACACACACACACACACTTGCCCCGTCTTTTTTTGCCCGGAGTTCGAACTTAGTTACCCCGATTTTATAACGATAAGCTTCGACGGTCGTTAGCAGCCGCCAGTCAGTGGCTCCGTTCTTCTGCCTTCGTTTCTCGGGGTCTCCGCACATCCTCCGCATCACTGGCACCAGGCGCGCATCTTCCGCAAATCCCGCCTGACTCTTCGTTCGGCGTGCACCGTCAACCGTGCACAGCCTATAGCAGCGTTCTCTAGGGATTATATATATTTTTTTGTTGTCGCACTCACAGCCTGCAGCGTCTAGTACGGGAGCCACGCGAATCGCACCACCTCATTGTCACCCTGGCGAGGACTCTTTTTTCGCTTGTTATTCACTCTGACGCCCCCGCTAGGTGATACTCCCGCTGATGTGCGCCGAGGGTGTCGAATTTGCAATGCCGCATTAAAAAAACACACGATGATCCGATGCCCTCTCTTGCTTCGAGCCTCAATAACCGTTGTTCCGCGAATTTTTCTTACGCCGTCGTTCGACGCAGTCTCGCGAATACCATTTGTGTGATTTCAATGAAATGGCTAATACGCGACGTACAACTGCTATTGACATTCGGGTATGGTATTTATCTTATAAATATGCATTTCTTTCTGATCGGGCAACCTGATAGGGGCCTGATCAGGCAACCAGGTCAGACCCATATGTGACAACGTTACATTTCCTAGTAGGGCCCTTTCAGGCTGCCTTATTAGTTCCCTACCAGGGCAGTCAGGCAACCTGATCGGTCCCTGATCTGGGCCCCATCGAAATTCCTACGCGGGTAGTTGTCGTAATTGTATTGGTTTTTCGATTACGGTGAAAACTATGTCGATAACAACGCATTCATGGTCTTGTGGATAGCTTTGTCAATGTGAGAACGCAGTTCGTTTCGTTAGTTCTTGGTTGGGCAGCAAATATTTGAAAAACAACGAAGTCGATCTATCGAGCAACGACGGGGAAGGCCTCTGATGACACCAGGATGAGGGCATAAAACGCTCTCGGGTTGATGGAGAAACTCACCACTAAATTCTGCCGATTAAATGGATCAACGACGTCGGATGATAGAAGTCTTCTGATTATTGTTTCATTGCGCATTTTACCTTTTCTATTCCCACTGTTGAAGGACCCTAACAAACTCCTTACAAATGTTGAAGGGTCTATCCGGAATAGTCCGAAGGTCTCATCGGGCCTTTGAGGACATAGTAGCCTAAGGGTAAAAGACAACACGCATGAAGAGGTAAGCCTGATCTTTCGGGATATAATAAAAGGTTTGATGATATACCCGGATAACACGAAAGGGGTAGTTGCCCACCCAGTATGATGCTGAAAATGCGAATCATTGTAGCACTATGTTACGATGTTCACGTTCATCTACGACTTATAGTACGGTTGTGCCGTCGCTAAAAAAAACCCGTAATCGGAAAAAATTAGAAGGCTAGTTTTTTGACAGGTCATTTTGTAGGTGCCGCGGGTGCTAAATCCAAGTTTGCCTAAAAATCGGGGCGTAGGGTTTTTCTTAGGGGATGAAAGGAGATGGGGGTGGTTTAATGCCAAACTATAATCCGTACGAGGCCGGGGCCGTGAGACAAGATGTGCAGAAAAAATCAGGCTTTAGTTTTGTCCACAGTGCCAAAGTCGTGGAAGTTCATTTTGGGGGTGAAATTTTGAAAAACCTGTTTTAATTCAATAACTCTTAGAAAAACTTCGTACACTTTTTGTTCAAATGGAAACGTGGTAGCCCTTGAAAAGACGCATCGATCAATTATTTGATCATCACTCTCCGATAATATCTTCACCCCTAAAAAAATGGTTAAAACACAAAAAAAAATTGTTCATTGAATAACTCAAAAACAATCGATTTTTCTGGTATGATTCAAATGTACGAAATGTAAAGAATAATTTTCTCTATATTTTCGTTTTTATGGACCACCCTTGAATTTTGATATCCCAACCCATCTCGGGGGTTGAAAATTCGAAATGAAATTTTGGGAAAACTATTGACCACACGAATTCGCTGTTGTGGAAGAATTTGTAGCTTGAATCCTTAGCTACATTTTTTTCACAGCGCCAAACTCGTATCTCTTTATTGTCGGTCAATAGTTTTCCCGGAATGTCATTTTGAATTTTCAACCCCTCAGAGGGGTTTGAAAAAGCAAAATTCGAGGGTGGTTCATAGGGACGAAAATATAGAGAAAATTATTCTCTGCATTTCGTATATTTAAACCATGGCCGAAAAATCGATTGTTTTTGAGTTATTCTATAAACAATTTTTTTTTATACTTCAACAATTCTTTTGTGGGTCAAGATATTATTAGAGAGGGATGATCAAATACCCGATCGACGCGTCTATTCAAGGGCTACAACGTTCCCATTTGAACAAACATTGTATGAATTTTTCCTAAAGAGTTATCGAATAAAACTGAGTTTTCAAAATGTCACCCCCAAAATGAACTTCCACGACTTCGGCGCTGCGGACAAAAATAAAGCACGGATTTTTCTGAACATTTTGTCTCCCGGCGCCGACCTCGTGGGGGTTGTAGTTTGCCATTAGTCCACTCCCATCCCCTTTCATCCCATAAGAAAACTCTACACCCCGATTTTTAGGCAAACTTGGACTTAGCACCCGCGGCACCTACAAATTCACCTGTCAAAAAACTAGCTCCCTTCTAATTTTTTCCGATTCCGATATACAGCACGACTGTACTATTAGTGGATACGTTAGAGTTGCTTTGGGTGTCGCTTCCTTTTTGGGGGTGTTTTAATGAACTCATATTCGTGACGCGATGGAGTGCAAATGGTCGCCAATCGAACCTTCAACGTTGTTCCATATTGTGACGTTACAACGTAATGCTGGAATGCCGTTTGGAATTCCTCCTATATTCTAGCACGACGGGGGGCGTTTCCTTGCGTTTGAACATGTTTCATAGCAGATGATCTGCGGTTTTTTGATATCTTCAACATGAAGAGTATCAAATTCACCTTATATATACTAGGTGAATTGCCAATTGGTGGCATTCTCTTGATGTCACTTGGCTATCGGGATAACCCATACAAACCAAACTCGGCAGCGGCAGGTTCGAGGCAGTTTGCTAAATATAACTGCCAGATCCGGATAAATTGATCGCTTTTTACCATCCCGCAAACACGGAAATTTTAGGGTTTTTCTCGTTCGCCTAACTCACTGCAGCTCCCAGTTGGCTGCATATATGGCTTTTCCACTGCGTTCTCCCATTCGATCTCCCGTTCTCTGTATCCTGGCGGATATATATATATATAGATATATATATATATATATACACGTCGTAGAGCAGGCGAGAGATCCTGCCACGGAAGATACAAAGGGTGGTGACAAAGGGAAGCGCCGCCCCCGCAATACTGAGTTCCAGAAACAATGGAGGTCCGCATCGATGTATAGCCCGACGACGAGCCGCACACTGCAAATTCAACCGATAATCGAAGGTGCCCGGGGAACGAGCTAATCTGTTGTTTCACACCCCTCCATTTGATCATACTATTCATGAATTGTCTCTTTTTAAATATTTATCGCCAATGTTTTTCCACATCCGTCAAGGCAACACTACGCAGTAGTCGGTACACGCTCGTCTATGCACGGCTGAGCGGTCACCCATCCGTGTATTGGCCAGCACTGTTCGACCAGGGGAATCTTCGAAGTCGCAAGTCGACCGCGCGTTCCCAAACGCCGATCATACGTTTCTTTTTCATTTTCTCCCAGATATATTGCAAATCTCCAAAGGAAATAATCGAATGACGCGTTTTTTTGGATTTTGCCTGTCGCGTCAAACGGCTCAAAAAGAAATAAAAAAAAAGGTGTTTCAACAGTCGAAAGAGAATTTTTCACAGTGAATCGGCCGACACACACCGGCCTGCTTCTTTGACACTTCTCATTTCCTCTGGCGGGGCGCGAGAGAACGCGGGCGGTCTTCGCGTGCCATTCGCTCGCCCGTTTCGCCGTTATGTATACGCCAAACCTTATCTCAATTTTACACCGTGTGTATGTATGAAAGACAGAACAATTTTTTTGCGAACAACTTTGTTACGGAACCTCGGACGCGGCAGGCAAGGGAGGATGGAGGAAAAACTTTAAATTTCGTCTATCGATCGGAATGACGTACACGGACATACCAATCGCGGAAATGAATTTTGGCAAAATAGGAGAATTATATCCCGCGGGGATATCGCATTGCCCCAAGTGTCGAACGCCCTTGGGTGACTTGGTTATATATCTATATATTAAAGTATACAGTTCTAAGCATCCAGCGCCCTTTGGGGGACCTGAATATATATATATATATATATATATATATATATATTTATTTATTTATTTATATTTATATATATATTTATATACTATATATAGAGGTTGAAATTTTTACGACCTCGGATCACGCGGAACGACAGAAACCGGGTATATGAATTTTTCCATTTTTTTCAGCATTTCCTCGGGTCAAAAACGTCAGAAAGGCTTCAAGGATATTGGTTTTCTGAGCTACGTCACTTTTGGCAAAAAAATGTAACATTCCAAGATTTACAGATTTCTTAGATCGAGTTTCAGAATAGAAAAAAAATGTGAAAAAAAATGTTTCTCTGCTAGTTTTGTAGCAAAAGGATTAAGCTTTCCAGCGCTCTCCTTGTGGATGCTGTGCGGTATTTTTGCCGTAGTTATGATCTTTCGAAGTCGACATATGCACTTTTTATTTTGGCCGTCGATAACTTGGTGGAGAAACCTACAGAACTCGCTAAAAAATGAATTTGAAACGGAATCTATGCTCTTAGGAACTGCTTCGGATGTTAAAACAATAGTTCTCCATGCATAACCTCAAACTTGCATTCAATTTTTTTTTTTATTTTCGCTTCTTGTCGTTCAATAAACACCAACTTCATTACAAAATTCATAAGTTTTTTCAACCTTCATTTTGGACAACGAAAAATCACGCTTCGAATCGCTATTTCTATTTTGTTTCTGCCATTATTATCCGCGGAGATATAGCGGTTCACAGAAGGTCGAAATTTTGATGAAAAAATGATCCTTTGATTATTGCGCTATGCTAAGCGCAATAATTGAAGGATGAGTGTTTTACTTACGGTGATCATGGGCCTAGGTCAAAAAGCTACCGTCGAGATTAAATTGTTGTGCAGGCTTCATACGATCCACAGCACTGTTTTTAGGGGATAAATTGAAAACTCGCCGTATTTTATGGGCTAATCACATTACGCTTATGGAAACCTGATCACTTCTCAGTACATTATTTATGTCGGTTAAAAAAATGCTACCACGGGGCTGAAACGATAAGAACGGCTCAACTAATTATCGGACTAACCCTTAACCGTCCGTTATGTTGTTACTATTATAGTTATTACACTGTTGTTAGTAATCGGAGCACCGTGAAAATGAGGATTCACAGCAAACTTATAGCATCATTTATATTTTTAATCGCGAATTTGTGTAATAAGCTCGTGACACAAAATTATAGGCTGTGCAAACATGGCAACGGCGTAGAAGGCATAAATGCCACCTACTGTATCCACATCCAATAAATGTGCCCAGGGACCTAAAACTACCTAATCAGAATAATTAACGAGAAATATTATTCGTTCTGATTATCTTAATAAATAATAATTACTTAATATTCATTCAAGATCTACGTTTCAAAATGATGAGTTTCTAGAAATATCTAAGAAAAGACATAATGCAGTGAAATTTTTCTCAACATTAAATAATTTCATAGAGTATTGGAAAATAATTCAAGTTTTTATTTCTACCCGGTTATAGACAGCTTCAGTAAACACTTTCCGTTTCCAGCGGAATAATGTTTTACTCGGACCGATATTCATTGGCGACAGCTTCTCAGGCCGATTTTATGGTTATGGGCGTATGTCTCTAACTTCGCGACACTTTTGCCAACCTATAGCGTTGTCATATACTACCATTTACGACGCTGCCAATTGCGTTAAGTAAGCGAGAACAAATAATAAGAAAATATGCGATACACGAAAAAAAAATGAAAATTACACAAAATAATAAAAACATTTGATGTAACATCGAATGTTCAAAAACACGTAGTTTTATAAATAGATGTTAGCAAATTGTTCGAAAACTTGCGTTAAGTCAATCGGTGCCCCATGGATGAGCATAGGGCACTCTCCTTGTACTTCAACCCCGACGGTTAGACCCTCCAACATCCGCAAATGTATTATTTAAAAATAACTTCAATGTCCATACAAACATCAAGATCTTCGTGTTATTGCTTAGAATATTAAATTCTAAATCAAATTGACACAACCACACACACACACACACACACACACACACACACACACACACACACACACACACACACACACACACACACACACACACACACACACACACACACACACACGCACGCACGCACACGCACGCACGCACACGCACACGCACACGCACACGCACACGCACACGCACACGCACACGCACACGCACACGCACACGCACACGCACACGCACACACGCGCACACACACACACACACACACACACACACACACACACACAACCACACACACACACACACAAAACCACACACACACACATTTACTCAATCTTTCACACCCCTGAATAAGTAAAACTATACTACAAGGAAATAGCACAGATAACTGTATTAAAATTACGCACGCCGGATTTGCAGTGAGCACGTGAACAGATAAAACAATGAGGGGGCGACAGAGAGAGAGAGAGAGAGAGAGAGAGAGAGAGAGCGAAGAATCCCGCGAGTACTGTGGTAAGCGCGCAAGCGGATCTGGTTCCGCCGCACACACACACACACACATCCGTCAATGTTGCGAAATGAAGATGAACGGTCTCGAGCACAATGCCCTCCCGCGTATGTATTCACATAGCGTGTACAAATATACGCGCGGCGCCCAAACACGTGAAATCGATTTCGAACAAATAATCGGATACTCGATTCCGGGGTATGAGGAGGAGAAAGGGAGGGATGCAAAGTGAGGGAGGGCAGTTGAGAATCGGTGGCGGAAAAGGCGACGGCGGGAGGGAGAGTTGAGGGGGCAGCAGGAGCATAGTCGCATAATTCAGAATCGACAAAGCAGCAGATTATGGAAATAGAGTCCCTGAGTCGGAGCCGAAGCGCTCTGTTGCCATCTCCCTTCCTCCCTTTCTCGCTCTATCTCCCTTTATACTTCTTCGTCGTTTGCGTACACACTCAATGTAACCGGCACACACACACGCACACATAAACACAACACGCGGAGCCAGAAAGTATATAGGTATATTACGCGTGGTGTTGCCATGCCGACCATTGTCGTACTCGTTTCGTCCGTTTCTCCGCTTCGGTCCCGCGCGGCATATCTCCTCGCGTCCCTCAGCATCTCCTCGCAACCCTTCGCGTCGTTTCACCCGCGCGGCCTCGACTAGCCCATCTCCTGGCAAAGGAGGGAGAGAGAGAGAGAGAGAGAGAGAGGAGAGTATTCCGCGGAGCTGTAGAACTGCTGTAGGTGCACACGGGGATGTCGTTGCCACCTCTACCTCCGGCTCCAATGTGGAGCTTCGGCTCACGCAGGAGCCGCCGCCACGTTCCCGAGCTGTGTACGACAAGCTGTGCCGATGCCGTTATAACGGCGCGCATGAGGACGCGGGAGTATCGGGTGGCCGCCCACTATCCAACGGCAACAAGCTCCCGCAACAGCCCACACTCTCTTCTCAGCACATCTTCGCGAAAACGACCAGCCAACCCTCTCTCTACTCCCTCTTCTCCTTCTCCCTGTCTCTCCCTCCCTCTTCGCCCTCTCCTCTCGTGCGTTCCGCATCTCTCTCTCTAACGCGTTGTTGTTAATGTTGTATCAACTCGACCCTCCAAACAAGCTTGGGCTGCACCATAAAGGACCGGGTGCACACGCATAGCAAATGTATCCTGGGTACCCGGATGAGTCTCATAACCTCGACGCGCGGAGCATCTTACACAAGGACCGAATGCACTCACTCAATGGGAATTCTCACGACTACTGAGAATTGTGTAGGTTCGCGCGTAAGTGTACCATCCAAATGATTGTTGGAGACAAGTCGAGTTGGGCTGTTAGGGTGACGGGCATGTTGGCTGATCAATCGGAAAGGTCGATTGTTCTTCTGTGGTGCGGTTGATCAGCCCGGGCTGCCTAGATTACCGTAGTCCGAACTCTTGAGGAATCACAGAAAAACGTTTTCCGAAAGGTACGGTCTTGAATTGTACAGGACTGGAAATTACCTCGATTTTGGGTGGGCAGGTCTCCTGTTGAGGATTTTGCCGAGAGCTCATACAGCGCTGCGATCTCATGCCCAGATGCGACCGCAGGTCTACGTAACCTCAAAATGGGAAGGCCAACTTCATAATGATACTGACGTTTGTTTTCAATCCTGTTTGACCGATGGACATAGGGCGAGAAATTTTAAAAAGGTTAAGTGGAAAGGCTTTATCGGGTATGCTTACGTGATTAGTTTTTGAAATGGATCACCTGATCGTTTGAATGGTAAACGCACAGATGCAATATATATGCTCACATCAACAGCAGCGCCATTTACGTCTCATCAATTTACGGACGTATCGAAATGCGCGCTTTGGATTCCTGTATTCTAGTCTTAACCGCAGCGCAACTTATCCCTATCCTCATCAATATCATAATCCAAGTGGTGACGGAGAAAAGTTCATTATAATAACTAGGATCAGGATCCAAGTGATGATAGACATAAGTCGGAGAACTCGGGTAACTAGGAACATGATCCTGCAATGATGAGCATAAGTTGGATCATTAGGATTGCTAGAATCATGATCCAAACGATAGTGGAGATAATTTGGATAACTACGATCGTGATCCAAATGTTTATAGAGATAAGTGCAATAATTGGCTTAACTAAAAGCATGATTCAAGTGATGATAAAGATAAAATTGGCTGCTAAGGTAACAAACGATGTTGGCTGATCAATAGCACAGTTAGGTTGTTGTTTTGTGGTATGATCGATGAGTCCGAACGATATTTTGACCAGGGTAACATGATCCCTAAACCGATTGTACCCGAAAAGTAACTACGGAGTTATTTTTCCCCCAGTTTCCAAAAAGCAACTAGAAAAGTGATGACATGATAAATTTGGTATTCGTGCCAACAAATCATACGTTTTCGGTGACTGAAACCTTGATGTTCAATACCTCATATTAGACATCGATCATTCTCCTACCGGGCTTGCTGGAATAATAATCGTTGGAATAGTGCATTCGACGTTATTGAGGATATTGAAAATGGTCACGGAAATGTACTACCAATAATTTATCGTCACCCCAATGGGTAGTATTCTGAACCTAAAGTTTTTTGGATGATCAACCTTTCAAATGTCAAAATGAAGAAAGAAAATAGTAGAACCGAAATAGTGACATGCGCATGCCCTAGCCAATTTAATTCAAGATCCATAGAGATGAAAGCTACGACCCGGAAGTTACCAGAAGCGCTATTGGCAGTGAGAAGGAAATTTACACATTATGCGTACTACAGGCAATGATCATCAGTAAATAACTCTAAACTTTCTTTGTACTGACAATGAAGATCTGGATAACGCATTGCATCATTTTGAAAACCTGCCAGCGACAGCAAGTCTTTCAAACGACGAACTAATTCAATTTATCGGGTTTGACACGCGCAGATAGCCCAGCTATAATTCTAACCATGAGAATCCTTTGCCGCGGTCCTTTTTCCACGGGCTCGTCTTTTATCGTGTTGTACGCGCGTGCGTACGCGCATTGTGCGCGTTTACACGAGCCCGCGAGAAGACTAGCGCCCTTTGCCAGCTTTTGTGGTACAAATGTATTCCTCATCGCGCTTATCTTCTTCTTACTTTGCCCACACGTATCGACGCCTCCTCAATGTTGGGTTTACGCTGAAAGACACCCTACCACTTGGCCCACGTGATGCAGATTGTTCGCGCCGCCCTTTTCTCGTTTATAGTAAAAAACGACACAGAGTACACTCTCATTTGCCGCGTACTCGAACATGGTGCAGGAGCGCAATTGTCTGTCGTGTTGGTTGAAATTCAGCACAACTGCGGATGACGTAAGATATATTTCACGGTGCTTCACTCTGCTGCTGATAAATTCAACCGCTCGAACGGCAAACCGGAATGGAGAAACGACGCAGACAAAGAAAGGCTTGTGAACCTGGGTTTGCTTGTGCGCTTTGTTGAAGGCGAAGTGTAACACCACCGGGTTAGACCGACAACATCAGTTGACGACTTTGATGTTAATATTTATGGAATTAACTTTGTGAAATTTAGGATTCATCCATCAGAATATGCGCAAAAAAGAGGAACCGAAGAAAGACACTTTCGTGGAAAACTTTTCCATTGCAAAATGGCGGCACACCAGCTGTGTGATCCTCGCGGTCTTTTTCGCTAAACGTCTCAGCGGTGGGATTTTTACGAACTTTAGAATCGACCGATCAATTGCGCATGCGTGTTCTCAGGTTCGTCAGCTAGTAGCGACACCGCGTAGCAGATACGGAAACGAATGCCATCACTTGCGGGACGAATCGCTACAACCAAGTTCCCGGATCTAAAGATGTCGGGCTGGAAAAAGGATTTCGGACTTTGGTAGGTAAGTTTTCCTGCTTGCGGAACTTTGACGCACGCTAACCTAAAGTCCAGCTCATTCATTGTTGAAAAAATGCAACGTCGCATACCATTAGTGATGATGCCTTTCATCGGCAATGTGGGGTTACGAAAAGATTTGTCTTGTTTCCCATTGCCACCACCATTTGCTACGAAGAGGGCGGGCGCGTCGGTTCCTGAACAATGGCCCGTTCGCCCGGTAAATTTAGAGTTCGGTTCTACGAAAAATGGAAACGGACCAGAACGGGAGGAAGGTCGAGAGGTTATACACGCAGGAGAGCGCGAGCACATGGAAAAAGTATTTATCGGAAAATAAATGTTGCCCGCTGCCGCGCCACAACCAATTGTAGTAACCTTCTTCGGAATTCCTTTTCCCCAACTAGCCAAATTCCACCCTTTGGTAGGTACTTTCACGTATACCGGAATTTGAAACCCACTGATGCGCAATATGTACCATTGTAGCGAGTACACAGTAGGACTGTAAGACGGCCGCTGTGCCTGCAGTCATACGGAATCCATAGGTATTGTGCGCAGCGAACAATGTTGCGACGTATACCATTTCCTCAGTCGACGACTTATTGTGGTCGCATCCTTTTTCTGTTTACGAACAAACGATGATGGACATTTTCGCCAAAACTGTATGTGGGTGCTTTGGTATAGTTCAGTTTTTGGTGCATCTAGTAGAGTTTCGTTCCGACGTGAATACGAATACCTGCCGGGCGTGCGGAATAGAAAGTGGAGTCTAATTTTTGCGCAATGGAGAATGAAACGATTCCGATATTTATACCATGCAGGTTAGTGTTACGGACTGGTTTGGATGGGTGAAAAACACAGGATGCACAAATGAATATACGAAAAATAACGTTTACTGTGAAAGACGATATTACGACGCGTGCGTCTTATCGGCCATCTTGACAAGAACTGTAGAGCGGAAGTCGATAGAAAACATCTCGTCAGAAACCCCGTAGACAACCGGGTAGGTTCGATGTTCTTCTCAGTCTGCGACATATCATTTATTTTCTCAGGCAGCGACATCCGATCGAAAGAATATTTTGTTTCGACAGCTGCTTTGCTCAACATCTTAGCTTCGTCGGGTGACGCCATCTCCAGAGAGGACAGTCGTCGAACGGGACGGACGAGTTCACCTGTCGCAGTGTTCAGTCCGCAACGCGTATGTCACCATGTTCCCGGAATTACCGTGATTACTCGACCCGTGTGGAAAATAGTCCGAGAAACCCGAAGAATATACAGGTCCCGTTACGGCTTCGAAGTGGAATCCCTGACAGGGATTTCCAGAATACTGCCACAAACAGTCCTAGAAAGGTACTCATTAGTTTCCATGATACAAAATAACAGGGGTACGATGGATGCACCAATGAAGGCCCCGACCAGGTGCTGTCAGGGCACTGGCTAATTTTTACAATGAGTTTAATCGGGTCTTGACCAGGCAGACTAATGTGGGCCCAGTGTGGTTCAGTCACAATTTCCATCATAAAATAAATTACGGTTTCATTTGGGTCACCAGTAAAAAGCCTGGTCAGATATAGTCAGGGACCATCGCAAAGATCAATTAAAGTTATAATATTAATAAGCGACAAAAATTAATAGTAATTTATCAGTGTTTTATAACTGCCTCATGCAAATATCTCACTCACTTAACAATTCGCTTATCATTTTCAATGAATTTGAAAGAAAAGAAGAAAACGTTACAACTTAAAAATATATACATTTTTATTTAAGTAATCACTTATACATGAAGCAATGTCAGGGCATAAGTATTGAGTTTTCCGTTTGGTTCTAGGGACAATCGCAATGTTACCAATTTTCTCTTGATGCTGGCCAATGTGTAAACTGCATCGTTTAAAGTTTGTTCTGGGATTCTCCATGCTCCAATACTGGATGATTTACGTGGATAATTGTACATGTCAACTTTTTTTTTCGAACTTTTCCCCTCGATGTAGAGAGATTCTTGGGATTCATTTTCACCATAAATTTTTTTTATCTCCATTATACAACCATCGCTCAAAAGTACAACATTGTTCGGCGTACATATTGTGATGAAAAAAGAGGAATTAAATATCATTGATTTTATAAATATTGTCCCGTCTTTGAGAGTACGGCTAATGATTTTAAATTAAATGGGGATCTCTGTTGGATTAGATGGAATGAGATTTCTTTCATGCTGTTGGCGACAATATTGCTCTAATGGATGATTGAGTGTTCTTATTGCATTTTTCATCCTCCCCAAAGATTGGTCTTAAAAAGTATTTTTAGCCATTGAAGTATTCTGAATCGTTATCTACATGATTAACATATAACGTTTTATATTGTTCACATTATCCTTAAAATGTCAGCATATTGTTTTCTATTCTTTGACCGATCTCGCCAGACGCTCCCACCATCCTCCTCACCAGGCTGCCACTGGAGGGTTCAATCGTCATTCTATTTTCGCGACCGTACTGTGTTCAGCGATTTCATTCCAGCTAATTCCTCGCAAAAAATGACTAGCTCCGGTGAAGTTCGTTCCATTATCACTAAATACGATGGAGAGACGTACTCGGCGTGCGATAAATTGTCAACAAAGTCCCCTTTGACCCCTAAATGTTTTTCATGCAGTTTTCGATGCTCTACAAGATAGTTGAAAAAAATGTAGCGTCCCATTTAAAGAAGTGGTGGTGACCTTTACTGTGCGACAGCGCCTCCACTGAGATAAAGAAAATGGTCGCATTTGATGACCCCTTTCGTACGGTACAACTTTTGTTTCAAACATTTTTTTGTTACGTCGATAATTACAGAGATATCCAAGGTGGCAACAGTTAGTGCCTCACCCTGTGTGTGTGTGTGTGTGTATATATATATATATATATATATATATATATATATATATATATATATATATATTGCAAATGTATACGACTTTTCTAATGTCTTTCACTACTAACATATGATTAATATTGGGAGTACAAACAAGTCTGCGCCGTTTCCTCAAAAGATGGCCACATCAGGAGGTTATGGTCGAAATTGTCACATGTAAAACGTCATATCGTAAGGTTGGACATCTGGCGAGACCATAATCTTGAAATATTCGCGATTTAGTATCAGCATCGTAAAATTTTTTTCGTGCGAAAATGTCGAGTTTTAAGCCGAATAAGCGTCATTTCTGGGAACTCTTGCGTTTGGCACGAATCTCCCTCCAATAATGCTTCAAATTCCGTGTCTTCGACCTTTCGCACTTTCGGCCTTCCGCTACCTTCTTTGTCTTCGACGTCAAACTCACCGTTCTTAAACTTTTGAAACCACTCACGACAACTTCTCTCACTTAAGGCCGTAGTCTGGTCTAGAGCGAGATTTTTTACGTCATTTTTGGGTTGGAATAACTTTTAAATCGTTGAAGTTGTCTTGATGAAATTTTACATTTTATTGTTCCTTTGAGAATGTATTTACATTTAAAAAATTTGTTTTTTAAATGTACATGTTCCGCTGAAAACCGCCTCAATCGGCGCCCACTCTGGGTGGTGTTGTATGCATCGAAATTTTTTTTTTTTTACCAATCTGTATGAGTATTCTGAGCACTGGTAGCAGAATTAGTACGTAAAAAAATGTTGTTACAAAATGGCGGCCTGTTAAACTTCGATTAACGATATTTCATACATTTTCGGGTATTCGACGAGTTATAAAAGTTGGGCAAAATTATTTTTCTACTCAATTTTGCTACCAGTCCTCAGAAACAGGCTCCCGAAGGTATGTGCAAAATTTGAGCTCGATCGCTCAATTGGTTATCGAGATATCGTGGGCGCCGATTTGAAAAACATAGTTCTGAGATAAACGCGTTCAAAGTTTTGAAACTGTTAGATGAGGTTTGCGTACGGCTTGCTTATAATTTATATTACTCTGCTAATTTTTGAAATATCAATAAACGGTTTTCACGAGCGTATTAAGAAAGGTCTAAGGAATAATAAAATGTAAAAAAAATCGATTTTGTCAAATTTCTAGACCAGACTGCCGCCTTAAAGCAGCCTCACCATATGCTTCTACAAGCAATCGATGCGCCTTAGCTGCAGATTTCTTCGAATTAAAGAAGTAAATCAAGTTCCCGCAAATGACGCTTTTGCAAACAAATTTCCTATCAAATTCCAAAAGTTGAGCGAGCAAAGACAATTTGAGTTTTTCTTTAGCGTTTTTCTCGAAACTATGTTTTATGAAACGGTGCACGTCGTATCTTAAAATCTATTTATCCGATTCGCTTCAAATGCGGACAGAGCATAGTTCATGATGATTTCTATCGTATGACCGGATGACTCTTTTATACGCTTATCCATTTCCTTATCCAATAACAAATGATAAACGTTTTTTTTTGTCAAAAATCAAACTTCTGCTTTTGGAGCTTGCCGTTTTCGTAATAAAAAAAAAACTATCAGGCACACGAAAAGTTTTATTGTTATACTAGAAGGATATTTTTTGATTTTTCATTTCAGATAAACCCAATTATCAGAATCACCTGCACCGATTACCCACACAGAATCACTCCCACGGCGGCACGTTTCAAAAATAAGAATAACTGCGTTGTTCATCAAGATTTTTCAATGAAAAAAAACTACCTTGGCAAGATCATGTATTAATTGTGTTCAAAATCTCGACCTCGTCATCCCGATACCCTCATGAAACAAAATATTGCAAACCAATCTGTTTTTTTGCCTCAAGCTTATGGGGCACAAAAAACCCGTTCTAAATTCTTGCGAAAGATACAGTGCACAATTAATCGCTCGTAGAAACGCGACCATAGGGCCATTATGATACGAAAAGTACGCGATGTAGTAAAATAAAAAGTCATTGTTATTACGAAGCCTAACCTTCGTAAATTGAGGTTGGGGACATCAGCTGTCAGAGCCTCTGCACAAGGCCTAATTCCTACGCGCAGACAACGCTATACACACTTAAGGGGTTACCCCCACTTGCGATTTTGAAAAAATCGATTTTTTTTTATTGCATTTTTTTGAAGTATAAGTATCTGAGAATATGTCCTGGAAATTTCAAGTCGATCCGAACAAAATTGACTGAGATATGAGCGTTGAAAGAGAAGAATCCGCGTTGAAAGAGCGTTGAAAGAGAAACTTTAAACGCATTTTTCTCAAAATGGCATTTCTGAAGTCGGTGACCAAGATTATTCGAACACTAATGAACCGATCTTCTTGAAATTTTGCAGGCTTATTTAATACATAAAAATGTAGTCTTTAATAGTTCGATTTTTTTTTCTCGAAAAAATGGCCGTTTTATAGCCAAAAAACGGCCGTTTGTTTCGTTGAAATCGAACCATTAACTTTGACTGTCCGCCATTTTGTGAAAAATGGATATTTTTTAAAATCCTTCGATCAAAGACTAGTTTATACTTATATTTGACTAAATCCATCCGCATTTTTTTTTCAGATGATCCACTTCGCCGCAATGTTGATCACCGCAAACCGTGTATATAAAAACATTATTTCATTGACGGCCATTTGCCACTAAACAATGTAATATTTTTCAATAAAAAAATTACCGAAAGTTCTTCAAGATGTGTTCTTTAAGATGGTATATTGATCGATTAAAAAAGTTTTGTAGGTTTCTTTAAAAAAATTCATGAAAAAGGCCTTTTTTGCGCTACAAGTGGGGGTAACGCCTCAATCCACACGCTTTTCGGACTGAAAATCGCACCGTGAACGCGCGTAGAAAATACGCCGTGTGCAAAGGCCCTCAAACTTACCGCTGCAGGTTGACCAAATCGTAATTCATATTATATATATACAGTATGCATAATTAGAGCCACAAATTGCTTACATTTTGGTGATGTTCCAGAATACGGAGTAGTCCGGTACTCTCGTCTCCGCATAAAGGGATCTCCTAACCTCCGTAACAGCCACGGACGGTGTTTTTGCTCATCTGTCGTTTACACAATTTTCTTCCCGAGACACGGTTCTTTAGTATTCAATACTTTTCCATCAATGTCACGTACACATTACGCACGGTTGCCCAACAGGCCGCTCGCTCTCTCCATCTCTCTCTCTCTCTCTCTGTCTGTCTTTCGCTCTCTCAGTTGCTTCGACGGATTGCCGATCTTTTCTATCAACATCGGCCAATAACAACGTAGCCATTGTGGTGTCGCCTTTGGTACTGAACAAGGCAGCGAGATGGACTTTAAGGAAAAAAAGAGCAGAGAAGCTGCGATGGAGAGAGCGCGCTGCGCGGTAGACGCGAGAAGAGTGAGGCAAAGAGACGTATGACTTGTTGAGAGAGAGAGGGGGGGGGCGAGAGAGTGCGCAGGGAGGACCTTTGCAGATGCTTTGTCTTTGCGCTTTATCGTACGACGATGTTGCGACAATGAGAACAATGACGGCATTACGGGGACTGTCGGGACTAGAATGGCCTTTCTGTCTCCGAGGAAAGACAGGAAGGGAGTCGCACAAAAATACGGAACGAACAATAGATTTATAATTAGAAGCCCGTCCGATGAGCCTTCCACGGTACAGGAGAGCTTGGCCCCATTCACTTCGTCGTGGCATCTTCTCTCGCCTGCCCGCTCCCTCTCGCAATCTTCCTCCATTTCTGTCTTCTTTCGCGAGGGATAACGCAGGGATTCAAAGGATTCGCAGCCGGGATAACAACGTTATCGCGTAACCACAAAAAGCCCAATTTAATATTTTCTCGGCGATTTTCTTTCGCGCGGCTGTCGTAGTGTCGTAACTGTTCCAGTTCGTAACCCGTGTAAAGTGGATAAAGTGGAGCTTGCACAACTCCCCTTGACAGCTGAAGGTCCGAAACCAACAGGAATCCAGAGCCGTAGCAATATCTCCTATCGTTTTTGGGCCACGGTACTCGAAAGAGTAAAAATAGTACCCTTGTGGTTGAGAGCCTCAGTGGTCCGTCATCTGGGCTTGTTTGGTTTTGTGTTGTCATGTCTTGTCTCGATTGGCGCTGGGAACTTCAATTCGAAATAATTAAAAATTGAGATTTTGTTCAAATGTTCCGCTTCATATACATCTACGTCCGATCTGTACGAGTATCAAAGGTAATGGTATTATGTTTGCCCACAATAATCCTTGCTTTATCCCTGGCAGGGCGATCACGAGCGAAACACGAATTGATCAATAGCTGCGCGAAAGTTTTTTTGCCTTTCGTCCTAGCATTTATCTCCGTTACACCCCACAACTCGTCGTGGTTTCCGAAGTCGTTAAGAGCTTTACGTATTGGCACCGCTGCGCAATGGACCAATACGGAGGCGTAATCGTCAGCTGGTAACCTGCCACGACCAATTCCCAACTATGAGCCGGCGTCAATCGAATGATTCGTCGATAAATATCATAGGTAGATGTTATTTGTCCGATAAGCCGGATGAGAAAATTCAGCGTGTTTCGCATCCGCCATCTACGTGTGTGGAGACTTCGCCTATGGTGAGAATCGTTCCGATCGACCATCGGACTCATGCTTCGGGTGTATAATCCCGTCTGTAATTCGATCAGATTAGCGATAAATTGCGAGCTGTGTGGAAGCATTACCGACGAAACCATCGTCTCATCGACGATCGATTGTACAAACATGGTGAATTATGCACGCGCGCGCTAGTGGAGGGCTACACCAGCTTGATGCAGCTAGAGGTTCGTGCGTTGTTGTCCGAGCCCCAGATAGGAGTTCCGCATACGTTGATAGCTTCACCCGTTCCCTTTCTAGCTGGTTGAGAATGCCCTTTCAGTGCCACCCCCAACTGCCCATCACCACCATCAGCAGCCTGGAATGTCGGACAACAATCGGCAAAAACTGACAGCGAAGCGATCGGGCATTGTAGTGTGCTGAGTGTAGACAGTAAACAGGCATTGTGCTGCCATAGAACACATTGTTGGCCAGGCGTTCGACTCCTTTTGCGGGATAGCTGCCCGTAATGGCGTATATGGCCCCACCACATCAAGCCGTGCGCTCTCTTTCACCCTCAATGGAAAAGCGTTCTGAGGCACGATGAGGCATCGAACTGCCTGAGGCTGCCTGCCCCATGGCGATGTACGCCTAGCGAGGAGGGAGGGTTACACATAGGGAAGGAATACCTCATGAGCGCAGGAGTCTTCGACTTTTGTGCAAGGAAGACCAGGGCAGTATTACGATATCTGTGGCCCCTAATTCTGACCACGCAGTCTTCATATTTGACCCAAAATAAGACTTTTTTCAAGAGTGGTAAAAATCGAAATTCGACCCTTAAGGGGGTGAAACGGAGGTTTCAAAGTTTATATGAGACAACATATTTTTTGGTCAGATTTGCTCGAAACTCGGTATAAATACACTCCAATACAAATAATTACACATGTATTTGTTTGGTATATTTATGCCAACTGAAACAAACACAGTTAAGGGGCTAAAAAAGTACTACTTGACTGTCTACACGCACCAAACACAGAGGAAAACATCTAGTGTTCTATATCAAATCAATTTAGTAAGTTTCAAGTAAATCTGGTAAAAAAATATGTTTTCTCTTATCAACGTTGACACTCCCGTTTAACCCCCTTAAAGGTTAAACTTCATAAATTGTTGAAATACGTGTTTAATTATTTGTATTTTAGTGTATTTATGCCAAGTTTCAAGTAAATCTGACAAAAAAATATGTTGTCTCATACAAACTTTTACCCTCCCGTTTAACTCTCTTAAGGGTCCACTTTTAGGAAATGCAGAAATACGTGTTCAATTATTTGTATTGTAGAGTATTTACACCAAGTTTCAAGCAAATCTGTCAAAAAAATATGATGTCCCATACAAACTTTAAAACCCCTGTATCAACCCCTTAAGGATCGAATTTCGATTTTTACCACTCCTCAAAAAAGTCTTATTTTGGGTCACATATGATGGCCGCGTGGTCAGAATTAGGGGCCACAGATACCGTAATATCCCCATGTTTAACAACGTTCCAAGCTCCCGTTTATCCCGTTACAAATCGTGTTTCAATGAACTACCTAACTCTTTGAAAATTACTTGTTTTCTAGAATGTTTACGACGAATTCTAAAGAAATCTACCCAAAAAATACTCCGCCTCATTAAAAATTTAAAACCTCTGTTTCACCCCCTTAAAAGCCGAATTTCGATTTTTTGTATTCTTGAAAAAAGTCTTATTTTGGGCCAAATATAAAGACTGCATGGCCAAAACTTGGGGCCACAGATATCGTAATGTCCCCAAGACCAGGCTCCAGCAAACCGCACTCTGTAGTAAAGATAGTGGAGAAAGGTCGAACTGGGTGATTTCATGATGTTGAATTTTACGACTAGCGTCGGTCCGACTCCGGTAACCTTGTTGACATACTGATAAATCAGTCAACGCAGTAAAAGTGACCGTTACTTTATCATGGACGAGCTACGGTGTTCACTATTTCTAAGCACATGGTTATACGTGGTTTTGTGATCCGACTACTTTTAGTTGTAAAGTTTTGGGCTAGAGCTGTTTGATGGATTGAGAAGTCTGCATGAGCTTAACATTTTCTAATACAAATATATTCAATACCGACGCTGGTGGATGGGCGGTCGGGGTTCGGCTCTGACAGTACTTGGAGTTAAGCAACATTGTGCGCGGCCAATACTCGGAGCGGTGACCGCTTAGGCGTGCACCGGCTGGCGCATCAACCAGCGAGCGGGCTGCCAATACTTCTTGATTACCTTGGTGCAGGAACTTGAGTTGAAGTATGTCCACCGGAGAATCAGAAGATTATAATGCCGTCTATACCGGCACGGATTTTCCAGTTTCCCCGCACGCTCGGCGAATGCGGTATAGCGTAACTTAGGACAGCCATGGGCGCAACGGAAGTTAGGCTAGATTAACGGAGTGCGGTCAATTGAGTGACCGGGAAAGGGTTCAATTGGGAAGGGTTATACGTAAAAATCGCAAGGGCATACGTTGGAAATCAGGAACTACAATATAATGAGGAATCATCACAGTGTAAAATTTTCAAAAAATCGATTTTTTGCATTATCCGATAGTATACACGGTTATAAACGTTCTGTCCAATTTTTAGAACGAAATCCGAATTATTTCGGTCACTACAGCCTTTCTTAGAAAAAGTTTAGCCTTTCTTAAGGGGAGGGTAGGGGTTTCGGCGTGAAAAAAAACACTTTTTTGCGATTTTTTTTCATCTATATGAATAGAGTAAATTTATTGAAACCTTTTGTACATTGTTAAGTGTCATTTCAAGAACATTCCGTGAAATTTGTACGCGAAAATATGCACAAGCAAGCCGGTGACAAAGCTTTTCCAAGAACGCCTTTGGAAAAACACGATTTGCGGTGTTCACTGTATCTCAGCTAGAAATTATCTGAAATCAAGGACCATTAAAATTTAGTCAAAGTATCATCAAATCCTCCCCCCAACCGTCTCTGAACATTTTTTTTTCATTTCTAAATTTTTGGTGGTCATGTAAAGCGAAATGGGCTATTTTTCACGAAAAATTCCGCTAATTTGGGGGTGGAAAACCCCCTCAATGTGAAAAAAAATCTCAAACTAACCGTTAGGGGGAGGTATTTTATTGGTAGAAAGTGTGTACCAAGTCTGAAATAAATTGGTCATGTAGTTTTCAAATGGCAGTGAACACGGACTTTGAAAAAGTGGTTTCGAGAAAAATGTGGCACCGGCTTGTTTGTGGATATTTTCGCGTACAACCTACCTACCTACCCTTCCCTTAACGGAGACTTTGTCCTTGGAGTGCCATATTTAAGGTGTTTACATTTTTTTTTTAAGGAAACGAGTAAAGCTTTTCGAGTGCGGTTTTTTCTTGCTTTTATTCAGGATATATACAACGTTAAAAAAAATGTTTTTTGAAAAAAGAAACCAAATTGGCGGCCGTTGCAGCTCCGCGAAAACAGGTCCTCAAATCGCGGGAGGTAAACGGCTGACATCACTGCCCCCTCTTTGTTGATCTGAAACACAAATTCAAAGCATATTATCAATCTGTGACCCTTTGGTCATGGAATGACGGATGGGTTTTTCGTTTAGTACAAATTTCGGAAAATGGCGGCAATTTAAAAAAAATCGAATTTTCGCGTTTTTTTCGCATAAAAAGATAAATAATAAATGCAAAAATGTATCCATCGAAAAAACGATCCGTCATTCCGTGAAGACATATTTTCTGAGTATGCTCTCCAAATTTCAAGTCGATATGTTAATTACAGCGGTCAGGAGGATGTCAGCCATTTTTAAAAACGTGTTTTCGAGAAAAACGCGTTTAAAGTTTTGTAATGTGTTTACAATTACCGCTAATCGGCAATGCCTGGTCCATGGAGGCATCCCTCCTCTTCTTCTAGCTGCTCATGTTGAGCCGCTAACATCTTCCGCCGATTTCAAGCACAAAGTCTCCCTTAACAGCCTTTCTTAGAACTTTAAACCCATTTTTCATCGGAATGGTGTTTTTCAAAACAGTGGCCATTCTCAAAGGGAGGGCTTTCAAGCTATCCGTTCGAAATTTTAACAGAACATTCTTCACGTCTTTCCTCAAATTGCTATGAACGCTTTTTTAAATCTTCCTATTTTTCTTTACGAAAAACTGTCAAAAAAGGCTAAATATAATACTTTTTGTTCAAACCGCCGCCATTTTTTTAAATTTCACTAATAAAAATCATTTTGAAATTTTTATTTCAGGAAAAATTTGCGGCCGCAATCCTGGTCACCATGGGGCACCATTTTTTCCACGCAATTTTCCGCAAATAAAAACAATGTTAACCGACAAATAAATAATTTTTTTTTATCATTTTGTATTCTTTATTGGTGCTTAAATTTGTATAAAAAAAATAGGCGATTAGCTTATCCTATCCACCTAAAAAAAAATCGCGGAATCGGGTATTTTTCGGGCGGTCACGCTGTGATGATTCCTTAATTGCATAATTGTATAGTCTAGGGTTTTAATTTTAATGTGCAACAACAATCTTGGGACAATTCCAAACATTGACCGAGAGACGAATATGTGAAGGGCCACATTGCCCACTGCGATGCCCCCCCCCCCTGCACCGGCACTTTACTCTTTTTTTACTTTGCGTTTTTTCCCAAACTGTTGCGTGAAACAGTGTAAGTCGTACCTGAAACTCTAGTCGTCCGATTCATTTCAAATTCGGAAATGTATGTATAGCAATCTATCGTATAGACGGATGATTTTTTATATGTTTATCCATTTGTTAGGAACAAATGATTCGAGTTGTTTTTCTGGTCGAAAATCGAATTTTTTCGACCACTTGCCATTTTTGTACTTTTATAAAACTTCACAAAAGAATCCGGCCATATACAAGTTTCCTAATTATACTAAAAGTAGATTTTTTATTTTTCATTTCAGATCCCCCTAGTTGCCAGAACCACCTACACCGAATGGCCATGCAACAAGGGCCGTACCTACTTTGTTTAAAAAACAAAAACCTCATTGTATATGAATATTTTTCAATATAAAAAGAAACACACAAATTTGCCAAGACTATGTATTAATTGTGACCCGCCAATTAAAAGCAAAATCCCTACTCCGGCATCCTAATACTGTCATAAGAGAAAACAATATTTCGGGCCTGTTGACAGCGTACATGAATCTTTATTTTTCCCATTATCTAAAATCTCTTTGTCGCAGATCTTGCTTATACATTTTTTCTACGGATTTTAAAAAAAATATTTCTGTAATTTTTGTAGCCTGAATGTGCCCATAAAAACGGCAATGCGAAAAAAAAAATATTTCAGTTGCATTCCAACGATACAAACTTCAATACCATGGATACTTTACCATTGAATAAATGCCAAAAGCATGTACTCGGTGTACCAAAAAAAAAATGTATGCGCCACATCTTTCCAGAAGTTTAACATTTCACAATTTTGAAAATTTCCGAAAAGCAGGCATTTTCGGCGCTGCAGTTATCCGTAAAAAAATGGAATGTTCATAGCGCGCGCAGAACGACGCGTCAAATGTGCCTAAATTCACGGCAAAAAGAGCAAGTGCGTTATTCGAACGCACACAATATGACACTCTTGCGCATTGACGCCTAAAGAACCCACGCTGCGTGAAAAACAACAAACAAATGCACACATGCAGTGTGCAGTTTGGAGAATTCTTGGCGGTCGTTGCGATCGAGCATTGCGGGGGCCCCGTAGGGTGCAGCCGTGTAACCCCCTCTTTACAATGCTGCACACACGAGTGCTCAAGGTGTACAAGGGCCTACGGGTGTGTATGTTTTCATGCATAATCTCCACGGCCAACTTTCTTCCTCGGTCCCCGGCGACACGGGAACGGAAAAGCGCCACACGAACTCCGGAGGAACGCACTTGCGCGTATTGCCCGGCTCTTTTTACTCTCGCATACAGTGCGCGCACATTGCAAGGGCTCTTCGTCCTTTGACCCGAATAATAACTCTGGTGCTCTGCCTTTTATACTCGCACAAAGAGCCCTGCCAGAGAAAGAGAGAGGGGAGGAAAGAGAGCCGGAGGAGAGAGCTCGCGACAGCTCAGCGGAAAAGAAAAGAAAAAAATGTCCGCGACGCTTTTGCCATTGAGGAATATTTTTCTGAGGACAGGCGGAGGCTGGCCGACAGAGAGAGAGAGAGAGAGAGAGAGAGAGAGAGCGCTCCGAGAGAAGAAAAAGTTGCGATTCACTTCGCTATGAGAACGAGAGACAAAGATACGAAACCTTTAGTGTAAACGCTGACGACGCGGAGGATAAATTTTTTCCGCCAATGTGTGTATTATATTATCCCCGACTCTGCCGTGTCCCCCATTATGCCCCAACAATAATTATTATAATTGTATTTCTTTTTTTATTACAACGCTCGTTGAATATATCTCATCGTAATATCGCTTAATACCGACGACGACTTGTATGAATGCCTCTGAAACCTTTGCCTCTGGTTTACATGTTCATTTTTGTGCACATTGATGCGAATACGAAAGGAACGGAGAAGAACTTTGCTCTCGAGGAGTAGCGCGCACGTGTGCAGACACACATGGAGAAATACGTAACAATGGGCCCGCGAACACATTAAAATTGCTACGTTGAATAACATCGACGTCTTGCGCGTTTCCTCATTGCGCGACACCGCGACTCGCGCATATTTTATTATCGCCGCGTGTACGGAAAAACTTTCAACGCTTTTGCGTCGCGCAGCGGATCGCAGCGTCGTATTGCACAGTCGTCCATTTTGTGGACACAATTGACGCTGCGTGTGCAGCATGGAGACCGGAGCGACAGGGGCCCGAACTCTGTATTGTGATGTTCCATCCGCGGAATTGAGAGAAATAAGTGGCGCTCCTGTTTCTGCGAGCCTGTATACGTTCGCGTACACTGTTTGGTGTAATCTCGGGCATCGGGTTATCATGTCCAGGCACAAGGTCCCAGGACACCCTGGACACGGAGTAACGATCCTTTGACACTTGGTTCCTAGAAAACCTGGACCCCAGTCCATTATCCCCAGGCAAATGGTCCCTGAACGCTTTAGACATTGAGTAACAATCCTCAGTTGGTTCCTGAACATCCTGGACACCAGGTAATCATCGCCAGGCGGTTGGTCCCTAGACAATCGAGACACTAAGTAATGGTTCGTTGACATTTGGTTCCTGCAAATCCTGGAAACCAGGTAATCATCTCCAGGCAGTTGGTTCCTGGACAATCTAGACACTGAGTAATGATCCCTAGACACTTGGTTCCTGGACATCATGGCCATCAGGTCACCATCTGTGGACACTTGGTGCCTGGGCATCCTGGACGCTAGATGATTATCCTTGGAAACTTGATACCACCAAGACAAACGTATGGTAAGGAAAGGAATCCCAATAAAAGTAACGCCAAATCAAAACATTTGACTGAATGACGTTGCATACTGCGAAACAAGCCAAACGGTCATTCGTCATACCGGGACACAATCGAGAGAGGACAATAGCAGTTGTTGGTATAGTTCACGGATCGAGTGACGCCGCACCCGCTTATGATCTATTATGGGAAAGCGGAAACGCACGTTTCACCCCAGTTTCCCCCGTTTAGTGGCATTTAGTTCGCTCCACCGGGTCGTATGATATTTATTTTTATCAGAGCGCGGAACCCTCCAAAAAATACCCGCCGAAACTGCCCCCTCCCCTTTTGCCTCGGCAGCTACGATGTGTGGTTTGCAATAGGTTATACACAGGCTCAACGACGACATTTATCATTCAGCGATGTTCCCGGCTCTTTCCGGCTAGGACGACGTCGTTTCTGTATCTACTCTATGGATGTTGACGCGGACGTGATGCCATTATAGGGCCTATTGTCCATTGGAGCTGCCTGAAGGGACATCTTCGCACGCTATGAACATACGGATGAGCGATGTTCGAGAAAGATAAATCTATGTAAAGATAATCGATGTTTGAACAAATAATTGTTCATAGATCGTTCACGGAAATTACCGATCACTTTATTATCAAATAAAAGAGGGGTTGTCCCAATGTTATCGATACTTCCAGCCAAAGTTCTAGTTTCTAAAATCGCTATGATGAATATCTGGGATTGTTCACTGCTAAGTGTTGGCCGTAAAGTGTACGTGGTTTTGCAGCGAGTCGAACCAGAATTTAGTTTATATGTTTTGGGTTTGGTCATCTTCACCTTGCCGAGTAAAAATTGCGCTAGTCCGTCTGAGTTGAGGCCTAGTAACTGGCTTGCCCAATGAAGCTCATACGAACTGAACAATGGCTGCCTTACTTTGAGCTAACAGTATTCCGAATGTTTTATTTTCCAGCCATTGTCTATTCACTTGTCCAGTAACTAGGCCGTACGGGACTAGTCGAATGCGGTTACGAATGACATAGTGAGGTTATGTGACTTACACGTACTATCGTCGAGTGAATGACTCATGGCTGGTTAGACAAATTGAGTTTCAGATGGCGTTGCGAATGAAAAAAAGAAATCTCACGTGGGTATCCTGCCACGAACTAGCCAATCGCTCACTGCGGCTATACACCCCTCGGCGAGTCACTGCCCAGCCGATCTTGATTACAGATGTCGCTGCCTTACGATAAAAATACCATCTAATGACCAAGTCGTACCTGGCTAGCCAATGATGGTCACAAGTGACAAAGTGAGGTTACGTGACTAAGGTAAATGTCCCAATTATTGAACAGGTCCCAATTATTGAACACTATCTTGTATTTTTATTATTTCTCATTCGCCTGCATGCATTTACTTATTTATAAAAATTTCATTACATATATGGAACTTTTAGTTATCGAAATGTTACCTTACTTGTGCAAAAAAAAGCTTTAATTAATAGAGAAAAAAATTATTTGATCAGCAACGGTGACCCGATTTAACGTCTCGTGGTAACTGCTTATGGTTTTTGCTAAGGGGCGCCGCTTCATGCGTAAGGGTGCAAAAAATTAAAAAACTGACGCATCTCGAAAAGTAAAGGCGTTTCAGGTTCCTCAGAAAATTTCTTACAAATAACAATTAATTTTTTTTTTTAATTAATTATTTTTTAAAAAATGCAGTGTTCGATCATTGGGACATAGAAAATGCAGTGTGTCCCAATTATTGAACACTCGAATTCTCCAAGATGGCGTCATTAATCCCATCAAAACATCGAGACAGTTAACGTGTGACAGATCGTGTGAATCGGATTTATTCAAACAAAAACTGTAAGTTCCTGAATAAACTTACCTTTATTCTTTTAATGATAACTCTAAGGTCGTCATATATATTTTTTATTTGTATTTTCGTGCAATAAACATTAAAAAAAAGTAAAAAGAGAATATAACCTAAATGTAACCTAAAAATACGAATGTAATGATCAATATTTTTGCTCTCCGATATTTCAGGGAGCCAAGCTGCGACAAAATCAAACAAAAACAGAACATAAAAACGAGGAAGCCGAAAAGAAATATAAAATAAAGTTCGAGTCGAAAAGCAAAAATAAACCAAATGCGAATGAACCAAAAACCTGTCAAAAGAGACTAAATATATATTTTTGAATTTTTACATGATTAATAAAAGATTATTTGAGTGTTTGATTTTTCTTTTATTTCTTAATATTGTACCCAAAATAATATTTTCAGAACGGAAAAAGAATTCTCGAGAGTGTTCGATAACTGGGACATGCCTGTTCAATATTAGGGACATAGACACTTCCAGTGTTCCATAATTGAGACATTTGCATGCTTCATATTGTTATTCTTTTTTTTCATTTGAAATCATTTAAAAATAATTTAAAGGGTGATTTTTCGAAAGTAAAAATATCAAAGTATCATTTGAACATGAAAGCGATGGTTTTTTCTTATGTTATATTTTTTTCTCACCAAATTCAATCCCCCAGATCCTTAGCTGTCCAATAATTGGGACATTTACCTTACGTGTAGTTTTATTGAGCGATTGGCTCATGGCTGGCTAAGCAACTGGAGTTACAGATAGCGAACAGTAGCCAACTGCGGCCGCACTAGCCAGAATAAATTATCGGACTAATACGATTCAAGGTAACGTAACTCTACGCGATTATCGCTCTCAATGGGAACGAAATTATGTCACAGATCCGACAATGTTATTTGCATTTGTCAATCCACCTATTTTTCAATGATCCAACTTTGTGTGTTGTAACATATGTAGACGATACGAAAATTCGGAAATTAACCAAGTAGAACTGGCTCAGTGGACAACGCCCCAACTCGTCGCCCAGAGCTCTCGGGATCGAAACCACGTTACGCGTTAGCATTTGTCTGATGTCATTGAACATTGAATCATTAAAATATTTACAGCGCAAATATCATAGCCGTAATGAGTGAAAAACGAAGAATATCGTAAGAGGAATGATGTAAATAATGTGCAAAATGAAATTTACGAAAGAAAATATACATATAGTCGCAAGATTTTTTTCGTCTAGTCGTCACCTAATTTTTAGTTCCCAGTCACTGGCTGACAATACTAGGTCATAGCTAGGAAAGCCAGAAATATTAACCAGCCGTGATATTTTTTTTCCATCTAGTCACCATCCATTTTTTTACATCCAGTCACTAGACGACCAAAGTGTCACAAGACTGGGTAGTCAATGACTAAAACGACTAACTAATGGCGATTCGAAACATAAATTTACTAGTTTGTGGCAAGCCGGTGTTGAGTTACGTTTTCCACTCGGGTAGAAATCGGTTGAGGATTTTTTACTTCCATGTCAACTGATGTACCATACTGACAAAATTACCGTAATGGCACAAGACCTTGTTTGGATTCGTTTGGGTTTATTTCGATTCAATACGACAATTATGTGCACGCCTAATATGCTTTCATTCCAAATGTAATTGACATTTCCGAACATTCTGAACAATGTTCATTGAAATAACGGTGCTATAAAAAGGCGCTAAATTCTAATTGCAAAAAATAATTAATTCAAAACGGAAAATACTTCTCGGCCTTCTGTGGACCAAGTCCAACTTGGAAAGTTGTGTGTGTGTGTGTGTGTGTGTGCAATCCGAAGTTGGTGTTACCACGCCCCGCCTACCTACGTGCATATGACGCGATCGATGAAAGAGCTCCGAGTGTCGTATAACGCGATTATTGACGTACACACCTGGTATACACTTGGGTCTACCGATGTATTCACAAGTTTAAAACGTCGTTCAACAATAGGACGCAACCGTGGCACGACATTATTTTGCGCTGTATCAATAGCGTGAAAAATAGTGCGTTGTACATAACAGTCCCGTGACAATAGGTTAATGGTTCTCGCTACAAATACGTCGCTCTCTCTCTCCCTCTCTCTCTCTCTCCCTCTCTCTCTCTCTCCCTGTCGTTACCAACAGTGTGTGCCATAGGCAAGCGCGGAGAATTGTGTGTATATTTGTACTGTCACATGGTCCCCGGATACCCCACGCATGGCATCGCTAAAACCATTGGTTTGAATTTCTCTTTTATTCATACAGTAATATAATGGACCAATTGTTATCAAACTTCGTGGGAACGAATGTTATTGCGATAATATAATAACCGACTCAGTTTTCAATAATGTGCGCGGCTACGTAGTGTTCGCGTGCCCGTCGTTCACTGGTCCAATTATTAAGGGAGGACACTCTGCGTTGACAGGGGGACAAATATCGCAGCGGTTTTTTTTATTTATTTAAGGAGAAATATTGGGAGTACAAATAACTCTCTGCCGTTTGACAAAAGATGGCCCCACCGGGAGATTATGGTTGAAATTGTCGGATGTAAAACGGCATATCGTAAGGTTGGACATCTGGCAAGACCATAACCTTGAAATATTAGCGATTTTGAATCAGCATCACATTTTGCGAAAATGTCGAGTTTTGTGCCGAATAAGCGTCATTTGTGGGAACTCTTGCGTTTAGGACGAATCTCACTCCAATAATGCTTCCAATTCCGCGTTTTCGTTTCGGCCTTCCGCTACGGTCTTTGTCTTCGACGTCAAACTCACCGTGCTTAAGGATGTTGGAGCGTTAGCCACAATCCGAGGTTAAATTTAATTTAAAAAAATACACGTTATTGTTCAGACTATACTGAGTCTTTACGAATTTTTTGAACTTTTTTCAAGACCAAACACCAGAGATAAAAAATAGTTAAATATATGTAATTTAAGGCGTTACCCCCACTTGTAGCGCAAAAAAGGCCTTTTTCATGAATTTTTTTAGAGAAAACTACAAAACTTTTTTAATCGATCAATATACCATCTTAAAGAACACATCTTGAAGAACTTTCAGTAATTTTTTTGTTGAAACATATTACATTGTTTAGTGGCAAATGGCCGTCAATGAAATAACGTTTTTATATACACGGTTTGCGGTGACCAACATTGCGGTGAAGTGGATCATCTGAAAAAAATGCGGATGGATTTAGTCAAATATAAGTATAAACTAGTCTTTAATCGAAGGATTTTAAAAAATATTCATTTTTCACAAAATGGCGGACAGTCAAAGTTAATGGTTCGATTTTAACGAAAAAAACGGCCGTTTTTTGGCTATAAAACGGCCATTTTTTTCGAAAAAAAAAATCGAACGATTAAAGACTACATTTTTATGTATTAAATAAGCCTGCAAAATTTCAAGAAGATCGGTTCATTAGTGTTCGAGTAATCTTGGTCACCGACTTCAGAAATTCCATTTTGAGAAAAACGCGTTTAAAGTTTCTCTTTCAACGCTCTTTCAACGCGGATTCTTCTCTTTCAACGCTCATATCTCAGTCAATTTTGTTCGGATCGACTTGAAATTTTCAGGACATATTCTCAGATACTTGTACTTCAAAAAAATGCAATAAAAAAAATCGATTTTTTCAAAATCGCAAGTGGGGGTAACCCCTTAACGTGTGGTTAGATGGGCAAGACTTTCACACTAAAGGTTATGTAATTCTTTTTGTTATTTAGCACCAAAATGAACCATTTCTAACAACGGATTAACACAAACTGAAACTTTGTAAACATTTGGAAAAAAAAATCCTCATCTTGCCCATCGTAAACCATGGGCCAATAATCTCGTGACGTGAATATGAATAGTCATAATTATAAATCACTCAAAATTTCATTGTGAATTGTATAAAACATGCGTTGTCGTAGTTTTTTCATAATAATCATCGATAATGTTATACTTTTTCAAGTTGATAATAACACCAAAGTTTTTCTACTTTACGTAATAAAAATATTAAAATGAATGAATTTTTCTCTTTAATTATATGTTTAAGAAAATCAGCATATTCAGAATAAATCTGTACCTCGTATGCATTTTTTTGAGGTTTATTGAAAAAAATGAATAAACCGTCACGTGACTCAACTCAATCGCTCCAACCTCCTTAAACTTTTGAAATCACTCACGACAACTTATCTCACTTGAAGCAGCCACATCATCCCGCGTAGAAATTTTGATGGGGCCCAGATCAGGGCCCGATCAGGTTGCCTGACTGCCCTGGTAGGGCACTAGTAAGGCAGCCTGAAAGGGCCCTACTAGGAAATGTAACGTTGTGTCACATATGGGCCTGATCTGGTTGCCTGATCAGGCCCCTATCAGGTTGCCTGATCAGAATGAAATGCATATAATATTTCAAAAAACCAAAATGGAATGAACCACTCAATTTAGAGTTCCACTACAATGATTTTGTATCATAATTCGTCATTCCCTGGCCTGCTGAAACGTTTTTGTTCGAAGAAAATATTTCGCCTATATGGGAATCGAACCTCGTACCTTCATACCCAAAGCTAGGCACGCTGCCCTTATGCTACCGAGTGCTTGTAACATCTTGGTCCCAGATATGGCATAACAGCCCAAATGAATTCCTATAATTATTTGTTGTATCACATAAAGTATATCAATTAGTTAATATCATTGTGACAAATAAAGAGGTTTATCGAATAACATGCTATAGATTTTTGAAACTTAACCTTATATATATATTTTATATATATAATAAAAATAATTAAAAAAAAATATATATATATATATATATAGTTCCTCTTTCTCTCTTCGCCTTACAAAGCTGCCGAAATCTTCTAACACGCATCCGAGTTGCATAACGTTTTTTGTCGTGACAGCACCTTTTTTTAAATAGAATTGAGGAATGCATCGAAACTCCGAAGCTACGATGCTGTAAAACCGAAGTTTCCATGTGAAAAATGAGAGGTTATGTGCATCTAGCGACTGCTGAGGCAGGCATAGGGCAAGCCTATTTATGGCCTCATCAGGGAAAGCCATAGTAGGGCCTATCAGGGCAAGCCTTGGTAGGGCCCTATCGGGGAAAGCCTTAGTAGGGCCACATTAGGAACAGCCTTAGTAAGGCCCTATCATGGAAAGCCTTAGTAGGGCCTATCAGGGCAAGCCTTGGTAGGGCCCGGTCGGGGAAAGCCTTAGTAGGATCTTATCAGGGACGGCCTTAGTAGGGCCATTTCAATGTAGCCTGATGTAGGGCCTAAATACTTCCGGCCCGGTCGGGGCCGGATCAGGATGTCCGTAATAGGTGTTACCCCTATCACACCCCGATCGGGGCCTGATCCTGGTCAGGCTAACCCTAAGAAATTTCTACTCGGGATATGCTTCTACAAGCAATCGATGCGCCTCAGCTGCAGATTTCTTCAAATCAAAGAAGTAAAGAAGATTTCTAACGTTCCCGCAAATGACGCTTATTCGACTGAAAAATCGACATTTTCGCACGAAAAAATTATATGATGCTGATACAAAATCGCTAATATTTCAAGGTTATGGTCTTGCCAACAGATGTCCAACCTTACGATATGACATTTTGCGTCTGACAATTTCAAACATAACCTCCTGGTAGGGGCCATCTTTTATCGAACGGTAAAGAAATCAGTCGGAGATTTTCGGAATTTTTTTGGGAACCGGCGCGGCCGAGTTTCTGGAAATTTTGACAGTTGACGTCTAACTGCCAGAGGACGGACCTGTATCTCTCGAATGTTCGTTTTTTTTCATTTAGGGAAAATTAACTGATAATAGGTTGGAAAATTAACTGATAATAGATTGGAAAATTATCTTTCGGTTGAACTAATTACAAATTGAAGAGATACTCGAGAGGGCCCACGTGGAAACGCGTATTTCGACAACTTGAGCCGTTGCATATTGTAGAAAAATGACGGTGGAAGATTACGAAAACTAATGCGCCACTACTCCGACAGATGCATCGCGTAAAAAATGTGGGACCAAAATGCAATCGATCATAATTTCCCTCCAAATCGAAGAGTGGAAACAAGCGAACGGAAAACTAAAAAAATTAGTTTTAGGTTTTTTCCGATTTTTTAAAACTTTTCGAAGAGCCTTAATAATTGAAAAAAAAAACACATTTTTTTAATAAAAGAGAGGCACCAAAAATGAATAATAAATCGAAAAAGCAGCCCAAAAATCGAAAAAATGCCTTGAAAATAAATAAAAAATCATAAATAATTACCAAGTTGCTGAAATTTGAAGAAAAAAAAACCGTAAATAAGAATAAAAAAAACTCGTCGAAAAATACTGACAATCCTTAATACCGAGAAAATAATTATGTGTAAATTGAATTTCGCTTTTAGCATGGAAGATCGAACAACGAACGTTTTTCCTTCTCTTTTAACGTGGATACTAATATGGTGGATGTTAAAAACGGTTACATAATGAAGCAGCCGAGGTCGTAATATTGTCACCTTATTGAAACGTCGCGTCACGTCCGTTGCTCGGCTCTAAAGTTTTGTATTTCTCGATTACAATAGAAGGAAATCTTGATACTTTGCGGGACTATGAATACCGAGAAGCTGAAAGGAGCAGATAATACGGGAAACATTGCTCATTGTGAAGTAGACTTTGGACATAATACAAAACACTGCACAAGCACTTTAGACCGCACGAGAAAATTAGAGAAACACTTTTCCTCGCATATCAGTTCATTGTTTCAAGTGGCCGTATCTTAGCGAAAAAAAAATCCGAAAAAATCGTTAAAAAATAGCAACGCCATAATTGAACTGTCACGTTTCGAGGAAAAAAGAACGAAAGAATTCTCCGTAAATTGCGCATCTTTCAGATAAAAAAAATTAACATGCGCTGAAACTTTCTTGAATTCTAAAGAAGACGTACAATATTTATGCATAAATTATTACATGTGGTTTAAAATAAATCTACGGGTTTTTAATCTTTAAAAAACGTCAATTCTTTCGAAAATGTAAGCTACTTTTCCCGAATTTCGGGATATCGGTCAATTTTTTCTTTAACGTGAATCCATGAATCATATTTTACATGAATGGATTAATTATTTATATATGGACAATATTTTACATAAATAGGTAAATTATGAATACGAACATTTTTAAGCGAGTTTCCAGAGAAAAAGAACACTTTTAGTAGAAAATTGAACATTGCTTCTGAATAATTTTATATCGTTCAAAAAGCTACAGTAGGAACTTTTTTTTCAGTCGTTTATATGCACATACGAACGATTACAAAACACTGTTCCTTATTTTAACCTTTTACACTCGAGGCCTTTTTCACTCGGATAGTGGTGAGCGAGGGTCACCTCTCGAGGGCAAAGCGTACGATTACCAAATATAAATTTCAAAATTAGGAACATTCCCATGTGCGAATGTCGGTATTCCGCCAGAGTTGCCAATACGGCCCAGAGTTGTGCAAGTTCTGGCGACCGACTCTCAGTTGGCGGTACTGCCCCAGTATTGGAAACCGAACGTATCAGCACCGTCCCAGTCTGGGTTACTGAGTCTTGGGTGAAGTACTGGCACAGTAATGGTAAACTATTTTATCAGTAGGGTGCCAGTCCTGGTTACCACGTATGGTTGAGTCTCGGCTGGAGGTACTACGCCAGTACTGACAACTGAACGTATCAGTGCCATGCCCGTCTTAGCTACCCAGTCTTGGGTGTAGTACTGCCCCAGTATTGGTAAACAATTTTATCAGTGCGGCGCCAGTCTTGGTAACCAAGGTTGGTTCAGTCTCGGCTGAAGGTACTGCGCTAGCATTGGCAACAGTACCACGCCAGTCTTAGTTACCGAGTCTTGGGTTAAGTACTTCCCCAGTATTGGTAAACAATTTTATTAGTTCAGTGCCAGTCTTGGTAACCAAGGTTGGTTCAGTCTCGGCTGGAGGTACTGCGCTAGCATTGGCAACAGTACCATGCCAGTCTTGGTTACCGAGTCTTGGGTTAAGCACTGCCCCAGTATTGGTAAACAATTTTATTAGTTCGGTGCCAGTCTTGGTAACCAAGGTTGATTCAGTCTCGGCTGGAGGTACTGCGCTAGCATTGGCAACAGTACCACGCCAGTCTTGGTTACCGAGTCTTGGGTTAAGTACTGCCCCAGTATTGGTAAACAATTTTATTAGTTCGGTGCCAGTCTTGGTAACCAAGGTTGGTTGAGTCTCGGCTGAAGGTACTGCCCTAGCATTGGCAACAGTACCATGCCAGTCTTGGTAACCGAGGTTGGTTCAGTCTCGGCTGGAGGTACTGCGCTAGCATTGGCAACAGTACCATGCCAGTCTTGGTTACCGAGTCTTGGGTTAAGTACTTCCCCAGTATTGGTAAACAATTTTATTAGTTCAGTGCCAGTCTTAGTAACCAAGGTTGGTTCAGTCTCGGCTGGAAGTACTGCCCCAGCATTGGCAACAGTACCATGCCAGTGATGGTCACCGAGTCTTGGGTTAAATACTGTCCTAGTATTGATAAACAATTTTATTAGTACAGTGCCAGTCTTAGTAAGCAAGGTTGGTTGCGTCTCGGCTGGAAGTAGTCCCCCGGCATTGGCAACAGTACCATGCCAGTCTTAGTTACCGAGTCTTCGGTTAAGCACTGCCCCAGTATTAGTAAACAATGTTATTAGTACAGTGCCAGTCATGGTAACGAAGGTTGGGTGGGTCTTGGCTGGAAGTACTGCCCCAGCAGTGGCAACATTACCATTCCAGTCTTGGTTAACGAGTCTTCGGTTTAGTACTGCCTCGGTATTGGCAGACAATTTTATCAGTACGGTGCCAGTCCAAAAAATATGGATTGAATGAAAAATGTAAGTTTTGCTTCCTCATAGAGAAACTTTGTGACGATGAAAACATTTTTTTTCAGTTTTCAATATCAACGTGCTCAAAATGTCCCAAAACCTCGAAAAATCAAATTCACAAACAATGTCTGCATGCATGTGCGCCTGTGTGCGTATGCGCACGCATGTACGTTCTGGCACTGTAAAATTAAAACGTCTGTAACTCGAGAACGGTTTGGGTTGAAGGGCTCCTGTGTCGCTCAGATGTTAATCTGTACAATCTCTTTATTCCCTGCAAATTTTGTCGAGAGAACTAAAAAATTACAAATTTAACAGCATTTTTTAATTTAAAAGAAATGTCTGTGACCACGTTAATTTGCAAAAAATTTCAGAATTTTGTAAATTTTTTTTTTTACAAATAGAGTATCATGAAATGACGGCTGGTATTGAATTTAGGGAATTTAGGGAATGAATTTTGGACACTTTCGAAATATGTCAAACTGCTCTAATTTTTGCATATATCAAGATACTGTGGTGATTTTTTTACACAAAGTATTGTAAAAGTAAAGTTGCTATAACATTTGGAGAGAATCCCGAACCATTACAGACTCCTCTGGACTCTTCTGTCTCCTTACGGATATCCATAAATTGGCTAAGTAGACGATGTAATTTTATTTCACTATTTCGCGTGTTCGTTCTGAACGTACGCCGCGACTCTGGCGGCTCTCGCGCCTTCTTGCGTCGAGGCAGACATTGTTATGCCTCGACACAATGCGTGTGTGTCAGTGGTCATTCGCTACGTCGGGCGCACACGGTTGAAGATTGTTTTCTTCCCGCATACTGTCCCTCCGCGGCAAGTATACACTTCGTGTGAGTATATGCACCTATATACCCACACGCTGATCCACGCTCAGCGTCAACAAAGAATTAGGATTTCTTTGGCAGCGTTGGGCATCAGTCTTTCTCGTGCCGTCTACGTGTGAACTTGTTTCAATCCCCAAGTGCTTTTCATCTATTCCCATTCGTTTTTATACAGTACACTTTTTCTATTATTATAAATTAATTTTTCTCGTCTTAACACGAATTCGAGTGCTCTAAGTGTGCTATAAAAATTCGAACGTTCTATAAGGTGAACCAGGTAAGATATACAAAGAATTTTTCTTTTACTTGTTTTTTTCATTTTATTTTGTATTTTTTGTCTACTGCATGTTAAGGCATAATAAACAATTCATTTATTTTCTCTCCGTTCCTTACTTGCTGTGGGACTGCGCTATCTTTCTGTCTCTCTCTCTCTCTCTCTCTCTCTCTCTCTCTCTCTCTCTCTCTCTCTCTCTCTGTCTCTGTCTCTTATATTTTCTTTACTTATTCTATCATTTATTTTAAAGAATTTGTTCAATTTGATCAGGGAGTCTCGGAGGACAAGGGGAAAGAAAACGCTTTGGTAAATACAATGTTATTTACTTTGACCGAAATTATGTATGCTGATGTAAAATTACAGAAGAGTATCTTAATTCATACTAAATACTCTGGAAGTGGCTATATTTTTCAATTCTGTTTAGATGGAGGTGATGAGATCCTTGGTGGGTTCACCGACCGACGGAAAAGGTGTTATCCGCAATGTGATCGCTGGCCTGATATCAAAGGCGGTGCAGGAAAAATACTCGGCCACGGGGAAACCAGGCGCGAACGGTATAACGAAAAAATCCTTCAGTGCGACAATAACGTACAAACGTATGAATGGTAAATATTTTTCAAATTTTTACTAATATAATTTTTAGAACTGGGTGCAATGAAATAATTTTTTTTATTTCAGATATTTTTTAGATACGATCGGGAAAAAAAACTACTGCGGTGGAAATATTTTCGACAACCAGCCGATGTTTATCTGATGCCGGTGACCGGGAACACGCCGCAACTCTGGCCCAATATTGGCAGCCGGTACTAGTCACCAATACTATGCCAACGCTTGCCAAGCGGAGGACCGGTGTTATCATTTCGGAATTGGGCCAGTATTGTTTACACGATCTGACCCAATATTAGCATTCAGTATCCGGCCAGTACTGGCGTCAGTACTGAGCCAAGTTTCCAGTCTATACATGGGCATATACCAGCAAAGTACTGATTTACTGTTTGTCTCAAGACTGGCTACAATATCTGGCCCAAAACTGGGCACTTATTCTGAGCCAATACCCGTAAACAGTGTCGGGCCGATTCACGCCGCCATAACTTGGACCGGTGTTAACAAACCAATTTTGTCTCAATAGTGATTCCGACTTGGGCAAGGCTTGGCCCTTGGGAGCCTGCCCGTATTAGCAGCCCTGGCATCAGTACTGAGCCAAGACTAAGCCAAGTCCTCAGTCTATACACGGGCATGTACCGGCAAAGTACTGATTTAGGGTTTGTCTCAAGACTGGCAATGATATCTGGCCCAAAACTGGGCACTTATTCTGAGCCAATACCCGTAAACAGTGTCGGGCCGACTCACGCCGCCATAACTTGGACCGGTGTTAACAAACCAACGTTGTCTCAATACTCATTCCGACTTGGGCAAGGCTTGGCTCTCGTCCAAGTACCAGATGCCTGCCAGTATTGGTAGCTCTGGCACCAGTACAGTGCCAATACCAAGCCAGTTTGCAATACGTACATGGGTTGTTTCTTAATCGTCTATATGTGCATACAAAAAATTCAAATAGAATGTTCCTAATTTCCCCCCTAGTTTCCAAGTTCTTGGTATATATTGTAATTATATTTGTTTCAAAAATAAAAAGAGGTTCGCTGATAGCATATAGGGCGTGGATAAAGAACTTTTCGAGAATAAACATTAAAGTCGCGCGCTCGTGTTGACTGGACAAACAATGCTGCTCCGTTCAGTGAATAAACTCGGGTCTGGAACGCGCGGGGCTCGGCTGCGGTATTGAGGCTCCGATCGCTCTCGCACACGTGGCCCAGACGCGTCGATAGCAAATTATGAATAAAAACACCTCGTAGGAGCGGGTGGCATCGCTTAGAAAGAGAAAGAGGAAGAGAGAGAGAGAGAGAGAGAGAGAGAGAGAGAGAGAGAGAGAGAGGGAGAGAGAGGGGGGAGGGAGAGACAGAGAGAGACCTTTCAAAGGCGTTTTACTAGCCAATTTATTTGCTGGCCCACTTTTGGAGCAGGTAAAAATGTGGCCGAAAAAGAAAGAAAAAATATATATATAAATTGTAAACGTATACCTACATCTCACAATAGGCCGAATTAACAGAAGTCAGACTGTGTTTCCTATTGAGACTCGTGTCTTTGACTCCTCGTTTTCTTTTCTTCCCGTTTTTTTTTTCTCAACCATTCAAGTTAACACGGAGCTCGCATGTATCCGTCAGATAAGCAATAACGAGACGAGTTTAGAAGAATAATAAAATTTAATGCGACGACATAATACACGTTTGATTAGCAGTGGCTCCTTTCGTGGGCTGTCAAAATTGTACCAACCGCACCTACCGCTTTTTAAACATTTTTTTTTTAACAACCCAGTCTTCGGTCCTGTGTCAGTGAACTGGGCTTTATTGTCCGTTGTATATGCGGCGTAGAAAAGAATCCTTCCCTTTAAGTGCACCTCAATAAAAATTGGGACGCAGGTCGCTCATAGTAGATGAAAATTCCATTGGAACGGCGCGCGGAAGGAAATGATAAATGTGCGCGAGTATATCCAACGAAATATCTTTTAATACCTCGTCCTTTGTGCGGCCCTCGCGCGCGTACAACAGTGATGGAGATGTTAAATTGGTTTTATATATTTGGGAGCTATTGTCCTTTGGGAGCCTTCTTTCGGCTAGAATTACCTTTCGAAATGGCTGATCGATAAATCGTTTTTTGCGCGGAGGAATTTTTAAAAGTTCGGATGGCCAAATTGAAAGGAGGTTAAAGATTGTTCGAATGGAGAAGAAATACGTAAACAGCGCATGTCATATTTAGGTGTAAATAAATATATTTATTTTTACATGCATATAGGAATTTTTATTTCATTGCTAGTAATTTTCGATTTTTTAAATGTAAATATCAAAGGTAGATTTTCAAAAAGCGTAATTTTTGTTTGTTTTTGGAACACTCAAGAAGTTTCCGGACATGTAAACGAGCTTGGAGATTTTTTTTAAACACTAATCACAATTGAGGGGCCAGTCCACTTTGAAAGTTTCAAAAAATCGAAAGCAAGCAAGACTTGAAGAAATCGACGATGATGAGCAATCAGAAGGGATTTTGTACGGTGCAGGAATTGCTGGTTGAGTTTAGGTAAGAGTTTATCATAGTATAAAATTCAAACGCGTTTTTCTCGAAACAACGTATTTAAAATCTAGCTCCATCGTATCTCTAAAACTAATAAACCGATCCTCTTGAAATTTGAAACACATATTGTAAACATGATTCGCAACAGGATGACCCTCGATGCTTTTAAAATTTTGATTTTTACTCTTTTTTGCAAAAAAAATGCGAAAAATGCGCGTTTTTAAAATACTTTTTTCGTTTTTCATCTGCCATTTTTATATTTTTTGACAAAACTTTATATCCGAGGGTCATTTTGTAGCTGGTGTCATACTGAATCCAATGGACTTTGATTTTTTTGTTTCAGACAAGCCGTTGCCGAGTCGTGATGGAGCTACCTAGCCCACCTATTTTTGAAGTGTTACGTTAAACTGTAGTTTATGTACTTAAAAATGAATAAAAATGAATTAACATTTTTTTAAATCTATTTCAAGACTTTACTTATCAAGCCCAACAACTTTTATATTCATATATTTTATAAAATCCTCGAAAAAAATCGCAAAAGTAGACTTTTTCGTGGCTCCAAAGTGGACTGGCCCCTTAAGGTGCTCGGCATTTTCGATGCGGTTTATATTTTTCGGATATGTATCACAAGGTTAATTTTTTTTCAAAATTTTGTAGGACGTATGAAAGATCGTAAATTCCATCAGTATTAATTATATTTATATGATTTTTTTCTACGAACTATCTCTATATTTATGCGAATTGATATGAATTCTGCAAACAATCAGACGTGTTCGGAAAAATTAACGACTTCATTTCCTCTGATGAAAAATTTGCAAAAACGCATGAATTTTTAATACCCCTAAACCAGAAGGAAATTTCAACAGGATTTTTTTTAATTCTCGAAAAACATTCCGAATGCACAAATTTTTGCACAACCAAAAACGTAATTTGAAAAATATTTATTAAACATTTTGTAAATATTTTTTTCACGTTATCATTATTGAAAATATTGAACGTGTTCCATGTGGTTAATCATGCCCAGCGTTTTGACACAGCGCGAAGTACTCGAAATTCCGTACCTCACTTTACGATTTACGTACTAAACATCCTCAAGTGTCCATCCGAAGTAAGAAAGCTCCAGCGGAGGGTTAAAATATTCGGGAATTGCGGGGTCACGTGCGTTACATAACCATCAATTCGTCGGGTGGCTCTCGTTGAGCGCGACGACGATACCGAAATTCTCCAGGGATGACGCACTCCTAAATAGCACTGGCCTGTTACCGGCCCTTAAAGGGTAACAGCCTCGCATACGCTTATCCCAATCTCCTTTTCCTATCTCAATTCGAACTTAAAGAAGTGAGTCTGCTTTTAGAACGATTAAATGCAAAAGCCGACGACGCCATTGCGGACGCCGCCGATAATTGAATGGAAGCCGGCACTTAATAGCGAGTCCGGCTCGTTCCGACAGGATTGATGGCATTCTAAGACGTGTTAGCCCCACTGTCATAAAATGTAGGGACCCCATCGAGCGACACTCCGAACGTAGGAATTCAGATCTAGAATAAGAACGGAATCGGGTCGATGTTGCCAGATCGGGGGTTCGCTTCCCAAATTTCGGGATGGTTTTTCGTGCCAAGGGGCAAATGGGGTAAAATCATTTCGGGGATTTTTTTAAGAGTTTTCCAATGTCAGCAATTATTTTTGTCGGAAGAACCATAGGTGGTGAGTTCGAGGACAGTTATGGGCACGTGGAAGTTGAGAAGGGCGAATGGAGGAGATCGAATGGTCGGCGGGGGGGGGGGGGGAGGTGAGGTAGACACGTAGGCTACCCTCGCTCGAAGAATGCAGCTGCACAATGCAGCGTATCCTCTCCGCCAACGCCAAAAGGCATATTAATATGACAGACGTGAAAGTGGCCGAAGATCGGTATGAGGGGAGATCTCGAGAGCCTCACTATCCAACAGGTCCACACACCCGATATTCCAGTTACATATGTAAACATTCCTATTAATAAATATACTTTTTTCGTCGTGATGTCACAGCAATTGTCTCAGACTGAATTAGATCAAAAGTGTAATCTTTTTGCTGTCCTTGATGCTGGCTTTCAGCATTGAAATCTGCTTTTCGGTTCAGCTGGCTTTATTTGCAAATCTTGATTATTTCGACTTGGAATTGCAGTCGTCGTTGGAGTTTACATCATAGATCATCATCACTTCGACTTAGTATCGGAATCTTTGTTTGGGCTTCCGTTTACATTAGAAATCTTGAAGATTTTCACTCGGCCTTGCAACTATTGTTTGGGGTTACGTGAAAAATGTGGAGTATGTTCACTTGGCATTACAGTCCTCGTTGGGCGTTACATCACTATGGGATTGCAATATTTGTTTGAGTTTGTGTTTGCATGAGAAATCCTGAAGGTTTCCGCTTGGCATTGCCTTTTTTGGGTCTTACATGGAGAATTTCAATAATTTTAGCTCGGTATTACGGTTATTGTTTGGGTTTGTAGAGATTCACAAACCTTCATGATTTTAACTTAGCAGTACAATGTTTGTTTCGGTTCATATTACAATCCTTGATGATTTCGGCTTAGGATGCAATCTTTGTTTGGGATTACATTACACAGCTTTATTATTTCGACTCAACATTGCAATCTTAGTATTAATTTGCTGGCTTTACTTGAACTTGCGACATTTTTATGGGGCCGAAATCAGGACCCGTTCAGGTTGCCTGACTGCTCTGATAGGGCACCAACAAGGCAGCCTGAAAGGGCCCTACTGGGCAATGTAACGTGTCACATATGCGCCTGACCCGGTTGCCTGATCAGAAAGAAATGCATATAATATTTCAATAATCCAAAATGGAGTGAACCACTTAATTTAGAGTTCCACTACAATGATTTTCTATCATGATTCGTCATTCCCTGGCCTGCTGAAATATTTTTGTTCGAAGAAAATATTTCGCCTATATGGGAATCGAACCGCGTACCTACCTACCCAAACCTACGCACGCTGCCCTGAGCTACCGAGCTTGTAACATCTCGGTCCCAGATATGGCATAAGAGACCAAATGAATTCCTATAATTATTTGTTGTATCACATAAAGTATATCAATTAGTTAATATCATTGTGACAATTAAAGAGGGTTTATCGAATAACATGCTATAGATTTTTGAAACTTAACCTTATATACAGGGTGTCTCAGAAGTAACGTACGCGATTCTAGCATCGAGTAGGAAAAAAAATTCCGAGACGAAAAGTCCTCAGTCGTTTTTTGATCAGACGCATAGATAATTAGTTATGAATTAAAATAAATAGCCAATCAGGTGCGCGCTACAGCGAAAAGGCAGCGTAGAGGGGAGGGATAGGGGAATGCGTTGTAATTGCGTGCGCCTGAAAATGTGTGCGGAGGGAAAATTCCGAAAGCATGTGTGCAAGTGCACACACACACACGCGTGTGCGCACGCACACTCACACTAGGACGCACATACTTGCACACACACACGCATTATATATATATATATATACATATATATATATATATAATTTCTCTCTCTTCGCCTTACAAATTTGCCCAAATCTTCTAATACGCATCCGAGTTGCATAACGTTTTTTGTCGTGACAGTCCATAGCACCTTTTTTTAAATAGAATTCAGGAATGCATCAAAACTCCGAAGCTACGATGCTGTAAAATCGAAGTTTCCATGTGGAAAATAAGAGGGTATGTACATCTATCGACTGCTGAGGCAGTTATAGGGAAAGCCGTAGTAGGGCCTATCAGGGCTAGCCTTGATAGGGCCCTATCGGGGAAAGCCTTAGTAGGATCTTATCAGGGACTGCCTTAATAGGGCCATTTTAGTATTGCCTGATTTAGGGCCTAAATACTTCCGGTCCGATCGGGGCCGGATCAGGATGTCCGTAATAGGTGTTACCCGTATCACACCCCGATCGGGGCCTGATCCTGGTCAGGCTAACCCTAAGAAATTTCTACTCGGGTTAGCGTTGAAAATCGGCATTTATCGGCGATTTTTCAACAGTGTAAATCTTTTTGAAAATCCGGAAAGATCATAACTCCACCACAAATTAATAATCCGAAATATTCGTTTCAGAGTAAGAGAGGGGGAATGATAATCAACGATAAAATTTTTTTGATTTTTTTTTTCAAAAAGCCGGAGATATGTAGCCTTTAATTATTAATATCAGGTAGTTGGAATTCGCGGTCGCGGTCTCACTTTTTGCGACGATTTACGTGCGAAACGTCCTTAAGTAATAACGCACGTGCTGGAGAACAGTATCCGCAAGTATATATCGGGGACGAGCGGGGAGATCTATTCGGTTATATACAGCGGGAGGTCCGGCCAGGTGTACGAATGGGTGTGAATAGGAGCCACAGATAATTTACATACCAACACTGCCCGTGGGCCTCATCCAATCTGGCATTCTCCGTATAACGCGGTGGATGACAGTGCTGCATTATCCGTGGACCACGCATATACACACACACACACAAATACACACGCTGACAAACTAACGCACCAACGCACGTTTAACCGCTTCGGCTGTCGCTAAAGATATTCCGAAAAATCTTTCAACTTGTTCTCCTCTCCCTCTCTCTCTCTCTCTCTCTTTCTCTCTCTCTTTCTTTGCGGTTTCTCCGAACGATTGGCTGTCAGTGGGGGGGCCTTCTTTACAGTCGACTTAAAGGACGACACTATAACTCGGATGTTTCAATAGAGCCGTAATCTTGTGAAAACATGCGACTTTTTTCAAATGCCTAAAAATTTGCCGAATTTTTTTTTCATTTGAAAAATTCGACATTTTTCGTATGCAATTATTTGTTCTTTTGATACTTAGGGGTCGTCCATTAATCACGTGAGGTTTTTTGGCCACTTTTTGAGCCCCCCCCTCCCCCATGGTGATATGTGGTGAGGTTTCTGTTATCCAAATCCTCTCCCCCCCCCTATTTGAGCCTCACGTAAATTATGGACGACCCCGCATCACCATGGGGGAGGGGGGGCTCACAAAGTGGCCAAAAAACCTCACGTGATTAATGGACTATCCCTTACCAAATGCTTGTTGGTGATAGTCTTCGTGAACAAAAACTTCAATTCCGATATCCCGAAATTTGAGAAAATCGCAACATTTTTTGGATTGTTCGAAAAATTAATTTATTTTAAAAAAAGGCCTTTTCGGTTCTTCTTTCAGACGCGTGTGTTCCACGTGGCAAAAAAAACTTGTCAAAGGGGTAAAAACAAGCGCGTAGAAGCAAACAGAGCGCGTTGCTCAGCCGCGAGCTCAGCATCATTGTACTCTACCCATGTTACGCGATAATCCGTCGAATTGCTGACTAAAGGTACAAACGCTCATACACGCGTCTCCCGCTCGACTTCGTCGCGATATACGAAGCCTTAAAAGTGCCCCGCGCGTTTGTGCGTTATTCTCGTATATATGCGTGTCAAACGGAACAGCGTCAAAGGGTGATCGTCGAGCGTTGCCGCGCGCCAAAAGAAAGGAAACCCGCGCGGCACGACGGGCGTTATTAGGTGTTGCTCGCGTCAGTGAAAATCACGGAACTGTGCAAAATAGCGGCGGGAGGGACGGGGAGGAGGGCGTAAACTGCGCGCACGCTCTTACCGGTACGAAATTAGCAAGATTCAAAGAGGGCAAATCATTCGAGGCACGTGTTTGAATCACGTGGAACACGTCAAAGCGCTCTTTGCTCGAATGCCTCATATGTCTGGGTTGTTAAAAAAAAAAAAGTAAAACTGCTAATTGAAAAAGTGATGAGGGGGGCGCGACACGTAATGCCATTATGACTCAAACGCGTTGAGTCAAAATAACACACCCGCCTCTGTTTACAACTTAACCGCGCTTTGAATTACAGGCCTGTGTCCAGGGGGGCTATTGCGGTTCGCAGTTTCAGTGAAAATGACGAAAGTGAACTGCTCATCCTGTTACGGTTCTTTTCACCTACCGAAAATGCGAGATTATTCGCGCGAGTTTACTCTGCGCGAAATTTCGTATAGAAAATCTTGGTACGCATGCCCAGGCGTATTTTCATAAAACAGCGACAATATTTCAATCGCTGCGGCTAGCCGTCCGGTGATCGGACGAATAAGCGTATGTTATTCGTCCGGATAGCGGCTCAGTTCACGCTGTACAACGCCCCAAACAATCAAACCCAAACGAACAAACACGCCTCAACAAACAAACGCAAGCAAACAAACCTATACAACTACACCCAAATAAACAAACCCAAACAAACCCAACCAATCAAAACCAAGCAAAATTATAAAGATTTTATTCGGACTGTGAATTATTCGTTCGGGTAGTTGGATTAACAATTTAACACATTCTATCCGGACGATTATACAGGGTGAGGCACATAAAGTGTTACGGAGCAATAACACTCAAACTATTGATCACATCCAAAAATGTTTCAGACAAAAGTTTCGGTATTCGAGAAGGCCGTCATACTGGATCACCCTATTCTTTTTATCGGTGGAGGCGCTGAAGCTACACGTCAAGGTCAACACCACTTTTTTTTATCGGAATGGTAAATTTTTTCGTCAACCATCTTGTGGAGCACATCAAGCCGCATAAAAAACATCAGGGGGTCGAAGTCTTTCAAGCTCATTCAAGGTCATCTATTAAAATGAAATACAAAACTGAATATCTCGGATCACTACCAAATATTTGGTAGTGATCCGATTTGGTAGAACTCATGATTTATAATACTTTCAAAACCATAACCGGTGCGATGGTCTAGTGGTTAGCGTGCTTGCCACTAAACCGGCGGACCGAGAGGTCCCGGGTTCGAATCCCAGTCGCGTACATTTCGTCGTGAAATATTTTTCTTCGGCATTTCGCGGCGAAATAAGACTAGTTCCACGACTGGGGGACGATCTTGATGGCCGGCTGTATTGGTATTGGTTTTCCGCAGTTTCCCTATACCCATGACAGAAATGTCATGATTGATATGATACAGAGGGGGAAGTCGGCTGCGGCCGCAAGGAGGAGGGGAATAGGGAGAAAGTGAAAGAAAAGGAGTGTGGAAAAAACAGTGGAGGAAAGAAACAGTCACAGTGGGGGAAAAATAGGTAACAAACGCGAACAGCGTGTACCTTAGGGGAAAAAACAAATATTATAAATATACCTTCAAAAGCATGTCAACCTCAAAGCAGCTTTCGAAGCGATGTTGTTTCAAAAACTTCGACACTTTTAAGCCTCCGGATGAATATTCAAATCTACTTGCAATTTTTAAAATGCCCTAGCTTCTAAAGTATCAGTACAGTTTATCCCGCACTCACAGATTCCGGATTAAGGGGGTCGTCTAGTGTTTCAGATCAAAAGAAGGGAAAATGGCCTTACATGACTTCTTTGAAGAAGAGGAAGGTGTACTCTATGGTCCAGGCATAGCGGATTGATGGTGAGACCATTTTTTTATAATGAATTATATACAACTATCAAACGCGTTTTTCTCAAAACACGATTTTTTCAAACTGCTGCTATGATATCTCAAAAACTATTTGATTGATTCTGCTCAAATTTATACAGCATCTTTAGTACATATATAACTACAAGTTGAACTAAAATAATTAAGATTGCTTCTTTGGTTTTCTTTTTATCAGCTATATAGACCCCAAAAAAATACGAAAAATTGTTTTTTTTGTAAAGCGTAAAAAAATATTATTTTTTGGAATTCTAACTTTTTTTTAGTTTCATGTAGAGCCTCAAGTCTCACGATTGAAATTACGTTTGGTTTTTTTATTTCAGATAAGCAGAACGGCCGGAACCATGGCAGCAGTGGAGCACCTCTTTTTATATATGTGTTCCTGTTGGGCGGTGTATCTCCGACTGTATTCTGTATAAATACTTTTAAAAATTCACATAATTTGTTTAAATGTTAATAAAAATGATATACAATTTATAAATTATTGTATTTTAATGGTTTGCCAAAAAAAGAATCGCCAAAAAAGCATTAAAAAACGGCCTTCACACTAGACGACCCCGTTAAGGATGTGACATTATATCCTCCACTGTCGACGGAGCCGGGCTCTTCCACAACAGCTCCGATTCCTCTATCCTCCATGGGACAAGCCGTGCCTCATGGGATTTGGTTTTCATTGCGTGCGAGGTTCGCGGCTCACGCCTTAAGGAGTTTTGACTGCGATGGTCTTAATGTCGGAGGGTAAAACTTCGACCTTAACGACATTACGTTACGAATCACGGGGTCCTAATGATCGTGTATTGTCCGCGCCGCCTCGCGCGGGTCGCTCAATCTTCGCCGCAATAAATTTCATTCACCGCGCATATCAATAATGATATTTCGATGACATAACAATGAAGCCTGATTAATTATGCAAGAAGGGCAAGCGACGATTAAATCGACTAGAAAACAATCTGTCCGAATGGGTCATTTTAAATCTTTTTAAAATAATCAACGACAAGGTAATTAGAGCTAAGTGAGTATATGGTACCTCAGGTACCATAGGTACCCTGAGTAACGATAGGTACCTGAGGTACTCCGTAGGTACCGAGGTTTCAAGTCAAATTCGAGTTTAGCCGCCCAGTGCGTGTGATAGTTCTGTTTAGAAATAACCTAATCAACTGTGCAGAGCGCACTCCTATTTGGGACGATGCACCAACTCAAAAACGAATTCATTTACGGTGCGAAAACAGAGAAAAATCGACAGAGCGGAATGCCGCAATATGATGTGATTTTCCGAATGGTGTTGAAAGCATTCGAGGCAAACATTAGCAATTGTAGAACCGGTCTTCGTTTTTTACAAACTAACTATTTTACTCTAACCGCAACAGTGTCACCAAGTCAGGAGGTCTTTTCCTGAATCTACGGTGTTTCTCTCCATGACAACGGACAAATAGGGAAAAAAAATATTCGCCGTGTTTTTCTACTTTCGTATTGCCATCTTTTTGTTTTTAATTGAAACAAGCCTGAGCAAACTCTCCACAAAGTCATCCAGATTGCATTGAACTCAAACGAATGTCTCTGCTTCATACTGTAAGATAGGAAAACAAATATAACAAACCCATAGGCAGCACTCGTTACGATAGGCTAGTTAACTTGTACGCCTAAACCTACCCGACTGGAAATGTTGTTTCGGCAGCCGGATCACTGATCAGGCAGGTTTTAAAATACGGTCTGGAATACCGTAGAAGCGCCCCCCTGATCTGTGCTGGATATCCACTGGATCAGTGAATCCGGAGAACGGGAGTAATAAAGACAAACGGATCAGTCCTGAATCTTGCGAGGGCCTTGTTAGGGACCATTCATGAATCACGTGACACAGTGAGGGGGGGTAGGAAAATCATCACACTTTGTCACAGCGGGTAGAAGGGGGGTCGAGCAAAAGTCACGAGACGCTATAAGCATATCAAATCCGGAAAAGGGTGATACTGAGACGCTGAAAATGTTCTGTACTGCCCACCCAAAGTTCCGACTACGAGGAAGTTGTAACGCCTCTGATATCGATTGAGGCTCACCTGAAGCATCCTGGGGAACATATTGCATTCTAGATGCATCGTGATAAAAGATTATCAAATTATTTATTATTGCTGTTACATAACATAAAGAATATATTTCTTACTACGTATGAATTGTACGGTTTTCTATATTACATATATATTTACTTAAAGTAAAAAACATAAATTGTTCGTTCTGAGATAATCTATTAAAATGGTTTTAGTATTTCACTTGCTCCTTATTGTTGAAAAAAACGAGAGCAGGAAGGGCTCCATGTCACGTAATTTCCAGGAGCGGCAGGAGGGGCACTGGCACCCGCCGCGGAATGTCACAAAGGGGGGAGGGGGGTCGAATATTTCTAAAATTTGCGTCACGTGTTTTATGGATGGCCCCTTAGAGCGCCAAAGTTCGTGCCTGATCGGCGCCGTATGTCCGCCGGATCAGTAGTTCCCAGATACCGATGTGAGAAGGCAGCATTGATCAGGCCCACATCAGGCGACCCGTAACGCGTCCCTCACGTCGCTCTGGGAACGTTGCCTGTCCAAGGGCTGATCGATTTTCCTTTTCCCATCCGTGCTCCGAGGTTGGCTAATCCAGTAGACGTCCGGCACAAATCCGCCATGCACTTCGAAGTGTTTGTCCGATCTGCGCCGACTGTCTACCGGATAACCTTATTCAGGGCCATCGGAGTAAACAACTGAGTTGCTGCGTGCATAATTTCGGCAAGATTCTAATAAAATTAGTATGGCGTCCATGCAGACGCCGTCCTCATCAAATGAAGATACAAAGAACGAATGAAAATAAATTAGCAGTTTGCATCGCGGGAATGCAACGCTTTTTTTCTTCCCTTTTCATTCGTTCATTTTTATTATCATAAAAAGGTAATCAATCACATCAATAAAAATATTTTTTTGGCACAACTAAAAATATTTTTTTTTACAAAATCATCAGGAACCATTTTGGAAAATTCCGGCCGTAACACTCTAGCGAGAATATGTAAAAATGTGTGAGTTATTTTCACAGCTTAACTAGGCAAAAAAAATCCGGTAGAAAAAAAAGATTATTGTTGCATTGCAACGATGCAAACTTCAACGTCATGAATAAAATGATTGACATTCTTTAGAATAGAATCAGAATGATAAAAATATGTAAATAAATAAAAGAAAATTTACACAAGTGTCGGAGTGGCTAAATAGATAGCGCGCTCAGCTCTAGAATTAAAAGACGTAGGTTCAATACCGGAGGTGGATAAAAAAAACTTTAACGAGGCAGAATACGTTTTATTCCAATTATTATACAGACAGGATCATAAATAAAGCGTAAGGGGAAAACGTACTACCAGAATTTTGTTATTCGTAATTTTTTGGATTTTTTATTCTTCATTTCAGGCATAGCTACGGCAACCGGATCAGGGCCTGAAAAGTATACCGATCAGTTACGTTACCGGTATCCGCGTTATGGCCGGATGCAAAAAAGCGTCTCACCCCCGGTAAAGCCCTGATCCGGCGGCCTGTACCATTCCGTGGTACGGTATACGGTATGCCAGATGCCCCGTAGCAACATTTCTAGTCAGGATATGAACAATTTTTTCGTAGCCGACAAATACATGATCTATTTTACCCTTTTCATTGACACATAAGACGAAAAGGCGGTCAAAAAATGGACGTACACGTGCATTGGTTTGGTTTGCCGCCCAAATTAAGACCGAATACGGGCGTTCTGTTGTGGTGGTCGGGCGGACATGTTAAAACTACGAGGGTTCTTAGTGTCTAGGGAACCCCAATGCAAACGCATTACTCAAGTGTTTCCGAGTGTCCTGGCTCGAAGGTGCTCCCCGACGAGACTCTCCTAAACATTTTCGCAGGCGATTTTTATATCCATTGTAATAATTTTCTTTAACGGAATTCCTCATTGTTCCGCGGAGCGTAAACGAGTAATGCCCAAGATCGAAAAACGCGATGAGAAGGAAGCCGTAATTTTTATGTGTTTGTGCGCACCCAACAATCGTCTAGGCCGGCGTTCTGGGAAATTAGTCTTCGCAATTCACGAGCACAGAGGCTAAGCTAATAATGAAATAGCGCCCGGTATTGTTGGCATTATTGACCAAGTCGAAAAGTCACATGCCCTTGCACTGCACGCTCGTATTATGGCGGATTAGGACGTCGTCAGACCCCTCTAGCGCTTGCTCTCTTCATCGCGCTCTTTCTCTCTCTTTTAGTTCCTTCGCGTTCCGCTATAGAGGCTCCCCCATCTCGTCCCGACGTAAACTCTTTCATTGGAGATCTCGGAAAGTCGAGTGGCACCTCGAGTGTTCGGCTCACCGTGAACGGCATGCCACGACGCGAAAACAATAGCTGACGATTAATTATTATACGCTGCGATCGTAAGAGATTGACTGCGCGGCAAAGTGCACACTCGACTCTCATATAACCTCCCTTATCCCTCTCCATGTACTTCGATTCCATACCGTATATACACTTCACGCGCACACAGCGCCAAACAGAACGGCAGTACGTATTTTCAGGTTAGTTCGATCTGTGTAGCCGCATAAAAAGCTCGACCGCGCACACGAGTAAAGTTAAGTCTGTACAACGCTAAAGGTTTTGTATTCGGGTGTGTATATACGTATACGTATGATTGAAGGTGTATATTTTTGAGTCAGATCGACCCAACTGATCCTCGATTCTCGCTTGATCCTTGCCTTGATTATATGCGTGGCCTCTTACACGTTTGGAACCCGCAGTTGTGCTCGTGGTCTTAAGAATAATATATCCTTGTGCGCATGAATTATGGGAAACTGGTGCACCCACAGAATTCAATAGAAAGTCCCTTTGGCAAGTATATATATATGCGCGCAGATGTTATTTCCATACGAAGGGGCGAAATATAGGTCCGGCTAGATGTGTGTATTTGCATACACACAGATATATATATATATATATATATATATATATATATATATATATATATCGCACAGCTATTCATGTCACGCATTCAATTTCGCACAATCAGATCATGCGTATTTCGCATTCGTTTCCGTTCTCTCCCTTACTCGCTCTCCAATCTTTACTTCCTCAAGTTGTCTGTTATTTAAAGAAAACGCTTGAACGCGATGCGGCCATTCACGGCCGTGGGGATGTGTTAACTGAGTGAACTGGGATATTTAAGGCCTTGTGATGCGGCGTCTGCATTCGCGCAGTGTGGTGATTGGATTAATGACAAATAGTGAAACCGTTTTATTGGATCCGTATGGCAAGGAACCAAAAAAAAACGAATTTGGATTCCGTACGTGCGGGTAGTACTGGACTAACACACATGTGGCGGGTTAGGTAATCGATATAGGTATAATGTCCGAACACCCAGGTTAATAGTCCTGCAGGTGGACAATTCCTTGAATCCCCAAGATAGCCTTTCCTCATGGATCGACCACGAGCCTCCTTTCTGGAAGGGAGGGGGACTATTACACTGGGGATTATTAGTGACCTGTTCGTGTCAGCACCATCGTCATGATGTCGGCAGCTGTTTTCACGCAATAGATTTTATTACTTCGCAGGGGTTAGATCTCCAAACAATTGTTGCACATGCGAGATGATAGTTATGGAAGAATAATGAATTAAAAACAAGCCTGTCAGCTGAATTTACTTTGCCGAATACGTAGTCAGAATTAACAGATTTGTTGTCCATTGATCACGAACCGTCGAATGTCGATATTTTGTAAACTTGTGGAGATGTTTTATTATATTCCACGCATGGGTTGATATCGCTTTCTCAAGGAAGCCCGAGATCCATCCCTCTAGATGAGAAAGTCTCGGTCGGTCAAAGGAGGTTTGCAAAACACGTCACGAGGAACAAGCGATCCTTATTCCTCAAGGAAGACCTATGAATACGACTGTAAACCGAGGGCATTCCTCGTAGGATAACCCCGAATAACAAGACGCCTAACCCCTGAGGGCATCAGCGTAACTAGCGTTGATCTGGAAAAGGGAAATTACCCTAACGAGAGAACAGCACACGTTGGAGGAAGATTATTATTTGGATCACTCTAAGCAATGAGACAGGTGACGAGACCTGCTATGATGACTCACAAAGACTTCGGCAAACTTCAGTTAAAGTTTTGTACAGTTTGCTGCAATACGCGAAAGTTGAGTGAACATTTGCTAAACTTGGCTAAACACGTGTAAACGATATCTAAGCTTCGCCAGACTAGGGAGACTTTGGTCAATATGTTTCGCCGACTAGTTAAGATCAAGCATAAACGTATGATCCGCGGCAGCGAACTGCTTCCCGGATGAATGAAACATTACGCACGCTGTATTAACGCGTTATTCCTTACACGTCAGCAATTACTGGAGGGTTTCGCTGGACGAAGTTGCAGCTGTCAACAACGAGAGACGACCGTGTGAAACCTAGGCTACACCCAAGAAACAATCCCGTTCTATATTTCCATGAAAGACTATACTTTCTGACTCAACAGAAGCAAGTTCTGCGTCGAAAAATACCATCTTCGAGAGTGGAAACATGACCCTTTCGGAGATGCGATTGGAAACACCATGACGAAACACCATGAAAGTGTGAGAATTAGTAACGGTGGATTTTATTACTAGCGATCGTGATCGTTTTTGTATAGCGATAATTCAGGCTAAACCAAAGCAAATCCAAATTCAGTCCAATCAATAGATATAATTCAGCCTATACTCGGGACAACCGACATTCAACCCAACTAATAATTCAGCCCGAACCCGAACAAGCCTAAATTCAGCCTGATTAATAATTCGGCTTAAAATCAAACAAACGCAAATTCAGCCCAAACCCAAGAGACACGGTAAAAATAGAGATCACGTAAACCGGAATAATTTCAATTGAAAGCTCTAATGGAATGCTGGTACCCAGAAAGGGTATAGCCGGGTAAGCGGGTCAAAACTGCCCCCGAGCCGTTTTCTCGCCATCTTGGGGTACCGTTTGGTCACTAAGAAAAGAAAGTTCATGCAAAATTTTAGGTCCTTATCTTCAATAATGTTCGAGTTATCGGAAAAACGTTATTTTTGGGTTTTTTTTATTACTAAGAATAAAATCTAAAGGGATGGTCATTTTTCCCCGTTCTAATGGACAAAGTACAACAGATTTTTTAAACATAAATAAAACGAAAATAATTTTTTATGATTCTTTAAACATGCAATTACCAAATTTCGACAAAAGACGTCGCTTCTACCTCTTCATACTCAGGATTTTTTGTTTTTCGATTTGGTGGAGCATAGTGAAAAAAATAAAGATCTGGTTTTAAGGTAGTTTTATGATTCAACAAAATCGAATCAATCTATTGGTACGAAATTCTACGTATAGTTATACTTCAAATAATACATAAGTAATTACATTACAAAGATACCAACAGCTTCCATAAATATACAAGAAAAATTAAATCATAATTAGTCTTCATCACTATCGTCGTTAATAACTACATAATTTCCAGTATTATTGAGGAGTTACGTGGGTTTCGGACTCAAAAAAGCATATTTTGTCTATTAAAAAAATGTATTATACAAATTATTTTATTCAAAATGTTAAGCACATAAAAGAGCATCATTTCAACAATATCTTTTTTTAATTCATCCAAACATTTTGGAAATCAGCCGGTGGGACCTGGTGTCCGGAGACCCCTTAAAAAAGTGTCCTCGTGGTGGTCAGGATAACTCATATTAGCTTTATCTGAAATTTAAAAACCAAATTTTTTCTGTTAGTGGCTAAGTATAGCTCGTGATAGAATGAAAGATTTTTTTTTATTGAAATTTGAATTTGTTGCAGGGTTGTATGCAACATGGTTCAATTTTTGGTACAATTTATACTTCGCCTTGTAAAATTAGTTGCAATTGAAAAAAAACCTTCGTTCAATCACTAGTCAATACTATTTCGAAGAAGTGTGCAAAATTTGAATAAGATCGGTGCATTAGTTTTTGAGAAATCGTGTCCACCGACTTCAAAAATAGTGTTTTGAGAAAAATGCGACATACCTCCGTCGCTCCCGGTCGGTCTTTCCCAACGGGGGGAATTCCCAAAGGCTCTCTCTCCTAGACTTTTACATCCATTGACTTTAATCTTTGGGAGAATATCCTAGACATATTGTACTAAGAGATAAAAAAAAATTATGGATTTTTTTCAATTTTTAAACCCACGTAAGCCCTTAAGAACACGATTCAACATTTCCGCCGGTCTTACAATTTTTGACAAATATCTAGCTTGAGACAGAAAATAAATAACTGCTGCGACGTGAGAACAGCAACCGACCGTAGGTTTGCCATTTGCACAATCCCAACAGTACCTAGTAATCCCCTTTGCCCCATTCTTATAAGGACAGTATTCAATGAAACAGCAATACGTTTTTGTATTTATATGTCGAAATCCAACTTGAATCTTGAGAATATTTTCAGCAGTTGTCACATATTGAACACTTACATTATTAACGTCATCCATCATTTCAGCTAAATAGGAAACTGCTTGCGAAAGCTGGTATGAACCAGTAAATGGTAAATGCAAATTTAATTCGCCCATGTCCGGAAAATCAAGTAGATTATTTGACATCATTTTTTCAAATGGTACATTTCGATGAGCCCAACGCTCTTTTCTACACCATTCACTAACCCATTAGCCTGATGTTTTTTCAATTTCATAACAGGCAATATTTCTTCTGAAATACCTTCATCAGAGCTCGAGCGTTTTCCGAACTCGTTATGTAGAAAAGCAGGAATCCGACAGTACGACTGTGCTTTCGGCAGTAACTTATTATGTAATTTATGATCTAAAAGAGCATACTTTCGTTTCATTACCCCATGAACAGCTTCCATTACCCAACGCACTTTTGTCACGAACCGAGAATCATTTGACTCACGTGTTGTTGGTTGATTAAGTTTTTCTTTCAGTGCTGACATTAATACTTCAAATCCTTCTAAATATTCTACAATATCACAGAAACGACGAAAGTACGAAGAAGTATTTTTTTCGAAGTTTGACTTCACCATTTGGATTGGATATAATTTTCAAAATTTCTATATCATCTTTATTCGCAAGACGCAAACAAAAATATTGTGTTTGACTTCTAATAGATGGCGTTGATCGTCAAAACAGTTCAATCGTTGTTACCGACCGTCAGAGATATTTTTCAATATCACTTTTAACATCATTTATCAATTCTTTGAAACTTATTTCGATAAAAAATTGAAAATCATATGAAATAGTTCCAAATTATCTTTTAAAAAAATCAGTTTTTCCCCCCATTGTCCACCAATTCGAAAAAATGCCCGAGTATAAAGAGTTATAAGAGGCATCTTCTGTAAAAATTTGGTGATTGCATGTCCGAAGAAACATACTTGAAAAAATGATTTTAGTTTTATTTATTATTTTTGAATAGTTTTTATTGTGAAATCAGACAAAAAAATCTGATGTATTTTGTTCATTGGTACTTGGAAAAAATTCCTTCACTTTCATTTTTATTGATAAAAAAAACCGAAAATAACGTTTTTTTTCGATAACTCGAACATCTTTAAAGATAAATACCTAAAATTTTGGGGGAATTTTTTTTCTTAGTACCAAACGTACGATACGTGGGGGATGGTTCGCCCACGTATCGAGAGAAAACGTCTTGAGGGCAGTTTTGATATGCTTACCCGGTTATACCCTTTGTCAGATTTTTAAAATCAACGAATGAAAAACTGAAGTGGGAGGGGACGCATTGCATTCCACTTTGAAGCTTAACATTTCGCAACCGGGGCTTTAGATGAAAAGCGGTAAGCGGAACCTCAATATAATTTTGAAAGATTTGTCCAATGACCCCTCACTCACTCGCTCCTATTTTACACATAGGGGAGAAACCCTTAAGGTCTTGTAAACGCGAAAAATTTCAAAAAATTTCATTTTTTAATTATTCTTGATTCAATTAGCCTGAACGGTTAGGAATATGTTAAGCTTTACAGAATTAAAAAAAATCCATAAATTGTTAAATTTAGAGCATTTAGAGCGTAAAAACTTTTATCAGATAGATACCGCGCGGCGCGCCCGACCGAAAACTTCACAGCCGTTTTTCCACTATTCACTTTTTTGAACCTTGTAAAATTTCTAACTCTTGAGCGAGGGTTCAGATCGCTTTCAATTTTTTGCAACATAATCTTAGTATCATCACCTATCGTGTAAAGCACAGAAATAAAAATCCACTGACACAACAAAATATAAAAAAAAATACCGACAGAAAATTGAGTAAAGAAATGTTGAATTTCGAATTTCTATCGTAATAATTTTGTTTAAATAATATTGTTGGTTCACACTGAAGAGACATTCATTATGCAATGATAAATATGTTCATTTTTTTCGGACACCCACATCGATGCCGAGAACTTTCACCATCAACGCGCGCGTAAAAAAAATACATTGCTTTATTATGTTATATCTCCGCCATTTGTTAATATTTCTGATTTTTTTTTCACATATACTTAACCATGTGCATAAATGATCTGTAAAAAAAATGTTGTCAATATATGCGTCGTTTTTTTTGACCGCGTCTAGAAAATTAGCTTCGAAAATCGGCGAAAGCGCGTATATAAGGCCTTAAGAAATTTCTGTTTCGAGATTGTGTCATATATTAATTGAAATTCCCATCTGAAGCATCGACTGGCAAAATTCCGTGCATATAGGTTTAAAACTGAAAATATTGTGGAGGTCTGAGTGACCGACATGTCTACAGAATATGACTACAGAGCCCTAATAATGTACTTTTCCCACATTCGCAACGGGAAGTTTCTTCTTCTCTCGTAATTTGTAGTATGATAAAATCAAGAGGTATTCCCCTCTAATCTATAATTAAATGGCAATTTGCTACTACCCGTTACCTTAATAAATCAAGGCTAGGTATATTAGCTGTCAGATTAATCCCTCCAGATTAACATGTTTGTTTATCTAGATGGATTTGCTAAATATGTGCTTATGCACATATTTGCACTAGATGGATTTGAAAATATGTGCTTACGCACCGTATTTAGCAAATCGGTTCTCGTTAACAGCAATATTACTTATTGCTCCTAATTTTACGCGACGACCGAAATATAAAGATCGGCTGCTCGGATTCTCGTCTGAATGAATCATCTCAAGCCTGCGGTAGCCTGAAGTAGCGCAACACTAATTTTCTTACGAATGATTCCCATGAGCCCTTTATCCGCCAAAACCCATTCAACATATCATTCCATTTCATCGCGTTGCGTTTTCTTTGAGGAGCTTGTTTTCTTTTGCTCAGTATTTCCTCTGCCGAGCTCGAGTGTACGAAAACGGATTCGACGATGAGCGCGACCCGAAGGATCAGTAGACTTGAGAAGGAATGGGGAAAAGGGTTCCCCCCGGGCTCAGGTCCACTGGGATTTTGCTTTGAAAGGCATGTGAGTAATGCGAGAGGTTGAAAGATCTCTGTGGGTCACATTCCCGAATGGGTGGGTAGCTTGGAGGCTGCTTAATGAAGTCGTAGTAGTACATTGAGCTTGGTGTCCATCGAAGCACCGTTCTTGATGACAGGACGAAATAATTTAGGTTCCTGTTTAGGCCCCTAAAGGTCCCTTGCAGCAGCAACAGAATATGGTCACGTTATCGTAATTCTCTATCACATTTTTCCACTGGTGAAGAGGCGGGCGAAGGTCAATATTTATTCATTTCATCTTTACATTAAAAATTACACAATTGTTGTCAGTTTCATTCCGAACGACATACATTATCATATCTTTCCTTTACGCTCAAGTCACAATACAACAATCTCTCAAGTGAACATTGATTTTTCCATAACTCGCTTTCACGGCGTATTTTTCATTTTAAAGTCATCATGAGTTATACAAAGTCAAATTGACTTACCATCACAGAGTACCATCACAAATTGCTCCTCACAGGCTTAATATAAGAATAACCAAAAATGCCACATTTACTGCTTGACCGGTTGCCACTTCACCGATACAAGAAGGTCACTGCAAACGAAGGGAGCTGCCTCGAACGTACGTCCGTCCGCTTACATCCGCGTCCTTGAATCCTGCGGACGTGCGAATACGCGAGAGACGACTGGGCCACGAATCATCGGCTTCGTCGCGCTCGCTCATTTCGCGTAATGAATTTAATGAGAAGGTGCCGAAAAAACTTGTCCAGCCTGTTCAGCCTCGTCGTCGCACTTCAACAGAGTTTGTTGGTATCCATCTCGTGCGCCCGAGCAGGACGCGAGTCAAAGGGCCTCCGACTGCTCTTAAGTACACGCCACTGTGAAAGTGCTCCTACTCGCGGTTATACGCCTTGCGACTCTGCGCATAATGAC